>JAEOAD010002373.1:1502500-2785000 GCA_036365145.1 Orientallactaga sibirica
CAAAGGTACCCTTTGTTCTGGGTTATTGTTCTAATACACATATTTCTTTTGAGTTAGATTTATGCATGAGATCTTCCACATCTCCACTGAGGTGAGATTATTCTTTTGTATTCTCAGGCTCATGGTTACTGAGATTTTTCTGTTTTCCAGCGTCATGGGTATGAACACTTCTCTAACTATGCCAGTTCTGTCTTTTTTAATTATTTGTTTATTCAACATGGAAAAAGAGGGAGAGAAAGTGAGAGAGAGAAAGAGAGGAAAAAAATGGGTGTGCCAGGGCTTCCAGCCACTGCAAACAAACTCCAGACACATGTACCCCTTGTGTAGCTGTCCTGGGGAATCAAACCTGGGCGCTTTGGCTTTGCAGGTAAGTGCCTTAAGCACTAAGCCATCCCTCCAGCCTGCCAGTTCTGTCTTGAACTTGTCACTTAAACTTATACAATACACTTTAGCATATCAAATAAAATGGTTTCAAAATTACCTGATGTTGCCCTCTTGATAATCCTGGTATGTCTGTCAGTTCAATCAGCCAACCTTGCCCCCAGCATGCCACTGGGCTTCCTCATCCTCCTGGACAGGACTGCCGATATGACTGAGACACCTTGCAATGGGGAGGCCTCCTGAGCCCACCACAACCACAGCCCACTCCAGCAGGAAGCAGTTAGATAGGACCACATCCATCCACGACCCCATGAGTCTTTTCCCTCTCCATGCCATTTCCTATAAAGTTGTCTCTCTGTTCTTTCTTTGAAATGTAAACAAGAGGAAAGATAAAACTTCAAGAGCTGTCTCTTTCTCCCTGTGTCTTTTCTCCCTCTTCCAACTAGCCAAGCTCAGACTCAGTCTGGGATTTTTGAATCATCCAGAGTTGAATACACCTGAGCTGAGAAGCAGCTATGCCAGGCCCACCTCAGTCACATTACTCAAAGCCCTTTCTTCAAAGAGCAGCCCTTGTCTCCCCTCCGCAATAACCTTTAGAAAACACCCTCCTGACCTACCAAATGTTCCAGAATTGCCTTCTCTACATCTTCAGATGCTCCTGGAGTTAAATGAAACTTGAGCACAGAAGGAAAAAAAATTCTCCTTGCCTCCTCTCTGTCCAGCCACAGATGAAGGAAGAGACAAGCACCACTTCTCCCAGAGGTAACCTAGTGGATACGCCTAACATTACTAGCTGTCTGCCCTGGTGTCCTGGGAGGCTGACTGGTTGTTACAGTCTTGGAAAGTCTTCATTGGAGCAACCTTGTACGGTGGCAGGTTCAAAAAGGATTGTTCGTAATGACCTTACCTCTTTCCTGATGATCATTCTGTTCATCGCACTTCTGGATATTCTAGGCATGTAGCAGGTTTTATTTTATCTCAGGTTTTGCTTTTTGGGAAACCCAGGTCCAGGTAGGAGGTTACTGCAGTCAAACGAAAATATCATTGGATACTAATGTTTAATACTCTCAGGTATGGGCTGGAGAGATGGCTAAGTGGTTAAAGTGCTTGCCTGCAAAGCCAAAAGACTCAGGTTCGATTCCCAGGACCCATGTAAGCCAGATGCACAAGGTGATGCATGCATCTGGAGTTCATTTGCAGTAGCTGGAGGTCCTGGTATGCCCATGATATCTATTTATCTCTCAAATAAATAAATAAACAAACAGTTTTTTTAAATATAAGTAAAACTTAAGCCAGGTGTGGTGGCACACACTTTTAACCCCAGCACTCAGGAGGCAGAGGTAGGAGGATCGCCGTGAGTTCAAGGCCACCCTGAGACTACAGAGTGAATTCCAGGTCAACCTGTGCTATGGTGAGATCCTACCTCAAAAAACAAAATACTAATAAGTAAATAAATAAATAAAACTCTCAACTATGAATATTTACCAATAATCACAAAAGCAAAGAGAAGCTTAAAATGGACCACTCATGAACCTTTTAAATTATTTATTTATTTGCAAGGAGAGAGAGAGAGAGCATACTGGGGCCTTCAGCCACTGCAAACAAACTGCAGATGCATGGGCCACTTTGTGCATCTGACTTTCTGTGGTTATTCAGAAATCGAACCCAGGTCATTAGGTTTTGCAGCATCTTAACCAATAAGCCATCTCTCCAGCCAACCTATGAACCTTTTTTTTTTTTTTTTTTTTTTTTTTTTTTTTTTTTTTGAGAGAGAGACAGAGAGAAAGGGAGAGGAAGACAGATAGAGAATGGGAGTGCCAGCAGCCTCTCAGCTACTGCGAACGAAATCCAGATGAGTCCGCCCCTTGTGGTCAAGTGCAGCATTGAGCCCTTGCATCACTTTGCATCTGGCTAAATGTGGGACCTGGAGATTGGAACCGCTGGAGATTGGAACCGGTGTTCTTAGGCTTAGGAGGCAGGCACCTTAACCGTTAAGCCATCTCTCCAGCCCTGATGAACCTTTTAAGTCATGCCCTTTGCCCTGTTATTTTTATAATAATCCCTATGTTCTTAGACATTGTTAATATGGGGAGGGACCAAAAGGTAAATATACATACATATATGTATATATGCATATATGTTTATTATTCCTAAGTTCCTCTCTCTGATGATTGCATCATTTCAGATTCTCACTAAGAAAGTATATTAGATCCTCTTTCATATAGTCCCTCCAACAGCGTATGTTGTCAAACCTTAGATTTGCTACTCTTATTCGTATTGTGTTAATGTACCCTCTTAATATGAGGAAGAATAAGTGTGTTTCTGAGTTTATTTTCATATCTTTTGTTCATTGTCCTACAGAGCTCTTTGTCTCTTTATTCACATTTTTTTCAGAAGGATATGAACACTGTAACCATGATATAATTTGAAAATTCATATTTTTCACTTTTTATTATTTGACATTTACTTTGTTTCAGTGCCTCTAGAATGATGACCCACAACATAATTATTGGAGAAGAAATTTCTATGAGTCTATACTAAATAAATATTAAATGTATTGACCTTCTCTAAACACTTCATGAAAAACTTACAATAAAAGTGCTTAAAAAATTCAGCTGAAAAATAATGTCATAATATTATAGCACTTGGATGTTGAGATTGTCAGTAATTGTCTAGGTTCTTTTGTACTCTTTATATTGTTATCCTTCCTTTGCTTATCTTATCCATCTCTTCCTTCCTTCTTTCCCACCCACCTTTCTCTCTTCCTCCCACTCCCCTTTTCTTCCTCTCTCTCTCTCTTCCCTAGACATATCGTGGTAAGCAAACAATCTATAAGCATCATGTAGCAGTAAAAATGCAGCCATGCTAGGTGCTGGGAGAAACTCATGGGATGTCATATGAGGCTGTGACTGTTGTATTTTTACCTAACCTAGGGGAATCAGGGAAATAGTCAATCTCTGAAAGATGAATAAGAAATAACCGTTCAAAAAAAGTACAGGGATCATAGGGAATAATGTTTTCCCAAAAAGAAACAACAGCTGTGAAGCTTTTGTGGAGAAAGGAAACATGACACAGAAGAGACTGACAGTGAGGCAGAGAGAATAGGACCTAGAGAGGTCATGGGGCTAGCAAGATAGGGAAAGGGCTGGTCTTTTGGGGCCTTAAGGCTCATGCTAAGGAGTTTTGCCTTTATCCTGAGAGTATTGCCAAATCATGAAAGGATTTAAAGAAACAGGATCAGCTGTTTGGTTTGAAACAGAAAAAAATGCAAGCTTTGTATTTGGGGAGGTGGCACTTGCCTCACAAGCATGAGGGCCTGAATTTATCCCCAGAACCCACATAAGAAAGCCAAGCTTACTGGTACACACTTACAATCCCAGTGCTGGGGGGGGGGGTAGAACTAGGAGGACCCCTAAGGCTCACTAGATAGCTAGTCTAGCCTACTGGGTGAGCTCCAGGCCCAAAGAGACCCTGTCTCAAAAAATAGGTAGATGGGGCTGGAGAGATGGCTTAGTGGTTAAGGTGCCTGCCTGCTAAACCTAAAAACCCGGTTCCAATCTCCAGGTCCCACGTTTAGCCAGATGCAAAGTGACGCAAAAGCGCAATGCTGCACTTTCCCACAAGGGGGCACACACATCTGGATTTCGTTCACAGCAGCTGAGACACTGCTGGCACGCCCATTCTCTATTTGTCTCCCTCTCCCTCCCTCTGTGTCTGTCTTTCTCTGTGTCTCTCTCCAAAAAAAAAAACAAATAAAAATTAAAATAAATAAATAAATAAATAGGTAGATGGCATACTTGAGAAACAATATCTAAGGTTTCCCTCTAGCCTCCATAATAGCAACACACACACACACACACACACACACACACACACACTCACACACATATGTGTATCTCCCCCACCAAAAAAATTAAACTGAATCTTGTATGAAAATCAGAATATGAGTTTGCACCAATGGAAAGAAGCCCAAATAGAGAGCTGGTGCTTTGGCTTGAGAGGAAACAGGGTGGGTGGCCCCTTGGATGGACGAGCACATCTAACATTGAAATGTCTAATTGTGTTAGCACTTCCCAATATGGCAAAACTATGTTCACTAACAATTGTCAAATGAAATAAACATCCAGTCGCAATCTTGTATAATAACTAGAAAGAAAATATGGAGGATTTCTTTCATTAAACTTTGTACAAATAATTATGAAATTTGAAAAAAAATGTTTCAGAAAATTAAAGACAAACAAGGCACAAAGGTTAAACAAAAGTAACTCAGTTTCTGTTTTGATTTTATTGCTATTTAATAGCTTGGATTTTAATCATTTGGTGTTTAACTCTAGTACATCTTATATAAATACTTCTCTAATAATAAGTGAATTTTAATAAAACCACAATGTCTGCAAAATACACAATTGAAGCCATAGTTATGTGCTAACACTGATAGAATGTTTTGTTTTCTTGATTTGTTTTCATTAAATGATTACTCATTTAAAGAATACATTTAAATTTTAAAGATACTACTCAATACAGATGAACTAAAATTTATATTTAGCAAGAAAAACACTCCCCTTTTCATGTTTTCAACACTAATGTAATCTCCCTGTGGTCACACAGAATGACAGAATTGAAGTAATTCACATTCTGCTTTTTCATCTTAGCATTCACCATGCTATCGTGGTATAATTTGAATCAACCACTTAAATAAAAGTGTGAGAGCTACTCAGTGTGTTCTGCACTATTCAAAGTTATTAGAAAATGAAAGCAAGTGATCAAGTCCATAAGTATTAAATGTCAGCTGTATACCTGGAAGTTCTCCAGATGAACTTTCCTAATAAGAATAATATATTTGTTAAGATGTTAAGAGATGAGTGGTAAAAATATGCTACTATGAAGCTTACATAGATATTAAAAGTTCACAATAGCACGAGGCATTATTAGAATGAAGATCATGGAAATATTTGAGGGAGAAAGAAGGTTTTTATTCCTTGGTGTTGCAGCTTAGAATCACCAGCACATGGCAACAATAAAAGTCAGAGGCTTTAAAATTGCCTGTAAATAACATCCGTCCTTTTATTGCTTGTATATGAGGAGGCCTTCAGCCACCACTTCGTCCACACATAGGTGGCAGTGAAGGTGGAGAATAATTCCCATGGAGTAGTTAAAAATGGAACAAATCTAGTTCCTAAGAGAGCTTATTCTGTAAGTGGTAGTTCAGACTAGACTTGAACTTGTTGTTCAAGGAATTCTCCACTTGACTAGTCTGCAACCTTAGTCTAAAGAACCGTTAACAAAATGTTAACAGTTGCTAGTAACTCAATACCATGTTAGGATACCACTTGCCCACCATTTAAGTGTTTGACCAAGAAAAACCACACATGGAGAGAATACATAGTGTTCCAGCCAAGATCTAGAAGTAGGGTCATTGACACAGCCTGTGAGAGCACATAAACCTAACTTCAATTAGCATCATGTAACAAGCCCAGATGTGGTTCACCTGGACCAACCTTCTTCTGGCTTTTTGTAATTTTTCACTTCTCTTAGTCTGTGAATCTCATGTTCACTCTTCTTTATCCCTTCATTTCTCTTTTAAAATGCCCTGCCATCTCTGGATAAATCAAAGTTGAGTGCAGTTCATGCTGGCTTCTTTTCTCTTGTAATAGTTCATCTATTACAACTTTATCTGTTATCTTTACCTATCACCACTGGTTGTCTTAGAGAAGACTTACAAGTCAGTCTAAAATATATTTGAACAAAGTAAGTCACATGAAGGAGAGATACTCGGGAATCTATCAGGAAACTACAGATGACTGAATGAAGGGGAATACTCTGGTGAATGTGGCTAGAAATAGAAGTTGGGCCAAACACAGAGGATGAATGGAAATGGGAGTGGTTTGCCATTTCGCAGCAACTAGCAATAGAACCAACTATTTTAGCTAAAGAATTTGGAGTTGTCAGAATAACAGTGTTTACAGATGGAGAGGAAAACTTATAGAATATTATTAGGTTAGTGATAATTCTTCAAACATTATTATAAATAATTTGAAGATCTCTAAATGGCAAGTGTCATTAAATCAAACCATAGCCTTCAGTTTTTCAACAAGCACTATGGGATGGAATCAAAGGGTTAACACCAATTAGAAATATTTTTCTAGAAGTCAAGCCACACAACACATTTACATGCTGTTTGGTCAATGTTGTAGTGCCATTATCTCAATGGATAGGAATTCATATATACACAAAGAAGCAGAGATTTTGTGATTATTAAATGCTGACATTATATTTGCTAATAAATCATTCATTGGTTCTGTAAAATATTCATTGATGCTTAAGGAATGCCAGGCTCTGGGTGATGCGGTGGTCCTCATCCCTTCAGAGTCACAGCAGAGGCAGAAGTGCTCCATGAACCTTCCTGGTTGGGCTCCATCTTCTTTTATCATCTATCTGTGTGTGGATTTCTTCCTGGTCTTTCTCCAGCTCTGCTTTGCCTTTCAGGGTCTCTGATCTCTCAGGCTGCATTTCTCAGGATCAGTAGAATTGGGGCTGATTTTGGCTGGAGAGAGACAAAAAATGGAGAAGGGAAGTGGGAGAAGTGGAAAAACCAAGTGGGTTTTCTTGTGATTTGTCCTCCTGCCCAGGCAGCATCTTAGGGGGGGAAGCTGCCTTTCGGCTGTGGTTCTAAATTTTGCTCACTATGCTTAGTTTCTGACTTCTGGAACATTCATTCAAAAGAGCTGAATTTGGGCATCTTTGCCCAACTTTTCATTTAGTGATGAGCTGGTGTATTGAAATTAGCCATAATGGGATATTTTCTTTCTTTTTTTTTTTTTTTAAATATTTATTGACAACAAAACATACTTACATACCAAAGGTGCGTATTTTCCCTCCCCTCCCCCTTCCCCTTTAGAACTCCACTCTCCATCATATCCCTCCCTCTCTCCATTAGTCTCTTTTTTTAATATGATGTCATCCTCTTTTACTTCTACTATGAGGGTCTTGCGGAGGTATTGTTAGGCACAGCAAGGTCATGGATATCAAGGCCAATTTCTGTCTGGGCAGTTGCATTGTAGGGAGTCGTGCCCTTCCTTTGGCTCTTCCATTCTATCCGCCCCTCTTCCGCAATGATCCCTGAGCCTTGGAGGTGTGACAGAGATGTTTCAGTGCTGGGCACTTCTCCATCCCTTCTTCTCAGCACTATGTTGCCTTTTGGATCATCCCAGTGGTCATCGCCATCTGAAAGAGAAGCTTCTCTAACCAGAAGTGAGAGTAGCATTAATATGTGAATATGAGCATTAAGTGTAGTATTTTCCGGGCAGCTTGGTGGGAATAGTATATACATTTAGATAAGGGCATGCTTTATACCCCTAAGGCTTATGACCTTACCTACCATAGACTTTACTTAGTTTTTTCAGTACCAGGTATGTATTCCCTCCCGTAGAGAGGGCCTTTAGTCAATTATAGAGCAGTTGGTTACCCCACGAGTAGACATGCCACTATTGCACCCGTTCAGTCTTTGGGCCTGTCTGGCCAAATTTGAATATTCAGCGTCCACTGTTTTCACTGCTGATGACTTCTGTCTCCCATACTCTGCATGCAGTGCAGCTTTTTCCAGCTTTCAGTTGGCTGGTCTACAGGGAGAAGGTTTTCTGCTCAGCACCAGCTTGCTTTCTCAGTGACCTTGCCTCTCAGGCAAGAGATGTCTTCAGCAATAGGGTCTTACTGTCTGTTTCTCAGGGAAAACCAAGGGCTTTGGCAAAAGCCTTTAATGTTTTGGAGGCTACCGGGACCTCCTTGGCCAACAACTCACTGGAAGGTATCCATAATGGGATATTTTCACCACAGCAGTTGGCAAACAGGTTTTAATTCCGTCAGAGGGCTGGAGCCAGTACACAGCTTGGTCTCGTAATGCCACCTGTTTGGGCTGTGTCTTGAGGTGAGGAGTGGTACTGAATTCTGCTCTTGTTTTTCTCTTAGCGGCCTCAATTTGTTCTTCCTCTCTATAGTAATTTTCTTTGTGTTAAATCCCCTCTCAATTAAAACTGATATAATAGATGTTATCTGGTGTTAGTATTTTTCTGTTGCTATAATAAAATACTTGAGGCCAAGTAATTTATAAAGAAATGAGATGTATTTAGCTAACAGTTGTAGAGCTCCACAGTGTAATCTGACTTGTACCTGGCTCTGGTGAGGGCCTCCAGCTGCATTAAATAATCATGATGGAAAAATGTGCACATAGGGGACATTGCGAGATGAGACAGGAAGCCAGAGATAGGGATCCAGACTTGCTCATTTTATAACAATATTTCCCAATGGGAATTAACCAGGGTCCCATGAGAACTACATTGATCCCTTATGAGGGTAGTGTTCTTCAATGACTTAATGCCCTACTATTAAGCCCTGCCTCTATAAAATTCTACCACCTCTCAGTACCCCACTCTGAAGACCAAGCTGTTTGGGAGGAACATTCCTATCAGTTTCCAAATCATAGCACCTTGACCTTGGGTCATTCAGGAGAGATCTTTAGGAGCAATACACCAACTTAAAGCATTCCCATAGGCATAGTGTGGTGATATAATGGAAAGGATAAGGACTAAGTAGGACTCAGTGTCAGATCTGGATTTGGGGTTTTGTCTGGCACAGTTGCTTATCCTGTCTCTGCTCTTTCAGGTTTTATTCATATGTACTCAGTTCTTTCCTGTCTTACCTCCCTAGTAAAAGACCATTTTCCCCATCAGACTCTACTGGATTTCTCCTTATCCCATCATGGATCCCATTCTTTCTTAATGCACTGAACCCTGCCTTCTGCCCCATTCTTCTGAAATAGATCTTTGCAAGCAGCAATGACCATCTCATTGCCAAAGCCAGCATGCTTACAGCTGTGAGCTGGCCAGAGGTGGCGAATTCTGACAAGTGCTCAGTGCATAGCAAATACCAAATAAATGAAAATTATTAGTATGGTTGGGCTGAATTTATTTTTAATCTAAGGAATTTACTTTTTCTCAAGAAGAATTCTCTTTTTAAATATTTATTTATTATTTATTTTAGAGGGGAGAGAGAGAGAGAGAGAGAGAATGGATGTGGCCACTGCAAACAAACTCCAGGTGCAAGCACCACCTTGTGTATCTGGCTTATGTGGGTCCTGGCAATCAAACCTGGGTCCTTTGGCTTTACTGGCAAGTGCATTAGCCACTAAGCAATCTCTCCAGCCCAAGAAAAATTATCTTAACATTTTATTTCCTTGTTAAAAGGCCATTGTTTTTCTTCTGGAATGTATGTATCTAAAAACCTACCATTAAAACAACTGGAGAATTTGGAGCGGGAGGGAATCCTTACAGGAAATATCATTCTTATGGAAGAAATAAACATATAAACTCCACAAAAATTGTTTGACTAAAATGTTCACCTTTCAGCTAGTGGTTTGTTTCCTGACAGCGATGGAACTTCAACACGCAAATCGCCTTGGGGGAAGGAGAGGTTAAAGCTTTTTCCTGACAATTTTCTGTTTTCTTGTAGTTCCCACAAATACCTGGTAATCTTTAGCAAGGAACAGAAATGAAGAATAAGGGTCATTGACTAAGTGGCATGTTTGATTTACAGTTGAGTAGTTGCAAAGAATTAGTGGCGTATTCATGTTTCAATAGTGTGCAGTATAAAAGGAATGGCTACCGTGATGAGCACTCTCTCAAGTCATACATTTGTCTCGGTGTAAAAGGGAATATGCTTTAATAGAACAGTGTGACCCACTCTTTTAGTCTCTTTCAAAGGAAGGAACAAAATCTACAAATGAGATATGATACTTTCTTTTTTCTTTTTTTTTTTTTTTCACTTTGCTTTGTAAAAGAGCAGTTTTGGCTTTGCAGACACTTTGAATTTTGAAAGCCAAGCTTTACCATGTGGGTAGTTGTAATCATATATGCTCAGATGTAATCCTGCGTCACATCCAATAAGCTTCATTCTCTGAAGCAGAAAAACCACAAGGCAGTCTTCGAATTGTTAGTATACCAGTGTTTTCGGTAATGTAATGCCCATAGCTGGACTGCAGGAACATTTTCAGCATTCATTTAAGGGTGAACTTGACAGTGTTTTTAATTAGAATATTATAACTCCATAGATCAATCCCATTTTCATTTCAAATTAAACTTTTTTATTGTTGATAGGAGGACTACAGGTAAAATTCCATAGTAACTTTGAAGAAATAAATGTCTTGCTTTAATAGGTAAAGACAAAGATAGAGACGTAGGTCTGTGCATATCTGAAATATTCACCCATAATCTCTCCTTCCTCCTATGGAGAAACTTTAAAGAAAATAAACAGCAGTACATAATAGAATCCGTATGGTTCTTTGAAGTGTTGAGTAAGAAATTTAGGAGGAAGAATGATTTTAATTTAACATGAAGCGATATGTTCTCATACCTACTCTTGCACTGTTCTTGTTGACCATTGTGTTCTTTCAAATATAATTAAGCATAAATTCCCTTAGTTACGTTATACCTAACTATAGGATTAAAGAAGTAAATGACGAGTCATGCAAGCAAACAAAAGCAAAAGGAAGGAAGAGAGAGAGAAAGAAAGAGAATCCATACATAGTTAAAAACACATGCCCTTATATGATCTCTTGGAATCCTTCTTGTTGAACAATATTGAGCCTAATTTGACGATTTCCTCTCTTGAACATACACGGGGAGTTAAACAATCTTTTATAACACATGACATTATTTCTGTAGATAAGGAACACATTTTGCAATATGGAATCTATGTGTTCCAGTATAGACTTATCAAATCACAGGGTTTTGGTCAGGACACAGGTGTTGGAACTGAGACAAAGCTGAAGGAAGTGATCAATGCATCTTGGGACCTCTGGAAGAGGCAGGCACTCCCAGAGGACAAGATGTGAAAGTGTTCCTGACTTTTCATTTTCTTTCAAACAACCTGAAATTATGCACAGTGGACATTGACAACTTTTCAGTGTCACCCCTAGTCTTCTTTGCAAGAATTAGTGAATGACTCCTTTGTTTTGCCAATCCTTCTTCCTTCTTCTTACCTCTTTATTTCCTTCCCTAGTTTTACTACCCAGAGCAAGTCATTGTGCACATCTTCTATTGCATTGTAGATGAACTTAGTGGGAATAATGATAATACTTGTCCTCTAGCATTATTGTTATTATTAATTGCGTATGATTTTACTTATTTGTCTAGATATTTATACATGTAGGAGGAGGAATGGGAATAATAAAGGATTTATTCACCAATTGTTAAGCAGAAGACATGTATTTACTGAACATTAATACCTATACATAAATACAGGCCCAGCCGGGTGTGGTGGCATACGCCTTTAATCCCAGCACTGGGGAGGCAGAGGTAGGTGGATGGCTGTGAGTTCAAGGCCATAGTGAATTTCAGGTGAGCCTGGGCTACAGTGAAACTCTACCTCAAAAAAAAAAACACATTATAAATATAGACACACATATTTTTATATCAATACAAATATTAACATACATGTAACCATATCATTTGTATTTTTGACACTATCAGCATAGCCCTTATATCTTTTATTTTTGTGATGGGCATTAAACTAAGGACCTTCTGCATACTAAGCAGGTACTTTACTTCTGACTTTAACCCAGTCCCAAGTTTATATATTTTTATGTATTAAAAAATGCAGTTCTTAGCCGGGTGTGGTGGTGCATGGCTTTAATCCCAGCTTTTGGGAGGCAGAGGTAGGAGGATCGCCATGAGTTCAAGGCCACCCTGAGATAACATAGTGAATTCCAGGTCATCCTGGGATAGAGTGAGACCCTACCTCGTAAAAACAAAAAAACAACAAAAAAAGAGCAGTTCTTCCACACACTTTTTTGTTTTTCAATGTTGGGAGGGAATCTACCCTATCTAGGGTCTTGGATATGTTAAGTAAAGATTTGCCACTGAGCACTATCCCCAGTCCTTCTAAGGATACTCTAAAATAAGTATTGAATTAATCAAATATATTTCTTCCTTAAAAGTCACTAATCTAGGCACTGAAGATTTGTTAATAACCAATAGATAAATTCCTAGCCCATAGAGGCATTGTTGTCTAGTGAAAGAAATAAACGATAGAATATATACAGGTACATATTGCATATAATGTCAAGGGGTAGTCAAATCAATGGGCTAATTTGAAGAAGAATAAAATGTAGAGAGGGTCAAGGTCAGGATGATTTGCAAAGACCTTTGTGAGGATGACATCTACGGGAGAGCCCTGGAGAGAATGACCCACAAAAGCCTAGGGCTAAGCAAGTGCAAACACCTCTGACTTTTGAATTAGGTTAAATGAGTCACAAAGAGAGAAGTTGAGCCAAGCGCTGGATCACATAGAACTGTGGTTAATGGTAAGGATGTTGCACATGACTTTTAACTTTGTTCAGTTGTTGACCTTTTTTCCTACAGTCTAGATATAACATAGTTTACCCAATCCTTTTTTCATAATGGTGGGAATGTTCCAAAAGCTTCTCTTGGGGAACATTGCAACAAACAACCTTGTCTCCTTTCTGTACATATGTGAACATGTCTATAGATTTGAATTAGGATAACAAGGTAAAAAGGAGAATGTCATGTAATGTTGACTTGTGCTGTCAAATGCCTTAGTAGCTTTATGTTCTCACCCGTAACGTAGGGGAGGGATAGTTTCTCCTCAGTCTTTTCTACAGTAGATAAGGTCATTCTTGTTATTTAAAACCAACCAGTGGGTATAATGTCAGGTCTCCATATTGGAGTATAGCCATTATACACAGTACTAGGTTTCATAAGGACATCACTTTGTCCATATTCCTCTCTATCACCTCTGTTGTCCATTGTCTCATCCCTCCTCTTTCTCATTAGTTCCCCTGTTCCCTAGACAGTTTCTCTTCCACTTTCATGTCACGTATACATACAAGATTGCATTTATATAATATCTAGGATCCAATATTGTCCTTCAGAGCCAAACTAAATTTGCTGAATATGATCATCTCTAGGTGCATCCATTTTCCTGAAAATGACATATATGTGACTGAATGGAATTCCATTTGTTCCATATCACCACAGTAAGGCTGACAATGATTAAGGAAACAGGCAACAACCTATGCTAGTGAGGATGTGAGAAAAATGAATTCTTACACACTGCTGATAGGAATGTAAGGATGTCCATCCACTATGGAAATCAATATGAAGTTCTTTCACTTTTTTTAAAAAGGATTTTTATTATTTTTTATTTATTTTTGGAGAGAGAGACACAGAGAGATAGACAGAGAGGGAGAGGGAGACAGAAATGGGCACGCCAGCAGTCTCTCAGCTGCTGTGAATGAAATCCAGATCTGTGCGCCCCCTTGTGGGCAAGTGTGGCATTGCGCCC
This sequence comes from Orientallactaga sibirica, assembly GCA_036365145.1. NCBI lineage: Eukaryota > Metazoa > Chordata > Mammalia > Rodentia > Dipodidae > Orientallactaga > Orientallactaga sibirica. The sequence goes on from JAEOAD010002373.1 coordinate 1,516,238, forward strand.
TTGCCTCACTTTGCATCTGGCTAAACGTGGGACCTGGAGATTGGAACTGCTGGACATTGGAACCAGCACTCTTAGGCTTAGCAGGCAGGCGCCTTAGCCGCTAAGCCATCTCTCCAGCCCTCTTTCACTTTTTTAAAGCTAGCATCTTCACTATAAGTCATAAAGCTGAAGAATATCTTATAGGTTGGGCAGTCATTGGGATTTTTTTCTCTTATTATAAATCTTTGAATGACTGACTCTAGGTCAAATATTCACCCCCAGTACACACAGCTACGTCTAGAGATTTTGGATGACATATTTCAGAACATAGCTTTAAAATTTTTTTATTTATTATTTTTATTTATTTATTTATTAGAGATAGACAGAGGGAGAGAGAGACTGAGAATGGGCACACCAGGGCCTCTTGCCACTGCAAATGAACTCCAGATGCATGTGCCACCATGTACATTTGGCTGATGTGGGGCGTGGAAAATTGAACTTGGGTCCTTAAGCTAAGCCATCTCTCTAGCCCCAGAACATACCTTTTTAAGGCTGTTTCTAGATACAGGGTATAAGAAATGTATGTTAATACACAGGATCTATGGGCAGAGGATTTTCCTGCCTAATCCCATCAAAATTTCATGAGTGAAATTAGGGATGCAGCATTATTTCACAAGCATACTCTAAAAGCAAAACTATTTTATGTGTTTTAAGAAATAGAAAGTTACATATACCAGTATCACTGCCCTCAAAGACACTTGTAATTTTATAAGAATAGACAACAAATAGAAAACTAACTATAATTCAGGACAAAATGTACATTTTTCAAGGATTATACAAACAGAATGATCAAGTAACTCTCATAGACAGAGAAAAGGCATTTAATAGACAACTGGTAGATTGTGTGCCAGTCAGTGTGATTTTTGAGTTAGTTTCAAAATTTTTAAAGGGATTATGTTGGTTTGGCAAAAATAATTTCATACTAGTGAACTATATAAAAATATAAAGACAGAAATATAAATCAGCTATAATTTCCCATTGAGTAAAAAATTTTTTACTTTTCTTTCAGCAAATGACTTAAATTTTGGGGGGTTCTCACTAAATGTTCCTGGGTTTATTTTCATGTGAACGTATGTAAATAGGGAGATAGTTGTGGGCAGGGAACTTGCAAAGTTTGGTTCGTTAGTCAACTTACATACTCAGTACATCATTTTAATGAGCAAGTCTTCTATAACTTGCTTTTTCTTTTAAAAATATATTTATTTGAGAAAGAGGGGGAAAGAGGCAGGGGGCATGCCAGTAACTCCAGCCACTGCAAATGAACTCCAAATGCACACGCCATCTTGTACATTGGAATCAAACCTTAGTCCTTAGGCTGAGCAGGCAAGTGCCTGAAATTCTAAGCAATTTCTCTAGCCCTCACTTGATCTTTCTGTGATAAGGTATATCCAGCCATTTTTCATGATTAATGACTATAGTATTTCATCACTTGAATGATTTACTTTCCCAGGTTCCTAAGAACAAAATTTTAGGTTTATTTTCAGGTCTGTTATTTGAAACATTTATTATTATTATTATTATTGTTGTTATTTTATGATGATGATTATTATTATTATGTACCTGTATGCATGCGTGGATATATGTGTGTGTGTGTGTGTGTGTGTGTGTGTGTGTGTGTATTTGTGTGCAACCATGTGCCGTGGTGGACATGTGGTGGTCTGAGGACAACTTTGTGGTTTGATCCTCTCCTTCCACTTGAGTTGAGACGGGGTCTCGCTCACTGTTTTTGTTTTTGCTGCTTCATGTGTGTCAGTGGAACTTGCTGGCAAGCTTCTGGATTATCCTGGTTCTATTTCCTGTTGCCATAGGCACCTTAGGATCACAGGTGCATGCTATACTTTGTATCTGGCTTTATGTGAGTTCTAGGGAGAATCATACTCTGATCAGCAAATTTTCATCAAGTGCCTTTAACTGCTGAGCCCATTCCCCAGTACTGAAACAGTTTTGGTAAGAACAATCTTTGGTCAAATTTACATTTTGCTTATGTAAGTATCTCTTTAGAAATTAGATTTCTGAATAGAGGACGAAGTTTAGTTTAGAACTCAGGATGCATGTAGCTAAACTGTTCTCTCCCTCCAGAAAATACAAGTTAAATTCCCATCAATTAGACATGGAAGTTTGTTTCTACATACTAGCCAAAGCCAGGATCTATTTTTTAAATATTATTTTTTTTATTTATTTATTTGAGTGAGATAGACAGAGAGAGGGAGAATGGGCATGCCAGCACTTCCAGCCACTGCAAATGGACTCCAGATGCACGTGCCATCTTGTGCATCTGGTTTACTTGGGTCCTGGGTAATTGAACCAAGGTCCTTTGGTTTTGCAGTTAAGTGCCTTAAACGTTAAGCCATCTCTCCAGCCCCCAGGATCTATTTAGTATGAAGGGCAATAAGCAATTCTAGTTGTTTAGTGTGTGGAGACTAGGGGTGGTAATATTTACAAACACCATCAGAGGTTTTGGTTTATTTTTGTCTGATGTAGAAGAGCAGGGTCCAGATATCTTTTTATGTTTTCACATGTCACATGTATTTTATTACTTTTGCTCTTGAGAAATGTAGTCTGGTTCAATATTCTTTAAACAAGGCAGTTTAGCCATTTTACCACACTGTAACTGCAATGTGAAATCAATTTTCAGTTATATCAGGAGAATCCTCTATGACTTCCTGTGCCCATTTTCGAAGTATTGTATGTCTCTAACTCCAAACATTCTTCTGTAATTGCTTTGCAGTGTTGAGGCTGGAATACCTCCAAACTTACTCCTATGTCCTGTTAGTCTCTTCTGTTGAGACTGGAGGAGGAAGGAGGGGCTTGTTCTTCCATGTGTATTTCCTGTTGATTTCCTGTCTGATTGTAGTCCCAGAGAATTACCTGGGAAATACTTAACCCTCACAACTGTTCTCTACTGAGCAGTAGCTGAGCTCAGTCTGCCATTTTTAGCCCTTGTGAAATAAGTCTCATTGTACCACCCTCCCCATGACCAGCCTTCAACAGTACCACTGTCCTTTGCGATTGGGTTCCAGCCTCTTTGGGCTTCTCCACAGTTCAGAGGCAGCAGTGTCCATGGAACAGTCTGAGTTTCAGCTCTGTGACACCATCTTTAAACTGTTTTTCTGTTCTTTCAACCAGGATGGCATCTGTTTCTTATAGTTCCCCCTCCACTGTATACTAGTGTACTCTTTTTATCTTTCCAGGGACCTGCTTTATAGCATTATATTTGGTTGTCAATTCTTTATATTAAAGTAGCCCTGATCAATAATGGGCCTGTTTTTTCTCTCTCCCTATTGGACTATGTCAGGGGTCAAAGAACAGTGGGAATTTTGTACTGAGTATGTTATGAACTAATCATTTAGGCACTCAATAGGAGAGGGATTCCCTCCAAGAATACCTTGAGACCAAAGAGGATGAACAAAATCAAGGGATGACGCACTTTGTAATGATGAGGGTCAGTAAAATGTGCCCCAGATCATGGCTTGCTTTCCTCATAGAGAGATGCTGGTGGCTGACTTATCTCTCTCTCCTGAGTCATAATGTCACACCTCCATCAGAGTATCAGGGTGGATTTTTATAATGTAAACTGGCTAATAATTAGTTGTTTGTGGAGACGGGATGTTTCAATGACCTGAAGTTATTCTGGAAAGTACAATTATCTTCAAAGAATTATTGCAGATATTCCTGTTTGAAGGAATTATGAGGAATGCTATGGAAGTGCCCCTTTGAAATGACTATACTTGTAAAATGTGATGGAGGGAGAGATTTTGAGATTTACAGTGCTGAGATGAAAGTCCTTTTGTGCAGTGACTATCAGCACAATAGGTTCTCTTTATAGTTTTAGGTTTCAAGTTATTCCTTAATGTTCAAGTATTTATTTAATTTATTTATTTGCATGGGGAGAGAGAGAATGAGAATGGGCATGATAAGGCTTCTAGCCACTGCAAATGAACTTCAGATATATGCACCACTTTGTGCATCTAGCTTTACATAGGTACTAGAAAATCAAACCTGGAACTCTAGGCTTTGCAAACAAACACTTTTAACCATTGAGTCATCTCTCCAGATCAAGTATTTTTTTAAAACACACACACACACACACACACACACACACACTCATCAGTTAAGGCACTTGCCTGCAAAGCCTAAGGACCCATGCTTTTATTTTATTTTATTTTTTTTTTTCATTTTTCTGTTTTTCAAGGTAGGGTCTCACTCTAGCCGAGGCTGACCTGGAATTCACTATATAATCTCAGGGTGGCCTTGAACTCATGGTGATCCTCCTACCTTTGCCTCCAGAATTCTAGGATTAAAGGCATGCACCACCACGCCTGGCTAGGACCCATGTTTGACTCTTAAGATCCCACATAAGCCAGATGCACAAGGTGACACAAGCACACAAGGGTGTACGTGTGCACAAGGTAGCACATGCATCTTGAGTTTAATTACTACTACACAAATCCCCCCCCCTTTCTCTCTCATTAAAAAAAAAGGTTGGGCAGGAGAGATGGCTTGGTGGTTAAGGCATTTGCCTGAAAAGCCAAAAGACCCAGGTTTGATTCCCCAGGACCCATGTAAGCTAGATGCACAAAGTGGGGCATGTGTCTGGAATTTGTTTGCAGTGGCTAGAGGTCCTGGTGCACCCACTTCTCTCTCTCTCTCTTTTCCTCAAATAAATAAAAAAAAATAATTTTGAAAAGGCCAGTCTTTTGGGCATGCCTCAAAAAAGAAAATACAATAAAGACAAGCTAATTGCTGTTTGACATTCAAAGTGATTGAGACATTTTTTTCTAACAGTGGGACAAGTTTGTTGACCAACCCATAGGTACAATTCTTTTTGTGTTATCAATTCAAGGCTATCTCTATCCATCCCTAACTACCTGAAAGTAGTCTATATTCTAGGTTATTAATAATGTTAAATGTAATTTTATTTGGTTTTCAAAAATGTCATAATGTTTTTCAAATATGTTTCTGTGTTAGCAATGTCGATATAGTGTACAATGAGTGCATTTACGTCTATAGGAACCTTGTTATTACATTTTAATTTTCTGTAGAAGCTATATTTAGGGACTATATATAGATAGTCATATCACATTCATATAATGATAGTTTTATTTTCTTGCTTACCAGTCATTTTCCTCTTGTGTGTTCAGGTCTAGACCTCAATACAATGTCAAAGAGAAGTAAAGGTGCTCATCTTGTGTGTGCTTTTTATGGAGAATATTTTCAAACATAACTCTTGAATTTCTTCTTTGCATGGTCTTAGGGTAAGTTGGCTATAAGTCCATCAGAATTTACTGTAGAATACTTACATTCAATTTGATATTTTCAGAAGGGAAAATTTAAGAGGAACCTGAAAGTTCCCTGGAAGCATTGTAGGAAAGGATACAGGTTGGAACAGGTAGACGCTGACATGTTGTTCAAGGTCATCTGCCACAGGTGTTCGTCAGTAAGTTGTAGCCACTGTCATCACTACAATCTTTACCACCATTGCCTCACACCAATCTGGTACCCAAACAGAGTGATGAGTCTGAAATACCACATGGTGCTGCTTCTCCCACCCCCATAGCTTGTTAATTACTGCTGCAAGTGATGGAGGCTGTTCTTAGATCTGTCCTTAACTGTGTATCTCTCCGTATGCATTTTAAAACTCTGGGAATTGCAACATACATCTGACATGGATCTCAAGAGTTCTAAGTTATATTGAATTATTTCAGATAAATTACGGGAAGTTCACTACAGAATATTTTTATTACCCACAATACAGATTCATACTTACCTTAGTTTTTCTCTCTTTTATTTGAATATACATGTATTTGCTGTTGGAATACAGCAATATAATAAATAAATAATATATAAATAATATATAAATAATATATAAATAATAAATTGTAGTAAGTCTAGATTCATCATACTCCATTTATCCCTCTTTCCAATGCATGCAGATTAAACCCAAAGTCTTGACCATACTGGGCAAATGCTATACCACTGAGCTGTTACATTAGCCATAAATTTATAGTACTCTTCTGAATCTGAGTTTTAGCTCCACTATAGTTTTCGCTTCCTAGAATCAAGGCAGAGGACCTGCTGTTCACCATAGTACATGGGACTGTTTACCTTTCTGGCTTGTTCTCGTTTCTTCTGCCCTGTTGCTTTCTTCATCAAATTGTTGGTTTCCAAAATTAGGTAAAGATGAGGAAATGGCAGAGCTCAGGATCCCTACCTCTGTTCTTTCCTTGTTTCCAGAGATTTTTTTCTGATATTCAGCAGTTCTCCCAAGTTTGGTGTTAGCTCTGGACATTTTTTACCAGACAGGCTACACACAATTAGAAAATCTTTCAGAAAAGTATCTGTTCTGGTCCACATTGCTCTGTCTCTGAACAGTAGATTTTTCTCAGGTTCCTGCTTCCTGCCTGCTCATTTATTTTTGTAAACAATGTTGTTTCTGGTTTCTGGCATGTGGGTACTTTTGCCAGAAATTTTGGTTGTCTAATCTCTGAATTTAGGTAGCATTCCTTCCCCTTCCTTACTTTCTTAATTATCATGGAATGTTATACCTGGAGTATATTTTAGGTTGAGAGTCATCACCTTAGGTTGTATTGGAAACATCAGTAATCTCAAAAGGTGAGGGCAATTGTGCAGGATCATGGATGCTGGTCACGGCTTGGTTTCCTGGTTCAGTCCTGACTAAGCTCTGTGGTGCCAATACTGGGAGCACTGTAAGGTTCTAATGCAACCTTTGTTCCTCAACAGATAAAAGATACCTACGTAGTCCTCAAAAAAGTTCCATGCTCTTTTTTTTTTTTTAAGTCAGATCAAATGTACAGAACAAAGCAAATTGTGAACTACTAAAAAAATGAACTTAGCTCCTTGTTCAAACTAGCATCACCCTAACTTAATACAAATGGAAGAGTGATGGGGCCATAAGCGCATTCAATAAACCCAGCACACATTAGCCTCATAGCCCCAGAACTGGGGAAATTTCAATATGTCAGGAGCAGTGTTGTATTATTGTATTTCTTCAGACTATAAAGTCACAGGGCGAGTAAATGCATCATTCTTATGGCACTGGGGTCAGGAGGGATTCTGAAAATTTTCCACATTGAAATTTTGGTAAATTAAATTTGTTTCAAGGGATTGGCATGTGGAGTCTCTCTCCGTTATGAATCTTCTACAAATCTGTTTGGATCGTATTTCTGGTTTTTAAGATATAAAGACTAAGTTTTAGAAACTTCTAGTTTTCCGTTTATACTTAGATCTTTGGAACTATGAATAAGAAAGTTGTAACTTTTCTGGAGAATTCTAGAGTATTAGGCAAGATCTTCTATCTGTGTAAAGAACTCACATGTCTGCATATCTGTTCTAGGGAAACTACTTCTTATAACAGAATGCCTTAGGCCTGCACTTAAGTTATGGTTCTAAATAAAGTGTGACTTGATCAATTTTATAAATGAGTTCAGCAAAGGTTATGTAATTTTATGAGAATATTTCATTTTTGGTTCATTTGTAATATCTAATGTAATTTTCTTTAATGTCAAATTTATATTCAAGACTACTCATATATATGCCTCATTTAGTTTTTGCTTAAAGCTTTTGAATGGTTCATAATAGGAACTTCTTGGAAGTAATTAATAAAAACAATGATTTTCAAACTCTAAAAAGTTTAAAGTTAGGTTATTTAGCCAGTTTATTCAAATAAAAATCTTCATTGACTAAGGATTTTATCTTTATTTATAGTCTTTCAAAATTCCTCCCCAGTGTTTGGGTAGCTGTCACCACTGCTTTACTTTTGTTAAATGGTCAGGTAAATTTTTTGACTCATCTGGGAGAAAACCACCTTATCATTTTCTGCCTCCACAAAGAAGGAATGAATACTGCCATAAGATATAAGAAGGAGCTTATCATGTCTGATAAAATGACTGGACAAAAAAAAAACAATCTGTTTTAAGTGTGACATTTAGGCAGGTAAAGAATTTTGGAGTGCTAATGGATTGTCCAATGGCCACACATTTGTTTAGGTAAATACTTTCTAAAAGAAGGAGTATTGCCTTGGAAATAAAGAGACAGCAAGATGTTCAGAGCAGCTGAAGTTAGAAAACTTTTCTATATCCTGGGCCAAAGATAGGACTTTTTATAGCTGGCCCTGCTAAGATTCACTTGTCAGGAGGGAAAATGGAATATTATAGTTAAAAACAGTCTAGGTGGAACTTAAAAAAGTGGTAGATAGTTAAAATTATAACACAATGAAAGAAAAAGAAATACACTTAGGCAGAGCCAAGACAATATATTTGACAATATTTTTATTTAAAAAACCATGACTGGGCTAGAGAGATGGCTTAGCAGTTAAGGCACTTGTCTGTGAAGCCTAAGGACCTAAGGACTCAGGTTCAATACTCCAGGTCCCATGTAACAAATGAAGAGATGAACAAAGGGCACATGCATCTGGAGTTTGTTTGCAGTGGCTGGAGGCCCTGGTGTGCTCATTCTCAATCTCTCTCTCTCTCTCTGTCTAAATAAATAAATAAATAAAAATAAGGTGTTAAAAAAGAACCATGACTGATAATAATCCTCTGTGTTTGGCTGTGGGCATTGGTTTAGGAACATTGTTCCTGACTGTCCAGACTTAAGTGGACCTGATTTTCTAGAAGAGTAGAAAGGTGAGGTCTGAGGAGATGGCTCCGTTGATAGAGTACTTACTGTGCCACTCAGAAACAGAGTTTTGATCTTGATACTCCATTAGAAGCTACCAGCTGTGGTGGGCTTCTGTAACTGCAGTGTGCCTATAATGAGAAGGAAAGCAGAGACACCAATGGAGCAGTTAACAACCCTGGAAGGCCTGCCTCAAAATGAAGTAGAAGACAAGGACCAAACCAAAAGTTTTGCTGTGAACTGCATACCTGTACTGTGGCATATCTAGAAAGCCAGTGACACTGGGAATCCTAGAAGAAAACAAGAATTCATAAAGATATAGGATATTGATAACTCCCCACCAACCAGCTGACAGCATCACAGGACCGACCTGTTTGTACATTCTTTTCTAAACCATCTTCTCCCTGACTGCAGTGCAGAGTCATAAATGTGTCTGGGGAAATACCATATGAGGAACAGATGATTTATCATGTTCACAGGGAAGTTGAAGATCTGACATACTAGGTAGAGGTAAGGTAAGATTGGATGACTCCTGAAATGAACAATGGAAAGACATAAAAAGATAAAAAGGCAAGGCTAGGTGACACAGTATGGTCTGGAGCAAATGCTTCTGGGAAAGGGAGAGGTAGGCAATGATATTAAAGATATATGTCACATTGCTTTTGATTGAGTTTGCAGAAATAGATATATGGATAAGGGTAAATCACCTTAAAAATGCATGTTACTATCACTCAGGGAAAGTGAAGGAGCAACTAAGAAAACATTACACACACACACACACACACACACACACACACGTTTGTGTGTGTTTAAAGTTTTAATTCTCAAATATAACAAAATTAATGTCTTTTGTAACAATTTAAATTTCATGTTGGTAATGTTAGTAGTATGTATTATATATACTGTATTATAATAGTAATGCATGGCTTTATGGTATTCAAATGTCTAAAAACCTCTGATTTAACAACTATTTGCATAATCCTAAAGCTGACAAAATTTCATGTTGGGGCATTTTCCTCACATTAATTACATGATGTTGCAGTCAGCCTCTCATTGCTGGGGGAAACTTCCAAACCAGGCACAGTTATGGAGGAAGGGATTTATTGAGGATTTATCACAGGTGGAGGGGAAGTTCCATAATGGAGGAAGAAGCTGGCCCACTTTCACAGGTCCATGTAGAGAGAAAAGCAACCCTTACCACCAGCATCACAAGCAAACACACCCCAGAGACCCCAGGCAAAGCTCAAACACTCTGCAAACTTTTTTTTTTTTTTTTTTTTTTTTTTTTTTTGCTGGAAACAGATCCAACCCACAAACATACCATGGGGCTGGGCTCTAGGATCTGCCCACAGTGACACCTCCTCCAGCCAAGCGGCTAGAGATCTAAAGCTTCCCTGAAACTCAGTCTGTTGGGAGACATCCATTTAAACCATCACACATAGGTAATGATACTTTAGTTAGAGTTCAAACAATATCCCTCTGATGACAAGTTAAAGACGAATGGCTTTGAAATCCTGATGTGAAAGAGCTATAGAAATAATAAGCACACCCCCGAGGTTTTAAGATGGCCAATGTGCATCAGACAGCTGGCCCCTCATGGAGATCAAGAAAGAAAGGTCATTTTTAATTCCACATACATGTTGCTTTCCTGGATCGACATTCATCATTCATTACATATTGCGTACTGAAGAGACAAGATGAAGGCTGTATAAGAATTCACACTGAAAACAAGTATTTAATGTTGCATATCCATAAAACTCCTAAGAGATTAAATAATCAGTAAACCATACATCATTTGCATTTTAATTGATAAAAATAAGAGTTGAAGCACTTCTTTCCACTTAAACTACCATGACAAAGCTAATGTAGTTAATATGACCCCAGTAGGAGGTAGGGAGTGGTAGCAAGGGGATTCTATGAAAGTTGGGGAAAACTCATTTATTCACAGGCTTGGAGCTGGTCTGATAAAGGCAAGGTGTCTGACTGTTACAGACACATTTTCTTAATGAAAAGTACTGCAGCTTCAGACCTTTCACATTTTCCATGAATAGATGCCATTACTCATTATCACATTTATCATTACTTGTAAAACAATGAGGTGGCTGCAACGGGTGAGGGAAGAACTGAAATAGAATTGTAAAAGCATGGTATTAGGTTAGGTAATTTAAATAAAGGTTTTTTTTTTTAAATACAACAACTATCATTATCCCATCAAATATTTGAAAAGTGATTTTAGGTAGCGAGCCATAGCTATGGAGAAAACAGTGAGTATAGCTTCTGTTTTCCCTTCTCTGATTCTGAATTAGAAATGACAAAGAGCTAGACTGATAAAATTCTGAAATAGATAATGACGTGCTTAAGTGATAATTACTGAATCTCATTTTTAGAACCCCATTAACAGGTGTCTCTGTAGTCACAGAGAAAATTCTTCATAAATATTGAATCGTGCTATCACATGTGCAAGTTTCTTTCAAGTTATGAAATCTACCTAATTTCAGAATAACTATTTGCTATTAACTGGCTTTAAGATTTCATCAAATGAAGATACCATTTATTAATTCCAATTTGTAAAGTCACAAAAACGTGTAATGTTATTATCTTCAGTTAGACCTCTTCAAATAATCAGAATCTGCCTAGAAATTGAAAATAGAAGATATCTCTGTGTTTGGAGGTTCTCCCAGTGCAAGAGAATTTATCAGGAGGAAGCGTTGTAGTAGGTAAAAGCTTATTGCCTAACTTGAAAATAAAAAGTTTCTTGACTAGAATTATAGCAATGTTATGATGGTCATATGATAAATAGTCTAGTGGGTATGAAGAGGGAAGTAAGCCCTGAGTTATCGTCAACACTGGGCAGCTTTACATTTTTGGTAAGTCAGCTTTGACCTGGTTCTTCAAGCTAGAACAAAGTGATGGGAAGGCCCTAAGATACCTATCTTGAAGGGCATGGAGGAAGAAGCCTCATAGTGGAACGCCTCGTAGCTGGTTAAACCATATACTTTCTTTCATTCAGAGTGTATGGAAAAGTTAGGTTATAATTCTTGTATGCTTGTCCATTAGCTGGCAGACATCATCAATTGTACCTGAGATTTTAGAATTTGAAGGTGACTTGCACACTTGAAGAGACAGCTATAGATTCATTTTCACACATGGAAAGAAAATGGTTTCCCTTAGCTCAAGGAGTTGATGTATATAAAACAAGCAAAAAAGAAATGCAAATGTTGTGGAAATGATATTTCTGGTTGTTATTGACTGATTTATTATTAGAAACACCTTGGTTGCAGAAAAGAACTTTTTAAATGGAAATCTGAAACTGGCTCCTCCTTTCTGACTTGGTAAGATTTTGATGTCTGCATTCTCTTTTTCCGTCTTCACTGCCAGGCTCTATTCTAATTCATTTCTTGCTAGATAAATTTCATGAAAATGATAATAAATTAAATTTTTAGTTAATATACTTTAATTACTCAAAAGGCTAAAAGGAGATAGGAAGTCAGTGTTTTCAGCAATTATTCTAAGGAAACAGTAGTCATATTCTGCAGTATTGTCTCATTTTGATGGTCACGAATATTAATGGTGCTAAAGGTCTGAAGCTCAGAGGGGACACTATGGCTGAATATTTCCTCACATTCACTTATTGAAATCCTGCTCCAACGTAATGTTTACATACTAATTTTTTAAAGACTAAGATATTAAAGGAGTAGACTTCTATAATTTCCATGTTGATCAAAATTATCAACCAAATTTTTTTGAAAGAAATATTCACAAAATAAGAGATTCTTGTATGATTGATTTTTGTTCTGTTTGGATTTTTTTTCCACCTCAAAGCATAAACCGCTTCTGGCATAAAAGAGACACTTATTAATTCACTTATTTAACCAACATATTGAATCCTTTCTATGCTCAGGATCAGAGTAAAGTTAATGAAACTATGAGTATACATGATTCATTTCTTCATGGTCTAATGAACGAAACAGGAATAAAATATACTAATTAATTTAGACAAAATTATAATTCTATGTAAAATTATAATGGTTGGACTTACAGTGCTCTGAAAGCTTAACATTAACCTAGTCAAAGATTAGGAAATACTGTTTGTTGCAGGTCCCTTCTCTCTGCTAAGAAAAAACACCCAACCAGAAGCAGCTTATAGGGGGAAAGAATTCAGGCTTACAGTTTCAAGGGAAAGCTTCATCATGACAGAGGAAGCTGGCTCACTTCATCACACATCCCCAGCAGAAAGAGAACAGGGAGGAAGAACTGGCACTGAACACACAGTAGGGCTGGACTAATCAACCCAAGGTCTGCCCCTGCAATATGCCTCCTGCAGCAAGGCTCTCCCTCCCAAAGACTCCACCATCATGGGGCTAAGTAAGAAGCTTAATCAGAAGTACCTGAGGCTATGGAGGCATTTCCATTCAAACCACCCAGTGTTTTCCCAGAAAATAGAAGTAAAGGAAGTGTAGCAGACAGCTTCAGGTTCGCTGAGATGAACTTCCAGACCAGGCACAGTTATGGAGGAAGGGATATTATTTATTGAAACTTACAGATCCAGGGGAAGTTCCATAAAGGCAGGAAAAGCAGCCTGCTCTTCACAGGGCCAAACAGAGAGAGAGAAAGCCAACCAGCCACCACAGCACACAGAGCAAAACTACAGCTAAAAGGTCACACAGCACACTTCAGGAACTCCTGCTAGGCACATTTGCATATCTTTACAATGGAATCTCAAACCATCACCACACCTTAAGACCAGGGCCCCCAGTGACCTTGCCTCTAGCAAGGTGATTGCAGATGCAAACTATAACTAATAAAACGTTGAATATATTGGGGGACATATATTCAAACTACCACATTCCGCCCCTGGCCCCCAATATATTTAGCTCCTGGCCCCCAATAGATTTATAACTATCAGACATTGTAAATTGTATTCAGTCCAATTTCAAAGGTTCTCACAGTCTTGATCAACTTAAGATAGTGAGTCCTGTAAAATCAAACAAGTTAAATACTTTCAACATGTAAAGGCACAGAGTAAACATTTTAACTGGTATAAGGCATAGCACAGAGAGACTAGAATAATGCAAACTCAGCCACCATCAGCAGTCATCAAACTTCTGCAGTTCAAGTCCACTATAACCATAGACTGACAGTCTCCAGGTTTTCCAATTCCGCCCCTCTAGCTGGGCAGAGTCGCCAGGGAAAACTTTCATCCTATGCCAACACTGCACTCCATGGTAGCCCTTTTGCACAGTCCTGGTATATCCAAAACATCTTCAGGTCTCCATGCAAACCACGGTCCATCTTCCAAAGGCTCTTCCAGCCTATTCCTGAGGGTCTTCATGCCCTGCCTCATGCTGCATCTCAGCAGCAGCTCCTGGAACCATGTGCAACTCATGACCACTCCATGCATTTTTCATATTTCCAAAACTAATACCAGGTGTGCAGGACACAGCCATATTCTAAATCCAGGGACAAAATAAACCATAGCCTTGAAAAGCAGGTTCCTTCTCCAGTCAACTCTTTCCAAAGAGTTTGCATTTCTAACAGTCTTTCCTCAGGCATCCTCTCCATTGTTTTAATGTAAATCAAGTCGGGCCACCTTCCTTCCACCTTCCTTAAGATTGCTAATGTGTTGACAATAGCAGCTCCAGTAACCTAAAACCAGTCTCAGTGCCTCTGCTTTTAACTTGCTTGAGTTTTTCCAACTTAAAATCTTAAAATCTCAGTCCGATATCTTCAGCCAAGCACATCAGTCCATTACAAATTTAACCTTGATCAAACTTTCTGGGCCTGGATAGCAGAACGTAGCCATCCCTTATGCCAGTAGCCCAGTTCCAACAAAGTCCTCTGCAGTCTTTCCTTCCCCTTAGAAAGCTCATAAGCCAAGCCTCGAAGTTCAATACAGTCTGCACTTAGCATTCTAAAACTCTCATCAGAATAGTCCATAAAACTTGGCTTACCACTCCAGAAGGCATCTTCAGTTGCAAGCACCAAGTCCATTCCCATTCCTCCAAAACAAAGGTTCCAAACGACGAATATCCACACGGTCAGATTCATCTCACCCCACACTCCTCGGTACCACTTTACTGTAGCAGACAGCTTCAGGTTCGCTGAGATGAACTTCCAGACCAGGCACAGTTATGGAGGAAGGGATATTATTTATTGAAACTTACAGATCCAGGGGAAGTTCCATAAAGGCAGGAAAAGCAGCCTGCTCTTCACAGGGCCAAACAGAGAGAGAGAAAGCCAACCAGCCACCACAGCACACAGAGCAAAACTACAGCTAAAAGGTCACACAGCACACTTCAGGAACTCCTGCTAGGCACATTTGCATATCTTTACAATGGAATCTCAAACCATCACCACACCTTAAGACCGGGGGGCCCCCAGTGACCTTGCCTCTAGCAAGGTGATTGCAGATGCAAACTATAACTAATAAAACATTGAATATATTGGGGGACATATATTCAAACTACCACAGGAAGGGTGCTCCTTAACCATGGCTATATTATGATAAAATTGATTCCAGTTGTGGAAAGGAAACTATTTTATTTAGATAAATCTATAAAAGGTGGACTGGTGATTGGCTCTCTTGGTGTTTGCTATGTCAGTGATATATTAAGCTGGAGGAACTAGATAAATAGATGTGTGACTTAGCAGAAAGATCCCCACTGCAGAAACACATGTGGAAAACCTTTAGTCTGTCATAACCTTTAGAATCAGAATACTAGGGAGAAGTATAAGGCACTAGGTTATAAAATCCCCTTCCTCTAAAGATGTCATATCCTAATTCCCACAACCTGTATCTGTTGCTTTACATTTGCAAGCATCTTAGTTTTGTTTAAAATAAGAATCTTGAAGGTAAGATTAAGATTATTTCAGGTTATCTGGGTAGAACTGAAGAAATCATCCCATGTAAAAGAGAGTCAGGAGAGGCCAAGTTCACAGGAGATGGTGAGGTGATGTGGGGAGCAGAGACTGCAGTGATGAGCTTTGAACCGCAAGGCAAATACCACAGCTGAGATTGCCACCGGTCTGTGGGAGGGGCAGCGGGACTTATGATCCCTGACAGCCAGCCCTATAGACACCTTAACATGAGTCCCATGCACCAGATGCTTTTTTCCCCATAGCCTGAGAAAATTTCATCCAGTAAGATATTGAGGAAGAAGTTATGCAATGGAGAAGTTCAGACATTGTGGCATGCGATGTTTTACAGAACTGTGGACTCTCCTCTCCTCTCTGCTCTATACCAGGTGTGGTAGCTTAGAAAGATGGTCCCCAATATATTGAGTGTTTTATTAGTTTGTAGTTTGGATCTGCAGCCACCAGCCTGGAGGAGATGTCACTGGATGGATCTTAAAATATAGTGGTGGGTTTGAAATTCTAATCTAAGGATACGCAAAGTGCGTGAGTTCCTCTTGGAGTTCCTGAAATGTGCTGTGTGGCTTCTTGCTTTTGGTTTTGGGGATTTTTTGGCTTGGGACTTCTCTCTCTCTCTCTCTCTCTCTCTCTCTCTGGTTAAACCTGCAAAAGCAGAGCCAGCTTCTTCTGCCATTATGGAACTTCCCCTGCATCTGTAAGCTTCAATAAATATCCCTTCTTTCCATATCTGTGCTTGGTTTGGAAGTTCATTTCAGTGGCCTGAAGCTGTCTGCCACTCCAGGATTCACTCCATCTGGTGTCAGGTAACTTAAGGCAGCATTTTTCACTGTGTCACCCTGGAGCCTGTGTTCTACCAGAGGTTTCCTCTCCCCTGTGGTATTTTCCACTGATGGTTGCTCAAGAGAAACAGCTATCATAATTGAGTTTCATGACATCATTTTTAATACCATTAGGAACTATCTCTATGTTCTTTCTCAGGAAGGAGGCTGTTTTCTTTTTCTTTTGTGATAAAATCCTTTAAACAATCAAATTATAAGGATAAAATATTTATTTTGCTCAGATTTCAGCTCATGCTTGCTTTGTCCTGTTGCCTATGGGCCTGTGGTCAAGCAATACGTTCTGGTGGGGAGTGAATTTTCAGGAAACTGAGGGAACTGCTAGACTCCTAGTGGCTGAAAACCAGAGAAAGGGGATGGAGGGAGGTAAAGAGGGAGGAAGAGAGAGAAAGAGAAAGGGAGGAGTGGGAAAGCAAGAGGGAGTAACAATTAAAAGAGACAGAGGCAGAGAGAAAGAGAGAGAGAGCTTGTATTCGGGTTTGTTGCAGTCAGGTTCACATTGCTGGCAGAAATCACCCAACCAAAAGCAGCTTCTGGGAAAAAAAAAAAGGGATTATTTAATGATGGCATGGGAAAACAATGGCATTAGTAGAGGGTAGACATCATTCCCTGGCCAACATAAGGTGGACAAAAGCAACAGGAGACTGTGCCAAACACTGGCAAAGGGACACTGGCTATATAATACCCATAAACCCACCCCCATCAGTACAGTGACTCTAGGAGGCATTAATTCTCAAATCCCTATCAGTTGGAAACCTAACATTAAGAACACCTAAGCTGATGGGGGACATCTGAAACAAACCACCACATTCTGCCCCTAGCCCCCATAAACTGATAACCATCCATGATGTAAAATGCAATGTATTCAGTCCAACTTTAAAAGTCTCCAAGTCCAACAGCTCTAGTCAGTGACAAGTCTCCAAGTCCAATAATTCTAACCAGCAGCAAGTCTCTGGAGTTCCAATTCTGCCCCTCCAGCTAGGCTACTCACAGTCCTGGAAATTTTATTCGAGGCCAGTAGCTCTCCTTAGCAGCCATCTCGTGGTCCTGGTATTTCCACTGGGTCCTTACTGCAATCCATGGCTCATCCTCATGGCTCCATCGGGTGTCCATGCAGACAATACAGCAATCCTGTTACACACTGCTCATGGCCATTTCCAAAACAGAAGAGCATGTTGCAAATTCAATTACCCTCTTTCCTGCATTTCTTATACTCCTTAATACCAGGTGGGGTGCCAATTTATTAATCTGGAGGGAATAAAGCAGACTTTGAAGACTAGGACACTCCTTTAGCATTTAAGCCCCTTCCAATGACTGCATTCTTTCCACTGTCTCAATGTAGGTCAGCTGGCCCAATCACAAAGGTTGTAATCTTTTTTAAAAAAGATTTTATTTATTTATTTATTTATTTATTTATTTATTTATTTATTTATTTATTACAGAGAGAGGGACAGAGAGAGGGAGAGGGAGAATGGGCATGCCAGGGCCTCCAAACACTGCAAATGAACTCCAGACACATGTGCCACCACGTGCATCTTCCTTATGTGGGAACTGGAGAATTGAACCGGGGTCCTTAGGCTTTGCAGGCATGCATCTTAACCACTAAGCTATCTCTTCAGCCCTTGTAATGTTTTAATTGTAGCAGAATGGGCAGCAGTTTGGGCCCAAAGATTTCATTTTTTCTGTGCGATATCCCTCTGCACACAGCAGTCCGTTTCTATGCACTGCAACCCTGTACAAGTTCTCAGGACACGGGCATAACAGCAAACCTCTCACACGAACTGCTTATAGCTCAGTCCAGGCAAAGGTCTTTCTCACCTTCATAAACCAAACCTCACAGTCCATACTTCTTATTGCATTCAGGTCTTTCAACTCTGAGCAGAACAGTCCATCAAGCTGTACTTAAAGCCCTGTAAGGCATCTCTTAGGCCAAGGTTTCAAATCCTTCCACATTCCTCTTAAAAATCA
Organism: Orientallactaga sibirica; assembly: GCA_036365145.1. NCBI lineage: Eukaryota > Metazoa > Chordata > Mammalia > Rodentia > Dipodidae > Orientallactaga > Orientallactaga sibirica. The sequence continues at coordinate 1,534,591 of JAEOAD010002373.1, forward strand.
GCTCTAAAAGGCCAAAGCCACACAGTCAGATGTCTAGTAGCAATGCCATTCTAGGTACCAACTTTATTATTGCGATCAGGTTTGCATTGTTTACAGAAATCACCCAACCAAGAGCAGCTTTTTGGGGAAAAAGGTTTATTTTGGCTTACAGACTTCAGGGGAAGTTCCATGATGGCAGAGGGAAACGATGGCAGGAGCAGAGGGTGGATATCACCCCTTGGCCAACATAAGGTAGGCAAAAGCAACAGGAGAGTGTGCAAAACACTGGCATGGGAAAACTGGCTATAATACCCATAAGCCTGCCGCCAACAATACACTGCCTCCAGGAGGTGTTAATTCCCAAATCTCCATCAGCTGGGAACCTAGCATTCAGAACACCTAAGTTTATGGGGGGCATCTGAATCAAACCACCACAGAGTCTTAATATCCCCTTCAAGGACATGCCTCCATGACACAACCTTCCAATGGTCCCATCTCCCAAAAGTTCCACCATCTTCCAAAAGTCCACAAGATGGCCACCAATCCTTTAACACATGAGCCACTGAGGGGCTTCTTAGATCCAAACTGTATCCAGGACCAGGACATAGGCAGGAGTCTGCAGTGTGTGGACATGTCTTTCCTCTCCTCTAGTAGCATCTATCTGTTTCTTTCTTTAGACTGGTTTATAAAATTACATCCCATTACTGTCTTATTTTATAATGGCTACTGTTTGTGTTCTTTAGTTATATTGTTGAATTTTCTGGAAGGGGAATTAAATATCACAATCTACCATAATAACCTAGAAGTGTGTAAACAGTACTTCACTAGTTATTCTTATATGTTACTTACTAAAGGAAGTTAATCTTCCAGAATTATATTTCAGATGTTGGATTAATTATTTTTATGAAGTTGGATTTATTACCAATACTGCCAGAACTAACGTGTGTTTTTAATTCCCCCAAAGTGTCTCGATTGTGTAGTGATAGGAGCAATAAACATCAAATATAAATAAGTACTTGTACCTGACAAGTAATTTATAAACATTTTGCACGTATTCTAACCATACTTATTTATATATAGATAATACATAGTCAGGCCATCTCTACAAATAAAAGTGCTAACCACGCAAAGTTGTAATTCATAGGTATTACATGTCTCTTCTCTCTTGCTTTATTCTCCTCTGCATCCTCTCCTGTAATTATTTCCTTAACTCATGCCTGTCAGTTCTACTTTAAGGCAAAAGCCAAGGAAATGCAGCCTTTGAGTTTATGCCAGAACAATTTTTCTGCCTTGGAGAAAAATAATATTTCTAACAGTATCTTCCAGATTTTTATTAATCATCTGTTCTAAGTTATAAACTGTTCTCTAGTCTTGCTAAAGTTCATGAAAGCATATGTGAAATGAAATACTAAACAAAGAGACTACAGTCCTAATATTGCATGAAAAATAAATGCTCAAAAGTCAATACTGATGCCAGTACAACTCATATTTAATACAACCCAGGATCACCATATTAATCTTATTTTAGTTTGAAATGTATGGATATTTCTACAAAAACTTCAGCAAGCGTCAGAAGAAAATATTTGATAAGTTTATGAGATACAACTATATTGTAACATATGTTAATTCATGCACACGTTCATGCAACAAGTTAGATGCACCAAAACTAAAGAAAACAGAAAGTTGTTGTAGAAGATGAATCAAGGTAGTCAGATGGCTATGAGATCAGTAGTGGTTTCAATCCTATGGTTATTATCCTGCCCTGGTTTCTTTCTCTACCACCCTACCATTCCTATGTATCCTAGTACTTCATCAGTTCCCTGAAAAATGACTACTAAAAATGTCTCATTTATTTTTGTTGTTACAAGAAACAAAGTGTCAGGCAAGACTGATTTATTCTGCTAAAATTATTTTAAATCACACCAATATGCATTGACAATATATATAAGCTATTATATAGGTCATAATTTTATTCTACCCTTTGTCAGTATCTGGAATAACTAAAAACAATCAGGAGGCCAAATAACTTCTGGACACCATATTCAACCTATGAGAGATTCCTAATGAAATAGCAAGAAAGAATCAATAGGTAATTCTGGATGCATGTTACTCTGAGATAGAATTTTTAATATCTACATATGAGGGCTACAAGTCTTTAGAATTAATATTAAGTATTAAGGTAATTCAGAATCCAAGGGTGGTTCTTTCTTAATTGGTTCTCTTGTCATAATCCTGGGACTGTTTTTTTTTGTTGTTGTTGTTGTTGTTGTTGTTGTTGTTCTAAACATGTTATTAACACTTTCTTCATAATGCTGTATTTAAACAGATCTAACTAGATAGATTTGTACATTTTTTACTGCTAGAATAATGCTAACCCTAGTCAGAATTCATACCTCCAATGCCCAAGTCATATCAGATCTCCTAACATTAGTTTATATGAGGCACATATTTATACACCTTTCATATATCTTTTTTAAAAAATTTAGTTTTAATTATTTGAGAGAGAGAGAGAGGGAAAAGAGAGAGAGAGAGAGAGAATGAGAATAAGCATATTGCAAATGAACTCCAGATGCATGTGCCACTCTGTACATGTGCATTGAACTTGGGAGAATTGAACCTGGGTCCTTTGGCTTTGTAGGCAAGCACCTTAACCACTAAGCCATCTTTCCAGCCTGCCTTTCATATATCTTACTTGTGGCTATAATCTACTTTGACAAGATAAACTATATTAACCATAGCCAATACCTTTGAAATTTTTCTGAAAACTTTTTATATGATCACATTATTCATGTAATGTTCAGTGAGTAGAACTCCAAACTTGGGTCACAAGAGAATTATATGAATGTTACATATCCTCTTCCTTGTAAGAATATAGAGAAGTCCATATTGAAATGTCTACTAACTCTCTCCCATCCATCCTACTGCCTAAGGCTGTGGTTATCCCATACTTTCAAGTTTCTCTGGGTTAATTCTCAATAATCAAGTAGCACGTTCACACAACTTATACAGGCAAAACAATTCAATGCTGATTTATGCCCAACTTTATGGTCCATTGGGTCAAAAGTTAGAGTGTTTTAATCCCAAGGAATGTAACAGAAGGACAAGCTTGGTTTCACTTGTTAAGCAGCTTATATAATTGGATATTGGATTAAATAATCAATATATCAGTTGTTTTTCTTATTGCCATTGACAAATACCTCACCAGAAGCAGGTTAAAGGAAGGAAAGTTTTATTTTGGCTTACAGTTTCAGGGATACAGTCCTTGATGGTGGGGAAGCAATGACACAGGAACCAGCTGGTCACATATCACCTATAACCAGGAAGCAGAGACTACTGAAAGCTTGTTATCAACTTACTTTCTATTTTTTATTCAGCTTGGGACCCCAGTACATTTGGGATTCACAGTTTGGGACCCACAGTTAGGATAAATCTTGCCACTTCAGTTAACCTACTCCAGAAATTCCTTTATATGCATGCCCAGAGATTCATCTCCTAAGTGATTTAAGATCCAACCAAGTTGAAATTAAATCATCACCATCAGTATCATCCCCTTGTGCATTATCTATTCCTGAAAGAGAAACAGGCATAGACTGTGAAAGAAGGAAATGTTTTACCTTTTATGAAGCTGTGTCCAGTAGAACTTCTAACTACTTTGGGAATAGCAATACATTTGTCTACCAAACTGAATAGGTATGTTATTTAAGGAAGAAGCTTTTCCTAACCACTGTATTAATAGGATTTCAACATTGTTATGCAGTGTATAAAAGCCTCTCTCATTCACCCATTTTGTCATTTTAATATTGTTGATATGCGCCAGGCGTGGTGGTGCATGCCTTTAATCCCAGCATTCGGGAGGCAAAGGTAGGAGGATCGCCATGAGTTCAAGGCCACCCTGAGATTACATAGTGAATTCCAGGTCAGCCTGGGCTAGAGTGAGACCCTACCTTGAAAAACCGAAAAATGATAAAAACCAAAAAAAAAATATTGTTGATATGCTAGCATAAGTGGTAAGTGCACAGCATGATGAAATTTTACACAGGTGTACATGCAAGTAACCATAAGCTTGCTCTAGTTTTATAACATTCCTAGCTATTCAGAAATGCTATCTATTTTGTAATTATTTTGAACTTCAGAAAATAATGGTTAGGAATGAGCTTTACCCAAATGAACCAAGTTAAATTATCACTGGAAAGCTGTCAAAAAATCCAAGAGAGAATTTAACCAAAAGAGAATACTTTGCAGGAGAAGTTTCTTCTCACCCAGCCATGGATCATTGCTTCATGCTTTGTTGTCCCTGTTGCATACAGGCACAAAAAACTTCATGGCTTAGCTCTGAAGGGCAGATTCATTCTTTCAAAGAGAGTTTTTCATGAACAAGTTTGAAAAAGCCTGATAAGAAGCCTAAATTATTGCTACACACATAGTTAATTAGTGTTTTATTTAGACTCAAATGTGAGCAATTTGGATCATTTCATTACTACCTCTGTCCACATTAAACTGAATGCATGCTCCTATGTGCACATGAAATAGCATCTGTAAAATATGAAAATCTCCTAGTGGTTAATGACATTGACATAGTCAGTTTAGAGTGGAAACAGTAAAACAAAGCAAGATGACTGATTCAGTTGTTGCTGTTTTCCAGAGGGATGACAAGCACATTGCAGTAGCATGTTCTGAGTTTCTATTTATTTCTTTCAAAGGTTAATTATCAGCATTTAACACATTTTTAAAGAGTTGCTATTATTTATTGATCTTTAAAGATTCTCTAAAGATCATATCAGCAAATTTAAGTCCTGGAAAATTGTGCAATAATTGATGAATGCAGCTGGGTAATTGGCACTTGTTTCGACTTGTAAGAACTCTGTGTTGTCTATGTAAATATGTAAGTCCACCACTTATTTGAGAATTGAATGAAATATTTTATATTTATTATAAAATATAATTATATTTTATTATAATCTATGATTTCACATTTAAAAATATTTTATTTATTTATTTATTTATTTATTTTGGAGAGAGAGAGAGGCAGATAGAGGGCCTCTAGCCACTGCAAATGAATTCCATATGAATGTGCCACCTTGTGCTTATGTAGGTCCTGGGGAGTTGAACCTGGGTCCTTAGGCTTCTCAGACAAGTGACTTAACCACTAAGGTATCTTTCCAGCCCTGATTTTAAATTTCTAAGAAAAAAATGTCATTTCAAATTTAAACAGAGGGTTTTCACTTACTTCATGGCTGTAACTACTATTCCTAGGGTAGGAACAAATATTCATGACAAATGTCCAGAGATACATGTAATTCCAAGACAAAAACTTCTGTTTGTAGCACATTCAAGGAAGCAGACTACCCATAATTAGATTTATTAACTTCTACTTTCCTCTTTGTAAAGTTTCTCAGTTGAACCAATATTGACTCCAAGTGTTCTGAGCCATGTAAGTTAATTTACACATCTAGAAAAAAAGAATATTGTGGGGCAATCACTGTCCATGTGATAATTCTGGAAAAGTCTTTTCCTCTAGTATTATATGTGATAAATCAAACACAAAGAAGTATATTTCTTTAAGCATGTTTAAGATAAGAATACTTAAGATAAGATAAGACAGTGGGTGGAATTAAGAGCATAATAATTGTCATGGCATAGCTGGGATGCTTAACACATAAACATCTTCCTAAATGTTCTTTGGATATCCTTCAAGCCTGACCTGAATGAACAGTACTTAGCCATTTGTAAGAAAACAGACTGTTAATCTTCACCAAACCCTGGCCAGTTACTGTCAAGAAAATCTCCACAAAGTAAATGATATCCCAATTCTTTAAATGTAGCCCAAATGATTTTGTAATTTAGACATCTTCATATAATTATTTACAACATTCAAAATAGTTTCTACCACTGTAGACAAAATTTCCATCATTGTCATGAATATTATGTTAAAAAATCTTTATATGTTAGGTACACATAATAAAGTGTTTTTAGATGGTATGCTAGAGTGATTGAAGTTTGCTTTATACATGTGTGATTAACAGGAGAAAGAAGAAATAAAATTGGATAGATGCTGGGACTAGGGTTCATTAATTATTCTCTCTACTTAAAAAAATTATTTATTTATTTCAGAGAGAGAGAGAGAGAGGCAGATAGAGAGAATGGGTGCATCAGAGCCTTCAGCTGCTGCAAATGAACTCCAGGCACATGTGCCACCTTGTGCATCTGGCTTACTGGGGAATCAAACCTGTGTCCTTTGGCTTTGCAGGCAAGCACCTTAACTGCTAAACCATGTCTCTGGCCCTATTCTCTATACTTTGAAGCATAAAATAAACTAAGTAGGTGACTAAGCTATGGATACCAGCACCTTTAAATTCTTGGTACAAGAGGAAAATTAGTATCTAATCTCAAAAAAGGATAAAATCTTCTTTTATACTGTGCTCTTTACATTTAAGAACTAAGAAGAGCAGATAAAATGCCTTTCTTGGGATCGATCATAGAGTTATGTTGAGGGCACTCTTTTGGTTAGTCAATAGGTATAGAGCAGGGCCATAGGGTTTTTTTGAGGCAGATAGCATGAATGACAACAAGCAGTGTTAACTGCTGAATAAAAAGAAAATGGGTGAATGCTGAGTTTCAAGTGTGATGAAAGTGGGGCTGGAGAGGCAGGGAGGGAGTTTTAGTCTGTGGATGGAGGGAGCATCACAGAAGGTTAGTGAGCTGGGACAACTGAGTGCAGAAGAGGTTTGAGAAGGGAACAGGGAACATAGAAGTCCAGGAGTTACTGGGCAGGCAGAGCTGATGAGGATTGATCTAGATCTCAAATTTGTGGAAAAGAAAAGGAAGAAGATTTGGGACCAGGGTCATTAGCAACAGGACAAAGCAGAATGTTTTTCTTTTTCTGCTTCTTTCTCTCCTTCCTCTTTTTTGCCCTCTATTTTTTCTGTCTTCCTCACCTTTCTTCTTTGCATCTTTTGCAATGATCTAATTTAAATTTCTAAATTTTAAAACAGCTAAAATACAATTATTACACAGAACTCAAAACATAAGGCGTATATGATAAAAAAAAAAAAAAAAAAAAATCTCTCTTGCAACCAGGACTCCTCTGCCAGGTCTCCTCCCTCCACAGAGGAAGCTATTGTTCCTTCTAAGGCTTTTGTGTATTGTTTTGGAGATAATCCATGCACTTGTGATTACACATATACACTTGCAAAGACTTTTAAAAATAACTTGTGTGGAGACTTTGTGTACATACTTGACAAGTTAATTAGCATGCAGGCTGCACTAGATTAAAATCCCATTAATTAATTTGATAGGTCATTTGATTATATAACCTCCAAAAGAAAATGCAGCCCTTTTTTGCAGACAACAATGAGCTAACTACAGATATTCACATGAATAATCTTCTTTGGAAGATGAAAAGTGTTAAGTTAAATTACGCTGGCCTTTCCCTTTTGAATGTATCTGAAGACTGGTAATCTAAGGTCCATTAAACTCCTAAAAACCTTATAAAATGCTCTTTTATCCTATTAAAATTTTGCTTCTGTAACGACATGTTACCATGTTGGAAGGCCTGTATCTTAACTAAAAAATTACATGAGAGTTCAATATAATTGTTTCAAATATTTTAGACATCCCAGCAAAATCCTTACCCTTTCTTCCACACAAGTTGTGGATATCCCATGCAGTAAAACATTCCAGCATCTACTTTCACCCGATATGCTCTGCAGTGAGTCTGTTACTGCAATAATTCCTGGAAGAGCAGAATATATGAGGCTTTCATAAATAAATATTAGTGCATTAGTCTTCTTCCAGCCCAAGCCAGATTTTTCTGGCTGCTTATTTCCCTAGGTGGCCAAAAGAATGCCATCCCTGATATAAAAACTTGGCTGCATCAGATACATATCTGATCAGAAATAACATCCTCATTTGCATACTGCTCTTATATTCTTGTTGGTGAAATACAGTGTAGTAATTATCTAATAGGTGTAATAAAATAACCACACATGTGATCATAACTGCTGTGTTTTAATTTGTGATCATATTTTGCTTACAAGTAAGTCTTTCTTGTATTAAGGACTTATCTGTTCAAGGACTAAGTCCTTGAAAAACATTAAAATTTAGACTAAAAATGATATGCCATGTTCCAGTTCTAGTGTTTCTTAATATGATTTGCAATGCTAAATGCTTGGAAACACACTGAGAGAATTAAAGAGAGAATAAATTTCAAAAAGATATTAAGCACAACATTGTTGAATTGTATGTTTTCTACCAATAAGAATCTAGCTAGTATACTCCAGAATGCTGTAACTCTCTTATATTTTAGGCAAGAACACTACTGTTTACTGAGTATATTAATGCTATTTTATTAAATAAAGTCATTTTATTTTGTTGAGACTAAAATTATGTTGTTGAACTATACATACTATTATGAATTAATAATACTGTCTTCCCCCATCTTCTAGAATAAACACCAAACTGTTTTATTCAGTGTTGTATTACCAGGGGTAAAAAAAAAAAAAAATTACTAAGTACTCAGTAAATATTTTAAATAAACTAATACAACATTTTAAGCATTTCCTGTACACATTTAACTTTGATATTTTTCTTTGTTTTTATAAAATAAAAAGTCTATAACAATATTTTAAAATATGAATTTGTGGTGGAGAATGGCTTAGTAGTTAAGGCACTTGCCTGCAAACCAAAGGACCCAGGTTTGATTCCCCAGGACCCACATAAGCCAGATGCACAAGAACACATGTATTTGGAGGTCGTTTTCAGTGGCTGAAGGCCCTGGTGTGCCCATTCTCTCTCCCTTTCCCTCTCTCTGCCTCTCTTCTCTTGCACTCAAATAAATAAATAAATAAATAAATAAATAAATAAATAAAATATTAAAAAGATGATTTTTTGTCTCAATATATTCAAGTTGTATGAAGTCCAGTATAAAAAATATTAACATTTTAATGGTTTCATATTTTTCTATACCTTATTTGTCTAGTAATAGGTGACTGTAAATATGGGAAGGCTATGAATTATAAGGGGGAGAAAAAAACCAAAGAAATAAATAGAAAGAAGGCTAATGAGCTTGACTAAGTCCCAGAAACAGAGGGAGATAGATTGGTACTGGGAGAGTCTTGCTCATGCTAATAAGATTGCCATTAACAGCCTTTTTAATACAAAGTGTCCCACAGTACTCTCCACAGTTCATCATAAGCTAATGAAAGAGGTGCTTTAATTAAGAAGATAACAAGTGATGCAGAGAGTGAGGGAAAAGGGAAGGATTCCAAACCACCACAGCTATAGACACACAGGGACCACTGCCAAATGAGAGATGTCTAGTGAGACAGGATGGCGAGGGAGTGAACTGTGTGGCATTGCAATAGCTTGGGATAAAGGGAGGTGACAGGCTCCTCAGGGAAAAAGCACATCCTAAAGAGTTAAAACACCATAGGGACAGATATCCTTCGCCTTCACCTTCGCCTCCACCGCAAGATATAACATTAAGCCAATTTAGCCACTTATGTGTATAAGGAATATCTGATTATCTCAGATTTTAGAATAAATCACTAAAATAATCTTACATTTATTGTTCACACCATTGACTTAATCTTAAACCCACAATAGCATCTTGACATTCCTTAGAAAAATCAATGGTCTCTTATTTGAAAAAGGAGAAAAAGAGCCGTCCAGCTCCTAAGGAGACCTACCATTTGCCTATCAGGATGCTGATCACTGGGAAGGACTGTGCTCACGGAGAGTGAATAGATAGAAAATGGGATGTAAATATTGCATCTGACAAAAAATCAATGATCCCGCACACCTCCCAGGACTTCTTTCTTTCTCACTATGTCATTACTCATGTTTTCTTCTCCTGCAGACCCAGAGAAACTATTTGGTGTAAGAAGATAATGCCACACAAAGCCAAGATGCCTAGAAAAGAGATTTCTGTTTTTTTTTTTTTTTTTTTTTTTTTTAAGAGAGAGGCATTGATTTTCATCTGCATGGAAGTTGGATTTCCTTTTGAAAGCAAAGGTCTTTATAGCAATTAGTAAGGACTCTAGAAATATGCTAATGGAGACCACCGAGGCAGTCCTGCACAATGTGACTGATGGCCTGATGAGTGTCCTTTATTACAATAAGAGGAACACAGAAATTTAGAAGAATCATTTAGAAGTTTTGGCAGTAGTTTTACAAAGTTTTCTTTGTGTATTAAATTTAATAGTAAAGCCTGAGACTTTATGTCTGTCTCTTTATTTTATTTTATTTAGTCTTATTTCTCTTTTTGAATACTTTTTTTTTCATAAGTACCAAATTAGTATGTCTGCATTTTTTACTAAACTAAAAGAAAGTATTTTTGCTTTAGGTACCATGATAGAGCCTGAACTAAGTCACTGCTATAGTTTGGGTGAATGACACTCAAAGACCCATTATTGTTGGCTTGGTCTCACCAGCTTATGCCACTACTGGCAGCTAGAACTATTACGAAGTGAGGCTGAGTGGGAGGTAGAGTAGTCACTAAAAATGTGCCCTTAAATGGGATGTTGACAACCTGGCTATTTCCTATCTCTGTCTTCTCTTTACTTCCCTGTTACCATGAGGTAGTGGCTTCTTCCTCTATATGTCCACCAAAGTATACTGCCATTATGCAGGCCCAACATGCTGGGCACAATTGATTGTGAGCTGCAACTTCTGAAACAATGAGCTGAAATAAACTCTGCCTCCTTTTCTTTTTTCTTTTCTTTTCTTTTCTTTTCTTTTCTTTTCTTTTCTTTTCTTTTCTTTTCTTTTCTTTTCTTTTCTTTTCTTTTCTTATTAAGAACATACTTTGTATGGATTCATCATGTGTTGGTACCATCTTTTCCCTTCTTCCTGCCCACATTCACTCCTCAGTGGGAGTGCTGGTATTCTCCCATGGGGTTGGAGGTTTATGTGTTGTGGGAGCAAGAGTCAGTTATTGGGGGGAAGCAATGCCTCTGGGCATGACATCCCAACCTGTGGCTCTTAGAATCTTTCTGTTGCCTCTTCTGAATAATTCCCTGAGCTTCCATAGGTATGTTTTAAGTCTACTTCAGTGATGAGCTCTTAGGAGTATCTGGATCTCTGCTTTGGTATGTGTTGAGTATCCTCAGGGTCTGTCTCCTTCACCCTGGAACTGATTGTCAGGCTCACCATGGAAGCAGCACTCATGTTCATCTCCCCAATTCCTCTGTGGTTTCCCCTGGGCCTTGACTGAGATATGAGGGTTGGTTTATCTCCTTTGGTCTCGCTACCTTTCTCTACAGTGCCCATTTTCTGAGCTCTACCTCCTTTTAAGATGAACTATTGCAGGTATTTTGTCACAGTAAGACAAAATTACCTTGAAAAGAAAGTGTTCATACTTTTGGATCTCCTTTAGAATGCTACCAAATATCTAAGGCTTTGAATCTCACAAATTTGTTTCTTTTCTGTTTTCTCTGGCATTACCAATAGTAAACAAATATTTAGCTCACTATTAAGGTCCTGACATGTGACAAGGGTCTTCCTGCTATGTAATAAACGTGGAAGAACACACACTTTAGCAAGAGCAACCAGAAGCTAGTGAGCAGGTAAGACAGAAGTGAGGCTTGTATTACAAAGCTGTCCTTGCCGCAACTACCCCACTCTCATGATACTAGTCTTTATGCATTAATGATGGTGTTGCCCTTGTGATCTATCACCTCTTACAGGTCTCACTTCCCCAAACTACAGGGAAGTTAAGATTACATAGGAGTTTTCCAATAGCCATTCATTCTGCTGTCCTCATTATTGGTTAATAAACATGCCTATATATTCAGAGAGCATAGAAGCCCATAGGAAAGAGAAGTTATATCTCTGCAAGAAGGTCAATCTCTGTGTCTGTACTCAGATCCTGTTTACTCTCTTCCCAGGATCCTCTTTGTTCCCAAGTTTTATTTTCTTTCTCCTTTTCATCAGCCTATAAACCTAATATATTGTCACTTTGTAAATAGTTGCCCCTTAGTGTCACATGTTCCATCTGTTTTCCTGTTTGTGAATATTCCTTTATGTAATCTTTTTTTTTTTTTGAGAGAAAGAGAGAGAGAGAGAATGGGCACACAGGACCTTTAGCCTGCTGCAAGCAAACTCCAGATGTGAGCACCCACTTGTGTGTATGTGCAATATTGCATGCTTGTATCACTGTGCATCTGGCTTATGTGGGATCTGGAGATTTGAGTGTGAGTTCTTAGGCTTTGCAGACAAGCACCTTGATTACTAAGCCATATCTTCAGCCCACCTTTATGAAATCTTTTAAAGTGTTGTCTGGGGCTGGAGATATGGTTTAGCGGTTGAGGCACTTGCCTGCAAAGCTTAGGGACCCAGGTTTGATTCCCCATAACCCACACAAGCCAGATGCACATGGTGGCACATTTGTCCGGAGTTCATTTTTAGTGGCTGGAGGCTTGGCATGTATATTCTCTCTCTTGCTCCCTTTCTCTATAATAAATAAAATAAAATATTGCTCAAAAAAAAAAAAAAAGAGTTGTCTGTATTCACTCCTAGCCCCAAGCTTCCCTCACTCTGCAACCTTTTTAGCTTAGCATCTTCTCTACCACCCATAGGAATTTTGCTTGCCAAAGCCTGAAGATGTTCTTGTGACTAAATTAATTAAATCTTGCTTTGTTTGATTTCTCTGTTCTACTTTCCACCATTGACTGTTTTTGATCATTAATACCAAACACTTTTCCGTCTCATCTTACTGATAGTGAAATTAGATTCCTCAATAGAATCCTGTGATTTTGGGATTTCTCAGGGTCCTACCATAACCTGTCTTATTTTGGCGTGAACATCTAAGAACTGTATCCCCTATGTCTCAGTGTGTGTCAGTGAACTTCTATCTACATTTTTATTATCCTTGAGTTCATCTTTCCAGGGTCAGCTCTCTCCTCAGTGTTATATTGGGAAAGTCATCTGTCTCATAGGCCTGTCAAACTCAATGAATCCATAACTTAGGTCCTGTTTTTCATCAACCTACCTATTTCATTCTGTCAGCTGGTCAAAACTGGACATCTGAGTATCAGCGCTCTCTCTCTCTCTCTCTTTTTTAATCAGAGTTCTAGATATTTTTCTTTATTCCTTAAGTTACTCATCCCATTCAGTTCATCATTTTTCTTTTAATTGCTACCAGGTTCCTCTTCTCTATTGAAATTCCCTTCATTTTGTTCTCTGAACTACAGGGACTTGTCTGGAATGTTAATCTTAAGCATATGTTGTTATTGGACTTAAATGTATTCAATGACTCTTCCTTATACTTAGGACAAAGTCCAAATTCCTTGGCAGGCCTTACACAGTCCTTGATGTTTGAGACTCTCCTTGTCACTTTTTGTCATTGTTTTTGCTATTGTTGGCCTTTTAAGGTTCTAACCACACTGTACTCCATTTAGACTTTTAAATATTTCATTTTATCTAATTATTAATTTCTTTTCTTCCCTGGGACTTTTGCAAAGCTTCTCCCCTTTGTCTTAATTTTTTTTCTAATATTTCTCTTTCTCACTCTCTCTCCCCCCGACCACACATATTCCCTGTATAAATTATATATCTCATCCAAGTCACAGATACAACTTCTACTGGAAAGCATTTTTCGATGCTATGGAACTGGTTTGCAGATTCTTCTTTATGCTTCTACGGCAATTATTATTTAATTTACATAATACTTGTCACTTTCTATTGTACTTTTCTATTTTTGCCTTTTATCCCCTATTAGCCTGTCAGCTCCACCAGGGCAAGAATAGTTTGTTTGTTTTGACTCTAATGTTCTTGGCACATAGTAAGTTCTAATAATTATTCAGCGCATGAATTCAGGAAGAAAGGAATAGGATGATAGAGGCAGAATAAAGCTAAAAGAGGCAAGAAATCAAAGAGATTAAAACTTGATACCAGCCAAGGTCAGTGACTTAAGAAATGAGAGCCAGAAAGTTTAGGGCACACTTTCTTAGGCTTGCTTATAGGAGGAGAAAGGCAAAATTCAGATCAAATTCTTGTATGTACTTAACCATTACTTTTCTCTTTGGCCTCTCTAAGATCTAGCTACATGCCTTTCCAAGTGAATGGGTAGGTACATTTGCTGTTACTTTCATCTCTGACACTAGCATATCTTTTGCAACACTGGTCTATCTGGGCTGATCACGTGAGCATAGTCCTTTCCTTCTGAAAACACATGCTCAGTTAAATGCTCTGGGATGCATGATTTATGATACTACTCTTCAGAGTCCTTCATAACTGTCTAAATGTCACATGACTCACAGGAATCTGCCTTGCCTCCTGAGAATTGTCCTCTTTTCATTTCCATCATGTGCACATGCTAAAACAAATCAAAATCCCTTTAGAAAATAGCTTGTGGGGAACCTGTCCCTCACATCATCAAATGTGCCTTCGGGATTTCATATAATTTATTTTATTTTTATTTATTTATTTGAGAGAGAGAAATTGGGGGAACAGACACATAGATAGACAAAGGGGAAGACAGAGAGAGACAGAGAGAGAATATGGGCATGCCAGGGCCTCCAGCCACTGCAAATATACTCTAGACTCATGTGACACCTTATATGGGTCCTGGGGAATCGAACTGAGGTCCTTTGACTTGGCAGGCAAGAACCTTAACCACTTAGCCATCTCTCCAGCCACCTTAAGGATTTCTAAACCCAATTCAGACTCACACTATTGTGGTCCCATCATTGCTAATTTCCAAGGTGAAGTTCAATCAACTTCTTGCTTTGCTGTTGATAGAATTAGAGTATCTATGGAACGTGAATATTTAAAACTTCTATTCACAAGGGACAAAAATCAACAGAATGAAGGGCTAGGGAAATAGCCCAGTGTCTAAAGGTAGGTAAAGTGCTTGTCTTGCATGCATGAGGACCTGAGTTGAATCCTGTATACACCTACATAAGAAAGCCAGGAATGAGAGCATGCACCTCTAGTCCCAGTGCTAAGGAGGCAGAGACAAGAGGCTCCCTAAAGTGCTTTGGTGAAAAAGTTTAGCCTAATCAGTGAAGCCCAGGTCAATGAGAGATCCTTTCTAAAACAGCAGCAGACAACATTCCTAAAAATATTGCCCCAGGTTTTTGTGTGGCCTCATCGTGTACCCACACATATGCACATGCACAAATTTATAGATCAATATAAAAAATAGAAACACAACTGATTTTAGGGGAGAAAATATTTGCAAACTATATGTGTGATAAGGGGGTACTATGTAGAGAATATACAGAACTATAATTAACAGCACAAAGATGACTTGACTGAAACCCAACAAAAGACTTGAATAGCTACTGCTTCAGGAAGTATAAAGAAGTGAACATTATGAGAGAGAGGCAAGCCAGCACCACAGTGAAATGTTACCTGTCAGGATGACCACCATTTGAGAAATCCAAGAAATTAACAAAAATGTTACATTAGTCCATTTTCATTATTACAACCAAAAGACAAAACCATAAAAACACCCAAAAAGGATACTTATAAAGAGAAAGACGTCTATATAGCTCACAGTTTTTGAGCATGCAAGTCCAAACAGCATAGTCTTGGCTCAAGCAATGGTTCTAATGACATATGATGGAGCAGCAGGAAGGAACACATCTAAAGAAGAGGCAGAGACAAAGTCAAGGATTAAGCTCAGGGTTTTGTAGAAACTTGCTTTCCTAGAAGTCACTCCAAGAAACCAGCATTCTCTTCTGAAAGCAGTGCCATAATTGAGCTAGGGACCTCTCTGTGGAACCACATCCCAGTAATACCACCCTCCAATGGGAGGAGCTGAAATATATCCAGAAGATAAGTTAGAGAAATCTGAGAAGTTCTGCACTATTGTGGGAAGGTCAAATGGCACCATCACTGTAGAAGAAATTATTCCATTAAGTTCTTCAGAAAATGCATATACAATTTATAAAGCAAAAAGATAAACGTAGAATCATAGAATTGTGGCCACAGTTATCCCAGTAATTGTTTTCTAGAAACTATAAAGTTTTATTATAATCAGCCTTTATTAGTAAATAAATGAGCAATTGCACTCAAAATAATTCCTGAGTCTTGATTAGTCAAGTTAGGAAGAGTAAAAGTATTAGAATCGCTAAGTCACCAGAGAACATGAGCTTTCAAGAACCCAATTGTCTAATGTAGTTCCTATTAAGTGCTTACCTTCTTAATTTCCATGCTCCACAACAGCCTGTGGGAGGCAGTCTGTCACATGGCCCTAGTGATCACTCCTGATATTTGTCCTTGAATAAGTCCTCTTCCTTTGAGTGGGGCTTTCTAATGAATAGAATATAGCAGAAGTTATGGCATATTATTCCATGATCAGGTTATAAGAAGATTCTGTTTTACAATTCTCTCTCGTTCTCCCTCTCTCCCCCTTCTCCCTCTCCCTTTCTCTTCTCTCTCCATCCCTTCTGGTAATTCTTCTTATAAATAAGCTACTGTCTTGGAAGCAGTGGTTCTTACTGTCTGGAAAGAGTCTTTAGGATCCAGGGAATTCCAAAGGCCCCACGAGAACTTTGAAATGGGTCTTTCCCAGTTGAGATACTGGAGCCTCCATGGACACTTGAATTTCACTATATGAGAACCATGAAACACACAGCTAAACTCTACCTAGCTTTCTGATTTGTGAAACTATGAGATTAAAATCTCTCTTGTTTAAAGCTTAGAGCTAATTTGTTGCACATTGGTCAATAAATAATAAATTATGAATGTACCTGGTATACTGTTTGCAGGAAAAACTGCATGATTTTCCTATGGTTTCTATTTTCTAGTCTTGTACTATTAGAGAAGTGAAACTTCTGATGTGTGGGCCCACGTGTTCATCTCAAGTTGATAAAGACATTATTCTAATCATATCTATTATCTTTTCAATGTTCTTATTAACCTTTCTCTGTCTCTCTCTTTCTCTTTTTTTCTTGTCAGTCAGAACTAGAACATACTTTTTCCACTGTACCTTTAAATATTTAAGCATATCATAAGAAAACAAATGTTTATTTTTGAGCTATGGGGATGCATGAGTGTTCAGTGCATTGACTATGGATAACTCTAATTGTCAGGGAGGTCCTCAGATATTCAGTCAGTGTCAGAGTGATCCTTTGTTCAAAATCTCACCCGTTCCCATCACCTAGAGCCACGATTTGTCTTCAAACTCTACAACTTTTTTGCTGCAGTTTGAATATGGAGTTTCTTCTAATATTCACTTTGAAACTTAATTATTAAGGCCATGGAATTTAGGGAGAGGCCTCAGAAAAGTGATAGCTCAGGAAGCCTCCTATTTACTAGATTAGGGTCATTATGGCAAGGAGTGAGTTGTGTCCCTTTTGCCATGTGTCAGTGGTATTTCTCTTCTGTGGAATATTCAACCCTCACCAGACAACCAAACCTGCCAGTGCTTTGATAGCAGATTCCCTAGTCTCCAGAGCTCTCAGCAATGAATCGCTCTTTATAATACATTCCCTAGGCTCAGGTATTTTTGTTATAGCAATACTCAATAGACTAAGATATTTTTCTCTAGACTATTCTGAATGATCCTGTTTAAATATAGATCAGGTTCTGTCTTCCTTCTGTTCAACTCTCTCTCTCATGGCTCCTTAGTGCTCCAGGACAAAAGACATTCAAGTACAGTACTGTGTGCTTCAGTTCCAGTTTTGTAATCTTCCAGTCCCTGTACTCCCCAGCTACACCACCAGCTCATTTCACCTCACCTACCTGTGTTCCTGGCTTGTCTCTCATATAGGAACGCTCTCGCTTTCAGGCTGTGGCTCCAAGTGTTTCCAGTAGGAAGCGTTCTTCATCCAATTATGCTCTTGCCTAACTAGCTACCTTCTCCATCAAGTCTTTGCCTACAATTTCTCACTCTGCAAGAGACTTACCTTGACCCCAATATTGTAACTCCCTATCCCCTGCCTCTGCATGCGGAGTTCATTTAATCATTTTCAAATGTACCAGTTGGTTTGGTTTATTATTTGCTACTCTTAAGTCTCCCGCCACTGAACAGTGAGATACAGTAGAAGGATCTTCATTTTGTTTACTTTTGTATAGCTGTCACCTTGACAATTACAAGACAGAGCTGGCCCTCAATTAATACTTGTTTAACTGAATTGTGAACTGACTTCAATGTTTGCCTTTTAAGCTTTTGAAATGTGAAAAGTGGTAACAAAGTATGGATAATTAAGTAGAGATTCAGGCAAAAGTTAAAGTAGTGAAATGAGAAAACTGTGGCAGCAGAGTCTGTGTTTTCTTTTTTTGAAGCTTTTAAAAATATACATTTATTTATTTATTTATGACAGAGAGGGAGACAGAGAGAAAGAGTGATAATTGGGCACCAGGCCCTCTAGCCACTGCAAATGATCTCCAGATGCATGCGCCACCATATGCATCTGGCTTGTGTGGGACCTAGAGAATCAGACTTGGGTTCTCAGGCATGCACCTTAACCACTAAGCCATCTCTCCAGCCCAGAGTCTGTGTTTTCATTCAAAGTAAGCAACATGATGGGGCATATTAACAAATAGGGACATGATTTATTCATTACCATTTGCTGCATCTTGACTTGAGAAAATTAAATTGTTGTGCAGATGCTTGACACATTCTGAGACCTTTTCAACTCCTTTCTTGTCCTTCTCTTGTTAATTATTCTTGTTTTCTTTAAAGGATTGCAGATAAATAAGCAATCTCCTGCCTTTTGGCAAATAATTGATTACTTGGCTTCTGTAACTTCTTCATGGACTGGATGTCTCCACAGGTTTACTTAACATCCTGAGGTGGGTGATTGAATCAGAGAGTGATTTCTTACTGGAAACTGTGCACAAAAAAGGAGTAAATGCAAGATAAAACAGATGACTACAAAAAATGGGCAATTTCTAACATCATTTTTTAAAAATATGTTTCTCTGGGTTTTTTTTTTATCTTAGGGAAAATGCTTTATAACTCTCCCCTCCTGTTGCTGTTCCTAAGAGCATTAATATCAAAATACAAATTTGAAATAGGTAAGGCATAGTAGACCTCTCATTTCAGATGGGAATGCAGATAAAAATAAAATGAAACTTCTTTCCACTTCATATTAGGTAAGACATTATTGAAATACCCTAGGTCAATTCCCTTTCTAAAATAGCCTCATAATGGAAATTATGTATAATAAAACCATTTCCAGATTGGGTTTTAATCATTGTAAGGAGCAATAGCTAACACAAATCCAATTTTAAACCAGGAATTAGCAAATGTGTTGTCTCTTTTTGTAAATAAAGTTTTGTTGAAACATATCCATGTCCATTCTTTTGCATATTTTTGTGAAAGTATTTAGGCGATGACAGCAGAATTGAAGAGCTGTGGAATAGACTAGGTGTCCTGAAGACCAAAAGATGTACTATTTGACCCTTTATAGAAAAATTTTGCTGAGTCTTGTTTCAGAATAAATGAAGTATCAGGGACTGGAGAGGTTGCTTAGTGGTTAAAGGTGCTTGCTTGCAAAGCCTCATAGCCCAGGTTTGATTTCCTAGCACCCATCTAAAGCCAGATGCACACAGTGACCTATGCATCTGGGGTTTGTTTGACATAGTAGGAGGCCCTGGTGCAACCATACGTGTTCTCTCTCTCTCTGTGTAATAAATAAATATTAAATTTAAAAAACCATCAAAACAAGTTTTTATCTTTTAACACTGAAGTTAATCACTATGTTGACTTCCATCATGTAAGAGGGAAGGAGAACTTGGAGATGTTTCAGTGTAGTTAGTAGGAACTGACTAGGAAAAGACCTAACTCCAGATATTTCTTGAATAAAGAGGGATTTATGTACAGATAAACACATCATAATTGGAAAATATTATAAGTAAAGATGTGTTTAACATGGATAACTTATGCAATATTTAGCCCAGCAGCAGGTATGCTGTAGACTCCAGCACTGACTGTTTGCCCTTGATTATGTGGCTAACTGGGAGCTATGGCTGGCTACTACTACGCTAGCATTTAAAAAGCATCAGATTGCATGCTAGTAGCCTAGAAAGTGATCCAAATAAAAATGTCTGAATATGTAGAGACAAAAATGTCAAGTCATGTCATCTCAACAGGTATTGTACTGGCTCATGTGATCCTCTCCAGCTGGCCACACTCATATCTCTGTGTCATCCCTCAGTTCTCTTCTGGATCTTCAAAGTGACTGAGGCCTGGGAGTGTTCCTCAAGGTCTGTACCTTTTTTTGCAAGTGTCTACACTTGATATTGTGACTTGTCTTACTCCTTCTTTTCTAAATCTACTTTCTCCCAAGTGTGTCCGTACTGTGGCCTGTGAGCCACATGCATTCCAGGATAGCTATGGATAGGGGCCAGCAAATCTCCAGATGACAACATCATGTCACAATGTGAAAAAGTTAGACGTTCCTGCAGGTTGTGTTCAGGTGCAGTTGTGCATGACTTAGCCTTCCCATACTGCATGATCATTGCCAAGCTTTGTCACTTATTGCTGTGCCCAGATTCTGGCTCATGGTTTTGACAGTCAACTTCAACATCAGTATCTATTTCTCAGTTCTCATGCTTAGCATCTCACATGAGGCTGCCTTGTCTTTGAACCAACTAAGTAATACACTAAATGCTAAATGACTTATGTAGTTTTGATATAGGTAGTAGTTCATTCAAGGGAAAATATTTCCTAATGACAGAGTGTGAGATGCTAAATACTTAAATAATCTCAAGTATACCACTTTCATATAGAGAAATGAAACCAGTTCTATTTTTGTTTATGTATGGAAAGGCAGATATAAAATAACTTTGGTAAACATGAAGATAGGGATAAAACAGTAGGAAAAAATGTCAGAAATCACAAAATTTCACAGACAGAAAATTTCATAAACAAAGTCAAAAAAATCTCAAACTCTTGAGATATCCAGATAGAATTTATAGCTTTAAACAGGGTATAATATTGATTATAAATATTTCCTTGAGTGATGTAATTGAAACAATGACATCTTTTGTCATTTTCCCCAAAGATTACAAAACAAAAAGCTTAGTAAGTAAATCTACCTTTCATTGTAAAAGCATGAAAGTTTACCTTGTTTTTCAACATATGCTTAAACTGTAGTTAAAGTATTCTTTGCCTTAAAAGAAAAAAGTCTGGTATTTAGGTCATCCTTTGAAAGGCAATGTTTGAACAGCTGTATAGACTCGGAGACTTGAGGACAGAAAGCTGGGTAAAAAGTAACATAGAAGACAGGATCAGAGAAGCGGGAGGAAGACGGGCTGGTGAAGGAGCGCTTCTGTAAGGTATTGCGCAGAAGTCGAGGATCATACCCCATGGGAACTGGAGCAGGCTCAAGAATTGTTTGCTGCTGCATACAACTCTATGAAGAGCCACAGACATTCAGATGGAAACTGGTCGCTGATAGGAATAATGATGTTACCTATTTGGGTAATCATCTTGTCTGGGAACAATGGAGATGGGTCAATATTGACCACTACTACAAGACTGACCTTTGGTTCCAGGTTTAAAAAAAAAAAAAAAAACAGCCATGAGCATGGACAGTCTCATTTCAAGAGGTCAAAAGGGGCACTTGTACACTTCACCTTAAGGGAAGAGGAGGTTCACAGTAAAATGGCGACATAGAGAGAGTTAGGTGCAGTGTTAGAATGATTCCAGAAATTTATTTACAGTGATATAAGGTTTCCAGATGTCACTGGATGCTTTTGGTCCAATAAAGATGCTTATTTATTGTTTATTTATTTGAGAGCAACAGAGAGAGAGAGAGAGAGAGAGAGAGAGAAAGAGGCAGATACAGAGACAGAATGGGCGCTCCAGGGCCTCCAGCCACTGCAAAGGAACTCCAGATGCAAGCACCACCTTGTGCATCTGGCTTCAGTGGGTCCTGGGGAATGGAGCCTGGAACCCGGGTCCTTAGGCTTCATAGGCAAGCATTTAACTGCTAAGCCATCTCTCCAGGACCAAGATGCTCATTTAATTTACACATATCTGGAATCACCCACTATGTGCTAGGAGTCCCTGTTCTAGGCACGGAAAGTCGGACACCTCAGGAAGATTGCATTCCAGTGGTGAGATGCTGTGATGAGTAGCTGGCCCACCCATGAATTAGCAGTTCCTTCCATTTTGAAGCCATATGAGGGAAGTGACGTGCACTTACATGAGGCAGGGCCACTAGGTGAATCAGGTGATGCTCTCTTTTACAGAGGTGTGAGTGATGAGTGTGTTTTCGAGAGTGGTTCTCAGCAGGTGCAGCACTGTAGCCAAGGGCAGGATGGACAGTGATATGAGCAAAAGTCAAGAGCCTGGCAGGACAGCCCACTGGGGATGGGAAGATGAGTCACAGGAGAGGAAACAACGGTGTGAGCATGAGGACGTGAGAGGGCAGACAAAAGTAGGAGTGCAGATTTTGAACTGAGGCCAAGGGTGGCAGGAATGAAAAGCTATGTGGGATTAAGTGGCCCCGAAGTTCTGAAAGACTGGCTTGCAGAGCTGTTCACCTTGGCATAAAAAGGGTGACTGGCGAGTGCCACTGTCTGCGTCCTAGCCCAGTCAGCAGGCTCAGTCAGCTTTCCAGAATGGATGCCCAGGGAAATGTACGCTGTGCCCCTGTTGAGCAAAGTCCAGCTTGGCTGGGAGGACAGTGGTGAAGTGACATCTCAGGCATGGTGGACGCAGATGGAAGTGAAAGATTCCACTGGGTCGCGGGGGTGCACAGTATGTGGAGAAGTCTGGGTAGACAAGGCTGGTGGGTGCTCAACCAGGCCACCTCCTGCTGGTGAGCAGGGATTCTCACTTCTGTGGGCTCCAGTTCTCGTCCGGGAAAAAAAAAAAAAAAGTCAGTCAGCGAAACAGTGGGTCTTCCTACGCTCTCAGATTCTAAGAATCTATTTGTGAGCTGAATTCCTTTAAAGAAAGTGCTTGCTTTGTCTTTATTTCTCTAATATCACCTTGGAACAATTCCCTTCCCAAAACAACCAAAACAATCTTTAGCAGGTGGCTAAGCACAGAATAGAAATGCAATCAATATGTAATTAAATGATTTTCTTCATGACAGAACATTTTTATTCTTTACATTAAAAGGTAACCAGTTACAAGTTCGATGTGCAAGTAAGTAATGCACACTGCACCGGTACTGTCATTTTTTTTTCCATACGTTTGCTTTTGGTTTCCTGGCTACAAATGTTTCCAAATTCTACTGTGTTTGTTTTCAGCTGGAGAATCTGTATGTAAACATCCAAATTCAAAGATCTGAGTCCTAAAGACAGCAAAATTGAGGTTAAATAAATACTGTTCTTATAAAGCTTTTCAAATTTGGGAATATTCATTTCCTTGAATTGTATCATGATTCTGTTCAAAGAATACTGAAACATCAACAGAAAAGTATGGAGTTGTTATTCTATGTGGACTCTAAACCTTTCAGTTTGGGAAGATTCTCCTTGTCATTTCATCTTAAGTTTATCAGCAACTTTTGAGTTGGTTTTCCTCTTGTATAAAATAGTCCCCTATTATATTTAGGAACTATGATCTATGACCAGGATGCTTAACACTGGGAATAGTGATTTAATAGTGACCTTAACAACTACTGATAAAACACAACAATTATGACAATATACTATAATAAATTTTTGAGTATCTCCACTCTCGTGAACTGAGAAGTAACAGCACTGCCAGTCGGATAACTAAGAAGGCTACTACATGGCTGATGGGCACATAGATTGACAGTGTGGCTAGACTGGATAAAGGGATGGTTGACAGCTAGAGCAGGATAATGGCAAAGGCGCAAGATTTCGTCATCTACTCAAGAGGACATACTGTTTAAAAGTTGTTTATTTCTGGAATTTTCCATTTAATGTTTTCAGACTATATTTGACTTTGGATGAGTGAAACTGCAGAAAGCAAAACCATATATATATATATATATATATATTTCTATCATTCTTTTGTCAAAGAGTTGCCTGATGCGATTTTGCTTTTGCTCAGACTTATCTTTCTTCTTATTCTGTGTCTTTTATAGTCTCTTTCAGAATTTTCCTCTTTATTTTTAAGATGATACCAGTTCTGACCAAAAATGAACTCACATCCTGACTCATGGAAGGAAGTCCGTTGGCCACTGTCCGCTCATGGAGACCTCTAATGCTCTTTGAGCACACATCCATTTGTCATCACCCTTTGTTTACAGTCTTGAGCCAGTTTCCAATTCATGTGACAGCACTTCTGCCCAAATTGATTTATATTAATTTTTCAATTCAGATTTTGTGAGGTAGTGGATAAAGTGCATTGGGAACGTCCAGGCTTATGATATCTACACGTTCCCTCCATCCAGTGTTCTTGTAATTGGCTTTATTGTTTAAGTAATGGTATTACTTAAAATACCATTGGGATGGGATGGGGGTGGGGAGAATCAGATTTCCCTGGCTTGCTGCACCTGTACTGTCTCTCTGTCTAGCGAAAACTCCTGCATGGAAGTACTGACGCAGGCACATGGCTAGTACCCACAATAAGCTGAAGGTTTTTTTTTTTTTTTTTTTCCCAGTGGAACTGAACACCAGCTGTTCCTCACTTTCCTCGTATCATATTGTCTAATGAAATGGCCCCTTTTTCAACAGCTCTAGCCAGGAATCTTTGCGTCACTTTTGATCCTTTCTTATCCTTTGGTCAACATTGGATCTAGGAGAGGAAGCCAAGTTTTGAGGCTATTGGGTTCTCTTCCTTGCACACATTTTCCCCCCGCCCTCTGCCCTTTCTCCTGCATGGGCTCATTCTTAACAGACTCCCAGCCCTGAGTTCATTGCTATCAAACTGCACCTCTGCAGGGCTTTATGTTTGGTATAAGGTTGCCACTCAGCTGTTTCAGAATGTTTTAAAGTCAGCTGGTCAAGTCGACCCTGGACCCTGGTGCCATGGGCACAGGCCTCATTACTCAGACACTTCATGTTCTTAAATGAGGGCATTCTGAAGCACTGGTTCACATTGTCTCCTACCTTACTTAGTGGACTGAAAGCAAAGATCTGTCTGGAGTCCATGTTTTAAAAGTCTGAATTCTTTTCATCTCAATAAAAATTCAGCAGTGTGTGTGTCGGCGGCGGTGGTTATGGAAACCCATGAACAGGAGAGGAATTGCAGTGCTCTTATGTGTGCTGTCTGGTAGCAGACTCATCTGAACACTTTTCTAGAACCTAGCCCTAGTTTCAAATGGAGACAGCAGCCCCACATTCTACCTCCTTGGTAACTCATCCTCATGCATAATCTTATGACTGAAGGATGATGCCGACAGTGAATGACTTCACGTGTTGTTTGTAGCCCTTGGATAGGTCCCTCTTTCTCTCATGAGAACAGTCACTGGTCTTGTCTGTAAAGACTTATAGCTATGCCTGAGAACATGAACTTTGCACTGCACAGCCTGCTCCAATCATCTCACCACAAATGAATCTTATAATACTTGACCTTTTAATCTACAAAAATCAAACCGATCTATAATTAAATTAAACTTTTCATGGGATGAACCCAACTATCAAATGTCATCTTATCTTCAGCAGCAGAGGCTGAAGCAGAGACATCAGACACGGTGGACAAGAAAGAGTCAAAACAGATCATTAACACCAGGCTAAATGCTTTCAGATGGTTTTACAATGTCTCCGTGCTTAGCTGTTGGAAATAAGCTGTCAAAAATCTATGTTGCTGTCTGTTCAAAGAATGCAAAGTAATATACAAACTACACTTGCTTTGAGGAATGTCTGGGGCAGCTCTGATAAAGATGAACAACTCAATATGGACACAGGAGTGCTGGAGTAAATGGAGTGGCTGCTTCTCAGCCAGGAAACAGGGAATGCAGACAGTTGCTCTGTGTTCCAAGGCTGCCCTTGGCTGATAGAAGCTAGTGGAAGATGAGAAAGGACTCAGTAGAACACTCAGACTGAAAGTAAACACTAGAAGTTATAATGTAAATGGTTTTTTAAACAATGAGATTTGTTTTAAATCCTTAACACTTGAAAATGCACTTAAAATTAAAAATTCTTTCAAAACCTGTTGATAATAAATGATGGAAGTTCAGTTCTAATTTTCAAACTGCAAAAGTAAGTCTTGCAGAATTGGAGAAAATTATTGCCAGCTCTATTTCAGACAGGGGGTTAATATCTAGAGCATATAAAAAACATCAAGTGGCCTAATGAACTGAATGGACATTTCTCAAAAGAAGAATCACAATGGCAAATAAATATCTTTAAAAATATCCAGGATCTGTAGATAACAGGAAATGTAAATTAAAATTACTTCGAGATTCCATATCACCAGGTCAGAATGGCTCGCATTAAGAAATCAAATGACCAATGCCTGTGAGGATGTGGGGAAAGGGGCACCCATTCACTGTTGGTGGGAGTATAAACTTGTACAGCCAGTATGGACATCAGTAAATAAGTTTATCAATAAGCTAAAAATGGAACTATCAAATGACCCAGCTATACAACTCCTGGGCATACATGCAAAGGACTCTATATTCTACCACAAGGACGCTTGTGCATCTACATTTATTGGTCCACTATTCACAATAGCCAGAAGTGAAATCAGCTTGAGTATCAACAGCTAATGAAGGGATGATACATGTCCACATTGGCATGCTATTCAACCATGAAGAATGACAAAATAAAAAAAAAAAGAGGGTGGGTGGGAGAGATGGCTTAGCGGTTAAGGCATTTGCCTGCGAAGCCTAAGGACCCATGTTCAACTTTCCAGATCTCATGTAAGCCAGATGCACAAAGGTGAGACAAATGCAAGGTCACACATGCCCACGAGGTGGTACAAACATCTAGAGTTTGATTGCAGTGGCTGAGGCCCTGGTGTGCAAATTGTCAATCTCTCTGTATCTCTGTCACTCTTTAAAAAAAAAAAAAAAAAAAAGAAGAAAGTTGGGCATGTTGGTGCATGCCTTTAATCCCAGCACTCCGGAGGCAGAAGTAGGAGGATCGCCATGACTTTGAGGCCGCCCTGAGACTACATAGTGAATTCCAAGTCAGCCTGGGCCAGAGCAAGACCCTACCTTGATTAAAAAAAAAAAATTAAAAAAAAAGAATGTCAAAATCAACTGCTCTAGAAGATGCACACAAGGAAAGGTATTGAGACCCGAGGAGATAAACTACCCCTCACCTCACACTTTAGCCAAGCCACAGCTGAAGCCACAGAGGAATTGGGGAGACGAGCATTAGTGCTGCTTCCATGCTGAACCTGATAATCAGCACCAGGGTATAAGAGACAGACCCTGAGGATACTCAACACCTACCAAAGCAGAGATTCAGAGACTCCTAAGAGCTCATCACTGAAGTAGACTTAAAACTCACCCACCATGGCTCAGGGAATTTGCCAAAGAGGGGACAGAAAGATTGTAAGAGCCATAGGTTGAGACATCATGCCCAGAGTCATTCCCTCCCCCCTCAAAAAACCTGTCTGCTGCTCCCACAATGCATAACCCACAATCCCATGGGGAATACCTGCAACCCACTGACGAGAGTCCCCAGTAGAAAGGGGGCAGGGATGAGGGAAAAGAGGGTACAAACACATGATGTTGGTGCTTGCCTGAGAAGCCAAAGGACCTAGGTTCTACTCCCCAGAACCCACATAAGTCATGATCACATGGTGGCATATGTGTCTCGAGTTCATTTGCAGAGACTAGAGGCCTTGGCTTGCCCATCATCTCTCTCTTTCTCTCTCATAAAAAAACAAAGAAATTAAAATTAAAATTCCCTTAATAAAAAGTAAAACAAAATCTCCAGGAAAATGGGTGGACCTAGAAATTATATATTAAGTGAAGTAACCCAGACTCATAGAACTACTGCTCTTTTCTTCTCATATGCAAATACTAGTTTTTCTCTCTCTTTCTATCCCTATTCCCCTCTCTCTATCTATATCTATATCTAATCTATATAGTCATGAGACCAGAAAAGTTCCCACAATAGGGGAAAGAGGTTTTAAGGAAGGGAATAGGGAAAGAAATATAATACATGTGCCATGAAAATGGCAAAGTACTGGGGACAAAAGGATATAATGTGGGAGAAAGGCAAAGGGATGGGAGGGAGGGGCCGAGAAGGAAGATCAACCAAAACAAATACCTATGAAAATGCTTTAATGAAACCTGTTACTTTGTATGCTAATTAAAAAAATAAAAGTGCTGTCTTATTCTAATATTCAAATATAATTCAGACAGTTGTGATAAAATTGATAGGATACTTAAATGAAATTTATTACAATCAAGCAGCAGAGGCCATTATTAAAGGAAGTTCCAAATGCCTACAAAGGTGAGCAGAACGTGTTGGTTCCATTTCTACACAGACTACCTAACACTGCCTTGTGCCCTTGGCACCTGTAGTGGTTTATATTGATGTCAACTTGACAAGACCTAGAATCACCTGTGAAGGATTACCTAAATTAGATTCACCTCTGGTCATGTCTGTAAGGGGTTATCTTTTTTAAATACTTTATTTACTTATTTATTTATTCATGAAAGAGAGAGAATATGGGTGCATCAGGGCCTCTAGTCATTGCAAACAAATTCCAGATGCAGATGCCACCATATGCATCTGAGGTACATGGGCTCTGGGGAGTCAAACTTGGGTCCTTAGGCTTTGCAGGCAGGTGAATAAGGGATTATCTTGATTAGGTTAATTAAGGTATCTAGACCCACCCACTGTGGGTGGGGCATTCCATGGTTGGGTTCCTGGGCTATGTAGAAAGAAGAGATCTGTCTGGAACAAAAATGGTCTTGGCAAATGGGAGTAAAAATGTCATCTTTCCTAAAAAGAGATTCCACCGTTTCCCTGGGTACCTGACAGGTAACTTTTAAGCCCTGGGATTGTATCATTGTTTACCTGGAGGCCATGTGCCAATCCAGACCAACTATGCCAGTAATTTATCATGGAAATTCTTGGGCAACAAGTTATCAATTTGTCCACTACAGGGCTGGAGACTGTGGTCTGCTATGTGGCAGTCATGCTCATGTGACTGAGACCCTATTAAACTCAGTACACCGACACCTGGGTGAATGTCTCACCCAGTAAGCTGGCTCCATGCTTACTGTCACTTTTTTTTTTTTTCCTGGAAGAAGCGGCGCTGGAAGAGGATAGGTAGAAATTCCAAACCTTGATGTCTCCTATACCTGCCCCATGTCTCTTTCCCCTCTGTTGATTTTAATCTGCATCCTTGGATGTAATGATCCATTCCTGAGTATAATGGCTTTGCTGGGTTCTGAGAGTGACTTTGGAGCTCCCTGAGCTTTCAGTTAGTGTCAGAAGTGAGGATAGCCATGGGAAGTCATGAACTTGTTAACTGGAATTTATAAGAAGGGAGAGAAGGTGGGCCTGAGGGATAATCTTTAGAAACAGCTATTAATGAATAGCAGGTAACATCGTACATGTAACAGGATAGAAATGACTCAGAACCTTCTGTTGGACACAAGTGCCATATTCTGATAAGCCAGAATTCAGATCTTGAATGAGCTAATTCTTGTTGGACAGTCATGATTTAAAGAAAACTGGCTGGTGGCTGAGTGATTGTGGCCTCTTGAATGTGGGTAGTGATTCAGGCTCAGCAAGTGTTGTCACCCTCTCCTCCCTAAAGATGTGGAATGCAGGCTAGATTGGATTCGTTATGTCCAATATTACACAAAAGTTCTGATTGCCATCTCACAACTCAGAGAAGGCTGGATTTACATTTAGATTTATATAATTGGTCATGTGATTATGCTTAAGTAGAATAGAAAGCACTTCACTGTCCCTAAAGTGCAGGCAGGACTCACCTTAAATTTATGTTTATTAAAAAAAAATTATTTTTCTTGATTTGAGAATGCAGGGACAGAGAGAGAGAGAGAAAAAATGGGCATGCCAGGGCTGCTAGCTACTGCAAACAGACTCCAGATGTCTTCACCCCCTTGTGCATCTGGCTTACGCAGGTCCTGGGGTATCGAACCTGGGTCCTTTGGCTTTGCAGGCAAGAGCCTTAACAACTAACCCATCTCTCAAGCCCTCATGTTAAATTTCTGTTCATCAGTTCTGTCTAGAGCAGGGGCTGCAGATAACATAGCAATGCTCCTTTTTATATTTTTGCCTTTTCTATGCCAACTTCATGAAAATGATAATATTTCATCTAAAATGTTGCTTTTAATATGGCTTATACATTTTATCAAATAAGAAGAGTTAACATCCAGATGCAGATGCCACCATATGCATCTGAGGTACATGGGCTCTGGGAGTCAAACTTGGGTCCTTAGGCTTTGCAGGCAGGTGAATAAGGGATTATCTTGATTAGGTTAATTAAGGTATCTAGACCCACCCACTGTGGGTGGGGCATTCCATGGTTGGGTTCCTGGGCTATGTAGAAAGAAGAGATCTGTCTGGAACAAAAATGGTCTTGGCAAATGGGAGTAAAAATGTCATCTTTCCTAAAAAGAGATTCCACCGTTTCCCTGGGTACCTGACAGGTAACTTTTAAGCCCTGGGATTGTATCATTGTTTACCTGGAGGCCATGTGCCAATCCAGACCAACTATGCCAGTAATTTATCATGGAAATTCTTGGGCAACAAGTTATCAATTTGTCCACTACAGGGCTGGAGACTGTGGTCTGCTATGTGGCAGTCATGCTCATGTGACTGAGACCCTATTAAACTCAGTACACCGACACCTGGGTGAATGTCTCACCCAGTAAGCTGGCTCCATGCTTACTGTCACTTTTTTTTTTTTTTTTCCTGGAAGAAGCGGCGCTGGAAGAGGATAGGTAGAAATTCCAAACCTTGATGTCTCCTATACCTGCCCCATGTCTCTTTCCCCTCTGTTGATTTTAATCTGCATCCTTGGATGTAATGATCCATTCCTGAGTATAATGGCTTTGCTGGGTTCTGAGAGTGACTTTGGAGCTCCCTGAGCTTTCAGTTAGTGTCAGAAGTGAGGATAGCCATGGGAAGTCATGAACTTGTTAACTGGAATTTATAAGAAGGGAGAGAAGGTGGGCCTGAGGGATAATCTTTAGAAACAGCTATTAATGAATAGCAGGTAACATCGTACATGTAACAGGATAGAAATGACTCAGAACCTTCTGTTGGACACAAGTGCCATATTCTGATAAGCCAGAATTCAGATCTTGAATGAGCTAATTCTTGTTGGACAGTCATGATTTAAAGAAAACTGGCTGGTGGCTGAGTGATTGTGGCCTCTTGAATGTGGATAGTGATTCAGGCTCAGCAAGTGTTGTCACCCTCTCCTCCCTAAAGATGTGGAATGCAGGCTAGATTGGATTCGTTATGTCCAATATTACACAAAAGTTCCGATTGCCATCTCACAACTCAGAGAAGGCTGGATTTACATTTAGATTTATATAATTGGTCATGTGATTATGCTTAAGTAGAATAGAAAGCACTTCACTGTCCCTAAAGTGCAGGCAGGACTCACCTTAAATTTATGTTTATTAAAAAAAATTTATTTTTCTTGATTTGAGAATGCAGGGACAGAGAGAGAGAGAGACAGAGAGAGAGAGAGAAAAAATGGGCATGCCAGGGCTGCTAGCTACTGCAAACAGACTCCAGATGTCTTCACCCCCTTGTGCATCTGGCTTACGCAGGTCCTGGGGTATCGAACCTGGGTCCTTTGGCTTTGCAGGCAAGAGCCTTAACAACTAACCCATCTCTCAAGCCCTCATGTTAAATTTCTGTTCATCAGTTCTGTCTAGAGCAGGGGCTGCAGATAACATAGCAATGCTCATTTTTATATTTTTGCCTTTTCTATGCCAACTTCATGAAAATGATAATATTTCATCTAAAATGTTGCTTTTTAATATGGCTTATACATTTTATCAAATAAGAAGAGTTAACACATGTCATATTTTATAGATAATCTGTAAAGTAAGTCAGAGTAACAAGGCATACTAGCTGGAGAGATGGCTTAGGGTTTAAGGCACTTGCCCGCAAAGCCTAAGGACACAGGTTTGATTCCTCAGTACCCACATAAGCCAGATGCACAAAGTGGCACATGTGTCTGAGTTTGTTTGTAGTTGCTGAAGGCCACATGCCCATTCTCTCTCTTTCTCTCTCTGTATATATATATATATATATATATCTGCATCTATCTCTCAAATAAATTAAATAAAAATTTAAAACAATGCTTGTTAGTTGTTTACTATCTACATCACACTAACTTGTATCTTTTTATTCAAATTTTATTTTATTCAAAATTTTATTCAAAATTCTAACATACTTATTGAAATGCTGTATATACATGCAGGATTACTAATGATGGTTTTATAAACTTTGCAGAAGGATTAAGGTATAGGGAATGATGTATCATAAGCACAGATTTGTAAATTGTGTCATCCTAGGGCTTAAAATTTTAAAAAAGTTCTTTAAATCCCATCTTCCCTCAAACTTATGCCTTGGGTGGAAGTCACTAATGATTTATGTCCTGATACTCACCCCTCATTTAATATCCTTCTCCTGAGAGTGGGCTGAACACAATGATTTCTTCCTAAAGCATGTCACTTCCAAGGTTAATTTGTGAACATCAGTGACTTCCATTCTGTTCATACTGTGGAGCCCTCTTGTCTGGTCAGTCTTGGAGCCAGCTGTCCCATTCTCAGCTATGCTATGGAGAGACCAAGAGGGGCAGTCTCTATGCAGCATCCTGCCAGGAGATGAGCCTTCTTCCCAATATCTAGGGAGCAATGGAATCTCACCAACAGCTACATGGGCTTAGAGAAGGACCCAGCCTCAATCATACTATGGAAGTGCAATGTACTCCCAATAAGTAACACAGAGAGACGGGACTCAGGCAAACCACAAAGAACTGAATGATGATAAATATTAGTCTTTGAGACTGCCAATATGGCGCCACAGATAATTAATATTCCAGTACTGAAATCTCAGCTTCATTCCTCCCTGGTACTATGATTACTCAGAAACTATTTGAGCTTTTGTTTTTGCCCTCAGTGAATGGCTGGCAAATTTTCACGTGGGTCATGCCTACCTAACGAGGTTTATCTTTAAGAATCAATACAAAGCCTTAGTCCATAGGAGCTCAGTGTATGTTATAGGCTCAGGACCTGAGTGGAAGTATAGTGAGTGGCACTTTCAGGGTGCCTGGAAATGCCATCTGCATGCTGAGACAGGGTCACTTTTTTGATGACAACATCTAATATGAAATCCAGTCAGATTTGATATCCAAAGTATTAATTCAAAGATATTGAAAAAAAGGAGTGAATGTAATAATTAGGACTTAGTTTCCTACTCAGCACCAAATGTTTAACTATTGATTACTAGGTTTGCAAAGTATAATTATAAATCCATATTATTTAGCCTCAAGTATTTAAGAGAATAACTGGTGGTTATACTAGGTTCTTAAAGATACAGGCACCTCATTTTGAAGGCAAGCTGAAATGGGAGACCGTTATGGTGGTAACTAGAAAACATAATGAAAGAAACTTCTCCAATCTTGTTAGTTTTGCATGGTGGCCTATTTAGTCATCTAAAGTTTTAGGAATTCAGCTTGGTTTGTCATAAAAGCAAGCAAATTAAATGTATTGCATTGGTCAGATTATTGTCTTCCTTTAATCTATTAAAATTATATATTCACATTTTATATATGTATAATTAGAATTCAATAAGTAGTGATCCAAGTCAAGCTACATAATCTAAGCATACTGTACCTTCTGCTCCCCTTGCTACCATTTCTCTATTCCTCATGCATTTTCTTAAGGAGTTTTGAAAAGAGCTAAGTCATACATCTGAGAGAAATTTACATGGCCAAGATTAAGAGAACAGTCAGACCAGGGCCCCGCCAACATAATTTAATTTAGGGGATCTAGAATTCCAGAAGACTATCTACTGGGGGCAGAAATGCATTTTAGGAGGCAGTGATCAGCTGGCAGCCACCGCCTGGGTGATTTGTATTCTCTTTCCAGCCAACTGCAATAACATCAAGTTGAAGTGATAAGGATAAGGATACTGCTAAATTTGCTTTAATTAATGTCAAGTCCCTGAGTAATAAATCACCATTAATTCCTAAGGTTTTTTTCTTTATTTCTTTCTTTTTCTTTCTTTCTTCTTCTTTTTTTTTTTTTTTTTTAGAAATGGCCTTTTCTTTTGGCTGTCACTGAAATGTGTCTGGGAACTCCTCCCACCTGTGGAGGTCTCATAGCTCCATCATTGTCTTTGCTGCTCGTAGCTTCTCAAAGTGAGGATTCATCGGAGTGGAAGGTATACCTTGCCACCCTCGGTGCCTTCATGGAAATCTTAAAATAGTCACTTGCCGGGTCTTTGTATAGACTTGGATCTACCACTCGCATATCATAGCAAACTTCATGCACATATAAGTTAATGAGATTCCCAAAAGGAAACTATTTCAGAGTAGAGTTTCATGATATAATGCATGTTTTGAGAAAGGAAAGTACCTATATTATAGAAAATCATGGTATTCCTTGACTCCAGTTTCTACATTTTTTTATTGATGGTAGGTAGGATACCTAGAACATCATCTGTAATTCTATCTGTCATTTAAAACACATTGCACAGTAGGACAGGAGGGCTGTGCATAAGTGCATGAGTGCATGTGTTTGAAGTTCTACTAGCTACCTGTCATGTCTTTTTTCCACTCTTTGGTTGTTGTACTAGAGTTTGAACATAGGTCCTCACACTTGAAAGGTAGGAACCCTGAACTATATCTCAAGGGGAGGGTAAGGGTGGGGGTGGGACACAAAACTGGATCCAAATGGAACTGGTACCATAAAATTCTATAAAAGGTTGAACCTTCATCAGGTCCTTAGAGGGAACACCTGAATCAAAGGGCCATGGAGAGGGTATGATGAAGAATAACCTTAATCTTCTCCTGTTTCTCTCTCTCTCTTTTCTCTCTCTTTTATATTACCTATCTTTTTCTTACTTCCCTTATGTTTCCCTTGGAGCTGGTCTGTAACCCTCAATACCAGGATGTGGTTAACATCCACAATGAGCTGTTGATCCGAGAGACCTACGAGGTCTCCCATAAGAAGACAGACTTCTGTCAGAGCACTTGATTACCCACCAAAGGTTAATGGTAAGGCCCCAGTACTGAAGACACCATATGCTGTTGATATGGAACATGGAGAGACATGGCTGGAATCTGAAAGAAAGTCAGTCCCAGACAGTTATCTTGTCTAGTGCCAGAAGGTGCTACGTGAGTGACTGGGGGGAAATGGCAACATCTGTCCAAGCAACTCATGGTCTAAGCTACTCAACAGCAAACAATCTGATGTGATGCTAACCCAAGTGCAATAGTGGCACACAGCCATGATGTGTAACCAACTGCTTTTGAATTGGCTAACAGATCTGCTCAGTGGAACTGAACCCATAACTAGAAATGGGAAACAAGTCCGAATCATATCCAAAAAATGAGTTCGCTCTCCAATATCAAGCTCCCACCAGTTTTGGACTACAAGAGGGCCTACACATATTAAATTCTCTAACCTAATAATGGTTATCCCATTTATCTGGTGCTGACTTCACTCTCCGTTAGAGAATCTGCTTCTCTTTTTCAGGTGGATGCAGAACCCGAGGAGAGAATCAGCCCATAGCATTCCACCAGGGCCCCAGCTGAAACCATAGAATAATTGGGGAAATGAGCAAGAGTGCTACTTTCATGGTGAACCTGGTATCAGCACAAGGGTGAAGGAGATAGACACAAAGAACACTCAACTCCTATCAAATCCAAGATCCAGAGACACAGAGACCCCCAAGACCTCATCACTGAAGTAGACCTAAAACAAGCCCAACATGGCTCAGGGAAATTCACGAAAGAGGAGGTGGAAAGATTGTTAGATACACAAGTGGGACACTATGCACAGGGACATTGCCTCTTCCCCATAACTGATTGATACCCCGCTATGAACCACCCACAGTCCACATAGGGATAACTGATACCCCCAACGAGGAGGGCCCCATCGGAGGGGGGAGGACAGGGAGGAGGCTAAGGATGGTACCAACATGTGCTGTTTACACATGTATGTCCATAAGTAATAAAGAAAAAAAAATTCAATGCTTTTGTGCTTATGGTTCAACGTAGTATGGCCTATCAAACAATCCATTTCCCAACTTAGGAACACTTTGTCTATAGCTTTTTACTTCAGAGATTTCTTGGTGCTCCTTTTGTAGTTCAATTCAATTGCCTCTTGTACTTCCACTGTGTGGCCTTATTCCTCTTTGTAGATTGCACAGTCAGATATGGGTATGTAGGAAATGCACAGGTCAAATCCTGGTCTAGACTGATCTAGGGAAGTTGGATATTTTGCATAATTCTCCCTCTGATATTTAGCCATAGGTCACTTCAAGTTTTTTGATTTAAAGCTATAAAATAGCATTATTGATCAGCTAACTCATGAATCTCACAAATACAATATGATGCAAGTTGTCACTTGTATTTGTTCTCACAGAGAAATGTCATCTGACCCAGGATAACATGGAAGCTGCTCTCTTAATGCCTTCCTTTGCCACTCAGCAAATACACTAAGTTACCACTTAGGACTCTGGCCAAACTATTGAGTCAGTTTTCAATTAATTGTATCAGGGGTGGTAGTGGGGTAGCTTAAAGAGAATTGGGCTAAGAGTCAGAGCTTTTGACACTGACATCTGACACTCACCCCAGACAATTCTCTAGACCTCATTTCCATATCCATTAATTCAGTGACAGTTCGGTGGTTGCCACAGAAGTTCAAGTTCTTTCTACTACTAACATTCTGTGAGTAGTTCTTAATGCCTATCTGCCCCAGTGCATTGCTTAGCAACTGTACTTCAGGGGGGAACCGTAACAATTTAAACACATAACAATTCAGTCTGTCTATATTTATTTTTATTCTTATAACTTATGACATGATTGGAGCTGAAGGAAGAATAAAGCCATTAATG
This sequence comes from Orientallactaga sibirica, assembly GCA_036365145.1. Taxonomy (NCBI): domain Eukaryota; kingdom Metazoa; phylum Chordata; class Mammalia; order Rodentia; family Dipodidae; genus Orientallactaga; species Orientallactaga sibirica. The sequence goes on from JAEOAD010002373.1 coordinate 1,571,419, forward strand.
AAAATAAAGAAGGAAATTATCAATGGATTTGTGAATGCAGGTAGTCAGCTTTCAATCACCATGGCAAAATACATGAGATAATTAACTTAAAGGAGGAAATGTTTATTTGGGCTTGGATTTTCAGAGGTTTTAGTACACAGCTATCTGACCCTACTGCTTTGGGCCTGTGTTGGCAAGTTCACCGTGGAGGGAACATATAGCAGAAGAGGCCTGTTTGCCTTATGTTGCTGGGGGAGCAAAGGAGAGCTCTCCTCAAGAGCATTCTTCCAGTCACCTAACTTTCTCAAATGAGGCCTCATCTCTTAAGGTTTCATAACCTCTCAATAGTACCACAGGCAGGGAACCCACCCTTAAGAGTGGGTTCCCTTGAGTTCTTGGGTAACATTTCAAACCCAAATTATTGCATATAACATCTAAGCGATCATACACAATTTGGAGTTGATTTTTCTTTTTTCATAGAATCTTTGTTAAACAAATATATGTTTTTCTTTCAGCCTTTCTCTAGCTACAATATTTTCTGAGTCCTCTACTCAGTCACCTCTTACTATGTTTTTAAATATTTTATTTATTTATTTATTTGAGATAGGGAGGGGGGGTGAAAGAGAGAGAGATAGAAGGAAGAGACAGACAGAGAGAGAGGCACACCAGGGCCTCTAGCCACTGCAAAGAAACTCCAGACACATGTGCCACTTTCTGTATCTGGCTTACGTGGGTACTAGGGAATCGAACCTGGGTCCTTAGGTTTCACAGGCAAGTGTCTTAACTGCTAAGCCATCTCTCCAGCCCATCTATTACGGTTTTAATAAAGCAACTAACTTCTTAAAAGCTTTGAGTTCATTCATAACTCAAGAGTGATTAACAAAGCCTTAAAAGCACATCATCTTACTGTCTTGTTCTTTGTGGGAAAAGGGAGAAGACACCAGAAAAGAGAAGACCAAGAGCTGTAAAGCTTTGTGTAAGAAATGAAAGACATGGATCATTGTAACTGCCTCCTCCTCATCCCATTGATCAGGGTGGGATTACCACCCTAGGGCTGTGCCACATACACAGCACCTGGCATGGGGAGGGAGGTGAGACAAGACATCGGTTGATTAGTCACATATACGTAAAACCCAGGAAAGTGTATTAGTTATTTTTTTCATTGTTGTGAAATCTATCTGGCAATAGAAATTTCAAGAGGAAGAGTTTGTTTCAGTTTGTAGTTGGAGAAAAAGCAGCCCATCATTGCAGCAAAGGCATACTGGCAGGAGCATGAAGTAACTGGTCCCATACATCTGCAGTCAGGAGGCAGAGAAATTAATGCTGGTGCTCAGCTTGCTTCCTTCTTTTTATTCATTCTGGGTACCTAGCCCATGAAATGGTACCACCTACCTCTTCACACCTCAATTAACATGACCAACCACTCATAGGAACCACTCCTATTGTTGTGGGAAAGCCACGCTTGAAAAGGGACTTGCTACCTGCTGTAGCCTGCCCAGCATGGGGCGTTGGGTCTCACTGGGGTGAGCCTGGATGGTCAGATTCCTCTCTGAGAGTGCCAGGAACAACCAACAGTGGGAGAGACCATGGGTGCTAGGCACAAGGTTGTTTTGCACAAACCAGGGTCACTTAGAGAATGTTTGTCACTCCTTCATCCATGAAGTGTCACACTTAAAATACATACATATATATATATATTTGACAGAGAAAATGGGGGGGGGAGAGAAAGAGAGAATGGGTGCACCAGGGCCTCCAGCCACTGCAAATGAACTCCAGACATAGGCAACCCTTGTGCATCTGGCTAACGTGGGTCCTGGGAAATCGAACCCAGATCCTTAGGCTGCGTAAGCCAACGCCTTAACTGCTAAGCCATCCCTCTAGCCCAAAGTGTCACACTTTTACTTACACCTAATAAAGCCAAAAAAATCTCCAGTAAACTATTTTTCCTGAGGGTCAATGCACTAATTTATAAAAAAGGCTATATAATTAAAATCAATCAATAAAAAGAATACAGAAAGTCTAAAGATGTGCCTAAAATTTTTTATTGTTTTGAAGCTGATGATAGTGATAATGATAATATCTAACATGTTGAATGCCTTAATGTTTCCCAAACTCAAACTCTCTTTCCGATGATTTGAAACATGTCATCTTGTTAAGATATTTAAGTATCTGGACCACTACTTCTGTACTACATGAAAGATTCTTGCCCAGGGCAGTTAAGTGATTTATTTAGGGACTTATAGCTAAACTCATTAATGCCAGTTACTCCAAACATAGTTATTTCTGTCTCCACTTATCGATGACGCTCTCCTACTGCATGCAACATATTAAATGACCCATCATATTTGTTTTTAACTATTAGGATGGCACACATTTCTACAAGTTTTAAGGGAAATCCACTAAGACTTAACTTGACAATTTATGTCCTAAAATGTCAAATTGCCCTGCAAATACTAATCCAGAAAATGTTAAAGGAGTGAACACATAGTTTTCCAAACAGCAGTAAGAAACACTATCTCCAGATATAATTAGGCATGCTTCAGTTCTTAAGAAAGGACCCAAATCTTGGGAAGAAGTGACATAGTGTCATGAGGGTGATTTACCACTTGCTAGAGATATTCAATTTCCTTTGCTGGAGATGAAGGGGAAGATGAGGTTTCTGGTGTTGGTTCCTAATGTGCCCAGAGCAGTGTGACATTGTTGGATGCTTTTTCTGACTTCTATCCCTTTCCCTGCTGGAACTGACAGCTGGTTGGCTTTTCCCTGTGGGCTGTGCAGTCATTTGCTACCTTATAGCAACGGCTGGTTGATGACAGTTACTGAAAAATGGGCTCTGTGACTTGGCATTCATATTGTGTCCTAGTACTGCTGGGCTCCATTATCAAAAGACAAAAACAGAAATGAGGGAGAGAGAGAGGGAATGAGAGAGAGAAAGGAAGGATGAGAAAGATAGAGGGAGGGAGGGAGACAGAGACAGAGTGACATAGATGGAATGAGAAAGATACAGGAAGGGAAAGAGAGACAGAGAAATGGGATGAGAGAGATGGAGGGAGGGACAAAGGGGGAGAGAGAAAAGAGAGAGAGAAGAGAGAGCACCCTCTTGGGACCCTCCCTCATTCCCTGGCCCTATATGCAGCAGGACAAATTCATAGCAAAGCTATCTGAGGTATGTGCTGATTTCAGGAGGACACACAGTGGTTTCCTCTGCCTCACAAACAGATGTCAAGCACAGACATCTGACAGGTGGGCTGCTGGGCCTGGATATCATGTACATACGTTTCTATTTGTTAGTATCAAATATACATGTTTAACTGTCACTAAAAAAACTGATTTTTTTTATGGATACTTCAAAAAGACAACAAAGGTTATAACTTGAGATGAACCCATAATTTAGAATGAACTACTGTACAGTGTATTGTGTATATAAAATATGTTGATACATACACATATACATACATAGAAAGAGGACTCCAATGTAGCTAAAATAAGATTGTAGAGTGTCCTTTCAATATTTTCTAGCTATAGATAACTAAAGGGAAATATGTACCACAGTTTTGGCTTAATTGTTTAATGTCACTATTTGGATTTTCTTCCTGGGCTGACTGTCCGCCCCCTGCTTCCTTGCTTCTCTGTTTTTATTTTTAATGCTGATTGGTGTCAGAGTAATATTTTCTTATGTCCATATAGATGTGCTACCTGCAAGAATGTATAGTGTCTCCATCTTAAGTCATTTACATTTCAGATTTTAAAATATAGTCTTCTTCAATGGAATTTCCACAGCTTGTGTACACAAATACACGCACCAAATACATATGTACACGTCCAGGTCTTTGTAATTCTTGTCTCACAAGAATTCTAACCACAAATTTCTGTTGCATTCGCTGTGCATAATACATAAGACAAACAGTTTGTTTGCATTTCTCTATGGGGGAAAGAAAATATTAAATTGGGATAGTTTCAAGAATCTCTGAACTTTTATTGCCTTCCAAAAGCACCATTTTAGGATTGAGATCAGTGTCGATTTGCTCCACATCTGGCTCCAACTATTGATCCTCTGTCCCCTTTCCAGCAACTCCTTGTCATTTAATGCCTGCCACACTGGAAATCTGACCTTGCTTCTCTGCTCGGTGTACAGACTCTTACAGATTCTCAGATCCATTCCACGGTGACTGCAGAGCTCTTCCCATCAGCGTTGAAAAGGTAGTTTTCAATTCATCATCTTTAATTTGTGTCCTGAGAATTAATTGTGTATTTTGTCACCCAAAGCTCAGAAGGTCAGATTTCTGTCTGAATCTCTAGCTACATTCTAGCCTCAGAGCTAAGGAAGAGAGTTAATTCCTTCTGTCATGAAAAGATGACATTAATCGCCCCAAAATTCCCAAATGCAAGAAGACCAAGTAGCAATATTTAAAGCTAGCCCCATCAGTGCCTAGACACTAAAACTCAACAGGAAACCCCAAGAGAAAACATTAAGTCCTTGGAAGAACTCATTTGCCCCACTACAACAATGCTGAGGGCCAAGTGATGAAATCTGTAGCAAGAACACACTATCCTGTTTCTATCTAGCAACACATTGGTACTGCACAGTTTAGAAGAATGGGGTGAACATTTACTTGCATAAAGGAATATGAAAAACATATAGTGAAATGAAATAAAAGAATCCAAGCAGTGACTTCTGCTTCTCCCTTGTGGGTAGCCCTCCTCTTCTTGCCACAACAGGGAACATTGTACTTTCTAAACCTTGCTTTTGGCTAGATTATGAAAGCAGTCCTGGAAAACACAGTGAGAAGTGTGTTCTCACCTGCTCTTCCAGGCAGGAGCATTTAGCTGCCGCTGAGAGCATTCTCTTTCCTACAATATTGTCTGAGCAAGTCCACACTACAATTGAGATAGCTGTGGTGTGGTGGACACCAGCCCATCTGATCGCTGTGCTAGTCTGTGACCACTTAGACAGCAGATGCTCTGGAAGGTCACCAGAAATCTTCAGCAAAATGACAGGAGCAAGGCATGAGTGTCTACTGAACTACCGAGGTGGGAGGTTTGCTACCATAGCCTGATCTGTCCTGACTAATGTAGCAACACTGGGGAAGGTACTAATTTCTTAACAAATGATGTAGTGCTTCCAGGTTTTGGATGACTGCACTCGATACTAAAGATTGCAAGGAACCCAAGATAAATGATGATCGCACACATCTATTCCCTTTGGTCAAAGCTTGGTTTGGCCCAAATGGTTTGGGTTTGGAATGAAGTATGACATGTCTGGGGATGATTTAAATACACTACATCCACCTTATAAAACTGAAATATTGAGATGCAAGTAACATCTAAAATTCATCACTTTAAGCATGTGGTTTTATAATTCTCCATGATAACGTTGTGTAACCACTATATAACATATAGCAGTAGAGCTCTGGCCTAGCATATGTAAGACACTGGGGTAGACCAGCAGCACTAGAAAAATGATATACTAGAATATTTTCATCATTTCAAAATTTTGCTCTCTATCCCCAAATTTTCCCTGACCCCCAACATTTAGGCAATCATTTATTTATGTCCCTTTAATTTTGTTCTTTCCAGATATTCAGATGTATGGAATCAAATAATATATAAGCCTTTTGCTTCTGGCTTCTTTGAGTTATTATCACACTATTCAGAGTCATGTCTTCTCTCTTTCTTTTCTTTCTTTCTTTTTTTTTTTTTTTTTTGCATCAGGAGTTCATTCCCATTTCCGCTGATTAGTATTTTGTTTTATGGAGTGAGTTCACTTCTTTATGGACATTTACGTTACTTTCAGTTTGGGACTGTAGCAGTTACCTTCTCATTGCTGGGACAAAACACTCAACTAAAAGCAGTATATGGGAGAAAAAAGGAAATTTTATCATGGCAGAGTAGCAGAGTAGAGGCTGGGTATCACATTTTGTCCCATCAGCTGGGAGGAAGAAGCCAGAGATAGCTAGCAAGTGAATACCCAGTAGGGCTGGATTACTATGCCTCAAGGTCTGTCCCCAGCGGCCTAGCTCCTCAAATAAGGCTCCATCTCCCAAAGGCTCTACCAGCTGGTGGTTGAGTATGAGATTTAATCACAAACCCATGGAGCTGTGGGAGATGTTTCACATTCAAAGCACCACAGGGACCTATTCAGCGATGAGTCTTTGTGTGGGCATGTGATTTTATTACTCTTGGGTAATTACTTACAGAAGCTACTGCTTAGACATAAGGGAAATCTATGCTTATTTTATCAAAATTATGTTTCATAGTGGTTTCAACGTATGCATTACCACCAGCCAAACATATGAATTCTAGATGCTTCTTATTCATGCTGTCGAACACCTTGCATGTTAATTAAAAAACTATATCAGCCTCAGTATGGGTGTGGTGGTTTCTCACTTTGATTTCATGATTGACATTTCTTAATGATACATAGCATTGGGCATCTTTTCATGTACTTACCTTTTCAGTCTCTTCTTTGGTAAGTTGTTTATTCACACCTTTTCCATTTTAAAAATGTTCGTGCTCTATGTCCCTATTATTCATTGATAATACATATCTGGATATTTTGATGATATATTTCCAACATCATTATTTTATTACATACATGTATTTACTGGATATAAGATATATACATACATATATATGTATATATCTCCTCATGCTTTCTTATGTACAGTGGGATTTCTCACGTTTTTTTCTTGTCTACCTTCCGTATACTTTTATAACCACCTTGAGGCAGTTTCCTGGCACAGGCCACAAATGTCTGAAGAGTTTATTCCAATTCAGGATGTCTTACAGACTACTCTACTAGGTTTATTGGCTTTTGTATTTAGAGCTAGTGTGGTGGTTTGATTCAGGTGCCCCCATAAACTTTAGGTATTCTGAATGCTAGTCTCTGCAGCTGATGGCAATTAATGCCTCCTGGAGACAGAGTATTGTTGGGGGCGGGCTTATGGATATAATGCCAGTTTCCCCTTGCTAGTGCTTGGCACACTATCCTGTTGCTATTGTCCACCTTATGTTGGCCAGGGGGTGATGTCCACCCTCTGCTCATGCCATCATTTTCCTCTGCCATCATGGAGCTTCCCTTCGAGTCTGTAAGCCAAAATAAATCCTTTTTTCCCAAAAGCTGCTCTTGGTTGGGTGATTTATGCCAGCAATGAAAACCTGACTGCAACACCTGGTTATGCAGAAAGCTAAGGTAAGAGGATTTTTTTTTTTTTTTTTTTTTAGCCCATGAGTTCAAGGCCACCCTGTGAAACACTTTACATTTCCTCTTAAAAAAATAATAAATAAATAAATAAATTAAATAAATAAATTTAGCCCGTGTGGTGGCACATACCTTTAATCCCAGCACTAGATGTAGGAAGATCACTGTGAGTTCCAGGTGAGCCTGGACTAGAGTGAGACCCTACCTCAAAAACAACAACAGAACAGATGCTGCTCCTGGGGCGGTTGGCCTTGCAAGGGAAACGGTGGGTGCACCAGTTGTTTCAGCCCAACAGCTGCACATACACATACCTTTGAGGTGACAGAGAGTCCTGAGTGGTCATTCTTGTCGACCTGATTCGAGAGACAGCACCTCAGGATGCCCTGTTGGTTAAGGAGCTTGGGCTGCGGCTGCTGTAGGCTGTGAACATGCACTGTTATGCAGATCATATTACAGTTCCGGGGCACTCCGCTCCCCACTCCCTGGCTGCATTTCCCACCTGAGTGAGGCCCAAGCAGACTGGCACATTGAGAATGGTGACTCTATCCTCTTCGGACGCTTTGCTGTGTCACCTTTGACTTGAATGACCACAGCATGGCCTTCACTGAAGATGCCCTGCTGATTCGAGGAGGTGGGCGCACAGACTTCCAGAAAGGTTGGGCCAAGACCCTGGACCACTCCATCCACGAACAGATCTTCACGCTTCCAGGCAACTGATCTACCCAGCTCATGATCATCATGGGCTCACAGGGTCCACTGCAGAGGAGGCGCCGACTCTGAACCCTCGGCTCATCCTCAGCTGTGAGGTGTTTATCAAGGTCATGGACAACTTGAATTGCCTAAACCTAAGCAGATAGACGTTGCCGTTCCTGCGAACATGGCGCTGTGGAGTGCAGACCGCACCTTCCTGACCCGTGTCAGTCAGATGTTTGGGTACATTGTTGAGAATGCACTAGGTGGGTTGAGGACAGAAGACACCACACAGCTCCTCTCCTGTCCCACTCTTACTCCCCCCAGTCCCTAAAACTTCATAAATGAAACTTTGTTTTTGTCATGAAAAAAAACCCAGAAAATATTAATGTAATGGTAACTTTTTCATAAAAGTATTTTAATAATTCCAGATAACTCTTCTTATAAGAGCTTATGTTATCCTGAGAGAAAGCACTAACTAAAATTATATTTGATAATTATGGATAATTGAAGAAACTATGCAAATAGGGAAATTACTTATATTCTAGAAAATTTGTCTGTAATAATGATTTGAATTGGCTGTGATCCTTGGAATCAAAGGTGTTCATCAGTAAGGTAACTTAACATGGTAATTAGGAAGCCATCCAAATCTGTATCTGTTCCTTAGAAGACTTTATAAACACATTCTTAACATTTGTATAGCCTGGTTTTCAATACTAATTAAGACAAAAGTATTTTCTACAAATCTTTTATAAGTTTGGAAATTGCTACCTCCTTAAAGTAAATGACAAGAGCTTTAAAAGTTGGGTTTTAATTTTCCATGTAATATATTCACTTTTGTTCAGTCTCTGTTGGGTCAGAAAGATATAACTTGAAATTTCCTTTAAATATGTCATAAATAACATTTAGAATGGAATTTTATATTGCATTTATTATTCATGACTATTTCAAGATGAAAAGAGCTATCATTCCATAGACTTATAAATATGTTAAGATTAACACATGAATCACTAAACTCCACCTTAAAATACATTCAAAAGAATACTATGAATTAAAAAAAAATAGATACTACATGGTGAAGAAGATCAAATGAAAAGTATTCATCTTATGGAATTTAATATCTTCACATTTTAATGAAAACCTACCTCCATGAGAGAGCTTTACATATTTTACCGTGTTTGATTCATACCAAATAAAATAACCCCCTTTTCTTTTCTCCTAGCTGCATCTTGATACAAGTAAACTCTTTATACTGTCATGACTGAATTCATTTCCATGTATTGTCAATATGCTTTAATATGTAATAAAAGTAAATAATGATTAAAGTAGATCTGAAAATTGCAAAAGAATGATAAAACCCTCAGAAGCAATGAAGACAAACTAAGAGATAAAAAGCATTGCTTGTGGAGAATCTCTAGGGACTGAATCGTTTGCTTCTTTGCAGTAGCAGAAATGATAAGCAGCATCTTAGGTTGAGGACATGGAAGTCTTGAGGTTACCAGGTCAAATGAGATGAAAAAGCAACATGAGGAAAGTGAAGCAATGACAGCAACAACATCATTTATTGAGTCTTTACAATGTGTTGCACATATTACTCACATTTTATAGGTGTTAATTTATTTAACCCTATAGTATGCACTTAGGCTGTACTATTATTAGACCACTGAATACATTAAGAAACCATGCACATACAGTTTGTAAATAACAAAATCAGAATTGCATCCTGGCAACTAAGTTCTGATCGCAAGATTCAATCCAGTATATTAGAACTGGGTTAATTTTCAAATTAATTAGTAGATTAGAAAAATCATTTCTCATAGTCAATTATCATTATTTAAATTTAGTATTTGCATATAAAATTACAAGAAAACCCAATTTATGTTTTTAGGGAATTTTTATCTGATGAGCAACCTATAGATGGGATCTATAAAATAATATAAATTAATTTATTTTATTTTTATTTACTTATTGGAGGGGGAAGAGGCAGAGAGAGGGAGATAAGGACACAGAGAGAATGGGTGTGTCAGGGCATCCAGCCACTACAAACAAACTCTAGAACCATGTTCCACCTTGTGCATCTGGCTTATGTGGATCCTGGAAAATTGAAACTGGGTCCTTTGGCTTTGCAGGCAAACACCCTTACTGCTAAGCCATCTCTCCAGCCCATAAGTCAATTTTTTAAAGGCATTAGAATTTATAAAACTAAATGCATCTTGTTCTTTTCTGAGAGGCTACCTTGGTAGATTTATATTTGGTACAATGATACTCTTATTACTCAAAATACTTTCCCACTGTTTTTAAAAACTGTCTTAGAATATTAAACAGGTGAAATATGGACTTGAATGATAAACACAAGTTGGGTCAAAAAATACCAGTTTATCAAAAACTATAATTATAAATAAGAATTAATTCTTAGTGGGCCCCAATTTGGCATGTATTCAAGGTATAAAATGTGTTGAGAAATATGCAATGACTTTTTTTTTTGAAGTTTACTATCTTCTGTGGTATCTTAAAGGCACTACAACCTTGAAGAAACAACTTTTGATTATGTATACTCTATTAGCTTCTGCTAAAACCAATGATTTTATTAATGGTCCACAGACTTGTGCCTAACCTTTTTATTTGTCATAAGTAGATTGGATGTTTCTGAACCAAAAAGTATGGATGTTCTAGTATTCCATATTGCACTTTATAGTGACCATAAAATGATTAATCGTTGGTGTTGAAGTTGCCTTCTCATTGCTGGGACAAAGCACCTGACAAATTCTATAAAAACATAAATTAGATTAAAAGCAGCTGATGGGAGGAAAGGTTTTATTTTGGCTTACAGTCTCGAGGGGGAGCTTCATGATGGCAGGGAAAGCATGGCATGAGCAGAGGCTGGACATCACCTCTGCCACAGCAGTTAGAAAACAGTAGCAGAAGAGTGAGCTGAACTCTGCCCAAGGGGAGCTGGCTATAATACCTCAAATCCCACTCCCCAACAACATACCACCTCCAGCAAGTCTCCATCCTCTAAAATATCCATCAGCTGAGAACCAAGAATTCAGAACACATGCATTTATGGGGCACATCTGATTCAATCTTTGGCATATAATGGGTTTTCTTGGAATTTTCTATCATTGATGGAAATAATATATATTTTTCTTTTGAGTACTGCTACAAAAAACTTCATTGTCCCCTTTACAGTTGAAATATAAATTATTTTTTTTATTCTTGAATAGTAAGATAGATAAATTGGAAAGAATGCTCTGAACTGGAGACTTTTTTAGTCACTTGTGCATGGAAAGAAGACTGGGCCATCTAAAGCTATGTGCACGTTAAGAAAGTGTTCACTCCCCATTATTACTGCCTGGGTGAAATAAAACATGTTATAATATTTTAAGGGCACTAGTATTAACCAAATAAATCAAAGATATTATTTAGATGAACTTTGTGTTTTAATGTAATTTAATGTAATTTCTAATAATCTCTTCTAATAGACTAGTGCTTAAGATACATCCGTGCTTTTCACTGAAGAATGAATCCTTGACCTGGAACACTGGACAATGTCTGGGGGCATCGTTGTTGGTATAGTTGCAGAATGTACTGCTAACATCTAGGAGGATGAACTCAGTAGTGTTCCAAAGCATGTCATAATGAAAAGGACAGTCTCTATATAAAATAATTATCTATCCCCAAATGTCAGTAGTGGCATGGCTACATCACCCTGATATATATGAGCCACTAATGAAAGCAAGGATAAAGGAAAAAGCTAAAATGATTGATGAGAATATAAAGACAAAAGGAAGATAAGCAGTTGCTTTTTTTAAAAAAAATGTATTTTATTTATTTATTTATTGGAGAAAGAGAGAGGGAGGGAGGGTCTCCAGACACTGCAAATGAACTCCAGATGCATGTGCCACCTTGTGCATCTAGCTTACATTGGGTCCTGGGGAGTCAAACCTGGGTCTTTAGGTTTTACAGGCAAGTGCCTTAAGTGCTAAGCCATGTCTCCAGCCCAGGCACTTTTAAAACTAAGTTTTACAATGATCAAATGTCATTTCACAAAGTACTTTCTCCTTGTAAGAGTTCAATTCATGGCTTTAGTAAGTTCAGAATGGTACCCACAGAGAGAAATGTGTCTACCCAGAACCCATGAACTTTTCCTAATGTGAAAACAGGATCTTTTTTAAAAAATATATATTTTATTTTTAATTTATGTATTTGAGAAAGAGAAAGAGATAGAGAATAGGCACACCATGGCATGCAGCCACTGCAAACGAACTCCAGATGCATGTGCCCCCTTGTGCATCTGGCTGACGTGGGTCCTGGAGAATTGAACCGGGGTCCTTTGGCTTTGCAGGCAAACACCTTAACCACTAAGCCATCTCTCCAGCCTGAAAACAGGATCTTTATAGAGATGATGAAGTCAAGGATCTCAAGAAAAGATCATCCTGAATTATCTAAATTGGCCTTTAATTTAAATGTCAAATGTTCTAGTTACATGCAATATAGGAGGGAAAGGATATACATGTGATGACAGAAACTGGAGTTACGGAGCCACAAGCCAAGGAACACTGAGACCCACCAGTTGCTGGAAGAGTCATGGAAGGATCTCTACCAGGATCTTCAACTGGACCATGTCCCAACTTGATTTCACACGGGCCACCAGAACCACGGAAAGAATACTGTTGAGCTACCAGTTTGCAGTCATTTGTTATGATAGTCCTGGGAAGCTAATGATCCCACTGAATTTCCCTGACCAAAAGAACTTTGAAAAGAAAATGTCTTTTGGGACTAACTTCAGGATTAGTTGAAAAGAACAGACTGGACCTGTTGAACACTTTAGCCCTGCCAATAGACTGGGCCAAAAGGACTGACAGGCTGTCAGTCTCCCAGGAAGCCCTCTACTGGACATTGCATTCAGCCAGCCTAAACCGGCTGTGAGGGGTGAGCTCTATATAGACACATATCCAAAAGCCAAAAGCAGAACCAAAATACACTTAAAAGGTCAAGGGCAGGGACGTGAAGGTTTTCAGGACATTTCCTCTGCAGCATTCATTTCACTCAGTGTTAAGATCACACTAAAGGGTGTAGCACATCAAGATAAAAATAATCCTATGACAGCAGAAGGATTACTCTTCTCGTTTCTCTCCATTCACAGCACCAGAAACAGGAGCATACAGAAAGCCACTAGGTCTAAGATTTCCTTATTCTAGACATGTTTGTTGGGCCTATTGTTCTAGATTGCCCCTCAAACCCCTCCAGGTTTTTTTTTTTTTTTTTTTTTTTTTTTTGGAGAGAGACACAGAGAGAGAGGGAGAGGAAGACAGAGATGGGCACGCCAGCAGCCTCTCAGCTGCTGCGAACGAAATCCAGATGCATGTGCCCTCTTGTTGTCAAGTGCGGCATTGTGCCCTTGTGTCACTGCATCTGGCTAAATGTGGGACCTGGAGATTGGAACCTCTGGAGATTGGAACCAGCCTTCTTAGGCTTAGGAGGCATGAACCTTAACCGCTAAGCCATTGCCCAAGCCCAGCCCTCCAGGTTTTATTTAACTCAGGAACTTATGATGCTAGTGATTGGCCCAAAGATGATTTATCAGATTTCCAGAGCCCACAACAAAACTAGGTATGGTGGCATGTTTCTGTTATGTGGGGTTTACCATAATTTCTTGGACATCATAAATGTTGTATAATTATTTGTACTCTACTCCATGCTTCTGGGATAAACCTCCAAAACAGACACAATTTATAGGAGGGACAAGATTTATTTCAGGTTTACAGATCCAAGGGAAGTTCCATAATGGTGGAAGAAGCTACCCCCCCCCTTCACAGATTGGTGCAGAGAGAAAAACCACCAACAACCAGCCAGCACTACCTACAAGTGCAAAACTACAGGGACCCCAGCAGGGCTCACTCACTCTGCATACATTTTAGGCTAGAAATCAGATCCACCCCTAGTGATACCTCCTCCAGCCAGAAGGTTGGAGACAAACATTTTTTATAAAAAAAAAACCATACCTGACCAGCTAGAGAAATGACTTAGTGGTTAAGGCACCTTGCCTAAGGATCCAGGTTGAATTCTCCAGTGCCCACGTAAGCCAGATGCACAAGGTGGCACATGCGCCTGGAGTTTATTTGCCATGGCTAGAGGCCCTGATGTTCCCATTCTCTCTCTCTCCCTTTCCCTCCCTCCCTCCCTACCTCCCTCCCTCCCTCCCTCCTCCCCTCTCTCCTTCTTTCTCTGTCTCATAAATGAATAAATAAATAAATAAATAGATAAAATATTTTTTAATTACTTGAGTCTATTGGAGACATAATTCAAACTACCACAATACTGAAATTGGACTTGGTCTTACCAACTCTTGTGGAGTAAGAAGCTAGTGATGATCTTTAAGCAGTTTACCAGCAGGAATGATATTTTTTAAAAAAATTATTCTCTGCCTGTAGAAATCTGTCTCAGGATATATACTATGTCTTATTAAAGACTTCCTGACTTACCAAACCTATTCACATGCACATATTCCAGGTGCCATTTTTTAAGCATGCATAGATTTATTTCACTTTCATGGAAGACTTGTTTTCTTCACTATTTCTGACCAGTTCAGGGTGAGGTCTAGGGTGGTCATTGCCACACACACTTTACTTGATGGCTATAGGTTTAGCATTCTTAGTGTGAAAAGAGTATGTAAAGTTTCCTTTGTTAGAAATAGGTACTGCCTGCCCAGAGTGTACCTAGCAAACCAACTTGATTCTCTGTTGGTAAAAACTTTGGGAACCATTATGTTTCCTGCATAACCATGTCATCTGTGTCCTCAATGGTGGCCATGCCAGGAGAAGCATGACTTCATGTGTTCATAGTTGGGACTGATGTGTGAAATACAAGAGTACACTGTTAGTCAGTCTTTGGGAGTGACACACAATTCTGACATAGGGACTCCTCACTGTCTTTCCTGCTGTCTTCCCTGCTGTCTTCTTTGAACAGTATAGTATATTTCATATGTTCCAAAAGTCACATTAGTTTGGGACGAGGGAGATGGCTAAGTTGATAAAGTGCTTGCTGTGCAAGTATGAAGATCTGAGTCTGGATCCTTAGAACCCAATAAACCTCTGGGTGTGGTAGCATGCACCTGTAACCCCAGGGCTGAGGAGGCAGAGAGGCCATCCCTGGTCATGCTGGCTTGGTTGTATAGCTGAATTGGTGAGCTCCAGGTTTAGTGAGGGACTTTGTCTCAAAAAGATAAGGTGGAAAATGATTGAGGAATAACACCCAACACCAACCTCTGTCTTTCACATGCACATGCACACACGTGTCTGTATGCATATGAACATGCATACATATACACACACGTACACCATTCACATATGTACAAAAATCCAAAATATAACAAAAACCACAAATCACATTAGCGTAATTATTTAAAAATAAAAACACCATTTCTAAGTCTTCCTTAAAGTTATTTTTGCTCACATACTTTAAAACCCTCGTAGTTAAGTGTCTTAAGTTTGCAGTTTGTAGGACATTAGCATTTATTTGTAAAAAATTGAACCAATGTATCACTAAACTGAAATTATGCAGGAATTAATCCTATATCTGTCATTTTATACTATGGTACTGCTGCTTCAGATTTACTTTCCTGGGGATCTTTTCTTTTTCTTTTTTCCCACCAGCATTAACTCCAGTGAGTAGAAAGGGGAAAAGGCTAAAAGACAAATTAGGAGGCTTTACCATTGTTATACCTTTAAGCATGTGGCGAAGGAATTAAATTCAACGGCTATCACAGAAAATTCTCTGAAGAAATTTCCCCATGCTACCCTGTGGCTCATCAGCACTAGTACTTGATAGTGAAAAAATCCCTAGTGTTCAGTTCAGCTCCGCAAAACTGCCTTTTGGGGTTCCGGAACTCTGCTGGCAGCTCCTGTGCATTCTGTGGGCAGGCAGGGAAGCTGTTTTGCCGTAATGCAATGCTGGGAAATGAGCACTGTTGTCTCACTTCAAGAATTCCTTCCAACTTACTAAAATGTGCTTCAAAATCATTTGTAAGACTAAAATAATAGCTGCTGACTCATGGTGTTCTGGTCAGATATCTCTGCCGTGACATGCGCTATGCAGTAACTTTTCTTTCTGGTTGCAAAGTCATAGTTTCTGCCCACATGAAGAAAGATTAATCCAACTCATTAGGAAGGAAGAGAAGTAAATGACTGGAGTTCATTGGAAAACATAAACTAGATAAGAATGGATTTTGGGTCTAGGGAGATGACTTAGTGATTAACGGCACTAAGCCTGCTGGCCTGAGTTTAATACTCCCCAGAAACCATGTAAAGCTGGTTATAAAGTGGGTCACTCATCTGTGATTCCAACAAGCTTCTGGTAGTGGGAGATGGAGCCAGAAAAATCCAGAAGCTTGTGGCCAACTATACTGGCATACTGGTGACAAAATAACAAGAGAAACCCAACTCAAAAGAATGTGAGCCAGATATGGTCTCACACAACTTTAATCCCAGCCCTCAAGAGGCAGAGGTACGTGGATCACTGTGAGTTTGAAGGCAGACTGGGACTATGCAGGGTGTTCAATATCAGCCTGGGCTAGAGTGAGACCCTACCTTGAAAAAAAAAAAAAAGAAAATGGAAGAATAGGACAGCCTTAGGTTATCCTCTGATTTCCGCATGTATGCCACGGCATGCACTTACACACACACACACACACACACACACACACACACACACACACACAAAATTTTTTTTTTTTAATTATATTCTAGGCTCTTGAGTGGTCTAACTCAAGGAGTCAACTGCTTCTTTGCAGCATATCTTTCCTGTTATTTTGCTTTTCTCTCTACTAAAACGTGTTGCTTTAAAAAATAAAAAGAGTAGAGGTACAGAGGAGATGGCACAGTGGATAAAACTGCTTACTGTGCAAACACGAGGGCCTCAGAGATCCTGGAATGGTCTAAGTTTGATCCCCAGAACCCATGTAAAAAGCTGTCTATGCATGTAACTCAGTCCTATTAAGGGTGGAGATAGAAATTGTTGGACTCTAGTCAGCCAGTCAGATTAAAAAATAATAATAAATTAGCAAGTCTGGGTTCTGAAAGAGGCTGTGTTCCAAGAAAATAATGCAGGGGAGTGACAGAGGAGGGCACCTTGTTTTCTCCTTGGTTCATCACATATGCACATGGGGTGAGTATATGTATATATTACACATATAGCACACATACTACACACACATATGCCCCGCTCCAAAACCAGACTATAATTCTAGGGCTTTTTCTAATGCTCCCTAAAACATGGAGAGAAGGCTATAAATGAATTGGTTATAAATATGAGAAGGTAATGGGGGGCGGGTATATATGAGCAAAGTACCTGACATACTTGTGCAAAAATGTCATAATGAAACCCATTACTCAGTAGGCTAATCAAACAATGCATGAAAGGAGTGAAATGTTGGCATTTTCACAGTAATATTTATTTGCAAAGATGCACATCTTTTAAAGCGGCCTCAGAGAGCATTACTCAGAGGTCAATTCTTTCTTCTAGAACACGATGCATGATCTTCTGTGACCCGTGTAGATAGTGTTTATTTATGCAACTGTGTGAGCAGTGTCCTCTCCTCTGGCCCTTCGTTTCAACTGACTGCGAGAGTGAGGCCTCTGAGCAAAGGAAAGCTCCCACATGAAATCATTTTCAACCTTGCTTATTTATTCCTTTGAGCCAAACATGTAAATGTGCATACACACATGTATATTGTGTATATACCATGCCAATAGGTATGTTTTAGGAATGTGCTCCATGCAACTTTCATTCTTGTCATGGGTTCAGTGTAGGCTTTAATCATAGTTGGTGATAAGAGCATGCTAAAGGCAGCTGAGGGCATGGAGAGTCAGCTCCCATGAAAGCAGTATGCATTCTGACTCCCATCACTCTTGCAACACGTATCTACTCAGCATTCGGGTGCTAGACATTTAGCAGGTTCCCAGGGTAAAGAGGGCAGTCCTGTTCCCATCAGCTTTACAATGCAGTAGGGGAGAGTCAAACACCTGGCTTCTCACTATCATTGGGTAAACACTCCTAATAGATATGAGGGCAGTGCTTCCCTGAGAGACAAGGATTATGTTAACTGAAAATACCTGATTGTACATGTATGTGTCAAAATCCAAGAAAACAATATAAGCATGTGTAAGAAGAACACGGAGCCAGTTGTAAACTCATTGAGAAATAACTACTGATGACATATTGCTTCAGCTTCTTCTGTATTTTTATTGACATTATTTTGTATAGTGTGTGTGAGACTGTGTATGATTACACGTGGGCATGTATGGATGCTTGTATGTGTGTTCCCCAGATTGTCTTCCACGTAGCTGACTGATGTCTACCTAGTCATTTTGCTCACTTCGTAATTTCCTCCTTTTTAGCTCTGTTGTTTGGGAAATCAGACAACCACGCTGGCTTGGGGGATGTCTGCAAAGAAAGAGTAAATTACCCTGAGTGCAGGTCTGAGGGCCTCTTCTCAGAGAAAAGTGCCTCAGCTGTAGCACATGGTTTCTATTTTGAGTCCTTAGAGGCCTTTCTTCCTCTCGTTTCCTGGGTTTCAGCTGTGTTCCTGGTACTTGAGGTTATTGGAGAGATGACCTCTCCATAAGCAAGTGGCTTTTTTCTAAATGTAGTTCCTGACTTTTAGAAACTAATGAGAATTTGGCAATGCCTGGCTATCAATAGCTTGTCACCATTAAGCAGTGAGCAAAAGTGGCCTCAATTTTAAGCCTGTAGTTCAGCCCAGGAGGAGCCGTCCAATCTGCTCAAGAAGGACAGGAATGCTGTGTGAGTTATATGCACCCCCAGGGTCCTTTCTCTAGGGTTGCCTAATAAAATGTAGGGCACAAAGTTAACTTAGAATTTAAAACACAACAGCTAATTTTAATACTAGCATAGCCAATACAATATTGATGGTATACTTGTACTAAAAAGTTATGTCTTATTTATTTGAAATTCACATTAAATTGGATGTTCTGCATTTTATTTCCAAAGTTGGCAATAGTAACCTTCTTTTCTAAGCACTCAGATACCTTAATTAAACCCTTATCTGTTTTTCTTTTTTTTTTTTTTTTTTTTTTTTTTTTTACCCATAAGACTGGCCAGACATGATCAGTTAAGTTCAATTGGCTTCACTTCATACTTGGTTACTGTTCAAATATTGTAAGCATAAGGCATGTTTGGGTGATAGAAAATAAATTTTAAATAAATGTCTTAACATAAATATAGAGTCTTATTCTAAAGCAATTAAGTTGAGGCTAACTTATATGTGTATATTATATCTACATAAGGATGTGGGATGTGGTACATTTTGACAGACAATAACAGACTAAAAATATGATATTGATCATCTGAGATTATAGATTATATTAGATTATATTACTTAATGACATCATAGCTATCATTAATTGTTTAAGCACACTCTGTGATACTTATATTGACATAATTACTGAAAAACACATTTCTCAGAACATATCTTTGTTAGTTTGTTATCATGAGCTGGGTGTAGGGGTGCATGCCTTTAATCCCAGCTCTTTGGAGGCAGAGGTAGGAGGAGCCTTATGAGTTCAAGGCCACCCTGGGACTATATAGGGACTGCCAGGTCAGTCTGGACTAGAGTGATATGCTACCTTGAGAAAACAAAAAAAAAGTTATCATGACTATGCATTCATACACACACACACACACACACACACAAAAGGAGGTAAACATAATGTAATAATTAAATTTTTTAAGAGGTGAGCATGGTGGTACACACCTTTAATCTTAACACTATGGATGCAGAGTTAGAAGGATCATTGTGACTTGAAGGCAAATATGGGACTATAATGCAAGTTTCAGGTAAGCCTAGGCTATAGTGAGATCCTACCTCAAAAAAAAAAAAAACAATTAAAGAGAAATTCATTTCTTCAAGACCATAAACAAAAAGTTTTAGAAGTTTCTAATAAACAGTTAAGTTTCAGAATCTTGGGGGAAATTACCTGAAAATATATTTTTTTCCAGTGCTTTTTTGGCGATTCTAAAACCATAGTCTAGGGAATTAATCTATTAATTCCTTTAAAGCTGTGCTTGCACTAAGCCAAGTGCATCGGGATGATTGATCTACCTCTCTCTTTCTTCCTGACCATGACAATGATGCTGCATTTTAGAAATGAGCTTTGTGAAAAAGAATTGGAAACTTTAGAGTCTTTCTCTATTGTTCACATATCTGTCTTATTCTCTAACATCAATGACAATAAAGATACAGATTCTAGAGTTTGCCTCAGATTAGAATTCTACTTCTGACCCTTATTTCTGGGGATGTTGGAAAACCATTTAAAGGTCCTAAACATTTGCTCTAGTATATGAATAAACAGTAACAACAATAATAAAGGATTTATAAAGATTAAATGAGGTAACATGCACAAAAAAATCTGGCCTTACACAAAGTATAACCAACCAATGCCAGTTAGGGATGTGATTGGAGTTAAACCATTGGCTTCTACATCACAAAATGTTTTGTGTTTTTGTTTCATACTTATGTTTTAGATAGTACAATTCTTGGATTTTATAGTAGATGTCTGTCCTAGTGTATTAGTGTTGTGAAGCTCCTGAGACTGGGTAATTTATAAATAATAGAAATTGATTTTTTTTTTAAGTTCAGGAGATTGAGAAGTCTCAGATTAAAAGGTCAGCATGTCTGAGGTCTGATGAGGGCCTTCTGCACTAATAGTGGCTTCTTGCTGTGGCCAGCTCAAGGATGGAAAGGGAAAGGCCAAGAGAAGAATGAACATTGGATCCTTGCATAATTTAACAGATTAAATAGTATAAAGGTCCTCTCTAGTTTCCTCCAGTCTTTTTTCTTTTTATTGAACATACTGTAATTAGATAATAATCCATTCCCACTTCCTTCTTTGGTTCAACCTGCCCCAATTCCTCTGCTATTTTGATGTCTGTTTTTCCCCATTCCCCTCATCCATGTCAAAATATTGATGGGCTAAATATTGTATGGGTTTTGTAGCTTTAACAATAACTGACAACAGTGATGAGGTGAATGTGACAGTCACTTCATATCTTGAGTATAATATCCCAGAGTGCTCTTTTCCCACATCTGGTTCTTACATTCTTTTTGTTTGTTTGTTTGGTTGGTTGGTTTTTCAAGGTAGGGTCTCACTCTGGTCCATGCTGACCTGGAATTCACTATGTAGCCAGGGTGGCCTCAAACTCACAGTGATCTTTCTACTTCTGCCTCCTGAGTGCTGGAATTAAATTTGTGCACCACCACACCTGGCTGGTTCTTACATTTTATTTATTTATTTATTTATTTATTTATTTATTTATTTATTTATTTTTGTTTTTCAAGGTAGGGTCTTGCTCTAGCCCAGGCTGACCTAGAATTAACTATGCAGTCTCATGGTCATCTTGAACTCACAGCGATCCTCCTACCTCTGTCTCCCAAGTTCTGGGACTAAAGGTGTGCATCACCATGCTTGGCTCTTATATTCTTTATGCCACCTGTTCCACAATGTTCCCTGATTTTTGAAGGGCAAGATAGAGATGTCTTATTTTGTTCTGAGCTCTCAAGCAACACTTATTCTAGGACTCTTGGCAAGTTTTGAGTCATTCCAGTATCTGCTGCCTTTTGCAAAATGAAACTTCTCTGGCCAATATTAAGAGCAGCACTAATCTGTGGATATAGATAAAAGTTAAAATTTTAGGAGTGATTTGATGAGCGTATAATGTCCATTTAATCCAACAGCAATGGTAGCTTGCCTCCTATAGTCCATTACCTTCTTGGCCATAGGCTTTTACTAGATTTTTCAGTACTAGACATAGGCTCAGTCCCATGGAGCTGGCCTTAAATGCAACCAAAAGAGCAGTTAGTTACCCCAATAACAGTCATGCCACTACTGCACAAGTAGGTACATCTTGCCTGCCTGACCAGTTGTGCAGAAAACAGAGAGGGTGCACTACTGGGTAAGTCTGTTGATGACTTTTATCCCACAGTATGACACTTTCCTGCAATATGGCAGCTTCACAGCAGGGAGGAGACTTCCAGATCAATTCCAGGTTGATTAGTGACCTGCTACTGACACATGTGGGGTTCTCAATAAGAGGGTCTTACCTTCTTGTTCTGTTTGGCAACAAAGATTCTTGGCAATAGACTGTATGATTTTCAGGACATTGGGGGTCACTCTGACTAACAACTCACTAGGAGGTATCCCACTCCTGGTACTGGGATTTTCTGCAATGGCCTATGTCTTCAGAGAGCACTTCCATAGGGAGGTTCCACCCAAACTCTCCCTCTCTTTTTCAGAATCTTTATTATATCTTTTAATTGCTAACAAAAAAGCAGGTGTCCCTATGGCTTCTTTCATACCATCCTTAGTTTTGGTTAGCTCTCCCCTCTTCCTCTCCATTCTTTCTTTTCCTACCCACTTTTGAGCCTTTCCAACCCTCATATTCCACCCTCAACTTATATGTCTACTTTTCCCATGCCTTAAGATCACCCCCTCACTCCCTGGTGGCTCTTTTCTTGCTTCATTACTTCTATTGTCTCTTATATGAACTTACACACAAACCTAAAAATTTGAAATTAGTATCCACATATGAGAGAGAAGATGTGATGTTTGTCCTCACTTAATATAACATTTTATCCAGTTATAATAATCTAACAAGCTAACGAAGAAGCAGGTCTAAATATTTTTGAGAGTGGGGGAGAGAGTTTGGGTAGAATACCCTATGGAGTGAAAAAAGCTTTACCTTGAAGCCACAGGTTGTTGCAGGTAAATCTCAGTGCTAGACATGGGTCAATTTGACCCCTCATGAGATGTTGATCATAGAGGCTCATGAGGCTCCCAGAGCATTGCAGGCCATTACAACAGTGCTTGGTTCCTCACCATAACTAGATGCTAAGACTTTATTGATGAAGGCACAACAAATGGTGACCATAGGGCATTGAGAAATCAAGCTGGAATTGAGATGGAAGCCATCTTTCTGCTGGCTAGTTGCCAGGGCTGGAAAGCACAATGTAAGCTGCTTGAAGAAAGTCATCAACAGAATGAACAAGTAGTGAATCCTACAAACTACGAAATCAACCAGCCAGGCAAGATGTACTCATGGATGCCATAGTGACACTGGAGCACTGTTCTGAAATGAACCAACTGGTCATGCACTTATGACCCCAAGTGGTTACTGATACCCCCACAAGGCCTGTACTGTTTTGAGCCCATCAACATTTTGATATGGAGGAAGCAGAAGGAAAAAAGAATTAAACAATAGAACACAGACAGGAATACCCAGAAAAAGGAGGCTCCTGAGGCCTTTGTGCTCAGGGTGGGTGAGGGGTGCAGCGTGTTTGAGGCCTTTGCACTCCAGGCAGGTGAGGGCTCACAGAACAAAAAAAAAAAAAAAAAAAAAAAAAAAAAAAAAAAAAAAAAAAAAAACTGGACCAAAGAAGAAACTCCCCAAGGCAAGTCATAGTTAAAACTCTAAACAATACAAACAGAGAGTGTAAGAGAGAAACAAATCCTTACATACAAAGGCAATCCCATTTGAATTACCTCAGATTTTCCATGGAAACCCTGAAAGGCAGAAGAGCTTGAAATGGAGGACTTCAAAGTCTAAAAAACTATGGCTTCAACCCAAGCTACTGTGCCCAATGAAAGTATCCCTTATAATAGATGATGAAAGGAAAACCTTCATGATAAAAGCCAGCCCTGTGATTATAAGAACACAAAAGCAAACCTACAGAGAATACTTCAGGGAATATTCCCCACAGAGGAGCTGAACAACCAACCTCAAGAGCCTACAAGAAAAATAACAACTAACCAAAACTAGATCAAGCACAAAAATGTTAACCACCAAACTCCATAAAGCCTCCAACATGGCAGGGATAAAAATCGAACCACACAGTTATAACCTTGAATATTAATGGTCTTAACCCACACATCAAAAGACACAAGGATGGATCAGAAAAATGGACCCTTCCATCTGCTGCCTTCAAGAAACTCACCTCACCACTAAGGATAAACACCCCTTTGGAGTGAAAGGATGGAAAATGATCTTCCAAGCAAATGGAAATACAAAACAAGTGCATGTGGCTATATTAATATCTGTCAAAATAGACTTCAAACTGAAAGTAATTTATAAAGACAAAGAAGGAATCTCTTTCAGGGGAAGAGATTGATTAAAGGAACACTGGAGGGAGGGCTAATCAAAATCTAAAAGGATATAAAAAAAAGTCATATGGAAATCTACTTTTCTGGACAATGGAACACTCAGAAGTCATAGATTGTTACCAGAAAATTTTCAGTGCCAGGGATGGGATACCTTCCAGTGAATTGTTGGCTAAGGAGGTCACAGATACCCCCAAAACATTATAGGCCATTGCCAAGGCCCTTGGATTCCCACCAGGAATAGATGGTAAGACCCTATTGCTGAAGACTCCACATACTTGGGTGGCAAGTTCATTGAGAAATCCTGCTGGAGCTGAGCTGAAAGCCTCCTCCATGAGGACCAGTTGGAAAAAGTTACACTGCATGCAGGTCAATGGGAGAGAGCAAACACCAGTGAAGGTACTAAACAGTGAACACTGCAAGCTTTAAATTTGGCCAGCCAGACCAAATGAGCCAATGGGTGCAATAGTGGCATGTCTGTTATGGGGGAAACCAACTGCTCTCTAATTGGACTGGAGGACCCCTCAGTGGGAGGGAACTCATCCCTGATACTGAAAATGTACAACAGGGGTAGTCATGAGCCCTAAGGGTGTAATGTCTGGTAGTATCTCGCTAAATGTATATACTATGCTCACCAAACTGGCCAGTAAGCACTTTTCTTAATGTCCACACCCATATCTTAATGCTACTCTCACTTTTGGTTAGAGAAACTTCTCTTTTCAGATGGTGGCAACTTTGGGATGATTCAGAAGGCACCATGGTGCTGAAAAGAAGTGACAGAGGAGGGTTCAACACTGAAACATCTCAAACCTACCTTCCAAGCTCAGGGTCCATTGCGGAAGAGGGGGTGGAAAGAATGTAAGAGCCAAAGGAAGAGTAGGACTCCTTACAACGTGCTCCTCCAGACACAAAATGGCCTGGATATCCATGACCTCATAGTGCCTGACACTACCTACATAAGACCATCATAATATGAGGAAAAGATCATGACATCAAACTGAAAAGAGAGACTGATTGAGAGGGGGAGGGGATATGATGGAAAGTGAAGTTTCAAAGGGGAAAGTAGGGGGAGGGAGGGAAATAACATGGGATGTTGTCTAAAATTAAAGAAGTTGTCAATAAAAATAAAAAAAGCAAAGAATGATACTTTTTAGTAATAAAGGGAATGATCCAACAGGAGGACATCACTATCATAAATCTATATGCACCAAACATGGGTAAACTACAGTTTATAAAGCAAAATTTACTTGACAAGAAACCAGAAATAAATCCCAATATCATCATAGTAGGGGATTTCAATATCCCACTATCATCAATAGAGACACCATCCAGGCAGAAAACTAACAAGGAAATAATATATCTTAACACTACCATAGATCAATTAGACCTAACAGACATCTAGAAAACATTTCACCCTATTTCTGCAGAACACACATTCTTCTCACCAACCCAAGAACCTTCTCCAAAATAGATCATATATTAAGGTATACATATGCCTCCATAAATGCAGGAAAATTGACACAATTTCCATGATGTATTAAAGCTAGAAATTAACCACAAGAGAAACAGCAGAAATTTACACTAGTTCCTGGAGGCTGAATAATACACTATTAAACAATGAGTGGGTCATGGAAGGAATGAAAAAGCAAATTTAAAAATTTCTAGAACTGAATGATAACAAAAATACAACATACCAAAACTTGTGGGACACAATGAAGACAGCCCTAAGGGGAAAATTCATAGCATTAAATGCCTTCACAACAAAGACAGAAAGATTTCAAATTAATACCTTAACCATCCAACGAAGGTGGAAAAACAGGAACAATCCAAGCCTAAGAGTTCCAGACAGAAAGAAATAAGATCAGAGTTGAAATTAATGAACTGGAAACTAAGAAACTAATTTAGAAAATTGATGAAACCAAGAGTTAGTTCTTTGAAAATATAAACAAGATTGATAAATCCCTGGCCAATTTGATCAAATGAAAAAAAAAGAGAAGTTTAAAATTAACATAATTAGAAATGAAAAGGGAGACGTCACAAGAGATACCAATGAAATTGGAAGAATCATCAGGACATTTTTCTAGAACCTCTATTCCACTTCTGGATAACCCAGAAGAAATGGATGAATTCCTTGACACATACCACCTACCAAAAGGAAATCAAGAGAAGATAAATCTACTAACAAAACCTATAATGTCCATAGAGATTGGAAATGTAATTAAAAAAAAACTCCCCCAAAGGAAAGTCTAGGAACTGATGGATTTTCAGCTGAGTTCTACCAAACTTCATCAAAGAATGGAAACTACTTTTTCTCAAGCTTTTTAACTTAATCATAGAACAGGGAGTGTGCCCCAACTCCTTCTATGAAGCTAGAACTACCCTAATACCAAAACCAGACAGATATGCATCAAGAAAACTGTAGACCTATATCTCTGATGAACTTGGACGCAAAAAATCCTGAACAAAATGTTCACAAACTGAATTCAGAAACACATCAAAAGCATTATCAGGGGTTTGAAACATGGCTTAGGGATTAAGGTGCTTTCCTGAGAAGCTTAAAGATCCAGGTTCGATTCCCCAGTACCCACATAAGCCAAATGCACAAAGTGGTGCATGTGTTTAGAGTTTGTATGCAGTGGCTAGAGACCCTTGTGTGCCCATTCTCTATCTATCTATCTATCTATCTATCTATCTATCTATCTATCTATCTATCTATCATCTATCTATCTATCTATCTACTTCTGTCTCATATAAATAAATAAATGTTTTCAAAAATGCATTGTTCATGTAAATCAAGAAGGCTTCATCCCAGGGATGCAGGGATGGTTCAACATAGGGAGACTGATTAATGTAATATACCACATAAATAATCTTAAACACAAGAAATCATATGATCATTTCCATTAATCCATATAAGGCCTTCAACAAAATACAACACCACTTCTTGATCAAACAATGGAGAAAATAGGTATGGAGGGATTATATCTCAAAATAATAAAGACTATATACAAAACACCTATAGCCCAAATTATACTTAATGGGGAAAGATTTAAGGAGTTCCCATTAAGATGAGGAACAAGACAGAGGTGGCCACACTCACCACTGCTCTTTAACATATTGACTCTATCTTACCCTATCCCAAGTGATAAGACAGGAGAAAGTTATAAAAGGGATACAAATTGGAAAGGAAGGAATCAAACTAGTCCTATTTGCAAATGACATGATCATATCTCAAAAGACTGTACCATAAAACTTCAAAAGGTGATAAATTCCTTCAACAAAGTGGTGGGATACAAAAATCAACACACAAAAATCAGTAGATTTCCTATATGCAAAAGAAAAATATACAGAGAAAGAAGTCGGTGAGCCTGTTCCATGTTCAAAAGTCACACACACAAAAAATCAATTACCTTGGACTAACACTAACCAAGGAAGTGAAAGACCCATATAATGAAAACATAAAAACACTCAAGAAAGAAATCAAGGAAGACCTGAGGAGATGGAAGGACCATTCATGCTCCTAGATAGGTATTAATATTGTGAGGGCAGAAGAGATAGCTTAGTGGTTAAGGCCATTGTCTGCTAAGCCAGATTCAATTCCTCAGGACCCAGATTTGATTCCCCAGGACCCACATAAGCCAGATGCACAAGGTGGCACATGGGTCTGGAGTTTGTTTGCAGTGGCTGGATGCCCTGGTGCACCTATTCACTCTCTCTCTCTCTCTCTCTCTCTCTCTCTCTCTCTCTCCCTGCCTCTTTCTCTAACTCAAATAAATATGTAAAAATAAAATGACAAAATATATTGTGAAAATAGAAATTCTACCAAAAGCAATAGACCAATTTAATGCAATACCAATAAAAATCCCAGCATCATTTTTCACAGAAAAAGTAAAAATAACATCAGAATTTACATGGAATAACAGAAGGCCCAAGATATTGAAAAATAACCTCAGCAAAGAAACACCTCTGGAGGTATCACCATACCTGATCTAAAGCTATACTACAAAACCATAGTAACAAAAACAGCATGGTACTCTCATTAAAAAGACATATACACCAATGGAACAGAATTGAAGACCTAGACCTTAGTTCAAGTAACTACAGGTACATGGTCTGTGACAAAGAAGCCAACAATGTAGACTGGAGAAAAGACAATATCTTCAAAAATGATGCTGGTTGCATGTTCTCTCTCATATGTATTTCCTAGCTACAAGCTTCTATGTGAGTTGGAATAAAACTCAGAAGCAGAGACCACTAAGCTAGAAAGGTAAAGGGAATAGAAAGAGAGGGGAGACTTAAGAGGATGGTATTGTATATATGTAAGTATAACATATTACTGGGAGTGCAAAGGCCTAAGTGAGGTCAGGGGAAGAGAATGAGTAAAGGAAAGTTGGGTGAGGGGGCTAATCAAAATCTAAGAGGGTATAAATAAGTCATATGGAAACCTACTATTTCAACATTGGTGCACCCAGAAGCCATAGATTGTTACTAGAAAACTTTTAATTCCATGGATGGGATACCTTCCAGTGAGTTGTTGGCCAGGGAGGTCCTGATACTCCCCCAAACATTATAGGCCATTGCCAAGGCTCTTGGTTTCCCATCAGGAATAGATAGTAAGACCCTATTGTTGAAGACTCCACACACTTAGGCTACAAGGTCAATGAGAAATTCCATTGGAGCTGAAAACTGAGTAGACCAGCAAAAAGCTGGAAAAAACTACGCTGCATGCAGTTCTATGGGAGGGAAAGAAATCACCAGTGGAGATAAACAACAGTGGACACTTAAATTTGGCCACCCAGGCCAAATGAGCCAATGGGTGCAATAGTGGCAAATCTGTTATGAGGAAAAACAACTGCCCTCTAATTGGACTGGAGGCTAGCTTCATAGGAGGGAATACATGCCTGATACTGAAAACCTATGACAGGATAAGTCATGAGCCCTAGGAGTGTAAAATTATATATATATTATGCTCACCAAACTGCCCAGTAAGCACTTCTCTTAATGTTAATGCCCATATATTAATGCTACTCTCACTTTTGGTTAGAGAAGCTTCTCTTCAGATGGCAGTGACCTTGGGATGACTCAGAAGGTACCATATGCGGAGAAGAAGTGAGAGGAGGGCTCAGCACTGAAATATCTCTATCACACCTTCCAAGGCTCAGAGTCCATTGCAGAAGAGGTGGTGGAAAGACTGTAAGAGCCAAAGGAAGGGTAGCAGCCCTTACAACACACTCCTCCAGACACAAAATGGCCTGGATACCCATGACCTTGCAGTGCCTGACACTACTTACACATGACAATCATAATAAGAAGAAAAGATGATGACATCAAAATAAAAGAGAGACTGATTGAGAGGGGGATGGGGTATGATGGAGAGTGGAGTTGCAAAGGGGAAAGTGGTGTGGGGAGAGAATTACTATGGTTTATTGTCTGTAATTATGGAAATTGTCAATAAAAAGAAACTTTTAAAAAATGGTGCTGGTCAAATTGGATAACCACATGTAGAAAAATGAAACTAGATCCACTCCTCTTATCATGCACAAAAATCAAATTTGAATGGATTAAAGACCTGAATATAAGACCAAAAATTCTTAAAATATTGGATGAAAAATGGCGGGACCTCTTCATAATATAGGAGTGGGGAAAGACTTCATGAACAATATCTCAGTATCCCAGTAAATTAAAGAATCACTCAACCAATGGGACCTCATGAAGCTAAAATACTTTTTTTTGAGAGACAGAGAGAGAGAGAGAGAGACTAGGCATGCCAGGGCCTTCAGCCACTGTGAATAATCTCCATATGTGTGTCTCCCCTTGTGGCATGTGCAACATTGCATGCTTGTGTCACTGTTGTGTCTGGCTTACATGGGACTTGGAGATTTGAACATGAGTTCTTAGGCTTCACAGGCAAGCTCCTTAATTGTTAAGCCATCTGTACAGCCATAAAAAGCTTTTGTACAGAAAAAATAGCATAAACAGAGCCAACAGACTACTCACAGAATGGGAGAAAATCTTCACCAGCTATACCACTGACTGAGGCCTAATGTTTAGAATCTATAAAGAACTCAAAAAACTAAGCAATGAAAAAAAATCAAATAATCAACTCAAAACTGGGGTGAAGAATTGAATAGGGAGTCCTCAAAAGAAGAAATACAAATGGCTACTGGTCACCTGAGAAAATGTTCAACACTTTTAACCATCAGGGAAATGCAAATTAAAACAACTGTGAGATTACATTAACAAACATTAACAAAGAATAAAATAATACATTGTGGCATGGATGCAGAGAAAAAGGAACCTCATTCAGTGCTGGTGGAAGTGCAAACTTGTGCAAAACACTATGGAAATCAATATGAAGGCTCCTGAAAGAGATGAAAACAGAGCTATCAGCTGACCCAGCCATTCCTCTACTGGGAATCTACTCTAATGGCTCCACTCTTCACTGCAGGGATAATTGCCCAACCATGTTTATAGCTGCTCAATTCACAAGAGCTAAGAACTAGAGTCAACCAAGATGTCCATTGTTTGACAAATGGATGATGAATATATACAATAGAATTCTACTAAGCAGGAAGAAAATATGATTATGAAATTTGTAGCAATATGGATAGATGTGGAACAGATCATACTAAGCAAACTCATGACACCACATATTCTCCCTCATCTGCCATTCCTAAACTGGAACATCTTGAGTTACAGGCATACCTGACAAGCAACTTGAGGGACAGATAAGAGGGACATGTAAAGGTTTTGCAGAGGGGACTGGAAGGGCAGGAGACATACACAACCAGATTCAAAATGAATTGGTACCATAAAAACCTTCTTCGTGGATGGGTGACTAAAAGATATAACCCTCAATAGGAGCAGGGAGGGACCATCTGGTAAGAAGGGCCTGGAGAAGGTGAGATGAAGCCTAAGACTAAAATATTTGTCTCTGGCTTATAACTCCCAGTACCA
This sequence comes from Orientallactaga sibirica, assembly GCA_036365145.1. Lineage (NCBI taxonomy): Eukaryota > Metazoa > Chordata > Mammalia > Rodentia > Dipodidae > Orientallactaga > Orientallactaga sibirica. Next base: position 1,602,418 of record JAEOAD010002373.1, read on the forward strand.
GAAATTAGTAACAACTGTGTTGAGCTATCGATCATAGAGACCTGCGAGGTCCCCCAAACTAGACAGACTTCTTCAAAACACTTGATTACCTGCCCGAGATAAAAGGTAAGACCCTATTCCTGAAGATACCAAATGCTGTCCATGCAGAACATCACAAGATCTGTTTGAATCTAGAAGGAAGCCAGTCCCCAGATGGATAGCCCATCTGGAAAGTACTACATGAGCTGCTGGGGGAAAATGACCAAGAATGTCCTGAAAGCAACCAACCTGATAAGATGTACACTCTTGTGCAATAGTGGTGCACAGTCTGGGTGGATCACCAGTGGCTCTTTGATTGGCTAAGAGATCTGCTCAATGGAAGGGAATCCATAGCTGGGACTGGAACCAGGTCAGAATCCTATGAAGACCAAGATTATGGACTCCAATGAGATGCCTCCACTCATTGGCTAAAATTGAGGCTATACCTCTTAATTCTGTGATATTGATATGTAAGTGCGAACATATACTTTAGAGGGTGCACAAATTTCCAAATCATAGCATGACTTTTTCACTCACATTGCTGACCCCTTGTTTCCATGAAGACTTTGGAGAAAGTAATGTACACATTCATCAGTGGGGCTCATCCATTACTGATGAGTTGGCGGTGGGAGTCCATGATATCGACCCTAAAGGAAAAGAACTTGCTTTAAGGAAAAGTGTTGGCCAATGCTGTCATATGGAGTCAACGGGAGAGCCTGAGTGGGGAGAAAGTTACCAAATGTGTGTGCTGTGTGGCACTGATTCTGGGAAGTGGACCAAGCAACATTAATTCCCAGGTAAATTATATGACCCATCAGAGTGGTATAATGATTATGAATTCAAACGTCCTTTTTTTTTTTTTTTTTTTTTTAGGACCACTTGCTAAATTGCAGAGAAGGTACATTTTGGATGTGCAAAAGTGAGGATTTCATCCTTGAGTAATATCATAAGCATGGCAGATTCCCCCGGTGGGGAGAAGAAATATCTTTTACTTGGGCAGCATCCGTACCCGTAGCAGTGAAGGGAAGTCAGGAAGCCCCATGAGGTGCAGGTGAGAAAGGGTGATGATAAGAGCAAGGTCTCTTCTGGAGGTTGCCGTAGTAATAGGCCCTGCATCTTTAGGATTCCAGCTCTGTAGGTGCACGGAGTAAATAAGAAGGTGGAATAGCAAGTACTCTAATTGTTGTTATTCAAACAGAATTTCCGCTGGGAGTGCTCGTTAAGTCTGACACTGAAAAGTACTTCTCACTACTCTTTGACATTCCATCTTCAGTCATGTATGTGCAGAAATAATTTCAACCAGCACATTACATGGAGGATTTTCCTTGTGACCATGGCAGCAGTGTCCATGGAAACGGTATTTTAACCTTAGAACATTATTTCCATGGATTGAAGGGTCAAAAGACTGGAGATTTTTGGCTTCTGAGGCATGGCAGCAAGCAACAAGAATTAACAAGTGTCCCCAGACATGTCAGAAATATTTAGATAGAGAAAAAAAAATCTATAAAAACATTTTATTTCCTACAATTAAACTGTAGAGTGGTTCAGTAAAAAGTAGGCATAGTGGGGCTGGAAAGATGGCTTAGCAGTTAAAATGCTTGCCTGTGAAGCCTAAGGATCCAGGTTAGACTCTCCAGATCTCATATAAGCAAGATGCACAAAGATGAGGCTAGCACAAGGCTGCCTATGCACACTAGATGGTGCAAGCATCTCCAGTTCCATTGCAGTGGCTGAGGCCCTGACAGTGCCAATTCTCTCTCTCTCTCTATAAAATAAAAAAAAATTTAAATATTTTTTTTAAAAGTAGGTAGAAGACATTATCATAAGTGGGCATATATCTGTCATTTTAGGTAGGTAGAATTAACAGATTTGGGGTTATACTGAAATTTGTGATCTTGTATACTTAGCTACTGATGTGACCAAGAAACATTTAGTGAGTGCTTGCTACGTGCTAGACACTGTTCCTTGTGCTGAGAAAAGAAAGGCATGGTCTCTACTTTCTCTTGATGGAATTCATAGTTTTGTTCTTTCATATTTTCAAGGAAACTTTAGTGTGTTATCAATCTGAAACACTGAAATCTAATGGCTTAAAAATAAGAACTCAATATCTATATAATTGCTAGGCATAGCTATAACTTTTAGTGTATAGTAATACTGACTACTGTTAATGTCTCCCAGAATGTGACAGTGGGAAGGTGCAGTTCATTTGATAAGTCTTCCAATACTTTCCTCGGTAAAAAGAGATGCACATTCTCTCAATTTTATCTCATATTTGCAGCACCTAAGAATGCAATATTGTGCCAATCAGCAAGATAAAGTAAATCTGTCCCACCAATCATGCAGCTCGCAAGTACTACTATCCTCACATCCAAAAGGTTAACAGATATTTGTAATTCAGGAAAAAGAGGTCAAGTATTTTTTTAATCTCCTGACTCGCATAAATAAAAATCACTACTACATTTTTATGGTAAATGTATTTATTTACTATGAATTAATTAATATTTTCACATAGGTTGTAGCATGTCCCCTCTCCTGGTTTCCATTTCCATGAGGGCCCTTCTCAGTAGGGGTCTTGGCTTTCATTGTGGGGTGATTAGGATCTCTGTCTCTGGGGGGAATCTGTGTCGCAAGGTTATATCGGCCTTGTGACTCTTACAATCTTCCTCCCCCATCTTCCACAGCACTCTCTGAGATTTGGCAGATGTGCTATGGGTTGGTGGTGACTTCTCGGTGGCCTCTGTATTTCTGTTATAGCGTGTTTCTCTTCTCCAAAGCATTTGTTGCTATTTTCCTGGATGTGGATATAGGGCTACCATTGGGAACAATATTTGTGTTGCTGTTTCCTTTCCAGTTTCTTCTGGATCTCCATAAATGTGGTAGAGATGGCAAATCTCCTTGAAAGCATTTGGCTGTCTTTTCTTGTTTTGATGGATGTTGAATGTCCCCAGTATTCCCTGCTATCTGAAAGATAAAACAGATTCTCTGACCAAGAGTGAGAGCAGCTTTGATTAAAGAGGATATGTCTAGGAGCTTGAAAGACATTTTGATGCCACTACCCACTTGACTAATCAAAGGGAACACTGGGGCTTTCTCTGGGTAATGTGAGTGCTGACTTGGTTCTCAGTACCTATTATGAGAGAAGTGGGCCTCATGTCCAATCAAAAGGCAGTTGGTTACCCACAAAGGCTGTGTTCTACTATTGAATGAGTGTGTATTTCTTGTCTAGCTGTTGGTGACCATTGCACAGAAGCTTCTTTTGTTACTACAAAGACTCATGACTGGCCAAAGTGCTGAGTGACTGTTCAGTGTTTGTCCCTAAGTAGCATGTCTGTATCACTCGCTTCAAGGCTTAGGAAACAGTATGGAAGAGGGGGCAAAAAATGTAGGAGCTGTACGATAGGAAGGAGTACTGTGTAATGATGCCTCCTGGACATGACATGGCTGTTGTACTCATGAACTCACAACCGCTGTGGTCATCTGCATGAGACCTGCACAGGACTGGGCTCATCCATATTCTGTCATAGGTGTGGAGGACTCATGAGCCCCTACCTCTCTCTGAGGAGTTATTGATGATTAATGGTTGATGATGGAGAAAGAGACATTTTCCTCAGTGGTGTATCCACCCATGCTTATGAAACCAACCCTAATTAAAGTAAATGGGCTGGACACACATGCACACAAAGACACACACACACACACACACACACACACACACACACACGAAGGCATGAAGTGTGAGTACAAGGGGAACTAAGCTGGGAAGAAAGGGTTTAGCAGGACTGGGAGGCATACAAGAGAAGGTAGTGGGGGTGACTATGACCAAGAGACATTATATGTTTTTTTTAAAGCCACTGGTCAATAATGAATCATCACTTCATATATTAAACTTCAGGATTACCTGAAAGATATTTGTTTTTCTAAATGGATTAGAATGCAACTTAGAAATGAGAAATTAAATGAAAAGTCTAAGAACTGGGCAATACTGGAGGCAGTGGTTAACCTGAGAAGTATAATGTCAAGGAGAAGATAAAAGGCAGAATGTCTTCTCTTTGGATCATCCTGGGTAACAGAATGCTTTGTGCTGAAAAAAAATCTTTTGGACATTCAGTTAATGAATGATAATTGGAAGGCCTTAAAAGTAATTATTAGCAGGGCCCTGACTCTGAGTGACCTATGCTACCTTGGTGAAATATACACATTATGAAGCAATGTTTAGAGAAAAAGGGAATATTGAGGTCAATGTAACCCCCCCATATCCACAAACAGGTAATTATCCAAGATCATCTCTAGATCAAAATGTGAAAAAATGTATCATGTTCAAATTAGTATGCAAAATAAAGCATCAGCATGGAGTAAATTTATGTGATTATGCCATGAATAATTCATTAGCACAGGCAATACAATTAGCTGCTTATAATATAATGATATAACTATTGCATTCATGTACCTTAAGCTTGACTTGAAGCAGTAGTAATAGCAAGAGAGAGTGTAAAAACAAGAGAAAGCTTGAAATGTGTCAAACTCAAAGGCATACAATGATATCTGTTGCATGTAGGACAAAAACATAGCAAATACAAAAAACAAGTTCTTGATTGAAATTGGCTACACAAAATGAAATAATTGCACAAATGAACATTTTATGGGATTATGAATAAAATTACTTTATCATCATTATGATCTAATTGATGTTTAATAAATATATTTCTCCACACATCTGAAGAGTGTTTTTTATAAAAAGCATATACAAATGGCTAATCTGCTAGCTATTCTGAATCAGGAGCATTTTAACTGAAGAGAAATATTCTTTAGACTTTCAGTAGATCAGAATCAGAAGGTTGAACAGACACAAGATGATCAATGCTTGGGCTGGATCAATAAGTAAATGGCATCTGTAATTGGCTTCAACAGAACCTTTACTTTCCAGAATAGAGATTCAATTCACTTCAAGTCCTGCTTCTGTCATTTTCATGATGAGATTACATCTCTCTTGGACTTTGTGCTGGTTTAGGCTGGGCTTGCCCATTGATGGTCACTATGCGGGAGGTTCTTTGGAATGTAATTCTTCTCTTCTTCTTTAAGTACAGCCAAGTTTCACCACTAAGAAACACATCTGAGCAGCTTCAGGTAACTTCTAGTGAGTTTTGCTTTAACACCAATTAATGGACAACAGTGAAATATGTAAGCTAGAAAAAGTAAAAATGTAAAGCAAAACAACCATTTCTAAAAGATGCATCCAAAGTAATATTGGGCTGCAGTGATGGCTCAGCAGTTAAGAGCATGCCTGTGCAAACATGAAGACCTGATAAAACCTGGGAAGCAGCTCAGGTTCAATTTCCAAGACCCATGAGCATGACCACATGTGACTGTAACCTTAGTTTCATGGTGGAGCACAGAATCACAGCAATTTACACACACACAAACCACACACACACACACTCATCCCACAAGCACAGCAAGCTTTGAGATCAGTAAGAGACTTTGGCTAAAATAAGAATGAGCTGAAGAGCCCAATGTTCCATTCTAGCCACCACAGGAAACACCCACCCCACCTCCATCCCCCAGTTGCAAGTAAGAGCATGGGGTGCTATAAGAGCATATACACATGCATACACCACACACACACCACATTATACACAAACATAAGCAAATCAATAGTCTAGGGCTGGAGAAATTGCCTAATGGTTAAGGCACTTGCCTTCAAAGCCTAAGGACTCAGGTTTGATTCCCCAGTACCCACATAAGCCAGGTGCACATAGTGGTACATGTGTCTGGAATTCATTTGCAGTGGCTGAATGCCCTGTAATGCCCATTCTCTCTCTCCATCTGCCTCCCTCTCACATTCTATCTGAAAATGGAGAAATTAAAATTAAAATAAATAAATAATAGCACAATATTCTTTTTTCTCTCTTTTTAAAATTTTTATGTATATTATTCTAGTTTTACATTCATAGTGGTGACTCCATTTTCCTTCTCCCTGTCCTCCCTCTTCTATAGGGACCCTCATCAATGGGGAATGTGGTTCACGCATTGTTAGGGGTTGTTAAGAGCAATGGGGGATAGGCCAAGTCTCTGTGCATAATGCCCCAAGTTGTGGCTCTAACATTCTTTCCGCCCCCTCTTCCGTGAATTTCCCTGAGCCACATTGGGGTCATTTTAGCTCTACTTCAGTGATGAGGTTTTGGGAGCCTCTGTGTCTCTGGATATCTGGCTTAGTGGGAGTTAGATGTTCTCTGTATTTATCTCGTTCAACCTTTTTCTGGTGCTGTGATCCCCAAGAGCGCTGAACTCTTGCCCTTCCTCCACATTACTCTGTGGTTTCAGCTGGAGCCCTGATGAGGTGTGATTGGCTGATCTTCCCTTCAGGTTCTATAACACAATATGCTTATCACTGTTATTGTCCATGTATGCGAGCCGCTTTATGGGGGAGATGGCTGTGTTGTCGTGAGGCGCCAATGAGCCTCATCTCAGGAAGGATAAATATTTCATGCAGAAATTCCCACAAGAGCAGTTTTGAGTAACTCATTATACTTCCCACCTGGAATAATCAATGATACATTAATGCACATTTCTTGCCCATCCCATATGTATATATGTGAAATAATATCAATGTAACAGAAACTATGGGTGTGACAAGCCTCATCTTATGCTGATGGCTATTTCTGGAAATATGATGGAGCAAATACCCTATGCAGCCTATCTGCTGAGAGACATTTAAAACATTGAAGAAGATACAGAAGCAGAGCTGGGTGTGGTGGTGCCCACCTTTAATCTCAGCACTTGGGAGGCAGAGGTCGGAGGATCACTGTGAATTCTAGGCCAGCCTGGGACTACAGAGTGAGTGCAAGGTCAGCCTGGGCTAGAGTGAGAGCCTGTCTCAGAAACAAAACAAAACAAAACAAAAAGATTCATAAACACATGCAATCACATCTGCACTCACATTACTGAGCTGGTGAAAAAGGTCAAACTAAGTTGAGCATGAATCCAAGCAAGTAAGTCTGGCTGAGCTACAGGTGATTCCCAGAGCTTCCTGAAGAGAAGCTTTGATATTAATGGACCACAGGTGGCTTGAGGAGACAAAACATTGGGTCTCTAAATATGTGCCAGAACTTAATATAAAACTGGGACTCCAAAAGGATCCTCAGTGGCCTGGCTAGCTAGGAACAAATTCAAGTCATTTTGTCTTTCTTAAAGCTGTAATCAAGGGAAATTGATCTTTTTTTGTCCTAATGTAGGGGGGAAAGAAGCAAATCTAAGCTAATAAACTCAGCAAAGTTCTAGGGTACAGGAACAGTAGTAGTAGCCGTCAGTGTACTATTAACGAGTAATTCAAAAAATAAAATTAAGATGAACTCCTTTGTACAAAACATTAAGAACAGAAATAAACTTAATCAAAGTGATACTAGACTTGTCTATTAAACTATAAACTACTGTTGAAAAAAATTTATACAAGATATAAGTAACTGAGAACCTGAATTAGATGACTTGATGTGATTAAGATTGCATTACTTACCAAAGTGAATGACAAATTCTAATATGGACTTTTACTTGAATGTTCACAGCAGCTTTGTTCACAGTAGTCAAAAGGTAGGAGTAAGGCCGAGTAGGTAGCTCAGTTGTAGAGCATTTCCCTCACATGTGCCAGGCCAGGGGTTTAGTCTCCAGAACCCACCAAAAGAGTAGAAATTACCCAAATGCCCATCATAATATACATCAAGCTGTAGTATGTACACAAAAATGGCATTTCACTATCAAAAGGAATGGAGTACTGATATAAGCTACAATATAAATGGACGGACCTTGAGAATACACTAAGTGAAAGAAATCAGATGCCAAACATCACATATTGTACGTTTGAGTTCATATGAAATATCCAGAAGATGTCCTTCTACAGATACAGAAAGTACATTTATAGTTGCCAGGAAATGGAGAGAAACTGCTTGCCACTATGTAAAAGTGTTATGAAAATATCTTAGAACTACATTAAGGGAGATGGTTGCACTGCAATATGACTATACTAAATGTACACTTTACAGTGGTAAATTTTGTAAGATGTACCTCAGTTACAAAAACCAAACAACAACAAAATTTTCCTACAAAGAGTTTATAAACACATGCTGATATTAATGTGGATTTGTGCTCTGAATGTACATCACCTTATTTACTGGTCATACCAACTGCTGGATAGAATTTTCTGAAGGAATACTGTCTTAATCTACAACTCATGATAACCCCACAGAAAAAGTCTAATCAAACCTGACCATGTAACAACAACAAAAAATATATAAAATGCAGTGGGAAATAAAAGCACCAAATCTAAGAAAAAGCCACAAGGAAAAACCCAATGATAATGAGTATATTAGAATTCTTGAATTTGAAATTTTAAAGGAATCTGTGAAAACCAATCAAATTTTATAAAAAGTGACAAAAATGCTTAAAATGAAATTGTATTTATTGAAATTAAAAGGTCAGCGGAAATTAGCACATCAAATACAACTCAAAAACAATTTACAATAAATAATAAGTTTGTAGAAGAAATACCTGAGGATAAAACTCGAGGAAATACGAACATCAAAGGTAAAAGGTCAAGTTTATGTCTGATCATAACTTCATAAGAATATATGGCTAATGGAGAAACATCAGAATAAACAAGATTATAATGACTGAGAATTTTTCAATATTGATGACAGACCAGAACACAGATTCAGGAACTCATTAAAATCTAGATAGAAAACAACCACAATCAACGTATCCATACAGAATTTATAGGGTTTGCAGCTCCAAAACAAAGATAGCACACGATTTACTTACCCAAAGCAATGCCTACAACTACAGGGGAAGCCAGAAAAGAAAATTATCTTCAAGGAAGCATGAGAGAACATCTACTGACAAATTCCACACTTAATGAGAGACAAAATAAAGGAAAAGTAGGCATGGTGGGGCATGGCTGTGATCACAGCAATGCGTTCGCAGAAATGGGAAGATCGGAGTTCAAGGTCATTCTTAGTTAACATAGTAAGTTTAAGGCCAGCCTGGGACATATCACCTTTGTGTGTGTGTGTGTCTGTGTGTGTGTGAGAGAGAGAGGGATAGAGAGAGAGATACAGAGAGCCCAAGACAGAAGCAGAGGCATTCAAACATGCAAAGAAGGGAGCTATCTATTAACATATAAATAAAAGCTGAGTTTTTAGAAGATAACCTGTCTAAGGATATTGTAAATTATGCATTTCAGAAAAGGAAAAATCTACTAGAAGCAAACTATACAAGCAGAATTGTGATTTTTATAAAAGCCCAATTATGTAAAAACCATTGTAGCTATTGTTTTAAGCCAGGAAACTCAAGTTCTGAGCATTTCCCCAAACCTACAACTAGTTGGAGAGAAAGTGAGTTATGATATATCTTCTCCCATCTGTGTGCTTTGGTTTCTGTGACAAGATCATTTAAGCAATATCAGTGTATTGTTTCATAGCTCTGAAGGTTGGAGTGTCCAAGGGAAAGCTGCTGGCTGACTCAGTTTCTGGTAAGAGCCCTCCTGGCTTGCTGAGAGCTACCTGCATGCTATAACGTCACACAGTAGACCTGAGGGTTAGCAGAAGGTAGAGAGAGGTAGAGAGACCTAATTTTTTGTAGGACTACAGTTCTTACTGTATTTGGAATTAGCATGAACTCATTTCACTTCAACATGGATTCTCTTAAACATTCTGTCTTAGTCCTATTTCTGTTGCTAAAAACATAATACAACAGACTAGGTGAGTTAGAAAAGGTTCGTTTTGGCCTATGGTTCTAGAAATGCAAAAGGTGCAAGGGCTCAATCTGCTGTTGGTCTTCATTCTGGTGGAGTATCAAGGTGGTGTAGGGCTGACATAGCAGGAGCGGCAGGGAGTGTTTCTGTCTCTATCGATCTGTCTGTCTGTCTGTCTATCTATCATCTTTCTATCTATCATCTATATACCCCCCCAATCTGTCTTCTATCTCCTCTTACAAAGCCACTGGTATTAAATTATGAAGGACCCATCCTCATGACATTATCCATTCCTAACCACCTGCTATCATTTCTACCTCTAAACACTATAGAGCAGTTAAGTTTGTATCTCAAACTAAGGATTAAACTCCAACCTGAATTTCAGAGTCAACAAGCTATACTCAAACCGCAGTATACCCTGTCTCCAGGGGCAGTACTCCTATAGATTATAGCTTCAATGCAGGAACTTTAGGTCAGTCCAAAGGACAGGCTTTCCACAAAGCAGCCTTCCATAAATCCCTGAAAGTGAACTACTGATCCTACAGTTGAGCTTCTTCTATTCTTTGCTTAGTATACGGGGAGGTTTGGTGTTAGTTACTCCTTACTCTCCATCCCATGTTCCTTCTCTGTCCATGTTTTCCCTATCCTGTGCCCAGGAAGCCAGCCTATGCATTGCTTTTTTGGATGGAAGCTTACTGATTATATTTGGCTCATGGGATACATTGGCAGGAGATCAAAGTGGCAGAGGGAAGTGAAGCCAAGATATTTATTTTCTGTTCCTCTCCTGCATAAATGGTGCATCTGGGATGGTGGCTGTGTTCCTCCAAGCTGCACCTCCACCTGGGCAACCCTTGCTCCATGAGTCCACATCTATAGGCATCTGGTAACACTGTTTTCTTTCTCCTTCAGCCCAGAGGTGGTCCTGGGTCTAGTGCCCAAGTAACTCCTGAAACTCTTCCCACACCTCGCTGAAGAAGCCTGTCACTAACACTTCATCTTCTTCACTTAAATATTAGGAAGAGAATTTATATCTTTCTTTCTGGGTCCTAAGATCTGACCAGGTTTGCTTAAAATAATTTTTAGTTTAAAGCTCAGGTATATGGAAGTTACATAACATTTATTTTTGAGGTAAGCACAACAGACTGGCAATTTTTTTTTTTAATGGAAGAGAGTGAGCGTGAGAGCAAAAGGGAGAGAGGAAATTGGTGTGTCAGGGCCTCCAGCCACTGCAATCAAACTCCAGACATGTGTACAATCTTGTGCACAAGTACGACTTTGCACACGTGCATCACCTTGTGCGTCTGGCTTATGTGGGATCTGTAGAGTCAAACATGGGTCGTTAGGCTTCTCAGGCAAGCACCTTAACTGCTAAGCCATCTCTCCAGCCCTTATATACCATTTCCTCCCCGTGTATGTATATTAGGGGGAAAACATGTACATGGATACTGATTGCACCTAGAAGGGAAACATGAAAAAGGGTAGGAGAAAATGCCAGATGGAATTCTTGCAAACCTGCTTAAAGATATTGTCTCTTACACCTTTAGAAAACCCTCACAATTGCCAAGGACCTCTAGCAAGAGAACTACAGAGACAAATGCCCTTTTGTCTTCTTATGAATAAATTGAACGTCATTACCCAATATTGTCCATTCCTTTAATGGAAAGGTTATAAGAGGAGATAATTCATTTTCTCTATGACTCACTTAATTTTTTTTTCCTTTGGAATGAGAATAAGAAGGAATTTTCAATACATGAGTTTAAAATAGGTCATTTCTCTCTTGCTTTGTCAGAGAAGTCTGACTTCCCTAAATTGGGTGATTGGATGTATTCAGGGAGTTCCTCTAAGCGGTGTAGCTGAGTTTCAAAAATCAATTGCATTCTCAGTATTGGGACTGTATGGTGGAAACTGCTGGGATTGCATTGTAAATACAGAGAGAGGTCATGAAGGTTCAATAGCAGCAGGTCACAGTGGGCACTGAGAGCAGCCCTCAGCAGAGAAGTAATTCAAATGGACCATGGGTCAGCTCGGAGACCTGGATGTTCAGATAGAATGATCAGGAAAGGGGACCTGAATCCAGGAGTGAAAGGGCAAGGATGGGAAAGGAAGTTTCCTGTGGTGACGGGTCTTGTTGCTGAAACTGAGGACAGTCTGAGAGAAAGCCTTTTTACGCATGTTAGAAAAATTTTGTAAGATAAAAGAAATGTGTCTAAAGGGCAATAGCTCTCAGAACTTCTGAGAGTTCTGAAAATTAACTTGATTCATATTATACAGATAGGTTATATCCTAAACTCTTCAGTGCTATTTTTAAGGCATCTCTTAATCACCCATGTGAACCCCTACATGAGGCCAAGGCAAAATAGCAATGACTCAGGAAGGGAGGAAGTTACTTTCCAATGAGATAAGTCCTTTGCCCTCATGTTCCCTAAGGCCACGATGACCCTCAAGGGAAGTCAGATCTATAGTTGGCAGTACCACTGAGACTTCAGGGTAAAGTGCTCCAGCCCTAGCTTTTGACTATTAAACACCTTGATGGTTGAAGGCACGACTTTGTGGCTTGGCATTCTCAACACATAGAAGGAATTTTGTCCTCTAATAAATAGTGACTATTTGTTGACTTTATTGCAAAAGCATTCCAATGTTGAATTTCTTGTGTCCTTTCACCTGTTCGACTTATCTTAGAAGTGATGGCTGCAAGATATTCCATCTCTCCCCTCACCTGGCCACACCAGCCCTCTCTGCCACCATGCGTGGTTGCAAAAGTTTAGCTAGAAGACAAGATGAAAACTGTTCTAGGAGAACAGGGCAAGCTCTCCAGCTAGAATTTGTCCAGAGGAAATATCCCAAACTTGCCACTGCAATATATTCACAACATTAAAGTCAAATGGAAGCTTTTCCTACAGGGAGATTCCCAGCAGCTCTCTATGGAATACAGGGCCACCAGCCAGCTCTACCCCCTAAAGTGAGTGTTTGTCTTGCTCTCTTTGCCACAGAGTGATGACACAGGGATAACAAGGGGAAACACTGAGCAATATCAAGTCAAACAAGTCATAGCTCTGCTCTGGTGACTTCTTTGACCTTGTGGTGAGGGAAGCCACACCTGTGGGAGGGACATTCAGAACGTGTTGTGTGTCATTTGAGGCTTCTATCTGCTCCAAAAGGAACTCTAAATCTTCCTTATGGAGCCATTGACATTTAGTTTGGCACATGTTCAGATAGTAGAAAAAGAATCATGACTTGACAAGAAAAAAAAACAATATGTCAAGTTAATATAAAGTAGAAAGGGGCAATTATTTCGGTGATTTAGAAGCTAATTTGCACATAAATATACAAATACACGGGTTTCCAGATATTAAGATTTCTATTTTTCTGTCAATGAGTAATAGGCATGTTGAGTAAAATGGACAAGATAACTGTGGCTTTTTATAAATCTTCTAGTATCAAGTCATATATATATATATATATATCTTTTTGTTTTTCTAGGTAGGTTCTCACTCTGGCCCAGGCTAACCTGGAATTCACTATGTAGTCTCAAGGTGGCCTTGAACTCATGGTGATCTTCCTACCTCTGCCTCCCGAATACTGGGATTAAAGACGTGCGCCACCACGCCTGGCTAGTATCAAGTAATATTTTTTTCTCCTTTGTTGTATTAGGGCTTTTGTTTATTTTTAGGTTGGTTCATTATTTGTCAAGTATGTCAAGAAAGTCTGTGAGTTTTCATATTACATATTTAACTTTCTTGCATCTGGAGATGAAGGATAGAGTTTTCCAGAGAAGCCATTGCATCCATTTTAGGGTAGACATAAATCTTAAATTTGGCACATCCTTATCTGATGAACCACCCTGAACATGTTCCAAGTTTTAATTAAATCCCTTCTGGGGCACTGAAGTCAGTTGTTGATTTGATGGGAGTGTGTCTTCTTTTATGTGACAAAATCATCCAGAGACCCTCACAAGTTAAAATGCAAGAACTCCAGAGAGACTGAAAAATAATCTTCTAAAATAGATACATAGTTCACACTTGATATACTCATTGAATATTTTTCTTTTTTAAAAAAAATATTTAATTACTTTTTGAGAGAGAGAAAGAGGCAGGTGAGAGAGAGAGAGAGAGAGAGAGAGAGAGAAAGAGAGATAGGCATCCCAGGGCCTCTAGCCATTGCAAACTCCAGATGCATGTGCCATCTCATGCATCTGGCTTTACGTGGGTACTGAGGAAATGAACCTGCATCCTTTGGCTTTGCCAGAAAGCACCATAACTGCTAAGCCGTCTCTCAAGCCCTATTTTGCTTTTTACCTTGATTTTAAAGAGATATGTAATTCTACATTCCCACCCCTTTTCTCGTTCCTCTGTAACTTGTACATCTGTAACTAAGATAGTCCTGATATTTTATGGTGATATTTGATCCCTCCAAGTCTTTGAAGATCATTTTTCTCATCTCCACACTGGCTCCATCATCATGATACCTTTAAAGATAAAAGACTGGCCCATGAAAGAAATGACAAAGGGCAAGTGGAGTTTTGTAATTCCAGCAATGGGACACCTTCTACATTTATTGCTGCTCAAGAACCAGATATTTGAAGCAGATTAAAAAAAAAAAAAACTAGTATGAGAAACATAACATGTCATGCCCAAATCATGTGGAGACTCTTGAACTCTAAGAGGTAAAAAAAGACAGCCTGTTTTTAGACCTTCTGCTTTCCTTATTAACTTTGACCTTAACCATTTCTCAATTGGCTGCTTACACATCCATTTCACACACTAGAGGTACAGAGAATTTCATAAGAAAAGCATGCAGCATAAAAATGACTTTTTAAAGAAAGTTCAGCAACCTCTGTATAGATCGAATATGACATGTTCGAGTCACTGACTTCATTTATTAAATGCACTTCCCTGATGTGTTAAATAACTCTTTCTCCTAAGTGCACAGGAGCTATGTGGCTCTTCCTCCTCCCTCCCTTCCCATCTGCAGGATTTATGATGTTCTCCCAACAGGGTCCATATGCCTAAAGCCCATTAGGTAGGAAGGTGCTTTTACCTCTCCTGAGTCCTGAAGTCATCATAGGGTGAGTGCTCTTATTTGACCATCTCCCTGGCTGTTTATGAAAAAAAAAAAAAAAAAAAAAAAAGAATAGGGCCGCCTGGAATAGAACTTCTAGGGGTAATTTGCTCTTGTTTTAGGGTTTTATTTCTTAGGGACCTTTTATTATTATTATTATCATTATTAAATATTTATTTAAGAGAGAGAGAAATAGAAAGAGAGAGAGAAAATGAGAATGGGCACACTAGGCCCTCCAGACACTGCAAACAAACACCAGACACATGTGCCACCTTGTGCATCTGGCTAACATGGGTTCTGGGGGATCAAACCTGGTGGGTCTGTTGCCTTTTCAGGCAAGAGACTTAACTGTTAAACCTTCTCTCCAGCCCTATTTTATTATTTTCATTTTCCAAATGCACAACACTTTCTCTTTTAACATGTACAATTGACACAAAGATGACATTAACATGGTTTAATCGATTCAAAAAGATATGAGGAAAATGTGGAATTTTTGCATGTCATAAACTGGGGCCACTTGTTGGATCCCTGAGGATGGACGAGTACATCTTATGGCAAAGCACGTTCTTGTGCCTGGTAATAAATGAAGGATATTGGTAGAAGTGGAATGCTCTGATATTGTCTGAAAATACCTGCGGATGCCGTATCAAATGTGGGTATAAAACAGGCGCTCAGAAACTGAAGCTGCTGTGGGGTCTTTCATAAGCTAATATCTGAATTGTAGGCCTCTGTTTTTCACTGAAGTTCTGCATGACTTGATATCTGAAAGTACTTGGAAACGCTACTGCCACCTTTTGGAGATTTGTTCCACTTAGGGTTAGTATTTAACATGGACGTTACATGAAAAAACTGGTTTGATACTTAGACAAATAAGGATTCATTCTATAAATGTTTTGCACAAATTCCTTTCAAATGAGGTTGCAAATATATTCATTCTGTTGATTTCCTTTGAATTGTATTACTATTTCAGTAAATCAAGAACTTCCAACAGTCAGGTCTAGTCACATGCAAAATTATTTGATTCTTCCATCCAGTCCTGTTTTAAAAAAAAAAAGAGAGAGAGAGAAAGAAAAGAAATCAGAAGCTCCTAGTTAAAGGAATAATACCTCCTAGTTAAAGGAATAATAATAATTCTTCAACATACGAAAATACTGGCTACTTATCTCAAGGCCTCGTTGCTAACACACTGTCACAAGAGCTCAGAGGAAATCTAAGTTTGGTCTCAGAAGCTCATCACTGTATTAATCAATGAAGATAAAAATGTCAGAGTTATGACTCCTTGGAAACTGCTGCACTTCCAAACTGTTGCTTTTTAAAAAGGCCAATACGGGGTTGGCTACATTAATGTCAATATCCTATAAAACTGCAAGCTAAAAACATGTCAGCCAAGGCATTTTTTTCTAGCCTATGTCAGCACAAAAGGGTGCCTCAGTTGTTTCATCTCACAACAGCTGCATGCCTTCAGTGACATTTGATGACCTTTCTTTGTGCACCCGGCCTGACCTCTTAGGTTATTTCCTGGCCTCCCTTCTGTGACCTATGACCAATGCTGACCTTTAGCTGGAGAATGTGACATTTTGTTCTCCTCTAGCTGACATGTGATGCTCTCATTATTCAAAGGTATGTGAAAATAATGACCCTGAGTGACCTTTGAGTTTCCTTTCATTTACTGGTTGTTTTTGGTGCTTGTTCAGCATGTACTGGCCTTGGCGAAGGGAGGGGTAGAGCTGGGGTACAAGATGGCCAATGCCTTTTTGATCCGAATTCTGTTTTCCTGCCAGACAAGCTACTTTACTGTACAACTAAGGTTTAATATTTCCTGTTTCTTGGTTTAGGGACAACGTTGGCCTTCAAACAATAGGTCTGTGAAATTTAGGGACTTTGGAATACTGAGCAAAGTGACTTGTTTATTTGTATTTTCTTCCAACTAATGATGTTTCTACATTTCTAAAGATAATCTACACTGAATCTTTTCTACATAGAGAAAGAGTAATACACTAATAAAAATAACATGTGATAAAACCAAGAGCTGAAAATATGTCATTTGTGTTATGTCTGGGTGGATTTTGAAGAATTCTTTCTACCTAAAATGTTTTATGTGCTTTATCATATTTTAGTGTTTTATTACACTTATAGATATAATATCACTTTAAATTAAGAAACTATGTGTTTTAATATCTAAATGTGCACAGTAGACACTAAATATGAAAAAGTGAAATTAACTTTGGGCACCGATGAGATAATGGTTGTAAAAGTACTTGGATATTTCATGGTAAAAACTTAAGGTATTTATCCATAAGAATTTAGAAGTATTGAAAATTCAAAATATTCGAAATATTCACTAAACAATTTATGACATCAGATATCCAGCTCTTCAACAAGACAAAGCATCTTTCTACTTAAAAAAAGGAGCAAGTCAGGAATCACTCCTCTCTTTAGGTGGCATGTATGGGCTTGTACTTTGCTCATAATCAATGCTCACTTCTCATATGAAACACATCTACAATAGACTTGCTGTAGAAAAGTTGAATATGAGAGGTCAGAGTGCTTGGCCAAAATGTAAACACGAATACCAACTCTGAGATTGCATAACGCTCCAAGGCCAGCAGACGAGGGGCAGAAGATGAGTCATCAGAGAGTTTGTATAAGTATAGTCACAGCCCCATAGGATGAGAAAGAACACAGGCCCGGACTGTACGTGCCATCAGAGAGAAGCTCATCATTCGGAAACTATCACAACCTAAGTTCATCTCCAAATACTTGAAAAAAAATGCTATTTTGTAGTATAGTAAAAAAAAAAAAATACAGTCTTTAATCCTGTGTATCTTTTCCACATATGATTTAGTTTATTGTTCAAGTCTGAATTTAAGAATCGTTGACACTGAAATTGCTTTCTTCCAAAGCAGCTGTTGTAAAATAGTTCCTTCCTACTTCTGAATTTATGTGATTAGTTTCAAAAAAGAGATAACCCAAGTAGATGTTTTAAGAGATAGTGTCTGGGGCTGGAGGATGGCTCAGCAGTTCAAGGTACTTGCTTACAAAGCCTGCTGAGTTCAATTCCTCAATGCTGACATAAAGCCAGATGCACAGAGTGGCACATACATCTAGAGTTTGTTTGCAGAATGAAGAGGCTCTGATATGCCATATTCTATCTATGTATCTATGTGTCTATGTATCTATCTATCATCTATCTATCTATCTATCTATCTATCTATCTATCTATCTATCTATCTATCTGTCTGTCTGTCTGTCTATCTAATCTATCTTTCTCTTTGTCTCTATCCTCTTTCTCTTTCTGCCTGCAACAGTAAATAAATATTAAAAAGAGAAATGGGGTTTCAAAATTTGAAGAATACTACAAACCAATATCTCCTGATGAGGAATTGGTGGAATCTTTATTGCCAAATGGGCAATGCATCCAAATATTTCAGTACATTATATAGAGAATTTCACTGGATGCATTGTAATAGAATATGAAACTAACATGCACTTGGCCTTCAAAGATGATATAATTAGTATTAGAGAAAATCATTATATCCTTTGAAACTTCTTCATTGTATAAAGAGCTTTAAAGTGTGGCCACATGTGATGATAACTCATGTCTGGAATCCCAGCAGTTGGGATTCTGAGACAGGAGGATTGTTGTGAACTCAATATTGTCTGGTGCTATATAGCATGATCCTGTCTCAAACCAAACAAATCAAAATATTTTATAGTTACTTGGAGAATGAATAACTTCTCATTAAATTAATGTGTTTTGCCAGCTTTAGTACTTCCAGTATTCTACTGACAGATAAGTTCTTGGCTTATATAAAAAGGTTATTTTTCACACCAGTGTCCTTATACCTAATTTGTATGTATTGTCTCATTATCCATGAGTCATTCAAATAAATGATAAATAACTACATGTAGGCACATAAACTACTGTAGGAAGAACATGTAGCTAATGTCATAGTCAGACTTCACTTCTCTAATAAAAGTCTGGCTGGAGAGATATACCAGTGGTTAAGGCATTTGCTTGCAAAACCTAATGGCAAGGGTTCAATTCCCCAGGACCCACATAAAGCCAGATGCACAAGACAATGCATGCATCTGGAGTTCATTTGCAGTAGCTAAATGCCCTGGCGCACCCATCCTCATTCTCTCTCTTCATAAAGAAATAAAATACTTTTTTAAAAACCCACAAAGTTCTGGGCCAGAGTATCCTAGAAAGATAACAAAGTGTGAGATAAAGCTCATTTAATAAATGTGACCGAGAATCACAAAAGAAAAAGAAATGTGTTGGGTGTGCAGAAGAGATACATGCTTAATTTATCCACTTTAACACAGTCCACATTCAACATGAATATTTGCCTTTTTTATCAAAAAAAATAAAATGGTGGGGTGCTAAGGAGATGGCCCAGTATTTAACAGTGCTTGCTATGCAATCAGGAGGACCTGAGTTTGATCTCTGGCACCCGCTTAACAAGCCAGACTTGGTCACACAACCCTGGAGACTAGCACTGAGGCTGAGGGGCACAGGGACAGGAAAATCACTGAAGGTCACTGGGCAGCCAGTATAGCCTAACAGTGACAAGCTTAAGGTTCAGAGAGAGACTCTGACTCAAGGAAATAAGAAGAAAGGGTGGTAAAGGAGGATGCCTAGTGTATCCCTCTGGCCGTTGTGTATACAGGACCACATATCTGCTCATGCATACACACACGCACACACACACACACACACACACAACTAATGATGTGCTTCATAGCCTTAAAAGAACCTAAACATGGGGGCTGAAGAGATGGCTCAGCAATTAAAACATTTGCCTACAAAGCTTAAAAACCTGGGTTCAATTCCCAGGTACCAATGTAAAGCCAGATGCATAAAGTGACACATGCATCTGGAGTTTGTTTGCCATGGCTAGAGGTCCTGATGTACCCATTCTCATATATATATATCACTTTTTCTCTGTCTCTCTGTCTGTCTCTCAAATAAATAATTTTTTTCTAAAGAAAAAGAACCTCAAAATGCTGCTTCAGATGTTTCCTGTGATTATCACTTTGACAGTACCAATTCACCAAGTATAATGACTAGTTTGTTTCTATTCAAAAAGGTTTTATTCAGTAAATGACCAAGCTAAAGATATTTCATGGGTTCTCTATTGAATTAAAGAGAATTGGGCAGTACCAATTAAAAAGCACAAGTACGTGCTGGGTATAAGTGCTGCCAGAGTAAAATGATTAAAAGATGAACTTAAGCTCCAAAAGGGAAAACAAAGAAAAATTGATCAATATTTTGATAATTACAGACATTAAAGTGAAGAGGGTATCTTTTGATATATTTTAGGGATTTATATAATGAATCATTGCATTTACTTTAACGATGCTTTCAACATCCTGATTTGGAAATGCTTGGTGCGTTCACCCGCTTTACTCATTTGTTACTTATTTTTGGAAACATCAGTAGAAACCTGTTTTTGCACTTAGCTCATTTTGTTCTCAGTAAAGATTTTAACTTGTCAGGCATTTAATCACTATTGCAGAAATGTTTTCACTTGTTTAAAAAAGTTTTCACCTAATAATAAAATATGACTTGCCACTTAAGTGTCACCCTTCATAGGCAGTGTTTCCAAGTGATAAGGAGTAACCAAGTTATAAATGTTTAGGAGTTGACCATGGCAGGAGACCATCAGTTTCCCTCCCCAAACCCCAGTAACCTAAACTTGAGGAGAGCCAAAATCTGTTTCCTGTTTTGTGATACTGCCTAATTGTCACTTAGGCATCATTAACCACAAAGTCCCCCTGCTTTGTGTGGTAGATTCTTAGTAGCCATAAATCCCTCCTCTTTGGCCACAGAAGGCTTTGCAGCATGTGTTTTGTAAGCAACAGAAATGTGCCAGGACAGGAAGAAAGAATTATTCTCTACTGGCAAACCCTAATACATTCCAAAGTCTTTTGGTATTTAAGTTCTCAAAATTGGTCATGATTTCCAGTTGAGTATAAATTTGTAAAGTTATACTGCAAATGAAGAAACAGAAACTTTAATAGTGCAAAAAAAAAAAAGCATTTTTTAAAGTTTCATTACATCGTGTAAAGTTAATGTTACATGGATTACCTCATTATATATGATAAAATCTTTTCTCCCAGTGGTCTTTATGCTATCACAACTTTGTCCCTTTTTCAGATTCAAGGTGAGATATGTTGTAATTCTTGATGATTTCACAGACATTACCTGCTGTTTCTTGATAAGCAGTCTAGATAGTATCAATACCTTTGCACTATTATTAATTTTAAGGTACTTACTTCTTTTCTCTTTTTGAATAAAATATTTTAACATAAAATACTCAGTATTTAACAACTATATCTTTATTTTGGATCCATGAATTCCATGGTAGATCATTTCTTGATTTCAGGTTGAGAGAAGTGATTTATAAGCAAAGCTGCAGGGGAACGAGTAGATTGAATTTCTAATCTGTGTCAAGTGAAAACAACAGTCTGAGCAACTACTCAAGCTCACTACATGGTAACAGTCACCGTTTGTTTAAAAAACAAAATGAAAAAGGAAAGAAAAAGAACATAGTTTGGATATCAGATTTTTATCCTCTCAAATCCAACTGACTTCTTATTTTCCAAATGGAACATACATTCTCTTGGATAAAGAAAGCACTCTCAAATATTATTTTTTACATTAATAATAAGATCCTTCTGATAATATGCTGGAGGTTTTAGATTTCAAAGATCAATACATTACTCTGTAGGACATGAGAATTCAATATAAATTCTTGAATGAAATTGAAATACTCCCCAATATACATAAAATTTGCAAAGGAATGTATTTTGGCAGGATAATGGTTAATTTATAGTCCTTAGTTCAAAAAGGCAGAAGAAGATAACAAGCCAATTTAGGTAAAGATGTAGCACATCCATGCTGGAGGAAAATAAATGTCAAATGGAAACTGTATCTGAAATTCAGATCACATTTAGATGCACACACAAAAAAAACCGTTAAGAGCAATAGGGGGGCGATTGTATTCCAATTAAATCTCCTTTACTCACATCAACTAGTCTTGGTTTGAGGGTTAATCATGTGATTTATGGGACTCTTGGAGAAATAAAAGGGGGCAGGCCATGACAGGGAAAAGGAATGGATAATATGACATTCTAAAAAGGCCATGAATTACAAAGTTTGGTCTTGGGGTGGAATAGGGGTAGGTTAAAAGAAAGTCATGAGAAATCCCAAAGTGTTTAAATTTTCTTCTTTTGTGCAATGCAATGTCATTCATTAGAGATTGTTTTTGAAGTCTGGGAAAACCCAGATAGAGTTCCAAGTGTGTTATAATCTTTAAAGGGACTGTAATCAGATACCATAGTTTTCCTTAGGTTTAGAGTTGCTTGCTGCAGGGGGGTGGGGGGGGTGTTCCTGGAACAGGATGGGGATGGTGTAGCAGAACATGCATTTATTATAGGTTAGCCCAGGCATCAGCAAATGTTTTGGTTATGGGGAACTCACAGGGGCTTCTGGATCCAACCACTCTTAGGTTCAGACATGGGGAAGTAGCATTAATTGTAGTAACAACTGGGAGAGGTACAAAAATAAAATAATAATAATAACAATAAACCCTCTCAAACATAGACCAGGAAAAGAAATAGATTTGGATAGATGCTGTTTACTCCCCAAAACCAAAGGAGAGGACATAATCTGAAGAGGAATGTGAATTAGAAATGTAGCAGAAAGTCTAATAAGCTCTGTGTTGTCCTCCCAGGTGGTTGGTGTGTGTGCGGCATTGAACTAGAACCAACTTTACAAAACTGTGATAGATGATAGTGAATCTGTAAATATTGAGAAGGACACAGAAAACTGATGTCTAAAGATTCTGAAAACCTCCCAGTTGTCATGGTGACTTTTATGCCCTTTTATCAGTGCTTTTGTAAATTGTTTTGACAGACATTTAAGACATTGGAGATCATTTCTTAGAAACTCTTACAATTCTTTTTGAATGTTCCTATACTCTTCACACATGGTTAATTCATTAGTGCTCATGGGTAGGAAATCTACAAGAAAGAAGATCTAAATGAATAGGTCTATATTAGAATGGACTTCCTGCAGACTTGTGGTTGCTGGGGTACTTGTTTATGCAATAATATCATTTGCTATTCTAGCAATGTAGATCTTCAAATTGTTTGTATCATGATTATCTATCATAAGATGGCACTGGTGACAGAAATAGTTACAAAGGAATCACTAGGAATCATGATATAAATATGTATATGAGATCTTTTCTTAATACAAACTTCATAAATTTGAATTAAGTGACTTGTAAGAACATTGATTATTGATCTGATAAACTATTACAGCCATTAGAGCCATTTGTGCAAATAACAATTTTTAAATGCATGCTGCTTTATAATAAGAATTCTTATGAGAAGTACTTATAATCTCCTATATGCTAAATAGCCACTTTTCAACATTAAATGTCTTGGGATAAAAGTATATTTTAAAATTAGGAACCACTTAAATTATTCAACTATAAAGAAAAAACAAAGTGTGCACACAAAGGGAGAGCGCAATAAACAATAAAATGAACACACTTGAGAGTTTAAGAGGCACTTGAACATTTTTTTTAAATGGTCAAGATGTTTTGTTTGAAAACCCTATACATAGGACGTACACTTTTTTTTTATGGTTTTCTGAGGTAGGATCTCACTCTAGCCCAGGCTGACCTGGAATTCACTATGTAGTCTCAGGGTGACCTTGAACTCAAGGTGATCCTCCTACCTCTGCCTCCTGAGTAGTCTATGCTTTGCCAAAACGCAAAACTCTACTTTTTATTGTAGTACTGACCTATAAAGTCATATAATAACAGTTATATTTTTAAAATCTTATACATGGTAGAATATGTAATGACTCTCAAAAAAAAATGTTTTTAGTCTGCTATGGAGGAAGATTGGACCTTGTTGCAATCAGCTTTGCACTGCTGGCAGAAAACACCTGACCAAGAGCAGCTTATGGGAGGAGAGGATTTATTTTGGCTTATAGACTTGAGGGGAAGCTCCATGTTGGCAGGGGAAAATGATGGCATGAGCAGAAGATGTAATCACCTCCTTGACAACATCAGGCAGATGACAGCAGCAGGAGAGTGTACCAAACACTGGTAAAGGGAAGCTGGCTACAACACCCATAAGCCCACCCCCAACAATTACAGAAGGCTGCAGTTGCCAAATTTCCACCAGCTGGGAAACATAGAGACACATAAGTTATGGAGGACACTTGAATCTAACCACAACAGGCCTGATTCGTGTGTGTGTGTGTGTGTGTGTGTGTGTGTGTGTGTGTGTGTGTGTGTACCTGTGCTCAATACTGGGCACTGAAGCTAGGACCTTGCTCTTGCTAGGCAAGCACCAGTGAGTTATATCCTCGACCTTTTTTTTCTTTCTTTTTAATTTTGAAACAAGGTCTTACTAAGTTGACTAGGCTCTTGAACTCACTTTGAAGGCCAGGTAGGTCTTCACTTTGCAATCTTCCTGCCTCTGCCTCCTGAGTAGCTGAGATTACAGACTTGCATCACTAGACCTGTTTGAGCATAGTGCTTTGTATCCCAGATGTAATGGAAAAAAATAACAAAAGGTTCTTTTTCATTTACCAAACTTCCCTTAAGACGTTCAGATGGACTGAACAGTGACACATCCTTGGGTACATGGTAAACTCTTTCAAGATAAGAACTACAACTTATATTAAGTTACTATAATATTCTACCTGGTCAATGTTTGATGAATGAATGAATGACAGATAAATGCATGTATTTATAAAGAAGAAAATTCTATCCAAAGAAAAGGCTTTAGACATCAAAAAGAAAAAAATATATATATGATCTTGAGGAAAGATATTATATTATAAAGATATTATATATGTCTAAGACTCATAAAATTTTAGAGTTGGAAGTTAGCATTCAAAATTAAGTTGATCATAAATCCAATGTAACATTTAATCAAGTTTTATAAATTCCAGTCAGTTTGAGCATTAATTTTGTTGTTGTACTGGCAGTTGGACTCAGGGCCTTGCACATGTTAGGCAAGTACCATATTATAACGTACATCCTCAGCAACTCCCCTGGCCCGGCCCGACTGCCTTTAATTTATAAAAAAAAAAAAGTTGGGCATGGTGGTGCATGCCTTTAATCCCAGCACTTGGGAGGTAGAGGTAGGAGGATTGCCATGAGTTCAAGGCCACCCTGAGACTCCATATTGAATTCCAGGTCAGCCTGGATTAGAGCAAGACCCTACCTTGAAAAACAACAACAACAAAAAAAAAAAATTGAGAAAAAATTTTTCATAAATTGTCCAGGCTATGATCTTCCTTCCTAAGTCTCCCAAATTCTGGAATTACAGGCATGTTCTATCAAACCCTTTAAAGATTACTTTTTGGAAAACTTGCTGTCTTCTCTTTCTTCTAATTGGAGACTTTTTTCTTTCATTTGCAAGGGAATTCTTCTCTGTTCTTACTGATCCCCTGATGCGTCACAAAGTCCATTGATAATTTTTGCAGATCATCCTCACTTGGGAACTGAAAAGGGAATTTCTTCCGTCAACAGTTCCCCTCTCTTGGCTTGAGCACCCCTGTCAGTGAGGCCAGAGCAGTGTGTTTTCTCCCAGGCCTCCTAACCTCTTTCAGGACTGTGCGGAGAGGTCAGGAGAGGGCAGAAGAGTCTAACACCGCGGGAAAGGCAGTCCTGCATTGGCCTTTCTCTCAGCAGGTCATAAACATCACTCTTTCACAGGAATAATTTTAGGATGATGACCCTTGCAGATCAGTCCTGAGCACTCCAGGACTATAAAGGGATGTGAAAAACCAGACCAGGGCCAGTGAGCACTTCTCCATGCCCACCCTACTTCCTATTCACTGAATGGAAACATGTTGAACTGGATGTTAAAGTTGAGAAATTTTCTATTTTCTATTATCAAAAAAAAAAAAAAATCCTGAATCATCACAAATCCATCATTATGGGGTAATTTCAATTGGCCAATAGCACAAGTTTAAGCCTGTTTTTAAGGGTAAGTGAACTCCAAAGGATCCTTGCATTATTTTTTGGTGGTGGGGAGCCAAAACAAACACCCTGTGTTATGTAAATGTTTGCATTGGTTTGTGATTTCTCACCAGGATTGAAAGCAGCACCCCCAGCCCATCCCCCCACCCCCAGCTAGCAGGAGTGCCAGGGGTGGGAAGCATGACTGAGCTGTGTTTCTCAGGTCATTGAACTCCATAATGACTGAAGGGCAAACATTCAAGCCAACGGTTGTGACCTCTCTGGAGGTTCCTTGGCCATGTGCTATTTTACTGCTATTCCTCTTTGCCACCTGCTTTATACATCATCTGCTCCTTTTGTTCCTGTGGCTGTGACGTTTTTGGTTGTTATCTCAAATGCACTGCGTTCTTGTGTTCTTGCTCCAAATGTTGGTGTGCAAAAGAATCCCTTCAGTGGCTGGCGAGATGGCTTAGCGGTTAAGCGCTTGTCTGTGAAGCCTAAGGACCCTGGTTCAAGGCTTGAATCCCCAGTACCCACATAACCAGATGCACAAGGTGGTGCATTCATCTGGAGTGCATTTGCAGTGGCTGGAGGCTCTAGTGTGCCCATTCTCTCTCCCTCTCTTTTTCTCTCTGTCTGTATGCCACTCTCAAGTAAATAAATAAAAATAAAGATCACAGTTTTAAAAATTTAAAAAAAAAATCCCTTCAAATCTACAAACATCCCAAGCATATACTCAGATTGGAAAGGTATCGACAGTCTTAGAAAGAATATCCTACATTGAGACCCATGACCAGGGCTCATCCTTAGTAAACTAAATCTAACAGGCAGTTACAAAGCAACGCTGCACAGTGGTACAAAGTAAATTCTCCATCAAGTGGACTTCACTAAAAAAGAACTACTAGTGAGGGTGCAGATGTGAGGATTTGGGACTTTTAGCTTTAAAGGCTGGTAGTGTCCTCAGCTAGGCATGAATGGTAGATCTGGATAAAGGTTTATATCTGGGCTTCACTGAAACTGGATGAAATTCAGTGAGTATTAGTCTTTTTCGTGTTTAAACAATCATTGGTTCTTGGGGGATTTCAAAAATAAGTGCTTGTCTGTTGCTAAATAACTATACACTGTTCACTCAATACACTTTCCTTTGTTCTAGAAATTTTACAGCCACTCTGGGAAATGAGCAAGTGGGATTCATTATCTCCACCCGAGTGATGAGGAAGTATGATTTAGAGAGAGTGGAGAGGTCTTGCCTTTGGGTTTTTCCCACACTAGTAAACCATCTCTCCTCACAGAGGTCATTCCTGACACCAGCAGCTGTATTCTGTTTACAAGTCAAACCCAGGTAAGGCTTTGGTGCAGGTACCATTTTGCATGTGAAGGAGAAATACCCAGTGTGTGCTGGCAAAGTTCCTTCAATCCCCAACAGAACTGGGTTAGAGGAAGGCAAGGAGGCTGTGCTCTGCACTCACCTGGCAGAGGCCTACCTGGCCTCCTCACATCAAATAGCCTTGGTCTCATCTGGGCAGCAAGGAGTGTTCCCTGTTGGTCTGTACCACACCCCCTCCACTGCACCATACTCTGGATCCTGGTTGGATGATCTTTTGAAAATCTTTACTTGGGAAAATGTCACAGCTTGAATGTGAGATGTTCTCCCATAGGCTCATGTACTGAGGACTTGGTCCCCAGCTGATTATGCTACTTTGGGAGGTTCTGTAAACTGTAGGGGGTGGGGCCTAGCTGGAGGAAGTAGGTCACTTGATGGGTGTGTTCTTGGGGACTGCATCTTTTCCTGGGTCTGCACTTGCCCCCGCATTCTTTTTCTCTGTCTCTACTTCCTCTCTGACATGAAGGGAGTAGCTCTTCCCCATGTTCCCTCACTGTGACATTCTGCCTCTGTCTCACTATGGGGCCCATAGTCAAGGAAACCAAGGTCAACGGGTTGAATCCTCTGAAACTTGGAGCCAAAATAAATCCTTCTTCAGGTTGTTTGTGCCTGGTGTTTTGTCACAGCAAGGAAAATCTAATATAAAAAAAGAATGTGTTTCACCAAGAACTCAGTAGCGGGTGTTGATGTACAAAGATATTTCTCAGGAATATTTGCCTCTGGAGGGTGTGGTTTCAGTAGGTATCAGTGGGCAGTAAGGAATAATATATTTGTGGAGTGGCATGAGCAATATGGTGACAACTTCGTTGTGCCACCCCAGTCGTCCTACATGAAAGAATGTACTGTCCAGCATTATGGGCAGGTGGTTAGCAGGCAGCCTCTAACCACAACACCTTTTACAGCTTGGCTTCAGCTGGTTCTCTCACTAGGGGAGTTCCCTCTGTCTTCAGGTCACTTGTGTCCAGATGAGCAAAGGCCTAGAAAGGCCTGGTTATATGGGCCACATAGGGCTAAGGAACACATAGCTGAGCCCCTTGTCAGAGGTTCCTTATATAATGGCCTATGCTTTGATTGGCTTTTGTCATTACATGCCAACTTCCGCCTCACCAATAAGGGAAACCTTGGACAAACTGGGCAGGGGAAAACTGAGAAGAGAGGCTTTCAAGAAATATAAGGTTCCAGATACTATGATTTCAAAAACCACATTTAAAATGGATAAATGGAGAAACATAGATAGAAGGTAACAGCCATAAATAGAAATAGCTGGGGTTTGCTGAGATTGGATGGAACTCAGATAATAGATAGATGATAGATGGACAGACAGATAGATGATAAATAGAGAGATGATAAAGCAGGAAAACAGGGACATATTGATGCTTTCTGGGGAAAGTGCCTAACTATGGTGGTCTCAAGAGACAATGATGCTATCATGGCTGAGATTCTTCTGGGAGGTCTTCAGGAAGCACAGTTCTCAAAATAGTCTCTGGCTCACTTCCCGTCATTCCAAGTTTCTGTTTAGGACTCTCTGGAGGAAGGTCTTCAGTTCCATCAGTAATAATATATTTATGGGCACAAACTTGACTTTTAAATTACTCCCAAACTTAATTTTTTCCACCTTTTTTTTTTTTTTAGAGACAGGATCTCATGTAGACTAGGGTGGTCTCTAACTTGCTATGTAGCCCAGGCTCGTCTGGAACTCCTGACACTACAAAGTGTTGACACTACAGGTATGCACCTCCCATTTGGATTTTCATACATTCTTTTTTTTATATTATTATTTTATTTATTTTTGGAGAGAGACACAGAGAGAGACAGACAGAGAGGGGAGGGAGACAGATAGAGAATGGGCGCGCCAGCAGTCTCTCAGCTGCTGTGAAAGAAATGCAGATGAGTGCGCCCCCTTGTGGGCAAGTGTGGCATTGCACACTTGAGTCACTGCATCTGGCTAAACGTGGGACCTGGAGACTGGAACTGGGGTTCTTAGGGTTAGCAGGCAGGCACCTTAACTGCTAAGCCATCTCTCCAGCCCATTTTTCATAGATTCTTAATGGACCCTAGGCACACCAAAAAAAATGTGGATTGCTTCAGAAAAAAAAATAATGTGATTCCTTAGGTTCTTTCATGCAAGAGAACCTGGCTGACACATCTAAGTCCCCATCATTCTGCTTATGCCACTCCACAAGTACATTCTTCCTTACTACCTATTAATTGATGTCTACTGAAATTTCACCTTCCAGAGAAGTAACCTTTTACATCAGCCATCACACTTGTTTAAGGGCCATAGAACTTGGAATGGCATTATGAAAAAAAACACTAGATGTTAATGAGTGATCCCTGAATAATGCCCTGAGGTTTTTTTTTTTTTTTTTCATCTTTTTTTTTGTGGTATTAGTGTCGGAGGTCACAAGATGTGTCACTAGGCTCACTGGATACAGAATGGAATGAATGAAATCCCTAGGAAATACTAGCATTTAAAGGCAATTACTGCTTAAAGAAAGACCAACTTTGGGTGATTATACTAGTATTATCCAAAAATAGAGCTTTTGAATTCACTCTGGTTCTTGATAAATTGATTCTTATTGAAGAGGCCTAAAATCTCAAGGTAAGCATTCTGTGTCTTGACATGTTATTGCTGTATCTAGATGCAGCCAGAACTCGTATTTAAAGTGATGGGCTGGAGGCCAGGAGATATGCTACTTGGGATAGCATATCTGAAAAAGAAGCCTGGTAATGAGACTAATCTCAGCTGGAGTCTCACTTGGTCACCAATCACGTATGTGATCATCCACAATCCCAGTTTCTCAATCTGTAAAAGAGGAATACTGATTATTGCGATTCCAAATCATTGTGGTGGTTACCTTAGATCATATATGCTATGCACAGGATATGGTTTTCACACAAGAAGACTGAGTTTTTTTTATTGCTTGTAGGTTATGTAGATTGAGTTTATTTTATTCCTTAATATTTTCTCTGAACCTGACTGACTCTTCTTATAGAAATAAACAACTAAATAGTATGACTTTTTTCATCATTATGACAGACCAGATAAACACTAACTGATGTTTCATGGCTTGTTACCATCTCATTTAAGAGAGTAGACTCATGAAGATAACTTCTGTTCTTGTTTACAACACTGACATCACATTCATAGTTTTAAGAGGCATGACTTATGTTTTATATTTTTATTACTTATGATGTTTGCATTATATTCCATATTTTCAAATATAAATTACTATCAAACAATTTACATTTGAGTTTTAGTAGTAGTGCAATATTTCTAGTTGCCTATGTTTCCTTCTTTCTGCTGTAAGTCACCACAAGCCAGGTGTTGTGGCACACACCTCTAAATTCCAGCACCCAGGCGGCAGAGGTAGGAGCATCACTGTGAGTTCAAGGCCACCCTGAGTCTACACAGGGAATTCCAGGTAAGACCCTACCTCAAAAAAATAATTAAAAAAATAAAAGTTTCCATGTTCTTAAAGATCTGTCATGTCTAGAAACAATCTCTATGTGAAGTCCTCTGATTTGGAGTACTTCTTAACAATACACATAGATCAGAATTATATCATAGTAGTAGAATGACTGCTTAGCATGCATGAGGCTATGGGTTCAATTCCTAGCACTGAAGGGAAGAAACAAAATGAAAGGAATACATAAATACATATGGACCTAAAGGCAATATTCATCTTACTTTCAGTACAGTTTTCAAATGTGGAGATCCTTTGTGAGCAGAATAATGTAAGTCATGTAGAGTGTGCAGGTATGCCCAACATAAAATCTACAGGTTTCATGAATCCCAGGGTAGCTATGAATACAGCCCAACACATTTGTAGGTGTCAATAGCATGTCACGATGTTAAAAGGTTGGATACTTCTGCCACAATTATTATTGTCTTAAAATCATCACCTGGGTATCAACCCATTATCAACATGGTAAATAACACCAGACTCCTTCCTGGATTTGGAGTCAGATTTAGGTACAAATATTAACCTCATAACAATTGCCTGAATAAACATGGGAGATCACTCCTCATGTTGGAGTCCAAGCTTCTATATCCACTAAGCTTGGTTGAGTAATGAAACTACTTCAACATGATGTTACAAAGTTATGGAAGCGCAAATGGGGCATGCAGTACACCTCCTGACACCCAGTCATCACTCAATTCATACATCATTAGTGCCTATTTCCTTATATGTACAACTAGGGGGTTATGCCCTTGCACCAGGATCTGGTTAAGTAAGGAAAGGCGGAGAACATCCCAAAGCACACCCTCCTGTAGAAGAAGGCTTCCCAGAGAAATGATCTCTAACCTGAAACTTGCAACATATGTGGTTATCCAAGCCAAGAAGAGTGTGGGAATATAGCCCAAATGTGTCAGCCTGGAGCACAATATTCCTTACATTTTTGTCATACCAGCAGTAGCATCCCTGTTGGATCTAGGTCAAAAACTAAATTTATTTAGCATTGAACTTTCCCAGAAGATCCCTAACCCTAATAGTGGAAAAAAAAACAGCAAAAAAGAGCTGATAAATAGAACTACATCAAAATTAAAAGCTTTTGTGCTATGTATGATACAATTAAGATGGCAAAAAGATAAGGCACACAGTAAATAGAAGATATTTGTGAATCATATATCTGATAATGTACTAGTTTCTAGACTATGGAAAACTCCTACAACTCAATAAAATGACAGCCTTATTCAAAAACAAAGAATTTTAGTAGACATTTTTCCAAAGAGGATCTCGAATGGCCAATAAGCACACACACAAAAAAATATATTAAGCACTGTTACACACTAGGGAAGTTAAAATTAAAAACAGGCTGGGGAGATGGCTCAGATGTTAAGAATACTTTCTGCACAAGCATGACAGACTGAGATGGCCTGAAACCACTCTAGTTTGATTCCTTAACACCCACATATACCTCTAAATGTGTCTGTAACTCCAGTCCTGTGGGCCAAAGACTGGAGAATCCACTGAGGCTTCCTGACAAATAACAAAAGGGACAGTCTGGGTTGAGTGAGAGACTGACTCAAATGAATAGACGATATCCAACATTTTCCTCTGGCCCAGGGAAGAACATGTGGACATATATGTGCATACATTTCATACACTACACATCACACACCAAATCACACATGCTGCACACACACACACACACACTCACTCACCAAAATAATTTTAAAAAGAAAAAAATGAAAAGCATGATGAGAAACAACTCAGTATGTACTAGAAAGGCTACAATGAAAACTAAGCATGAAAGAAAAGGAACAAAAAAGAAAGGAAAGAAAAAAATAAGTGGTGGTGAAGATGTGGAGATCTTTTAACCCTTAGATGTTTTCAGTAGAAATAAGAAATCGTGCAGCTGCTTTGCAAAATAGTTTGGAATTTCTTCATTATAGCCCAGCAATTTCACTTCTGAGTATACTCAAGTGATATAAAAATATAACCCCCTATCTATATAAGAGAGTAATATTCATCAACTACAAAGAATAAAAGACTGGTACATGTTACAACAGTGGAAACACTGTTTAGTGAAAACGTCTGTTAAGTAAAGATGATATAGTGTGTGATTCCCCATTGTAAAATGTAGAGCCCCACAATAGGCAAGTCTATTTACAGGTATCAGAACACAGTATGGGGCCTGGGGCTGGCAGGGTGGGAAATAGGATGGACTCTTAATTGGCCAGGGGATTCCTTTAGGGAATGAATATTAGATGGAGATAGTGCCACACAACACTCAGAATATATTGTAACCATTTACTTTGGTTAATTTTGTGCTTTAAAAATTATATTTTAATGATTAATAATTTTAAAAACATCAAAACCACACAAGATCTCAAAGTCCTACTATTGGAAAGTGGTAGAAGTCTCTTTTTAAATGAAGGAGATTTTGGAAAATATATGCATATATATTTGAAACATTTAAATGCATCAAACTACTTGTCAGTTTATATGAAACTGGATTGAATAAGCTGAGAATGCAGTTAAGTGATATGATACCATTACAAAATTGATTTAACATTATCATGCAACATTTCATAGCCTTTTAAAAATTGCTTTATAGATAGGTAAGGTTGTGGTACCCTAGCCTGGCCAGCATTTAAGTCATAAGGTATAATATCCACAGATACAAGAGTAGAAAATATCCACCTATTGTTCTGCTAGTGACAGAGATTTATCAATTAATATAATAAAATAATTTCACACTGATTTTTCTTGAGAAAGTGTCTCATGGTATAGTCCAGACTGAACTGGAACTCACTATGTAGCCCAGGGTGGCCCCAAAGCCATGGCAATCCTCCTGCTTCAGCCTTCTGAGTGCTAGGATTACAAGTGTGCAAATCCACACCTGGCTTTATTCCATAATGGTTTAATTGTTCCAGGTGGGGACACAAACAGACAGACAGAGAGAGAGAGAGAGAGAGAGAGAGAGACTTTGATTTCTTGCTTAGTGTCTTTTTAAAACCAGCCTGTACATTTTTTCTTTCCTATCACTAAAATGAAATCTCGATTCCCCAGGACCCGCATAAGCCAAATAACACAAAGGGCATGAATGCATTTGGAATTCATTTGCAGTAGCTGGAGGCCCTGGCATGCCCATTCTCTCTCTATCTGTCTCTTTCTCTCTTTATCTGTCTGTCACTCTCAAATAAATAAATAAATAATTAAAAATTAGAAAAAGTGCATCTAATTATTACATTTTATAACTCATTTTATCTAAGGTATCTAGTACTGAGTCACAATCTACTCTTGAGTTCATGTCCACTTAGTCCCCAGTCTCAGTTTCATGCTGCCTTATGTCAGGAAGTGGGAAGGCATGGGCTGGAGAGATGGCTTAGCGGTTAAGGCACATGCCTGCAAAGCCTAAGGACCCCAGTTGGATTCTCTAGGTCCCATGCAAGCCAGATGCACATGGTAGCGCATGCATTTGGAGTTCATTTGCAGTGGCTAGAAGCCCTGGCATTCCCATTTCTCTCTCTCTCTCTCTCTCTCCCTCTCTCTCTCTGTCTCTTATAAATAAATAAAAAACAATTAAAATCTTTAAAAACAAAAAAAAGGAAGTGGGAAGGCAGGCGCATCCACTCCCTTACTACTCAGCAGCTGTCCTTTCTATCATCTGTAGGGCGGGTCTTAGGCCAATGTGGATCAGGCACCTGAAGTGGGAACTTTGGGATCGCTGCCAAAGCGACAAGAGTGGACTGCCGTTCTGTTCCTACCCAACACCAACCTGTGAGCCTGGTGTGCTCCCATGTCCATGGAGAAAAGCCATGGAACTTCCTTACATCCGGTCACAGCATTTTCCCATAGGGTGGAGCTGCATCCACTTCAGGTCACCTACTTACTTCAAATTCATGGCTGTGTGAGAAAGGTTGGTAATGTATGTGTGAGTCCATGTATATGTGCTTGTGTGTGTATATGTGGAGGCCAGAGGACAATCTTAGATGTCATTCTTCAGATGTCCATACCCCACTTTGGAGCCATCTCCCCATTGGTGGGATTATAAGCATGTACCACCATACCTGGTTTTTAAAATGTATTCTGGGGACCAAACTCAGGTTCTCATGCTTACAAGTACATGACTGACTGAGCTAACTCCACAGTCCCTTTTCTCCCCGTTTATTAAATTAGGAAATTTTCAGCCTATACCAACCATCTCTCCACGTAAACAATGACCAAACTTATTGGATATCTTTTCTTCCATATCATTCATTATATTATTCTGTGGGTTTTAATACATGGTATTAATACATGTATTAATACATTCTGTGGCCTTAAATACATTGCCTGCCAATTTCACATCTCTCAGTATTTAAACACATCCCAAGTATTTAAACAATACCAGTCTTTGCAGTTCCCCGCTTGTTTGAGATCTTGCTGACTTTCCTGAAGTAATTATCTCTTCATCCTCTGACAAGCCAAAGTTCTCAGTAGATAATTAGGCATTTTTTAACACATGCTGATTTTTTCTTTGCTCTTCCATTTCCTTCCTCCCTCCTTCCCTCTTCTCTATTTCTTGCTCCCCTCCTTAATAATATAAATTTTTCACCTACATACCAAATTTAAAGTTTGCACTATAACTCTTATAACTAAAAAGACTGGTGTGGGCTGGAGAGATTCTCACCAGTTAAGGCACTTGCCAGAAAAGCCTAAGGGTATAAGTTTGATTCCCCAGTACCCACATAAAGTCGGATGCACAAGGTGGTGCATGCATCTGGAGTATGTTTACAGTGGCCAGAGGCCCTGGACTGCTCATTCTCATTCTCTCTCTCTCTCCCATCTGCTGGCCCTCTACCTCTGAGCAACCATGTTTTATTGCTATCTCTTCTGTCCTTACCTATATATTTCTTAACGTACATGTAGACTTTGTTTTTCAATTTTAAAAATTGTCTATTTACTTCCTTCTAGCAAAGATTAAGATGTATTATTCTTACATCAAAACCAACACACATATTTTTGTTTCCATGAGAATTCCATGAGTCTTTTAAAAATGAATATTTGCAGTTTCTAGTTTGTTACATTTTTTGTTCACATCAGATCTGACAAAAAGCATGTTTATATTTCCTTTCTTGTACAGATTTCCATTTCCCCTGGATTTAATCATTATTTCATTTGTTTTCTGGTACCTATCATTAATCCATTTGGAATCTATCTGAATTCTAAGCTCTCTAAACACGGTCAGGTTTGCATGTTTTTTTGGGTTTTTAATGACACCCGTCTTGAAATCCTGTTTGCTCATTCTGACTTGGATAGGTGGCTCTGGTGTCTGGCAGCAGCAAGTTTCCTGGGACTTTCCTTCATCTGCATCCTGGGAACTTCCTTAGGTTTTTAACCTTTTGGGTTCCAGTTCCTGAATCACATGTCTTCCTTTAATTGATGCCCTTGATTTGAAACTCATATACCAGCATGTTCATGTGTCTGGGAATGGGTAGGAGTGGGAGAAGGAATGGGTGATTATTCTGAGATTTTGTTGCATGTCTGAAGGTGTCTTCAGTTTGCCTTCATGGCTGATTTATAATTTGGTTTGGTAGAGAATTCTATATTGTTAATCATGTATTCTCAAGATGTAAGGGGTTTTTCTCCATTGAAATAGTAATTTCTGAAGAGGCTTTTGTGAAGTGTAAAGCCACTTTGATGTGGCTCTTTCTTGGCACATTTTCAAGATCCTCTATTTGTCTTGGATTTTCCCAGTGATGGTTCTTTTTATTCATTCCAATGTGTGCAAATGAATTATTTAGAATTTGTGCTTCAAATATTTATTGAGTTCTCACTATATGCAGAAACCACTTTAAAACATATACCTGGAGTTCTATGAAAATTTCTTTTATTATTTTCTAATATTTTATAACTTTTTTATTTTTTCAACTTATAGAGTTCCTATTCTCTTTTTTCATTCTCTAATTTTCTCACTGTTTAAAAACATATTTTAAATTCTCTTTTTATTCTTCTAAGAAACAGTCCAAATTATCTTCGATTTGTGTTTTAAAATGCAAATTAAGGGCCTGGAGGGATAGCTTAGTGATTAAGGCACTTGCCCACAAAGCCAAAGGACCCAGGACCCACATAAGCCAGCTGTACAAAGGTGGCACATGCATCTGGAGTTCATTTGCAGGGGCTGGAGGCCCTAGTGAACACATTCTCTCTGTCTCTCTTTGACTCTGTCTCTCTCAAATAAATAAATAAAAATAATTTTAAAAAATTTAATGCAAACTAATAATCAGATAGAGAAAACTAAATAAATAAATTTAATTCTTTTTCTCTTCTTTCCTTTCTTTTTTTTACCAGTGTGTTGGAGTCCACATTTAATAATTGTAGCATTCCTTAAATGACAGGATAGTGCTCCACTTCAGAGTGAAGGGGTGAAGTAAGTAGTAAGCTAAGGGCATAAAGGTGTGTTGACTGCCAGTGCTTTTCTAAGGCTTGTGAATTCTGTGAAAGCTGATTCTCCCTTCTCCTGCCACCTGGGCTATCATTCAGACAACCTGAGATCTGTATCATCTTGAGAAGTAGGAGAAGGGTTGACCCAGGGATCTCCCCATTGAGATTGTGAATGATCTGCTGGGGCCTTCATTTCCCGTGCTAGCTGCCCTTCCCTGGTCCCGGTGACTACCTATCTAGAACTTCTCTTTATGGTATTCTCATCTCTTTCCTAGTCAGCTGTGTAGATGAGAGAAGCATCTGGGAATACAGCCAATCTCTACAATGATTCATTCCATCTCTCTAGGGTCAGTTACCTGTTCTCCTCTGACCTACCTATGGCTCCAGACTCTAAGTGTCTTCAGGGCTTTGTGGTCTCTTTTGGCCTCTCTCCATCAGGCATGTGAACTCCCCAAAGCTCAGATCTATATGAGTTATCACTTGGTGTTGACACACAGCTTCATTTTTTTTTCCTTTTCCCCTTTTCTCTCTGTTGTCATCCAGTGGCTTTTGGAAGATAAGCACATATGTCAATCAGCCACATTTATTGTTTATTTTCAGCCATTTTTCCTTTAGTCAAAATATTTCTTTCCCTAATTTTATTTTGCAATTTTTCCAAATGGTCTTAAGCAGTGTCCCTGGCTTCCCCTCAATCTCGGAAGTAGATGGTGAAGTCCTGGTTTCTAAGAGGACAGAGGAGACGGAGCTGCCGATGGAGATGGCCTGACCTCAGTCTAGCCTGTGGGTATGGGTTGCATTCAAGCCTAACACTGACTGACCCGAGAATGGAAGGCTGTTGGTGACCAATAATTTTCAGACTAGGGGTTGCTCTAGGCAGCCTGCAAAGAAACTGGCAAGATCTGTAGAAATTGTCTGGGCCTAATCAAGGGAGATGCTCAGAAGCTCAAAGCAAAACCTGAGATGATTATTGTTACCAGCTAGCAGGCAAGCATGACCTGTGCACCATATCCATGTCACAGCTTTGTGTCTTTCTAGCTGGGGCCGCTAGAAACTTGCTTAACTTTCTGAAGCCCAGTGTGATTGATAACTAATCTTGACTGTCAACTTGATGGTATTTAAAATCCCCTATAAGACACCTTTGGGAATGACTATGAAGGCTTTTCTAGAGACGTTTAACTGATGAGGGGATTCAAACCCACCTTGAATATGGGAAGCATCATCCTATGTGCTGGTGTACTGGGCAGCGGAAACCAGAGAAAGTAAGGGGAGCACCAGCAATCCCCCCCTCTCTCTCTCTCATCTCTCTTTCTCTCTCTCTGTCTGCTTCCTCAGTACAACAAGTGCAATGTAAGCACCCCCGCCATGCTCCCACTGCCATACCTCCACTGTGTCCCCTCAAACCATGAGCCAAGATAAATCCTTCTGCCCTTAGGTTGCTTCTGACAGGTATTTTGTCACAGTGACAAGAAAAGTAACTAATATACCCAGTTTCATCAGCTACAAAATAGGGTCATTTGTCATAACTTCCTTCCAGGGTTGTTGTAAAGCTTAAATCTGTTAACATCCTAAAGAGTTTAATGTAGTTCCACATAATGGCTTAATAAAGCAGAAGGAGGCCACTGGCTTATGCACAGTAGGTTCTGGGTAACTCCCTTTTAACTAGCCAAGTGAAATATCACACTGAAGTATCATCTTCTTTGAATTTTACGTTCCGTTTACTATGCTTGGCCAGAGAATAACCAGAGAATTGTTTTAGTGATTGCTTTTAGTTAGAATAATTAGCAATTGAAGAGACATACACTTCCAAGTCTCTTCCAATAATACCACCAGGTAGACAAATCATGACTGATTAACCAAGAGCTATGCTTTGTTTGGTCCAATAACAATTCTGCCCCAGGCACGTCTGCACAGTCTTCCAGGGACTCTGACTGATCAGCAAGGAACCAAATGGCTGGTAATTTCTAATTTATAAACACTGCTTGACGTAGGCAGTTGGGCATTCTGCCACCCTGCTATGGCCTGAAATGGCCCAACCACTTTGCAGTGTGCTGAAAACAATTTCAAATGACTTAATAACTCTTTACCTACCTCTCTGCTGGGGTCCACAGACACCATTGGATGCAGAAAGCCATCAAGTGGCCTCAGGACAAAGCATTCAGGTTACAACTTCATGGGGTTTCCAGCTGAACAATGAGTATATTGTGAAAGTCCCATCTGTCAAAGTAATCAAAGGATAAAACGGGAAATAATACAATTAAACCTTTAAGACACTTACATTTATCTTTGGATTTTCAAAACTGATCTCAATTTGGCATGATTTTCTCTGGCAAAGAAGCTAGAGACTGGCATTCTTTGATACAAACTGAGGTCTTACGGAAAACGAATGTCTGGACACAAATACGAGAAAAGAAGAAGCAACTGGTATCAACAGGGGAACAAAGAACCTGACTATAAACTGTGTATTCCAAAAAGACAAATAATTAACTAGCTTAACCTGAGCACTGCTTTCTGAACAATGAAGCAATGTGCTTTACAATGTAAGAGAAGGCTAAATATGGTGAAAGGAAAGGAGCAAAACTGTCCTTGATAGTAGAAGAAAGCTGTAGTATTCTAGCAACAGAATACTATTCTTCTACATAGATTTCAGGCAATATTTCTATTAGGATATAGGGGCTGGAGAGATGCCTTAGTGGTTAAGGCACTTGCCTGTGAAGCTTAAGGACCCAGGTTTGATTCCTCAATACCCACTTAGACCAGATGCGCAAAGTGACACTGCATCTGGAATTTAGTTGCAGTGGCTAGAGGCCCTGGTGCGACGCTTCTCTCTTTCTGCCTCTCTCTCTGAAATAAATATTAAATTAAATAACTTTTAGAACATGGATCCCTCAGCAGGTTCTTTCTGCTCTTAGGGACTCAGGGAACTTCAATATTCTACCCCTTAGCCTCATTGACAGGCGTCCTCATCCCGAGGACTCCTATTGTCAGAGTGCATAGATCTGCTCCTCTACCCATCAGATGCTTTTCCTAGGGTCACTCCAAAGCTATGTCTTACTTCCTGCCACAGATAGCAGCAACGACACACATCTTTTCTATCTGGGCAGTCATCCCTCCCTAGGGTCTGAGTCTAGGCTGCCATACTCAATAGACCATCTCTGCTCACTACAGAGATCTCATGCTGGGGCCACGTGATACTGGCTGTGGTTTCCAATGCATTGGCGGAAATTTTTGCCTTTCCAGAAGACTTTTTTTTTTCATTCACTTACATCAAGCTAAACATGACACATTATCTGGATGCAACTGTCTCTTTTTGTTTGTCCAGTGAATTAATGATTGGATATTAGAGGCACCTACAACCTTGTCTGGGTACGGAAGGGCGTGGATTGGAAGGCAGACACTGAGACATCCCTTAGCAACTCTGACTGCCACAACGCCTTTATCTTGCCTTCACAAAGGTGCCTTAGATCCAGGGCTCTGCATCCAGTCTAGACAAGCTCCTGAGATGTTTAATGAATCTAACCTTAGAAGAGTATGAGGTACAAGCAAGAACAGCACCACAGAACCAAACCAACTCAGTGTGCTTCAAGAACCCAAATGGAGTTCCTAAGCCATGTTTTGTCTGCTCTATATGGCATGATACTACCATTGATATAATGTTTCTTGGCATAATTAGACATATATAGTCATATGTGTCATCTATCTGTGATTACTGTTAACTCTACTGTTGTTCTACACTTTTTCTTTTAACCTTAATGGTTGACATAATTTCCATAGGACAGGAAAGTGTTTGCCAAGTTCTCATGACATATGTAAGGTTCTGGCATTTAAAAACTGTGTTAACAGTTAAAATGGTCCTAGTCTTCCTAAAATACATAATAGAGACATCAAGCTTTCTGGCTTTGATGACATAGGAAACTCCTTCCTGGCACTGATGTGTTGAAAAACCAGTGTCAGAGAAAGCCAATTTCTTGATGGTGGAGCTAAACTTTCAATGATTAAGGCCACCTTTGAATACCACGTCTTAGAATAGCCAAAGAAGCAGACTTCAAGATATCAGCTCAGGCTTGAAGGCATTTCACTTCTCTGTCAGGTAAATCGGAAGCATCAAATCAGGAAGTGATCTTTCCTGTCAAGTGGGCTTTGTTGGAGAATGGGGTTGATTCTATTCCACAGATGTTCTGTCCCAACAACTTCAAGTTACGTCAGAAAGAAATGACACAGTGAAGCAGTTGACAATCAGGCTGTGTCCCCACACCTGTCAATGTACCTAGTCCCTCACATGTCACAGTGTAAAGGTCATGGATTTAAACCATGAACATTGGAGTCATGGCCAGCATTACATAAACACCCTCGGGCTTTGCTACCTGATCTGTTGCTCCCAGCTCTTCTGACCTTCCAGTTCTCACAATCCAGCCTGGTATCTTTTTTGCTACTTTAAAATTTGACTTGAACCTCTTTAATGTTTCTGGATTTCAAGAGGCCGCCAGACCCCATGGAATCTTAAGAGGGATATTTCTCAGCAAGATTTGGCAACTACCAACCCTTCTATGCCACCATAATGACCAGGTCAACTGTTATGAGTTCTTCTTCCTGTTAGATGAGGATAATTACACATGAGCTACCTAAAGAAGCATTGCAATCTAAATGATTTTTTTTAATTTTTAAAATATATTTATTTATTTATTTATTTATTTATTTATTTATTTGAGAAACAGAGAGGGAAAGAGAGAGAGAGGTTGAGAGAGAGAGAGAGAGAATGGAGGTTTCAGTACCTCTAGACACTGCAAAGG
The DNA here is from genome assembly GCA_036365145.1 of Orientallactaga sibirica. Taxonomy (NCBI): domain Eukaryota; kingdom Metazoa; phylum Chordata; class Mammalia; order Rodentia; family Dipodidae; genus Orientallactaga; species Orientallactaga sibirica. The sequence continues at coordinate 1,644,282 of JAEOAD010002373.1, forward strand.
CACTCCAGACTAATGTGCCACCTTTTGCATCTGGCTTATGTGGGATTTGGGGAATCAAACCTTGGTCCTTAGGATTCACATGCAAGAACTTTAACCACTAAACCATCCCTGTAGCCCTAAATTACTTATTTATTTTATTTTATTTATTTATTTGAGAGAAAGAGACAGAGAGAGAGAGAAGGGGAGAGAGAATGGGAGCACCTGGTCCTCCAGCCCTGCAAACAAACTCCAGATGCATGTGCCGTCTTGTGCATCTGGTTTACCTGGGTCCTGGAGAATGGAACCAGGATCCTTTGGCTTTGCAGGCAAACTCCTTAACCGCTAACTCATCTCTCCAGCCCCCTAAATTACTTTTAACTTGGAATTATTTGTTGTTTGTTTGTTTGTTTGTTTGTTTGTTTGTTTGTGACAAGGTCTTATGTAGTCTAGGCTGGGCTTAAACTCACTATGTATCCAGGGATAACCTTGAATTCCTCATCCTCCTGCCTCTACCTCCTGAGTGCTGGTGTTACAGGTATGTACCACCACACTGAGCTTACCTCTGCTCTGCCTGAATCCCTGTCACTTCCTTATCCAAATGCACATAATACTGTTAGTTACAAGCCAACCTGACTCCCACTATCTGAGTGTCTTTAAGGTCTTACCTTACTTTACATGTACTGCTATCATGTTTTATCTGTGGATACACAACCGTTTCATCATACGATTGGCCCTGAGTTAAGCAACCCACCAAGACATGCAAACACACCCACCAGAAATATCACTCTGCCTTTCATCCCCAATTCCTGCTTGCAGCTGAATTGACTTTGCCTTGTCTATGTTTGGGATTCATTATGAGTCATGCCTACTGTAGTACTCTGTGTTCAGTTAGTTGAATCACTTATTCTTGTTTCCTTCAGCTGACTACCCCACCATCTTTGCACAGCACAGGACTGTGTTCTGAAAAGATCCTAAAAGCCGACATAGAAAATTCAACATTTGTTTCAGAGAATAGAACAGGACATATTGGCTGAAATTATACGGAGATAAGTGGATTTTAATAGAAGGATATCTAGCCACATGAAGTATCCAGCAAAGAAGCCGGCTGCTTACGAAGTGAAACCCAACATGAATTCCTATACTTACATCAAAGTTGAATGAATCACATGGAAAAAAATATGTTCTTTGGCATGAGATGACTTAGAGAACAAAGATTTTCTCTACCTTTAATATTACATAAGTATAATTCATGAAGATATTTAATTATAATTGATCACCAAGCTGTTGTTTTTCTTTTCCTGAAGTACTTGCAGCTAAGAGGAAACAATGACCCTCACATTCTCAAAGGAGGTGAAGGGACCCCGTGTGAGGTCTCTGCTGTTCACAGTAGCACCTGTTTCTCCTCCTTGAGCCAAATCTAGGGAGCAAAGACTATCCCTGGAGCTGGAGATACATGGCAGTAAAGAATGGAATTAGACTCATGAGAATTTTACAGGTGACAGAGTTGACTCAAGGTAGCAGGAAAAGGTCAAACAGGAGTGTTGGGAGGAAAATGTGCTTTCTCTCACAGACTCAGCCTCACCATGGGACAAATGGGGCTGGATTGGAGCCATCGAGGAAGTTTCCATCCAGGAGAAATGCCATAAGTAAGACAAGGGAACCAACAGCCAACCCACCTGTGGTGAAGTATTCAGGCTCAGAAATGGAAGGAGGTAGTCGGAAGCTGATATGAAAGGAAGCATCCAGGGATGTTAAGCAGGCAGTTAGTACACAATAGTACATGTGGAGATGCCTTATGTGTTTTAAGGACAGATAGTATGGACTTCATGAAATGTTGGAGAGTTTGGGAACTGTCAGGACATTAGATTTGGAGCAAACTTTGTCAGGCCTTGAGTGTGAGCCTAAATTTTATATAACAACCCAAAATGTAGGATTCGACGTCAATATGAGACTGAGAAAGATCCAATCATAGGGCAACACTTTCTTCCGTGATCCCATTTAGTTCCTGGATCGGTTACTTTAGAGTTGCTGTGATGGTGTGCCCGACAAGATGCAGCTCAAGGGAGGAAGTCTAAGGACCCAGGTTTGATTCCCCAGTATCCACGTAAGCCAGATGCACAAGGTGGTACATGTGTCTAGAGTTTCTCTCTCCCTCTCTCTTTCTCTCTCTGTGTCTCTTTCTCTCTCTTACCCTCTCTCTCAAATAAATAAATGAATTAATAAATATTAAAAAATTAAATTCTGCTATGAACCACATAATATTTCTCCAGACTCACAGAAATTCTTCCAAGGAAATAATTCCAAATTATATTTGAAACATACCCATTCTATAATTTTCTTGTCTTTCTCTGATACTCTGTTTCATTCTTACCTCAAGCTGGCCTTTGCTTTGAGCTAGGACAGTATCTTGAAGATGGATCTTGAAGACAGGATGCTGTCCAAATGTCTCACTATGGGAGAACGATATAGAGCATCTGTGACTTAGGTGGATAAAGTGCCTGTCTCGTAAAAATGCTAATGCTCACTGTCATTCCCTGGACAAATGATTGTTGGCATCTCTCTAGCTCTCAAAATGTGTCCTGTTAATGGCTATGGGTGATATTAATAGATAATCATGAAAAGAATAGGCAACTTTTATGACTGTGAAAATGTATTTTTCAATACACATTACTATCGACTCTTGTCTCCTGAGACTAATTTCCGTATTTTCACTTGTTTACTTAATTCTAAAGTCTTGGAATGGCTCCTGTGTGAAGATGTGTGAAGAAAGTGTCTCTGATCGCTAAAGTCCTTCTTGATGTACCCAAATTTATTAGGAAAGGAGAATGACTGTTTTGATAGAGATCTATAGTATTATCATATACTTTTTGTGTTTTTAATAAGACATTCATATTTGAGATAAAAACTTCCTCTGTATACAGTACGTTTTGCTCCCTTTATTTTGCATAATTATGTGTATATATAAAGTAGGTAGAGAAACATTTTATTTTTGCCTTTTTGTTTTAATATTTGAGAATAGAAGTATGCCTGTGTGTTTTAAAAACTCCTTTATGTTTGGTTAATGTATGCTAAATTGTGCTTGGGTAACAAAAATTGATAATCACTTTATTGTTTCATATTCAATATTTGAGATAGAATACAAGAGTACCAAATTGCAACCAATATGTGCGAGCTCCTGACAACACCTCATCTTTTCTCAGGCCCATATTGGCTTTCCTCCCAGCCCATCCATTCCTTAATGTAAGTGTTATAAATTGCTCTAAAGTGCCATAAAGCATAATAAACATACATCAATATTTCTTGGTTAAAAACATAGAAATGCTGATCTGGCCTGGGTTGGTGAGAAGCATCCTGAATCTATCATGTCCTTGGGTGATTTCATATTACCAGAAGCCATCTCTGGTCTTAAGAAAACCTCTTTGTTTTCCTCCCTGACCCCAGCTCCCTGGACAATCATTGTGTCACACCAGGATGGATGTGGGGAAGAGCTGGTCCAACAGATTTTTTAAAAAGGCCTATTCTTTTTCCTTTTGGCCTCTGATCCTGGCGACTTTGGCCGAGAGAGGAGTGACATTCTCAGACAAAGTAAGACCAAGAGGCTGGCAAGATGTCAGGCTTGTCTGAGGCAAATTCCAGTTTGTCATGGTGGGGGGGGGGGCACTCATTTTCTTTTGGGAGTCAATGAATCAAGCAAAGGACTACGCCTTCACGTCTGCTTTTTGCAGATGTAGCAACTGATCTCAATGAAGCACCTGCAGGAGCCTGATGACAAAACCGACCCATCTCAATTTTGCTATCTCTGGAATTTTTAAATATGATCATTTGTTGTACCCTTGGGGAGAAAAGCACATTGCTTTCCTAGGAGTGACAGCTTGCCCCCACAACCAGCTCATGCTATTTATGTGGAATTGTGGTTATTTATTCTCATCTCAAAGGGAGTGATTGAATGGCTTGGTGGTTTGTTCCTTTTTTTTTTTTAAGTTCCCCAAGAAACTGTAGAACTATGTACTATGAAATCTGCAAGCTCAGGTGATCATATTTCTTGAAACTTTCACAGATGGTTTTTTGGGAATTGTATGAGAATGTAGGTAAGGCATCACAGAAAGTGGTTGCATAGGTGACTGACTCACCGTGTACTTTTCATACAAATTGTGTGCCAGCACATACAAGGCAGGCTGTCTCCTCAAAATCTTGCCATGCTCCAACCAAAGCTGGTTTACCTAGAAATTAAGAAGCAAGATTTGGCCCAACAATATGTAATTGCCTAGATTATGTTTCACGGAAAAGAAGAGGGGAGAATCTGGCTTTATTCCCTATTCTTCTCCTTTCTACATTCCCAGTGTGATACACTGGCATTGGACATTCATTACTTTGAATTGTGGAAACTTTTACACCCATAGAAAAAGAAATATGATTGACATCTAAGCAAATGAAAAAGAGTTCAACTATACTCACAATAAGGTGAACAACAATTGAAAAGGCATCAAGTAACATGTTTTGTAACGATATTAGCAAAACAAAATTCAACCCATCTTTTCAATAAGACTGAGCAATTCTGCCCTTTTGTAACCTAGTGGAGAGGTATAACTGTCAAATTATAACAACAAGTACCCTTTGATTCCAGCAATGTGAATCTTAGGGATTCTGGTAATTTGCATGTCTCACAATAGACTCAGGTGTGTTTATTAAAAACCTTCTGTCCAGCTGCCTGGCTGGAGAAGGTGTCACTGGGGGCGGATCTGATTTCTAACCCAAAGATATGTAGAGCTCTTGAGCTCTGCCAGGGTTCCCTACTGTTTCCCAGTGGTTTCTGTTCTTGTTTGTGGTGCTGGTGGTGGTTTTTTTCTGTGTGGATCTGTGAAAGGAAGCCAGTTTTTTTTCTGCCATTATGGAACATCCCCTAGATCTGTAAGCTTGAAATAAATCCCATTCCTTCCATAACTATGTCTGGTTTGGAGGTTCATCACAGCAGCATGGAGCTGACTACAGCAGGGATTGTTCCTACAGTGAAAATTATACATAAGATGAAAAATATATAAACCTATTCATTTCAGAATTCTGTATATACAAAAACTTTAAAACAACTAATTAATTATGGCCTAGCTACACAATAGAATACTATACAGCTATAGAAGGAAGGGGCTATTCTTTATATCTTGTATATAACTCTAGAGTACTATTTAAATGGACACATGAAGAAATAGAGTAGTGCATTTATGTTAACATGAATACAAATCTAGAAAAAGAAGAATTTGTAAGACGCACAGAAAGTAGTCTAGGACATGGTTTGGGAAACAAGATAGATATGATGGAGGAAAGTAAGAAGAACTGGCAATATACACTGACATTTTTCATTTTATTTTTTGCAGATGTATATATGTGCATGTCTTGGCCAGAAGACAACCTTGGTTGGGTGCGATTCTTCTCAGGAGTTGGTCTCACTTTTTTTTTTTTTTTTTTTTTAAGGCAGAGTCTCATTTGCTTATGATTTACCAAGTAGGCTAGACTGGCTGGTGAGGGAGCCCCCAAATTCACCTTAACTCCACATTTCCAGTGTTGGGATTACAAACAGGCATCCCCATGCCCTGCTTATTTAGAGTTCTGGCCATTAGACTTCAGGTTCTCGTGCTTGCTCAACAAGCACTTTAACAAGTGAGCCATCTGCCCAGTACCTAGCTTTATTTTTGAGGAATGTAAATGTATAACCTGTTTAGTAATATTTTTAATTAGAGGCCATGTCTTTATTTGTCTTGTGAAACATTTTTGTAGTGAAATGGATGTATGAAAATTTGCCATCCTAGCTATTTTTAATGCACAATTCAGCAGCACTGGTTATATTCATAATGGCGTGTAATCCTTACCACTATCAATTTCTAAAACTTTTGCATTATCCTAAGCAGAAACCGTCTATTTATTAAGCAATAATTTTCTATCCTCCCTTCTCATCTCCTAGTAATACTTAATACATTTTATGCATCTATGAATTTGCCTAGTCTAGCCACTTCATATCGGTGAAATTATATAATACTTAATCATTTTTGTCAGGCTAATTTCACTTCACATAAGGTCTTCAAGATTCATCCCATGTTGTAGCATGTATTAGAATTGCAATTCTTTTTGTAATCAAATAATACACTGCTGGCATGTATGTAGACACTCTAGTTATCCATTCATTTACCAATGAACATTCAGATTACATCTATCTTTTTGCTATTGTGAATATGCTGCATTGAATAAAAGCATACAACCATTGACTTGGCATTGTTTTCCATTATTTTGACTGTATACCTAGGAAGTAAAATTAAAAATAGTATATATTGCCAGTTCTTCTTACTTTCATAAGGTAGTACCATATGTAGCCAGGTGTGGTAGTGCATGCCTTTAATCCCAGCACTTAGGAGGCAGAGGTAGGAGGTAGTGTTTTAAGGAATATAGCTTTTGAATATAGCCATCCCAGGGATTATGAAGTGGTAACTTGTGAGCATTGACCTATTTGTAATTATTAAGTCAGTAAGAAAATCATTCATAAACATCTATTGAACTACAATGACTATGAAAAGTATCACTTTCATTTTGCTATGAAATCAATAAGCTGTTTGCCATTCTGTGGACATCAGGATGCTGGGAAGCTGGTACTAAGTCCTGACCCTCTGAAGGCACATGAAAGCCACTCATAATTAGTTAGCCCAATGAAATGGCTATCAAATGATAGCTTCTTATGTTATACTTCCTCCAAATTTCTCTGAGGTGATTTTTTAATCATTTTATTTCATTTATTTGCAAGAGAGAGAAGAGAGACAGAGACACACATACAGAGAGAGAGAGAGAGAGAGAGAGAGAGAGAGAGAGAATGAATGGATATGCCAGGGCTTCTAAGCACTGCAAATTCCAGATACATGATCTACTTTGTGCATCTGGTTGTGCATGGGTACTGGGAAATTGAACCTAGGTCTTTAGGTTTTGCAGCCAAGTGCCTTAACCACTGAGCCGTCTCCAGCCCCTCGGGAGGTGTTTTTTAATTAGTTCTTGGTGTCCTACACAAATCCTTACATATGGTTGGCAAGTGCTTTGTCACTGAGCTACACCTCCAGCTCCTGTGATATTTTTACATCTATTTTACAGATGAGGAAATTGAGACTCTGGAATAAAGGACATAGTCAAAGTCAAGCTGCCAGCAAATGGCAAGGCCAGGATGTCCATCAAAGTCAGAATGATCTCTGAATTGATGCTTTTCCCACCATGGAAGGCTGTTAAGCCTATTTGCTTTCCTCCTCTTCTTCTTCTCCTTCTCCTCCTCCTCCTCCTCCTCCTTCTTCTTCTTCTTCTTCTTTTTGAGTTGACATTGTGGCATTTGGGTTAATTTGTACCATTTTCTCTGAAACCTATGGTTCAGAAGATGCACTATTCCCAAGAACAGGCTTTCTTTACATTGTCTGACCTGGGACTTTCTTCCTTTCCTAGGTACCATGCATGTCTCCAGCTTCATGACAAATTTCAATATACCTTATATTCAACAGAGAGATTCTTCTGCAGAAAGGGGTGAGTTAAAATGCACAAGAGATAGGTCATTTGCCCAGCTTGTCTGAACTGAAGTTTGTCAGCAGGAGAAAGACACACACAGATTTGGAAGGCTGCTCATCCCTGCTCTCACAAGGGAACAAATGGTCACAGCCTCCTGTGGACATCATGCCCTACTGTGGGCATGGTGCCTATGTGTCTAAACAGCTGCTGCCAGTACACTGTTGGGGTGTGTGATGTTGAATATTGATGTCAACTTGACAAGATCTATATCACCCAGAAAATAAACCTCTGGGTATGTCTGTGTGAGGGTTTCTATATTTCCTTGAGATGGATCAACCCACCATCCATGTGGATCACATCATCCATCGTCCATTTGGGATGAAGTCCCAAAATGAAAAAAAAGGAGGCAGTGAGCTGATGCCACCCTTCATCAACCTGTGCTTCCTCACTAAGGATGCAGTGTGAACAGTTGCTCCCTGCTCCTGGTACCATCCCTTCCCTGCTGTGCTAGACTGAATCTTCAAGCAGATGAAAAAAAAAAAACAATCCTTCCTTCCTTAAGTTGCTTTTGTCAGGTATGGTATACAGGGATGAGTTTCATAGGTACCTTTTCCTGTATCATGCACTTTAACCATCTTCACCACAATACCATCCATTTTCCCTACCCCTGTTGTTCCCAGTAATTCCTCGGGTAGTATACGTTCATATCTTGTATACTTGTATAATTTTAAGTTTCAATATGGACTCTAGGGTCCACAAATTAGAGAAAACTTTTTCTTTTGCCTGAGTCTAACTTATTTTGTTTAATATGATGATCTCCAGTTGTATCTATTTTCTTGAATAAAAACATTCCATTCTCCTTTATGGCTGCATAAAACTCCTTTGTGTATATAAGTAGGTACACCTTATTTCTCTACTCATGTTCTGATAAAACACCTGGGCTGATTCCATGACTTGGCTGTTGTGACTGGTGATGCAATACGCACTGGTGTGCAGATACCTCTGTGGGAGGCTCACTTACAGTCCTTTGGGTAGGCACCCAGGAGTAGTAGATCGGGGTCACCTGGTGATTCTGTCTTTAGTTTTTTCAGGCATCTCCAGCTCAGGGTCAGTAATTGCTACATTAATTTGTATTTATGTGCTTGCATGCCAACACTGATTATTGTATGTGTTTATGTGTCTATAACTTAACTACACCCCTTCTCTTCTGACTGGGGTGGGATGGACTCTCAATGTTGTTTTAATTAGCATTTTTTGCTGATGGCTAAGGGTTTTGGACTTTTTTACATATTTTTAAAAATTTTTTATTGACAACTTCCATAATAGTAGACAATATGCCATGGTAATTCCCTCCCTCCCCCCACTTTTCCCTTTGAAACTTCACTCTCCATCTTATTCCCTTCTCCTCTCAGTCAAGGGAGAGACAGAGATTTGGGGGCCAGGCCATCAGCCACTGCAATCAGAGTCCAGTTGCTTGCATCACTCAGTGGGCATGTGTGATCTGCTTACCTCACCTTTGTGCACTGGCTTACATGGGCCTTTAGGTTTTGCAGGCAAGCACCTTAGCTGCTAAGCCATCTCTCCAGCCCCACTATTTTTTTATGTAGCAATTTTAGAGTTTCAGATATTACAATAAGGTCTTTGATTTTTGTTGTTGTTGTTGATGTTTGTTGTTGTTTTGAGGTAGGGTCTCAGTCTAGCCAAGGCTGACCTAGAGTGTCAGGGTGGCCTCAAATTCACCATGATCCTCCTACCTCTGCCTCCGAAGTGCTGGGATTAAAGGTGGATTTTAGTGCAGAGTGAAGAGCACGAACCTCATTTTATTCTTCTACATCAATATTTAAAGAGGCTGTCTTTTCTCCAGTGAATGTCTTTGGTATCTTTGTCACAAATCAGGTAGCTGTGGTTATGTGGATTTATTTCTGGTTCTTTTGTCCTATCCCATTGATCTATATGTCTGTTCTTAGCTAGTGCCATGCTGGTTTTGTTACTATATCTCTGTGGTATATCTTGAAACAGGCATGGTGATACGTCTAACATTTGGTACAGAACTACTTTAACTATTCAGGGCCTTTTGTACTCCTGTATGAATTTGAAGACGCGTTTTCTATTTCTGTGAATAATTCATCAAGAAAGTTTTAATGGAATATCTTAAAATAGGAATACCTTGTGAGCACTGTGTCACAACTTAAGATACTACTACAAAATGGAGTTGTGTCTCTTGGAACAGTGCTATGAAATAATAGTCCTTTATCTTATTTTGATTGATTATATTACAAAGTATATTTAAAAAAAAAAACTTACTGAGTAGAACATTCTGGGTTTTTGGTAGGCTTGTATTTTAGCTCAAAGCTCAAGTGGAAGATGAGAAGTGGTCTGGAGGCTGTCAGAAAGACCTAGAAAGTGTATGCCATCCGGCTTCCCTTCTCTGTCCTCTACTCTGTATCAGCGTGTTTACCCACTAAGCCTAGAGCTCTGAAAGACTTTGCTCTAGAAATTAAAAAAAAATATATAGTTTGGCTGTTTTTAAATTTTATTTTAAATAGAAAAATAATGTGTTGTTTTATTTTCATTGGAAGATTTCAGTAGAATGAAAGGGAAATCTTGTCATCTCTCGGTATCATTCCCTGTGGGCATTTTCTGCTGCCAAGTTAGTGTGTGTCCTCCAGGGTGTTTTAGCAACAGTTATGTGTGCACTAGCACATTGTGACCCAGCTGCTTCATCAACAAGCACCTATTTCACACAACGTTTTGAGCACCTGTTCAAGGACACGGAGAGTATGAAAAGATTAGGTCACAGTGTTCTCGAACACAGTTTACGCCGGAATTGTTCTGGGTGGGTCACCTTTGGTGTTGTACTGGATGGGAATGATGACTCTAAAGGGATGCGGTACTGTTTTTCATTTTCTAGATGAGAAACCTGCAGATCCAGGAAGTTAAGTAATTTACCCAAGGTCACATAGATGGTATGGGGTAAAGCTAAGACTCAGCCCCAGGACAGACTGTTGAGAGCACACAATCTGAGTGACACAGTGTGCTTATGTTCCAAAATAGTGGTCAGCTTTTCTCTGCCATGTCAGCGAGTCCTCTCAGGGCTTGATGCGCATGGCTCATTTGATTTTAAAAATACTATGACACAGACTGTTATCAGCCCCATTGTACAGATGAGGAAGCATAGGCATGAATACAGAGTGGGAATTGGAATCCAAGTGAGTGTGCCGGACCTTAATCTTCTCTTGACTCCTATGGTGGACTGCATTCTAATACATATAGATATTCAGGCTACAACTCTTCAGATCTTAATCATGTTTGTTTAGTCTTTATTAACCCTGAAAATCCTTAGTTACAAAATGTAAATAAGGGCTGGAGAGAAGGCTTAGTGGTTGAGGCACATGCCTGTGAAGCCTAAGGACCTAGTTTGATTCTCCAGGTCCCACGTAAGCCAGATGCACAAGAGGGCACACGCGTCTGGAGTTCATTTGCAGTGGCTAGAGGCCCTGGCATGCCCATTCTCCCTCTCCCTCTCTCTTTCCCTCTCTCTATCTCAAATAAATAAATAAAATTTTTTAATGTAAATAAAATAATTGAGGGTTGGGAAGCTTGCTTGGTGGTTAAAGGCAATTGCTTGCAAAGTCAGCCAGCCCAGCTTCAATTTCCCCAGTACCCACATAAAGCCAGGTGCACAAAGTGGTGCATGCCTCTAGCATTTGTTTGCAGTGGCAAGAGGCCCTGACACACCCATATTCTCATTCTCTTTTCTCTTCCTATCTCTTTATCACAGATAAAAAAATTAATGTCTTTAAAAAAAACAAATTGAGAATTATACATAGAGTATAATCCTAAGTATATCAAGTATATGGCAGAAAATTTTCAGAAGAAATTAATTTATTTTGGTTTCTATTGATACCTGCTATGAGGTATTCTTTGCAATTTCAAATCACTAATTATTTGTGTTCTCTTATCTAAATGAAGATTTGGGGGAAAGGTCTAAAGCAGAAGTGGCCAGACACTGAATGTACTAAGTTGTGTTGGGAGGTGACTGGGAAACAAGTATTTTTAGATGAGTGTAGGTGGGAACACGTGAGAAATTAGGATTTTTTTTTTCCATTACTGTGAATTGGCTGGGACTGTTTATCAAGTTCCTCTTATGATAAAGACCATTTTGCACATCTATAATGACCACCAACTCACTAGGAGTTTTGGAGAAATAATGTGACTATCACGTACCTGCTTTATTCTTCCAAAAGTGAACTGTGAAGAACTGTGGACTAGGAAGCTCACATGGAAGGCCCATCTACTCGACACTGAATAGTTGGATAGTTGTGGGGACCAGTATGAGATGAAGCAAAAGTCTTTTTCTAGTGCGTTCTAGACTGCAAAAGACCACATACAACTTTTTGGAAGACATTTCCATCAATCCTCCATGCAATATAAAAGTTAATAATGGCTGAGATTGTCCTCCAGTTTGCTGAAGGGGGTGTTAAATATAATCTGATTTAAAGGCAAAAATGAATAGGACATCCTACGGAGACAAAAGACAGGCAAGCCTCAACCGTTGTTTTCAAATATGAAAATTGGGGGGGGGCTTTTTTTTTGCATTTCTAAGTTTTTTGTGATTCTCACTTGTTACTTACAGAACTATCAAGCCAATTACTTAATTTAAACTCTTATTAGTTATGTCACTTCACTGTCCATCTGGCTTAGTCATGCTTTATTTCCATCTAGACATTTTTATACTGCACATGTTTGTTACAAGTAGGACAGCTACAATTTTTTTCTCTAGATTCTAATCCTAGAATTTGCATTTAGATATATGTAAATTAAAACAATTTGGGCCAACATCATTCTATATCCTACTTTGAGACAATGTTTGGAAAAAAAAAAGCTGGAGTTTCATCAGTTTCTTTCATGTCACATGGGGGTCAGAAACATCAAATGCCATGCAAGAGTTAGGAATGAATAAAACATCTTCACCAGTATTCCTGAGTGATAATTTTAAAAACTAATTCAAAGGTTTTAAAACAAATTGAATGTGGGGCAGATATAAGTCCTTACAGCAAACCCCACAGGGCTACATTCAAAATAAGAGTTCCACTTAAGGGCTGGAGGGATGGCTTAGCAGTTAAGACACTTGCTTGTGAAGCCTAAGGACCTAGGTTCAATTCCCCAGGACCCACATAAGCCAGATGCACGTGGTGGAGCATGAATCTGGAGTTTGTTTGCAGTGACTGGAGGTCCTGGAGTGCCCGTTCTCTCCCTCTCTTCTCTCTCTTTTTCTTTCTTTAATAAATAAATAAATAAATAAATAAATAAATAAATAAATTTTTTAAATGAGTTCCACTTAAACTGACTGTGGATGCAATGCTTTGAAATTTCTGCTTCAGTCAGTCACTGCTTTACAATAAAGGTATTCCCTTCATTCAGTGTAAGCTGAACAAAACTAGATGTACTGTGTCATGTTAGTTATCCCAGACTGCAGAAAGTCCACTAGAATTATACATAAAAACTAATACGGGGCTGGAGAGATAGCTTAGTGGTTAAGGCTCTTTCCTGCAAATTCTGAGGACCCAGGTTCAATTCCCTAGTACCCAGTTAGCCAGATACACAAGGTGGTGCATGCATCTGGAATTCATTCATTTGCAATGGCTGGAGGCCCTGGCATGCCCATCTCTCTATATATATCTGCCTCTCTCTCTCTCTCCCTTTCTCTCTCAAATAAACAAAAATGAATTTACAAAAAAAAAAACCACTAATTTTATTAAAGGGTTGTCCCAAAGCCTGGTATGGTGGCACACTCCTTTAATCCCAGCACTCAGGAGGAAGAGGTAGGAGAATCACCATGAGTTCGAGGCCACCCTGAGAATAGAGTGAATTCCAGGTCAGCCTGGGCTAGAGTGAAACTTTACCTTGAAAAACAAAAACAAACACACACATACAAACAAACACACACACACACACACACACACACACACACACAAAAGGTTGTCCCAGACAACTCTATCCTTACACAGACTCCTAAGTCTTTGTGGCACCAGGGCAGTTACTGTCACATACAATTCCTAAGTGCTCCTGGTATTTGTCTCTTACAACTGAGCCATTCTGTGGACTTCCAATCATGTGACATCAATCCTAACTATTATGTCCCATAGTCTCATCTATAATTTTCCTTCTAGTTTTTGCAAGAACTTTTATCCCAGAAGCACTATTTTTCCTCGAGACATGCCACCTTGTTTTTCAGTTAATCATTCCATTGCAATTAGCTAAATAAATGCAAATTGGAACTAAATCCTTGCTCAGCCCTGTGTTACTGCTTTGAGCCTGCCTGCCTGGTCTCCCTGACATCATCAGGCATGCCATAGAGGTATGCTTGCTAAGTACTTTTTATATGATCCACTTTTTGTCCAATTCCTGCTAAAATACCCATTCCCTGTCCATCATCTCCTTCCAATCCCTCTTCTCCATTGCAGGAAGAAATGTGTATTTTTACTCTCTTCCTTTCTCAGCAGCATATCAGCTTTTGCGTCTTTACTGTTCAACACTTAGTAATTAATTTTACCTAATATTTATTTAGAAACAGTTTTTTATTGTTGCTATTTCAGGTATAGAAAAGTGTACTCATTACTTTACTTATTGCTATGATGAAATACCTGACAAGAAGTTGTTGAAGGGTTTGTCTTGGCTTATAGTTTGAGTGGATACTTTCCTTCGTGGTAGGAAAGTCATTGCCACAAGAATGGGGGGCTGTCTGGTCACATTGTTTTCACAGTGAGGAAGCAGAAGGTGTATAAGTGGTGGGGCTAGGATATAAGATCTGAAGGCCTATCCCATTTCTTCCAACAATTCTATACTTGTGGTTCTCCAGCCTTCCTATGAGCTGGACCAAGGATTTAAATATAGAGGACATTTCAGATTCAAACCAAAACAAAATGTAAATAAAATGAGATCCTGGACCTTAAGAAATCTATCCTATCTATCCTTTCATAGGTGCATTAATTTTCTAGGGCTTTAGTAACAAAATACAACAAAATGTCCAACAGGACAGCACATATTCACTGTCTCATCTGGTGGTTACAAGTCAGAAATCAAAATCAAGATATCAACCGAGAACTGGAGAGATTGCTTAGCGATTAGAGCACTTGCCTGCAAAGCCTAAGGACCCATGTTCTACTTTCCAGATCCCATGTTAGCCAGAATCACAAAGGTGAGGCAAGTGCAAAGTCGCACATGCCCACTAAGTGGCACAAGCATCTGGAGTTCTTTCAGTGGCTGAGGCCCTGGCATGCCAATTTCTCTCTCTCTCTCTCTCTCTCTCTCTCTCTCTCTCTCCCTCTCTCTCTCTCTCACACACACACTCTCTAAAAATAAAATTAAAAGATCTCAGCAGAGTTGATTTTCTCTATGGATTGTGATGGGGAATCTGGTCCACACTCTACTCCTGCTTTGGGGAGCTGCAGGCATCCCTTGGCTAATAGATGGTATCTTTCCTGCATCTTCCCATGATCTTCTCTGAAGGGTACCTGTGTCTCCCATTTCTCCATTAAGGGTCTTCTCTACCCTGGTATGACCTTGCCTTACCTAGTTGTAACTGCAAGGATCCTATTGATAAATCAGATCATCTTCAAGGATGAGAGCAAGCCACTCAACAAATGAACTTTGTCATGGCTCCATTCAACCCACACAGTGGGAAAAATGCCTCCCGGTGAATTGGTCTAACGAACAATAGGCTGAAATGACAGTGAAGCACGAAGGAGGAGTTGTAGTGATCACTGGGCTTGAGCGGGCCCAGAGGGCTCTGGTAGGATGAAGTTGTCACTTGCCCAGCAGTATCAAGCGTTCCTCTCCACCAAGCAGACAATGGCTGGTTGCTGTCAAGAATATGGAAAGCTTATCCTGCAATGGCCTCTTTATAATCTTCCTTGCACCCATGTCTGCATTCAAGACAGAGGAAGTGGGCTCTCACATCCTATGCTGTGTATCCAATATCTGGGTGTCAGAGTCTACTGCACTTATCAGATTTATTACATGAAGTCACCTGGGGGCGGAAGTACCAGAAAAGTATGAGTAATTAAAACACTGAGCAGCAATATTATTAAAGGTATATTAAAATCAATGACATCAATTTGAAAAGATATATTTCACACTCTGTCTTCCACAGTGGGAGATGTGGCTGGGCAGAAACAGGTCAAGCAGGGAGTATTGTTAATGAAGGTCCCCATGGAAAAGGCTGCCTGAGACAAAATGAGTTAAAATCTTTATTGTGTCCTGACAGCGCACATGAATCTGTGATAATGATAAATGTTCTCATTTAGAATTTTTCTTTTCCTGAGACATTTTACATGTTCTCACCAATTTTCTTTGAATCTCTCAAAAGACTTGTGTTCTCGGAAGAACATAGCTGCTTGCTTTTCATTAAGTAAGATCTTATCAGGGTGTGTGCATGTGGCATCACGTTTGAACTATTAATCTTATGACAGGATATTAAAAAGCGGGGAGGGGATTCCTTAACAGGTTGAGGGCCATTACACTTGAGCAACGGCTCTCAGCACCCAGCAATGAGAACCAGCCCAGAAGCTGCAATTGTGGTGATTAATAAGACTTTCCTGAAGCTAACACTCGAGGCAAGATGGTAGCTCCTTAGGAAGGCATGCAGTGGACAGTGGAAGCTAAAATGACTTGTGTGCCACTGGGCTGGAACCTCATCCTGCTGGATCACTGACCTGCAGGATCCTGGCACGGCACCAGGGGATGTGTGTTAATTCTCAGTGACATTAAGACTTCTCTGAAATTGAGGGGCAAACCACTTGGGGAACAACACAGTTCTAAGGTGAAAGAAAAGATGATTTTCTTTATCCTCACTGGAATTATAAAGAACATAGACAAACACATACACACACCAGTGCATACCAACACAATTATATACAGACAAGTAATAATATGCTAACAGATAGTAGCAAACTAGATTAAGAGACAGTTTGTAGAAGTTGGTCAACACTCTCTGGGATATAATACCATGAGAAGGACTTTGACATTTGTTTTCAAAGAAGAGGGGAGTTTTTGATGAATTTAAGCAGGAAAGTACATATAGTTATCTTTTTTTAAAATTTAATTTTTTTTTATTTCTATTATTCTGATTTTATATTCATAGTGTTGGCTCCATTATCCTCCTCCCTGTTCTCCCTCTTCCAAAGGGACCCTCATCAATGGGGAATGTGGGTCGTGCATTGTGGGGGTCGTCAAGAGTTCTGGGGGGAAGGCCCCAGTCTCTGTGCATAATGCCCTAACTTGTGACTCTAACAATCTTTCCACCCCCTCTTCCGCGAGTTTCCCTGAGCCACATTGGGGTCATTTTAGTTCGGCTTCAGTGATGAGGTTTTGGGAGCCTCTGTGTCTCTGGATATCTGGCTTAGTTGGAGTTGGATGTTCTCTGTGTTTATCTCCTTCAGCCTTTTTCTGGTGTCATGATCACCATGAACACTGTATTCGTACCCTTCTCCTGCGTTGTTCTATGGTTTCAGCTGGGGCCCTGGTGAGTTTATCTTTAGTATACTTGGAAAATTGATTTTTTAGGACAGTTCTCACACCCCTGAAGTGCTTTATGTAAAATTGTACAGCATTTCTATGTAATAGATGAATAAACTCCCCTATCAATTATCTCACTTGCTTAGAGCACCAAAAACAATGCAAATGTTATGCAAATCGTCATTATACTCTAATGCTCAAGGAATGGCAGGGGATTCTGTACATGTGCAGGACAGTTATAATTTTTTCAAATATATTTGAATTGCAGTTGGTTGAATATGGTAGGCCAGTTATATTTGTGTTGTTTATAGGCTATTTTAATGGCAGTGTGGATAACAGCCTTAAAATAGGGCAAGAGATAGAAGTCTATGAAAGAAATCCAGTGGACCACTTTGGCCTATGGTAGGACCATGGAAATTAAAAAGGTACATAGATCTCAGTGATGTGCTAGAGACCAAAGGGAAGTCACCTACTAAGAATGGATAAAAGTTGATATCAAGAGATATCTGAGCAAGAAACCGCATGGATGCTGAGGAATTTCCAGAGGTAGAGAGAAAATAGGATCGTCTGGCATGGTAGGGTAGGTTTTGAGGTGGATTGTAGACATATTAGACTTGTCATTCTTATAAAATATCAAAGGAGGGCTGGAGGGATGGCTTAGTGGTTAAGGCACTTGCCTGCAAAACCAAAGTACCCGGGTTCGATTCCCCAAGACCCATGTAAGCCAGATGCACAATGTGGCACATGTGTCTGGAGTTTGTTTGCAGTGCCTAGAGGCCCTGGTGTGCCATTCTCTCTCTCTCTCTCAACTAAATAAAAATGAAAAAATATTTAAAAAATCAAAGTAGAGATGATAAGCAGCTTATGACCTTCTAATGATTTATTAGATACCTCAGGGTAACCTGAAATCTGACCCATTCAAAGCATCTAGATATTTCTCACTCATTTTTCTAAGGTTCTGCATTTTTATAGACATTCAAGCATTTTTTACTTTGAAGAGAATAATAAATGCTAGAATCATGTCAAATTTATTAATTAAATGTACCTGAAATATACCAATTGCCTCTCTCTCTCTCTTTTCTTTCTTTTTTTTTTTATTAAGAACATACTTTGTATAGCTGCATCATGTGTTGGTACCATATTTTCCCTCCTCCCTGCCCCCATTCCATTGGGGGCCCTCCTCAGTGGAGTTGTTGGTATTCCCCATGGGTGTGTCTCCAGTAGTCTTTGGCTAAAAGAGGGGCTACATTCATAAAAATCTTTCTTCCTTTTCTACCCAAGAAAATGTATCATTTAAAGGAATAGAAGCCAAACAGGGTGAAGGGTCTACCAGACACCAGCAAAGATGGAAAGCAAGGTCAGATGCGCATGGGTGAGAATCTAATAGGCCAACGTCCATCATCCCTGAGGAACATGTGTGCTCTTGCTGTGTGCTAAAAGCCTTTCTACTCTTCCACAGATGACATCCATTTGTTTTCTCTGCTCAGGGAAACAGAGTGTGGCCACATGGTGTTCCTCTGCCAAGGTAAACCATGAATCAAGACCACTCATTCACACACTGTGTGAGAAAGATACCCACTCCATGTTGCCTCTCACCAGGGTGAGAAATGACTTGGGAGTTTTTTTTAATATTGTTCTTAATTTTCCTCTTCCATAAATGCCAAATAGTTTAGTTATATTTCCCTAATGAAGGGAAAAGTTACTAGGGAAAATACCTAAGCCAGTCCTAAAGCTCTTCTAAAAAGAGAACATAAGGACTTTAATCTTGTTTACTAAACTCTCATGCAAGCTCCAAGGAGAATAAGATTTCTTCTAGAAAGCTCCAAAAATACAGTATTGCATGGGATGGAATGTGCTGGAAACTGAGAGTGGTGTCTTGCCCAGCGACTCTTTACGTGGCTGAATAGTTGATTTCTGTTGTGCCGAGTTGTGCTGAGGGGATTCGTAACTCATTAAGTGGACAGGTTTCAATGTATTCAGATTATTTATATATATATATATATATATATATATATATATATATATATATATATATATGGCTTTTTTTCCAGAGAAAAGGATGACTGTAAGATGTGCGCTGAAGTAAAGTGGAACTGAGTTTGAAATTTCTAGTATCCTAAAATCCTAAAATTGAAAGGTGGGGTATTGAGTTGCCATGGGCTGAAAGGGACAGCTGGACAGGTAAAGGGATCCCAAAGAGAATTGGCAGGAAGGAGGATGGAAAGTCATCTTCCTGCCTGAAATACCACAGAAATCTATAGGAACACACTTGAGCAACAGAGTTGATTCTAATATATATATTCAAATCTCAATATTCTCAGCAATAAAATGCAGTTGAAAACTTGGATTGTGTAATGTTATTATGAATATTAAATCTGAAAAATGCAAAGGGCTTAAGCAGCATTTAACATTTGTAGGAACTCTACATAATGGATTTTTATTAACTATTATTATTATTATTGAGGAAAAAATTAGGGTAAAGCCATTAAAGATTTTTTTTAAAAAATATGAGAGAACATATTTTACTAGCTATATAAAGGAAGGGTTCTCATGTTAAGGAAATTTCCCAACTAAAACAAAACATTTCAATGCTTCTTTTTCATGGTGAAGTGTAATAATTCATGTTAGTAAAAGTCAGAATATTTTCTTTTTCAAGTATGAAAACTGGGGGGTGCAAACCATGCCTAACAATTTATGGACATGTCTAAGGAAGAATGACAATTTGAAGATGTTAAATATGACCTTTGTTAGCAGCTTAGTAAGGTGGGTGACCTTAAGGTCAAATTCTTATCATAACCAACCTTTAGAGCGTTCTTTCTTGGGGTTACAACTAAAGCCTTTTGGGAAAAAGAAGCTGAAGTATTTCTAGCCTCTTCTTTAGGACTTAGCTCAGAATGTCTGGATGCTTAACATGTGTTCCTGTCAGATATTTTAGCCTTTTGAACATATGAACTATAGCTCGGTGCTCAGCATGCCCAGGAACGTCCCCACCATCTTTCTTCTTGAACCATGACCTTAATCTGGCATGCTCAGTGAGGTACATCTTAAACTGAGCATACTCAAGATTGTGCCTACTGACGAGATCCTTTCCTGTGTGAATATGAATAAAGTCTGCACATCTGCTTTGGTCATAGCTTTTAGAACAACTGCAGTCCACTCCTTACCTGCTGAAAGTAGTACATTTCCCTCCCCGCCTTCATCTTCTAGCAGCCCTCAGTGACTGCGTCCTCACCAAGAGGAGAATACATTGTGTCTGAGTACACTTTGGTTTGGCAACAGGCCTTGTTAGGCTTTTCTGATTCGATTCAGAAAGAACTCCAGAGAGTATCTGTGAGAAGTGTGAAGATTAGAAAACTAAACACAGGCCAGACATTGGATGGGACAAGACAAAATACTCTGAGGGGTATTTTGCATGGATGACTCTATGTGATGGCCTTGGTCACATGCTGTCATTCACTGAAGTCAAACAAAAAATAAAATTTCTACACTGGAGAGATGGATTAGTCTTTAAGTGCTTGCCTGTTAAGCCTAAGGACCCAGGTTTGAGGTTAGATTCCCCAGTACCCACGTAAGCCAGATGCACAAGGTGGCACATGCATCTGGAGTTTGTTTGCAATGGTTGGAGGCCCTGGTGCACCCATTTCTCTCTCTCTCTCTCTTTCTCTCTCCATCATTCTCAAGTAAATAAATAAAAATTTAAAAAAATAAAATTTCTTCATGGAAGCTTTTCTCCTTTTCATTGACTGTGCAGAGAAGCTCCAGCCTTTGCTTAACCCGAGTGAGCACCTCACAATTCCAGCCTATTCAGTTCTGCTTTATAGCATCACAGATGGCAGAAACAGAGCAGGTTCTTGAGCTTCCTGGTGGTAAAAGATTCACTGAAAATTCTAGGAACTCCCACCTCTTGGGCTTCTCACCGCTTAATCTGAAAACAGGTCCAATAGGAGTTTTCCACTTGTCATGTTTCTTCTGAGCTTCATGATTAGCTTTGTTTGTCATTTAAGAAGAAATTGAAGGATTTCCTCTTCATATAAGAAATTACTACTTGAGGGCTGGGGAGATGGTCTAGCACTTAAAGGCACTTGCTTGCAAAGCCTGATGGGCTGGGTTTGATTCCCCAGTACTCACAGAAAACCAGACTGACAACGAGGCATATGCATCTGGAGTTCATTTGCAGTGGCATGAAGTTCTGGTACACACATACTCTCACTTCTCTTCCAAAAAAATCAATCAATCAATCAATAATATTTTGAAGAAGAAATCACTATGTTATTTTCCAGGGTCACCCTTCCTCTTAGAAAGATAACCTTGATTTTTTTTCCCTGCATGTATATGTGTGGTGTTGGATATGTACAGGTGTGTGCCCTTGCAGAGCCCCATATCCTCACCTGCAGTGGGGGGGGGTGCTTGCCTTTGGTAACCAAAGCAGAATATTGGATGTCCGCCCAGCTCCAGGGCCCTTCTGCCTATTGTTGTCTGAGCTGGATCTCTTTGTGATTGCAGAACTTGCTGTTGTTCATGAGACTGGGCTATTCCCTGGTCTTTGCTCTCCTTTGTGGGACTGGGGTTTCAGGTGCATATGGCTATGCCTGACTATGCTCTTGTCAATAAGCATAAATGGAAGTACAAGACAGTGCTTTTGTAAAGTTTTTGTAGAAAAGAGGGCCATCATCTCTTCTGTCTTTTATCCTCTGTGTTTCTGCTACTAGAAATGCATTTCTAGCTGCAGATACTTCTGCAGGCATTTTGAGCTATGAAATTCCTGGTGGAAACCAAGAAAATTAAATCAGTAGGATGGAAGGACTTGGGATTTTCCAATACCAGAGAGTAACTATTCCATTTTAGGCTGCAGTATTCATAAGAGTGAAACTATACTCTTGTAATAGGCAAAAAAAAAAAAAAGTATTTCAATATATTGATTCAAAGAAATTATCATTATTTATATCCTTTTGCACAGAGTGGAAAGGCAGGCTACATTCCTCACAATCCCTTAGAGGACAAGATTGCAAGCAATTCCTATCCACCTCAACATATGGTTTCTAGATTGTGCTAGTCCTGTTTGAAATCAGCAGAGAAAAAAAAAATTGAGATCCAGAACTAGAAATCCAGTGACTAAAGCCACCTATCATTTCTACTCATGCCACATTGATGAGATCATATTCTCTTGGCCTCTCTTGAGTTTTCTAGAGAAATAAGATAAAAGCTGGACAGTCTGCATCTATGTCCATCCCTTTCATTTGAAGAGAATGGTGCAGTATTTACTAGTGAGCAAAGAGACTCTAGTCTCCACCAAAACTGCTAATCTTCATATTTTTCCAGATGATAGAAAAATAGAAGTTCATTTTGCTTAGCCTATTACATTTGAGAACTTTGTTATTCATAGCTTAATATTAATAGATATATACCTTTTATAGTTTATTCAATGAACCCTCTTATCCATAAATCATGAATTTGAATGGTTGGATAAATGCTAAATTATCTTCCAGCTATAAAATTCCAAGAAACATTATACCTTGCTTCATGAACAGCTTAGAGGTTAAACATTTAAAAAAAAAAAAAAAAAAAAAAAAAAGAGCAAAGTTTTCTACCAAAAACCCAGTGGTACTGTGTCAACCATTTCCACAGGGTTGATCATGAGATGCCATCTGGGGAAGGTGAGGAACAGTTCAGAGTGACTGGGAATCCATCCAATCAAGAGCTGGAAAAGGTAAGTCTCTTACCAGTGAAAGGTGCCCTCAGAAACAGCAGCTAAGATTTCCTGTACTGGGGCTGGGGAGATGGCTTAGCAGATAAGAGCACTTGTTGCACAAGCATGAGGACACGTGTTCACACACAAGCACCCACATTAAAAGCTGTGGCCACACATGCCTATAATTCCAGCGTTAAAGGGCATGCAGCCAGGAGGATGGGGGTGGGGGCTTCTTAGTCAAACAGTCTAACTGAAGAAATAGCAGGAGTTCCAAGTTTGGTAAAGGACTCTGTCTCAGGAAAATGAGGCAGAAAAGCAGTAGAGGACACTCAGCTCTGGCCTCTGGGTGTGTGTGCAGTGAATGCATTTGCATACTCATAGGCATATGCCACTGTGGAGGTTTGATTCAGGTGTCCCCCATAAACTTAGGTGTTCTGAATGCTAGGTTCCCAGCTGATGGAGATTTGGGAACTAACACCTCCCAGAAGCAGGGTATTTTGGGGGGCAGGCTTATGGGTATCATAGCCTGTTTCCCCTTGCCAGTGTTTGGCACACTCTCCTGTTCCTGTTGTCCACCTGATGTTGGCCAGGAGGTGATGTGCACCCTCTGCTCATGCCATAATTTTCACTGTCATCATGGAGCTTCCCTTGCGTCTGTAAGCCAAACTAAACTTTTTTTTTTTTTTTTTTTTTTTTAACACAAGCTGCTCTTGGTTAGGTGATTTCTGCCAGTAATGTGAACCTGACTGCAACAGTGAAGTTGGTACTGAGGCATGGGTGTCATTTGCTGCTAGAATCCTGACTGTGTGGCTTTGGCCTTTTGGAGTTGATTTTCAAGAGGAATGTGGAAGGATTTGAAATCTTGAGATTCCTTGCAGTGCTGTAAGTACAGCTTGATGGACTATTCTGGTCAGAATTTAAAGTCCTTAATGCAGTAAGAACTATGGACTGTGAGGTTTCACTTATGAGGGTGAAAAAGAGCTTTGCCTGGACTGGCCTAGAAGCAGTTTGTGTGACAGGCTTGCTGTTATGCCCGTGCCCTGATAACTTGTGCAGGGTTGTTTTCAGTAGAAACAGACTGGTGTGAGCAGAGGGATATGGCACAGAAAAAAAATTGAAAACTTTGGGCCTAAACTGATCGCTGTTCGCTGTAGTTGTATGACAGATTACGACCATTGATATTGGGCCAGCTGACCTGCATTGGGAAAACAGAAAGAATGCAGTCTTTTTTGTTGTTGTTGTTTGTTTATTCTGGTTAAGGTTTCACTCTAGTGCAGGCTGACCTGGAATTCACTATGTATTCTCAGGGTGACCTTGAACTCACAAGGATCCTCCTACCTCTGCCTCCCGAGTGCTGGGATTAAAGGCATGTGCCACCAGGCACAGCAGAAAGCAGTCTTTTGAAGGGTTCTGAATGCTGAAGGAGTGTCCTGTTCTTCAAAGTGTGCTTTATTGCCCCCTGGATTAACAAATTGGCACTCTACCTGGTATTATGGAGTACAGGGAATGCAGAAGAGAGGGTTATTGAATTTACAACAACATGGTCATGTGTTTTAGAAACGGCCATGAGCAGTGTGAAGCAGGACTGCCTGCATGGAGACTGGATGGAGCTGCGGAGGAAGGACTGTGGGTTGCAGTGGAGACCCAATGGAGATGCCAGGACCACAATATAGCTGCTAAGGAGGACTGCTGGCCCTGGGTGAAGTTTCCCAGGACTGTGAGTAGCTTAGCTGGAGGAGCGGAATTGGAACTCCAGAGATGTGTTGCTGGTTAGAATTATCACACATGGAGATCTGTCACTGACTAGAATTGTTGGACTTGGAGCTAGAGTTTGATGTTTGTCCAGGTTGTTATAAATCTTGTATTGGTTGAATATTTCTTTGCTCTGCCCCTTGCCATTTTTTGCAGTGTGAATGTGTATTCTGTGTCATTATGGTTATTATATTATTATTATTATTTTGTATTGCAGCTCAGTTTAAGGCCTTGGACTATGAGGATTTTGAACATCATTGGGATTGATTAAAAACTATGGAGACTTTTAAAGTTGAACTAAATGCATTGCACTTTACATCATGGATGGTTATCAGTTTATGGGGACTAGGGGTCGAACGTGGTGGTTTGATTCAGGTGTTCCTCATAAACATGATCGCTGTTCGCTGTAGTTGTATGAGAGAGATTACGACCATTGAGATTGGGCCAGCTGACCTGCATTGGGAAAACAGAAAGAATGCAGTCTTTTTTGTTGTTTGTTTATTCTGGTTAAGGTTTCACTCTAGTGCAGGCTGACCTGGAATTCACTATGTATTCTCAGGGTGGCCTTGAACTCACAAGGATCCTCCTACCTCTGCCTCCCGAGTGCTGGGATTAAAGGCATGTGCCACCAGGCACAGCAGAAAGCAGTCTTTTGAAGGGTTCTGAATGCTGAAGGAGTGTCCTGTTCTTCAAAGTGTGCTTTATTGCCCCCTGGATTAACAAATTGGCACTCTACCTGGTATTATGGAGTACAGGGAATGCAGAAGAGAGGGTTATTGAATTTACAACAACATGGTCATGTGTTTTAGAAACGGCCATGAGCAGTGTGAAGCAGGACTGCCTGCATGGAGACTGGATGGAGCTGCGGAGGAAGGACTGTGGGTTGCAGTGGAGACCCAATGGAGATGCCAGGACCACGATATAGCTGCTAAGGAGGACTGCTGGCCCTGGGTGAAGTTTCCCAGGACTGTGAGTAGCTTAGCTGGAGGAGCGGAATTGGAACTCCAGAGATGTGTTGCTGGTTAGAATTATCACACATGGAGATCTGTCACTGACTAGAATTGTTGGACTTGGAGCTAGAGTTTGATGTTTGTCCAGGTTGTTATAAATCTTGTATTGGTTGAATATTTCTTTGCTCTGCCCCTTGCCATTTTTTGCAGTGTGAATGTGTATTCTGTGTCATTATGGTTATTATATTATTATTATTATTTTGTATTGCAGCTCAGTTTAAGGCCTTGGACTATGAGGATTTTTGAACATCATTGGGATTGATTAAAAACTATGGAGACTTTTAAAGTTGAACTAAATGCATTGCACTTTACATCATGGATGGTTATCAGTTTATGGGGACTAGGGGTCGAACGTGGTGGTTTGATTCAGGTGTTCCTCATAAACAGGTGTTCTGAAAGCTTGGTTCCCAGCTGATGGATATTTGGGAAATAACGCCTCCTGGCGGCAGAGTGTTGTTGGAGGCAGGCTTCTGGGTATTATAGCCAGTTTCCCCTTGCCAGTGTTTGGCACACTCTCCTGTTCCTGTTGTCCATCTGATGTTGGCGAGGAGGTGATGTCCACCCTCTGCTCATGCCATCATTGTGCAGTTTCCCCTTGAGTCTGTAAGCCAAAATAAACCTTTTTTCCCATGCTGCTCTTGGTCGGGTGTTTTCTGCCAGCAACTCGAACCTGACTGCAACAGCCACATACACACATACATATACACACACCACAATACCAAAAAAAAAAAAAAAAAAAAAGAATAAAAAAAGATTTCTGATCCCAAGGAATAGCAGCATTGCAGCATTTAGAATGTAGAGAATATGAAATGTCTTTTGTTTAATAACATGTCATTCTCTCACTCATTCAGCAAAAGTCACTCCCATAGGAGTCATATTAACTACAGGCATTTGTTTCTTGGTAATTGAAAACTTTAGCCAAAAGGACTTAAGTAAAATACGACTGATATATTTAGAGATATTTCTGTTTGGAGGGAGAGTGCAGTTTGCATAAGAGCATGGTTCCTGGTTCAAATGATGTCACCATGTTCATTTCTTGATTCTGCTTCTTGAGAGTTGGCTCCACTTTCAGGCTCTGCAGATGAACCAGAAGACTTGGGCCACCAGGAGCACACAAGGGTAAAAATTTGCTTTACCATTCAGTGCTCCCAGAATTGAGTCTCATTGTTCTGACTGGATCGACTTAGCTTACGTGCCTGACATTAATCCACTGTGTGTGACCAGGAAGTGGAATAAACAGATTAATTTAACCTTGGCCACATACTGTGACCTGTAGGTTGAGGTAGAGTCAAGCCAAGCACATAAGTGACCGTGGGGAAGTCAGGACACTGTGTTCATAAAAAAAAAGATGGAAAAAATAAGCTCCTTCAAGAACACCAGATGTTTTCTCTTTGTTTCATCTAAGATTTGAAACGTCAAAGGGAGACAACTTAAGAGTCTCATGGATAATCTAAACTTTCATTGTCAAATCTAAATGCTTTGAGAGATGTGACCCTGGTCAGAGTAGAATAATAATCTTTGGGGTCCATCAACCAATATCTAAAGAGTAAGTTTCATCACTCCAACACATCTAATGTGCAACAGTGGAGGAGGGAACCAGTCGTTATAACCACAGCTCTTATTTAGAAAGGCTGGGGGAGGAATAATGGAAAACAAATGGGCACTCAATCTCAGTTTCAGGGTATTCATCCTATTCCATGGGCAGGGACGCCAAACCAATGACTCACTGCCCTGGCAGTTGATTGGGCTGACCTTGGCGCTGTTCTCTGAAGTGATTGTCCTCTATTCTTCCCCCACAACTTCATGTTCTGGTCTATGGAGAGACTTCCTTGTGCATTGTTCTGTCTCAGAAGTGGATTCTGAAGAGCATGTCCCTTCAGGGCGCTGTGTCTCTTTTGGAGCTTAGTTTGTTTTGGTATATGGCAGGAGTCTGAGAATTATTTTAGGTTTTAACCAGAAACCTTTGTTGATCTATCATCTTACCTGAGTCAATCTCACATCCTATATGCGAGCTTTTGCAATATACCACTTCAGAAATTAATCCCAACATATTTAGTACACTTTTTTAAACTTTTAATTAATGAAAACCTCAAATTAACCTGACCATCAAAAATGGAAATTCCTTTATGTGGATAACTGAGGGGCCTGGGGATAGCTTTGGCTTCAGGGAGGACTTGATGTCAGATGTGCATTAGGTTTATTTATTCGTTGATAACTTCCTCCACGTACATTCTATTCTTGGACTCCACGTGGCGATATCTGGGAGCTTCAAACTCATGCTGGAACAATGCCTTGGAAGTCTTGTTCTTCTGAGTCAAATCCCTATTTTGCTATAAGAAAAGTGAACTAATCCTGATAGCATGAAACAAATAAACAGAAAATCCAAATCCCCCATAGACATATACTTATGTGAATGAAAAACTGAACATTTTTGGTATTTCTTCACATTCTGTACTTGAAAGGAAATCTGCACATTCAGATATTTTTGTGTGGGATACTGAGTCATTGATAGAAAATTTATAGTTTAATCTAGATCTTACCAGCCCAAGAGAGGGTACAGTGCAGACAATGTACTGCTTCAATAATTTCAATTTATGGCTTGTTCCTGTAAATACTTCTTGTCCCTGACAATCCACAAGAACAAAAATTTACATGAAAGTACCTGTAGCAATGACTGGGAAAATAATGTTTGTGTAGTGACTCTCTGACATGCTGTGATGGTTAATTTGAATTGTTAACTGAGCCAGGTCACAGTACCCAGATATTTGGCCAAATATCTACCTAAATGTTACCTGCGAGTATTTTAAGATGTAGCTAACGTTTAAATCAGCACACTAAGAAAATCAGTTATCACCCATAATATAGGGGGGACCTTATTCAGTCAGTTGATGGTCTTAACATAAAGACTGGGATAGCCTAGGAAAAGAGAATTATGCCTTCAGATTATTCTTGAACTTGAACTAGAAGAACACCTCTGTGTCTAGCCTGCTGGTCTATCCTGCATACATTCAACCCACCAACTTTCACAATTATATGAACAATTCTTTTTTCAAACATTTTATTTATTTATTTATGAGAGACAGAGAGAGAGAAAGAGGCAAGCAGAGAGAGAATGGGCACACCAGGGCTTCCAGCCACTGCAAATGAATTCCAGACACATGTGCTACCTTGTGCATCTGGCTTATGTGGATAATGAGGAATTGAACCTGGGTCCTTTGGCTTTGCAAGCAAGTACCTTAATCCCTAAGCAATCTCTCCAGTCCAATATCTATTACATTTTGGCAACCAAAGAATCTCAGACGATGAGAGTACCTTGCTTTATTTAAATTTAACAAAATACCAAATAGATCTGAGCTATAAACAATAACTATATGTGTATCAGAGGAAAATATTGATGAACATTTTATAAACTTCGAGTGGTGAATGTCTTTCTAATCAGACTAAAATGTTCAATTTGAAAAACTTAAACACTTTAATATAAAAAAGAAACTGTACAACAAAGATATCATAAGCAAAATGTAAAGAAAATGACCAGTATGAAGGCAGATTTGAAATGTTATGAGTAAAAGACTGATTTTCTAAATGCATAAAGAAATCTTTATCATCAAAGGGGTATATGTAAAATCTGGAAAAGTTGCTATTTCGACATGAGAAACTCCTTCATTCATAAGAGAAATGTTAATTAAATCTTCTGTTCTAAAAAATTTCTTGCCTATATGAATGGTAAATATTAAAAATGTATATGAGTAAATATGTGGAGAAAGATATTTTCATGACAAGGGAATAAAACTGTGTATGTATTTGCCATATTTGCTCAAAAAACACCAAAAGGATAAATTAATTAACAATTGAAAATACAATGGAAGGAAGAATTCTGGTATAGTGGTAGTGATTTAAATATGGACAAAGCTACAAGTATGGTCAAGATAGGAGCAAGGATAAAGATGTTGGGGGGTGATTGAGGTAGCAACTATTAAGGTAGAGTACAGAGATCATAGAAACAGATAGAAATAGAGGTGACAGAGGTAAAGATGATAGAACCAGGCTCAGTGACACAGACCTATATAGGCAGAGGCAGAGGGAGGAAGGATTGCAAGCCAAGTTCAAGGGAAAAACTGGGCTATAGAGTGAGTTCAAAGCCTGTGTGAGCTACTTAGTGAGACCTGTCTCAAAATTTAATAAAACAAACCAAGAAGGAAAGAGAGATGGGGAGGGAAGGGAAGGGAAGGGAAGAAAGGAATAAAAGGAAGGAGAGAGGAAGGCAGGGAGGGAGGGAAGGAGAAGGGCTAAGGGAAGGGGGTGGGGAAGAAGGGAAGAAAGGAAGGGAAAGAAGAGAAAGGAAATGAAAGAACAAGAAAAGAAAAAGAAAAGGAAAGGAAAAAGAGAACAGAAGAAAAATATGGAGTGCTGGGTTTTTAGCTCAGTTGGTAGCTGGCCAAGCATGTTTCTGTCTCCAGTACTACAAAAGCAAAGATATTATTATAGACATAGGAATGATTGAGATAGAGATGACAGACACACACAGACCAGAGATGTGGGTGTTTATCCCAGGTCAAGCCAGGCCTAGGTGATGAAGGTTCCCCAATACTTTTTCCTTAATTTGCCATTTTCTGAGTGAGAGTGAATGGGCGCACCAGGGCCTCCAGCCACTGCAAATGAACTCCAGATACATGCACGACCTTGTGCATCTAGATTACGTGGGTACTGGGAAATCGAGCCTCTAACTGGGATCCTTAGGCTTTGACAGGCAAGCGTTTAACTGCTAAGCCATCTCTCCAGCCCACTTTCTGTTAGCCTTTAGTTTAAAAGACTTTTGTTTTAATATTATACCCAGAGGTGGCCTGTTAATGATAAGTAAATTTGTTCACAATCTCTCTTAACACCTCACATGTATAGGATTTGTAGTGATTCTAACACTACTGAAAATGGTGACTTTCTTCTTCCTCCTCTTCTTCTTCTTTTTACTTTAATCTTCTTTGCTATTCTTTTAAGTCCTTCCAAGTACTAAGATTACAAGAATGTGCTTTCCTGTCCTTTGTGCCCTTTATCTTCTTGAGCAGTCTAGCTATGTTCTGTTCTGTTTTTTTTTTTTTGTTTTTTTTTCTCTGAGATAAGGTCTTGCTCTAGCCAAGGCAGACCTGGAATTCATTATGTAGTCTCTTAAACTCACAGGGATCGTCCTATCTTGGCCTCCCAAATTAAAGGGATTAAAGGCATGCACCATCATGCCCAGGTAGTTAGAATTTTAATCTTATATTTTCAAAAGACCCACATTTGGTTTTTGTGACAATTTTAGTATATCTTTCCTTTTCTGTTTTTTTTTTTACTTCCATTTTCTTCATTTTTTCTATCAACTTAGCATGTTTTTCTTTGCTTCTCCTTTTCTTGCATAAAGTTGAAAATTTAGATTATTTAAAGTTTTATTATTTACTAATATAAACTCAAAATGTACTTTTAATACTGTTAACTATATTTTGCAAAATCTCTGTTATATTTTTATCATTATGTCATTCAGGATGTTTCTAACCTTCCTTGTGATTTTTCTTTTCATCCACAAGTTTATTTATTTTTCAATTAGCTCTTTCTTATGAAAATTATTTTTCAAAATTCAATGTCTAGAATATTTTTATTGGACATAGTACTATTTTGTTGACATTCGTCCTTTTGGATATTGAAAAACTATGATTCCATTTTATCTAGTGTGCATTATTTTTTAAGGGAAAGTTTAAATTTCTTCCTTTTCTCCAGTTGGTAATTAATCTTTCTGATTATTTTAAAGAATTTATCAGTAGCATTGTTTAGTTGTGATATACCTTGTGATTTTTCTTGTATTTATTTTTCTTAGAGTTCATTGCCCTTAATATGATCCTGATGCCCATTATCTATGAAATCCAATTACCTGTTTATTTCATTCCTTCACATTATTGCTATTATTATTATTATTATTATTGTAGGAAGCTCTGTCTTGCTCGTTTATTTCACTGTATTTTTTTTCTTTCTATTTACTGAAATCAGTTCCTATTACTGGTTCATAAAGTTACCAAGTCTTTTTTTCTTACAGTCTATAATCTGTTTTTAAGGGTACATAGGAAAAATTTTACTTCAGATATAATATCTTTCAGTTTTTCCACACGTAAAATGCACATTCTACATTTTAAAATGTGTGATTCTGTTTCTCTATTGGTTCCTTTAAATCTTTGATCATATGTGGCAGACCTATTTTAATCACAGCAGGCAATTCATTTACTTGCAGAACAGCTTGATATTTCCAAGCTTTTAAAAATTCTTCATTACTGTGTATCAAGAGTACTTTTCACTAAATGGCTGGTTTAGTTATGAATTCAATATATGAGCTTTCTACTATCTCTACTGGATGCCTGGCATATTCAGTGAACTCACTCTTTTTTGGATCACTGGAAATCAAATCTTAAAGTCCATGACCTTAATTTTTTTTTCAAGTAATCTTTATCCAATATTTTTTTCACTCTTGTACCTTACTATTATGCTTATAGTACTTCACCCTGTGTCTGTGAAGCTTAGCATTTAACAGACTTAAGAGGGTTTTCTAGAGTTCTTTCTTCATTAGTTCCCTTCCTTCCATTCAGCTTCATAAATTGTAGTCATCTAATCCTTTTCCATTTCCAGGATACTTTTCTGCCATTCAGTAATATCACAGTATTCAAAAGTGGATTCCCTTTCCATGCAGCGTAGTCTAAAAACTGCTTAAATGCAGAAACAAGGGGAACTATTGGGTCTCTCCTCATTTCCCTTCCTTCAGAGACAAAAGTCATTTTTTTTTTTTTTTTGGTCCAGGGTCTAGAACAGAAACAGTTATTTCCTCCATCTGTCTGCATTTAAATGATCATCAGCAGAGACTGTCTATTCATAGCCATTACCTTTTAAAGAAATGTAATTATTACAGTTAGGAAGACTATTTCATAAGTCACAAATAGATCAATCCACTTCTTTCTCATAGGACTTGAACTTCCTTTACTTGATATCTAATAAATGGATATTCTAACTATATAATCACCTCCAGTAATGATGAAACCACTATGTCCCCAGTAGTTCCATGCCAGCCTAGTAGGAGAGTCTTCTTTATCACTGACGGAATTCTTTCTATTTGTAATTTCTACAGCTTCCTTGCTTTACCTCCTGACCATAAAGGTAGAGACTACTCTCACTTCTCAATAGCCCTACAACTAGTTGCCCACAGTACCATGTTTCCATAGACTCAGATCTTCTCCAGATGAAGCATGCTCATTTTCTTCAACATATTCCATAAGACTGAACAAGATGAAAAGACAACTTGAGTTATTACCTGAGCTTCTGAAACATCAGGAGAAAATTCTCCTTGAAGCCCTCCTATACTTTTCACTGAATCTCAAATGTTTGATCAGGTCATTGAGCTGTTGCCAATGGTCTATGGAGTTAGCTTTGTGAACCAGAAAACACCAGTCCTGATGGTATCTTCAAATGGTGCTGAGGGACAAGTAGATAGACAATGGTTTCATGTATTAGAAAATGGCAATGGACAAGAATGAAGAAAGAATACTTCTACTTGAACCTATCGTACAATTTCCTTACTGATAAATTGACAAATAGGATCATTTGGAGCCTCTTCTATTAACTCAATGAAACACCTAAAAATCAGAGCCACTTTGTGATTCAAACATGATTTGCTACTTAACTATATAGTTTGTCTTAAAGTTTAGCTTTTGGCATTTTGTTTTATTCTAAGGTTAAAATTAATATTACTTAATGTCTTCTAATGAAGTTATTTTTTTTTAATCCTAAAATTCACATTCACCTACACCTTTTGGTTTCTCCTAAGAACATGCCTAGAGGCAGTGGGCATCATAGCCTAAGCCTGATAATTTGTTTTAATTGGATTCTAATTTATTTCTTTTGGCTATGTCTTATTTCTTTCAATCTCCAGGTCTAATCTGCATAACAGCATTAGCAGAACATTGTGAAACATAATTCTCACTCATTAAAAAAATACAGATGCTAAATGTCATGCATTTACATTTCGAAACAGTGAATTCCTTCTCTCTACTTTATCTTATTTAACTTAAAAAAAAATGATTTCCCAAAAGCTCAAATGTAAAAGATCCTGGGAAGTAATTTTGCCCTCTACAGTTTTTTTTTTAATCACGGAGAGAGATAGCAGTTAAAAATAAGAAGACTTCCCAATTTGCATGCAATGTCTCATGTGGTGTGATGGGCTCTACAGCTGAGAAGTCGCTATCATCATTTTTTGTTGCCTATGACAAAATGGTTGATGACTAATCCTTGCTTTCCCTTCACGGGCTCTTTATTTGCCCAATTAAACTTGTCTCATAAATCCTCAGTTTCCTTGGATGATGATGAGGCTCCAGGGTTAGAACTGGTCCTGGAGTGAGATATCTGATTGCTCTGAGCTGCTCCCTGTGGGGAGGAGATGCTTCCCAGAAGCTGATGGAGAAAAATATGAACAAAGATTCTTATTGAGACGGGTCTGACTATTTGCAACCTGTTAATTTTTCTCTGCCATGGCTGGAAAAAAGACAAGTTACTGACCACAGGAATGGCCTGAGAACTGGTCCCACAGCAGAATAGCATAGGTACTGCAGGCTTTGCCAGGCAAGGGACAAGAATTTGAGCAGTAAAGAAGAAAGAAATCTAAAGTATTTTCTAATACTTGCTGAATGTAGAAGACTGTGAACCCATTGGTGCATTCAACGTTACTAAACAGAAGTCTCTCACTTTAAATTTCATTAATCTATCTGGCTCCACTCATTGTCAAACATTCTCTCAGTTTCTCTCCCTCTCTCTCTCTCTCTCCCCTCTCATCTTACACTTCACCAAACTATATAGCACATTTATGCTGATGGCCAAGCCTAATATGAGGGGCCCTACAATGCTGTATAATTGACAATTGAAGAGAGATTAATTGGGTCAAAGACTAAGGCATGGTAGGTCCAAACTAAATTTTCGTTCCTTGGAGATGACTTTCTAAAAGAGGTAATGCATTAGCTTACTGTTTGCAGATGAGCCATTGGCAAGACAATTCAGGAAAGGAGACTGGAACATTCACACCAGGGAGGAAAAAGGCACCATGATGAAAATCAGTAGTGGCCTGATGGCCTCAGGGAATGGCACATGGCTTAGTGAGGTGGACACATTAAGAATATGTATGTAGGCTTCCCATTGTTGTTTTTATTTTGTTTTGTTTTTGTTTGTTTTTAGAGATAGGATGTTACTCTGAAATCCTGACTAACTTGAACATTACTATGTAAACCAAGTTGTTCTCCCACTGGCAGCTATCCTCCTGCCTCTCTACCTCCCCAGTGCTGGGATTACATTCATATACCACCACATCCAGTTAGATTCCCTATTTATATATTTGGTATTAACTAGATTCCCAAATCAAGGCCCGTCTTTACATATCCTTAGTGTTGCAATTACAATAATACCAGCCAATACACCTTCTCCTTCCCCACTATCACTGCCTCAGGTACTGTAGATGGTTACAAAAGCCTTCTACCTGATCTCCAAATTTGAATACTGTCCCTCTGCATTCCAATCTCCATAGGGAGGACTATACTATTATTTCCTTACTATAAAAATACCTGCCCATAGTTTAGAATTGACTACAGGTATATGTATAGGTAAAACTTTTATCAATGTCATCCAAAACCCATCCAGTTAAACCCACCTTGAAGTATGAAGCCATGCTGTCTTTACACAAGCCACTACATCTTTACAAATATAATATTTTGAGATGTTTCCTAAACTTGGAAGGCACTTACTTGTCACTTTACTCAAATTCTTATTCACCTACCAGGATCCAGCTCAAATGTTACGTTTCTGTGAACCTCTTCTTCTCTGACCCTTGGTGTATCATTTTTCTTCCCTTAGCATGTTATAAACAATTCTACTATATGGTGATTACATTTTCATATCCCCAAATAGATTGGTGATTCTTGTTGGCAAGCTCTTATCTCTGGAATTTGAAGACTCATAGGTGAAGTGGTGCCCCCCCCCACCATCACCAAAGGATATGTCCATGGCCTATTTTTTATATGTCATATGAATGTTAACTTATTTAGAGAAAAAAACATTATAGCTGGGTCTGGTAGCATAGTCCTGTAATCCCAATTTACTAAAAATTTGTGTGATTTAAAAAAATCAAAAAAAATATAGCTCATAGTTATAGCTTAAGAGGTAGAGGTAGGTACTGGGTTTAATCTCTAGCATTAGAAAAGAAACAGTAGATTTTTGTAGATGCAGTTAAATGAAGGGTCTTTAGATAAGATCATCCTGATAGGGGGCCTATATTACCATGGAGGCAGACTGGAATGATGTGGGCATGCCCATGAGTGCCATTAGCTGCCAGAACATGTAAAAAACATAAAGCCTAGTTGGAGTATGAAGAGAAGACACAATACTGACACCACTTTGACTTGAGATAGGTGACCACCAGGCCTGTAAAGGAGTAGATTTCTGCCACTTAATACGATCCATCTTGAGGTAATTTATTACAGCAGTCAAAGGAAGCTGACACAGAAACAGCAGATGGTTACTCTCACTGTTTCTGTCATCATTCATAGAATGCCAGTTCATCAAGATTAAAAAAAAAAAAAAAAAAAAAAAAACTTGTGTTTCAAATTCCTTTTAATGCCATCTACAAATATGACAAGATGCATCTTTATCATTCATTCACTTATAAGCATTTATGGCTTGATTCTTTTCTAAGGGCTAAGAACCCTGCTTAGGCATTTTAGTATATTATCTACCTAAACACTCTTACAACTTTCTTAGTGAGGATTAATTCTTAGAGCTTTGCAGATGTGTTGACAGAGACTTATAAATTTTAATAATTTGTTCAATGCCACAAAGAAGTGACTGAGGCAGGATTTACACTAGATTTTCTTAACCTAAAGTTTAATGGAGTCCGTCCACACCACGTGAGTTACATGCAGGCAGCCAAAATTAAACATTTGGCAATATAAACAGCATTAGTTTGAGTGGTTCTTCTTTTGCCAAAGTCCAGAAAGTTAGATAGATGCCAATTAAATGAATATTCTTAGACAATTTCATGTTGGATGGAATAATCTGGATATCAATGATTTTTACTACAACATTGTTTGGTCTCTGTTCTATGATCAATATTTGTCTAAGTTTCATTCTCTGCATTTAAAAATAATAAAAAGGTCTCACTCTGTAGTTTTCTATTAATGAAAATTTAGTTTCAAAATCTATTTGAACCAACATAATAATAGGATTCAACTCAGGTAAAGACAGGGGGATTTGAGCCTTGGCTCAGCAACATAACTCTATTCTGTGAGATAATAATTTTGGCACTAATTGCCTTAACCTTGTCTTTCTTTTTGTCCATTCTACTTTAAGATTTCTTTCAGTCACAGAAAAAAACACACAATTTTCTTATCAATAATATGTTATTTAAGTGGATCTGGTTTATAGATACTTGACTGCGGAAAAATCAACAGGATTATCTGCTCTACCAAATAAGGGCAGACATCTCAAATCTCTAAAGTTTATAACAGAATAGATCTCAGCACAGGAATAGATTGCAGGGAGGAGTGAAAAAGATAGAGATGGCAGAGGGCCATTGATTTCTCAGAAGCTGTCTTCTGAAATTTTACAGCTTGCACAAATATACAAATACCATTAACCACAGTAATTACATTATTTTAGCCTGAGCTGCTTTTAAGCCAGGCTATTTGTTAATTTCCTTATTTGTTTAAGATCAGTGTTTCATAAATAAAACCATGCTTATGCTAAGTCAAAAGCTAAATGCTCACTACCAAAGCAGAGCTAAGCATTTTCTAGAAGACTACTTTGGTGTTCCCTTTTGTGTAAATAACAGATATAAAAATGATTGTTTTTATGGCTTCCTACTTATCATAACCCAGCTATGAATGAGATACTATGAAAGAGCACTGAAGTGAAATACATGTGGGGACTA
This sequence comes from Orientallactaga sibirica, assembly GCA_036365145.1. NCBI lineage: Eukaryota > Metazoa > Chordata > Mammalia > Rodentia > Dipodidae > Orientallactaga > Orientallactaga sibirica. The sequence continues at coordinate 1,681,726 of JAEOAD010002373.1, forward strand.
ATCCTGTCTTTCAGGAAATTGGATAAGACACTTTGTCCTCTGGGTTTCACTGTTTACTTCAAGGACAATAAATAGGGCAAGCTGTCACCAAGTCTGTTCTAAATGTGAATGTTTACCATGCTAACCAAACAAGATGTTGTAGCATCTCTATCTTGCTCCATCCAACACCCAATGACACTTATTTACAGAGCCACTTCTAAGGGGTTCCATTAGCGTCATGCATCACAGAACTTTAGGAACTGTCCTGCCTAGTTATTTCAAAAAGGAAATATATTTTTGACATTGAATTGGCAAAATTTGGTGATGATACAAATTTGACAATGAAAGAAAAGGAGTATCAAACATTAAAGATGTTCTGGGAGTATATTTGTGGATAGCATCTGAAATAATAAATACCGGAGGTTGATCACATTAGAGAACAAGGTAAAAAAATATAGTTCTGGGCTATTTGGGCTTGGGTGACTGTGGTGGTTTGAATGTAAAATGTCTCCATAGCCTCATGTATGGGGATACTTTATCCTCAGCTATTGACACTATTTTGGAAAGCTATGAAACTTTTAGGGGGTGAAGCCTTGCTGTAGAAAGTATGTCACTGGGTGCAGTCCTTGAGGCATTACACCCAGGCCCATATGCTGTCATGCTCTTCCTACTACCTCCCTGTTGATAGGAATTTGTGATGCCAGCTTCCTGCTCCTGTTGTGTTTTCCTGGCCATGACAGACTCTCTCCCACTCCCCCGCTGGACTCTGTAAGCTGAAAAATCCATCCTTTCCTTCCTTAAGCTGCTTATGGTTGGGTCTTTTATCCAAGTAATGAGAAAGTAACTGACACAGGATATTTTGTAGAACCAAGAACAAATGCAGAGGAATACATAAGTCTAGAGTTTAGGATAAAAGTTAGGGAAGCCAGTCGTGATGGCACACACCTTTAATCCAAGCACTTGGGAGGCTGAGATAAGAGGATCTCTGTGAGTTCCAGGCCAGCCTGAGACTAATTCCAGGTCAGCTCAGGCTAGAGCAAGACCCTACCTCAAAAGAACAACAACAAAAAGTCAGGGAAGTCATCTGCATACAAATGGTTATTTATTTATTTTTTTAAAAGGTATTTTAAGGTCCAATACCAATGGAATCGAATAGAGAAAGTGGATAGACTAGGAAGAGAAGACTTTGGAGAATAATCACTGAAAAATTCCACCCTTTAGAATAATAGGATAAAGGATGATTATTCAAAGGGCCAGAGAAATAGATGCACAGGAAAGAATCAGCATACTTGTGTGGAGTAGAAGCTAACGTCAAAGAAGTGTTTACCACGGAGGAGAATGCAACATGCTGTACTGAAACACTTAGTAGGCTAGAAGTCAACGGGCAGGGGGCCGCAAATTGGGGTTGTTCTCTAACATAGCTCTTCTGATTCAAGCATGCACATAATGAAACATGAAATAAAAACTGCACAGTCAGATATATAAATGTTTCCTTGTGAATAAATGGAAGGAAGTTCAAAGTGATTGGGCAATGGTTCTGTGAGTCTCAGAATGTTTTTTTGAAATGGTCTGGGGTATCAGAAGGCCGCTCAGACTCACTTAAGCTGAGAGCAGAGTATGACTATTGATGTCTGGGGCTATTAAACATTTCACCTAGGATGGTACGTGGACACTGTCTTGTAACTAATATCTGAACTTGTGTTTTACCATGGGACAGGGAAAAAAATCAATCCACCCTGTAGAAGATACATCTGGTCTAATGTTCAGGTACTTGATGGACACCCACATAGGAGAGAGGCCCAGGGCTCCATATTCAGCTTCTTTCCCAGCCATATTTACTCCTTAGAAAAACAACAGACCATAAACAGTTATATGTGAACAAATAATATAGATGAATCATTTTATGGTTGTAGATAGCAAGAAAAGGAACCTGAAATGTAAAACATAGATTTTATATCTTGAGGAATTTGCATTCTCTGATGATTTGAACATATAGTCCATGCTCAGAGTTAAGTATCCCACATGTCCTGATAACTCATAAATTGCATTTCTAGCATGCAGCTCTCTTCTGAACACATTTGGCCTCTTACTTGGTGTTTCCTCTTAGAGGTCTCAATGCAATTCCTCATTTTACCCTAAACCCTGCTCCTGCTTGATTTTCCACAATGATCGTCTCTCATAAACTCCAGAGTTACCACTTTGACTCAAATTCTCTCTCACCTGAGTCACCCCAATTTTATGTCTCTATGGATCTATGATAGTCCTCCTATTGTCTGCTCTCCATTTGGTGCCTGAGATAGAATCGGCCAGTCATTTCATATTATTACCTGGCTCAAGATGTCATAACATTCTTCTATTGCTCCAGTGTAAAAACCAGGGTCTTTATAATGTTCCGTGTAATCTGCTGTGTCTTTGAGCTATCTGGGTCAACTTTCTCCTTGCTCCTCCACCTTGTTAGACTTTGCTGTTCCAGAAACACAGGTATGCATACGTCCTACAAGTGCTTTTTTAAAAAATGTGTTTTTATTTATTTAAAAAAGACACACACACACACACACACACACACACACACACACACAGTGAGTATGGGCATGCCAAGGTCTCTGCCACTGTAAATGAACTCCAGACATATGCTCCACTTTGTGCATATGGCATTATGTGGATCCTGGGGAATGGAACCCAGGTTGTTAGACTTTTCAGGGAAGCGCTTTCATTGTCTAAGCCATCTCTCCCACCCCTCCATGTGGTTTTCTTTGTCCCCAGAATGTTCTTTCTTATTGTTATTTTTCATTTTATGTATTTACTTATGAGACAGAAAGAGAGAGAGAGAATGGGTGTGTCACTGCCTCTAGTCAATGCAAATGAAATCCAGTGCATCTGGCTTATGTGAGTGCTGGGGAATTGAACCTGGCTTCACAACCAAATGCCTTAACAGCTGAGCTATGTCTCCAACCCCAGAATGTTCTTTCACTACAGAGTCACAGTGCTTTCCCTCTCACCCACTTGAATGTTGTATCTGTTTTCAAACATTATCTTTTAGTGAGGTCTTTCCGGGTCATTCTATTAGAAATTTAAAGCCGTGCTATAGACATACTCCACCTGTCTCTGTTGACTTTTTTCTTTCCCCGTTTCCATCACTTGATCATTTATTAGCTAGTATACACATATATTCCTTCATATCTGGTCCATTTCTCCTTCATGAAATCAGAGATTTAAAAAAAAAAATCTTTTTTTTCGAGATAGCATTTCAGGGTTTCACTCTAGCCCAGACTGACCTGGAATTCACTGTGTAGTCTTACAGTGGCCTCAAACTCAAGGCAATCCTCCTACCTCTGCCTCCCAAGTGCTGGGATAAAAGGCATGTGCCACCATACCTGGCTTTGAAAAGAACATCTTTAAATGAGCCGTTCACTACTGTCTTCTCATTTCCTAGCAGTTTGGCAAATGCTGCTAGGTTCTCAAATATTTGTTGTGTTAATAAGTGAGGCCCAGATAGTGCAAAGCAAAAAGGGAAACTAAACAAAGATAAATTCTAGCCACTGAAAATAGGAATTTCAATAAATTTAAAACTTCTGCTAAGACAGTGAGATAAAAAATATTGTTAGGGGATTCCTAATGATATAGAATATGTGGTGTCATATAGACAAAGCTCAAAAATATAAAGAATGATGCTATAGATTCTTTAAAGATCATGCATTTTTACTAAAACATAAAATCTTAATTAGGAATGACAAGTGCAAACATGATTTGATGTGTAATGAGGTATAGCAGGGTCTGAGCCTCTGAAGAGAAATGCAGGGTACCAGTTCCTTCAGAAGTCACTGGTAAGAGTCCAGATGAAATGAGTGTATGCACGTCTGGTGACTGTGCCCAGGATGGAAGAACACTGGGAAACTATTCAAAGAGATGGCCTAGTTCCAAGGGCACTGGAGACTTTTGTGATGAAAGCCTAACCACTTGAACTGAATGGATATGAGCGTCATGGCTGTCTCAACTTTTTCCTGAAGGTTTTCATCCAGAAATGGTCACAGTGATTTCATTGGACATAGACTTTGTGTCTGGGTAAGAACTGGCCTTTGAATGTCTAGGTACACAACTGGCCATTCTTCTAGGTTCAGTGACCCACTTCTCTAGGCCTGGGTTGGAAAGAATTTAGTAAAAGTTTGTTATGCTCCTGAAAGATGCATCGCTTTTATTTTGATATTGAGTTCAGCCTTTTGATCTAGAATCTTTTTTTCTCATAGTAAACTTGTTATGAGAGTCTTCATTATCTTTTCTAGTTTCATGGTGGCCTAAAGCAATTCTATTCCACTGACATGGTCTTGGTGACTTACAGAGTTGCTCAGACATCCAACCTCTTTACCAATCTGTGACTCCTCAGCTTCCTGGATTACTTAAGAAGGAATCAATTAGATTCCATTTCTCAGCAGCCTCCAAGACAAAGTAAATGAATGTTTTGGGGGAGGTGCACACACGTAAAAAAAAAAAAAAAAAAAAAATCATCTCATTCCTAGTAAACACTTTCCAAAGGTGACACATTTTAAAGAAAGCAAAAACATACATTAATATGCACTTGGTGGTGACTATGATAAGAATATGTTAATAGAGGCGGTGTGAAAGCAAGCACCCTGCAGAGCAGGAAGTCACAGGGCAGAGACCTGTAAAGCTTGCTGCTAAACCAGCCAGTAGGACAGCTGTCCCTTCCCAGCACCATTGAGGGAAGCCTTGCTTTGCCTATGTAAAGAGGGTCAATGTCTTCAGTGACCTGCCATTAGTTGCTATGGCATGAGCAAAATGTTCAATTATACATTTATGCCTTTTCTTTTTTCCCTTAAAGAACTCTCATGTTTGTACTTTCCAATAACCCATCCTCCAAAACCCATGAAAAAGGCCTTGAGCCTTATCCTACTTTTCCCAGGTAAAAGTTGCCTTTCTCTTACCTGAATTCAAATATTGTTTGTTCCTTTCTGCCAATATCATATTTTTGTAGAATTTTCCTTCCTTCCAAGTGTCTATTTTCATATTAGGAACGAAGTTCCAACATTTTGTCTTTCAAAATGATGTCGTGGGTAAAGACCAAGTTACTGTCATATTGGAATATAGTGTATATTGTTGAGATGGAAATTGATCATTTTTACTGTGGTTTGTGATGCTCTTTTCTATCCAGGAAAATATCCCCTTGAAGTCAGCTGGGCCCCACGACTTACCAGAAGCAGTGAAATGTGAGCAGGCGTGAAGTGTTCATGTCATTTCGGACCTGATGCGCCTGCGGTGGATGTGCACTTCCCCACACTCTTAGATGGAGGCTGATGGGAGTCCATGCAGATACGGAAAAGCCGTATCAGCAACGTGACCCACGCTGGTGCAGATGGGAGTCCATGCAGATATGGAAAAGCCGTATGAGCAACGTGACCCACTCTGGTGCGGATGGGAATCCACGCAGATACGGAAAAGCTGGTGCGGATGGGAGTCCATGGAGATACACACAAGCCATATCAGCAATGTGACCCACGCTCCATGCAGATACGGAAAAGCCGTGTGAGCAACGTGACCCACGCTGGTGTGGATGGGAGTCCATGCAGATATGGAAAAGCCATATGAGCAACGTGACCCACGCTGGTGCAGATGGGAGTCCATGCAGATAGGGAAAAGCCGTGTGAGCAACGTGACCCACGCTGGTGTGGATGGGAGTCCATGCAGATATGGAAAAGCCGTGTGAGCAACGTGACCCACGCTGGTGCGGATGGGAATCCACGCAGATACGGAAAAGCTGGTGCGGATGGGAGTCCATGGAGATACACACAAGCCATATCAGCAATGTGACCCACGCTCCATGCAGATAGGGAAAAGCCGTGTGAGCAACGTGACCCACGCTGGTGCAGATGGGAGTCCATGCAGATAGGGAAAAGCCGTGTGAGCAACGTGACCCACGCTGGTGCGGATGGGAGTCCATGCAGATATGGAAAAGCCGTGTGAGCAACGTGACCCACGCTGGTGTGGATGGGAATCCACGCAGATACGGAAAAGCTGGTGCGGATGGGAGTCCATGGAGATACCGTGTGCCATATCAGCAATGTGACCCACGCTCCATGCAGATAGGGAAAAGCCGTGTGAGCAACGTGACCCACGCTGGTGCGGATGGGAGTCCATGCAGATATGGAAAAGCCGTGTGAGCAACGTGACCCACGCTGGTGTGGATGGGAATCCACGCAGATACGGAAAAGCTGGTGCGGATGGGGTCCATGGAGATCCATGCAGCTCCCATGCAGATAGGGAAAAGCCGTGTGAGCAACGTGACCCACGCTGGTGCAGATGGGAGTCCATGGATAGGGAAAAGCCCATGAGCAACGTGATATGGTGCGGATGGGAGTCCATGCAGATAGGGAAAAGCCGTGTGAGCAACGTGACCCACGCTGGTGCGGATGGGAGTCCATGCAGGTACCGAAGACTTTTATGAGCAAAGCCACCTGTGTTGCTGAGCCACACACGCTGACAGTTGCCCTGGAGAGTTTGCAAAACATTATGAGAACTTTGTGCAAACCAGAAATTCCCTCACATGGCACTGAAATTTGGGTGTTGTTTGTGACCATCACATCCCCTACTCTATGTTGAGGCGAGGAAGAGGGAGCTGAGTTTAGATTTTGGATTTGCTGCTTCATAGCAATGAGACTTTTGAGAAGTCAGGGGAAATCTCGTGCCTCAGTTTCTTCCTCATCACAGTAAACAATACTACTGCCAGATGTACAGAGTTATGACAAGAAAACACACAGCAAGCGGGGCAGTTACCCTCTCGTTGCTGGATAAGATACCCAAGCAGAAGCAGTTACAGAAGAAAGGGTTTATTTTGGCTTACAGCTTCAAGGAGAGGTTTCAACATGTTGGGAAAACCATGAAAGAGCAGACATCTGGGGCACGTCACAGCTTCCCAGCAGTAAGGAGACATCTGAGTACTGGCCTTCGAGGTGGGCTTTAGTACTTATAGCCTGCCAATGGCAATATAAGTCCTCTAGCAAGGCTCTACCTCCCTAAAGCTACCTTCCTAAGGTGCCACCAGTTGCGGACTGTGGTAATTTGAATTGATGTCCCCCAATAGATTCAGTAGTTTATTAAACCTTGTAATTTAGATCTCCAGCCACTTGTCTGGAAGAGGTGTCACTGTGGGTGAATCATGGGGTCTAGCCCTAAGGTATTACTGGAAGAGAATCTGTATTCCAGCCTAAGGTACACAGAAGGCTTGAGCTCTGCCTGAGCTTCCTGGAGTGTGTTTACTTTTTGAGTGGTGGCTGCTTTAGCGTGTGTGTGGATCTGTGTGAAGGGAGCAAGCTTCTTCTGCCATTACGGAACTTCCCCTTCCATCTGTAAGCTTCAACAAAGGCCATTCCTCTTATAAACTGTGCCTGGTTTGGAAGCTCATTCCAGCAACATGAAGCTGACTGTGACAGGGACCAAGTATTCAAAAGACTTGAGACTATGGATGGGACATTTTATTCAAACCACCTCAAGAAGTATTTATCAAATGATTGGTATTTAATCTATCATGTTTTCCCCATCTTCTCTCATGTAATTTATATGGACTCTCTATGTCACTTAATACAATGTCAAAAAAAAAAATACCAGGTCTCTGATAAAGTAAGCTTATTAATCTAAATATTTACAAAAGAATACCTATAGACTTTACAATGAGAATCTTAGCAAGATAGTCAAGAGATAATTGCTAAGTTAACAAAGAATGAAAACAAAGTCTGAGCTTGAAGTTGACTGACATTTTAAGAATTCAAATGATAACATGATCCTAAATCATGAGCAGAAAAACCTACACAATATGTCCAATGTTTTAGTCAGCCCTTCATATGCCATACACCCGGCCTCCTTGCCCTTATTACCTTTATTCCTAAATAATTATTCCATAATTAATGCCAGAAAGCTCCGTCCCTTCAGTTCTCACTCTTCTTATATTATTTCAAATACATTATTGAGCTAGTCCAGGGTCTTGGCTTGATTTACTTTCTCATATTTTGATTTTTTAGACTCATTACACTCTGGCAATATGATCATCACTATTAGCTTTTCTACATTGTAGAAAATTAATTATTCTATTAATAAAAAAATCATGTTTTTTTTTTCTTTTGATTCCTGTTACTATTTGCCCAAGAAAAATTTGGGATGTAAAAGATCATCATTAAAACGGCATCTTATCAAATAAATTAAACCTAGTTACAGAAGATTTAAATAATGTGTTGGAGGACTTAATGTTGTCATTAAGGAAGGGTCACGGATGCTACAATGAATGAAGGGGTGAATTTCAGTTTTCTACTTGATAGCTGTTTATTTTTGGCTTGTCTGTTTTACTAAACCTTTCTGTCTCACTTCTCTGATCTACTGACTTTAAATAATAATAATTACATCCTAAAATTATAAGAACAAATTAAATAATTTACATAATCCACGATAGACTTATAGCACAGTGTCCACTATAAAATTAGGCCTGCAGGAAATGTGGTTGTCTACCTTCAACAAAGTTAGTGGACTGATGATGGATGCATGGACACATGTAAGAGTGAAGAAGGAAAACTGCAGGCTGGAGCTTGAATGAGCACCTCTAGTCACAGAGTTAATGTATAATAAAGGAAAACAAGTGCATCTGGAGGGCCGAGGGAAAAAAAGCCAGTGAGTGTGAGAGCAGAGAACGCCAACCCTAACAGAACTTTAACGAGAAACCAACATTACAAGGAAGGGTTTGAGATTCCATCTGAATTCTTACGTGTGAATCCAACTTTGGTAGATGGAGGTCTTAGGTGGATAGTAGGAGGGAGAGAATAAGCTGCTGTATTATGACAAGAGAACCTTTCATATCTAACAATCGTATGTTCAGCTGGCCAGAGCTGGGAGGTTTCCTTGGGACTAACATTTTAGAGAATGGAGAGAAGGGTTGGGTTTAGAGACTTACAATATGCAAAGATCATTCAACTTGGCCAGCAGAAAAATTGCAGCCTTTTCAGCATGGTGATATAATGGAACAGTACTTCGGCGTGATTGCCTGTGGCTGTTATATACGCAAGGTGGCACCAGAGGTAGAAAACATGGGGAAATAGAGCTTGTTAAGAGTGGATGGGAGTAATACTGGTGTGGGAGACAGAGACTTGCAGTAGTAACACACATGATTTGTTGTTGTTGTTGTTGTTGTTGTTGTTTAGGGTAGGGTCTCACTCTAGTCCAGGGTGACTTGGAATTCACTACGTAGTCTCAGGTTGGCCTCGAACTCACGGCAATCCTCCTACCTCTGTCTCCTGTGTACTAGGATTAAAGGTGTGTTCCACCATGCCCAGCTAACACAGGATTAAATGACAGTGTTCCCTCCAGCATTCTCAGGAAAGTGGGTAAGACATGCAAATGCCAAACAGATAATCAAGAAGACTGAACACTCGCAGATGGCCTGGATAAGAGCATTTATGTATCTAGGTCAAGTCGTCTCAAGTCACCCCCTAAAATCTGAAAATTCAGGTAAAACATTCATTGAAATCTGAATAATGAATGAGGTGGATCAAATCTGTATATTCTTTCAAGGTAGCCTTTGGGTTGACTGGTTTATTAGAGAAGGCAAAATGAATATATTAATCACTGGTCTGCACTGCCTAACAGCTATACAGGCTCAAAATGAGAACTGGAAACTTTATTTGTCTGCTAGCTATTTTTGTATCATGGGGTTAGGAACTCCCAAGAGATTCTAGCGGAGTTCCTGCTCTCCTGGGAATATGGACATGACTTCTCCATCTACGAGGTCAGTCTTCCTGAGATCTGACCCTACTCTTTCCCTTCCCTCAGCAGCAGTGTATGGACTTACTTCAACTTTCTTAACAACAGGCTCAGAGTCAGATAACCTAACTTACTGAGGGGCTGTGAAAACTGTCATAAAAATGGGAAGAGAGATTTAACTCAAGAACGTGAGGAGTGGAAACTTGTGCATATTATATAAAAGAATTGCACCAAAAGTAAAGAGCTGGAAAGATCAGGGAGCTGATCCAAATGGCTTTAGCTAAAGCAGTAGTTTTCAACACAAAAGCATAGATGACTTATATGGGAGTTTCCAAAGATAATACTTCCAACATCCCAGACACAGGAGTTCTGGTCCAATGGTGATGATGGCATGTTCTCTGACATAGATGTGCTTTGTAATTGTCCTGGGGGATTATAATGAGCAGCTAGTTTTGAGACATCCCATTCTGTAGCCTGTCTCTACTGCTTGCTACGGTTATCCAAGGAAACTACAATAATAGCAATGTCTGAGTTCAACTCTCCCATACCCAAAGACTCTCACTTAAATGGAATAATATTGGTCTACTTAAAAGTTCTCTATGGGTTGGGGAGATAGCTCAGCAGGTTGAATGCTTGTTGCACAAACATAAGGGCCTAAATTTGATGTCATTCCTCATGTACAAACCCAGGCATGGTCACACACGCCTGCAAGCCCAGTGCTGAAGGAGATAGAGGTAGGAGGACCACAGAGGCTTCACTCTAGGTTCAGGAAAGTAAAGCATAAGACCTCTGTAAGAGGATAGTCAATGTCTTCTTCAACACATGTGTTAAAGGGACACATGAATCTGCTTACACATGTACGCTTCACACATGCCATACACACACTCAAAACCAAAAGCTCTCTAGATGACTCCTGTTGAAAGCCAGTTTGACAATCAATGAGCTGAACACTGGCTCTGTGGTGGTTTACATATGAAATGTATCCCATAGCCTCATGTGTTTATGATTGAGCCTCAATCCCCAGCTGGTAGGCCCTTTAGGTGGTAGAACCTTGCTGAAGGAGGTGCATCACTGGGGGTGGAAGCTGAGGTCCAGCCCTACTCAGTGTTAGTTAGCTAGCTCACTCAGGCTACTTCTACTCCAATATGTGAAGACGTGAGCCAGCTTCCTGGTGGTGCCAAGAGTTCACTACCATGGTGAAACCTCCACTTGAGATTATGAGATGAAATAAACCTTTTCCTTCCCTATGCCGCTTTTGGGGAGGTGTTTTGTCCTAGCAACGAGAAAGCAACTGCCGCAGGCTCCTAAACATCAAATCCCCAAAGGAGTAATTAACACAAAGATAGCTGGCCCCTGGCCTCGGAACCTGATTCCAGAGGTGGGAACGAGACCAGTGAATTTATGTCTAGCAAATTCTCTGATTAGGCCATTCCTGGTTCATTTGGGAACTATATTTCAAAAATCACCTGTTAAAAATATCCCCAAAGGAGGTAGCTTCCTTTGTAGCTCTCTCCCAGTACCTTAGCCTCACCTTAACAGAGACCCACCTATTTCCTCTTCAGTGCTGAATATTCATGTCTTTGTTGTTTGGAGTTTAATTGACCAGTAAGTCCATCTAATTGACATTAGCTACTAATTAATGTCTTCACTTTATATTTCTAGTCCTGAATATTTTTGTATGTAACATCAGTTCATAAGTAATATAAGCAAATAATTGCTAAGGATTCAAGATTTGATTTTTTTTACAACTGAGGGTTAAGGTCCACCGAACCCCAGTGATTATTAAAAATTATGTAAACACACAAGAATAGGAGGGACTGATAAAACACCATTGTAAGGTAGGTAATGAAAGTAAAGTTAAGGTCATGTTGACCCACAGTCAAGGGGACATCATCTATGAAGCACAAAAGAAAATAAATTGCCACTTTTTTTTCTTTTAGTGGTTATAAGTGAAAGGAGATATTTTGCGTAACAGGATTAATAAAATATTAAGATAACCAGGAAGAAAAGCTGATAATTAAAGATGAGCTGAAGTTCAGCCACCAAACAACAGCTCCTCACTTTTGATTCTGTTGGTTCTTAATTACAGAAATGACACTTCCTCGAGGACAGGGCCTTTCCTGCCTGTTTTTTCCAACAGGTGTGTGGCCAATTTTTTGTTTGTTTGTTTGTTTGTTTTTTATTTTTTTATTTTCGAGGTACAGCCTCTATCTATCCCAGGCTGTCCTTGATCTGGAATTCACTATGTAATCTCAGGGTGGCCTCAAACTCATAGGGATTACTCCCACCTCTGCCTCCTGAGTGCTGGGATTAAAGGCGTGCGCCACCACACGCAGCTTTATTTTATTATTTTTTTTAAGACCAACCTTACAAAAAGTTACTCTTAGTTACATCCTCCATTTCTCTCCTCAGCCTGGCTCTTCCAGAGAAGATCAAAGATAGCTAGCTATCAGCAGGTACAGTGACTTCCATATGTCAGGCCTTGGCCACACCATGCCCAGAGAGAAACGAGTCTCAGAGAGCTCAGGAGCATCTAAAGTTTTCAGATGCAAAGACCCTGGAGTTCCCATTCTCTTTCTCTCTCTCTCTCTTTCTTTCTCATATTAAAAAATAATAATAAAATAAAATAAAGGCAGATGATGTAGCTCAGCAGTAGATTACTTGTGTATTTTTATTGAAAGAGAGCCACTGCAAACGAACTCCAGACGCAAGCACCACATGTGCATCTGGCTTATGTGGGACTTGGAGAATTTAACCTGTGTCCTTAGGCTTCATAGGCAAGGACCTTAACTGCCAAGCCATTTTTTCAGCCTCTTCTTTTCTTTTCTTTTCTTTTCTTTTCTTTTTTTCTTTTCTTTTCTTTTCTTTTTCTTTTATTTTCTTTTCTTTTCTTTTTCTTTTCTTCTTTTCTTTTCCTTTCCTTTCTTTTCTTGTTTTATTTTTATTTATTTATTACAGACAAAGAGAAGAAGAGAAAGAGAGAGAGAATGTAGATGACTTGTTTAACATGTGTAAGGTCTTGGGTTTAACCCCAGTGGGAAATGAAAGCTCACCAATATTTATACACTAGAACTTATAGAAAATTATTCATTATTCATCTAGTAACCATCCAATCAATTAGGTCCTCTCTAATGTCTCTCTAGTTGAAAAGAGTAACTGTTCTCTTTTCAGGTACAAAAGCAAGTTAAAGCAACACAATTTAGACAAATCTCTATTAGACAATATGGAAGAAGTAATTATTTCATCACAAGGAAAGGTCTAATAATATTTTGTTTTGTTTTGTTTTGTTTTTCGAGGTAGGGTCTCACTAGCTCAGGCTGGCCTGGAATTCACTATGTAGTCTCAGGATGGCCTCGAACTCTTGGTGATCCTCCTACCTCTGCCTTCTGAGTGCTGGGATTAAAGACATGTGCCACCACGCCTGGTTTCAATTTTTTCCTTAATTAATTAAAGACTGTGAATTTTTTGTCGCCATGCTAGGAACTGAACTCAAGGCCTTTTGCATGCTAGGCAAGCGCTCTACCACTGAACTATTTCTCCAGCAAGTTGTGAGCCTTTGATAGACTTTTTTTCTACTTTTTATACCACATAATTTCTTAAATATCTTGAATACTGGCAAGCATCTAACAAGTGGTTAGTATGGATAAGTCAATAAAGAACTGAGTGAGAAAAAGACCATCAGTCACATCATGTTTTCAAGTTAGTGGTAAAGAGCCCTGATCCCGAGACTTGTTTTCTTCACTTGCTGCCTGTGCATAATTTGATATCTGTATGATTCAGTTTTCTCATCAGCTCACACAGCTACTGGTGTGTTTTGAGAAGGAAGAACAGACCACGGTGCCCAGAACAGTGAGCATTAGAGCACATGCTGCCTATATTAGCTCATAAATGTACATTAGGTCATGTTAAAACTAGACTGGTCATGAAAAATGTCAGAAATTATAGGTAATCACAAGAGTAAGAGAGGACAAGACAAAGCAAACCTTCCAGTTGTATAACTGTCACCAGTCTGACAAGTTTGAGAAACTCTGGAGAAAGACTCCCAAGCTCATGACCAGCCATCTCTAGCAGACCATGTTATCCACCTTGTGAAGAAGGTGTATTTTTCTTGCTGTCCTAAAGATGTTCATGGTAGAAATTTGCAACGAAATAAATTAAGATTTAAATAAAGCTCAAGGGCTGAAGAGATGGCTTAGCAGTTAAGAAGCTTACCTGCAAAGCCAACGGACCCAGGTTTGATTCCACAGGACCCATGAAAGGCAGATGCACAAAGTGGTACATGCATCTGGAGTTCATTTGCAGTGGTTGGAGGTCCTGGCACACCCATTCTCTCAACCTCTCTTGCATATGTTCTCTCTCTCTCTCTCTCAAATAAAAAAAAATAAGATAAACTCCAAAAGTAATCTATTTGAGCTGTGGTTTGAGGAAGTTACTTTGAATTGAAAAGATAAATCCTTTAAAAAAATATTTTCTTCTTTCTTGGGCTGGAGAGATGGCTTAACGGTTAAGGCACCTGCCTGCCAAGCCTAAGAACACCAGTTCAATCTTCCGGTTCCACGTTTACTCAGATGCAAAAGTGACACAAGGACACAATGCCATACTTGCCCACAAGGGGGCGCACATGTCTGGAGTTTGTTCACAGTGGCTAAGAGGCTGCTGGTGCATCCATTCTCTCTCTCTCTCTCTCTCTCTCTCTGCCTTTTCCTTTCTGTCTCTGTTTCTCTCTGTGTGTCTGTCTCAAATATAAAAATTAAAAACATTATTTCTTCTTTCTATTCAAAATTTTTTATATTGTCAGCTCCTAGGAGATAATCATGTGGCATCAATATAGCTCTCAAAGGAATATTTCAGAGTAATTCTTCATAGTTTGGTTCCATCAAAATGTCAAAGTCTAGGTGTATATATGTTTAAAGTAGTAATGTTCCCTTGCTAGATTGTTCTCATAGTCGGTATGAAGTAGCCCTCTTTATCTCCTCTAATTAGTTTTGGTTTGAGTCTATTTCGTCTGATATTAGAATACCTACAATTGCTTGTTTCCTGGTTTTATCTTCTTAGAATACCTTTTTCATCCTTTTACCTCAGAGTCATTTCTACCTTTCATTGTGAGTGGGAATGTGTTTTTGGAGGCAGTAAAAAGATGGATCCTGTTTTCTAATCAATCCACTAGTCTGTGTCTTTTGCTTGGGGAATTGAGGCCATAGATACTCAGGGATATTATGGAAGGTATAATCTTATTTCCATCATGTTATTAATTTTTTTAGTGTTTAGTGTTTAGTCTTCAGGTGCTTAGCAACAAACAATTCTAGTATCTTTTACTCCCACCTTCTGCCTTTTGGATATACTCAGTCTTCTCTTCAAGTATCCTCTGCCACATTGCCTTAGAGGTCATAAATTCCTTTGGCCTGCTTTTATCATATAGTTTTTTTTTCCCCCTTCAATTATGATTGATAGTTTTGCCAGACTGAATTAGTAGCTGTGATCTTTCAGAACTTGAAATACATCATTCCAAGCTCTTCGGCTTTGCGTTTCCACTGAAAAATTAAGGGACTGCCTTAATATGTGACTTGGTATTTCACTCATTCAAGTCTTTTTTTTTTTTTTTTTTTTTTTTTGAGGTAGGTTCTCACTCTAACTTAGGCTGTCCTGGAATTCACTATGTAGTCTCAAGCTGGTCTCAAACTCTTGGAGAACCGCCTACCTCTGCCTTCCGAGTGCCGTGATTAAAGGTGTGTGTGCCACCACACCTGGCAACTTTTAATACACTTTATTTGTTCAGTATATTTAAGGTTTTAACTATAATGTGACATGAGGAGTTGCTTTTCTGGTCCTTCTATTTGGTGTTCTACATGCCTCTTATACCTGGATGAATATTTCTTTCCTTAGATTTGAGAAATTTTCTGTTATGGTTTTATTAAAAAATAATTTCTGTACCTTTACCATGGGGTTCTTATAGGTCTTAACTGCTGAGTCATCTCTCCAGTGCCATCTTCCAGTTCTATCATGTCAAGTTACTTTGATGAGAATTAATTTTTCAGTTACATGATAGGTGAGTTCTCTAAATTTTTTCCTTCCATGGAAAAAGACTTTATGTAGATTCTTGAAATAAACACATATAACCAACTACTTCCTACTTTGGTTAGAAAAGTTTCCTTAACACAAAAAAATAAAATAAAATAAAATAAAATAAAATAAAATAAAATAAAATAAAATAAAGGGTCAAGTGAAAGACAGGTTACTTGGCAAAGTAATATTATTATTAAAAGATGTTAAGAATGAGATTATACTACAAAATAGTCTTACATTTGAATGTGAAATTAGATTTGACAAAGTTCATTTTGTTGATTTCTTGAAAGTATAATGAGGTAAATTCCCAGGTATTCATCATCTAGTGCACTATTTACAGAATTCTTAGAATGATTATGCATGTTCCTGAAGAAATGTCAATTTCATACTCTTATTTTATAATTGATATTTTAGATTAAAGCAAGTTTACCTGCTAGAAAGCTAAGCAAAGAAATATTGAGATCTCTGCTTTTTCTAGTCTTCTTTTAAGGTAAGATTTATCAAGATGTTCATATAAAAGAACATAAAAGTTCTATTTCCAGATGGTTAACACCATATATTTCCCAAATATAGGAAAGTTAAGGTAAAAATGTAGATGAAAAAAATCTTGAAAATATTCAGCTGTTTGGAGGATTACAAGTACACCACTAAATAAACCATGGACCAAATAAGAAATTACAGTGAATTATGAAGAAGAAATTAAATCTAAATAAAAATAAAATGTATCAGACTTAAGAAATACATCTAATGTATTTCTTTGAGCTTTTGCCAATACATCCTAAAGAAATAAAAAATAAAATATTCATGTGACTGGATAAGCAAAAACTCTTAACTCACCAAAAATGTAAGTTTTAAAAGAATAAATGAGGATCTATCAAAATTAAAAGCTTTAATTAAAAGAAAAGATTTACTTTTAACTAATATACAAAACATAAAAATTATACATATTAATGAGGTAACATGCAATAATATATATAGATCAAATAATGTTCAACTCATTTAAACATATCTATTTCCTAAAATATTTGTCATTTCTTTTTGGTAAAAACTTTTAAAACTCTTTTAGTTTTTTAGATGTATAGGTGGTTCTCATTATCAATATTCACTTTATGAAAACTTTTATTCATTGAAAGATATCTATAAATTAAAAAGCCACAAACAGGAAAAAATATTGGCAATCCCATATTTGTTATAAATATCTTATAGCCAATATATTGGAAGAACTTTGAAAATCAGTAAAACAATTTCTTCTAACATGGGCAAATGATTCAAGTGGAAAGTTCAAAAAATGAATTTATATTTGACTACAAAGAGTCTGAAAACATACTCAATATCCTTAGTTATCAGAGAAATGCAAATTAAAAAGCAACTGTAAAATATTACCATAGGAGCTGGGCGTGGTGGCACATGCCTTAATCCCAGCACTCGGGAGGCAGAGGTAGGAGGATTGCAGTGAGTTCAAGGACACCCTGAGACTACATAGTTAATTCCAGGTCAGCCTGGGCCAGAGTGAGACCCTACCTCAAAAAATCAAAAAAAAAAAATAAAAATAAAAAATAAAAACTATAGGGCTAGAGAGATGGTTAAACAATTAAGGCACTTGCCTGTGAAGCCTAAGGACCCATGTTCTACTCTCCAGATCCCACATTAGCCAGATGCACAAAGGTGAGGCAAGCACAAGGTTGCACATGCCCACTAGGTGGCGCAAGCTTCTGGACTTCAATTGCAGTGGCTGAGGTCCCGGGAGCACCAATTCTCTATCTCTCCTCTGTCTCGCTCTCTCTCTCTCTCTAAAAAAAAAAAAAACTATACATATAATAGATAAAATGGAGGGAATATCCAAGTACCAAGTGTTTTCAGTGGACCCAAAGCAATTAAAATTATCACTGCTATTGTAAAAAAATCAACTTTTGCAACTAACTACTTCAGAAAAGAATTTAACAGTTTTTTTTTTTTTTTCAAGGTAGGGTCTTGCTCGCCCAGGCTGACCTGCAATTCACTATGTAGTCCTTGAACTCACAGCAATCCTCCTATCTCAGCTAGGGTTAAAGGCATGTTACCACCATGCCCAGCTTACTTTGGCAGTTTTTAAACATAAAATTAAATGTCTATTTGTCACAGAATCTAACAGTTCCACAGCTCAGAATTTACTCAAGAGAAATGAAAACAGATGATGATTTGCCAGCTTGTGAGTGCATTCTACAACAACCATGCTCATAGTAACAGACTACTAGAAAGTCAGTCTATGAAGAAAAGGTGGATAGGAAAACCAGTTCCTTACGATGGATTCCTGAGGACAAGAGAAACAAATCCCTGATGTGAAACATATTAAGTAGGTATCACAAATTCACTGCATTAGAAAAAAAATACGTGAACTATATCCTTTGTGACTCCACTTTATGACATCTACACAGTAAACCAGTTTATAAAGGTAGAAAATATTTTGGTGGTTGTTGAGGGCCATGAAGAGGGACAATGTGGGGATCTAGGAACATAAAGGAGCCCTTTGCTTTTGTGGTCCTTAGTTGGGTAGATATATTGATCTATAATCCTGAAAGCACACATTAATTCTATATAAATTATGCCTTAATTAAGTTGATTTTTTTCAAAGCTGATTAAAAACTTCACAAAATCAATTCTGTATTCATGACCCTATGAAAATGTTTCTCTCCCTTGCTTTATATTCTTTCTTCTCATTCTTTATGTTTTCTTTAATGAAGAAACATAGGTATATAAAAGTAGATTTTTTTTTTCAGTAATGGAAAAGAACCAATGTTTTCAAAAGCTGCTCTAGAATTTTCTATGCAATGGTATTTTACTATATTACTTCCTGTCTTGCTACTTCTTTGTATTTTCAAAAATGGAACCATGAAGGATTCCTAAAGAAGTTATTTTCCCTTTCAGGCTAGATAAATTTAAATATCCTTTATGTGTTTACATATTTTATTTCTGGAATATTCTGTAGGCTGAAGCTCTCAAAGAGCTTCTGTGTTTGAACTCTCTGATTGTCCAGTATTGACCTGTGTGGAGTAAAAGGTCAGCATCTTTGGAACACAAGGCATAACATTTCTTTCAGCATTTCCAGAGATCATGCTGGATCTCTTCTTGTTTTCTAGTCTTAACGACATCTTAGCAAAGTTAATATCTGAGACTCTCAACTTTTACAGGCAGTGTGATTAATCAACTTGCTGAAATGATACAGGGTGGGAGCATAATTTTGTTTCTATTAATTAAAAAAATAAAAGAAATACTCAGGCACAAGGCCATGTGGCCCTCACTACTTAGTAAATTTAATTAAATTGGCCGATTCCTAGGAGAGGTTTTCTGCTTCAGTGTGAAGTGGTATTGCAGGTAAGGTTTACAAGACTCTGTTTGGATAGGTGTTCAATTAGATTTTTCAATTTAGACTGTGCTAGGTTGATATCCATTTTTGAGTGAATCAGTGCATTTTGATTTTCTAATTTTCTGGGTCAAGTTTTCAAATACTACAGAGAATAAAAGGATAAACTTCATGAATGAGTTGAAGTCCAAGGGGAAATAAAATATTACTAATGGATTGAGAGAGTTCATAGGTGTCTTCTTCATTTATCTTCCAGTGACAATGCTCATTAATATCATTCATACACTTGTGCACACGTTTGTGATCTGTCGTTTTCTGAACGTGAGTTTACTTGTGTATGTATACATGTTCATGTGCGTATGTGAAGGTGTACCTGTGTGTGCAGGGACAGCTGTATGTACATGTACATAAAGGACAGAGGATAACCTTATGTGTTGTCATGCCTCAAGAAAAATGTCCATCTTTTAATTGACAGCTTCTCTTATTGGCCTGAAACTTGTCTAATTATGCTAGAGGCACTGGCAAGGGAGTCCCAGGGATCTACCTGTCTCTGTATTCCTAGCTCTGGGATGACAAACACATGCCACCATGCCAGGCATTTCTACGGAGGTCCTAAGTGTTGAATTCGATTCCTCATGCTTGAAGCATGCACTTGCTGACTGGGATAACTCCCTCACCCCATTTATTAAATTCCTCCTTCGTTTGTTCATTCACTGAGCCCACACTCAGCACCCAGGCCTTAAAAATATAATGATGATGAAAACAGATATGATTTTCTGAATTCTATGTTATAACATTGTATGTACTTTTGTTTTTCTACTACTTGCCTCATTCTGGAAATGTCTACTTGTTTTGACTTTCTGTTTTGTTTTTTGCTTTTTGAAGTAGGGTCTCACTCTAACCTAGGCTGACATGGAATTCATATGTAGTCTCAGAGTGGTCTCGAACTCACAGTAATCCTCCTACCTCTGCCTCCCCAGTTCTGGGATTAAAGGTGTGCGACACCACGCCTGGCTGTTTCGACTTTTGAGATGAATGAAATGAGTCTAAATCAACATTTGAACTCAAATGTGACATTCACAAAAACTCAGACTCATTAACTACCCAAATCATATTTTAGAGAGAAGGGGGAAAAAAAACATAAAAAGCTCTACTAAGCATTAGAACTTCATAAAATTTGGAAAAAGCCAATGTCTACAAGGTAAGAATCCTAGTCCTGTCTTGGCTGATATAATGAGATGTATACTCTTAGAGGGACACTGTACTTACCAAAGACTTATTCACAATTTTTGCAATTCCCCTATTAAAAAGGAAATGTAAGAGGCTGGCGAGATCGCTAAGCTCTTGCCTACAAGGCCTAAAGATCCAGGCTCAACTCCCCAGCATACATGTAAGCCAAATAGCAAGGTGACACATGCATACCAGATCATGCATGCATACAGGTGGCGCATGCATCTGGAGTTCTATTGCAGTAGCCAGAGGCCCTGGTGCAAGAATTCTCTCTCTCTCTTTCTCTCTTGTTCATTTTCTCTCCCTCATTTAAAAAAAAAAAAAAGGGAAGGGCTGGAGAGATGGCTTAGTGTTTAAGGTGCCTGCCTCCTGAGCCTAAGAATGCCCGTTCCAATCTCCAGGTCCCACGTTTAGCCAGATGCAAAATGACACAAGGGCGCAATGCCGCACTTGACCACAAGGGGGTGCATGCATCTGAATTTCGGTCGCAGCAGCTGAGAGGCTGCTGGCACGCCCATCTCTGTCTTCCTCTCCCTCTCTTTCTGTCTCTCTCTGTCTCTCTCCAAAAAAACAGGGGGGGGGATATTGGGCTAGAGAGGTGGCTCAAAGGTTAAAGGCACTTGCTTACAAAGCCTGGCAGCCTGGGATAGATTCCCCAGTAACCATGTAAAGCCAGATGCACAAAGTAGCCCATGCACATGGAGTCGGTTTGCAGTGGGAAGAGGCCCTGGTGCATCAATCTCTCTCTTCCTCTCTCTCTTTCTCTTTGCAATAAATAAAATATTTAAAAAGGGAATGTATCAACTCTTTTAAAGGTATTTTTCCAGTTCTAAACATATCTGAACTTTTTATTTTTCTCTTGAAAATTATAGTTGACTACAAAAGTCAAATGTAAGAGATTTAATACATTTTTAAGGTCATTTTTCTTTCTGTCCTTTCTCTGTCTAGCTCATCAGTTAAGCTCCAAAATGAAAAAGAGAGATGTTGTGTGTTTAATTTTAGGGAAAAGTAGGTGTTGCATTGTCAAGAGACCTAGCATGACCTCCCTGGCCTTTGAATAGCAGTTTCTAACTTTTGGCATTGGTTTTGGAACATGACAATATAGTGATATTCTCAGTGTAGTGATTTTCAAATATTTTAATCTTAATTAATGCATGAAAGAAGAGTTGTGTTTGCTGAGCACAAAGCTCGACAAGTGTGAGAGAACTATATCTCAGTTGTACATCCTGTAACACGGGGTTCCTGGAAGTTCTCCCGTCTCTTGCTGTGTGCTCGTCATGTGTAATCTGATAACTAACCATCTTTAGCTGATGAAATTCTGCTGTGTGCTGCTCACAGAGTCAGTCCATGTGCGAAAAATATTGAAAGTTCCTCAGCAGCACCTAGCATCACCCACTGTTACATGAGTTTCTTGGAACAGACCTGACACCTTTGGAAGTCGTCTCCAAAGCTTGCAGTTCCCTTGCCCGGCATGGTATGGTAGAATCCTTCAGCATGGACAAGGTGACCAGCCCATTATCTCACAAAACTTGACAACAGCAACACACAGCCATCTTTCTCTCTGTTCTACTCCTGTGCCTAAATGGCCTGTCATATCTTGTCTCCATAGAGCACTGTACATCTACATGGGCCAAACTTTAGTATTTTGTTTTTTAATTCCAGATATTGGCTTCAATGTAACTAGTTGAGAGGATACATGGAAAATCTCAAAAAGGAAACTAATTTTTAAAATTTTCTTTTTTCTATTTTTGGTATGTATGGCGAGGGGAATGTGTCTGATGTGATTGTATGTGTTTATGCACGTATGTGATGTGTATTCACATATGTAGCACAGATGGAAGTGCCCTGTGTGCATGTGCGTGGAGGCCAGAGGAGAATATGAAGTGTCCTCATCTTTTTGCTCATCTATTTCCTTAAGACAGAGTCTCTCAGCCATTTTTAGCATTTTTTCAGTCAGCAAGCTCCAGCAGTTCTCCAGTGTCCAACCCCCGGCCACAGGACTGAGGTTAGAGACATATTTGGCTATACCCAGCTATTTCACATGGGTCTCGAGGAATTGAACTCAGGCTCTCTCAGAGCCTAGTGTTTGTGCAGCAGGCATTCCTACCTTCTGAGCCATCCTCCCAGCCTTCTAAAAGGAAGCTTAACCCTTGAGCAAGCATGCGTTCTTTTTCTATATTCAGCACATCAACAGCTAAAAAAAAAAAACAAAAAAAAAAAAAAAAAAAACCTGGTTGCTTCTTGAAAAAAAAAAAAATTCCTGAAACTAAAAATAACAGACATAGAAATTAAATGTCTCAGATTCATTTCTGAATTAAATCTGGGACATGCACTTGTTGAAGGAATACTGGATGGCTGTCCTCAGTAGGAATATTCATGTTTGTAAGCCTCCTTCCTCCTGAGTCTGAGTAGAGGAGAGGGAAATGAAGTGAGATTCCTGCCAGCTTAGAGCTGGGTGAAACCTTATTTCCCAGGAAAGTTCAGCTTTCTTGTTTAAATGAAAACAGAAGGAAGAGTCCGAGGGAACAGAGCAGGGGGCGGGCGGGCGGGCGGAGGTAAAGAATATGAAATGAGTATCTGGTCCCTTAGGCTGGAGTCCGGGTACTGACCTAATGACACAGCCAATTCGAATTGCCGAAATGTGGTAAGCCATGGAAGGTCCCCGTTAGTAGACCGATATAAATAAGAATTCTTTTAACTAAACACAGCTAATGTCTAGTGCCAGGGGATGTTGACGTCACTCATTTATGACCCTGATGTCTTTTAGAATATAAACCTTGTTAATAATGCAGAATCTCTTGAAATGTATAATTCCCTGGCTCTTGATTCAACCTTGAGAAAGAAAGTACTTTATAGTACAATAATGGCGCCATGTCACTACAGTTTGAAGCAGGGACGGATGCATTATTTCCTGTCTTTTTATATCGTAATAGATTTGTGGTGGGATGGTTTAAGAGGCCCCTGCTGTCTCAAGCTGTTCTCTTCAAGTGCTGACCGTGAACTGGGCTCAGAGATGATTTGGACACAATATTTCAAGGACAAAATTTCTCCCCACACAGCAGAGAGAGCAAGATGGGAAGAAAAGATTATTTTCTCATTCTGCTTTACAACCACTAAGACAGACTCAGATTCCAGCACTGAAGTTTGAGTGCCGGGTTGTGGGCTGTATACATTTAATGGCATAAATGCCTACGAGGGAATGAAGTATGCAGGGCTGTTTAAGCCATGGTTTAAACAAATAAAGCACAGTTTCAGTTAAAAGTGCTAACGTGGCCACTCCCTGCCAAATCTCTTTGCAAAGCCTGTCGGCCACACTGTTTTTCCTACCGTGACAGATTGGATTTAATTGAAAAGTTGCTAGTTTTGAGCTGTCACAGTAGAATTGGTGTGGGTAAATGAATTCAGCCTGTGACTGTCCTCCGGTCTATTTTTACATAGCCTCTTTACCCCGGTCATCATTCCTAAAGAAAGCTATCATAAATATCTAAGAAGGGGAAGGCCTCTCTTCCTCATACCAACAGTCCAAAGTCCCAGCGGTCATTAATGCTCTTGATTCTTGTTTTCTGTCTCCCATAAACTTAATGTTTCCTATTTATGACATAGACTTTTTTTTGTTGTTGTTATTTTTAGCTTAAAGATCTTACTTATCTTTAGTTTCCTTTTATTCTAAAGATGGGTCACAATTCATTCCATAAAGTGGAATGAAGTCCCGTCCATAGGACTTTTGTTCTTATTCTTTTTAACTTATTACTTGCCAACTTCTCACATATGTATGAATCATATTTTGATCAAATGGCTACATAGCCCATTACCCACTTTTATCAGCCTTCCCCTCCTGATTAAGCCCTTCTTCCCACTATTCTCCAGTGGTAACACCACGCCGGCAAGCATGAACTACTGTTAGCTCCTCACGGATGGTGGGGTTTCAAGATTCCCTCTCCCATGAGAGAATGTTGACTGGCCTGGCCTTGTTCATGTAAGCACAGCTGCATGGGCTGGAGGGCAGCAGTGTGTCGTATCCAGAAGACAGCACTCCACAATGCTCTCCCCTCCTTTGGCTCTTGCATTCTTTTCCACCCCTCTTCCCCTGGGTTCCCTGAGTCCTGCAGGGGGTTGATACAGATATCTGATATAGTACTGAGCACTCAAGAATCATTTATTGGCAGCATATTAAGCAGCTGTGAATCTCTGAATTAATTCCCACTGACTTCAAAATTTAAAAACACCAGCATTTGTGACCAAGGCTGAGAGCAGCACTAACCGGTGGGTGTAAATTCAATGAAACAACCATAGTGGGTTTCTCTCGAGAGACTATGGTCTCCCCAGCCGTGGATTTTGGTCCTGGTTTATAGGACCAGACATGGATTTCTTTTGTACAATAAGCCTCAGCTCTAATAAGAAGATTGGTTATCCTCGTAAAACTCATGTCACCCTTGCACATCTTGCCTGGCAAGTCAGTAGTGTGGTATTTAGGATCTACCACTGGGTGAGACTTTTGATAACTTTTCTACCCCAACAGCCTGCACAGCACCTACTGGAATTACTCAAGTTAACCAGCAGAGAGGGAGCATTCAGTTCAGTTCTAGCTTAATTTCTCTACATCTCACACCCAAAGGACATGTTGTCTTCAACAGTAGGAATAGACTGTATTGTTTGGGGGAGGGGACAGGAGCTTCCACAAACAACCCCTAGGGTGCTATCTCACAGCTGACACTGTGCTTTCATTACTAAATGACCCTGGGGTTCGGGTAACCACACATCCAAGCAGGGTACTTCTAGTCATTGTCTCACTTTTAAATTTTTTAATTATATTTTTAATTTGTTAGTAAGGATTTCCATATGGCCTTTTGATATCTCCTAAGTTTTGATTAACACTCCCTGCCACTCTCTCCTCTCTTCCATCCTCCTGCCCTCATTCTTGCTTAATCTTTTCTGTTCTCAATGTACCCCACCACAACCCTCATGTCACTTGTGATCTGCTATCCTGTGACCCTGCTTAAGGCTTCTTTTCTCCCACTTCCTCTTGGCCATTTTCCAACTTCCTGCAGATACCTCAAACTGTACACACAAATCTGAAATCTGGAAGCTAGGGTCCTCATATGAAGAGAACATGTGGCATTAGTCTTTCTGAGCCTGAGTTACATCACATATAGTATCTATATAATCTTCAGATTCCACATTCTTGAAGTATGCTTTGAAACCTTGTAAACATGTTCTAAGAATAAGGGAGGCTGAATAACCTGGAATAAATGTTCTATTGTAGGGGAGGAATTGAAAATAAGTAAGGTGAAAATCAGGAAATCAAGGAGTATCGATGACTCTTTTGGTTTGTTTTTCAAGGTAGGGTCTCACTCAAGCCCAGGTGGACCTGGAATTCTCTATGTAGTCTCAAGGTGGCCTTGAACTCACAGTGCTCCTCCTACCTCTGCATCGTGAGTGCAGAGATTAAAGCCATGCACCACCATACCTGGCTCAATGACTCTTTTAAAAAAATTTTTTTTTTTTTATTTTAGAGAGAGATAGGTAGGGAGAGAGACAGAAGAGAGAGAGAAACACACACACACACACAGAGAGAGAGAGAATGGGCATGCCAGGGCCTCTAACCAGTGCAAATGAACTCCAGATGCATGTGCCACCCTGTGCATCTGGCTTAATGTGGGTCCTGAGGAAATCAATCCTGGGTCCTTTGGCTTTGCAGGCCAGAGCCTTAACTGCAAAGCCATCTCTCTCCAGCCCTCAATGATTCTTTAATATCTAAGTTGAAAGCTCTCACAGAAAAATTTCTTTAAGTCATTTCCTCCACATTTTTATTCACTGCATACTACCATACATGACTTAGAGCTTCTTCATGACAAAATGAGTCTCACACTGTCTCCTGGCGATCACAAAATTACCAGGCATTCTCGGTGTGTGGAAGCACACTGTGAAACATGAGACCTTCTAAAGGTAGTAGAAAACACAATTGTTCTCTCAATACTTTTTAGATACTTTCTGTCTTTAGTGAGGCTCTGTAAGTAGTGATCATAATAACTGTGGCCATAAGGAGCGGCAGTTTATTGCTACCCAATGTGTGCTTCATGGTCCGCTTCCTTTGGTTTGGAGCTCAACAGTTCGTCTAGACTCACTGGCCAGCGTGCCCCAGGAATCTCCCTGTTTCTTTCTCCCCAGTGCTGGGATAACAGGCATGGACCACCATGCCTGGCATTGACGTGAGTATGAGGGACAGGGATTAAACTCTGGCCCTCAGCATGCAACTGACCTCTCTCCCCAGCCCATTGTTCCAGCTTTTACGTCACATAGTTAAATCTGCAGAAGAGACGATTATATTTAGAAACTGGGAAAAACAAAACCAACAACCAGGTCCTAGAAAGGCAAGCAATGTTTGACATTGGAATCTCCATCACCCAGGCTCTGAATCATCCTTTGAAGACAGGAAGTGCCGCCCGGAGAAGAATGATGACAAACTCAATGGCACACAGGTGCAGAGGACAGTCAGGAGCTATTGAACTGACACATATTATCATCAGCTCCGTAAGCATAATTATTGGTCAAGGGCAGATTGTTGTAAAACAGCTAATAAACAGGAAACATTAACTTCCCTCATGCTGGCCCTTTGCAAAAAACCAATATTAGGCCTATGTGCTTTGTACGTGTATTTTCCCTGAAGCCAATTAACCTCTTTATTGGAAAACAAGAGCTTCGTTATTGTCGAACATGGCAGCTAATCCTTCACAGGAGATAGCTTTCATTGAGCAAGAGTGCAGGGAGTTGTGCTTACTTCACTGACTGACATGCCTACACAATTAAAAGAAAGATTAAGTGTTTAATTTCCTCAACATTGGTGATAGTGAAGGCCAAGAGAGCCATGAAACGAAAAACTATAGTTTTCGTGTTTTCATTCATCCAAGGTCAAGGGAGCAGCACAGATTCATTTTTGGATGGTGTATATCTTTTCATTATCCTGACCATCCAAAGAAGGGTATGTTTATGAAATCAATTTAAAAATATATTATTTTTGGCTTTTTTGAGTTAGGGTCTCTCTCCAGTCCAGACTGACCTGGAATTCATTCTGTAATCTCCGGGTGGCCTCAAACTCACAATTGCTCCTCTTAACTGCCTCCCAAGTGCTGGGATTAAAGGCATGTGCCACCACACCTGGCTGAAAGCAACTTTTTCTTCCTTTCTTTCTTTCCTTCCTTCCTTCCTTCCTTCCTTCCTTCCTTCCTTCCTTCCTTCCTTCTTTCTTTCTTTCTTTCTTTCTTTCTTTCTTTCTTTCTTTCTTTTTTTTTGGAGAGAGTCAGGGAGATAAGAGAATGGGTATGCCAGTGGCTGCTCAGCTGCTGTGAATGAACTCCAGACATGTGCACCCCTTGTGGGCAAGTGCGGCATTGCACCCTTGCATCACTTTGCATCTGGCTAAACTTGGGACCTGGAGAATTGAAAGGTCTTTCTTAGGTTAGAAGGCAGGCACCTTAACTGCTAAGCCATCTCTCCAGCCCTGAAATCAGTTTTGATTATTTTTCTTCCATATAACTTTGAAGGTTCAGTCTGGGACAATATATGAGCTGTGTATCTGTCAAATCACTGTGTCCTAAACTTTTGGCTGATGGGCAGTACATGAAAGATGCCACAGAGAAGAATGACAAAAATAAATAAAGAGAGAGAAAAAGAGAGAGAGAGAAATGGCCACTTCAGTGAATAGGCAATGCTAAAGTTGCATTTAATGATAACAATTTTTACCATTAAACGAAGCCCACCTAACTATGTCAAGAGAAGCTTCATGAGAAATAGTGCACAGTCATGTGCCATGCTGTATTTGCTTGGAAATTAACTCAACAAGACTTGTAGACCAGGCTAACAAGCATGTGCATGACAGCTGTGTGTGTGTCTATAACTGTGTGCATGTATGTGTGTGAGTGTACACCATGCTATTTTTGTTAGTCAGCTTCCACGTTTTATCACTGGATCTTCTTATCTTGTTTTGTCCAACTTCTTTATTCCTTAGCTAGTCTACTATAACTGTTCTCCCTCTCTGGAGTTTTCTCTCCACATGACCAAAGTAAAATGCACTTATTATTATTATTATTATTATTATTATTATTATTATATTGTATTATGATGAGGAGGAGGAAGAGGATGATGATGAAGATGGTCCTCTCTACTCTTGTGCCAAAGAAACCTAATGCACACTGCTGATGTCATTTTGAACTAAATGGTGACATGAAATTTTCTGATGCGAATGTTAAAGTTGCAATGAATTTAACTTAATAATGTTTGCTGGCATTTGAAATCCCACACATACTTCAAAGTATCCTACACTTAAAGGAGGTATAATTTAAATGGATGCCTACTCATGCATGACCATGGATTTTCATATCATCATATGAAAACTTCGATTTGCACAAAGGAATTAATTTTTCCTGCCAAGAACTATTTCAAACAAACAAACCTATACATTTTGGACCAAAAGAAGAATTGTCTTTACCAGTGATTATGTTAGACTTAGAGAGTTTATTTTTGACAGCTGTCTACTTGAAAGTAGCATTTTGGGCTTGAGATATGGCTCAACAGTCAAGGCACTTGCCTGCAAAGCCCAGTTACCCAAGTTCAATTCCCCAGTACCCACATGAAGCCAGATGTACAGAATGGTGCATGTGCCTGGAGTTCATTTGTAGTGGCAAGAGGACCTGGTGGACTCACTCTGTCTGCTGGGTGTGGTGGCACATGCCTTTAACCCCGAAACTTGGGAGGCAGAAGTAGGAGGATTGCTGTGAGTTCAAGGCCACCCTGACACTGCATAGTGAATTCCCAGTCAGCCTGGGCTAGAGTGAGACCCTACCTTGAAAAACCAAAAACAAAAAAAAATAGCATTTTCATAAAAGGTTTTATTAAGGATTTTAGTACATGAACATACTATAATTTGATCATAATTCACTTCCATTTTTCCTTTTATATCCTACCTCTCACACTCCTATTCCACCAAGCCCCTTCTCTTTCCTAGTAGTCCTTTATTTTACACCTAATTCTCTTTGTCCTCTTTCATGGTGTGTGTCCTCATGTTTATAGGCTCAATGTTGTGTAGGTCTTGTGGAGGGAACCACATCCATTGTGATGTCATAAGGGTCAGAAGGGATCAGTTCATATCTCAAGGACAGAGACCCAAAGTGCTCCTCTCCACCCCATGGCCCCTGCATTCTTTATGCTCCCTCTTCCACAATGTTCCTTCAGCTTTGGGGGGCATGACTGAGATGTTTGTAATCTTATCCTCTGTTGTCAAAAACCAAAACATCTTCATCATCTGTGTAGCTATGACATTCATTTTGGGGAGAGGAAAGGTTGTATGAGACAGAACATGGGCCTTATATACCTAAAAATCCTCTACCACACAAAACATTTTGATTATATTCTCCCAGAAAAAAAAAAAAAGGCTTTGTACAGCTCATGCTGAGGGAAAAAATAATGAAGCTTTCTTCATTTGTATGGATATTTTCCATTATGGTTTTAAAAGTTATAGCTTTGGCTATCCTCAGAATTGTACAGACTCTAAAATATTTGTGATGTCTGTGCTCAATCTTCCTTTTAACTCTGTCCTCTGAGTGGAGATGCACACAGCACACCTTATTAGTCAGAAAGCTCGTGGGATGTCCTCTCTTTCAAGCACTTTGAACATCTCTTGCATTTGTTCTGCCATTTCCGGCTACCTTTATCAAAGGAAAGAACATAATTCTCAGTGTCAATGTTATGATCGAGATCACAGATCAGACTCTAAACTGGGTTTATCAAAGGCAGCTCATATATCTCTTTGGGGCACATTGGGAAAGCTGTAGTGGAAGAGAGGGGGCCTCCCCAATTTAGGAACATCTGACATATGAAAGCCAGAATGTAAATAGATTCATTAGAGAGGGCTACTCTACATCTTAAGATGATTTTCCTTTCCTTTTCACCACAAGATACCTTTAAGTCAGTCTCTGCATCTCCTTGCAGTGAAGTGTTTGTTAAATCAATAGCCACTTGACATGGAGACCAGAGAGAACAGAAAAATGAGAGCCAAAGTGTTGTGAACCTTTGCCAAATTGAAATTAATCAAAAATGAAGATAAGTCATCTTTAACTTTACTGTAAGTCGAAGGGAAATTGAGATTCATCATTTAAACTTTCAGCTCAGCTTACTTCCCACCCACCCCCCTTAGCATATGGAGAACAAATCGTGAGGTGAAACCTATACTCATCCATAGTCCCATTGCAGTGACTGTTCATGATCACTACCTACACAATTTCTCTCTCTCTCTCTCTCTCTCTCTCTCTCTCTCTCACACACACACACACACACACACACACACACAACATGCTGCATAGCTTCAGTTTCATTCCAGCCAAGCTCAGTACTCCTGGGAGGCAAAAGTCACTGATTAATGTTCAGCCCAGGAGAATAACCGTGAGTTTCAAGAGCTGCTTGGGAAGCCAGTTTTTACCAAAAACAGCTGCAAAACCAGACTGACTTTTAACCTCCCCTGTAGACGACAGGAACTCTTGGCACAATTACAGTGCAAGTAGCATAGACTGTATGGGGTTACCATTATAGAAACAGACTTGGCCAGCAGGAAATGTTTACATCCTGCATGAAACCCTGATGTTTGACATGAAACCAGAGCTATTCAGAAAACAAAAGTCCCCATCTTTGAACTTGCCTCCTAGCCCAAATAAACAAATACTGCCCTTTCCTTTCCATCAAATGTCTCAATCCCAGCTACTCGCTTCATTGAACTTTTCTCATAGTATAAATACAGGAAATGCACAGCTCCTGTGCTATGCCTATAATGAAATACATACTACTTCCACCCAGGGTAGAATCTACCTTGGGCTGGTCCTTGTCTCAAATGTCTCAAACGTCTCCAGCATACAGCAATTATTACTTTTAATTTAAAAAGAATACCATGCTACAAAAGCCATCCAGACAGATTGTACAATAGCTTATTAAATCTGAACCTTAGGATACAAGATGTAGCATTACAATGACATAGTGACCTTTACCAGGTACTCCAT
This sequence comes from Orientallactaga sibirica, assembly GCA_036365145.1. NCBI lineage: Eukaryota > Metazoa > Chordata > Mammalia > Rodentia > Dipodidae > Orientallactaga > Orientallactaga sibirica. The sequence continues at coordinate 1,713,133 of JAEOAD010002373.1, forward strand.
CAAAAAAGACTGCTGTATAAGGGAGGGAAATGAAAGAAACCTGGCCAAGTGGAGCAGGCTAAACCCAAGGATCTACAAGAAAAGAACTAAAGTCCTTATCTAACTTCCAGCAACCCTTGGCAAAGTTATAGCACCAGAAAACCCCTAGTTACCAAGCCTCAAACCAGTAAGTGGGCAAAAAGAAGGAGTCTTGTGAAGGTCCCCAGTGTGTGTTTTTTTTTTTTTTTTTTTTGGTTTCACGAGGTAGCCCAGGCTGGCCTGGAATTACTATGTAGTCTCAGGGTGGCCTTGAACTCATGGTGATCCTCCTACCTCTGTCTCCCAAGTGCTGGGATTAAAGGCGTGCGCCACCATGCCCAGCTTCCCAGTGCGCTCTTAATTAGCTAATGGGGCAACTTACACCTGATATCCATGTTTTCCTTGTTTGCACCAGTAAAATAAAATAAGATCAGGAAAATTAGATGAGGCACCTACTGTGAGTCTTTTTAACGTGGCTGCTATATGCCTCTTTTTGAAAGAAAACACTGGTTTGTTCTTTCCTTAGGTTAAAAAAAATGCAGAGCCTATACTAGACCAGTTTCATTGAGCTGACAACTGTGATTAGATGATATTACTTTGCTCCTTGAATATGACCATGCAAATGCACCATTTCCTAACTCCAGAAGTCCAAAAGGAAATCAAGCAGCCAAAAGGAAATTATGTGTAATCATTCTATCTCCCATCTTGTTTGGATTTCATAAGCATATATGGGCAAGGGAAAGTTGGAAAGCATTTGAGGTCATGTGCTTGGGAACAGTGGAGTAGATTCTAGAGTGCTGGCTCTGCTGATTATCTGGGCGATACTAGGAACATGTTCAATTCCTCTCAGTTTCTCTTCCCTCATCTGCAGCAAAGGAATCAGGAACGTCTCAGGACATTAGGGTGTGGCAAAAAGAAGTATCCAAACATTTTTAGTCATACCAGTCCTAGAGTAGGGAGGGAAACTGCTTCTTATTTAAAGTATCCTACTTCCTCACTTGGACTGTTTCTGCCCTTCAATCAGCTTAAACGGTTATTTTTGAAACTTGTGATAGTTCATATTAGTTTTCCATTGCTGCTGTAACAAATTAATTATAAGGCACTATCATGTTAAGTGTCTGTAGATCAGATGTCTGAACTCAGGTTCACCAGCCTGAAGTCAAGGCATTGGCAGGGCAGCAATGCTTCCTAGAGAAACTGGGGAGTCTGCTTCCTTGTCTGTTTTTGCTTCTCTATGCCACCCACATTCCTTGTCTACCATCCCTTTGTCTTCAGTCTTCAAAGTTCATAAGTTACTAGGTGAAGTGGTGGCACACACCTTTAATCCCAGCCCTTGGGAGGCAGAGGTAGGAGGATTACCATGAGATCAAGGCCAGACTGAGACTACATAGTGAATTCCAGGTTAGCCTGAACTAGAGCAAGACTCTACCTCAAAAACAAACAAACAAACAAACAAACAAACAAACAAACAAACAAACAAATAAAAGTCAGTAATTTGACATCATTTTGACCACAGCTAGGAAAGGTCTGCAATTCTAAGGAACCATGTGATTATACTGAGCTCATGTGGATATCCAGAACCTTCTTAATCTCAGAGTCCTTAACTCAAACACATTTGCCTTGTGAGGTAAGGCTATGTTCACATATTCCTAAGAGCAGGATGTGGACATTTTTAGGGGTCACTCATACATGCCATATATCCAGAGAGACAGAATCTTATAAATTCTGTTTGGTATTTACATGCAAACATCTTTGTAACTTTGATCCTATGTTTCGGATAGACATGAAAAATTCTATGGCTTTCCTATTTCTTCTTTGGGGTTCCCTAATGTCAAAGGAAGTGATGTGAAAGTAACTCAACTAGGAAATAAAACTTTCAAATGCATCTGGGTCTTGCATCAGACTACGATCAAGGTTATCTTCTTGATCAAATGATTTAAAGTATGTACTAACCTGTTATGGGGAAAATTAGGTCAGATGTGTTGAATAATCTAACAGCTAACTTGAAGAAACTAAACATTTTAGGAACAGCAAGATGAAAATTATGTATTAATCATGACCAAAATGTAGTCAGAACTATTTTTGTCCCATTAAAAATTTCCCAAGATCATCACATATATCAATGACTCTCATATTCTGATTATTTTCCATTTTAATTATAGACTGTCTTGACCCAAATTGTTTTCAATGTATAACATTCTGTTATGCTCAGTGCATGCTCGGATCTTGCTGTAACAGACTCTAGCCTTCTGTCTCTCTTTCCTTTGTGCTTCTGCATTACTAAAGCTTAAATACTAGAATTCTGCAGAAGTTAACGTTAAGGTAATGTTATTTGTTTATACTTAAAACTTGCCTGATCATATCTAGTTCCATAGCGTTATATAACTTCCATCTGATAAAGTCATATTTATTTGCCAGGACCTGCCTCTTCCCAATTCCTAATAACATCTCTGTGTCAATCCTTACTAGACACATAAAACCTGCTCCTCTGGAAGTCTTTCTCATCAGAGTTTATAGCAACTGTCCTCTTTCTGCTGCCCAGTCCTTGGAGACTTCCTGGGAAACCCTCCATCTCACACTAGACATAAACAATATACGTAACTCTATTTCCATGTGCACTGAGAATCTGGTCCCTTTTCACACCATCACTATTTCCCTGGTCTCAGCTACCACCTCACACCTAGATTAGTACAACGGTTCAAAAATATCTTTTTGTTTCTGTCCTTGCCTTCTCTTCTGTGGGCTTCCCTTGTCATGTAGAATGGAATTAGTACTGTGAATACAAAGCCCTGTGCTCTCTGATTTCTGCTTCCCAGTTCTCATCTCTTACTATTGGCCTATTTGCTCTCTGGCCTCATAGGAGCCTTCAAATTACTTACGCAAGAGACCTGCAATTCACCTGTCAGGATAAAAGTCCCATGCTTTTCCCTCTGTTCTGTGCCCTGAGAGGGGAAATGATATAGACTTCAGCAGTGGGTGCTTTGGTTCTCTGGTTGTAGCCAAATGGGGGAACTATCAAAGACCAGGAGGAGGAGGGAGGTCGGACTAGATAGAAATCCATTGGTTTCCTCCATGCAGGTTCTCTGTTAGCAGGTTGCAACCCTTAATGAGGGATCCAGTCCTATACAACCGCTCTCTCTCTCTGGGTCCTGGAACTACTCTCATCCCCTCTCCCTTTAAGGGTACAACATCTTTACTGGAAACACCCAATGTTAGTTCTAAGTACTGTAAATTTCTCTCTGACTTCCTAACACACTCACTTTCCTCTTTATTCAGAATGACTTCGGTCCTCTAGTGCTAGGGAGCAAACCCAAGTCTTTCTACATCCTAGGCAGGCCCTGTAAACATTGAGCTGCACTCCCAACTCACATAGGGCCTTTTGATTAGACTCAACTCATTCTTCCTGTGGAAGTAGAAGCAGCATAAAAGCCAAGCATCCTCCTGCTGCAAGACTCCAGCTGTCTGTACTCATTCTTCCCAAAGTAAGATACATTCATCGCCTTAATAGTCTCATGGCTCATTTCTTACCTGCATATCTGTCTTTGTTCAAACGTTGCCTCTGTAGAGAAGCACTCCTTGGCTATTATACAGAAAATAACACCCTTTCTTCCTTCCCTCTTTCACAAAATATCACGTTTTACCCAATGATGTGCTACAAGGCTATTTCTTTATTACCTGTCTTCTTTGCTAAGAATGCAATGGATGCTATGTTTGAAAGGGATTCATGTTGCATGTTACAATATTCTTAAGCCTGTAACAGAAATGTGTGTATCTTAGGGACATAGTTTACATACTCGATAAATGAATGCAATCAAATTTTGAATTAACTAGGCAGACAGTATAATAAATGACTGTATGGAGAGCTCCAAAATGGTACCTTGGAAAGAGAAGAGAACCACACTGGAGATGGGGACAGACAAATGAATCACTAAATCTTGCAAAATTCCAGGACTATGAGCAATACCAACTGGGGGGGGTGCAAAATAATGAAAATAATCAAAGTATGTGAACGGAGGAACGTGATGGTTTATATGGGGGTCAACTGGACAGGACCCAGAATCACCAGTGGGGAGTTATAGTAGGTTAGCCTCTGAGCATGCCTGTGAGGGGTTATGCAGGTTAGATTAGTCTCTGACAACACCTGGTAGGGATTCTCTTAATTATCTGGGTTGATATGAGAAGATCCACCTGAGATAAAGGCAGTGCACTCCTGGAGTGGAATTCCTGAACTGTATAAAAAGGAGAGAGCTAGCTGAGTAAGAGCATGCATCTCTCTCTGATTTCACACAGTGGCATTAATGTCATCTGCTGCCTCAAGCTCCTGGGCCATGTCTTCTTGCCAATAATGGACAGTAACCTTGAACTCTTAAGCCAACACAAACCCTTCCTCCATTAAACTGAGTTTGGTCAGGTGTTTGCTCCCACAACATCACAAGTATATAATACAGAAGTGAGGTGTACAGATGTAGTAGGTCAGAGGTAGAGCACTTGCCTGGCAGGAACAGGACCTTGTGTCCTTATGTGTGAAACTCAGCACCAAAACAAAATAAAATATATAGATGAGATTTGCCAGAGGGGTGAGGGGAAACCCGGAAATATGATATATACACACAGGAGCCATGGATGTCAATATTCAATTTTATAGGATGGCCATGTAAAATGTTGAACTTACAGGGTTTTATTTCACTTGGAAGTTTGGAAATGATTGCTGTTTCCTGTCAAATCTGAAACTAGGCCATGGTCAAAAGTCAAGGCTGCAGAAATGGCTTAGCGGTTATGACATTTGCATATGAAGTGTAAGGACCCCAGTTAGATTCCCCAGGACCCACATAAGCCAGATGCACAAAGGGGTGCATGTGTCTGGAGTTCATTTGCAGTGGCTACAGGCCTTAGAGCACCCATTCTCTCTTTCTCTCTACCTACCTCTTCTCTCTCTCTCTCTCTCTTTCTGTCTCAAATAAATAAGTAATAAAATGTTTTTTTTTTTTTTAAATAAAGGTCAGAGTAAGCCAGTCATGGTGGCACATGCCTCTAATCCCAGCACTTGGGAGGCAGAGGTAGGAGGATTGCTGTGAGTTCCAGGCCATCCTGAGACTATGTAGTGAATTTCAGGTCAGTCTGGGCTAGAGTGAGACCCTACCTGGAAAAACCAAAATAACAATAATAACAGTAATCAAGTAAAAAATATGATGTAGAAAAGAAACATTGGAAGTAATTCATGGAAACTGCTTCCAAGGACACCGATTTTGTATTCTTTTTGCTTTGTGTTTTCTTTTATAGCTTTGTCTAGATTCTTTACATGTCTTTGACTCTCACATGCGATCCAATGGTGTTCTGAATCCACAAATTGTGTTTTACTGTTTAATGATTTTTGTCTGTTTGGCTGTAGTAGAAATACCTACCTCTATGCTACCTCTGAGGTATTGGAAGACATTGATATCAGCTCAACTCAAGGACATAGAAATAACAAAAGTCACAAAGAGACACAGGAGTAACCACACTCCTTTTGTGAACAGGAAGTTACGCTCTGTGTCTTTGAACTCCCAACCCTCCGTGTGATGTTTGGCTGATCTAGACAATGAGTAATTGGTGAGTGGATGAATAAACAAATGACGAGACCTGAAGTACAGTAGATTTTACAGGATTCAACTTGAGCAGATCAAGGATTTACATCTAAAGTCATAATAGGCTACTTGTTACATGGGCTACACGTAATTTTCTTCTAAAATCATCTTTAAAATCCTGACAATCATTTCATTTAAAATGATAGGTTGATGAGGCTAAGGAGATGGCTCAGTGGATAAAACACTCATTGCTCAAGCTTTAATACTGGAGTTCGATCCCCACTCCCCATATTTTACAAAAGCCAGACGCTATGGTGTACTTCTGTAATCCCAGTGGATGAAAGGAAGGCAGAGACAGGAGAATTTCTCAGAAGCTTGTGGCAAGTGGACAAAGCAGGGTGAGTCCAGAGAGAGAAACCCTGCTTCAAATTGAGGGGGAAAGGCAAAGACCCACCAGAAAATTGTCCTGTGACCTCTATACAGGCATGACAGTGCACACACACATACACACGCACACATGCACGCAAGCACATACACACATGATGTTAATAACATGTTTTAAAGTGCTAAGTTAAGTCATAACATACTCACTTACATTCCAGCTTAACTTCCTGAATGAAAGATAAATTGGACATTAGGAATGAGATTTCTAGATGATGACATCAAAATAAAAGAGAGACTAATGGAGATGGTAAGGGGACACAATGGAGAGTGGATTTGTGAGGGGAAAGGAGGGAAGGGAGAAATTATCACGGTTTATTGTCTATCATTATGGAAGTTGTCAATAAAAAAAAAGTAAAAACAAAATAAATGGGATTTCTATGAAGCATAAAAGATCCTGATAATTCCCAGTTCTGGAGATGCCTCTAAAGTGTGGAATTTGTCCATCATGATCATGGGGGGGGGGATCAAAAACATCATGAAAAGTATTGGGTAGCCAGAGATAGGGCAGAAGAAATTTTCAGGTGGGAGGAAGTTATCCTGGGTCATGGGACTGATAGGAGCAGAGGTTGGAATGAGCAAGGCCTGAGTGATGACATACCACAGCTTAGTTGTCCAAGATAGAATGCTCTGCAAGAGATGGACGGATAAGGTCGCATTACTGCCACTCAAAGAGCAAACATAGTGGGAAATATGTTTGTTTGGTTTTTTTTTCATTCAGAAAAAGGACATCAATTTCTGTTTCAGTGTGCCTTACTACTAGGTCAAAAATGAAAAGCCATTTAGTAAGGTTGGGAACCCTCTTCGAAGAGGACAAAGCCACAGAAAGGTAAACTAGTCTTTCAAACCAGCTTCCACAGAACGAAACAGCTGTTACCGCAGCAACACATGAAATGCATACAATATAAGTAAGGTATATCATTTTGTCATTTGAGGTCATGTTAACCTTCTGGACGATGGACCCAAGTACTCCCTGTATAGTTAATCATCACTTACTTTAGAGTTGGTGGCTATTTCAGTTTGATGTTCTGTTCAGAACAGGCATGTGAAAGGCTGCTGAAATGCTCTATTTGTTTATGTAAGGTCAGACTAACCCAGAGGTCTGTAAGTATTACAAAATGGGAAAAGTTTAGATTAGTCCACCATTCTATGTGTGATTGTGCAAAAGACAAGTCATTCTTTGTCACCCGACAAGGTCACACTACCATTCAAGTTGGAATGTAAAATAGACTTCAAACATAGATAGATATATGAGGAGCAAATTTCTACATGGAGAGAAGTGTCAAACATTGACAATTACTTTGTGGCATTGCATAAGAGATCCCTCAGTTATAAAGTTTAATATTTCACCGAGTTATGTCTAAACAATCAGCATATGTCTTGGTGAAGAGCGGACTACTGGCCTGAAAATTAACAATTAATTTTATATTAAGTTTGGCAGAATGGGAACTGCATAGTCAATAGGGCTAGCAAACAGCATGATTTATATATCACTTTTAATTAAACATGAATTCTTTAAAGTTATTTAAAAATGAACATGTTGAGTTTGGTTCCTTTATCATAAATATTTTAGTAGGGGCATAATGGGTGCATTTTTCTACATTTTTTAAATGATATTGTCCATCGGTCCTGCCTGTCTAAATGCCAATAAATGGATCAAAATAATGACCACAGAGATAAACAACCCCAAGGAGACTTTCAGAGCAACTGATAATTGAACTGAAATAAATTTGATATTTGAAGCCATTGTTCTCAAAGAACAGTGTGTTGTTTGGAAGCAGCCATTCATTTTTTTCTTTAGCATCCAATGTTTATCGGCTTTGATAATTGAAACTTGAGCTAAAAACGTATGACCAAGTAAAATTCAGAGGAGAGAGAGAGAATATGTCTATAGATTGAGCTTAGATTAAGAATTCTGAACAGGCAGGTTGTCATTTTTTCTTGAGATAAGCATTTTCATGGAGGTCAGTCTGGAAATATTTAGAAGGATGTAAGATGATTGGCTTTAAATTGAGCAATTCAATAACATTGAGATACATTATCTTAGAGCATTGATTTTTCAAGAACAACAGTGCAAGAAATAACGTCGCAAAGGAAGCATGAACGAGGACATAAATGACAGGGAAAATTTTACTTCTAGAAACCTATTGATAAACCACAAAGTTAAACAAGGTGGAATTACACTATAAATATTTAACTTTAGAAATGTGTGAGTAATAATGGCCCTTTAAATCAAAGATACATTCTGTGAATTATCTCATGCATATTTTATTTAAGAAGTATTAATAGAATACTTATTAATTTGTAAGCGCCAAGCTCTGAAACAAGAAGGAAAAGATATATGTGATTCCTGATCACCTGGAGCTTAGAGGCCAGCAAGGGTGACAGACCATCATAAAATAGCACCAGTGAGGGTGCAGTTTCAGATGATACCCAAAGGCTCTCCAGAAAGTGAACAGGGGCTTGTGATGGCATATTGTGACTTTCACTGACAATTCAGAAGCTATATAAACCTCAGCCTTTAGGTGGAGTTGAAATTAACCAGGCAAAAGCTACTTTCAAGTAGCGGTTGTTGATGGATGGGAGTAAGTCCCCGGTGATTTCTGTGGCAGTGGGCAGCATGACTCACTTGAAAAACTGAATGGAGTTGGTAAAGTTGAAGCACAGAGAGGAAAGGGTTAAACTGGTGCCAAAGTAGAGAAGCCATTGGGGGATCTGGTCTTTAAAGACGGAGACCTCTTGATGGGATTTAAGCAGGGTAAAATGATCAGTTTATGTTTTCCAGCTGGCTCCTGCTACAGTGAAGAGACCCCTCTTACAGGACCAGCCTGTTCTTAGGTAAGAGAGGTAGGATGCTGCTACCTTGTACTGGGAAAAAAAAAAAAAAATGTATGTTGCCCTTAGATGGTAGAACTCATGGAGACTGGGGTAGTGGATGGTTTCAAATAGGAAAGAAAATTTAATCATTTTGTCCAATCAATATAGAGACCCAGCCCATTGTAGTGGTACGAGCCTTTTTGCCTTTAATCCCAGCACTTGAGAGGCTGAGGTACAAGGACTGGATCACTGTGCTGTGTTTGAGGCTAGCCCGAGACTACATAATGAATTCCAGAACAGCTTGGCTAGAATGAGACCCTATCTAAAAAAAAACAAAAACAAAAACAAAAAACAAAAAACATGGACCAGGGCAGATGGCTCAGTGGATAAAGCAACTCTGAGTACCTGAGTTAGGGAGCGAACAATAAGAAAGCCTGTTGCAAAATGAAGTGAAGGTGAGGCCCCACCTCCAAGCTGTTCTCTTATCTCCACACATATGTGGTGGCACACACCTGCACTTCCACACGCACAAACATGTTCTCCCTCTCTCTCTTTCTCTCTCTCTCTCTCTCTCACACACACACAAATGCACACATACCCACATGCTACATAAATACATAAAAAATATTTTAAAAATAAAAATAAAAAATGTAGCTGGACAATCCCAGATCCCCGAGCCAGTGCTTAATGGTGATAGACACATGTAGAAGTGTTTCCCTTTGGTCTTTGTCTTCGATGACAGGCCCTGCCCCCACGGTGACCGTCCAAGGCAGGGTCCCTCGCTGCAAGGACAGTCACACTATGCTCAGTAGTCAGACCGGCAGGAGTGGAACTTTCCGTGTGGATTAGAAATGGCTGACAACGGATAAAAAGACCTAAAAGATGACTGTGGGATGTTACTTCCTGTGATGAGAAATGCTAGAAAAATGATGGGTGAAAGGGAGAACCTGGTTTGTTCTTGCATACATAAATACTTCCTTTTATTAGTACAGCTCTATTCACAACAACTAAGAACAGAAACAGTGTCAGTGTTCTTCACCTGATGAATAGGTAAGAGAATGTGGAACATATACACAATGGAATATTATTCAGCCATGAAAAGAACGGGGTGTTTTCACTTACAAGGACATGCTTGAATCTGGAGGGAATTATGTCACATGAAATGAGTCAGGTAGGCACAGAAAGACAAGCCTATTTATAACGTCACTCGTGTGTAAGCTCTAATGAAGTTGATCTCCTAGGAGATAAGCAGAGATTAGGGAGGTCCAGGGAGAGGAAAAGTTAGTTGACTGGTACTAAAGCATGGTTGCACAAGACAAGTGAATGCCAGCAGATTAAGGTGACTCTAGGTTATAACAATCTCCTGTTCATCTCGAAAAGACCTCACAAAAAAATATTGAATGCTTTTATGACAAAAACAATAAGTGTTTGAGGACATTGACATCCTCTAGATTGAGCATTACACAATAAATATGTACATATCCCATAAATGTGTACAATTTTATGTGTCAGTTAAGTAAAAAGGTACTAACTCACACGGCATTGTTTAGAAGTTGTCTGAATAGCTGTGACAATTTTGATTTTATGAGGTTCTATTAATTTCTGTGAACAAACATTCTTCAAGCTATTTTAATTCCCTACCACTCCATTCCCCAAATGTGGTTGTAATTGAAAAGTTAAGCACTCATACGGGTGCCCCATTACTCTTGCTCATTGGTATAAGGTTAATGCATGTGAGTGTAATAAAAAAAAAAAAAACAAGTAAAACAGCTACATAATTTCTACCTTAACCTGTTGTCCCTTTCAAGTGTATCTGGATTTGCTCTGTCCGTGATGTTCCAATTCTGCCAAATATGTATGCACCTATTGGGAGGAATGTCATGTCTTTTACTGTGATTCACATTTCTTTTTGCAGATTGCTGTGATTTCTGCTGGGATTTTTTGAATGAAAAAATGTCCTCTAAAGGCTCACCTATTGCAAACTAGGTTTCCAGTTGGTGGCACAAATTGGGAGGTCCTGGAAACTAGGAGGTGGGATCTAGCTGGAGAAAATTGATTACTGGTTGTGCATTCTTGAGGGTACCTGGTCCTTGGCCCCTTCCTTCTTCTCCCTCATCTTCCTGTCCTCCATGGTATGATGAAGCTAGGCCAACCCTTTTTCACCATGGTGATGTTGTTCACAAGTACAGGGGCCAAGCAACCCATGCATGGAAGCTTCTGGAATCATTAGACAAAATCTGTCTTTCCTCCTTTAAATTGTTCTCTTGGGTTTTTCCTCTCAGAACTGAGAACACTAATACATTCTTTACAAGTCATTCAAAATGGTATTGATTCATGGACTTTTAAATGACACAGCTTTCCACAATGTTCCTCTGATAGTCCCTATGGTCCCGTGCAGAGGACTGTGGACACTCTGACAGTGGCATCCCAGGTCTTCATGGCTCGCCCCTCACCCCTCAGTACATCTTTCTGCATCAGCACTTGTCTCTGCTGCCTCTGCCTTCTGCACTTGGCAGTGACAATGAAAGAGGTTATAGTTTCCTCTTGGGCAAGAGAAGTAATGTCTTGACTAACATCTGAAGAGACTTTTACCATACTGAAAAGGGAGAAAGGTGGGAGCTGCTAGGACACACCTTGTGTAACAACATGGAGCATTTCCTGTGACTGCAGGATTCTGGGACATTGGTGTTTATTCAATTCTCTATGGCATGCTTATTACTAAATATTATACCTGGACACTTGGGATTATAAACATTTCATGTGTGTTTTGTTTTGTTTTTTGTTTTGTTTTGTTTTGTTTTGTTTTGTTTTGTTTTGTTTTATCGAGGTAGGGTCTCACTCTAGCTCAGGCTCACCTGGAATTCACTCTGTATTCTCAGGATCCTCCTACCTCTGCCTCCCGAGTGCTGGGATTAAAGGTGTGCGCCACCACGCCCGGGTTCGTGTGTGTTTTGAACAGGATTCAAGGAGGGACGGTTACCACTACTATCATCATCATCTTCATCATACAAAAAAAAACTCACACATAGATCTGATGTACCTGGTAGTGCTTTAATGTTTAGATCAATTAAGAAATCAAATACATTTTATTGAGCCTTCATGTTGATTTATAAATTTAAATACTTGTTTCACTTTTTAAAAATATTTGTTTTGTGATAGGAAACTGTCATTGTGTTAAACTATTAGCTCAGTTTTCTGTATCATATGATATACTTTGACCACCCCCCAAGTACTCAGCTATGGCTAAGACAGAGACTTTCTGCTGTTATTTAAAAATGAGCAAAGTTCAGTCATTACTAATGGATCATTTATCTTCTTCATCTTACTAATTTAAAACACTTTTTCTTAGATGACTATGTTTGTAATATCTATACTACTTCAACATATGAGTCTGTTTCTTACCCAAATGAGAGAGAAATAAATGGATCCTGCCATTCTGCCACCTCTGTATAATTCTCACTCCAAGGTGCCCTAGGTCCCAAGCATGGGTGAGAAGGCTTTTGCTGTGTTTCATCCTAGATACCATTCGGGGATCCTTTAGAGACCCATTTCTAAGCCTTCCTAAAGTTTAATGAATACTTTACACATATTTGGGGCACATTAAAGAAACTTGAGTCTGAAGCACATTGCTTGGCCAGAGATACAGAGCCTCTACCATGAAAACGCAACTCCATGGGAAGCTGGTTTGCAACAGTGTGCTCTGAGGAAGAACCACTCTTAAAATAGAAAGCTGCTCTGGTTCTCAGGCATCTTACAGTGCTAATAGAGAGATAAGGAAAAAAAATAGATTACTGGACTTAGTATACAATTCAAATGATGTTTTTAAGTGTTTTTAATTGGCATAGAATTCATATAACATAACATTCATCATTTACTTATTTGTTATTGATTTCTTTGTATTTGTAGGTGTAGCGTATGGAGTTATGTATGACGCATGCATATGTATGTGTGCAGATGCACACGCACCCCATGTGTACACATGCAGAGCTCAAAGGACAACACTGCATGTTTTCCTTTGTCACTTTTCTGGGCCTTACTTACTTCCTTGAGTCAGATTTTCTGGCTGAACCTGGAGTTAGACTGGCTAAGCAGCAGCCCCCAGTGATTCTCCTGCTTCTGCTCCCCCCAGCACTGGAGTTTTTCCATGAGTGCTGGGGATTGAACTCATGTCCTCATGTCGGCACAATAGGCATATTTTAACCCACTGAGCCATCTCCCCAGCTCACATTCATTGTTTAATTTACACAAATTAATTTTTTATTGACAACCAAAATACATTGTTCGTGCATGGTATGACACTCTTCAGTTGATGAGCACTGAGCTAATGCTGCTTTCTGGCTAACATGGATAATGTAGAATGGATAATGTAGAATGTAGTTCAACCAGATTTGCAGATGTTTTAGCTCACAAATTTATTTATTTATTTATTTATAATTTAATTTTATTTTTTTAATTTAGTTTTTATTTATATTATTCTAATTTTACATTCATAAAGGTGACTCCATTATCCTCCTCCCTGTCCTCCCTCTTCCAAAGGGACCCTCATCAATGGGGGATGTGGGTCATGCATTGTGGGGGTAGTCAAGAGTTATGGGGGATAGGCCAAGTCTCTGTGTATAATGCCCCAACTTGTGGCTCTAACATTCTTTCTGCCCCCTCTTCTGCAAATTTCCCTGAGCCACACTGGGGTCATTTTAGTTCTACTTCAAATTTGTTTTTGATGAACACATTTCTAAGCACTTAAAATCTGTTCTTACAGTGATTTTCAAAAGTAGAATATTTTGTCATTAGCTTGCTCACTATGTCGTACGGCAAGTTTCTTGAACTTTGTCCTCCTATCTGGCTGACCTGTTCTATGTTTTGACCAAAATGTCACCAACCTCCCACTCCCAGTGCCTGCAACCCACTAAACTCTTTGTTCCTCTAAGTTCCACATTTTTAGATCCTTCATGTAAGTGAGATGATGTGATGTTTGTATTTCTGCCCCTGGCTTATTTCAGTGAACATAATACCCAACAGGTTTATCCATGCTGCTGTGACAAAATTTCCTTCTTTTCAGAGGCTCAGTAGTATTCATATTGTGTGCATATACATTTTCTCTATTCATCCACTGATGAACTCGTCAGTTGATTTTGTATTTTCATTATAGTGAATTGCGTTGCAATGATCACAGGAGTGCTGCATACTGACTTCATTGCCTTTGCGTATATTCCCATTAGTGGGGTTATTAGGCCACATATGATTTGATTTCCTTTTTTTTTTTATTTTTAGATTTTAACTAGGAACTTCAATATATGAACATACTACAGAATGGTAATATTCTAATTGGATTCTATTTCAATTTTTTAAAAGAAACTCCACACTATTTTCTACGATGACTGTACAAATGCACAATTCCTACCACTAGTGTGCAAGTGTTCCCTTTCTCCACATTCATGTCCACACTTGTCTTTCCTGGTGTTTATGACAGCCATTCTAATAGAAGTGGGGTAATAGACCACTCATGGTGGTTTGAATTTCCATGTCACCGGTGTGTATTGACACTGAACTTTATTGTTTCCATAGACCAGTTGGCAATTCACATATGTTCTTTTGAGAAAACATATTCAGACCATTTTCTTATTTAGTAATCAGGTACTTCGTTTTCATCAATCTGGGTTATTATAGAACTCATTATATTTTGGATATTAATCCCCTATCAGGTGTAAGACTCAACTCTCAGGGCTAATACTGAACACAGCTGGCCCTGTCTGCAGGTTGTCTTTCCAGCAGGCTGATATTTTCCTCGCCTGTAGAAAAGCCAGAGTTTGATGCAATACCATTTGCATATTTTCATTTTAGTTACCTATACTTTTGGGGTGCTTTCTAATTAACCATTACCAGACTAATGGTATAAGGCTCTCTTTATCTTTTCTCCTAGTATCTCCATATGTTCTGATCTTATATTTAAGCCTTTAGTCTCTTTTGAGTTGATTTTTTTTTTCAGGATGGTGTGAGTAAAAGGTCCCATTTCATTCATTGGCATGTACATATATAGTTTTCCCAGCACTATTTATTGAAAAATTAAACTTTGGCAAAGGTATAGAGAAAAACAAACCATCTATGCTTTCAGTTGGACTGTAAATTAATACCATCACTGTGAAAAACAGTGTAGATGCTCATCTAAATATTCAAAACTAAACAACACATGTGCCAACAATCTTGTGCACAGAGCCATATGCAATGCAATCAGTACCACAAGAGAGGCCTGCAGTCAAATGTCCATGTCAGCCTTTCCCCCAGGAGCCAACCTATGAAAACATACAAATTATGATCCGCAAAGCATCACGGGTTGGAAGCCAAGTCTTCAGTGTGGCAGTATTAGGAGCTGTGGCCTGATTGGAAGTGTTTGGGGTCATACTGCCACTGCCCTCAAGCATGGACTAATTTCCTCCTGTGAGAGGAATTTAGTAATCACAATAGCAGGTTCCTTGTCCAGGCCCCTTTGTTCCTGTTTCACATTCACAGGCACTTGCTCACCTTTTTGCCCACCCACCATGCTATCAAGCTATTCAAGAACTCCCTAGAAGCCAGCCAGTTGTCAAGGTCTGTCTCTGGAATTTGGAGCCTCCAGAACACTGAACAAAATAAGCATCTCTTCTTTATCAATTATTCAGTTTCAGGTATTCGGTTAGAGCAACAGAAAATGAGCTATGCCATCCACTGAGGTTGAGTGGATAAATAAAATATGTTACACATATCTATAGATAGATCTGCATATATATAATTGAATCATAAAAATAAACCATTTGCTTCAACATGGATGAGACTGAAGGGTTTTATGTTAACAGAAATAAGCCAAAAAACAGGTAATAGCCCCCAAGTGCTGAAAGTAAAGGCATATGCCACCATGCCAAGCAGAGAAAGGGAGAGAGAGAGAATATGACTGTGCCTGGTCCTCTAGCCACTACAATGTAACGTCAGATGCGTGGGCCACTATATACATCTGCCTTTATGTGGAAACTGAGGAATTGAACTCCAGTCGTTAGGCTTTGAAGGCAAGTGCTTTTAACCACTGATCCGTCTCTCCAGCCCCTAGGATAATTTTTTTTTGTCAACCATCCAGGCTAGATGTACACACTTGTGCAGTTGTGACACATAGGCTATGGGGTGATCATCTACTCTCTGATTGGACATGAGACTTGTTCAGTGGGAATACTTGGTATTGAGAACCAACTCAGAAACCTAGGAATAGAAAGGTCATGAACTCTAGAAAGAAGCTCCCACTTTTCTTTGGCTAAAAACAGAGGGTATTTTCTACCAAAAAGTCTTTTAAATGCCTATGCTTATCTACTTTGGTCCTGTGCCCTCGCTCTTGGTTGGACAATCTGCTTTTTACAGATGGAAGTGAATACCCAGGAGACCCAAGATCCATAGGAATGGCAAGAAAAGAAAGCTGACTGCCGAGCATATGAGTCATCTCCATCACATCTGTGGTAGCCCAGGAGACATCACAGAAGAAGTGTCAATTTAAACACGAGTGCTACTCTCACTGTTAGCCTGAGAAACCTTCTCCGGGGAGATGGCAGTAGACACAGAAGAGACTCAAAACTCATCAAAGCAGAAATTTAGAGGATTCAGAGAGCTCAACCCTCAAGGAGATTTATAACACACCTGGCAAGGCTTTGGAAACATTGTTGAAGAGGGGAGAGAACTATTGTTAGAGCAACAAGGTGGGGAGGAACATCCTAAGGCAGTGTCTCCCTCCCTCCACTCAGGGACTGACTGGGGCATTTATGACCCCAGAGTGAACACCAATAATCCAGTGAGGAAGGACCACAGTGGAATGGGGGTGAAGGGGAGAGAATATAAGAGTATAACCTGATAGAAAGACCATTGTACAATATGTTTATACAGCAAAATTCACAACTAATAAAAATTTAAAAAGGAAGAACCCATCAGTAGGCCATGGGCCATTTTTTTAAAGAATCACAGAAAACAAGTTAAAACAGTAGTTCTTAAACAACACTCATGCAAATATTGGAGACCATGTATCAACCAGATCCTAATAGATTTGGAGCCAAAGGGTCTACATTTCTAACAAATGTCCAGGTGATTTTAGTACTGCTGTCTCTTCCATACATTGACTAATAAGACATTAGATAATTGAAGAGGCATTTTACATTAATCAGAAAGAAATATTCATTCAAAAACATGTATTTGATATTGATTTAATTAGTATGTACTAGGCTATCTTCCCAGCTACATTAGGATATTCAGTTAATCATGTATAAAGAATAAAATTAAATGGTTACCTCATATTATATATTAAAATACCTGTCAAGTAAAGTTAATTTTAAAATGACAAATAGTTTCAACTATGTAAATGTGTATATTTATTTTTATATTATTAGTAAAGAGGCCTAAGATTAGTCTTTAAGATAGAAATAAGAAAAGGGAAAAAAATGGGTTGGAGGGATGGCTTAGCGGTTAAGCCATTTGCCTGCAAAGCCAAAGGATCAGGTTTGATTCCGCAGGACCCACGTTAGCCAATGTACAGGGGGCGCATGCATCTGGAGCTCGTTTGCAGTGACTGGAGGCCCTGGAACACCCATTCTCTCTCCCTCCCTCTTTCTGTGTGAAATAAAGAAAAATAAAATATTTATTTAAAAAAAGGAATGGAAAAATTATAAGACTTGACTTATAAAAATTAAGGGCTGGGGAGCTGTCTTAGTCAGTAAAGTGGTTGTCACATCCCTGAACCTGAGTTCAGTCCACCAATGGGCACATAATAACTAACTAATCATGGCAGCACAGACCTGTAAACACAGAGCAAGGGAGACAGAGCATGCTCAGGGGCTCACTGGCCAGCTCACCTAACCCAACCAGTGAGTTCCAAGTTCAGTGAGAGACCCTGTCTCAAAAAGTAAGGTAGCTGGGCATGGTGTAACACACCTTTAATCCCAGCACTCGGGAAGCAGAGGTAGGAGGATCACCATGAGCTCGAGATAACACTGAGACTATACGGTGAATTCCAGGTCATCCTGGGCTGCAGTGAGACTCTACCTTGAAAAACCAAGAGGAAAAAAAAACAATAGTAAGGTAGAGAGCAACTATGGAAGACACCCTGCTGATCACTGGCCTCTGGATGCATGTGCACACATGAGCACCCACATATACATATGAAAATGCATATACACCACACACAGGCACATGCCAAAAAAGAAACAAAAATGTTATAATTCTGCATGACAAAAACCACTTAAAACATTAACTCAAATGATAGATTGTGAAAATATTTGAAACATCCTAAGAATCTAATGATTGTCCGTTAATATGCATAGGCAAAAATACTATAAATATATAAGGTAGAAACACATTGAGTAGTATAAAAATACAAGTAAAAAATGCTCATTGAAAAATTTTCATGAAATGCATTTTAATGACCCAAAACCAGATGTTTTCAATTTACTAGTAATTAACCTCAAATTTAAGTATAAGATATTTTTCTTAACCATTTAATGATAGGTAAAAAATAGTTTTGAAAAGTATAGAAAAGTTGACACTCTCATGATTGGCATAACAATTTCTTAAAGTTTTATTTATTTGAGATAGAGAGAAAGAGAGAGACAGACAGACAGAGAGAATGGGCCCGCCAGGGCCTCCAGCCACTGCAAATGAATTCTAGACACATACACCACCTTGTGCATCTGGCTTACATGGGTATTGGGGAATCAAACTTGGGTCCTTTGGCTTTGCAGGCAAACGCCTTAACTGCTAAGCCATCCCACAAGCCCCTGGCATAACAATTTTGGTCAATATGAGTGAAAAGACTTACAAACAAACTCAGTGTAATTAGCAGCTCTACAACTGCAAAGTAAACCAAAAAAGAATGAAATTTGGATATATTTACTTCTAAAAATGTGGAGCACAGTACACTTTATCATGGCATATATAAGTATTTGTTACAGAGACTTTCTCAGCTGGGATAAAACACCCAATCAAAAGCTTACAGTCTTAAAAGGAAGTTTCAAAGTAATATAGCAGAGGCTAGACATAGTTCCCTCCAACATCAGGTGGACAATAGCAGAAGGAGTATAAGCCAAATTCTAGCAAGGGGGAGTTGCTATAATACCAATAAGCCCACTTCAAACAACACACCTCCTCCAGCATGGCTCCACTTCCCAAACTGCCATCAGCCGAGAACCAAGCCTTCAATACACATGAGTATGGGGCACACCTAAATCAAATCACCACAGTTTGTATATGCTATATTCATAATATAAAATGTGAAATAAACTAGTTTGCAAAATGTGGGTTGGATGCATCAGTTAGGGTTCTTTCATCATAAGCATAAAGCCATTTTTAAGGTAAAATCCAGGAAAAGGAATCAAGAAAGCAGGACAAGGTCAGGGACTATCAAACCACCTTTCCCATCTTAGGTAAGATGTCAGGTGAACTGCAAATATTTTACATACTCCACCTCCATCTCTCCATCTTTCTATCACTTTATTCAAGATCTAAAGTCAGACAAGAATGAGGCTATTTGTTCTGTCGTGGGTTAACTGCAAGTCCCTTGGTTTGGGGAAGAATATAGTCCTGTCAAGACTGTGAAATAGCACATTGGCAAGAAATGAAAGAGGTAAATGCTAGACAGATCCAAACACCCCCAATATCCATTGTTTTCAGTTTGATCCCCTACACAGAAGTCATTAATGTGTTTGCGTGTGTGCTATGTACACAGAGGAAAATAATAGCATAATACTGCATTCTGTTGGTAAACTGTTAGATGATAGATAAATTTTATTTTAATCTTGGTCTTTTGGTATTTTCTAAATTTTTAAATATGAAAACCTACTGAATTGGTATTAATCTATAAAAATCATAAAGTTGAGCATATTTGAGCATCCATACTCTGGTCCCTCTGCTTATGTGGCAAGCATTTTACCAACTAAGCCAGCTTTCTAGCCCCTAACTTCTAAAAAAAATACTCCAATTTTATAGTCTTTCCCCTTCTTATTTCTATCTAGTGCAAATTATCCCATAAGCTATAGTCCTATTTCAAATATTGAAAAGTACTAAATTATAGTAAAGCACATTTTTTTCTTACTTTGCACAAAGTGCCTAATATAGATTCTGTGGAATGCATCTTAAAACTAACTCATGAAAGAGGGAGGGGATGTAAAGGGAAGGAATTGGACTGGGTAATTATGGTCAAAGTACATGACATATTTGAAATGTCTTTAAGAAATCCAATATTATGTACAGTGAGCACAAACCAATAAAAGTTGTTTTGAATATTAATAAATAGAAAACTTGCTGGACATGGTGGTCCACACCTTTAGTCCCAGCACTTCGGAGGCAGAAGTAGGAAGATCACTGTGAGGTTGAGGCTAGCCTGATACTACATAGTGAATTCCAGGTTAACCTGGCCTAGAACAAGACTCTACCTTGCAACACCAAAACAAAACAAAATCCAAAACCAAAGCAACAACAACAACAACAAAAAAAACTTATAGAAAGGTCACCTTTGCTAAAGAACTTGCTTCAGATTTGTGCAAGACCAAGACTTATAATGACCTTCCAGTTAATTGAAGTTCCAGTTATCTCTACAAAGAGATAACCTCTTTGCTACTTTTCTCTACAGAGGTTCCTGGATACCATGGCCAAACTGCCACATGATTGGTCCTGTCATTATTGGACTAACTCCTTTTTAACATGAATGTGATTTACTTCCTACAGCATTCTGAATGTGGAACTCTGAATCTAGTGCTATGTAGCACACACTCTGCTCAAAGTTATTGAGATCAAAATTAAAGTGAGGGCATGCAATGCTATTCGTTTTGTAAGTGTCTTGGTTCAAGATCAAGTTCTTTAGTAATCATGGTTTATAATAGCAGAGGTACATCACAAGTGGGGCATATGAATAAAATTATCAAAATTTTAGCCAGAAGAACCATCACTCTTATTTTTCCATTATCACTAGAATAATGAATGTATTTTAAGTGTAAATTATCATATTTCACAAAATTGTGTCCTCAAAGTCTAGAATCTTTAACAACTAAAATATTCATATCAAAAACTGATGACATTTTAATTCCCAAATATTAGATTCAATGGTGCATGGCATAATTATCAACATAAAAATGTTCTCTTTTCATTACACACATACACTCTTTAGAAGGTTCCAGAATAAAGATGAACTAGTTAATCATTAAAGTGGCAATAAGCTACCATGTAACTTGCAAATTTTATGATAAAAGGTGATTTCATTATCTTTCAGATGAAATTATAAGGTGTGGGGGCTTTACAAAATATTTAGTAAATGCCATTTTATTAGCTTTAATTTGTTAAAGTATTTAGCTATAACTAATATGGTACAAATGACTTATTTAATTAGTTGTTCACTAAAATAAAAATGAAAGAGAAGACATAATATCTCAAGGAATGACTACAAAGAATATTTTAATATACATGAATTAGCATTAGAACATTGGGTGATTAATCAATTAACATTTATTGCTAGAAATTTTCTAGAAATGTAACTTTAAGTGAGATTTGGACAGAAGAAAAGTAAATGTCTTAGAAATGCTAAGATAAAATTTAACTTAAAGTTTAGAATTTGTTTTGTAATGATATTTATGACTCCAGCTCCAAAGCTAGTTATTCAAAATTTTAGTGGTTGATCAAAAAAACACAACTGAATTTATTTATACAAGTAAATATGAAACAAATACTTTATCTTTTATTCAGAAATTTTCTTTGAGATTTTTCCGAGTATTTCAAATCAAAAACTGAATTGTCAACACATGTGAACAATAGATTTGCACTTCTCAAGTACATCCAATTAGAAATATTGTCTCTTTGTTAAAGTAATATGCTTTTGTTTTTAATGCTAACGTGTTGAATTGAATTAACTAAAATTCATTTTGTGTACTTCCATCTTCTCTGAGAAACATTTATTGAGATATTTAATAGCTAGCTGGTAGTTTATTCTATAATTATAACAAAGATAATATTTGCAAAGCCAACAGAAAGTCAAATTAATCAAAATAATGAGAGAAGTTCATTGCATTTTTGCAAAAAGAAAAATTACTTTTTCAATGGCAGGTTAAAAACACAAATGGATGTATCTCAATTCATTGATTTGCCATTAGTTACATAAGCACAGTGAGCCACAAAGATGCTTAACAGGGTAACAAGATTCAGGAGGCTGTGTGTCTCTTCCTACAGATAAAAGAATTCTAAGCCTTTCCACTCTTATCTAACTTATTCTTATGGCTTATATGCCAGAGGGGTGATCTTAAGGTTTTATTAGATATGTGACTGTTTCACTGGAAATGACCTTCAGCTTACAGAGGAGATGACCTCCAGATAAAGCTCTTTCTGGTTCTGTGTTCTATTTCAGATTATCAGCTCCAAAGGTTATAACTCAGAGAGGAACAGGAGGGATTTTTACCTTTTATTCTGAAACAGCAGGTAAAATAAATCTCCAGTCAGCTTCGGTTTGGATTCAATGGTGTAATAGGGCTGTTGGAGGAAAATCAAGCCTGTTTGATTTAGTCAAAGGCACTGTTCTTTACAGAACTGTCTCATTTTATCATTTATTGATTTGATGGGCAATGGTGTTCTGGCGTCTCTTCTGCTTCTATGACAATTGATTTCAACAGCAGCATAGCCTATCAAACTCGATATTATGGAATCCCAGACAGAAATTTATGGGACCCCAATTCAGTAATTATTGCATCAGAAATCTTTATTTTTGTTAAGACATGAGCCCACTTATAAAATCTGAAATCCAAGGGAAACCCTGAAACATTTTACCTTCACCCCTATTTGGAATAAAGGCAGGCTTAGCTTGGTTAGGGCTAAAAGGTCAGAACAGAAGATCACCTTTCAGTCAATGTGCGGTGGACAGCTGCTCCAGACAGCCAGTGAAGCTTGATGGAGCAATGACCTCTTCATGATTGTGCCCTCAGCAGTGTGATAGGACACTGGTCCTAGGTAATGTGAGCTCCTCTCTCCTGGAGTTGTGGCAGGTTGCATTTACTCCCTTGGTAAAGCATTCACATAGTGTTTCCAAACACCTTGCCAGAGGTGGATGACCAATGTTTGGAGCATAGAGCCCCATATGTTCAATTTCATCTTTAGGCATTAGATAATAAAGAGATTTGTAGACCACTTTTTAACTTTGCAGATGTCTTGGAAACCACAATGTCCTTTTATTTATTTGAGAAAGAGAGAAAGAGGCAGATATAGAAAGAAAGAGAGAGAGAGAGTGAGAGAGAGAGAGAGAGAGAGTGAGAGAGAGAGAGAGAGAGAGGGAGAGAATGAGGACACCAGGGCTTCCAGTCACTGCAAACAAACTCCAGATGCATGCACCACTTTGTGCATCTGGCTTTCGTGGGTCCTGGGACTCAAACCTGAGTGCTTTGGCTTTTCATGCAAGTGCCTTAACTGCTAAGCCATCTCTCCAGCCCTAAAAATCACAATTTCTAAGGGACATATTTTTAAGGACTTGAGTGTCTGAAACTTGTGATCTATAAACACCAAATTCAGAAAGGACACACAAGATGTGAACAATGTCCAAAATTCATCTGACACATATGTACCTTCTTTTGCTGCAATAATTTCCATATAAAAATGTTTATCTGGTATAAATGACTAAGTATGACCCCTTTTAAGGGAATGCACCCATTCTTTAAATTGTTAGCTTTGTAATGTTATTTATTAACAGGAAACCGTGAAACCCCAAGCAATTCCAATCAAATTAGATTTTACAGTGGTTAATAAATCACATTTAATCATATGCATGTGCATTGTTAATGTCAAATAAAAAGCCAGCAAACTACATTGTATTTATATAAATGACTATGACGACTATTAATTTCACACAGTCATGCCATCAATTTTCATTTTCTTCTTTTTCACCCTGAGTTCTCTTATTTTTATAATCAGGATAAAGGTGGAGAACAAACCAATTAGTTCAATCTCATTATAAACTTTTTCCCACAGACACATGAGAAAGCAAAAGGTCAGGGGCCTGGTCTTTCTAGCCCCAGGCTGATGGTCTCTGAACCTTCCAAGTACCTTTTCATGTCCCCAGTCCTCTATCTGATTCTGGGAACCTGCTCGGTTCCCAAATAGCTCATCCAGATGCTTCTCTGACCCACCTTTTCTTGCTCTCACTCTCACCCCTGCAAAAAATTCTTTCTACTCTGGAGAGTTCATGGAACCTTAATATTTCAACCATAGGGTGGTTTTTACTCCTCTAGGTAAAATTATCAAATCTGTCTTTAACTATAATTTGAATAATGATTTTAGAATATATAAATATTTTGTCATGACAAATTAAGTGAACAGACCAGAGTTAACAGTCTTCTTCTGGTACGATTATAACAACTAAGGAGTATCAGGCAAGTGTCTCCTGGGATGCTGGTGTCTGGACTTTCTTGAAAGAGGAAAAGATACCTTATAGATAAGTTAGAGACTGAATACTAAAGATAGTAGTGAAAAGCAAAAGGACAACTGACTGAAATCTGAACTTTCGGGGAGGAAGAAAAAGAACAAGACAAATGCCAGGAAGGAAGGTAGCTAAACCAGAGGTAGCCACCTCTGTTAAAGACTGCTCTTTTGTTTCTAGATGAATTTTAGGGTATTTTCTCTATTTCTGTGAAGAATGTCATTAATATTATGATTTTATGAACATATATATATGATTATATTGACTTTATAGATGGCCTTTAGTAACATGGCTATTTTTGCACATGACCAAAGTACAATATATGCATGCATAGAAATATAATGAAACCTACTACTTCATACAATCAATGTATGCTAACATAAAAGACAGTGTTTAATATTGCTGAATCCTGACAGCCCATGTTTGAAGACAGCAAGAAATTGCACTCATTTCATCCATTTCAGTGGGGACAGTAGTTCTCAATTATGTTTATAATTCTATTCAATTTTATTGTTTGACTTAAAATAACTGCAAACATCTAATTCTTCTATATTTTTATTTTAACTGCCTTATAGAAAATGTCACTTAATTTCTCATTCAATAACTCACCCACACTAAACACCTGAGGGTGAATGAATCAAGATATATATATATATATATATATATATATATATATATATATATATATATATATTAGTGGTTTTGCAGTCTGGTGTAAATCCTACTTTAAAAAATAAATATGGTTGAGAGCTAGGTGCAGTGACTCATGCCTGTAAATCCAGCACTCAGGAAGCTGAGGCAAGAGAGTTGTTATGAGTTCAAGACCAGCCTGGGTTAGTGAGTTCAAGGCCAGTTTGGGCTACTAAATGAGACTTTGCCTCAAGAATGTCAAAAATAAATAAAATAAGCACTGGGGAGATGGCTTAGTGGCTAAGGTGTTTGCCTGCAAAACCTAATGACCCAAGTTCAATTCCCCAGTATCCACATAAAACCAGATGCGCAGTGGCACATGCATCTGGAGTTCACTTGCAGCAGCTGGAGGCCCTGATACACCCAATTTATATCTCTATCCCTTTTATCTCTTTTGCTCTGTGCTAGCAAATAAATTCAAAAGTATTTTTAAAGTATTAATAAAATAGATAATATTAAGACAAATAAGAAATGGTATAATAAAATGACAAGAAATGGAACAAAAAATAAAATATGACATTTACTTTACTGAAGAGAATGAAGTTAAAAGAGGAGGTGGGTGCATTTGAAATAATTCATTCAGTAAACAAGTACTAACTGGATGCCTGCAAATAATGGAGTGCAGGTAGAAAGAGTAGGTCCAATTGTCGACAACACAGGCAAGAATCTCTGCTGTTTGGGTCACAAAGCCTCTCCTATGAGACAGAATGTAACTGAGGTGACATAGAGCACATATAAAATGTGAGAATAAAAATGAATAAAGCAAAGGAGAAGTAAAGAAATCAAAAGTTCATGGATATACTCTTTGAAGATGAGTTATGCATAAGGATTTGTTTGGGGAGAATCTGACCAGGAAAGTAAGAATTTGGAAGAAACCAATTTTATCTAGAGCAGAGAACATGCACGGATCCCCAGAAGCTTGTAGCGCAATACACATACAGACACCAGCAAGCTGAGGGGTGGAATTGTTTGTGCATGTGTGTATGTGTGTGTGTGTGTGTGTGTGTGTGTATACATATTATTATGTTCATGTGTACCTATATATGCACTTGGGAGGTTGAAAAGAAAGATAAGAAGAGCATGATTAAGACCAACAAATGAAAAACAATGAGATCACTTCATCAGCTTTCTCAACTTTACACTGATACATAAAATTTAAACTGATACATAAAATATCACAATAGTAACATTATATATATGTATGCACATTGTGTAACGTTGAAGCCGATTAAGCATATCTATTTCTTCAAATCTTTACTATCACTTCTTTGAGATTTTTTTATATGTACAGTTCATTATTGTTATCTATGGCTACCTTACTGTGTAATTTTATACAAGGACTTCTAACTCCTGTCTAGAACCTAGTATCAGTTGCTCAGTCTTTCTCCATCCTTCCCTCATTGCTATTCTCCCCAGCCTCTTTAGGCATTATTCTACTCTCAACTTCTGCAAGACTGGTTCTTTATATATCCCATAAATGAATGACATCATGCCCTATCTTTCTGTGTCCAGCTCATGTCACTTAACACAGTCATCTCCATTTCTATCAATGTTGATCTTCAATTACTGGATTTTACGTGTGGGGGCAAATATTACTCTTATGTAGGTGTAGGTACCACATTTTATATCCATCTGTCAGCTAATGGTCACTGCAGTTGTCTCTAGTTCTTGCCTATTGTGAGTAGTGCTGTAATGAACAGAGGACTGCATCTATCTCTATAGCATACTCATTTCATTTCTCTTGAATACTCATTAATTGGATCTCTGAATTTCTATTTTTAATTTTTTTAAGAACCTCCCAAAAATCTTTTTGATTTGTTTTGAGGACTGGAGAAATGCTCAGCATTTAAGGCACTTGCCTATAATGTCTAACAACCCACGTTCGATTCCCTAGTACTTATGAAGTCACAAAGTGGAGCAGGCATCTGGAGTTTGTTTGCTTTGGCTGGAGACCCTAAAGTGTCCATTTTCTCTCTCTCTCTCTCTCTCTCTCTCTCTCTCTCTCTGCGCACGCACGCACGCGCTCTGTGTGTGTGTGTGTGTCTGTCTGTCTGTCTGTCTGTCTGTCTGTCTGTCTCTGTATGTGTCTAGATAGCTTTGCTTGCTCTCAGACTTGTAATTATCCAGCCACAGCCTCCCAAGCGCTGGGATTGTTGGTGTACACCAACAGCCTGGCTAAGCTTTAAGCTTTTAAGCAAGAACTGGTAAGTCATATGAAACCAGAAAGTTGGCTATAGTAATGTTATCTGCACAAAGTTGTGAATTTTCCTTGGACTTACATATGTTGAGTTCATCTTGGACCTAAATGCCAGTGGACAAAATTATTGGTGTGTAAGAGAAGAGAAACAAATGAGAATGGCACCATCCTCAAAGGAGTTGTTAAACTGGCTATAGAAAAGAAGAGCATCTTCTGATGGAAAAGAGAAAATGCCCAGATGGTAAATGTGCGAGCATATTTATTGGCTCAGTTCATTAATTATCATATCATTAATATCATATTCCCATTTTTATTCTAACACATTCTTTCAAATATTCTTAAAAGAAATAAAAGTCTTTTTTTTATTTTTGATGTGTATGATCTATGTGCATATGCATGTTAATGTGTGTGAGTGCAGGCATGTTCCTGCCACAGCATGTCTGTGGGAATCAGAGAACAGCTTTGGGTGTCAAGCCTGGCCTCCCGTTTTGTTTGAAGCAGCTTTACTCATTGTTCACGACTGTGCTCACAAGCTTCCAGACAATTCTCTCTCAGCCTCCCTTCTCTCTAGAGGTGCACAGGGATTATAGCTGCTCTTGCTACAATTTCTGGCTTTTTCACGGACTCTGGGATCCAAACTCAGGTACTTATACTTGTGTGGCAAGCACTATACCCACTGAAACAACTCCCAGCCCTATTTGTTTGTTTTTGAAACAGAGTCTCCCCATGAAGCCCCATCTGGTCTTGAACTAGAAGTCCTCCTGCCTCAGCCTCCCAAGTGCTGGGATTATAGGCTTGTTTTATATTCACACCCATCTCTTGTTTTGATTTGTGAAGCAGCACTCCTAAAACCTGATATGCAGACCTCTGGGAGTTCTCAAACTTCTTGAGGGTGGGCCACAAAGTCAAGACCGTTCATAATAATACTGTTTGCTTGCTGTTTGCACTGTGCTGATTTTGAGCAGGTGGCGCTATTACAATGGTACCGGCATATTGACATAAATCAGAGGCGGTGACACCAGACACGACAGTTGTCATGGTAGTTTTCATGGCCATGTATTTACTGGGAAAAGAAACAAATATATCTATTTCATTCAAGAGTTGCTTTGATTAAATATTCATCTAATTCAGTTCCTAACTGTGAATACACGTTTCTAACATGTGAGGCAAATGTGGGCTAGACATTAAACACGCTTGACATTGCCTTGAAAAGTGCTGTTTCTGGAGGAAACTATTCTAAATAGGTTTTTCAATGAAACCCTATCTCTACTTGAGAAAAATCTAGCCATGAGTATGCATACTTGGGTATCTGGCAGACAGTTTCTTCAAAATGAATAAAACTACCCTGCTGCCTGAAGGAAAACAATGGTTAGCATCTGTTGCTTATGATAAAAAATTAATTTCCAAACAAAATTCGGGCTTAAGGATACTCTCCTCCCCTCTCCGAACTGAAAGCTACCTCTGTTGAGGTTGGTGGAGAGATTCACAAATGTGATTATTTTTCACGTTGTATAATCAGCACACCAATCATTTTTCAAATGGTGAATGCCCATGAGGCTATAGCATCAGAAGGATTTGAAGATCTATTAGACAGATAACTCCATGCCAATATGACAGAGTGCCAGAAGTCTACTGCTGGAGTTTCAGACTCCTTCTTACAACTTGAATATAATGAACTCTCAATTGTGGACTTGGGGGTGTAGCATCAAAAACAATATTCACAATTATTTTAAAAAGGTATTAAACTTCTCCTAAGCTGCATATCTATGTGAAGCTACCTTTTCTTCATATATTTTAATCCATTTAACAATGGATCTCATGGAGAAGACAATGAAAGAATCTAGCTAGCTTCTATTAAACTAGACATTTTAAAAATTGGCAGAAAATGTACAAGAGCAAACCTTTTTTCATTTAAGGATGATAAAGTTTATTTTCATTAAATTGTTGTGTATAATATATAAATATAAATATAAGTCTCTTATTACCTTGAAAAAATTCAATGTATAATTTTATTTTTCAGTTTTAATTTATAACGTGAAAATAATTACAGATAACCATGTTTTTTTTTAAAAAATGAAGTAGAGTCACCAGACTTGCTGCATAAAAATGCAGGACACAGGGACTTTCAAATTTAAACATGAATATTTGTTAGTATGCCTATATCCTATGTAATACTTAGGACATAATCATACTAACATTTTTTATTATATATCTGAAATTCAAATATAACTAAACATCCTAAATTTCATCTCACAGATCTATTGGCATTCTCAATTTCTAAAAGTATAAAGACGTTTCAAAACTCCAGTTTTGGGGGGCTGGAAAGACGGCTTAGCTATTAAGGTACTTGCCTGCGAAGCCTAAGGACTCAGGTTCACTTCCCCCGTACTTGTTCCCCAGCACCCTCATAAGTCAAATGCAAAGGTGGCACATAAGTCTGGAGCTTTTTTGCAGCGGCTAGAGGCCCTGGTACCCCTATTCATCTCTCTCTGTGTCTCCCTCTTTCTCTCTCTCTCTCGCAAATAAATAATTATTTTTTTAAAAAAACCTTCAGTTTGTAAACCACTGTTTCAATGCATTCTGTAGTTTAAGTCCCCCCCCCATCATTTTCTCTTTCTTTTTTATTCAACTTACTAAGATTTAATGAGGTTTAACCACAACTAATTACTTTACATGCCTTATTGCCTCTGGACTTAATTGCTACTGAACATCTTGCTTTTCCAGTTAGTTCCAGACACGGCTTATTTATATTTATATTTTCATCAAATAGAAGATAAACATATTGAACTAGTAGAAATGATGAGGTTGCTCTAGTTTCATAGCATGTTTCTTAGATAACAATGGTGAATTCATGTGCAGGGTGTGTTGAAACAATGTAGGCTTTTGTCAAATAATTAAATAATAGTAGAAGTGGCTCCTATGCCTCCATTGTATAGACATTTCATATAAAAGTAAGAAAATAAAGTATTTGGTCTAGAAGCCTTAAAATTTGAGGTTTCAGACAAGTATTCAAGAAAGAAAGCTTAATGGAAAATCGCTATCAGTTTTTACTTAATGCTGGCAAATATTTTGCACACCTCAGTTGATTAAATGACATATTTGCACTGATAATAATAGCACCTTATAATATTTATTGAAAATAATGGTTATTTAAAATGGATCACAAGTTAAAATTTCTAAGGTTGAATGCACATTTATGAAATGAGTTATTTATCCATGTTAGCAGGCAGAAACTATACCTGTGAGAAACATCATGGCCTCCCATGCTTTTTTACAGAAAAATAGATTCAGAATGCCACAAAATCTTAAATGCTTCAGCCCCAGCATAACAAACATTACTCCTAGAAGATAAAAATGTGAATCATAAACAACAACAAATTCATTTTAGGGTGAAAATTACAATTTTTATGTGTATGGGAAAAAGTATGGGTACATGCAGAAAAAAATTAATAGCAGTTATCTCCTGAGTCCTTGAAAGGATAGAATAAGAAATACTCATTTCTGTTTTATATCCATTTATGGGATATATTTTTATCTTTAGACTACATTTAAAAAATAAAGAATAATTCATATTGAAATTCACTGTTATTTAAACAAAGCAGGCTCATATGTCATAAGCTCATCTTGTTTTACTGGCAAGTTTCAGATCTCTTTTTATGATAATATCTTTACATATATCCTTTTACGCCAAATTAAGTCTTTTAAAAAATATTTTTTATTGGGCTGGAGAGATGGCTTAGGGGTTAAGGCGCCTGCCTCCTAAGCCTAAGAACACTGGTTCCAATCTCCAGCGGTTCCAATCTCCAGGTCCCACATTTAGCCAGATGCAGTGACGCAAGGCCGCAATGCCGCACTTGACCACAAGGGGGTGCACACATCTGGATTTCGTTCGCAGCAGCTGAGACACTGCTGGCGTGCCCATCTCTGTCTTCCTCTCCCTCCCTCCCTCCCTCCCTCTCACCCTCCCTCCCTCTCTCTCTCTCTCTCTCTCTCTCTCTGTGTGTGTGTGTGTGTGTGTGTATGTCTCCGTGTCTCTCTCCAAAAAAAAAGATATTTTTTTTATTTAATTATTTGAGAGACAGAGAGAAAGAGGCAGAGAAATAGAGAGAAGAGAGAGGGTGTGCCAGGGCCTCTAGCCACTGCAAATGAATTCCACATGCATGTGCCACCTTGTGCATCTGGCTTTACATGGGAACTGGGGAATTGAACCCTGGTCCTCAGGCTTTGCAAGCTAGTGGGTTAATTGATGAGCCATCTCTCCAGCTCTACCTATATCTCTTTATTTTATTTTTTCAATTTGACAGAAAGAGGGAGACAGACACACAGAGAGAATATGGGCATGCCAGGGCCTCCAGCTACCTCAAATGAAGTACAGATTCATGCCCTATGTTGTGTATCTGGATTTATGTGGGTACCGGAAAATAGAATCCAGGCCATCAGGATTTGCAAGCAAGTGCCTTTAACCACTGAGCCATCTCTACAGCTCCACCTGTCTTAATTGCTAGGTAGCATGGAAACATCAAAGGTTTCCATCCTTTCTACATGAAAATGCACAGTTTGTTGCCATTTTGGAACATTGCTTCCATGAACGTGAGCATATGAAACCTTATGTGCAACTGTGGGGAATTCCCAGGGCAGTGAGCTGGAATAAATAATTGTTTCAGCATGGTATCACTGTCAGTGTAGGAAACATATGTAGCCTTGTTTACAATCTCATGCTATTTCGTGCCAGTTATTCAGAGGGCATTATTTTCCTGGGAGCTCACAGGTTTGAAAATGTCAAAGAAGTCACCTAAATGGGATCTGTCTCCTTATTACTAGACTGTGTCTGATATCCCAGATGGCTTTGTCCAACATCCATCCTCACCCACCGCTAACACACAGCAGCCTGCAACGTTCAATCTGCATTTCCCAGACACTCTGGAGGCTAGCCCATGATTTAAGTTCCATCAGACTCTTGTGAGAATGCTTACAAACAGAATCAAGTAGAGGAAGAAGCCAAGTTAGAGACATACATTTTGCAAGTGAGATTCAAGGCCGAGGTGGTAGCTACAGCAGCGGCTTCCCACTGCGGATTCCTGATTCAGCAGCTTCCTGGAGCAGCAGGGGCATATTTCTGGATCATGGCAGAGAAGCCTGGGACTGAAGTCAGCAGGGTGGGCAGCAGATTCATCATTTGTTGGCTTCGGGCATCTGCGGTGGTAGTTCACCTGCTCACTCAAAGGCAGCGTCTGTCCAGGAGCTAGAAGGTGGTCCTGGATGTTCAGGCCCAAACTGTTCCTCCATCCCTTCAAAATTTCTGTAAGTTCTGAGTTCTCCCTATAAATATTACATTGCTTATATTTTTAAGTGCAAGAGTCAGCAAACTATAGCCTATAGGCTAAATGTATCTCACCACCTGTTTTATACAGCCTGCAAGCTAAAAATAATTTATACATTTTTACAGCTTAGAGAAAAGAAGAAAAACAATATTTTATGACACATGAAAATTATATGAGGTTCAAACTTCCCTATTCACAAATTGAGCAATATTGAAAAACAGCACTCCCATTTCTTTGTATAATAACTATTCTTGCTCTTACATTCCAACAACAGAATTGAAGACTTGCATTCTGTTGGCCACAAAGTTTAAAATATTTATCTGGCTCTCTATACATGTTTAAAAAAATTGCCAACCCCTGATTTAGAATGAACTCTTTTAGTTCAACAGAAACTTGATTAATACAGATGCTAGTCTATTAAGAAATGTAAGAACAGGGCTGGAGAGGTGGCTCCGCAGTTAAGGCAATTGCCTGCAAAGCTAAAGGCCCCAGGTTCGATTCCCCAGTACCCACGTAAGCCAGATGCACAAAGTGGAGGACGCGCCTGGAGTTTGCTTACAGTGGCTGGAAGCCCTGGCATACCCATTCTCTCTCTCTCTAAACAAATAAATAAACTACATTTAAAAAAAAAGAAATGTTGGGCTGGAGAGATGGCTTAGCAGTGAAGGCGCATGACTCCTAAGCCTAAGAATGCTGGTTCCAATCTCCAGGTCCCACATTTAGACAGATGCAGTGATGCAAGGGTGCAATGCTGCACTTGACCACAAGGAGGCACACACATCTGGATTTCGTTCTCAGCAGCTGAGAGACTGCTGGTGCCCCCATCTCTATCTGCCTTCTTCTCCCTCTCTCTGTGTCTCTCTCCAAAATAAAAAATAAATAAATAAATAAAAAAGAAATGTTAAAAGAGCCTAAGGAGATGTTTCCATCACTTGAGGGCTTGCCCTGCAACATGAGGACTTGCATTTGGATACTAGCACCCACATTAAAAACACGTGGATGAGGTGACTTGCACTTGGATCCCGGCACTGGGGTAGCAGAGCCAGGAGGACCCCCGAGTCTTGCTGGGTAGCTCGTCTAGCTGAATTGGTGAACTCGGGCTTAACTGAGAGACCATGTCTCAAAAAATAAGATGAAAAGAGTGATTTAGGAAGACACTTGACACATCACCTTCTTGCTGCCATACACATGCAAACACACACATGTACCTTCACACACATGTACACTCTCTCTCTCTTGCACACACATGAACAGCATACTCAATGCACACAATACATGCATGCAAAAATTAAAAGATTAAGAAAATGTAAAAACATGGTGGCACATATAATAAAACAAGCTTTATGCTGAAATTTAAGTCACTGTTAGCTCTTTTGATTCCTAACCTCTCATCCAGTCAGATAATTTGCCACACTGTAACAGTCATCTAGGAAGGCATAGTGAGCTGACTGGTTATGGTAGCTATTATCTTTGCTCACTGTTTCTATTTTTCCTTGTGGGCATAAAATTCTTCTTGTATGCCTACTTTGTGATCGATATGCCTTGTGACTTGCTTCTATCAGTGAAATTTAAATAGAAGGCAGGTGTCTCATTCAAAGCCGAAGGTGAACTGCCAGCACACAGAAGTATGTTTATTTCCCCTGTCGCAGGTCTTTAGCAGCCACTTTGCAATGGTATATGACCCATCTATTGGGACCTCTCTCTGAATAAGGAGCAGTAGCCTCTGTCCATTCCTACACCTGTGCATTGAGTGAGAAACCAACCTCTGTTGCTTTCAGGCTCCAAGTTTGGGTGTAGTTGTTACAGCAACATGATTTGAACTATCCTCACTGATTCTTCACCATGTAAATTTGTATGAAGGTTATAAACTCTTTAAATGTGCTTCTTTCCTTATAAATGAGACCCTATTTTGATGCAAATATCCCATTCCAACAGATGGAGGGGGGGATATTCACACCTGACAGTGACAAGTAACTATGTTTTTATTACTGTTGTTTACTTAAAAATCTTTTTAGGTTCATTTACTCTGTTGGATCAATACTGAGGCAGTCTGTGAGTCTGAAATTTCAATCCTTATACTTAGCAGAGTGAATTACCTTGAGGGTACATGTTTATCCATTTCCTGTCAAGTTGGCATCTCAGTGAAGAGGGTTTCCTAAGATTTATGAACATGGAATAGGAGGGACTGTAGGTATGTGTACTCTTGACTAAGTGTTTTGGATCCTTACTGCTGCAATATGCTGTCTGGTCTTTGATGTGGTCCCCTAGCATTAGTGAGGCTGGGCTGCCTTTGGACATGATGTGCACATCCTGATGGAGTATGGGAAGGGTCATTATGTCCTCATCTGCTATACTTTCCTTATGCTGACCTGTGGCTAATTCCTTCCGCTCTTTCTTATTTCCACATGGTCTCTGCATTGCTTTCTCTCACTCTCATTTATAGCACCCAGAAGTCAGTCAAAGCTTAAGGTCTCATTTGTCAGCTCTTTCTAATCTACCACCTGGTGCTATATTGAATGTGGACCAAAACATAGCTTCTCTGGAATACTTGTTCTGCTATACTATGTCTAAGATCTCCAAACCCTATGTGATTCTTTCAAGATGCGTTGGTCCTTGAATTGTAAGCCAGTGGTGGTGGCAAGAAAGCCTTCATGTCTTTCTCCTACTGTGGACTTCCTCTGGCTTGCAGCTTTCCCCTTATCATCTCCTGGAATCAAGAGGTCTTCTCATTGTCCCTTCCAGCTTGCAGGACTCCCTTCCTGTGCTACCTGCTCTTTGGTATGAGATATTCATCTTCTGCTGCTCAATGATAATATTTAGCTAAAGAGCCACAGGGAATACAGGTGTGTGCCAGAAAGAAGATCTGTGTTCAGAAGGTATTTCAACAGCATTATTCTTAGGGCTACAGAGATGGCTTGGCATTTAATGGTGCTTGCTTACAAAGTCTGCCATGCCAGGTAAACTAGATGAGCATTTGTTTGCAACAACAAGAGACATGTACACACGCACACGCAAATTTAAGACCATGAAAAAGTATTATTCTCATTGTTTTACTCTGTGATTCCAGGCTTAACTGAGGAGGGAAAATTCACCCCAAATGTGGACAACACCATTCCATGGGCTGGCGCCCTAGATGAATAGAAAGGGCAAAGTGAGCTGAGAGCTCGTATTCCTCTCTCTGCTTCCTGATTGCTGGGTGTGGATGTAACGTGACTAGCTGCCTCATGCTCTCATTACCATTCCTTCCCCACCATGATATCTTTTTAGACTATATACCAAAATAAAGTCTTTCTCTGTTAGATTGCTTCCTGTAGAATATTTGGTTCTAGCAACAAGAAAAGGAGCTGACCCACAGAGATGCTGAAACAACACTAATATCATATATGTTTGGACATAAAATATGGGTTTATAAATGTAAGTAGAAGAACAGGTTACAGGGAGGGGAAAAGCCTAAGCGAGGCCAGGGAAAGAGAATGAGTAAAAGAAGGGCAGGGGGAGGGTCAATCAAAATTCAAGGTATTCTGAATGAGACTTATGTAAATTTTTTTTTTGAATAATGGCACATCCAGAAGCTATAGATCATTACTAGATAATTTTCAGGGCCTGGGATGGGATAACTTCCAATGAGTTGTTGGCCAGGGAGGTCCCTGTAGCCTCCAAAACATTAAAGGCTATTGTCAGGGCCCTTGGTTTCCCTTGAGAAATGGATCATAAGACCCTATTGCTGAAGACCTCACTTGCCTGAGCAGCAAGGTAACTGAGAAAGCAAGCTGGTACTGAGCAGAAAACCTTCTCCCTATAGACCAGCCAACTGAAAGCTGGAAAAAGCTGCACTGCATGCAGTGAAAACAGTGGACAATGGAAACCTCAAGTTTGGCCAGACAGGCCCAATGACTGAATGGGTGCAATAGTGACATGTTGGCTCTTGGGGAAACCCATTGCTCCCTAATTGGACTGAAGGCCTGCTCTATGGGAGGGAATACATGCTTGCTACTGAAAAAACTAATCAAAAGTCTATGGCGGGGGGATCATGAGCCTTAGGGGTATAAAGCCTGCTCTTGTCTGGCTAAATGTATATATTATTCCCACCAAACTGCCCTGAAAGCACTAACTTAATGTTC
The DNA here is from genome assembly GCA_036365145.1 of Orientallactaga sibirica. Taxonomy (NCBI): domain Eukaryota; kingdom Metazoa; phylum Chordata; class Mammalia; order Rodentia; family Dipodidae; genus Orientallactaga; species Orientallactaga sibirica. The sequence goes on from JAEOAD010002373.1 coordinate 1,749,744, forward strand.
ATATTCACATATTAATGCTACTCTCACTTCTGGTTAGAGAAGCTTCTCTTTTCAGATGGAGGTGACCACTGGAATGACCCAAAAGGCAACATAGTGCTGAGAAGAAGGGACAGAGGAGTGTCCAGCACTGAAACATCTCTGTCACACCCTCCAAGGCTGAGGATCCATTGTGGAAGAGGGGGATGGAAAGAATGTAAGAGCCAAAGGAAGGGTACAACTCCTTACAATGCAACTGTCCAGACAGAAATTGGCCTTGATATCCATGACCTCATAGTACCTAGCAATACCTTCACAAGAACCTCATAATAGGAGGAAAAGATGATGACATCAAATTAAAAGAGAGACTAATGGAGAGAGGGAGGGGATATGATGGAGAATGGAGTTCTGAAGGGGAATGGGGGCAGGGAAGGGAAATATGGTTTATTGTCTGTAAGTATAGAAGTTGTCAATATTTTTTTTTAATGTATATTTCCTTTCAGGGCTTGATGGTACATGCCTTTAATCCCAGCACTCTGGAGAAAAAGGTAGGAGGATGTGATGGTTAAGTTTGTGTCAACTTGATTTGTTTAGGAATCCACAGACATTCCTCATAAGTGTGTTTCTGAGGCTGCCTCTAGGAAGGATTAACTAAAGGAAGAATCCTTCCCCCAGAGTGGGCGGCCCAGAGTGGGCGGCCCCTCTTGGAGGAGGGGGCTGGTTGATAAAAAGGAGCTCTGGGAAGAAAGGCTCTCTCTCCCACCTGGCTGCCGGTGCTACTAGCTGCTTGGTGTTTTCTGCTTGGTACCTGCTGCTTGGTGTTGCTGCTCTCCAGTGTGGACTGAAGACCAGGGTGGACTGAAGAGCAGCATCTCTCCAGGAAGCCTCCAGGCCTTCAGTGCCGGATTGGGACTGCTGAGGCCTCCAGCCTCGTGCACTGAGCAGCTACCGGGTTTCTTGACTCTCGGACCTGCAACCTGCTATTGCTGGACTGTGTAAGCTAATCCAATAAATCCCCTTTTAATACAATTCATTCTGTCCATTCTGTTCCTCTAGAGAACCCTGACTAATACAGAGGATCTCTGTGAACTCGAGGCCTGAGACTACATAGTGAATTCCAGGTCAGCCTGGGCTAGAAAACAACAAAAGAAAAGAAAAGAAAAAAAAAAAAACAATTTAGAGTTTCTTATGTTAAATGGTTTTTTCTTATTTTAATAATGAAATTCTATTAGATATTTCAGTAAACAAAACAATGATATTATTTTTTAATGAGGCAAATAAAATTAGATCTACTTAAAAATTATACCTGGTATAATCCTAATAACTACAAACTTTTTATAGAGGTACAGCCTTTATGTGTAACTTTAACAGATAAACTAATAAGCCAGAAAAATAAATAAATAAGCTGGGCATGGTAGCGCATGCAGGAAGGTGGAAGTAGGAGGATCACCATGACTTCAAGGCCACCTTGAGACTGAATAGTGAATTCCAGATCAGCTTGAGTTAGAGCCAGACTCTACCTCAAAAAGCAACAACAACAAAAAAGTAAACTAATAATGACTATGTTACCAAAATAATAACAACTGTGGGCCAGAGAGATGACTTCACATTTAAGGTGCTTGCCTACAAAGCCTAGGAACCCAATAAGACAGATGTACATGCATCTGGAGTTCGTTTGTTGTGGCTGGAGGCCCCAGGGTGCCCATTCTTTCTCTCTCTCTATTTGCCTCTTTCCCTTTCCCTCTCTCTTTCTCCCTCTTGCTCAAGTAAATAAATAATATTTAAAAGAGTTGAAAGCTAAAAAATAAAAAGAAGGTGGGTGTGGCGTGCACACTTTTATACCCAGCACTTGAAGACGGAGGGAGGAGGATCCCCATGAGTTCAAGGCCAGCCTGAGACTATGTAGTGAATTCTAGATAGGCCTGAGCTACAGTGAGACCCTACCTCAGAAAACCAAAATAATAATAATAACAAAAACAACAACCAAAGGGATATTTGTGACTTGAGGTAAAATTTACAGTGAGAACCTCATTATGCCACATACATGGAAGAGGAGACCATAAATTATTTTATTTAGATGACCCTGTGGTAGTTTGAATAGATGGCCCCAATATAGTCAGTGTTTTATTAGTTTGCATCTACAGCCACCTTGCTGGAGGCAGTGTCTCTGGGTAGATCTTAAGGTGTGGTGGTGGGTTTAGGATTTCAATCTAAAGATATGCAAAGTCTTGTGTGTCATTTGAGTAAAACAAGGAATCTCTTGGGTTTGAAGATAGCGAGTTCACCAGGAGAGAGAAGGAAAGAGAGACGATGATAAAAGGAAAATCAATAACACAATAAATTAAAAAATGTGGATAACATGAAAAGGTCTTGGAAAAAGTCTTGGGAATTGTGGTAAAGACATCCGCTTGCAGGGGCTATGGAGATGGTTCACTTTGCTTGTAAAGCCTGCTGGCCCTTGGTTCCATTCCCCAGTACCCACATAAAGCCAGATGCACTGTGAGATGCACATGTATGTGGAGTTAGTTTTTAGTGGAAAGAGCCCTTAGCAAACCCACATTCATGCTCGTTCTCTGTCTCTAAGTCCTGTCTCTCTCTCTCCCTCCCTATCCACTCCCACTCCCTCTTCCTGTCCAGTCTCTCTCAAATGCATAGTTAAAAAGAAACAGTTTACAGCACATTGCATAAAAATATAGTTCAAAGTTTGGGACCACTTTCTTCTTTCCAGAAAACAAATTTCTGTTTGAAAATGTCATATTTTTTAAACTATTATTTCTTAGCAATTAGGAATATACCTAGGAGAAAGTAATAAAAGTTTCCTAAATCTAGGAACAATCTCGCAATGCTTTCCACTTTTTGAAAGTTGTCCCTTGGTTTACTTCAGATTAAACCAAAGAGATAGTACCCCCTTTCCCCAAGATAGTCAAAGATCACAGGGCTAAGCCAGACAGAAGGCGGACCGAGGCTGCCCAGCACTTACTTCACAGCTCTGTTGCTTTGCTTACATAACAAGCTCCCGAGTTCTCTGAGGCTCAGCAGCACTGGCTGAAGCTGAGCAGTGACCCTCTTTTGCTCTTCTGACTCATCAGGACAAAGTGACGGTAATTTAACCTCAGTAACTTTCCTCCCCCCTTTACCTTTAACCCAAGGGATAAATACGTTATCCCAAGAAGCAGAGGCTCCTTGGCGAGCATGGTACCTTTCACTCTAAAGACTGGTGGTTTATTACACTCATTACTATTTTGGGCCCAAGACATGGGCTGGAGTCCAGAAAGCCATCTCTACACTCCACCACGCAGCCAAGGCCCTGCCTTTTCCTCGCGCCGGTATGTGCAGGTGCATGGGTCCCGGGGGCCAAGGGTGTTCTCTTTATGCACAGCCCAGCAGATTTCTTATACCCACTTATCACCAACAGCATTTGCATCTGGACACACACACACACACACACACACACACACACACACGGAAAGAACGTTGCCTCAGCAAGTTTTTATTCAGGTTGGATTTAGGATTAAAAAGACCGGATTATGTTTGAGGGTACCCTCTGTGGTGAATAGCTGATTTCTGGAATTAGCAACAGAGGAGAGAGAAGCAAATGGGGCCTAGTGTTTTCGTAACTTCCTAGGTAGATCTTTTGAGCGTCCTGAGGGACATGTATCTACAAGCATAAGGAAAACAAGCTCTCGCGTTCTTATGCACACAATAAATCATTCTGCAACAGTCCTCGGGCGGAGGAGGAGGAGAATCTTCAGCTACGTGAAGCATTCCCTAGGAGTGTGTGAAATATGGAGTGAAAAATCATGACTAAACAAATGTGCTATTTGTGTCTGAGAGCTGGACACTGGGACTTTTGACTGGTCAGCTTTTCCCGCCACCCCCTCCACACAGCTCCCCCGACTTCTCCAAAGCTACCCTCTTCCCATTTTCACACTTCTTAGGCAGCGTTATCTTCTCCTTTCATGATTCTCCCCAGGTCAGACAGGATCCCCAACATTGAATCTTCAGCCCACACCACTTTCTAGAAAATATTTTATTTATTTACTTATTTATTTATTTATTTATTTATTTATTTGAGAGAAAGAGAGAGAATTGCAAGGTCAGATGAAATCTGGGTACAAGCAGGGTTTCCGGTCATAATTGGAAAGATGAAAATTTAGTACCTAACATAACTGAAAAAGAAAGACAACAGGGCTGGAGAGATGGCTTAGTGGTTAAGGCACTTGCCTGTAAAGCCAATGGACCCAGGTTTGATTCCCCAGGACCCACGTAAGCCAGATGCACAAGGTGATGCATGCATCTGGAGTTCACCTGCAGCAGCTGGAGGACCTGGCGTGCCCATTCTCTTTCTCTCTATCTGCCTCTTTCTCTCTCTCTCTCTCTCCCTCTCTCTCAAATAAATAAATTCAATGTTTAAAAATTTAAAAAAAAAAAAAAAGAAGGAAAAACGATAAGTAAAAGAAACCAGTATTTCACCCTTTGCACAGTTACCTTTAAAATGGTTCAGTGGCAGCCAGAGGGATTTTATTTCTAAAACTATGTCAACAACTGGAAAGAGACGGCAGCATTCCCAGTAATGAGCAATCAAATGGTAAAAGTGTAAAAATTCAGAGGCACTTCCATGTTTGTAAAAAATAATAAATGCAGGCCTGGAGAGATGGCTTAGCAGTTAAAGCACTTGCCTGCAAAGTCAAAGGACCCATGTTCTATTCCCCAGGACCCACGTAAGCCAGATGCACAAAGTGGCAATTGCATCTGGAGTTCATTTGCATTACCTGAAGGCTCTGGTTTGCATATTCTCTTTCTATTTGCCTCTCTCTCTCAAAAAAAAAAAAATAAATAAATAAAAATAATCAATGTGGGCATAGGTAGAAATTTATAAACATAAAAGAATTCATATCAGTAGATTGTCTGGTATATGCATACTTTTCTATCTTAATATTACTTATGCTATTATTTTAAACCTGTATTTCCCTGCCAATTTTGCTGACACATCTTCTGAATTATGAACTCAAACATCCAACTCTAAATCCACCCTGTATTAAGTCATCAGCCTGTTTTACTGGGTTTATCTCTTTTGCAAAGTAAATAAAATGTGTTCTGCTAATTTTTTTAATGTTGCCATGGAAATTTCAGCTTCAATGTTGCTAATGGCTTATGTGTTTTAATTAACAGATCATTTGATTTTTATAAATATGTGCATGACCTTCTTAATATCATTTTAATTGATTTTGTTTAAATAGCTTTATTTCTAACACTGCAATCAATATGGTTCCTAGAAAAGGGAAGCAGACCAAAAATACTGGAGGTAAGCCATTTAACAAGATGTCTTTCTATTTAATCAAATTATTTATTAAGAAAGATGAACTTTGAATGATACTGCTCAATTATATTTTCTAGTATGCTCAATTTATTTCAGTTTTTTTTTTTTTTGATCATTCAATCCATTTCCTAACCATATGTTCAAGAAATACTTGCAAAACTAACTGGGTGCAATGAATAAAAACACAATCCAGTGTGGTGTGTGCTTGAGACCAGAAGCACATGAAAAGTAGGTTGTTTTGAAAATCTAGGGCTAGGTGGTTATGTGTACTCAGGAAGCAGAGGTAGAGGTAGAGGCAGGGGTAGGAGGATCACTGAGTTTGAGGCCACCTTGGGATTACAGAGTGAGTTCCAGTTCTGCCTGGACTATAGTAAAGCCCTATCTGAAAAGAAAAGAAAAGAAAAGAAAAGAAAAGAAAAGAAAAGAAAAGAAAAGAGAAGAAAAGAAAAGAAAAGAAAGAAAAGAAAAGAAAAAAGAAAAGAAAAGAAAAGAAAAGAAAAGAAAAGAAAAGAAAAGAAAAGCTCCCGTAAGTAAGCATGGTTGAGCATATTAGGAACAATATAAATAAAAAACTTCAGCACTGTGAAAAATTCCTTTTTGTTTAGTTGTATCTATTTTTCATTATGATGAAAATTAATATTTGTGGAAGACTCAAAATACAACCAATTATCAGTTGCAAGTAATACAAAAGAAAGAGAAAATAGCTAAGCACAAATGTCTCACAATTTACTGGTTATTCAACCTTAAAAAAATACCCTCTGATAAATTAGTTTGTTGATAACTAAGTCAGGAGTGTGAATGTACAAAAGAATGAAGAAATCTGGGCTGGAGAGATGGCTTAGTGGATAAGGTGCTTCCCTACAAAGCCAGAGGACCCAGGTTCTATTCTCCAGTACCCACGTAAGCTGGATGCATAAAGTGCTACATGACTCTGGAGTTCATTTGCCGTGGCTAGAGGCCCTGGCATGCTCATTCTCTCTGCATCTATCTGAATCTTCCTCTCTCTTTGCTCTTTCTCTCTTAAATAAATAAAATAAAGATATTTAAAATATAAAAAAAATTAAAAATTAAAAAATAAAAAGAACAGTAAAGAGGAGGTTTTAGTCTCAGGACTTTTGGGATACAAGGGATGCTAATTCCGAGTCAACTCCTCTCTTCAGTGGGAGTATACTGTTCTATTGAGCACTAGCAGATGCAGCAAGTGGTCCAAATGGGTCACAAAAGGAACTGAATGAGGTGTTAGTACACTGGGAAAATGTAAGTGAAGATAATGGATTTTGTAAACTGAAATAAATTTTGTTGAGTTTTGTGCTCTTTGGATCTGTGCATCTGAAAAATAACTTTTAAAGGGAGAGTTTTTTTTAAATATTTAATTTATTTGTAGGCAGAGAGAGACAAAGAAAAGAGAATGAGAAAAAGGGCTCACCAGGGCCTCTAGCCACTGAAAACAAATTCGAGTGGCATGTACCACTCTCTACATCTGGCATTATGTAAGCATTGGGGAATCAAACCTAGGTTCATCCGTCTTTGTGGGAAAGTCCTTAACCACTGAACCATCTCTCCAGCCCCAAATAACTTTTTGATATCAAATTTTATTTAAAAGACAGATTTTAAAATTCTTTATTTTTTGGTGTTAAGAAATTAGGTCATAGAAGCCTTTCTTATTTTAAAAGTATTCATTGATAAAAAGAGATGGGTGGTTCAAACTATCTTACACCAAGTGTTGGTGGCCACTGGTCAGTCACCCTCCTGCCTGCAGTCTAGCCTGCTCCTGCTGTTTCAAAACCATTTCATGTAAGCCAGGCGTGGTGGCGCACGCCTTTAATCCCAGCACTCAGGAGGCAGAGGTAGGAGGATTGCCGAGAGTTCGAGGCCACCCTGAGACTACATAGTAAATTCCAGGTCAGCCTGAGCTAGACTGAGACCCTACCTTGCAAAACCAAAAAAAAGAAACCATTTCATGTATACTATACTACTGATTTAGGTGAGTTTATAACTTGAAATGTGAAAAGAACAAACTATAGAAATGTTTTTTTAAAAAAAGTTTTAGAGTTCTGTTTGCAGACATGCTAATAGTTATCTTTAATTTTGTATTGGAAATGCTTCTCAGATATTGTTCCATTTACAGTATATTCTGAAGACGTATGTAATAAATACAGCTTTCTTTAAAGCAGTTTCAAGGCTAAAAGAAAAAAAAAAAGAAATGGGTGGTTAAGCCACACACACACACACACACACACACACACACACACACATACACACACAAATCAAAGATGAGCCTTAAATGCACACTGCTAAGTTAAAGAAACTGGTCATAATAGGCTATCTATGGTATGATTTCAGATACATATGACATTCTGGAAGAGGCAAAAATGATCTAGATAGCTTCGACAGTAGTTGTTGAAGGATGAAGAAGAATGAGGGAGGGGTGCCTGGGAGGTTGGAAAAAAGATTTTTAGGTGAAATTATTCAGTATGAAACTGTAAGGGTGAATGCATATCAATGTGAATTTGTCAAAATAATGGAACATGCATGCAATTGCCTTTCCCATATCGTGACTGGGACTCACTCTCTAGTGATGTGCTTCGTTCCCTTCCCTGATGAGCTTTATGTATTCATGACCATCCCTTTTCTAGTGACATAAAGGTGTCTTCCATCTTTCCTAAATCAACACTTTCAAACATCACCTGTAATAACTAAGTTTACATTCTGAAAAATATAAGAACACTAGTTACAAAGTTAATATTGTTATTATATGGTTTCACCTCACAGCCTCCCATTTCAAAATTAGTAAGTTCATTTTTTACGTTATTAAGTTTTAATTCACTGTCAAAATGTGTGACACATGCCAGAACTTGCAGCATGGTTTTGATTTCTCATATACTTCCTTCACCACATAAAGTATGCACAAAACCCTTAACGTGGCAACATTTTGGCAAATACTGATTAAATCATACAAGCTGGTAAATATTAAAATAAACATGTTAAAATAAAACACAAAAATATTTAGACCGTGAAAATGAACAGGCCTAGAGATTAAATATAAATAGTTATGTATTTATAGTTTTATTAATGTAATTGCATGTAGATAGGTAATTAGTTTTAAATATTTAAATGCATATTTGTGATATTTTACTAGCATGGCTGTTGATATTTCAAATTTTAAAAGTCTTTTATAAATATTTTAACAAAGCAAAGAAAACAATGCAATGTCATTAACAAAATATCACAAGACATGAATCTGGTATTGTTCATACAATTTGTTACTTTTAAAACTATAAAACTTAAAATTCTTAATATTACACAAACTTGTCTAAACTGGTTTGACAAAGAAGAGTATTTTCAGAGCTGGGTGATGCTTCCATGGAGAACATGCTTGCTGTGCCACTCTGTTTACCATGTTCAAATCTCCAGACTCCATGTAAAAAGACAGAAGCTGTGGTGGGCTTCTGTGATCCCACTACATCTACAATGAGAAGAGCAATGGTGAGAGGAGAATTTCTAGGAAGCTCAAAAATGGAGCAGTGAACAATGAGAGACACTGCCTCAAACAAGGTGGAAGATAAGGAAATATCAAAAGTTGTTCTCAGGCTGTAGACATGGCTTAGCGGTTAAGGCACTTGCCTGCAAAACCAAAGGACACAGGTTTGATTCCCCAGTGCCCACATAAAGCCAGATGCACAAAGTAGCACATGAGTCTGGAGTTCATTTGCTGTGGCTTCAGGCCCTGGCATACCAATTCTTTCTATATGTCTGCTCTCTCTCTCTCTCTCTCTCTCTCTCTCTTACACACACACACAAATAACTAACTAACTAAATCATTTTTTTAAGTTGTTTTCCAAGGTTGGTGGTACATGCCTTTAATCCCAGCACTTGGGAGGCTGAGTAGGAAGATCTATGTGAGTTTGAGGCCAGCCTGAGACTACATAGTGAATTTCAGGTCACCCTGGGCTTGAATGATATATTACTTTGAAGAATAAAAAGTGTTCTCTGACTTCCACATGTGTGCCATGGCATGCTTATGCTCACACGTATACATGCACACACATGCATGCACACACACACACACACACACACACACACACACATCACATCATATATACAGTAAATGACTGTTTTAAAAATTAAGACTACTTGCAAAGAAAATTAGCAGAGAAAATGACTTTTTCCTAAAGAAATATATATTTTCATGCAGTAGTTATTTCCCAATACTTTGGCATGATAACTTTTGTTTTACTGGAAATATGAATCCGTTTCTATGTTTTCCCCATCAGAAAGAGCATTTGCCTCTTCAGTCAGTAATTTCTAGGACTTCAATCAAAAAGATTATTCTTTCATAGAAGATAATCCTCTTAAGGTAAGGTTTCAGAAAAGAAAAATGCAATTGAACATTATCCTCTGAAAAGCACAGTTTCAGCTATAGGCATGTACTTTTAATTTCTTTTTTTCATTGTTGCCAAGTGAAATTTCATTAGCAAAATAAAAACAACTGTAAAATGTTATAGGTTCTGAAGCAGAAAATGATTTTTCTAATAGGTATTAGACAAATCCCCTCTTCCTTATGACTGATTTGTCTATCTGTATGTACAGAATCATTATGATGGTAAATTAGCACACAGCAAAGTGGATATAAAACACTTAGCCAGGGTTGGAGAGATGGCTTAGTGGTTAAGGTGCTTGTGTGTGAAGCCTAAGGACCTAGGTTCAATTCTCCAGTACCCATATAAGACATGTACCTGGAGTACATTTTCAGTGGATCTAGGACCTGGCATATCAGTTCTCTCTCTCTTCTCTCTCAAATAAATAATAAATAAAAGAAAAAAGAAACAGCCAAACACAATTAGAAAAAAAGGCATTTGAGTTCAATAGCAATGGTGGGTCATGGAGGAAAGGAGGAAGGGAAGCCATGAGGTGTTGGGAGATGAGACATGAGACATAAACAGGGACTGTCTCCATGACTTACAGGGCTGGGGCCTGTGATCCTAGAATGGAACCAGGCAAGAAGAATGCCCTACTGCAGCTGCCTGCATCAGTTCCCACAACAAGACAGAAAGTTTTGTCTTGCTGTGCTTTGTTTAGTGTTTTAAGTATTAACTCTGAGCTTGTAGGGAAAGAGTTCACATTCAAACCATCGTGGCACCTAGTAGCATTCCAAGCATTTAGAATACATGAAATGCTAGCTCACTGCAATACAGAGATCATTTTTGTACTGATCCAGAGCTTTGGGGATGCCACTGAATACAATCCAATAATAATATAAGAATAAAATATGATACTTAATAATATAATATTATAATACAATACAAATGAATTATTAGTGGTTTGCCAAAATGTCTTTGCTAAAGGAAAAACAAGTGATTATTGAATAAGCAAAGTTTTCCAGGATATGCAAAAGAAGAATATATCAATTTGAGCTTGTATTGGACAGGCCCCCTCTGAGAAAGCCCATGGCCTTCAAGCCCTTTTCTCTGGGCAACTTGCCATCCACAGCCCTCGCTGCTTAAACTGGGGACAACTTCTTCCAGACCAGATCGGAACATCAGACACATACATGGCTAAAATGTTTGGTATCATCTAAGGTAAAAATAAATAAATTAATACATAAACAAAGCACTTGGAAAGGAGTTGACCCAACGTTTCTTCCATAATAGGCACTAGGAAGCCCTGACTGGGTGAGATGTCATGCTGTGTTAGCGATGCCAGGCTCTGGAGACAGGGGGCACTCTCAGGGAAGCAATATGGGATGGAATCTGCTGAGTAGTGATGTCATGGAGAATTATGAGTAGGTAGAAAGAGCAATTCAGCATTGAAAGTGGCTGTTTCTCTCCAGAATCTTCCCAGGACTGCCTTGGACTGGAGGAGTTCTAGGGTTAGGTCTGGATTATAGGAAGGCTTGAAGGAAGTCAGTTTAAAGTACCAAAAGATTCTGAACAGGATCATCTCAAGTCAAATTAATAGAGTCATTAAAAAAAAAAAAAGCATCAAGCAGCCTGGCTCAAATACATCCCTGTCCATCCACTTACTAGCTATATGACCAAAGAAAAGTTCCTATGTGCTCTGTGCTCCAAGTTCTGTCTTTGTAAAGGGAGAGCGAGTGAGAGAGAGCGAGCAAGCGAGCATGAGAATGGGCATGCCCAGGCCTCCTGCCACTGCAAAGGAATTCCTGATGCATGCACTACTTTGTGCATCTGGCTATTTGTGGGTACTGGGCAATCGAACCTAGGCCAACAGGCTTTGCAAAGAAGCCCCTTTAACCATCGAGCCATCACCCCAGTCCCAGGTAGAGGTGTTTTATGTGAGCCCCCTGATGGGTGGCTGGTGTCGTCAGTCCAGTCCTGACATCAGGAGTCTGGGCTCAGCATCTCTGGGAAAGGCAGTCTTCCCAGAAATCTTCATTGTCCGGGAAGGGTCTTTTCAGCAAGGGATGGAAGGACTCCTGGGGGCAAAGATAGGAAATATCCCCCTAAGAATCTCCCCATAAGCTCTCCAAGACATTCCTTGTTTTTACTTTCTAGGCCCTGTCACCCCTAAACAGCCTCAACACTTTTCTGGTTATAGTCATTCTTACCAATGACTGAGACACGTAAATTCAATTAGACTTACCTTTGGGGCGAAATGTAGGTCAGGCCATGCTCAAAGCTAATCAGTAAATAAGCCTACCTACCGTCTTACTTAGAACTTCTTATATTATTTCTGCAGTAAAAAATAATAATATGAATTTTAATGGTATATATGTTCATTTTCAAATCTCCAGGTGAGATTTGAAAGATTTGAAATTTCAAGTTGAGATGGGACTGATTTCAGTGAATTTATCACAAATCTCAATAGAAAGACATTAACTTCATGCTGCCATGAAAGAACCTTGATGGAAGTGTTTGAGACGGTCAGATGTCCCAAGAGCCACCCTTGAATCCCAACCCCTGTAAAAGGGGGAGGCCAGCCCACCACACGGGTTAAAGTTCAGAACCTCCTGGTTAAAAATTCCCAATGCGTGGGAATTCTAAATCTTACTTGTCGGTTCTTGGTCATTATCATAAGGCTCAGTCAAGGTCCTCATCAGAGAGTTACCTGGAACATTTTACTAGAAATCAGCTCATAAGAACTTAGGAATCTACCGAGAACCTGCCTCGGTATTTATTCCTTACAGAATTCTGTATCAAGATGGAACACACATCAGCACTGCCCAAAACTGTCCTCTCCCCTGGTGTTTGAACATTATGCTTTCAGCTTTTATTGAAGGCCTTTACAAGAAAGAGCCGCATGAGGCCCATTTCTGCATTTGCTGTGAAATTGGTATGAGGACATTGTCCATTAAATTACTCAATGTTCCCTACCTAAGACCCACATGAGATCTCACTCTGCTTTGTATCAGGAAAAATGGGGCTTCCTTGAAAAGATAGTAAAATTGTCTTCTTCTGTTAACGTGAGTTCTATAACACATTGTGTTTCTTTTCATGTCCTTCCTTTCCCTTTGTTTTTTTTTTTTCAGATTTAGATTTTTAAAAATGGCCCGTTTTTATGTATAATTATACTGAGTAAGTTGATGTTTGAGGTCAACATGCTTGTTTCTTTCTTTTTATTAAAACTTTATCCTTCCAGCGCTGGAGAGATGGCTTATTGGTTAAGAATTTGCCTGCAAAACCAAAGGACTCAGGTCCGATTCCTCAGGACCCATGTAAGACAGATGCACAAGATGGTTCATGTGTCCAGAGTTTATTTGCAGTGGCTGGAGGACCTAGCTCACCCATTCTCTCTATCTGCCTCTCTCTCTATCTCTTTCAATTAAATAAAATAAAAATATTTAAAAAGAAAAACTTCATCTTTCAATTTGCTCTAACCAGCTAAAATCTGTAGTGGAAAGATAATGGGCATACTTTGCTTTACTTGAAATTTTTGATATCTTTTTTATTGTGTCTCATAAAATGCTGTTGAATTCAATATAGAATAGACAACTTGTTAAAGGTATAATTAGATGTAAGTTAAGCAGAGGTCCCTGGCAAACTTTCATAAAGATCTAAATTAAGACAAAAAAATTCTTCAGGGGCCTAGCCACCATAGCACCAGTAAAAATCAATTTGTTCATATTTGGTGGGGTATATTCATTGAAGAAATGTGAAATAACACCAAATACATGGAAGGCATCAGTGAGTCACTGTGGAAAATATAAACTTGGATTTAAAAAGAAATGATTGCCCTCAAGGAATTTATTGCTTAGCAATTAAGATTCAAGGTGTTTACCAATCTTACTTAATAGCTGGAATGAGGTATTTCTTGTCAGGCAACATCCTATGTAATGATGCCAGATTTTTTTTTTTTTTTGAAGTTGGAAAAGACAACTTGTAAAGATAAAATAAAATTTTGTTATGGGAGAATTTTGTTACGGGGAGAAGTTGATTCATAGGTAGGCTTCCTTCAAAGCAGTTGAAGAAGATTATGGAATGTAAAAGAAAAATAAGCAAAATTATTTTGAACTGCAAGTAGCTACGAAGGTAGGGTTTTTTTTTTTTTTATTTTAACGTAAGCGATATTTCTTCAAGATAACACTTTCTTTAAAGGCAGAAAGAATTACCGACTGTTCTATGTGGGCCGACAACATAAACATTTTATCAGAGTCCTAAGCCCCCACACAGGAAGTATGGTCATGGGAATATTTTCACAGCTTGCCTTTGGCCTTTCCAGAATTGAAGGTTGAAGGTTGCTACAATCATTTGCTTTTCATATTCAGCTGGTCTTTTTCCATGGGGTGAATAATACAAGCGTCTGGAAACCAAGGCTGGGCTGAGGCTTTTGCCTAGAGATCTGTTTAGATTAGTTCCCAGCTTCCCAGCTTGTGGTCATTGAAGGTCACTTGGTTGATAGCTAAAATTTCAATTGGAACTGTGTCATATAATCAGGATTTAAAGCCCAGCTGAGACTTTGTCTCTCCCATGAAAGGGGAGGTTGTTTTATGATTAGCTTCAGAATGTTAAATTAGGTGTTGGCAATTATGAGCCATTTTTGTAGTTTAAATTGTGCCATAGAAACACCTGTCCAGGATTGCAAGGCAGGAGGCTGAAAAAAAAAGTCTGTCTGACTTCTCCTATGAGCTAACTCTATTATGCATGAATAGTTGTGTTTTTATAATAAGAACCTAGAAGTCACACTTAACCACTCGAGAAAAAAAAATACTTTTCGTTATCCTTTAACAGTCATTTGCAAGAAGAGCCTTATTGAAGATATCTTTGGAATGTAACACAGGAAAATGATTTGCAAAAAGAAAAGACCATTTTTAAAATGACTGAAATGTTTTCCAATTTTATTTGTAATAATTTTTCATTCTAGTCATCCCTATGTTCTTAGAAAAAGATCTACTGATAATCCATGAAGCCATGTCCTAAAATGAGCTCAGTTCAATAAATTCTGTCATTATTATAAAGAAAGAACATTTATTACTTTTGAAAAAAAAAGAGAGAGAATGGGGGGAAATGATTGAGAAAATAGGAAAGAAACTGAATACATTTCAGAGTCACTAATGTTCTTCTGAATGAGATAAAACATCTATTTTTCTCACTGCAGAGACCACGCTGGTATAGATACTTAGACGAGGGACTGAACATCTCCAGCTGAGCTAGAATAAGAGACAGAACTCACCCATTTGCCTGAAGGTGAAATAGTGGCTTTCAAGATACTGGTCATCAGACAAAGGAGGCAGTTATCCTACAGAGATGAGATCTTGGTTGTAGCCAGCTTCTAGCTTTAAAAGAGTTTCCAGACTGTGGTAAAGGGACTCATGAGGGACTGGAAGATAACCTAAGGTGCAAAGAAGGAGTTGGGAGAACAGGAATAGCTCGGGAATCCAAGACCATTAGAATACTGGCGAGGAAAGAGAGAGAGAGAGAAAAAAACAAAAACAGCTACAAAATTGGCCGACTGCTCCTCTCAGGTAGCATTCCACAATGTACTGGTTAATAAAGACCTTTACAGAAACAACTAGATGCTAAGGAACAGACATGATGAAACAATGAGGGGAAACAGTGCCCGCAGCTCACACACAGAGTGCAGGATAACATCTGTGCTGTCAGAACAGACTGGAAAAACCTTCATCATTCACAAGGATTGCATAGAAAGCTTGGAACCACCTTCCCTGGGTACCAGGGATTAAGTAGTCCTGGCCATCATTATTCTGGTACCACCTAACAGTTGTGTTTTGTTTTTGCTTTTTGACAAAAAGGTTTTCTAGGGCTGGAGAGATTACTTAGTGGTAAAGACACTTGCCTGTGAAGCCTAAGGACCCAGGTTTGATTCTCCAGGTCCCACATAAGCCAGATGCACATGGTGGCGCATGCATCTGGAGTTCGTTTGCAGTGATTAGAGACCCTAGTGTGCCCTTTCTCTCCCTCCTCTCTCTCTCTCTCTCTCTCTCTCTCTCTCTTCTCTCTTTCTCTGTCTCTGTCTAAAATAAATAAAATAAAATAAAATAAAATAAAATAAAATAAAATAAAATAAAATAAAATAAAAGGTTTCCTACTGAGCCCAGGGATGGCCTCCACCTGATTATCCTCCTGCCTCAGCCTTCCATGTGCTGAAATTATAGTCATGCAACACCCCACCTGGCTGCAGCTGACAATTCTTAATAACAAGACCCAGAAATGTTGAACTATTTCCAAGAAACCTTGCTACATCCCAACACAGACCTCAAGAACATGTGTAGGGGTAAAAGTAACTTTGATTTTCATTCCAGTGTTGCTGCCTCGGGTGAGTCTCTTCACCTTGACACTGGTGCCTTGCTGTCCCCTTCTTTGAATAAATAATTCTTACTTCATGCTGTGGCTGCAAGCATGAAATAAATCCATTTCTAGAAAGTATCTATACACAGTGTCACTATCTGCCAGATATATATATCACCAGCATGCTGCAAGGTAAGATGGACAATATATGAGTTCAAATCAATGATAGAATTGGGAAAATTCAAGCAGCAGAGAAATCCAGCAGGCAATTGAAACTATCCCGCAATTAGTATAGATGTTAAAATTAGCAGAGAAAGAAAATAAAACATTTATTGTTATATACCATATGCTCAAAATATCACATGGAGACATAGATTTTTTTTAAAAAAAATCTAAATGCGTAGAGATCTACTACACATATCTACCATTGGAAATCAACATTACCACCTTAAAAAAAGCTACAATGTGGGAAGTGAAGAA
Source organism: Orientallactaga sibirica (assembly GCA_036365145.1). NCBI lineage: Eukaryota > Metazoa > Chordata > Mammalia > Rodentia > Dipodidae > Orientallactaga > Orientallactaga sibirica. The sequence continues at coordinate 1,766,226 of JAEOAD010002373.1, forward strand.
AAATACACTTGTTAGGACTTACAACAGACCAACATTGCATGAGAGAATTGAACTTGGAAATGACACACTGGAAGTTTCAAAATCAAATATCCCGGGGAAAAAATGAAACAGTGTATGAGTGAGTGTTGGGGTAACTTACCAAATTGTAGATCGTACAGCAGACCAGTAATATGACCAGGATGCTGAAGAAATTTATTATTTTTAATGTTTTTATTGATAATTTATTGGCAAGCAGTGAGAGAGAGAGACAGAGAGAGAGAGAGAGACAGAGAGACAGAGAATGGGTACACCAGGGCCTCCTGCCACTAAAACAAACTCCAAACACATGTGCCACTTTGCGTGTCTGGCTTTACATAGGTACTAAGAAGTCAAACCAAGGCCATCAGGTTTTTCAAACAAGCACCTTTAACCCCGGAAGCCATCTCTCTAGCCCTCTGAAGAAATTAATAATCTAGTCATTAGACAAGGTACTTCAATAACTAGTGTATAGCTTGGGATCACAGCACAGTTATTTAAATTAGTACTCACAGCTAATCAACATATGCAATAGGAATAATTTTTACAAATAAAATTATTTTTTCATACAAAGGACATCATAAACCTTTTAATATCTTAAACTTTTTATCCTATAATAACACATCTAATGTTACTGAAACAATATTTAGAATAACCTAACCTTTGCAGACTACATTATTCCAGTTCACTTTTTTCAACATACAATTAATTGTTTTAGAGACAAAAATTTTGAGTAGATTTAATTGCCAAAATAGCTACCTAGAAAATGGAAATAACCTTCATTTATGAACTATGATCAAAGATAGCTTTTTCATTACTTACATTGTTTTGTGAAATGACTTTCATTCCCCCATCACCTTTCAAGTAACTTTGACCCAACATTTTATTTTCCCATCACTAATAAACTACTTTCAGTTGAATACAGGCTAATGAGAGCAACTCTCTAGTCAACTTTAACACAAATGGATTTATGTTGGAGAAGAAAGTGAAGCAAGGTGTAAAAATGAAGCTGTTTGGTTTTGATGTCATTCGTGTTTTCTGAGTGCTTCAGGCAGACTTTACACAGCACCTCTGCAAAGACAGAAGAAACTTTATTAAAACTGATTCATCAATCAGTGGCAAGTGAATATCCATCATCAATTTAGTGAAAATCTATGGCTCTTTCTAACAGATTAGAAAACCAAATATATCTTATTTTTATGCCATTTTGAAAGCCTAATTTTTCCCTGAATAAATTTAGCCTCTGGAAAATGAAAAGGAACTTGGAAGCTGTTTATTATTAACCATTTGTCCTCATTATGAAAAATGTTTTTGGAAGGCTAAAGAAAAGCTGAGTTTGGTGGCTTAGGCCCATAATCCTAGCACTCATGAGAATAAGCCAGGACCATTGTTGTGAGATCAAGGATAATTTTGGCTACATAGTATGTTCCAGGGCAGCCCGGGCTATAGTATGAGACCCTGACTCAAAAAATAATAATGTTAATAAAATAAACAAAATTTTAGGTTGGCATATTTTCTTTATTTTAAGATCAGCTCTCAACGTACCATTTATTGTAACAAATTGTCTTTAAATTGATACCAATAGACATTGTAAGATGTAACCCAATAAGAAACACTTTGGTCTTTAAATTAAGGAAGTTGATCATAATCAGCTTGTAACTATAGCTGGCATCGTGTTACACACCTTTAACCCCAGCACTCGGGAGGCTGAGATAGGAGGGCCACTGTGAGTTTGAGGCCAGCCTGAGACTAATGAATTAGCTTGGGTTAGAACTAGACCTACCTCGAAAAACCAAAAAAAGAAAAGGAAAAAAAAGTTGGTAACTTTAATATACTACAAAATACTATAAGCAAAGCAAATATATATTAAATCAACTCGAAAGTAAGGTTTGATTCAATACATTTCTGTAGAAAAGTTTAAAGAAACTTTCAACCATATATTATCTCAGACCTGACTTTTTTAATATTTTATTTTTGTTTATTTATTTGAGGAAGAGGCAGAGAGAGGAAGAGAGAAGGAAAGAGAGACAATGGGCATTCCAGGGCATCCAGCCAATGCAAATGAACCCCAGACACATGCACCACCTTGTGCATCAGGCTTATGTGGGTCCTGGGGAATCAAACCTGGGTCCTTTGGCTTTATAGGCAAGTGCCTTAACTACTAAACCATGTCTCCAACTCTTTTTATTTTTTTATATTTTATTTTTATTTATTTATTTACAAGAGAGAAAGAGGCAGAGAGAGGGAGAGAGAGAGCTGACTTCTTTTTTACTTTAGTTCCTTCCATACATTTAGAAACTTGTGGCCATGATAACAGAAGACAGGAGTTTCTGTCACTAGAAGTTTAGATATTATTTAGTAGATTATACTTTGAATTTTCTTTTAAGTAATTACTGAAATTTGGTTTTATATGAATATTGTTCATGTCCTTCATATATTTATAGTCCATCTTAAATTGCATGATTAAATCATTTGCGTTTATAATCTATTCAGAACTGTCAAAGTAATAAAAAGATTAAAAGACCCCGAAAGTAGAAATACAGTTTATAAACTGATTCCTCTTTCATTAAAGTTGCTCTTAACCAATAATCACCCAATCAATAATTACTCATTGGACCTACCATAGCCAAAATATTTAATCACAGCTTGAATCAAAGAGTATTCACAACTGAGTATTAAAAAACCCTTCCATCTCTGAGTTACCCATACTAAGGCATTGGATGTGAGCAGTGGATGTGTTTCCTTCACTTAGATAAATGACAGTGACATGACTGTGCAGCCAACATCTGGAAAGCGAAAACATCTTAAGACTAGAGGAATGCAATGGGAATTTGATGCTCCTGAGGGCACTGGGGAAGGAAATCTGTGAAGGAGGAGGTTTGGCCTCTATCTTGCTGTCATACCTTAAACATTACTCATTCCGTAGGGAAATGAAGTGCCCAGAATGCTAAAGCTAATCTGAGGGGAGTGGTGCCTCTCCCATCACTCATCTTCAGGGCCAGTCTTGCTTCCTTGTCTGCGCTTTCAGTGTTCATCACAGCCCTCTTAATTTCTTTCTCTTCTCTTTTCTTCCTTGGCTCCCATCCATGCTTGGCTTCACACTAACTGCCAAGTCTATGAACTTGCCCCCATGTAATTTGGGAGCAAGCTCCTGCATCCCTAATGCTTGGATTGGTGTTAAATTTCTTATTTACTGTACATGTTAGAACAAAACAGGATTTCAAAATTTGGGGACTATCAGTCTTTTGAGAAAAAAAAAAAAAAAAAAAAAAAAAAAAAAAAAAAAACCTCCTTTATCCTAGAGCACCGAGCATTACTTCACTTTCCTTCCCAGTATTTTGAGGAATTCTGCACTAGTCCACACAAAATTCTGTGCATTGGCACATTTTCCTGAGGTGCTATAGACCTCCATCTCCTCAGCCCAGGAGTGCATTAAGTAGGAGCAGTTGATGGGGGTTTGGAGCCAGACACTTCCTGTCCTCCCTCTTCCAAAGGAACCCTCATCAATAGGGAATGTGGGTCATGCACGTTGTGGGGGTAGTCAAGAGTTATGGGGGATAGACCAAGTCTCTGTGCATAATGCCCCAACTTGTGGCTCTAACATTCCTTCTGCGCCCTTCTTCCGTGAATTTCCCTGAGCCACATTGAGGTCATTTTAGTTCTACTTCAGAGATGAGGTTTTGGGAGCCTCTGTGTCTCTGGATATATGTCTTAGTAAGAGTTTGATGTTCTCTGTGTTTATCTCCTTCAGTCTTTTTCTGGTGTGATCCCCACGAACGCTGCATTCTTGCCCTTCCCCGCATTACTCTATGGTTTCAGCTGGGGCCCTGGTGAGGTGTGATTGGCTGATTCTCCCTTCAGGTTCATTGTCCATCTGCAAAAGATAAGCAAACTCTCCAATGGAGACAGAAGTTAGTACTAGATAGATGGAATGGCCATAGATATTTTAGAGGGAAATTTATATGCGTAGGCCCTCTTCTAGCCCACATTTGGCGGTATCTTGATCTTGGAGACTGAGCTCATTTTTTTTTTTTTTTACATGGTTTTGACTTATTTCCTAGTTCCAGCAATGAGTTCCATTCCTCTGAGTGGATCTATTAGCCAAATCATGAGCAGTTGGTTACCCACCATGGCTGTGTGCCACTACTGCACTTGTTTGAGCATTACGTCTGGTTGTTTCCTGCTGGGTATCTTATACTGCAATTTGTTTGGATAGATGTCGGCCATTTTCCCCCAATTCCTCGTGTAGCACCCTCTGACACTAGATTAGCTAATTTTCTTGGGACTGATCCTCTTCCAGATTCTGCCCAGGTCTGTCCATGTTTGGTCTCACATGTGTATGCTGTCTTCGACAGTATGGTCTTACCATTAACCTTTGTTGGATCATCAAGAACTCTGACAAAAATCTGTCTTTGGGGGGAAACCCTGTAGATATCTCAGATCAACAGCTCATTGTGGAAGTTAACCCAGTGCTGGTACTGGGAGTTATAAGTCAGTGCCAAGGAAGGTGAGGGAAGAAAAAGATAATATAAAAGAGAAAGTGAGTATAGAGAGGAGAGGGAGAGAGAAGAGAGAGAGAAGTAGGAAAAGATTAAGGTTGGACTTCATGATGTTCTCTCCAGTTTCCTGTGGTTCAGGTGTTCCCTCTGCGGGCCTTTGCTGCAGCGCCAGGTGAGGCATGCTTATACAGATTCCACCTTGACCGGAACTCTCTGCATTGTTTTAAAACTACTGTATCTCAACACTACTTTCTAACCCATTCACTGTACGTGTGCTTTTGCTTTGTTGCTAGAACCGATTGGGAATTCTGCCTTGTTGGGTGGAGTAGGCTTCCAGTAACTGCTAATGAGCACTCTATACTGGGAACCCAGGGGTGCAGGTCTTGTATGTCTCCTCACTGTGTGGCTAGGCATTGACCACATGAAGCCAGAGGACTTCACTACTAGCCTGAAGATGGCTCCACAAAAGACTACCACTTGTCTGTTCTTTTGATGTCACTTGTCATTGCTGAAACTGACAGTGGACAATGTGAGCTGATGCTCTGAGGACTCTAGCCCTTCACACTACACTGGGGGAACTGGGATTTGTGGTATTCCTTTAGATCTCTGTTGCCAGCTTTGTGTTCCCATTCCCAGCCATGTTAGCTTGTTGTCGCTATAACAAATACATGAAAGAAATGATGCCAGGGAAGAAAGATTTGCGTTGGTTCATGATTTCAGGGGTTTCAGTTCATGATCAGTAGATCCATCGCTTCAAGCCTCAAGCAAGGCAAGAATATCATGGTGGGATGAGTGTGGTGAGGGAAGCTGTCCAACTCCTAGCAGTCAGGACACAGAAAGAGCCAGAAAGCATCTAGCATCCCAAAATAACCTTCAAAGGCATGCCCCTAGTGATCTTTCCCTCCAATAAGACCCTTCTTCCTAGTTCCTCCCCTTCTTAATAACTTGTTCGATTATGAATCTGTCAGGCAGATTAATCTGTTGATTAAAAACAGAGCCTCATAGATCCAATCACTTGACATAAGTCTCACTTCCAGTCGTGCTATATTTGAGACCAAGTCTTGAATCCGTGAACTATTTGACGGACACTTCATATCGACAACATGATAGCAGCTCTATGCTCTACTTGGTATTTGCAACTGTAGCTTTCTCAGAGGACCACTGGAAGATAATGGGAACTGCTTGGAGCTTACAAATCATTTCTAACCTTCTTGCCTAGCAATATCCAAGGACTCGCTTACTGGAAGCTAATGAAACACCAACCCTTCACACAAGAGCTCCCACAGGGTGAATAACAGCCAGGGACTTCCCCTGAAATCAACCCCTTTATAATCATCCTTTTCCTGGACGCTTTTTTTTTTTCAATTTCCCTTCAATAAATTACTCAAAAAATCTTTTCACATCAGAATTTGAATGGTAGGGCTGAAGAAGAGATGGTTCAGAGGTTAAAGCCACTTAACTTGCAGTCTGATGACCTGGGTTTGATTCTCCAGTGCCCACATAAAGCCAGATGCACAAAGTAGCACATGCATCTGGAGTTCATCTGCAGTGGCAGGAGGTCCTGGTGTGTGATTCTTTTCCTATCTCTCTTTCTCTCTCTCTCTCTCTCTCTCTCTCTCCCCCTCCCTCCTTCTTTCTGTCTCATAATAAATAAATAAATAAATAAATAAATAAATAAATAAATGAATAAATAAATAAATAAATAAATAAATGTTTTTTAAGACGAGTGAGCCAGAACAATGGGCACAAATTAAAAACAAACAAACAAACAACACCAAAAACAACAACAACAAAAAAATAAAACTCCCAAGAGATCACATGTCACATGAATTCCATCCTTAGAAATCTCTGGTCCTGAGGGAATAAAATATTGCTCCAACCCTAAGTCCAAAGTCACACCTATTGCTTGCCCTATGTTGAGGAAGTCTCCAGGATGTTTAACAAGACTTACATTTAGGGCCTGGACAGAAGTGATGGTTTAGTGGTTGAGTGGCTTGCCTGTGAAGCCTAAGGACCCAAGTTTGATTCCCCAGGTGCACAAGGTGGTGCATGTGTCTGGAGTTCACTTGCATTGGTTAGAGGCCCTGGCACACCCATTCCCTCTCTCTCTCTCTCTCTCTCTCTCATAAATAAAAAATAAAGAAAGAATTGTGTTTATTCTTTTCTCAGATGATTATCTCAGGGTAAGATCTTGCTCTAGCAAACCAACAAGTAATATTAAGACAGATGGGCAGTATTTGTCAGGACGTGGATTCTATGGCCTAATCCATGGTCAGGAAACCTTTCTCAGAGCTTGATCTAGAGTGACAGCAGAAAGGATCTAATGGTAAATAATCAGAGCCCAAGAGAGGATTGTGCTAGGAATTCTAGTATGACTGGAAAACCAGATGTGGAGTTGCAGATGAGAGTCCAGAAGCTGGTAGGCATGAGACCCTACTAAAGAGTTTGTACCCTATCCCACAGACACCACCGGTATTTTAATGAGATATAGCTATGCAAAGGTGCATTTAAAAGTAAATAAAGGACTAGAGAGATGGCTGATCAGTTAAAGGCTCTTGCTTACAAAGCCTTCTGGTCCTGGTTCAATTCCTCAGTACCCATGCAAAGGCAGATGCACAAAGTGGTGCATGCATCTGGAGCTCGCAGCATTAAGAAGCTCTGGCTTGCCCATTCTCTCTCTCTCTCTCTCTTTCTCCTTGCAAATAAAAAAAATTTTAAAAATTAAAGTAGGGCTAGAGAGATAGCTCAGTGGTTGAGAGCACTTGCTTGCAAAGCCTGATGACTTATGTTTAAGTACACATTACCCATGGAGAGCCAGATGTACAGAGTGGCACATGTGTCTGAAGTTTGTTAGCAGGGACAACAAGCTGTGGTACATCCATGTTCTCTTCTCCATTTATCTATATCACTATATATATATATATATATATATATATATATATATATATATATATATATTTTAATAGATAAAGGTCATCACAGACTGTAGGGGATACCGGGAAAGGTGGGTATATTTGAGCCTGTCTTTAGGAAGTAGGGAATCATCTCTACCCTGAGACACAGCTTAGAATATAGACTAAAGCTCTGCACAGAGATGCAACCATTTAGAGCCTATTAAGGAGACAGAATGGAGTAGGATGGTAACCGTGCTTGTAGTCCCAGGCATAAGAGACCGAGGTGGGCAGTTTGACTTGCTGTGAGATCAAGGCCAGGCTGATCTTATAAGTAAATTTCCAGCCAGTCAGGACTAGAAAACTGAGATTCAGTCTCAAACTTTAAACAAAGGAAAGAAAACACTTGTACATACTGACAAAGGAGGAGATGTAAAATCAGGAGAGAAAAATAACCTAGAAGTCACAAGAGGCACAAGACTAAGCAGCAATCTGTAGACAAATTAAGGAATGCGAGAGCAACAGGATATGGCGATAAGGACAATAAGAACAGAACTAGAGACTAAGGGAGAGCAGTGTTAGCAAAGACAAGTCTCCCTGTAACACAATGCAGACTTGAGAAATTGGAGATAGCAGTCCCAGCAGGTGTGGTCTTCTGTGTGCACCCACTCCAAGCAGGTTAGCCTCATACTGAAAAAGGAAGAATCAGTAAGTATCTGGAAGAGATGTAGGGATCAGATAAAACATTTTTTTGAGGGCGAAGAAGAGTTGGATATATCAAGGGCAATGAAAAATCAAGATCCTAAAGTATGGGGGGGGGGGATGTTTGCATCAGGGGACTCCAATGAAACGGAAACAAAAGAGATCTATGTACATCACTTTTTACATGGGAACTAAGGAATTGAACCTGGACCAACAGGCTTAAACCACTGGGAAATCTCCCAAACCTCCACCCAATGGCTTTTTTTTTTTTTTTTTTTTTTTTTTTTTTTTTTTTTTTGAAAATTTTTTTAGAGAGTGAGTAAGAGAGAATTGGTGTGCCAGGGCCTCAGCCACTACAATTGATCTCCAGATGCTTTGAATAATTAAGGAAAATCAGCTGCTGGGAATTAAAGAGATTGGATTAAATATGTAAAGTAAGCAGTGTGGAGATGTATATAAAAACCTAAACAGCAACAATGGGAATAATTTTTAAGGTCATACCCAGACACAAGACAGAGAGAACTGCCCAGTGGTAAGCCGAGTTGGAACTCTTCAGGATCGTCATGAATTTTAAATCTCAATGTGCAAAAGTGATTACAAATGAGGAGAATGTACAAACTTTTATCTGTTGTTATGGTTTACCATAGTTGTAGCTGGAAATGGATATAAAGACAAGACAAGAAACTTAAAATTGAGAAGCAGGAGTATTATATTTCTGGAGCTTTGGTGGTGATTCATGGGCACCCACTGGGTCACGGGTGGGCTGGGGTGGGAGGGAAGAACAGTGTTTCACTTTGCTTCTAACAGATTTCAAGCACTGGCTTAAATCATACTGTCGATCTTCCTGGCGAAAATAACAAGATGCTATTTATGACGAACTCAAAATTTCTAAGCATTGGTATCTTTATAATGCTAGGCCATGAAATTTATATAGACTCCAAGGGACTGATGGTGTGAATTCTTCTTTAGAGATCTAGATTTTTCATTTCAAAGAAAGACCATTCCCATCCTACTGAACAATAATTTATTCATCATAGGTACATATGTATTAGTAATTGATGTCTTACAAATATTGTCTCTAGGGCCCTTTTCTTGTCCGTAGCACTGTGCAAATTGTCTCTATGAGGTTGAGTCCAAGTCCATGAGCACTATAATCTGCTAATGCTAAGGTTAACTAAAAACAAACAAACAAACAAAAAACTAGAGATGGGCACATTAATCTCACTAAGCAACATTTTGTTCTTTCAACCACAATTTTTTCTCCCCAATGACTATCATCACTTGGCATAACAGTGTGTCATGTTCCATGTTTCAAAGAATAAACTTCTTTTTCTTTAAGTCAAAATAACACTGGTGTAGTGCATTGTTGAATCTTGTATGATTTGTTCCATTGAAAGTTCAGTGAGCTATCCTATACCAACGTATATACAGCCAGTAGCCACCCTCGTGGACATCATTTCTTAGCTTCCTCACCAAGTCCTTAGAGAAACAACCCTATGGATAGCCCCTTAAAAACTCATCCCACCCCCACCCCCAAGGGGGCGTCTTCCCAGTGACGACCAAGCACACACGTGTGGTTTACTTGGAGTGAGGCTTGCAATGCTTTCCCCACAGTGAACAACTTTGGTGCAGATATTTAGGGGACAGTGTGTTCCAGGCGTGCAGCACCTGTTACTCACTTGTTTAAATGTCTCCTGAAGGGGACAAGGAAAAAATAGTTTCTCCCTGTCTCTGGGAATGTACATAAATTTAGCATACAGTTCTTTTTTGGCCTAGTCCAAGTTTGAATTACCTTAAGAAAGGCCGTAGGATATAATATCCTGACGATGCGCTTCACATTCCAATTTATTCCATAAAATGACTGAGAACAGGTGGTGGCCCAGAAAAGAAATGAAAAAAAATAGATGGCAAAAAAAAGAAAATGAACAATACAATACATGATAACGTTATAAATCCCAACATGAAACTGGGTTGGAAAAGAAGCCTCAATCAACTTACCCTTACTGCTGAAGTTGGCATCATGTCTAAGAATTTGGTTATTTAATTCTACTTCATTCCGGGGCATGGGACATTAAACATTGAAAACACACTGGCAGACTGATCTTATGTTAGGTTTCCTGCATTTTAAGATGGTCATGGTCTAAATATTTCTCCATGCAACCAACCAGTTTTTATCTCATTAGAATCATATTAAAAATATACTTTTTCAAGCCAGGCATGGTGGAACATGCCTTTAATCCTTTAATCCCAGAACTTGGGAGGCAAAGGTAGGAGGATCATCATGAGTTCAAGGCCACCCTGAGACTACATAGTGAATTCCAGGTCAGCCTGAGCTAGAGTGAGACCCTACCTCGAAAAACTATATATATTTGTTCAACACTGCTTTCTTTTTTAATATTTTATCTATTTATTTGAGAGGGAGAGAGAGAAAGAACGGTTGCACCAGGGCCTCTAGCAAAGGAACTCCAGACACCTGCACCACCATGTGCATTTGGATTACACAGGTCCTGGGTAATCAAACCTGAGTCCTTGGGCTTCACAGGCAAACAACTTAACCACTAAGACATCGCTCCAGCCCCAACACTGCTTTCTTAAGTGTCTTGTTAAGTACAGTCATCAACATTGCTGGGAACCCAAGAATGCTGGCGTCACATAGAAACAAGGTCACTGTACCATTACTGTATTGATTTAATTGAACCATATTCTGTGTGTGTGTGTGTGTGTGTGTGTGTGTGTGTGTGTGTGTGTGCCCATGCAAGCCATGTGCAGGTGTGGAGGTCAGAGGAGACTCTAAAGGCATTGTGCTCTTCTTCCACCTTCTTTGGTACAGACCCTCTTGCTGCCACAAACAAATAGCAGGCTAGCTTACCTGCAAGCTTTGGATTCTTACGGCTCCACCTCCCACTGTTGGAGGTGACTTAGAATCATAGACACATGGGACACTTTGAGTCTGGTTTTACATAAGTGCTCAGTGATCAAATTTGGGTCAGCATGCTTTGAAAGCAGGGACCTTTATCGACTAAGCCATCTTTCCAGTCCTCCAAACTATGGCTCTTTTTAAAATTTTTATTTATTCATTTATTTATTTGAGTGAGGCAGAGAGAGAGAGAATGGGCATACCAAGGCCACTAGCTACTGCAAATGAATTCCAGACACATGTGTCACCTTGAGCATCTGGCTTATGTGGGTATTGGGGAATCAAACCTGGGTCCTTAGGTTTCACAGGCAAGCGCTTTAACACTAAACCATCACTCCAGCCCAGCTAGGTTCTTTTTTTAATCATTTTTATTTTTGGCATTTTCATATATATATTGAATGCATTTTGATATTATTTCTGCAAGTTACCCTCTCTCGTACCCGCTCTCATTAATACTAAGCCGTGTTTTTAATAAGTATTAATTTATTACAGAATGCACCCATGTGAGTTTTTTCCAAATGCTTGTACATACATTTTGTATACACATTGGAGTGTGTGGCTCACATTGACACATGCAATTTACCACCACAGTTCCTAGCTGTGGCTGCTCAACATTCACATTCCTTCAGCATTTCCTTATCATATTGAAATGAAACACTTTACACTGTTGTGACTTTTAGAACACTGGTTAATTAATATCTGTTTTGTGAGTAGTTTTCCAAGTTTCCGGGGCTGACTTTTTTTTTTTTTTTTTTTTTTTTTTTTGCAATTTTTAATTTATTTATTTGTAAGCAGAGAGAAAGAAAGAGAGAATGAGAATGAGCACACCAGGGCTTCCTGCCTCTGAGAACAAAATCCAGATGTATGTGCCACTTAGCATCTAGTTTCATGTGGGTATTGGGGAATCAAACCAAGTCACCAGGCTTTGCAGGCAAGCACCTCAACTACAAAGCAATCTCTTCAGTTCCACTGGGGCTGATTTTAAATTACAGATATATACATAACAAGAGAATTTATAGTCAGCAGCCACTGTTGAACAAGTGTTAGATTTATCACATTTCTAGAAAACTATAACCTCTTTCGCTATCTCCTTGCATGCTGGGCTCATGACCAGCCACTATTTTCACTGTATCTTTTTTTAACATAGGAATAAACACCTAACTTGCATCTGTGGTTCAAGCTCACCCTGAAGGGTGGTCATGCTAGTGATTGGCTAAGGATAAAAACCTTGGAATCTATCCTACCTTCTCTTTCTGCCAAGCTGGCTTACCTCAGGAGCAGGTGGAAAATTCAGGGTAGCATTCAGAAAATTCAGGGAGGCATCCAACTTATGAAAAAAATCTCTTGACTCCATTGCAGTTCTTTCCAGGAAGTAGGAGGATGTGCTGAGATTAAACTGTTATGTGTTGGCTACCAGCGTACTTGTGTGTGCCCCTGCGCGCGCAAGAAAGGGATGGGTTTTTTTTCTCCCCTTTCCCTTTTCTTTTTCTTTTTTTTTTTTCTTGTTTTGGCTGTTCACCAATAACTGTGAATGTCTGTGCTAAATTTTTTACTCTGACTTGCCATATTTTTTGTTGTTTATTTTATTTATTTATATGAAAGTGACTGACAGAGAGAGAAAGGGGCAGATAGATAGATAGATAGATGATAGATAGATAGATAGATAGATAGATAGATAGATAGATAGATAGATAGATAGATAGATAGATAGATAGAGAATGGGCACGCCAGGGCCTCCAGACTTGCAATGAACTCCAGATGCATGCGTGACCTTGTGCATCTGATTTATGTGGGTCCTGGGGAAATCAAGCCTTGAACTAGGGTCCGTAGGCTTCACAGGCAAGCGCTTAACCACTAAGCCATCTCTCCAGGCCCTGACCTGCTATTTTAAGACTCTTTCAAATATAAAATCTTCATATCCTTGCTTTTTTGTAGAAAAAATAAACAATGGAAAATGTATACAATAGTGAAGATACAATAGCTATGAGTTAATTTTAAAAGCTAGGAAAAATCAGCAATTGAAATAAAAGCTATAGAAATCATTTTTTAAATGAGCTTAGCCAGACGAGGTGGTGCATGTCTTTAATCCTAGCACTCTGGACGCAGAGGTAAGAGGATCACTGTGAGTTTGAGGCCAGTCTGAGACTATGTATTGAGTTCTAGGTCAGCCTGGGCTACAGTGATACCTTGTATATTAAAAAAAAGTGAGTTTAGTTAGTCATGTTTAAACTCTTCCCTGGAAATGATGGAAATCCTTTCCATGTCATCAAGAAAGCAGGAACCTTCTTGAACTCTCATTAAAAGGATACAAATTTAAAGTATGACTAAAAGAAGAATGAAATTATATAATGTCATCACTTAATAAAGATGTATTCCTTTCTCCTCAAAATGGTGTAATAAGTATTATTTTAATAATAAATATCAGTAGTGTCCAGGAGGAAGAGACATACATGTGTCCATGTATTATTAGAACGACCCAGTGGTGAAGGTCTTTGCAGCATAAGGATCCTGTTTATCATGGCAGGCACCTACTCATATGTGGAGAATGTGGTACTTCTGGCATAATGAGCTAGAGAAATGTGATAACTTTAGACCTTAAGAGCATTTAACTTTCTCTGTTCAGACTTATCAATCACCAGGAATGTTCAGGTTTTTATTTGGTTTCATTAGCTGATTTTCTTGTTTTAAAAAGTTTGCTTTTAGCAACAAATAGAAATGTTCTAACTTAATTATAAATTCCCTAAATACCACTTAACAGATTGTTACCATGCATTTCAAAAATGCTTTATTTGATAATTTTTTTGTTATAATGAGCATTTTCATGGTCAATCTTTATTGATAACATGACCGAATTTAGAGTCACCTTGGGTACTGAGACACTGCCTGGGTCTATCTGTGGGTGCATTTTGGGGAGAATGAGCTGAGAGAAAGAAGTCTACCTTGAACTGGGGTAGCACCATCCCCATGCTGGGGGCTCAGGTAAATAAAAGAGGAAAAGGGAGATGGTGAGCTGACAAGCTGTGCTCTAAGCTTGCTCTGTCCTGCCTTCCCACCATGAACTCATGGTCCAGAATAAATCCTTCCACCCTTAGGTTGCTTCTTGACACATATTTGGTCACAGAGATGAGACAATTAATACAAGAATGTGTCCCTAAAAACTGAAACATCAAATTGATGATTTTAAGTTGGTAGAAACAAAGAATTTCTACTAATACACAATGCCCCTCCCCAATATCTAGGAAAAAAATAGAACAAAACCCAATTACAACAAAGTGAATATCTTTCTAAAAATTAGTAGCCACCTATATATTCCTATGCCATTGTGAAAATTAAGTTAATGGAGGCAGTGTAAGTAAGAGAGAACTTGTGTATTCTTGGGTCTTGCAGACAGACATACCAGTGTTTTGATGCTCTAAAAACTTCAAAAAGACCCAAGAATTAGAATTACAAAAAGTGGGCTGGAGAGATGGCTTAGCAGTTAAGACTCATGCCTGCGAAGCCCAAGAACCTCAGTTTGATTCTCCAGATCCCACGTAAGCCAGATGCCCATGGTGGCACATGCAGCTGGAGTTCATTTGCAGTGGCTAGAGGCCCTGGCGCACCCATTCTCACTCTCTTTCTCTCTGTTTCTCTCTCTCTCTCCCTCTCTCTGTCTCAAATAAATAAATAAATAAATAAATAAATAAATAAATAAATAATAAAGTAAAATCTTTTTAAAAAAAAGAAAGAAAGAAAAGAATTACAAAAAGTGATTTAGAATTCCAGAGGGAGTATTTGAAAAACTGTATAGCAAACAACTAGCCTTCACGCGTGGTCCTTGAGCACGTGAGCGTCTTCAGCTACCTACCTCCTGCTGTACCTCAGACTAGACCCAGAGGAGCACACAATGTCCTACTGAGGAAACAACTAGGACTACCATATAGTTTTGGGGTCTTGGGCCTTGAGTCCTCCTTTCCCATCAAATTTCTGAAAGCTGGTAATCAAGTTAACATCTTTTTAAAAAAAAAAAAAAAAAAAAAAAAAAAAAAAAAAACACTGCATCAGAGAAAACTCCAGCAGGGATACCAACACGTGGGCCTTCACAACATGGAAACTGGATGGTCAGTCACTTTTGGTGTAAGAAATTTACCAGTATGAAATGCAGCCTCCACCCACAGAACACCCTCTTTCCCTATTTGCTTATGAAGTCCTGGACTTAATTAGGAAACAAGACCCACACTGATCACGGAGGGAGACAAAAAACATAACAAATTCAGAGAGCAGGAAAACACTGATTGGTCTCCTTAGTGAGAGAGCAGAAGTGCTGAATGCAAGAGCCAAAACTGCAAGGTATTAAAAGAAACATTCGTAAATTAAGAAATAGATTTTAGAAAATAAAAAGGGAACAAGAGAGGCAGAGGATCAAAAGTGTTAAGATTACCAAAAGGCAGGAAAGATGAAAGAAAAAGAATTTAGCCAACAGGCCTTCCTTCTAACAACAGAAGATACATAAGAGAACTTTGGAAAGATTTTTACTTTGAAAGGTGTTTGTTTTCAGATTGAAATGACTCACCACTAATTCTTAAAGCTATGAGAGAGAGAGAGAAAGAAAGAGAGAAAGAGAAAGGAGAGAGAGAGAAAGAAAGAAAGAAAGAAAGAAAGAAAGAAAGAAAGAAAGAAAGAAAGAAAGAAAGGAAGGAAGGAAGGAAGGAAGGAAGGAAGGAAGAGAGAGAGAGTGCGAGAGCAGAACTACAGCAGAGACTCTCTAGAGAGCAAAGGAGAACAGACACAAAGCCCCCAGAGCAGAAATAGCTTTTGCTCCTCAGCGCAGACTGGAATGCCAGAGGCCCTGCACAATGCACTTCAAATGCTTCATACAAATGAGCACTGCCACCAACCGCACTGTCAAGCACATTATATAACAATAAAATCAAGGCCTTTTATGAAATGTATCTCAAAAATATTATTTTTGTCCTCTCTCCAGAAGCTAAGAATATACTGTATCCATAGCAGGGATAAACCAAGAAAAAAGGAACATCTCACATCAGTAAACAGACGAGACCAAAGAAATCTCCAGGTGACAGAGTATCCAAGGTCGTGGCTGGGCAGAAGCCTTCCCAAAAGAGAAAGCTGCTTCAGATTGGACTGAGTCCCCACGATGTGTCCAGAGGAAATAAAAATAAAATAAATACACAGGTAGATTATCAGGTGTAGTTGACTGGGAATTTGAATGAAGCAATGCTTACATGGCTATTTGAAGGGGTAGGGTCACTTTGCCATGACTTCAATTAAAAAGGAAGAAAAGTGGGCTGGGGAGATGGCTCAACAGATAAGAGAGCTTGCTCTCCCTGAATTTGATTCCCCAGCGTCCAGGAAAATAGCTTGGCATGGCCACTCACACCTAGAACGCCAGAGACCTGAAAATCGCTATGGCTCCCTGGCCAGGCAGTCTGACCAAAAGAGGCAACTCCAGGTTCAGTGAAAGACCCTCTCTCAAGGAA
Source organism: Orientallactaga sibirica (assembly GCA_036365145.1). Taxonomy (NCBI): domain Eukaryota; kingdom Metazoa; phylum Chordata; class Mammalia; order Rodentia; family Dipodidae; genus Orientallactaga; species Orientallactaga sibirica. The sequence goes on from JAEOAD010002373.1 coordinate 1,782,730, forward strand.
ACATGCAGATGGGTGATAGAGAACCCCGGATGTTAGCCTCTGACTTCTGCACATGTGCACACAGGGCAGGCATACCTGCACACACGCACACAGGCACAAAAAAAATAAAGAAAAGTGTGAACAATTATTCAGAAAAAAAAGAATCTACAAGAATACAATGTGTTGAAGAAGAAAATAGAAGACTGAGGAGGGGAAAAGGGGACACTACTTACAGCTAATAGCAATGACTTATTTTTGTGCACATAAGCACCTTTAACAGCTGAGCCATCTCTCCGGCTCTATTTAAAAAAAAAAAAAAAAAAAGACATTCATTAAAATTGCAAAAGTTGCCGCACATGGGGACTCATGGCTTTGATCCCACCACTTAGGAGGCCGAGATAGGAGGATCGCTGTGATTTCAAGGGCAGACTCAGAGTACGTAGTGAGTTCTAGGTCAGCCTGGGATAGAGTGAGACCCACCTTAAAAATACAACAACAAAAAAATTACAAATGTTCATAATCCTACTTTAGAAAATTGGAAGAAAACTAATTTTCAATGTGCAAAGCCAAGAGCCCAACTGGCTGCTTCCTGGAACAGCCATTGACTACTTCTTCATTGACTGGGGTTGCTGTGCATTCACAGCCCGGCCTGGGGCTGCACAGGGAAGCAAAGTGTCCTCACCCTCAGGCCATTTCTACCTTGTCTACAACCCATGGGACACGAAGCATCACTTCTACTTAAAGGAGGTGCAAGACAAACAAGAGTCAGTCACACAAATGTGAGATCAGAGTTGATGGAACAAATGAGATTGGAATAAGACACAAATGACCCTTAAAATGAAGAATGCAGGTCTGGAGGGATGGCTTAGTGTTTAAGGTGCTTGCCAGTGAAGCCTAAGGACCCAGGTTTGATTCCCCTGGACCCACATAAGCCAGATGCACAAGGTGGTACATGCATTTGAAGTTCCTTTGCAGTAGCTGGAGGCCTTGGCTCACCCATCCTCTCTATCTCCATCTCTTTGCCTCCCTCTCTTTCTCTCTTTTTCTCCAATGAATAAATAAAATATTATTTAAATGAGGAATGTAGAACAATCTAAGCTTGTTCTGAAACTAATTCCATAGTAACTACTGTCAAGAAGGAGAACTTTTGCTGTTTCAAAAAAAAAAAAATAGGGCTGGAGAGATGGCTTAGCAGTTAAGGTGCCTGCTTCCTAAGCCTAAGAACATTGGTTCCAATCTCCAGCGGTTCCAATCTCCAGGTCCCACGTTTAGTCAGATGCAAAGTGATGCAAGGGCGCAACACCACACTTGACCACAAGGGGGCGCATCTGGATTTCGTTCACAGCAGCTGAGAGGCTGCTGGTGTGCCCATCTCTATCTGTGTTCCTCTCCCTCTCTCTCTCTCTCTCTCTCTTGCTGTCTCTCTCAAAAAAAGAAAGAAAGAAAGAAAGAAAGAAAGAAAGAAAGAAAGAAAGAAAGAAAGAAAGAAAGAAAGAAAGAAAGAAAGAAAGAAAGAAAAGAAAAAAATTATCACACAAGTCAAACACTCTACTGGCAAATACCATGGGAACTTGATCGTGACTCTGACTGAATCCTCTTCAGGGAAAAGATAAACAGTGTCCTAATGTATGTATATCACATTTCATCTTACACTTTTCTTATAAAAGCAAAGTGAGTTAAAATTTACTGTGAATAATGCATGCCCACAAACATCAGAGTTATCAAAGTTCCCAAGAGATGATCCCAGCTGAAACCGTCTGAGTTTTGATCAGTGTCGTCTTACATTACTGTCTAATCTGTGTAGACTATACAATACTCAGGGTATTATTTATCAGTTCCCCCACCAATTCTTTTCATAATTGAATGCTACAACGTGTCATTCACTGTCCACAGGCTGGAGATGCTTGGTGACCAGGATGAAATGCTCACTCTCAACCAGCTCAAGTTCAAAGATGAGGAAATGCATGACAAGTCATCGACATGCCTAAACCACACACACTAAACTACACACACACACACACACACACACACACACACACACACAGAAGTGTGAGTGTGGCCATGTTGAATTAAATGGAGTGAGTCAAGGAAAACCTGAGCAGCAGCTATTCAGCCAGAAACATCGCTTATCGGCTAACCCTTCTGGGAGGTCCCCTGACGTCAGTAAGAAAAGGTCATTCTCTTTTTCACCTAGAAACAATTTGACAAATCATCATTTTGTCCCCATAGTCCAAGTTAGAAAGCATTTCTTGGCCTGTCCCCTGGTCTTTTTCCTCCAGGAGTCTGCACTGAAAGACCTTATTTTTCTACATTCTTCTCCAAGACAGCACACTCCTGACTCTTGACTCAGCTCACATGTGATTTGATTCTTGCAAAATCCTTTTGGAATTCAACTTGACTAGTGACCTAGAATTGTGTTTCCTTGTGGCAGCAATGGGCTGTCTTCTGATCGGCAGCCTACTAGCCCTCTCATTGTCAAGTACATGAGTGTTTTTTCTCCTGTCTGTCTTCACAGGTCCATAGCACTCAGAAAACTCTCCTCCTGGTGTGTTGGATCTTTCCAGCATGCAGTGTGACATGACTCAGTTCTCACTGAACTTTCATCCCCAAGGGACTTGAAAGCCTTTGAAAAGCCATTTTACTAGCAAAATAAATCTCATCTTATTCTTGTGGGTTTTATAACATCAGTGTTAGGTTTAATTAAAAGTAAAGACATCTTCAAAATGATTCTTGCATGTTGTTAATTTTATGATTTTTAGATTATAACCTAATATATAGCTGGTTTTCTAAAACATTGGAGGATGAAGAGACTTAGCATAAATCACTTTCTGCACAAAATATGCAAAACAATAACAAGGAATGCAATGGATATTCCAAACTTCATCAGCCAACTTTGTCAACACAGCCCACCATAAAATGCTCAAACAGTGGCTAAGTATTGCTCCGAGGCATGTCAATTGCTAATGGGTTTCCTAACCCCAAATTCATCTCTGTGGTTCCGCAAGGGAAGTACTCGTGATCTCATTTAGGTTCCCCTGGAGTGTCCACACCACAAAGTGCAATCTTTGTTCAACTAGGGTTCTTTTCAAGATTCAAGCTACTCTGCACTTTTCTTTTCACAAGGTGCATCCAGGTCTCCAGTGCTGTCTCCTACTGGGCTGAGCATCTGCTCGGAGACATTCTACTTATTTTTCTTTCCCCACTTGCTTTTCCACTGGTTATTCTCCCACACCAAGTTTCTTGATAAAATGGAGTTAGCAACATTAGCTTCAGTCTTTTATATTCTATAGTACCCCGCAATACAGAAAACTATGCATATGATGATTTGATAAATATTTGCTCAAAGAAGAAATGGAAGTGTGGATTCCGCCTTTGTATTATTTTCATAAGTGATGCAACAGATCTATATATTTTACTTAGTAAATAAATATTTGCATTCTAATTATATATATATATATATATATATATATATATATATATATATATTCCACAGAATTAAAGAGAGTAATAAAGTATCCTTGGAGATAAAGCATTTTAAACAAAGATACTTTTGAACAAAGATGCTATTGGTTATTACATCAAAGAAAAATAGCAAAAGTGATTTAATCAGTTGATAAGAGGTACAAGAATAAAAAGGAAGGTTTTTATCCTAAAGGAATAAAAATAAAAAGCAACTAAACTAAAGCCATCAAAAATTATTCAGTAATTGGCGAATTACCCATTTAGTTACAGAGTGGCGGTCTGGGGAGGATCTAAATATCACTGAAGGAATTATTGGTCAGGAAAAATAAAAACTTAAATACAAAGCAAAGGACTTATTAAATAGAAAATAAATCAATCAATATAAGTGAGCATGGTGGTACATGGGAGGCGGAGGCAGGAAGATCAGGAGTTCAAGGTCACCCTTGAATGTGAGAGTTTTAGGGTAGCCTGGGACACATGGAAACTGGTCTCAAAATACAAAGCAAGGTGCATGCCTTTAATCCCAGCACTAGAGAGGCAGAGGTAGGAGTGCTGTGAGTTCAAGGCCACCCTGAGACTACATAGTAATTTCTAGGTCAGTCTGGGCTGGAGTGAGACCCTACCTCGAAAAAACAAAAAAAAAAAGAAACAAAACAAACCTGTCAACATTATATGCTAATTTATGACCACAATGGTTCATATCCTTTAATAATGTCTATAATTTATATGAGAGCAGAATAATTCTAACAATCTACTCACCCACATTCATTTACCTACCTTTAAAGTAAAACATGAAGACTTTTCCTTCTCCTCAAGCTTTCCTTTTCAAACATGATCATAAAATGTGAAAATTAGGATCTGTCTAGTATTTACCACATAAATAAGATTAATTTTATTCCTAATCTGTTCCTAAAAATATCTAATTAAAAACAATTGTTCCTCATTCAATAGAAGAATTTACAAGATAAATATACATACCCTGTCAATCAGGAACTCCAAATATGATCCCAAGTGCCTTTTCTTTGTAACCTGGCAAACAATGAGCTGTTTTGGAGTCCCTCTTCACTTCAGCTATATTGCAAATCAACAGTCCCATGAGAAGAGATTCCCTGTGCCCAGCAAGAGATGTTGCAACTGCCCATGGGCTCCCAAGGTCTCCAGGAGCTGAGCTGTGACACCTGCTACCTAAGTTATAGGAGGCTAAGTCCAAACATTATGTCTTCTACCTTTTTGGAAATTTGCGTATCATAAACATGTCCAAACATCACTTGTTACTCAAATCATGGAATCTGATCAGTTTTCTATAGAGGAAACCTCAAGATTCCTCACCTCTGGCATGACAGATGAGTCTTTTGAGCCAACATACAATGCTAACAGGATAGTTGGGGACGCCCTTCATCTCTCACCAACCTTGGCCTTGTAAGTCTCTCAAGCAAAACCTATACTGTGATGGGTGTGTGACTCTCTGCCCTTCCTCACAATGTTGTTACAATTATAATTAGAGAAAATTTTCAATAAATCATTTGGGCCCTGAGAAGCCTTAGAACTAAAGCTATATAAATATCCAGAAAAGTGTTGCCATGGAAATGTATGTTTATCAATATGAACATATCTGCAGGCCCCTCTCAAAGCCTTGAACATGACTTTTAATTTTGACAATTTATAAGTACAACTGGTAAAAACAACTTAAGGAGTGGCATGTTCTGTGGACACACATGATGTCCTTCACATATCTTGCATACTTTCACATAGAAAATAAACTTACCAATGAGATAATACATAAAGTGCACAGCACAATGTGAAGCCCATGGTAAGCTTTCATTAAAACTTGGTTTCTGGCCTGGAGAGACGGCTTAGCAGCTAAGGCGCCTGCCTGCCAAATCTAAGAACGCCCATTCGATCTCCAGGTCCCACGTTTAGCCAGACACAAAAAAGAGATGAAAAAGCGCAATGCTGCACTTGCCCACAAGGGGGCGAACATGTCTGGAGTTTGTTTACAGGGGCTGAAAGGCTGTTGGCATGCCCATTCTTTCTCTCTCTCTCTCTGCCTTTTCCTCTCTGTCTCTTTCTCTATGTCTCTTTCAAATAACAACAACAACAACAACAACAACAACAACAACAACAACAACTTGGTTTCCTGGGCTGGAGAGATAGCTTAGCTGTTAAGGCACTTGCCTGCAAAGCCTCAGGACCCAGGTTTGATTCCACAGGACCCACCTAAGCCAGGTGCACAAGGTTGTGCATATGTCTGGAGTTCATTTGCAGTGGCTAGAGGCCCTGGCACACCCATTCTCTTTGTATATATCTGCCTCTCGCTCTCTCTCTCTAATAAATAAATAAAATTAAATTTTAAAAAATCTTGGTTTCTTTCACCTACTGCTGTAGCATCGTGTGCTTCCTTTCTGTGGGTCTGGGGAAAAGAACAGAACAATGTGGAGCTTTCTAAACATGACAAGTGTGCAGAAGAGCGCGTTTCACTTTTGGCAAGACTGTAAATGTCAGTGTGCTTCTCCAGAAAATTGTATTGATGTCACTTTAATATTTGAAATGGTTCATTTGGCAAACATAAACAGCACCAATAGATTTGATTCTGTGGCCTTCTGCCTAGATAATGGATGTAAAACTATGTCCTAACTGGATTTTCTTGTTCTTCTGTTTTTAAGATTCATATGGCATATCAGAAAAAAATAAAAAGAAAACTATTAAGATCCTTGTCATAGTATCATCTTTAGGGACTGAGAATGTCCTGGGCCCCAAGTTCCTCAGAAATGGTCACTTTCTCCTTTCCTCTGTCTTGTCACTCAAGCACCCAGGAACTGTCTTCCTCTGCCAACATCTGCCAAGAGACTAGAGGCAGAAATTTGCTCCAAGTCTTCATACCTTGATGGTACATGCATTCATTGCCTCTTCTGCCTTTGCACTCCAAGATCCCAGAATCTATTTGCTTATCTGGAAGTGGACTACTTACCATCCTCATAGCCTTGAAACATACGCAGCTTTTTGTATTCACTTGTACTGAGGTTGCTTCTTTCCAGCACTCTGGACTACAGGCAGGGCCTGGCCTACAGCACTCTGGACTACAGGCAGGGCCTGGCCTACAGCACTCTGGACTACAGGCAGGGCCTGGCCTACAGTCATTTCCAGAACAGTGGACTACAGGTAGGCCCTGGCTTACAGTTGTTTGGTTTATGGCTTTTTTGACGTCCTGTTGTATGAAAGAGATAAGTATTCAATAAACACCGTTCTTCTTTTTTTTTTTTTTTTTCACTATTAGCCTTTTCCAAGCTGACAACTCTCACAGTAATGGGCAGTAGCTTCCAGGCAAGCATGCGATCACAGTGGTAAGCCACTGACAGTTGGCTGTGTGCTGTGTAGCTAAACTAGCATGTTTGCATTTATGACTTATGAAATTTCCAATTTATGCTGAGTTCATGGAAGGCATAGGTACATCATAAGCCAAGGAGTGTCTCTATACAGAACCATGGAGTAGTCTTGTTAATTCTACTTAAGCTGTCATTTCAAATCTAAGATGTTCTCTGCTGTTTTCACTTTACATTCCTTATAATCAAATTATCTGTTTCACAAAATATTCTAAGAGTGAATGATTATGTTCAGAAAAATCTACTGGTCTTCCACTCTGTCCCATTGAAAAGCACAAATTATCTTTTTACTTTGTAAACCATTTTTTTTGTGATGATGCCATTTCTAGCTGATGGGAAAAGTAGTTATCATTTGAAATGACCTTATATAACTTAGCACATGGAAGGCTGAGGCAGGAGGACTATGATTATGAGGCCAGTCTGGGCTCCATGGAGAGGGCCAGTCTCTAAAATAAAGTAAAGTAAAATAGAATGACTTTTTTTAGAATATGTCTGGCTCTAAAGCCAAAATGTTCCCAGTGAGAGATGATTCTGTTCTATAGTGTGGTGGATTGAATGTAAAATGTCTCCCATAGTTTCAAGAGTTTGTTATTAAGCCTACTACTAAGTTCCTAGCTGATGGCACCTTTAGGGGGTGGAGTCTTGCTGGAGGACCTTGGTCCAGCCCATGGGCTATCCTAGTTGGCTTGCTCTTGCTCTCTCGGCTGCTGCTGATAAATGAAGATGTGAGCATGCTGCCTCCGATGTTTTAACTTTCCCTGCCATTGTGAAGCCTCAGCTCAAAACGTTTCAGCTGAAATAAACACATTCCTCCCACAAACTGGTTTTGGTTGGTATTTAGTCTCAGCAACAAGAAGGTAATGGCTACACACAGTAACGAAGGTTGTGGCAGTACGTGGCTACAATGAGATCTCAGCATTGACTATACACCCCAAAGCCACATTATTTAGGAAGTCCTCAGAACAAAACAGACTTACTTAAGAAAAAGTAAATCACCTTGTTCTTTCCAGTAGGTATGAGCTTTTTGTTATATTCATTTAAAAAATATATATATTGTTTTTATTTAGCTACTTGAGAGAGAAAGAGGGAGAGAGAGAGAGAATGCATGCCAGGGCCTTCAGCCACGGCAAATGAATTCCTGATGTATGTGCCCACTTGTGCTTCTGGCTTACGTCTGTCCTGGAGAATTGAACCTGGGTCCTTTAGCTGTGCAGGCAATTGTCTTAACCACTCAGTCATCTCTCTAGTCCTGTTATATTCGTTTTTGTGATAATGCATTTCATTATCTGAAACAATTATGTGTTTCCTCATGAATTATGTTGAGAAGGAAATATACGTCACAAACTTAAACACTTAAAGCTCTGAGTGTATGCCATAGCCTGCCAAAGTATTTCATTTATTTTGTTTGGAATAAATTCCAGCCCAGGGCCTTGTGCTAACCAAGCTGTGTACCACTGAGCTATACCTCCAACTGATATAATGATTTTGATTGGTCTTAATGACATAACTTGTAATGTTATTAAGAATGGAAAAATTTCACAGGTTGAATAAAAAAAAAAAAAGAATTGTAAAAGTCCTCAAGGTTGAGCATAATGAACAACTTGATTAGTTTAGAATTACTGAAAGCATTATCAATAGTTCACACATAAAATGACTCTATATACTTAATGTACAAATTTTCCTATCACAATGAATATTTCTCAAAGTGTATCCTAGGAACAGAATCATCTCAGGGTGGTGATTATTTAAAAAAAAAAAAAAATCAGTACAAATTATTTGGCCCCATTCCAAACCTTCTGATCAGCACCCCTGGGGCTAGAAGCCAGGAATTTGCATTTGAACAAACTTCGGGCCAGTTCTCTAAAACCCTGCAGGGCAAGAACCACTCCTCTCAAAGCTACCAGCAAGTTTAAAACTCCAGTCTGGTGATAGGAAGCTGTCAGTTTCTTTTCTATATAGACTTTGTTGCACACTCAACAAGATGAGACTCAGCACTTATTTTTGCAGACTAAGATCCTTTATTTGCTAAAGTAAATAATAGCAAAATTAAGAATGAGCCATAAATTGCCCTAATGCTGATAACTTGAAATCTCCAAAACAGAATAAATCACTGACTATTGCACTTTAAATGGACATTAAGAGTACTCCAAATTACCAAATGTTTTGCCATCTTGATAAATTGGTTTTAATTTTTTATCAGACTATATTTAAGTACACTCCAGTAGCATGTGCCAGGCAGTTCCATTAGGCATTTTCAATTGCATTTATTTTCTTTAATGTATAAACTGTATAAACGAAACATAATTTGGATAGCATGGTGCCTAATTCCATTACACTGCTGGAAATAGTCCCCTTCTGGGTTTGGGGTTATGTTCACACCATGAACCCTAGGAAAAACTGAAAATATAAAGTAGACTGTCTTTATGCATTGATTTGAAACAACAAAAGAAAAATCAAAAATGCACCTGGTTAAAATGAAACAACTTGATAAGGAAATGAGAAGAGATCAGGATTGTTTCGTGCAAAAGAGGCAAAGAAAAATGTGTAATAAAGGTACTCAAGTCCTGAGAGTCTAAAGAAAGCATAATTAACTCCTTGGCACTGGGAGATAGATTCTCTCTGCATGCGGTTCATTGCCAGTAAAGGACATGCCTGCAACCGCTGGCCAAGAAGAATTATAAGCATTTGCGTTACTTTAAAATATTCATGTTTCAGCTACAACACTGCATATTTTCAATTGACAGATATGGAAAAGAAATAAACTTCATTTTCTTTCTCCCTTCCCTGGCATAGGCATCCTACAAAATTAACTCCTTCATTTACCAAATTTGATCGTTTTCATGACAACTATGGAGTTAGGGCATTTGCTATTTTGAAATTGACTCATCTTAAGAATTTTCTGGGTTTTCTTGACAAATTTAGAGGACAGGCTTGTTCACTGAGAGCTGACTGATGGCTCTGAATAGAATATCAGATATGAGGTTGAAAACTATGGTGAGTGTGAAGGAAACAGCGCAGGCAGACATTGCTTCCTCACTGGGCTGGAAGTACAACATGTGCTGACAACAGTGGTCAGAGAGGTGGAACCCTTATGAGCCCCCAAAACACTGATGAGTTCTGAAAACAAGGAAATTTAAATGGAAACTAGGCATGACAGTACAGAACTTCTACTTACCTCAGCAAAATTTATATATTTTAGTTTTTTTTTTTTTTTTGTATTTCCTTTCTCCCAACTGAGAGGAACTTCTTTCTGCTTTTATGTCAAATTAAGAATAAATATACAAGAGCAAAAACCCTCAGAATTAAGGCAGGGAGGGTTATACATAGGTTTTCCCACTATTGGTATATTATTATCAGCACTGTTTGCTTAGTGTATGAAGAATCATGAGCTTGCTGGATGAACTGTGAATCTGAAAAGTGGGCCTACTACTAACAATCAAACTTTGCCCTTGAAATAATAAGTATATAATAAAATTACACTTTTTTCTTTGCACGCGCGTGCGTGTGTGTGTGTATGTGTCCTTGTGTGTGAGTACAGGTGCACCTGTACCATGAATGTGAGGACGTTTTCAAGTGTCAGTCCTCACCTTCCACTTGTTTGAAGCAGAGTCTCTCATTACCTACTGCCAGAAGCCAGGCTGCTTGACCTGTGAGCTTCCAGGATTCTCCTGTCTCTACCTCCCATCTTACTGTAGGCAAACATCACACAGCCATTTTCTCTTCTTGTCCCAGAGGCAGCACAATGCCTTACACATGTCATATACCTGCCACCTACATGGGCTGAATTGAAATATTTTCTTCCTGTAGAAATCTGCCATATTAAATGATGCTGATTTCTGTCATGCTATGGTTACTACGTTGTTTGTGGTAAAGATGTTTGGTCAGTCTGCTTCATAATATCCATCAGCCTTGGCACAACTTGTATTTCTTATGGGTATTATGTCACTAACTTTAATTAATAACATGCTCCATTGTTACAAAGAGTGTTCCAGATCTTCTAGGAACCTTTGAATTTGTCTGGAAAATTAAAGTGGTTCTTGCTTCCTTTCAATAAGAGCACATGATTTACATTCAAGATGTGTTGGTCATTTAGAGTAAACAACTCAATAATAATGATCCACTTGACATCTCAATAGAACCTGATAGTTCTCCAGCCTTCCTGTGGATTACCTCCTTTGATTTTGATAATGGCCACTTATCATGTACAAAACACTAACATCATCTCCACTTACAGACAAATTGACTACTCTAGTGGACTGTTTACCAACTATACACTAATCTACCTGCTTGTACTGACAGGTAAATTTCTACCTAAAAATCTTCTGCGAGAGATGTCAAGCTTATCTGTATTTCACTAACTGTGACACCATGCTTCTGCAGAACTTTGCACTGCTTTTGAAGTTTATTTTAAGCAGGGAAAAAGGCCCCTACCACAAAAATGATGGGAGTGGAATACGTGTGTAAGTCTTCACAACATGCAAATAATTGAGCTGAATTAATTTTTAATGGAGGTATAATAATATGAAATTTTATTGAGCAGATTTCTAATAACAGTTCACGTTATTGCCCATGAATGATTCACACTAGGAATTATGGGAATATTTTTAAATGGTTTTGGGGTGTATATGTGTGTGGTATGGTTTTAATGAAAAGTTTCTAATTTGCCACATCAATAGCTACTTGTGAAAATCTTTTGTAGGTTACTAATATATAACTCATTGCATGAAGGATGAATTTATAATTTAATATTTCTGTCTCAGTCAACTTGGGAGGCTATACAAAATGTACCAAATTGTGTAACTGAAATAATAGAAAATTATTTTTTCTCAGATCTAAAAGTTAAAAGCTTAGGATAGGGCTGGGGATATGGCTCATTGGTTAAAGGCACTTGCTTGCAAAGCCTGATGATCCGGTTCAATTCCCCAGTACCCAGGTAAGGCCAGGTGCACAGAGTGTTGCTTGCATCTGAAGTTCTATTTGCAGTGGCTACAGGCCCTGGCACACTCATGCTCATGTTCTCTCTCACTTTCTCTCTCTCTCTCTCTCTCAAAAATATAAATAAAAATATCTTTTTTAAAAGTCTAGGATAAACATTCCAGTCATTTGGTTTCTGGTGTGGGCTCTCTTCCTGAATTTCAGGTGACTGGCTTCTTTGTGTTCTCAGAGCTTTGGGGCATGCTCAATAAATACAAAAGAGAGGGGTGTGGAGTAAAGGAAGGAGGGAAGGTTAATGAACCCTGGTGTCTCTTTTTATAACATTAATCCAATCAGATTTAGGTTCCACCCTTAGGATCCATTTAATATTATTTCCTAAGAAACCCCATCTCCAAACACAACCACCCCAGTGAATACAACTTCAGCATATGAATGTTAAAGGGATATAAATATTATGAATATTCAGACTATAATAGCATGTGTGTGTGTGTGTGTGTGTGTGTGTGTGGTGTGCATGTAGGTATAAGTACACACATGCTACAGCATGCATGTAGAGGTCACACGACAACCTAAAAGTGTTGGATTCTCACCTTCTACCGTGCTTCAAACAAGTTCTCTTCTTTGCCTCTGAGAATTCCAGTATATTCATGCCCTCACAGTGGATACCATCTCCTCCACAAGACCTGCACAATATTGAATCCATCAAAATCTTGACGTAGATAATGGAGGACAACACAAAGAATGAGACATCAAACGGGAAAATGACTACTTGGAACGAGGAGGTGGTTCAGTAGAACAGGCCTGGGAGAGAGGGTGGACCAAAGGGGATATTGGGATGAGATTATGATCAAATTATAGCGTGTTCATGTATTAAAACTCTTAAAAATCCAAAAATTATAGGTGCTTTGTATCTGCCTTGCTCGTTTTAAACCTAGCTCTGATCATTCTCAAGTTTTGGGGGGCAGTGAATTATCTTGCCTCAGTTTATTTATTGATCGCCTAATAGAAAGAACTTGCATTAAGGACCTCGTAATGACAAAGTTGAATGTCATTACCATGATATAGACAGTATCTTAGCAGGGCTAGAGAGATGGCTTAGCAGGTAAGGCACTGGCTGGCAAAGCCAAAGGACCTAGGTTCAGTTTCCCAGTACCCACATAAGCCAGATGCACTAGGTGGCGCATGTGTCTGGAGTTCATTTGCAGAGGATTAGAGGTCCTGGTGAGCCCATTCTCTCCTTCCCTCTCTCCCTCCTCTTTCTCTCTCTCTCTCTTTCAAATAAATAAATAAAAATATTATGAAAGAAAGAAAGAAAGAAGAAAGAAAGAAAGAAAGAAAGAAAAGAAAGAAAGAAAAAGAAAGAAAGAAAGAAAGAAAGAAAGAAAGAAAGAAAGAAAGCCAGCAGCCAGGTGTGGTGGTGCACACCTTCCATCCCGGCACTCAGAAGACAAAGGTAGGTGGATTGCCATGAGTTTGAGGCCATCCTGAGGCTACATAGTGAATTCCAGGTCAGCCTGGGCTAGAAAGTGAGACCATGCCTCAAAAAACAAAAAACAAAAAAGAAAAGAAAAAGAAAAAGAAAACGTCTTAGCATATAGTGAGCACATGACGCACCTCACTGGTGATGCTCAATTACTAATGAAAAGATACTAATGCTGGTCTTACGAGTACAGCATGATGCTGGCATTGCCTTGACATGGTTGCTTTTGTTGGCCGAATTTGTATTCACTCTATAATTACCATGTTCACTATAGACTAGAAATGAGCCTCTGTCAATTCCATCTGGAGCCTGGTTCTCTTATGTGCTGACTCTTCTTGATGAACGAATATATCCTGCCCCTAGATATTCTTTGAGTTTTGATGTCTGGCTTGTCAGACAAATCCACTGCAAGCATGTCACACAAATGACTGAATATTTTTCTAATAACTTAAGAAATGGCCCCAGACAGAAACTGGCCTCGATATCCATGACCTTGCAGTGCCTAGCAATACCTTCGCAAGACCCTCAAGATAGAAGAAACAGATGTTGACATCAAATTAAAAGAGAGACTAATGGAGAGAGGGAGGGGATATAATGGAGAATGGAGTTCTAAAGTCGAATGGGGGGAGGGGAGAGAAATATCATTTTGTATGTAAGTATAGAAGTTGTCAATAAAAAAATAATAATAATTAAAAAAAATAAATAAAAGCACTTTTTTTCTGTTTCAAAAAAAAAAAAAAAAAAAAAAGAAGAAATGGCTTGAAAATTTTCCAGTCTGTGATGAAGGGAGGAAAAGTAGACGAAAAATTGGTATTTTTCAGCCATGGCTGACTACATTATGAATCTAGGTAAAGCTACAGTAGTACTTACTGGAAATCCTGATTATTTGATGTCTATTAGAGATAACATATATTTTTATGTCAAATCCATCAAAAATATGTGTACTTCCTAATATTTTGGAGTTATGATAGTTCTTAAGCACATTTCTGGATGTTATTAAATATGTTACAAAGAAGTACATAGACTATTTTGTAAACATTTTGATATTTTATAATAGTATTTCAGTATAATTTTAAGTATCGTATGGAAAATGTTCTGTATGTTGAAAACATTTTCTGAGAAAGATTCTGTAGGTTTCATCAAAGGCCCAATGCTATATTAAGCACAAAAGTGGCTCGTCCCATGTAGACATAGTTCAGAGAATGAAAAGATAAGTTACAGATGACAGTCTCACATCTCTGGACAGATGATCTTGATGTATTTCCACTTTCGAGTTTTCAGTACAACCTGAATCTTACTGGTGCTGGGCTGAGTGCAACTTCAAGATGCCTTCCTATTGCCATAGTGCGATCATGTCATCATTAGACCTGCTGTTTCTTTGCTGTCCCGTGAAAATGTTGTTCAGGCCAGAGAGATAAACCTACCGAGGTAAACCAGGGACAGATTAGCCTTGTAAACCATTATAGCCCTTCCATGACTAAATAGCAAATTATCATTCCTTAAGTAACCCCAACTCCTTTTAGTACAATTTCTGGAGCTATGAAAACAACTCCCTAGGGAAAATAAATGCACCAGAGTAGGCTGAAGGCCAAGACCCATTATGTTGGCTGAATGCAAAGCTAATCTAAGTCTCTGGCTTGTTTCATTTTATTTGCAACAAACAAGCATATAGAGGTTGATTGAATGTTATGGAGTTCCTTACGTGTTTTATAACATCATTATCCTTGGTTCCCTTGTGTTGTAGCCACTGGCTTCTCCCTTCAGAATAGAACAGAATCCCTTCTTCCTTTCCCAGGACAAAAACTACTTTTTATATTTTCCTCCTCATAAACATTCATTGAAAACTGTATTTCTCATTGAAAGCATGCAGTCAGGGTTGGGATGCAGCGCCATGGTGGAGCCCTTCCCTAGCGTATATAGGCAAAGCTCTGGGTTTTATCCCAGAACCACAAGAAAACTCCAGAACAAACAAATCAACAACAGCCAAACAAACCAAGAAACAGACAAAAAACCCACAAAATATGTCAGTCATTAATTACCCAATAACTACAGCCTAAAAGAAATATGAATTTAGACTGGACTCTGAGGTGATCGCCTAGATCTCTAAGGAAAAATCATGGAAAAAAAAAAAAAAAAGAAATGAGAGTAGAATAGAGACAATGCAAATTTATATTTTAACATAGTTACACATTCTATTCTGCTTTTCTATATTAGTACATACTTCCCAGAATGGGGTGTGCTGGCCTAAATTAATTTGTACTACAGCTTCTGTTCAAGCTTCCATGGCCAGGTAGGCCTTGAACTTCCTGTATCTCTCATGATAAGCCTTTTCTCCTTTCTTTCAACAAACTAGAAAAACTACTGGTGATCCTGATCAGTCTAGATTCAGCTTAACTTCCATTGATCAGGTGCTTAGGGAAAGCACCGAGACATACTGTTCTTATTCCATTGCCAACTATGGTATAAATTGAGTTCACAAGCTTTCCTTTTAAACAAGAAATCTGTATCATTCCCCTCTTTCTTTTTGCCTCTTTCTCTTTCTCTCTCAAATAAATAAATTAATAAAATATTTTTTAAAAAAATCTAAGGGCTGGAGAGATGTCTTAGCTGTTCAGGCACTTGCCAGCAAAGCCTACAGACCCAGGTTCAATTCCCCAGTACCCACATAAAGCCAGAGGCACCAGATGGTGCATGTGTCTGGAGTTCGTGTGCAGTGGCTAGGGGCCCTGGTATGCCCATTCATATTCTCTCTCTCTCTCTAGTAAATAAATAAATAAAATATTTTCAAAAAGAGATTTGTATTATTCATGTGAGGTGGTAAATACAGCAAGGGAATATTTTGTGTAGGGTGGAGAAGGAAGGGGAGAGAGTGTGGAATATAGAGAAGGGAGACAAGAGAGGGGAGAAAATAGAAAGACAGCAGCAAATAGAATGAGGGCAATGACTCTCCCCGGGGTGAGAGATAAGCTAGATAAGTGACTTTATCTAATTCTAGCTGTACCAAAGGATTTGTTGGTAGAGAGTAGATTTGCTTACAAAAGGAACTAACAACTAATTTGTAATTTTGTTATCCTAGTTTTGCCCTCCTGCAGCTTAGAGAAGGAAGAGAAAGAAGATGAGCAAAACCCACCTCTGAATTAGTCATCTCTGAATCTACAGCATGAGGCACACACTTTGGCACATGGGGTGAGGATGTGTGTGTGCTCTGATAGGTCATAAATAAATGAGAGAATGAATGAATGAAGACCAATGCTGAGTTTACCTTCTTGTTTGTTTTTAATTTAATATAGAGCACAGTATAATAAAGGAAATAGTCCATAGCAGGGATCAATCCTTGGTGAAAATCCAGACTGGCATCTGTTTTTGTAAATAAAGTTTTATTGAAACACAGCCATACTCTTTTTGGTTATTTATTACTTGTGGCTGTTTTCACGCTACAACTTGCATAGTTGAGTAGTTACAGCAGAGACCATCTGGCCTGCAGAGCTGAAAATATTTACTATCTGGCCCTTTACCAAAAAAGTTTGTTGAATCTTGGTCTATATTAAGGGAATGGGAGTTTTCTTTGAGGTTAAAATAATTTGGCAACAAGAAGAATTTGAGACTGTTTCAGGTCAGGGCTTGGATCAGAAAGAAGGCATTAGTTCTCGCTGTTGTTGAAAAGGCAGAGTAAGTGGACCTGGGGCAGGGGCATATAAATTGAGACGAAAGATTTTCAAAAGCAAACCTCTTCCTAATCTTACTTAGTACTCATTTGATTTGAGTGGTTGTCCCACAATTTGCCAATTTGCACATGGGACATTTGACTCTTTTTTTTCTTTCTTTTCTTTTTTTTTTTTTCTTTTTAAGGTAAGGTTTTGTTCTAGCTCAGGCTGACCTGGAATCCACTATGTAGTCTCAGGATGGCCTCAAACTCACAGCAATCCTCCTACTTCTGCCTCAATTTTTATTTTATTTATTTATTTGATGGGGGGGCAGATAGAAAAAATGAGCACACCAAGGCCTCTAGCCATTGCAAACTTTGTGCATCTGCTTATGGATACTGGGGAATCAACTTGGGTCCTTAGGCTTCACAAGCAAGCTCCATAACCACTAAGCCATCTTCCAAGCACAACACTTGTTTCTTTTTAAAAATATATTTTATTTTTATTTATTTATGAGAGAGAAAGATGGAGAGAGGGAGAAAGAAAGAGAAAGAAAGAATGGGCATGTCAGGGCTTCTTGCACCTGTAAACAAATTCCAGACACATGTGCCATGTTGTGCATCTGGTTTACATGGGTCCTGGGGAATCGAACCTGGGTCCTTTGGCTTTGTAGGCAAGTGCCCTAACTGCTGAACCATCACTCCAGGCCAACACTTGATTCTTAATGCAGCAATATTGGAAGGTGAGGCCTAGTGTGAGGTCTTGGTCATGGGAGGATGAAGTTGTTGTCATGGGAGCAGGTTGTCATGAAGTTAGCCCCATGCCATGCTTGACCGCCTGTGCTCTCTGGCCTTAAGCTTTTCCACCATGGATAATCCCAAACAAGAGCCCTGCCAGCCAGTCACTGTTGCCATGCCCTTGGACTTCTCAGCCCCATAATCGTGAACCAAATAATTTTTCCTTTACTAATTACCCAGCTATTAACAGAAAATAGACTAAGACACCTAGCAACATTTCTAGTTGACTTGTTCTCCACAAACTCTGGGAATCACTTCAAATAAATTTTTTTTCTGTTTGTTTGTGTATGTGTGTGTAGTGTGGTGTCTCATAAACTCACTTGAGGTGAACTGGGTGCTAACCTTTGGTGGCCAGAGCTGAAAATCGGATGTCCTGACCCATCACTCTTGCACTTGTTCTTATTTTGAGCCTAAGTCTCTTTACTGATTACAGAGCTAGCGGGGCTCCCAGGAGTCAGGTCTGTGCTCTACTGTGAGCCTGGGGTTAAGGCATGACTGGCTATACTCACGGATTTACCTGGGGTCTGGAAATTGGAATTCTGGTGGTCTCAGGCCCCCTCAAGCTTTCACGCTTGCACAGGAAGTTCACTTAACCACTGAACCATCTCTTCAGCCCCTGGACATCACTTCTCTAAAGATCAAAAAGAAAACACTACAGAACTGCAAAACGGAAAGATTTCAAGTTCATATCGAAGTGATAGGAGCAGGTGACTGCTCTCTGAATAAACTAACTGGCCTAAGAGAACACTCAAGAGATTTGAGCTGAGGGCCTGGTCTGTTTCATAGGATGGGGCATAGATGCTGTTATCAGTGAGCTTTGATGGGAAGGTACAAAAGTGAATTTCTGTATTTTCCAAAACCCAGACTGTGCGTGACAGATCTAGAAAGAAATCACTGCAGCTTCTTCCTTTGCCCTGGTCTTTATTTCCTTCTTCCCAGATGTCAAAAACTAAGTATGCTGTGCTTAAGTCATACTAATTTCAACCATTTATGTTCACTGCTTGTCTGTTATGTCATTATTATCATGTAGCACAGTTACAATTATTAATGCCATTAAGGATGCATGCATTAACTTGCCAATGATTTTATTGTCCATTTTCTGTAGAACAGCTCAGGCAATATACCGAGAAGTAAGTGCATCACTCTTAAACTCCAAGACCTCCATTAAAGTGGAGATGCTTTCATTTAGGCAGGTGTCATCTTCATAAATCAGGTAACTTACTTTAGTTTTAGTTTTCTCATCTGTAAAGTAAGATTAACTTACTAAACTCGCAGAGTGGCTATAGCTATTAGAAAAGATGATTTAAGAGATGAAATATACAAAGTTAATGATGTTTGGCCCTTGAAGCATGGTAAACTCTTCCTCTAAGACATGGTGGGGGGAGAGTTATTTACTGTGAAGGTATAAATGTTAGTTAGAAATCTCATGGTTTTTGTTGTTGTTTGTTTGTTTGTTTGTTTGTTTGTTTTTGGTTTTGCAAGATAGGGTCTCACTCTGACCCAGGCTGATCTGGAATTCACTATGTAGTCTTTGGGTGGCCTCAAACTCTTCAAACTCACTGTGATCCTCCTACCTCTGCCTCTCAAGTGCTGCAATTGAAGGTGCGTGCCACCATGCCCAGCTTCTTGCTTTCTTTAATTTTGTATCTATTACCACTCATTTCTCTGACTGAAATCCAAACATAGAGATAGAGTATTGGTAGGAGGCACACCAATCCTTCTCTAATCGAACCCAGGTGCCCCCACAAGAAAAACTGACTTAGGTTCTGTACAAGTCAAATGTGTGAAAGAAAGACTGTTACCAGTGACTCAGCCAACTTTCAGACAATTCATCAATGTTAACATATATGTCCCTAGAAGGAGAGGCAACCTTAGAGGAGAAAATAATAGTTGTCTATGGAAAGAGAATATCCTATCAAAAGACTTGGAGTTGAATTTCATTTCTTATGGTTATAAATTTTAGGTTGAATTATTGTGAGTGTTCTTTTGATGCTGTGCTAATATGGTTTGATTTTAAAAGGACTTCTTTATGTCAAGTCCACAAATAAAATGAAAATGGTTCTCTGTTAACTGTGACTTACCTGTCAGTTTCTTGAAAGGAGACTGTCAAGAGGTTAGAGAAATGACTTTGTAGTTAAGGCACTTGCCTGCAAAGCCTGAAGACCCAGATTTCATTCTCCAGTACCCATGTAAGCCAGATGCACAAAGTGATACATGGGTCTGGAATTCATCTGCAGTGGCTGGAAGCCCTGGTGTACCCATCCCCTCCTTATATCTTGCCAATAAATAAATAAATAAATAAATGTTTTTAAAAGGAGAATTTCCAAACTCACTATCTTATGAGTTACACAACTTCAATTTTAAATGTGTAAAAATATTTCTGTATGCTTTTCAAAATAATCAACTCTGTTAACTTCCACTTAAAAGCAAATAATTCAGGAACATCATAAAGGATTATACATCTTTGGGGAAGAATCAGCAAGACTTTAAGTGCCCATTAGCAAAAGTTAAATGATGATGAAACACCTAGAAAGGCACATATGAATACTAAAGTAACTCACCATGCTACCCCAGCATGAGAATATATTCACATACAATTTTCAACATCCTGAAGATTGAGGTTTGAAAATATAAATATTGTTAGGCTGTGTAATTTTTCAAAGAAATATATACTTAAACATATTTACTGCATGCTAACTAAATACTGAATGATGATTTGAAATGCTTAGATTGTTGAGAAATGTCCATCTTGTACAAGGCTGTTCAGAAAATTGTGCCTTTACTGGTAATGTAGCAACCAGAAGGATTTAACACAAAGAATACAGACAAATAGTCACTTTAAAAACATATAGCACACATTCAGTTCAAGAACTGCTTTTATATACTAGGAAGGTTTTAGCAAATGAAATTGACATTTTCTTCATTGTCATAATTCAAACAATTCTATTAGGAAGCTGGAATACATATACACGCGCACACACACACACACATCATGCATCTAATGCATACATTAACCTAATAATATATGAGTATAAAAACAGCATCTAGCATTTATTAGGTGCTCATTATGGAAAAGGCACTGAACCAAGTACTTTATAGGAATCATTTCATCTTCCCAGGAAACTCTCAGAGGTCAAGAGACCTTGTAAGTTTTCAGATGGTTAGAGAAGGGAAATACTTAGCCTGTACTCACCTAGCTAAGAACCAGAGATCTGAGACTCAGGCCCATCTCTTTAAGTACCTTTCAATATTTATAAATTCAAAGAGTGGCTAAGACTCAAGATTCTAACAGCCAAGTGTTTGGTTTTAAATTGCCCTTCTTCTACACTGTTTGCTAAGGTGACCTGAGGCAAATGTTTATCTGAGTAGAGTCTAGAGAGTGAGATTTGAGTTTGGAGAAGAAGGGCCCCACGACACAGAGGGAGAAACAGGAGGGCTGGATGTCCAAGGGATGCTGCCTGAGGTACATGGCATCTGAGTGATGAGACCTGGACAGGGAATGAGGGAGACTACAGAATGAGTTGGCGGGGGAGGGTTCAGTGCACTAAGACAAGGAATCCTCACTTCCTCTGTAAATGAGGATTTGGAAGTTCAAAAGAGCAGCACGAGTTCCTATGTTCTCTATTATGATCAGCCTTTTCTGGGTCTGTGTCTTAAGGGCTTTATTTTAAGTACTCAATATAATATAAATATCGATGCTTTGTCATATACTTTTATAAAATATGAGTCATATTTCAGAATATTTCAGAGTGAACATCAAAATATCTGGTGAGTAAAATTCTTAATATTTCAAAAACAGTAAAACATGCATGCTTTCTTCATACTTTTTCCTTCCAGAAAATGAGATGGGAATAAAAAAAAAAAAAAAAATTGGCATTATAGTTTTATGAATTATGTGTTATTTTAAACCACTTGTTATTCTTTCAAGCTAGCCAGCTTGATTAATTATCAGTAGACATATGAAGACCATCTTTGGCAAGCAGCTTGGTAACCCCAGAAATATATTTTCCATGTTATTCTATATATAGCAGCCAAGTAAATACATTTTTCCCTCTCGTGAGACCAGCCTTTGAAAAGTAACTCAATGTATTTAGTTGTGAGAAAATAAACTGTCTATATTCTCATGGTTTTAATATCATTCATCTTTCAGAGGTCTCTCTCATTATTGCAAAACACTGGTTGCCTCTGAAATTTCTATATACAACTTAATACATGGGATTAAATACCTTATGTGTGACCTAATATTTGAAGAAACATGGGTACAACTATCACCTGACCTTTTAATTTTGCAAAGCATTAGACACTACTAAAATCATTTCCAAAAATAAATAAATAAATAAATATCAAATAAATGCAACATCCAGTATTTGGATTGCTTCTGTTTTAATCTATACCACTGTAGTAAAATCCGAATGCAAACAACATACCTGCAGAGAGGTGAGTTGAAGCAAGCATAACATATTTTAAGTATTCAAAATGCAAGACCTGGGTAGATAGCCAGGCACGATGGCACATGCCTCTTATCCCAGGGCTTGGGGGGTAAAGGTAGTAGGCTCGAGTTCCACACCAACCTGGGCAACATAGACAGCCTGTCTAAAAACAAAGGCCTGGGTATATTTTTTGATGCTCATTTGAAGATAGCAATAGAATGGCAAGAATCTCATCTCTTCTCCATAATTCTTCTAAATCCTACTAAAATAGTTTCGGGGGAAACCCTGCAATGAACCAGTGAATTGTAGAAGAGGCAGCTTTTCATGGCCAAACCTCCATGGTCAAGTGTTCATCAAAATAAGCAACGAGCCAGGCATGGTGGTGCACACCTTTAATTCCAGCACTTGGGAGAGAAAGATAGAAGGACCATTGTGAGTTCGAAGCCACCTTGAGACTACATAGTGAATTCCTGGTCAGTCTGGGCTAGAGTGAGACCCTACCTCAAAAATAAAAGAACAACAAATAAAAAAAAAAAAAAGCAAAGCCTTGAAAATGTTCAGTTGGGAATCTTTAAGTAGAGGTGCTGGTGGTGTCATTTTCAACCTATTCTACCACAGAATTTCCTTTCCCAGATCCTAGTCAAGATGAATGTTCGGTGGAAATGGCTAGATGGAGTCAGGATGCAAGTCATCTTCTCCACTGGGCATTTCGTAGGCTGATGTGAGCGGACCTGACTTCCTCAACTGATGCTCTCTCTATGTGGTCTGTGTTAACCCAGGGAATAACCTCCCATTAAAAAATAGCATCAGAAAACTGGGTGCACTGGTGCATGCCTTTAATCCCAGCATTCAGGAGGCTGAGGTAAAAAGATTGTCACAAATCCCAGGTCAGCCTGGACTCAAGTGAGTCCCTGCCTCGAAACAAACAACAACTACAAAACAGTCTGGTGACCCTTGCCTCTGACACAAAACCTAGGCCAGCTGTCATCTACCTCAGGCCTCACGGATTGCTCCACCATCAACTGTGCGCTGAAGGTCCTAGATGTGGAGCCTCCACCCTCTGCACATGTGCCAGTCAACATTCAGTTAGCCCCAGGAAGATTCCCCTAGACTGAGTCCCCAGATCTGTCTTCGTGGTGATAACGTGGCCCTCTCTAGTGGGGAAAGGCTTTGTTGCAGTCAGGTTAGCATTGCTGGCAGAAAACACCAGGCCAACAGCAGCTTGTGGGGACAAACGAAAGTTTATTTGGGCTGACAGATTCAAGGGGAAGCTCCATAATGGCAGGGGAAAATGATGGCATGAACAGAGGGTGGACATCACCTCCCGGCCAACATCAGGTAGACAACAGCAACAAGAGAGTGTGCCAAACACTGACAAGGAGAAGCTGGCTATAACACCCATAAATCCCCCCCACCCCAACAACACACTGCCTCCAGGAGGCGTTCATTTCTAAATTGCCATCAGCCAGGGACCTAGCATTAAGTTCAGGGGAAACACCTGAATCAAACCATCACAAGTTTCATAAACTCACTGGATCCTCTGTCAGCCATTTTACTCAGGACTTCTTTCCAGAGAAAGAGAAGGTGAGGAGACAGGTTGTAAACCACATCTTTAAAGGAAAGCAAAGCTTTTGCAGCTGAGGTACTTAGGAATAGAAGAGCAATGAGTCATAACGTCATCCAAGCTGCTATATTTTGCTATGTTGCTTCAACAACTTGGCTTTAATTTTCTACATATTAAAATGAGTGAGTGTGTGTGTGTGTGTGTGTGTGTGTGTATGCCCTTCACCTCATGCTGTGAGGATTTAATGAGGTAATAATATCTTTGACAATTTAAGCTTCTCCTATAAGTTTTTATCTTCAGGCAAATCACTTAACCTCTCTGGGCTAGAATGTCCTGAAAGAAATGTGATATTAACACTTTCCCAAGTTGCTTTTTAAAATACTTCATTTACTTATTTGAGAGAGTAATAGACAGAAAGAGAGAAAGAATGGTCATACCAGGGTCTCTAGCCACTGCAAATGAACTCCAGACGCATGTGCCACCTTGTGCATCTGGCTTATGTGGGTACTGGGGAATCGAACCTAGGTCCTTAGGCTTCACAGGTAAGCACATTAACCACTAAGCTCTCTCTCCATCCTGGCCAAGGTGCTTTTTAAGGTAGTGATGAAGACTTCATGAAAACAAGTGCTGTTTGAAAATTATTTATTATCATACAGCTTTCAAGAATTTTTAAAATTCAGGATGGAGAGATGGCTTAGCAGTTAAGGCTCTTGTCTATAAAGCCTAAGGACCCAGGCTCGATTCCCTAGTACCCACATAAGCCAGATGCACAAGGTGCCACATCCGTCTGGAGTTCATTTGCAGTGGCTGCAGGGTCTGGTGCACTCATTCTCTCCTTCTCTCTCTGCCCCCCTCTCAAATAAATAAATAAAATAAATCTTTTTAAAAAAGAAATTTTAAAATTCAAACTGCATCTTTTCAAGCTACAGACAATCATCCTTTGCAGTAGTTATGGGAATAATTCAAGTCATTTTAGCTAACCACTTATATATGATTGAGCTCCATGTCCCTTTTACATGGAAAATAAAGTTTGTAAGATACATTTTAATGGTTCTTTGAGGGTACAAAATAAGCCTCCATTAACTGTTCAGAGGAAATGAGTATGTCCATATGAAAACATAATTGTTCTTTCTAAGCAACTGGTTCTCTATTCATTCCAGTGTCTACTTACCCAAGGCATGCACGTAGAGATGTTATAAGAGCAATGGTGTCCAGTGTTGTTATGCCTTATGCTTGAGTCACTGCACCCACAGTATAGGAAGCCCAATAAAAACACAACCTCTCAGTCAGGCCTGAAGGTTGTTCCAGGTCAGCCTGGACCAGAGTGAGACCCTACCTTGGCAGTCTCTGTCAGGCCTGAAGTTGTTCTTGGCAGTCTCTGTCACATGTTCCATCCTAGTTCCTTCATTCCTGCACAGAATTCTTTGAGTGCTTCTTTGGCACGGCTCTGCATTCTGACACAGGTGATGAGGAGCTTCAGACCAGGCTGCCACAGGCCCTCCCTCCTGCTGGTTTCCCAGAGATGTAGAACAGACTGCACTTCTGGCAGTGGAAAGGGTTGTGTTCTAAGACACCACCTCCCAATTAAGTCACTGAACCAGAAACCCCACACAAAGCTGCAGTGGGCAAGGGAGATGTGGTGGGGCTGGCGTGAGTGCACAGCATAGGACATCAGGTGAAAGTGGGGGGGGGATCATAACCTTCTGTGGCAATCTGTCTTAGTCCATGTTCCTTTGCTATAACTGAATACCACAGATTGGGCACTTTATAAAGAATGGAATGTTTTTGTTTGTTTTTTTTTTTTTTTGTGGTTCCAATATCAAGGCACCAGCACCTGGTAAAGACATCAACACAACAGTGGAGGGCATCACAGGACGACACAAAGCAAGCAAGACAAGGACAGCTAACTTGTATAACAAGGCCACCATTTCGAGAATCCATGAATCTATCATTCAACACACAAGTTAATCCATTCACGAGAGCAAATTCGTCATGACCCAGCTATCTCCCTAAAGTGTCTCACACAAGTGCCTTCATATAAGAACGTGCCGGTTAAGGTTTGAAAGACACATTCACGCCTTAGCACTGCAATGACAAGGTTCAGTGGCTTACTATGATAGTTCTGAACAGAGAAAGTCCAACTGCGTGTGCCTTCTGAGGAGGGGAGGGGTGCTGGGAGAACGGCACACCTTGCAGGGGTTCTGAGGAAGGGGTTCTGCCTGCATCACAAATCTGGTTACACCATCACCCTTCCTTCTGGAGCTCCAACCTCGTCCTTCCCTTCTAAGGACCAGTGTAGTCACATTGGACTTACTCAGGAAATCCATGATCACCTTGCCATCCCAAGAGCCCCAATTTAAGGCACTCTGAAAATACAAGACAACAAATTTGAAGATTTGGGGATTTAGGGTGTAGTCATCTTTGAATGGTGATGGTCATTATTCTGCCTACTCCAAAAGGGGGAAAAAAAACCTAAAAGTTGAAAAAAGACAAGTGGGGGATGGGGCTCAGGACCCAATCAATACTATAAAGACGGGAATACCATCTGATGGGTCTTTTCTCTCCTAGGGGGTTGGTTGCCTGCCCAGCCTTGTGCCCTGTGATCTCATCCTCTTTTCTCCACTGTCCAGGAAACCCTTCTGAAGTTCATCTCAAAGATAATGAGCTAATCCAGGCTAATGAGCTCTTCAGGCAGGCTGCATCACCACCCAGGCTTTCTGATGAAGATGATGCCCCACTTTCACTGACCTTGGTCCGTAGTGAGTTGGCTGCTGAGGAACTGTGGCTAGGTAGAGGGATGAGACCTTCCCACCCCAAAAATATGTCTTCTAGAAAGGTCCTTTCCAGTCATTAACCCACTTCCCCTCTTGGACACCTGACTCTAGAGCTCTAGAGACAGACTTTCTTCCTACTAAGCCAAATGGATATTCCTTAGAGTTTTCTGGCGGAAGCTTCCTTATATATTCAAATGGAAAGCTGTTATCCTTCGTGTCAGTTGTGATTTAAGCATCCCACAAACTGTAGCCACGTGACTTGATTCAGAAAATGAAAACTGAGGCTGTTTGCAGCAATCTTTCACATGTACTAAATGATTCAGTTATGGGGATGTACTTATACTTCTCTAATAGCTGTGCAAAGCCTCTGGCCATACTTGCCCCTCTGACACAAACGCTTTTTTTCCCCACTGGACTGACTTTTCACCATTTTTTGTTTCTGTTTAAGATTCTCAGCCACGGCTAACTCTGCAGAACCTGCCCTGACCCCTGTGTTCTGGGGACCTGGCTGAACATGGTGCTGACTTTCATCCTAGCACCCGCCTCATTACATCTTGAACTCAACTTCTATTAACCTGTGAAGTCCTGGGTATGGCATGTGCTTCATTCTTCTCAGGGTTCTCTGAGGCATTTGATAATGGCTAGATGAATACATGAACGCAGAGCCCAAGTGCTGGAAGGCTGGAAGTGTAGACTGCCATGGAAAAGGGACAACAGACACCATGCCACTGAGAACCTGGAAGAAATGTGGCAGAGGTAAAGAGTTTCAAAGAAGTGGGGAGAAGATCACACAGATCACACACCTGGAAAGTAGATGCTAACCCTCCGATATTTTAATGTGATGCTGTTTGCATCATACCCCTTTCTATTTGCCTATTTCCAGCCCATCTGCCTCCAAAAATGCCTTCTGACACACTGGAGGACTTAATATGTGTTTACTGATTGATTGATTGATTGATTGATTGATTGATTGATTGATTGCCTAGTTCCACTTCAACAGGACCCAAGAGGGAAAACTTGAGTCAGAGTCTGTACTGGTCTGGTTTTTGTTACCATCCTGAAATGGATGAGGTTGGCCAACTTAAAAAGACAGAAGACTTATTTTGGCTCCTGGTTCTGGAAGTACAGGGTCTTGAAGCCTCATTTGGCAGTGGTCTTGCTGCTGGTGTCCTGTGGAAGTGCAGAACCTCTGGTCGCAAAAGAGAGTGAATGAGCCTGCATATGGATTTGTATCTGAGCTCTCTCCCTGACCGCCTCTCTTCTTATAAAGCCACTAGGATTCCGTTAAAAGTATTTCACCCTAATGACTATGTCTAATCAGTTCCCAAAGGGCTCTTTTTCAACCTATTACAATTCCAAATGGGGACTAAATTTTAGCATGAATTCTGGAGACAAAGTATGCTTAAAACATATCAGGACTATATAAAATAGATCCAAAAATTGCTTTATCCAAATCCACATGAGAGTGTCATACAGATGAGAGTCAACATTCATTCTCTCCCTACAGTGACAAGTAACATGGTGAGCATCACTAAAAAGGCATAGAAGGCTGGGTATGGTGGCACATGCCTTGAATCTAGCACTTTAAAGGCAGAAGTAGGAAGATCACCTGAGTTTGAGGCCACCCTGAGACTACATAGTGACTTCCACATCAGTCTGAGCTAGGGTGAGACCCTATGTTGAAAAACAAAACAAAACAACAACCACAAAAAAAAGGTATAGAAGGAAAATTTCCCCCTAACTTCTCACTATTATGAAGAAACAGGAAAAACAAAATAGTAAAAGTGATGTGATAATATTTATCTGGAATATTTTGACACTGAGGATTGTGGAACATGTGTCATGACTGGCTGCTGGAGTTCAGTGCAAACTACACAAAAACTGGTTCATTAGAGAAAGATGTCACACTTTCCATTAGCAACTCCCGTCTACCTCGCTGTGTAGTAGTCACGCATTCAGCTCAGAAATGGATTCATGCCTCTATGCAAAGGGTGGCCCAATTGGAGTGAGTTTTAGAGAGTTTGCACGCCAGCTATTGACAGCTGTGGTCAGCTAGGAAAGGCCAGCATAAAGACAAAGCCCACACAGGAAGAAAGTTGTGCAATTCACAAAGTGAACAAGGGCTTCCTTGCAGTTTTGTTGAAGAAGAGCTCTTCTTTATTTTGTTTTTCTTTGCTTTAATTTTTTTTTTTATGTGCAAGCATAGAGAGATAGAGAGAAGAGAGAGACAGACAGAGAGAATGGGCGTGCCAGGGCCTCCAGCCACTGCAAACCAACTCTAGATGCATGTGCCAATGTGTATCTGGCTTTACCTGGGTACTGGAGAATCGAACCCGGGCCCTTGGGCTTTGTAGGCAAGTGCCTTATCTGCTAAGTCATGTCTCTAGCCCTGTTTGTGTTTTGTTGTTGTGTTTTGTATTTTTTTGTTCTGTGTTTTTGAAGTAAGGTCTCACTCTAGTCTAGGCTGATCTGGATCTTTTTAGTCCTAGGCTGGCCTCAAACTCACAGAAATCTTCCTACCTCTGCCTTCCAAGGACAGGATTAAAGGCTTGTGCCACCAAGCCTGGCAAAGACACCTTCTCTATCTTTTATGTTTATTTGTTTTGAGACAGAGTCTCACTCTGCCCACCACCCCCCCCCCAGGCTGGCCTCCTGCCTCAGCTTTTCAAATGCTGGATTTAAAGGTGTGAACCATTATGACTAACCTTCTTTATGATTTATCAGGTTTGAGTTTGCCTCTGTTGCTTCTAACATAAAACAACCTCGTGGTCACATCTAGTGCCCCATCTCACATATGCTATAGGTTTTGCACTGCACAAAACTAGGAACCCTTGGATTACACCATACCATGGAGAGTTTTAAAGCACAAATGAAAAAGACAGCCATGGTTGCTAACACTTGGAATCCCCACACTTTGGAGGTAGAGGCAGAAAGTTCAGAAGATCAAGGTCATTCTCAGTGGAAAGAAACCCATATCCAGAACTGGAAACCAGGTCAGAATCCCATGGAGACAAAGATTATGCTCTCCAAGGTCAAGCTACCACTAGTCTTAGGCTAAAAGAAGGACTACATCTGTTAAATTCTTCCTAAATTAATAACACTTATCCCATTTACCCTGGGCTGATTTCACTCTCCGCTGGAGAATCTGCTTTTCTTTTTCAGATGGTACTGAGACCCGAGGAGATAAACTACCCATCACTCTTCAGCCAAGCCACAGCTGAAACCACAGAGGAATTGGAAAGATGAGCAAGAATGCAGCTTCCATGGTAAGCCTGATAATCAGCACCTGGTGTAGGAGACAGACCCTGAGGATTCTCAATACCTACCAAAGCAGAGATTCAGAGGCTCCTAAGAGCTCGTCTACGATGGCTCAGGGAATTTTGGGCAAGAGGGGGCAAAAAGATTGTAAGAGCCACAGGTTGAGACATCATGCCCACAGGCATTGCCTCTCCCCAATAACTGACTGCTGCTCCCACAATGCATAACCCACAACCCCACGGGGAGGGCCCCCAGTGGAATGGGAGCAGGGACGAGGGAAAGGATGGCACCAATACATGATGTCTCCATACTTAGTATGTCAGTAATTGATAAAAATATTAAACCATGGGGCTGGAGAGATGGCTTAGCGGTTAAGGCGTTTGCCTGCGAAGCCAAAGGATCCCGGTTCGATTCTCCAGGACCCA
Organism: Orientallactaga sibirica; assembly: GCA_036365145.1. Lineage (NCBI taxonomy): Eukaryota > Metazoa > Chordata > Mammalia > Rodentia > Dipodidae > Orientallactaga > Orientallactaga sibirica. The sequence goes on from JAEOAD010002373.1 coordinate 1,812,858, forward strand.
CGTAAGCCAGATGTACGAGGAGCACATGCATCTGGAGTTCGTTTGCAGTGGCTAGAGGCCCTGGCATGCCCATTCTCTCTCTGTCTGCCTCTCTTCTATCTCTCTATCTCTCTGCTTGCAAATAAATAAATAAAAATTAAAAAAAAATAAACCAAAATAATCTTATTTCTAAACAAACAACAAACAAGTCCCACTATTGTTCATAAGATATAGTACAAATATAAGAAATCATAATATTGGCAAAGGGCGACAAGAGATCAATATTGCTGAATGACAATAGTGATGATTCCACCCAACAGCGCATCACCTAACACTATGAGGAAGAGCACAAACATGGCAGATGAAATCCTGGACGGTGAACTTGTCCTTGACAAGAAGAGTGTCAAGTCTAAGGTGACACCTGCCAGGCAAAGAACCTGCAGTGCAGTCACATGTGCGTGGGACGATCAGGAGCACTCAAGGACTGGCAGAGGTTGGATTGTTTTTCTGTATCACTCAGTGAAAACCATTGACAGGGTAAATGTGGAATTTTTACTAAAGAATTTCTTTTCATTGAAAGCAAATATGATTCACCAGCATAAATAAAAGAAGGAAGGAAGAAAGAAACAACAGGTGGCGAATACGACTCAAGACATTAAAGTTGCATGAGTCATTGAAGCCAGATGGTGTGCATTTGAGAATTCCAAGGAAATTTAAGATCAAAGCATTTTTGGTACTAACAGTATGGGCAACTTATCATATAAATGACCACTAGCATTAGAGAGATGGCCAACTGTATTATCTGACACTATCAGGGAGAACATAAATTGTCCAGGCACTTCAATGAACACAAGGAAACCCAATTGTCATGATTCAAATATAAAGTACCCCTATGGGATTATGTGTTTGAATCCTTTAATCTCCAACTGGTGGTGCTGTTCCAGAAGGTTGTGGAACTGTTAGGAAGTGGAGCCCTGTCACTAGCAGGTGGACCATGAGATGTGTTACAGCTGGGCCCCACGTGATGTTCTCACTTTTTTCTAATTCCTCCATGCTGATATGATGATATGACACTAGCTTCCTGTTTCTGCCCTGATGGGCTCCAACCTGTGGAACTGTAAGTATGCCAAAATAAACTTTCCTTGTCTAAGGTGCTTCTAATTGGGTATTTTGTCCCAGTGATCAAAAAGCAATCTATACATTAACAAACAGCTAGGGCAACACCAGGCACAAACCCTGTTCTACACACTGGAAACTTGGGGGTGTTGAAGACAAGATCGTGGCCTCTATAATCCCATACTCAAAGGACTGGCACATTGTCAGCAGCAATTAAACATGCACGCTGTCAGCCATCTCAATGATTTTATAAGGACAGCAATAGTTAAACAATTCCTTATAATTTTTTTTTTTTCTATCAGAAGGCAAAGTGACTAGGTACAACAGGCAGATGACTGCAGCTCTTCTGACTAGGGAATAAAAGGGCATTTTTAGTGTTTTAACATTTGTGGAATCATTGGAGGAAGAAACTCAGAACTCACATGCACGAACGATGCTGCAGCTCTCGTCCTGGGAGGACTAGAGAAGCCATAGGCTGCAGAATGACTAACCAGCCTCCCATAGCTACTAACAGCATCATATGTGTCTCCCGTTCAGCCTTCTGATGCTAAGAAGCCAAAAGACTGGACATGGTAAAATTCTACGACCAATAAGACATAAGATGCAAACACCCCATGGACATGCTTGCCCGTGGAAATAGCTGGGCAGGGATGGAATCTACCTGGGAATGTCCACCCCCTCTGCCACGTTGTTGTGCACTAAGAAGTGTCCTCCTGCCGCCAGCAGTGTGCTCTTAGCTTTGCCTGTTCATAGAGCACGAAACTGCCTTTCTTCTTCATAAGTTCATCAGTCTGTGATCCTGAGTTATATGGACATAGACTTCATAATCTCTGCCACTAAAGACTAGATGACTTGCCTTCCAATCCACAGTCAAGCACTTTTCTATCCATTTCAGTCCACAAACCCACTTCAAACCAGTTCCTCTCTTCACCACAGAAATGACTTATCAGACAGGTGCTTCAGCATAAGCGTGTGCCTCTCCCTCATCCACTCAACTGGTAAAAATGGTAAAAAGAAAGCAGAACCTGCTAAGTATCATAGAGCCATGCCTCAGGGCCTCTTCACCTTTTAAAACAAATTAAGTCTCCCAATAACCTACAATTCTCCTCTTTAAAGAAAATGTTTCCTGACTTCCAGTATTGTCTTTCCCGAAATTATAATCTCAGCATGTCACACCTGTGTGGAAAACCCCTGAAGACTCACAAACTCTGCAAAATCATGTCTGGGTTTCCTGACAAGGCATTCAGAATCCCTGCAGATGAGAGGCTGACCAACCTTTTCCCAGCTACTGCACACACGCGCCGTAACAATGACACTGTTCCACATACGCTGTTCTAACAGGTGATGAGCTTCTTTTCACTCTTCCATACCCCGTGGAAATGTTCCTTTGCAAAACTTCCCCAGTTTTTCTTTCTCTCCATTTTATTGTTTGAATGTGTCCCTCCCATTGTTAACCAAGTGGTTCATAAGATGCACACGTTTTCATACTCTTTATCATACCTTGAACTGAAAACACTTGCAAAGCAAGTAGAGACACATCCAAATTCATCTCTCTTCTCTTCCCAAACAGATCAGGGGCATATTTATATTTGAAAACCATTATTTATTAACTAACTAGATGAAGGGAGTATAAAAGAACTCATAAAGAACTTTTCTTCAAAAAATGAAAGAGAATTTGAAGACTTAAGCATATATCATCCTTGGGATGGAGAGAGGGCTCAGTGCTCAAAGGTACCTACTAGAAAAGCTTGACATTCTGGGTTCAATTCCCCAGTACCCACGTGAAGGCAGATACAAAAAGTAGTACATGTGTCTGGAGTTCATTTTCAGGGGCAGGAGGTCTTAGGCAACCCATTTTCTCTCTCTCTCTCTCTCTCTCTCTCTCTCTCCCTCTCTGTCTCTCTTCTTCACTCACTCCTCCCTCCCTCTCTTGCTCAAATAAATAAAAATATTTTTAAAATAATACATCAATCGAGTATGATAAAAGAATATTCTTTTTTACCTGATTCCAAAGCAATAAATGAGTGAACAAATAAAAGATGTTCAGGGAATAGATACAGAGCTCTTTCTTCCTCTGATCTGCTCTGTCTCTAAGAGCAGTAAGCTTGGCAGGCTGGCTCCAGTCAAGCTGAGCACACACGAGGTTCTCAGAGGCAGCACTGGCTCTCTACTCAGAGTGAGCCAGCAGAATCGCCAAGCTGTTCTTGGACTATCCACATGTTAGATTATAGCAGCTGGATGGCTGTAAAGATGGCTTTCATGTAATACCCAAGAGAAAGAAATTATTGAAATCCAGGGAGATCTTGTCAAGTCAAAGGACATCTTGGCTCTTTGTTGTATTAATTCCAATATTTGTAAGAAAATTACAACCTGTAAATACACTGTGAGGACCACAGGCTTCCTTTTGGTCCCCAAAGGAAAAGCACAGTGGCATGTAACTAATGCTATTCTTAGAGACGTTTGTTTTGGAGCAGTTTTCTGAAATGTATGCTAAGGGATGCTCATTAGGGGAAAATGAACAAACATATTGTTTTCTCAGAATATTACAAAGTTGGTTGCCATGGCAAACCTCTGCAGAGTCCAGTGAAGTGTTGCTTTAAAACCAAAAGTTCTAGCTGGAGAAATGGCTTAGCAGTTAAGGTGCTTGCCCGAGAAGCCTAAGGCCCCAGGTTCGAATCCCCAGTACCCACATAAGCCAGATGCACAAGGTGGCACATGCTTCTCTCTCTCAAGTAAATAAATAAAATATTTTTTTAAAGTTCTCAAATGTATTTGACTTCTGTGGTTAACATCCAGCAGGGTTCATGTTAATGGCAAATATGGGAAACTGAGAGGGAAGCTGACATTGGGAATACTGTGATGGGTGTAAAAGTTTAGGCTGGCTATTCAAATAGTGGAATCTTTGGGCTGGGAAGATGGCTTAGCAGTTAAAGTTGCTGTGTACTTGCAAGCCCACCAGCCTGAGTTCAATTCCCCAGCACCGACATAAAATCTAGATGCAAAAGGGAGGTGGAGCCAGAAGAATCTGGAAGGTCACAAGCAGATACAGCCAGAGGGTTGATGTGTCAAGCAGGGGAAAGGAGAGGGAAAGCATCCCAAGGTTGTCCTCTGCCCTCTGTATGAGCACCATGACACACATACACCCATGCACACAGAGAGACATCATAAATATACACACACATATGCACACATGTGAGTGCAAATAAATAATATAATTAGGGTAAAAATTAAAGAAGGAGGGAGGAAATAAGCTCTTGAATGATAGCTCCTTGCTGATGTAGTTTGAACTGAATAACAGTGACCCCCAACAAAATGTATCAGTTTACAATCCCTGAAGTCCACAGATCTGACTTGATATATGAAAAGAGCAACTATTACCTTACATGGGAAAAGCTGGGAGGAAAAGCTGACCCTAGATTTTGAAGGTAGGCCCTAAATATAATCACGCATCCTTATAAGACAAACACAGAGAGGAGAGGATGGGGATACAAAAGCGAAGATTGGAATATCAGGGCTGGCATGAGCAACTGGCAAGGCCCATGAACAGATCATCAACATGTGACTCCAGACTTCTGCCTCTTGTCCTGTGAGGGACTAAATCCCCATTGCTTCCAGAATCCAGATATAAGGTGATTTGTTACAGCAGCTGCAGAAAGTTAATACAGCCCCGTTGAGCAAGTCTCTGATGGGGAGCACTGAGCAATGTTCTGCCCATCTCCATGATGTTCCCAAAGGTAAGGGATGAGCCTGCCACTTCCACCTCGAGTACCCCAATTTTGTTTAATAGCCTGCTAGAGTCCTTCCTGAACCTATTTATATATAATAGCCTATATAATATCTCGAGGCAATGACTTTCATAAATTCACTACCCCCTGTGAATAGCATCTTGGTGTATGGACTTTTTTATGACACTGCATTTTCATGATGAATCCATTTGTCCTTTTTTTCAACTTTTGCTTAATGCTTCTATCATTAGCTTAAATAAATGTGCGAGACAATTGAACTCCACTAAATAGGACAAAGTTCAGAGAGGAGAGCTTGAAGCAGTTAGACCATATTCATGAGACACATAAAAGGCAGCTTTTTCTGAAGTTGAAGGCTTTTGTGGGAAAGGCCCTGTTTTAGAGTGTGCAGGTTCAAACTGGACTGCGTGTCAGGGGAAGACCTTAGAGGCAAATATTCATCTTGGGAGTGTTTCAAGAGGAGATGACCCAGGGACAAAATCATGCAGTCACATAAATTAAACTCAGCACAGGGACCCACCTCTGAGGAATAGCAAGAAATATTTTCTTTTGGCTTTTAATAGGAAAATAAACAGGCTTTTGGATCAACATGATTACATAAACCTCAGTAACATTGGTGGAGGAAAGGTTTTAAGGATAAGCCATAAACATTCTCCTTCCTCTTTCCTTTCCTCCTTCCCTCCCTCCCTCCTTTCTTCCTCATTTCTTCATTCATTCATTCATTCATTCATTCATACATTCTTTGAAGTACTGGGCATTGAACCTATGTCCTTTCACATGCTAGGCAAGTGCTCTACTGGAAAGATACATCTCCAGACCTTGTTTTGATTTTTGAAATATGGTCTCACCAAGTTGCCTAGGCTAGCTTTGAAGTTACTCTTTAGCCCAGGAAGACCTTGAACTTGTGATTCTTCTCCCTCAGTCTCCCAAGTATTTGCAATTATAGGATGATGCCACCAAACCACATGGCCCAAAAAAGATATTTTTTGTTTCAATACCTGCATTCCTTCTACCACCAGAAGAGTGCAGGTTTTATAAAGAAAGAAGTTAATAAAAAAGAATGAGAATTTGGAATCTACATGCTTATTGTCCAAAGGAAAATTACCCATGGAGCATAATACAGCCTTGGTTAGTCAGCATTTGCTCATGAGTTTTCCTGTGCAGAATAACTGGGGTTACAGTAAGTTAAAAGTAGAGGTTGTTGGCCATTCCAGTTTTCCTTGTAGGTTTGCAGGTGCAGGGAAACGCTGGTTAGCAGGCAGGATGGAATGTTGTCAAATGCTATTTTAGAATGTGTAGGCATGAACTTATTCAATTCTAACTCTGTGATGGCTGCACATTCTTATATGTGCTTCAATTTGAATCGGAGTGAGACACAGCAAAGAAGAATGTACATTTGTGTGTTTCCTTGCTGCTTGTAAAATTAGCTTAAATAAATGTGGAAGACAACTGAGCTCTCTGGAATGGGACTATGTCTATATCTTTATGAACTTAAATCAATGCTTATGCTTCTTTCTGCCTGTATTTTATCAAGTAGCATATGAACATCAGAAATTCATTGTTAACTGTATTGGGCAGCCTTTCTCCTCAGTGTGATCAGACATGACAGAAGTAACTTAAACTAAGGAATTATTTATTTTGGCTGATAGTTTCAGAGGGTTCAAGGAGGATGTGGAAGAGCTGAGCAGAGCAACTCATATGTTGGCATTCCGGAAGCAGAGAAAGGGAATACAAAAAGAGACCAAGGCAACATATAGCCCTAAAGACAAACTCCATCTCTTAGCACCGTACAGCCTGTAATAAGGCCCCACCTCCTTCCTTTCATCACCTCCAATGCTACCAGTCAGGAGTCCATCTAGGGATTAATCTATTTGCTGGGTCAAAGCCCTTATGATATATTATCTCTGGAAATTCCATCACAGACAAACCCAGAGGTGTACTTTATTAATTTGCTAAGTGTTTCTTAATTCAATCAACTTGATAATGAAAATTAACCATCACAGCCACATTTCTGGAAACTCGGAGTCCATGATAAAGTTGTCAGCAGATTTATTTGCTGGTGCGGGCTCACACTCTGTTTAGAGATGGTGTCTTCTATATCCTTATATAATGGAAGGAACAAACAAGCATCATTGATCCTCTTTTATAAGGGCACTAATCTCAATGATGAAAAAATCTACCCTCATGACTCAACTATTTCTTTAAAGTCCCACCTGTTAATACTTAGGGTGAGATTGCATTCAGCAATGCTACACACTTATCTTCTCTGGGTTCTTTTAATAATCTCCTATGGAACACGGAAGACCAACCAATCTTTTCTCACAATTAAAACAGCACAAGCCCTAAGCTACATGGTTATAAATATCTCTAAGACCACCCATCCTTTTATTGGCAGAATTTCCAATCCAATTCGTGAATTCCCCACCACGCTTTATATTACTTTTAAACCTACATCACTTTCTTCCTAAACCTTTCTTTCCCTGCCTTTTGCTGTCTGAGCTGGGGAGGTGGTTCAGTGCTCATCATTTGTGGTGGTTTGAATTAGGTGTAGCCCCATAAATTCTTGTGTTTTAAATGTCTGGTTTCCAGCTGGTGGAAATTTTGGGAAATGGAGCCTTGCTGGAGGAGATGTGTTGTTGGGGGAAGATTTTAGCCAGCTCCCTTATGCCAAAGCTCAGCTCACTCTCCTGTTAGTATTTACCACCTGCTGTGGCAAGGAGGTGATGGCCAATCTCTGGTCTATCATCTTTCTCCTGCCATGGTGGAGCTTTCTCTCAGCCAAAATCAACAGCTTTCTTCCCATCAGCTGCTTTTGGTTGGGTGGTTTGTACCAGCTCCAAGAAGGCCACTGCAGCATCACACAAGAAAAAGGAGCTGAGTTCTGGTCCCCAGAGCCCACATAAAATAGCAGGCACTATGGCGGGCACCTGTCACGACGGTGCTGGGCATGAGGACAATAAGGGTGACCGGGCTGTCCATAGTAACAAGCAGGGAAGTCTTTGAGCCTGCACTTGCAGTCTCCACTTTGCTAGAGATCAGAGAAGGCTTAGGCCTCTCCTTATCTCTTGTCTAATAGAGTTCCTTAGCTCTGTGTTCCCATAAACAACCTGAGTCCCTCTGAAAGAGTACCCCTTTCATAAAATTAAGATTCCTGGAAGGTTTAAATCTGATCCTGTCATTGTCATTGGTTAAGCTTGGCCCCAAAACTTGACATTATAGCTGGTTAGCACAACCTCCACTCAGAATTGATAAGTGTCCCCATATTTGGATCACAGCATGGGTTTTCCCCCCTCCCTCCTTCCACATGGCAGGAGATCTCTGTACTTCCTTCTCCTTCCTTCTCTTAATCTAATCAAATCTTTTTAACCCTTACCCTCTGGTCTGTGGATTTCAATTCTTTGAATTAATAAGGCAAGCGTCCAGGAAACCCCAAATTTATTGGTACATTGGCAAGGAATTATTGGTGTATTGGCAAGGAACCTCAAAGCCCCCATGTCAATCTCATGCCTTTCTAAAATATTTTATTTTTATTTATTTATTTGAGAAAGAGAAAGAAGGAGAGATAAAGAGAGAGAATGGGCATTCCAGGGCATCCAGCCACTGCAAACAAACTCCAGATGCATGTGCCACCATGTGCATCTTGCACACATGAGTACTGGGGAATTGAACCTGGGGTCCTTAGGATTCTCAGGCAAGTGCCTTAACTACTAAGCCACATCTCTGGCCCTCTCATGCCATTTTCAAGCCACAACTGGACCCCTATGTTTCTACTTCTAGTCATAGGTAGTCATAGCTATAGTATACATCATATTGGCATCAAATCTCCTGAACAAAAGGTAGTTACCTTTTTCCAGAATAAGGATACTTTTTTAAAGGTTCTGCTTGATGGAGCAAGTGAGGTCTCCCCTAAGAAAAGCAGAAAGAATCCTAAGCCTCCCATGGGTGGATGGATCATTTGTTCTGAGTAGAGGACCATCCAGTGATGATAAGAAACAATTTCTTGTCATGATGATCAAAAGAAATATGGGAAAGAAAGAAATAAGACTTGGAAAATAGTGACTATTAATAGTCATCATTCTTAAAGAATAACTATATTATAAAACTCAATACAGTGGGGTCTAACGCCCTACGTTTGTGCTGAGGATATAATGCATAGAAAAAGCAGAGGTCAGGCGTGGGTGAACTGTAGAAGAAGTTCTTGAAGTAGGAGATTTTAAAATTTAAAGTTTGTAATAAAAAGACTCATAAAAGGGAGAAAAAATACTCGAGGCAGAAATAATTGTACCAGGAAAACATGACTAGTGGTGTTGAAGGAAGTGAGAAAATAATCATGCGGAGCGGAAATGGTAGGAGAGGTGTGCAGCTTGACCAAGATGGGGCACAGGCCTCTATGTCCACTCTGAAGTCATGGAAAGAAGTCCCACTCCCGTAGTAGTTGTGGGAAGAATCTTTTGAAGTAGGAAGGGATTTGAAGTAAGGAGGGAGAACCTGGGAAAATGGCTATAGTGATCCAGAAGCCCCATGTGGATAACTGTCAGGATGTTCCTTACAAATGCTAACATGTGGATGCTAAGTGAGTACACAGTCCTTTGGAAGGAGCGTTGTTCACACTTACTAATTCTGAGGTGGAGGCTACCAGAAAAAGAGCTTTGCTTGAGAATGAAAGTGAGTTAATGGCCAGTCCCCAAAGGGAAGGAGAGTAAGCAAGTTCATGTGACTGCTGATGCTGACCTCTGCATATCTGAGCTCCTGCACATCAGTGGTGGTGGTGGGGTGGGGGTTGTGAGGGACTTCCTGCTGGGTTTTCTGCCCCTTAAGTAAATGCTAGAATCCAAGTACAGCAGAAGTTCTTGTAAGGGGAGGATTTTTGAAAAATCAGAAATTGCATTCAGACCAATATAGCTGTTCTTCCCATTGGAAAATAATGCAGCTGGAGTGATGTTAATTGTCCCAGAAACATGGTTCCACCTGGAGTCTAAGAGCCACCATTCCTCATAGTTAAAAATCAGATGGTATCAGAATTTGAACGTGACATGACCTAGACCTATCCTGGAAGATGGAGATGCAAAGGTCAAAAGTCTCTTTACCCATAGATCAGGTCACTAAGGGCAGGATGTCCAGAATTGAGTAGTAAGGGTTACAGTACCCTGCCAATAAATCTGACCAGAAAGAGTGTGAAATTGGAAGAGACCTATGGTGCAAGTAAAGGCAGACAGAAAAATGGGCTTTTCTGCAGGATTAAAGAATTAGGACTGTAAACTGGACATGGTGGTGGACGCCTTTAATCCCAGCACTCAGGAGGCAGAGGTAGGAGGATCACTGTGAGTTCAAAGCCAGCTGGACACTACAGAGTGAATTCCAGGTCAGCCTGGGCTACAGCAAGACCCTATCTCAGGGAAAAAAAAAAAAAAAAAAGAATTAGGGACTGTAGAAATTGGCAAACCCAATACAAGTATGGAAACACAAGTTTAAATCTATTGTGTTCATAAGAATGTGCTATATTTCAGAAGAAGGAAAACAGTGCTGTGCTCAAGTGTAAAATGTTAATTTTACCTTTTATTACTGACAACCCCGACCTAGCTCACTCAGGCCCGTTATTTCCGTTGTGATTAGCAGTGATTATATTCTTCAGAAGTTGAATCCAATGATGACATGAAAATCCCACTGCTCATGATTTCCCAGCATTGTTCTGGAAGTAATGATGCAGAGACCAAAATGAAGCCTGAAGTATTCATTGCATTAAGTTATCATTAAGATACACACACACACACACACACACACATATATGTATGTATGTGTATGTGTATATATATATACATATATATATATATATCAAGATATACATATATTGAGGCTGAAGAGGTGGTTTAGCAGTTAAGGCACTTACCTGAAAAGCCAAAGGACCCAGGTTCATTTCCCCAGGACCCACATGAGCCAGATGCACAAGGTGGTGCATGCATCTGGAGTTCATTTGCAGGTGGAGGACTTGCCATGCCCATTCTCTCTCTCTCCATGTGCCTCTTTCTCTGTCAAATAAATAAATGAAAATAAAATATTAAACAATATTAAATATATATATAAATAATTTAAAATAGTTTTATCTAAAGTTTTCACTTATTTTCTTTCAAAATCATTTACATTAGAAAAAATGTTTGAGGGTAGTGTGCTTGCCAAGTATGTGTGAGGCCATGGGTTCCATCCTCAGTACTGAAATAAATTAATATAAACAAATAAATAAAACTTATTTATTATTATTTTAATGTCAAACCTACTTACTTTATTTCATATTACTATTCCAAGTATAATAACACCACTACAAAATCAACACTTTATATTCTTTTATTAATAAAATGACCAAATGGAGGTTTACAATAAAAATCTTTGGACTCATGCTACTTTTTTCTTTCCATTTAAAATACATTGGTTAAATATAACCATCATTAGGAAAACTACATCTTAGGGCTGGAGAGATGACTTAGTGGTTAAGACATTTGTCTGAAAAGCCAAAGGACCCAAGTTCAACTCCCCAGAACCCATGAAAGCCAGATGCATATAGTGGTGAATGTGTCTGGAGTTCATTTGCAGTGGCTGGAGGGACAAGTGTGCCTGTTCTTTCTCTCTTTAAGTAAGTAAAATAAAATAATAAAAATTACATTTTAGGATTATTTTTTAGTTTAAAGACATGTTATTATATTCAATATAAAGTAGTATTTAGTATATCAATATAGAGTTAATTGTGAAATAATTTTGGTCAAGTTAAAGACAATGAACCTTATTTGCATCTTGGCATGTAACTTCAATTAACTCTAATAAGATTTTATATTTCAGCCTTTGTGCACTATGTCAAAAATAAATTCATATGGCCTAATGTTATTAAAATGTTATTGTCTTTGGTTTTTTTCCTCCTCTTCCACATACAGGAATTATGCAGAACATTGCACGTTTGTATAATAGGGAACAGACCTATAATTATTAAGGTAAAATTTTGTTGTCATTTCAAGATATACCTCAGCAGCACTATTGCCAATATATCTCTACTTCACAGCATCCAATTTTCTCCTCTGAAATAAAAAGTCACTCTCAAGACTTAGACTTTCATTTTATAAGATCATTCCCTGAAAAAAAATCCACAACATATGCCAAGACTATGCCACTACTGTATGCATATAGAAGCGATTATTGCCTGTAAGAAAAAATGATACCTCTTTGATCACTGTTTCAAATTCCAAAGATGGACTTTGAATGGGTGGATTCCTTTATTGATTCCTCTTTCAAATGTGTGCATTGATTAAATCACTTTTCTCTCTCTATTTCTCAATATTTCTCATCTCTTTAGTTAGAATTGTAGGACTGCAGTCTGAGCCAAATATTTTGGTAACTTGAGAACTAGTTTATTTTTTTTTTAATTTTTATTTTTTATTGACAACTTCTATACTTATAGACAATAAACCATGATATTTCCCTCTCCTCCCCCTCTTTCCTCTCCACAACTCTGCTCTCCATCATATCCCCTCCATCTCTCCATTAGTCTCCCTTTTATTTTGATGTCATCATCTTTTTCTCCTATATGAGGGTCTTGTGAAAGTATTGCTAGGCACTGCAAGGTCATGGATATCAAGGCCAATTTCTGTCTGGACAGTTGCATTGTAAGGAGTGATACCTTTCCTTTGGCTCTTACATTCTTTCCGCTGCCTCTTCAACAAAGGACCCTGAGCCTTAGAGGGTGAGATGGAGATGTTTCAGTGCTGGACACTCCTCTTACCCTTCTTCTCAGCACTACGTTGCCTTTTGGATCATCCCAGTGGTCATCACCATCTGAAAAAAGAAGCTCTAACCAGAAGTGAGAGCAGCATTAATATATGAATATGAGCATTAAGTGTAGTGCTTTCACGGCAGTTTGGTGAGAATAATACATACTTTTAACCAGACAGGAGCAGGTTTTATACCCCTAACACTCATGACCTCCCTTTCCATAGGTTTTTGATTAGGTTTTCAGTACCAGACATGTATTTCCTCCCATAGAATAGGCCTTCAGTCCAATTACAGAGTAGCTGGTTTCCCCCAGAGCAGACATGCACTATTGCACTTGTTCAGTCATTTGGCCTGTCTGACCAAGCTTGAGGCTTCTAGTGTCCACTATTTTCTCTGCTGATGACTTCTGTCTCCCATAGGGTTGCAAGCAGTGCAGCTTTTTTCCAGCTTTCAGTTGGCTGGTCTATAGGGAGAAGGTTTTCTGCTCAGCACCAGCTTGATTTCTCAGTGACCTTGCCACTCAGGCAAGTGAAGTGTTGAGTGTGAGTGTCCTCCATAGACTCGTGTTTACATTGTTGATCCCCAGCTGTTTATGGAACTTTTAAGAGTTGGAGCCTTGCTGGAGGAAATGTGTTACTAGGGTCAGCCCTTAAGATGCTATAGTCCAGCCCCACTGGATGGTGTTGACTTTCTACTTCCTCCATACTGATGTGAAGATATGGCACAGCTGTCTGCTCCTGCCATGGTGGATACTTCCACTCAAAGCTCTAGACCCTTTCCTTCTATAAGCTGTTTCTGATTGGATGCTTTGTTCCAGCAATGAAAAAGTAACTGATTCATTAAGTAACAAAATAGCCCCTTCCCCAAAGAGAAAGCAGGGAATGTCCTTGAGCCTGCTTGCAGTCTCCACTTTGCTAAAGGTCAGAGAAGATGTGGCTTCTCTTCTACTCCTACTATCTAAAGGAGTTCCCTATCTCTTTCTCCATATACTCAACCTGAGTCCCTCCCTCCTTTTCTAGAATTGAGATTCCTGGAGGGACTAATCCTGAACCTGGCAGTGTGGCTGGTTAGCCCAGCTCCTATTTAGAACCTATTAATGACCCCAGTTTGGGTCTCTAGGTGGGCTGTACCCTGTACCTGCTTTCTCATGGGCAAGAAATTTTTTACACTCTCTCCTCTTTTCTTCTCTTAATGTAATATAATAATATTTCTAAACTTTACCTTCTGGTCTGTGGATTTCAGTTCTTTGAATTCATAGGACAAGAATTGGGGGACACTCCATAATTACAGGTAATTTGGTGTATATTAGTACACTTACAGAGGAACTCTAATTCCTGAGATCCCTGATTCCTGTATCATATTGGTGCCTTAGCAGAGAAACTTCAATTCCCGTGTCAATATGAGACTTTCAAAGTAATATATAGTGAAAATTACATGAAATGATTAATATGTTAACCAAAGCAGAAAGCTTTACAATTGTGAGGTTGTATTAATAGAGAATGTCCTCTGATAATCCTAAAGATGAAGCACCTGGTGCCACAGTCTTTGCTCCAAATGACTTGGGAGAATCCTAAAACCTGGGCTAATATTCTAAATATATATATATATATACATACATATATATATAAAATAGTTCCATTTGTCCAGACTCTGAAATCATTTTATAGTAAAACAAGCTATTTGATATGTACCTTTGTTTTGTTTCAAAAGTTTCTGAGGTCAGATGTGTCCATTCACAATGCTTCATTCATTGGAATCATGTTTCACTGAAGTATCTGTTATGATTATACCTGGCAATGCAATTAAATCAAAGCCTACACATCCCATTTTCTGGACATTTATGGCTTATTCAGCTCTAAAGAAGACTCTTAACTCAGCCTTATGAATTTATTCAATGTTCCATTAAATTCATATTTAATCTTATATTAATTCAAATTATTTCATCTTCCTAAAATAAGTTCCCATCTATACCTGGCCTAAACAAATTTCAGCACCTTGTAAAATACCACTTCTGGCCAATTTCCATTGGGCTGTCTAACATAACTACTTAGACTGAAAAACCTAACCAGGTGTGGTGGTAAATGCCTATAATCTCAACGCTCTGTAGGCAGATGCAAGAGAATTGCAGCAGGATTGCTGTAAGTTCCTGGATAGTCTGATCTACGTAGTGAGTAAGTTTCAGTCCAGCCAGGCTATGCAATGAGATCCTGTCACAAAATAGCAAAAAGAAACGGGGTGGGGGGTGACATGGGAAAGAAAGAGCACCTAGCATGCATCACCTATGAGAATATTCCATTCCTTTGTGTCAATTTCCAATGTGTTAGCCATGCTTCTCCAATTAGACCTTAAACTCATCAAGAATAGAGAAGGAAACAATAATTGATCTGTAATGAGCAGGGAGGTGTGTTCTGTACTTTACAACACTATCACAATCAATCATGTCATAGTCAAGATCACTTTTTTTTTGCAGCTGGTACAACTTACTAAACACAGTGCATAATTGCTGCTAAATATTCTTTTTTTTTTTTAAGAGTAAAGTCATTTTCTTCCATACATGTTGGTATGCTAGTGAATGTTCTTGGCTTCAGTAAGGCTGTTTCCCTCTAAGATAGGCTAATTTTTCATGTTCATGAGAATTTTACTGTAAATTTTAACAAATATTAATAATTCAGAGGAAGTATCATGAGGTAACAAAATAACTTCAATGTAATATATTATGTCAAGTCTTTTACTGTCCCCTTCATTAATTCTTGGGATTTAATGTGGACAGAAAAGGTTACAGCACATTCTCTGGACTCTGGACTAAACTTACTGGGTTCAAATTCTAGCTTCACCAACCAACTTGAAACATTTAAACTCTCTAAGCTCCCATTCTTTTATCTATAATGAGGAGATAGCTTATTGCTCAGAACTATTACTTTAGGTTAAATAAGGTCATGCTTACAAAAATGCCAGTCCTTTATAAGCATCCAGAAAATATTAGCAATTATATTTTAAAATATTTTTATTTATTTGCAAGCAGAGAGAGATAGAAAGAAGAGAGACAGACATAAAATGGGCCTACCAGGGCTTCCAGCAAATGAATTCCAGGTGCATGTATCACTTTGTGCATCTGACTTGACATGGATACTGGGGAATAAACTCAGGTTACTAGGCTTTGTAGGCATGTGCCTTAACTGCTGAGCCATCTCTTGAGCCCAATTATTTTTATTATTTCCTTTAAAACTTGTCCTCATTTCTTCATTTCTAAGAACATAGGAAAAATAAAACTGCATCTCTGATGGTTAATCTTGTCAGCTTAATGGGATTTAGCATCACCATGGAAACAAACTTCTGAGCATGTCTGTGAGGGAAATTCTAGATAATTTGAAGTGGGACTATCCATCCTAAATGTGGGCAGCACCATCTCATGGCCTTGGGTCCCAGATTTAATAAAAAGGAGAAAGTTAGCTGAGCATTGACAGTCATTCCTCTCTGCTTCCTAACTATGTACACAAGATGAGACCAGCTGCCTCAAGCTCCTGCCACCATGAATTTCCCAAGATGGACAGTATTCCTGGAGATGTGAGGCAAAATCAACCCTGAGAAAAGTGATGTGTTTAACACAACATTCTCCCCAAATAACTAGGAGAAAATGTAGTTAGCATCTCAGACTCTCCATTGACTCCCATTAAGCAAATGTGAAACTAGAGTAGAGCATAGGTTGTCAGATCCCACTTGCCTCATCTATGCCAATGTTGCTCATACCTCCTTTTCTTTTTTTTTAAATACTCTTTCTTTCTTTTTATTTATTTATTTTTTTAATTTATTTTTGGAGAGAGACACAGAGAGAGGCAGAGAGAGAGGGAGAGGAAGACAAATAGAGAATGGGCACGCCAGCACTCTCTCAGCTGCTGTGAACGAAATCCAGATGTGTGTGCCCCCTTTGTGGGCAAGTGCGGCATTGCGCCCTTGCGTCACTTTGCATCTGGCTAAACGTGGGACCTGGAGATTGGAACAGGGTTCTTAGGCTTAGCAGGCAGGCGCCTTAACCGCTAAGCCATCTCTCCAGCCCCATACCTCCTTTTCTTCAATTTTTTTAACCATTTTTATTTATTCATGTATTTGAGAGAGTGAGACAGTGAGAAAGAAAATGACGTACCGGGGATCCAGCCACCGCAAGCGAACTCCAGAAGCATGAGCCACCATGTGCACCTGGCTTACGTGGGTACTACTGAGTTGAACCCCGGTCCTTAGGCTTCATGGGCAAGTGTCTTTACTGCTAAGTCGTTTCTTCTGCCCTCATACTTCTTTTCGTTCCCTGTGAACAGTCAACTACTGATTGTCCACTTGAGAGAATCTAAAATCACCAAGGAAACAAACTTCTGGGCATGTCTCTGAGGGATTTTCTAGATTAGGGTATTTGAGATGGGAAAACTCACCCTAAGTATTGGTAGTATCCTTCCATGGACAGGGTCCCCAGGCTGAATTTAAACCAATAAAAGCAAGTAGAGCGGGGCTGGAGAGATGGCTTACTGGTTAAGGCATTTGCCTGCAAAGATAAAGGATCCCAGTTCAATTCTCCAGAACCCACATAAGCCAGATGCACAATGAGGTGCATGCATCTGGAGTTCATTTGCAGTGGCTGGAGGCCCTGGTGTGCCCATTTTCTCTCTCTCTCTTAAATAAATTATATATATCTTTAAAAAAAAAAAAAAAAAAGCAAGTGGAGCATTAGTATTCATGACTCTCCACTTTCTGACTGGATGCAAAGTGTCCACCTTTTTCTGCCACCATGAAGGACTGTCACTTGAAACGTTAAGCGGAAATAACTCTCCCATCCTTAAGCTGCTTTTATGAATTATTTGGTCATACCAAGAAGGAAAGTAACTAACACAATCTCTAATGTAACCTTTTTCTCATACTTTGTTCATCACAGTACACTTTATTACAATCACCAGGCATAGTGGTATGTTGCCCATAAGCAGAATAGTGACTTCAAGGCCAACCTAGCATACGTGGAAAGTCCCTGTCTAAAAAAAATAAAAAGAAGCCAGGCGTGGTGGCTCACGCCTTTCATTCCAGCTCTTGGGAGGCAGAGGTAAGAGGATCACTGTGAGTTCAAGGCCACCATGAGACTACACAGAGAATTCCAGGTCAGCCTGGGCCAGAGTGAAGCCCTACCTCGAAAAACCAAATAAATAAATAAATAGTAATGACTAAGGATGTAGCTCAGTAGTATAGCATTTGCTTAACAAATGCAAGACCCTGGGTTTGATCCCCAGCACCATCAAAAAAATAACAAAACAATAAAAACAGGAGGTGAAAGGGATGTATGAAGGATCTTTTCAGGATCTGTGTTCTCTTCCTGGGGTTCTAGAAAAAGAAGTAAGGGATTTAGCAAAATCTGCATTTAGTTATATTGAAATGAGTTTGTAGTTTCTGAGTTTTCTGTAACGACTGTGCATTCTGGAGACTGGAGTATATGAGTCATAGCTTTAGGAACTTTACCCAAGTAAAGTGCATGACTAAATACAATGAAGTGTATGGGAAGGAAATGTAGAGATGCCAATAGATGTGTTAGTGAAACATTGAACTTCAAGCCCTGGGCTCCATCAAGAAATAAACCACGAGTTAATTCAACCATCCCAAAAGAGCTACATTCAAGGAGTAACATATTCCATGTGCATTTTTTCATTTTTCCTAGAAACTTAACAAATATTCAAGATTTCTGTTCTGGACTTTACATTGTAACCTGTGTGTGTTTGCTTCTCTATTCTCAGATTGACCTTTAGATAGAAAACATTTGGGAGAAGGTCATTTTTTTCCACAGAAATCTTTATTAGCCTTTGGATCTTGAGAACGAACAGTATCTAAGAAAGAAAAAGAAACACAATGCAGATGTGTTATTATCTTAAGAGAATTCTAGACTAGCCCTCTTCCCCTTTCCCTTTGAGAGCTTTTCCCACAAATCTAGTTATCCTCCTAGAAACAAATTTGATTGCAATGCTTGTGTTATAGAGCTTCTGGCTGGTTGCCTGATACCAATGCAATAAGATCCCATTTCCAAATATGGTTCTTCTCAACTGAGTCCTGACAAAGCTCCAAATATGCTACCCCAAAATATGCATTTTAGCAACCTGAATTCTTTAACCCAGAGGAAATTGAGAAAAATACAGATCTAGGAAAGTTGCTCTTTCCCCCCTGAAGCAAGCCATCAAACCTCGAAAGAATCCTCTTACCATGCTCTGAAGCAGGTCATGAGATCCTCATGTGAAAGGCACTCCGTACACCAGGAAGAGCTGAGCAGCCTTATCTCTGAAGACACCAAGACAAGGAAAACTATGAACTCACAGGCTTCCCTCATTGCCCCCAGCTGATCACCTGTAGATCAAGCTCTTTTCTCCAACAAAACTTCCTTGTGAATATCCACCTTATCAAACTATGTATAAAAATGCACAACTTGAGCCTTTTCTTTGAGCCTTCATTTCCTTATCAAGGCTCTCATGTCACACAACATAGACTACATTTCTGTCTTTGGTTTTTACTTTCAAACTCAGCTCAGGTCACTGAGAAGGTTGAAAGAAATCTTTTTCTCCCGCCTCCCCAACTGCTTTTCTCAGTAACTTCTTCCTCACACTTGTCTGTGTGGTCAGATGAAGCTCTTCCCATTTCTGCCCATTTGTGTGAAGACACTTGCTGCACTGCTTTAAGAGCAAGAGACAAGTCTTTTGTGCTCTCTCTCTCTCTCTCGATCCATTCTTTCCTGGAAAACCCATCACATGAGTAGGTCTGAACATTGTGGCGTACACCTTTAATGCCAACACTCAAGAGGCAGAAATAGGATTGCTATGAGTTCAAGGCCAGCTCAGGAACTACAGAGTGAGCTCCAAATCAGCCTGAGCTAGAGTGAGATCTATCTTGCCAAAAGAAAAAGAAAAAGAAAGTTGATAGAGAATAATCTAGAGGGGAGATAGATATAGAGTAACAGATGATAGAGGATGCTTCATTGTGATAGATCGATATTAATACAATTTTAAAACTTTGGTGAAATAAACCGAGTGGATTTTGATGTTTATTTTTAATTGGTACCTAATAATTTTGTATATTCATGGGTTACAATACATGCACATATAGTGGCTAAATCAGGGTCGGTGGATATCCATTACCTTAACCATCTATCATTCTTTGAGAACATACGGAATTCTCTCCACTAGTTAGATCAAAATAGAAAATGATTGTCAGCCAGGTGTGCTTAGGAGTCACTCCTCTGTTCACTCATAGTGCTGCACCCCCATCCTTCTACCACTACTATTCTGTGCTTCTACTTCTACAGTCCAACCTTCAACATAAAATTGAAAACGTGATAGTTGTCTTTCTGTCCCTGACTTATTTCACATAACTTAATATCTTCCTTTAATCATGAGGAACACCAAAAAGAAAATTTGGGGAAGGGTAAAAATTGTACATTTTTATTTAATTATTTGCAAGAAGAGAGAGAGAGGAAGAGAGAAAGAATGGCATACCAGGGCCTCTAGCCACTGCAGACAAACTCCAGGTGCATCTACCACTTTGTGCATCCTGCTTTGCATGGATATTGGGGAATCAAACCTGGGTTGTTAGGCTTTACAAGCAAGTGACTTCACTGCTGAGCCATATCTCCAGCCCATATTTGTATCTTTTATTATGGTAAAATATTTCTTATTTCCTTTTACAAATAGTCAGTAGATACTCAGGTTATAAGGGCTTCTTTGTGGGCAGAACTGGTGTATTTGACCAAACTGCATTCCCAGCCAAGCCACTGCTCGTGCCTGTACATCTGTCATTCCTATGTCCTCAGAAGGAAGCAAGGAAAACGTTTGTTACTCTACATCTCCTCCATAGCTGTATATAGATTCCTGTTTGAGATGAAGACCTTCACAGCCCCAGAACCTGGTATGGTTCTTGGTGTTTAAATGTTTCCTGAGTGAAGAAACCTATCATTGAGGAATGGAGCTAATGTTTAATGAGTACTTGTGTTATTGATGAAGCATTGTAGTATAGTCTACAAAAGATTATTCAGGATTATTTAATTAATGATTTTATCAATGCTCCATGAATTTACATCAGCTATAATACAATTTATTTATTTATTTAAGAAAGAAAAACAGAGAGAGAAAGAAAGCAGCAAATAGAGAGAAAGAGAGAGAGAGAGAATCGGTGTACCAGGGCCTTTAGCCACTACAAACGAACTCCAGAAGCATGTGGCACCTTGTCCATCTGGTTTATGTGGGTCCTGGGGAATCAACCCTGGGTCCTTTGGCTAGCACCTTAACCCCTAAGCCATCCCTCCAGCACTTATACAAAATTTTAGGACTTTAACTAAAAGAAGTAAATCTGAACAGTTAGAAATTAATTTCTTGCAGAAAACACACTTCAAAATTGTTGATGATATATTTGTAATGTCTTAATAAAGAAAAACAGTTATTGGAGTTATGCATAGAAACAGCCAATTTATTCTTTATACACAGATATAAACTGGACAGTGTCTGAATTTCTCTGTTCATGTACTTGAGGACAAGTGGTCTCCCCATTCTGCTGGGTGCTCTGGTTTAGTTCACCTGTGTTGTTTATAAGTAGCTGACCAGCACATCCTAAGCTTAAGCCCAAAAGAAAAATCCTTCCAAGAATTCCACGGAACCTCACAAATGGGAAGCCACTAAAAAGCCAGTCGTGCCCATTCCTGGTCTCTTGTTTCTCTTGATTCTCTCTGCCTGTTTCTATTACTCTCTTTCTTCTCTCTGCTTCTCCTTCCACATGGAGAGATGTGAATGGCGACTGTCTATCATGTTTAAGAGCAGAGACATTTTGTTTACGTGGTGCTTGCTTCAGCCTTTCAAAGAAGCTGGCTAGATGACATGGAGTATCAGTTTCTTGGAGACAAATTGCTTGGTTCAGAGTAATCCACTTTTGGTTCAGAGTAACCCACTTTCATCTTGGACCAATCAACAACAGAAATAAGAAAAGAGCAGGTAGAGACAGCTGGGCTGAATTTTATAGGCAAAGAGAGTGAGTGTCACGGAAACAGATAGCACAATCCTTGTGTATTCCATACATATCCCTGTCTCATTTTCACCCAACATAAAAAGTGCCTATATATTAGCATTGTATCAAATAATTAAGATATTTAATATTGAGAAAAGTCCATTCCTCACTATGTGCGTACTAGATTCAGTTATAAAAATTAAGATTTCTCCTTTCCTATCATCATAAAATCACTAATGATGACTAAATTTTCCTATTACCTGGGTCTTATGTAATTCTTTTCACTTTTCCAAATAGACTGATATTTTCAGTACAATTTAATTAGAACTCAGGAAAATCTACAGAGGAAATGTCTTTTCTTATTTCATTATAATCATGCTTGTGTCATAACAGACTGGCTAAATGAAAGGGACATTCTCATATCATTGTAGGACCAGATTAGCAAAATGGACGGTTTTAGTGTGTTCACAGAATAACTGATTAAGCCATGGAAATGGCAGAGAGTCAGGCTGCACTGGAGAAATGTCACAAATGAAGAGCCCTTGATCTCAGGCCTTCATTGCACGTGGATGAAGGCTTAGGACCAAAAAGTTTTACTCAAAAACATTCCAAATATTGTCCAAATATGATCCTCTAGGACTTGGTGAAAAAAATAACTGTCATACTAAACTCTGCTTGTCTTAACATAAAGTTGTGTATAAGAACAAAAGTGGGCCTGGAGAGATGGATCAGCAGTTAAGGCACTTGCTTGCAAAGCCTAAGGATCCAGGTTTGATTCCCTGGTACCTCTTAAAGCCAGACGCACTAGGTAGCATATGTTGACATTCCCATTCTCTCTTTCTATTTATCTATTTCTCTTAAATCAATAAATAAAATTTTCAAATAATCACTACAAAACTTGCAGATTCTAGTTTTCTTAAGATAACACCTCAGAATTAGTTCAACAAGACCTGTGTCACTGGAAAATAAACCGAGTATACATCACACTGCTGTTCTTTGCACATACAATTTTCAGACAGAGAAAAGCCACTTCTGTTATCTTCACTTATCAATTGAGATTTTTATTGACAACATAAAACAGACAACCAAACAACACCAATCATTTGAGGAAAATCAGAAACCAAACAGAATGATTAGGTTGAGAGTGTAGTAGGGTGCTTACATAGCATTGTGTGAGGTCTTGGGGTCAATCCCCAGCCCTGAAAAGAAAAAAGGAAAAGAGTCAAGGGGAGAGAGTAAAAAAAAAAAAAAAAAAGAAGGAAAGGAAGAGAAAGGAGGAGGAGAGGGGAGGAAAAGGAAGGAAAGAGAAAGAAAGGGAAGGAAAGGGAAGAGAAAAATGAATGCTGAAAGAAAGTATGAATAAACAGTACCAATGATCCCAAAGGGGAAAAGGAAAGCCATTGAAGGAGGAGACTTCTAATCGGGATTCAGGAGTGTGTTTCCACAAAAACAGAAAGCACTCATGAAGTGATTGCTATGAAAAAAAGGAGAAATTACATAATGAGACTTCCCATATGTAAGACCAGGAGATTTCTAAAAATTTATTAAAATGCTAAGAAAATATTTTTCTACAACATAGAGCCCAAGCCCAGAATTTAAAAATCAAATAGTAAAACTATATGTCTTCAAAAGAAAAATTAAGTTGTATGAGGAGTCACATCAGGAGACCTGAAATCTTGATCTAACAGAAATTTATCAAAGCTAAAGAAATACCCAAGGACTCATTGCTTTACAAGTTGAAAGATTCACGTAAAGGTGCTAAGAGAGGATTAGACATTTTTCAGTCTAAGGGCAAATAAACATGAGAAGACATGTAATAAAGACATTTTCAAATACACAATGACTTATCTACTTGTCTTTGTGTATGGATTTGAAAAAGTACTATTGTTTCCTTTTAATTTTTTTTCTCTAGTCACAGAACCCGGGCCTTACACAGAATAGGCTGTGACTTCTTTTGAAAAACAAACAAACAAAAATAATTGAAGAAAGAGAAGCTATGGTGTTTAATAAACAAGATGTGCATTTAAAATATGGTGAAAAGAAATCCCTTCATATTAGGCTCTATGTCATGTGAGAATAAAATAGTCAAAAGGAGAACATGTATTAAATTGAAGAATAAATCGATTAACTTCAATGAAAAGAGATTATCATGGTGTTGAAATAAAGGTTTGAACTTTTACTGTCAATAAGGAAACAAAAATTGGAACCTCCTAGAAGAACAAAAGTCTATACATGGAAATCCTGAGTCTGACATGAAGAAAATTGCAATACAGAATGATTTTGAGGAATACATGGAGTGTAAGGAAAGAGTTCCATTCGGCCTTCATTCATGAAATATTGACAAGTAGACTTGGTTTCGTTCAGATAGTATTACAATAATTATAATAACATAAACATTGAATGTTAAATATGTAATATGTTTAGTATAAATGTAAGTAATATAAAGCTAATGAAAGTAAATAATGGCATAACTTATAGAGCTAAAGAGATATGAAGGAGGAGAAGAAAGATGAAGTGTTCATTTTATTATCATAAAAGGTAATGTCAATTTGGATTTAAAAATGAGATTTAACAGCAATGCAGTGGAGGTTGAGGAGATGGGTCAGTGGTTAAAAGGTGCTTGCTTGCAAAGTCAGCCAGCGTAGGTTCAATTTCTCAGCCACTCACATAAAGCCAAATGGGCATTTGCAGTGGCAAGAAACCTTGGAGTGTCTATTCTCCCTCTCTCTCTCTCTCTCTCTCTCTCTCTCTCTCTCTCTCTGTCTCTCGCTCTCTCTGTCTCTCTCTCTCTCTCTCTCTCTCTCTCTCTCTCTCACACACACACACAAACACACACACACACATACACACACACAAATAATTTATTTTAAATAACCAGTAACCCAATAGTAATTTCAAGAGGGAAATTAAAGTAAAAGTCAGAAAATTCCTTAGCTCTATGAAAATTAAGGAGCTATTTTAAAATGTACACTAAGAATTTACAATTGTTAAACATTTTAAGAAAATGTAAATAGAAACTACAAATGTAAAGTAGAGGTATAAATGTGCAGTGTAAAACAGATCTAAAGTTGATAGCCCATAGGTGGATTCTACAAAAAGGACCTTTTTGTTGTTGTTGTTTTATATGTGCCATGTAATGCTTATAAAATTAAGAAACTTAGTTAAAGAATTTAGATTTCTGGCTTCCCTTGGAAGGAAAAATAAGTGGAAGTAAACCCTCAACACTAAGCTTAAAAGGAGTTGTCTAGAGCAGCCTTCCTTTCAGGAAACCTGAGCTGTCCTACTGTCCTTGCTTCCCAAGCCCTAAGCTACATCACTCTTGTAGCGCTCTATCTGTTTACGTTACCTGTCCAGCTGCTATGAGAACGGGGCTTATGACTTCTCATTGAAAGTTGAGGAGTTAAACACCAGAGGCATTCCACGTGGTTCAAGGTTGGTACCCCGGGGAAATGGGATCAAGGGTGGGAAGGATGTGGTTTGAGAGGTAATAATCTTTCAACTCCACCCTTCAGTGCAGTAAACCAACATTATTATGTTAATGTATGTCAGTAAGTCTTGTCCAGCCTCAGCCCTAGCCACACAGTAATACAGTTCGAGGAATATGGTGGCACACACCTTTAATCCCAGCTCTGGGGAAGCTGAGGTAGGAGAATTACTGTGAGTTCAAGGCCAGTCTATGACTACATAGTGAATTTCAGGTCAACCTGGGCTAGAGCAAGACACTACCTCAAAAAAAAAAAAAAAAAAAAAAAGAATAAGAAACCCTGTGATAATTCAAGGGACAAATGCAAGCAGAAAAAAATGGCTTCTAAGGCAGCAATTAAGAGCAATTCAGAACCAGGGGTCCATGAGTATTATAAAAATAATAATAGGCTGCGTGTAGTGACACACACCTTTAATTTCAGCACTTGGGAGGCAGAGGGAAGAGGATCGCCATGAATTCAAGGCCACCCTAAGTCAACAGAGTGAATTCCAGGTCAGCTTGGGCTAAAGTGAGATCCTACCTGGAAAAACCAAAGAATAATAATAATAGTAGTAATAGGGTTGGAGAGACAGCTTAGCAGTTAAGGTGCTTGCTTGCAAAGCCTAAGGACCCAATTATGATTCCTCAGTACCCATGCAAGCCAGAGGCACAAGATGATGCAGGCAATGGAGTTTATTTGCAGTGGTTGGAAACCCTGGAACACCCATTCTCTATCTACCTTTTTCTTTCTCTCTCTAATAAACAAATAAAATACATAATAATAATAGGAAAATCAGAAATTAGGAATTTCTTTTTAGAAAGTATTGTCATAGCCCAGGCTGGTCTCAAAATTACTATGTAGGCAAGACTGGCCTCACACTCACCAACTTTCTACCCTAAGACTCTGTTTTCAAATGACTGGATCTGATTACCGGGTTCTAGTTGGTAAAACCTCCCCAGTCTTGCCCTAAAACTTTTCCCAAGCCATGGAGCTCAGCAGCTGGATAGAGGGAGCCTTTCTGATCAAGATCGGATTGTGATGGGATCAAGAAACACAGCATTATGAGAAGCCACTGAAATGTAGGGGTTTGCTCTTAATGACCTAATCCGATGGTTCTCTACTGCGACCCATTCAGTCACCATGAGAAGGGCTTTGTTGAACCCCGGACTGCTCACAGGTCACTTACTCCACATCCCAGCAGCAGAAGCACTGAGGCAGTAACTGCGCAACCGCAGCCCACCCGACTGCACTGAAGACAGAAAGAACAGGTGAGGTCAGACTTCCAAAACGCATGATGACAGTGCACCCATCTGAACCCAGATGACTGTAAGCGGCCTGGAACACGATGACTTCAAGTTGCCTGAAGCACAATTGCAGTCCGATGATGATCTGGGAAACCAGAGGGCAGACAGATCAGCGTCCTCTGAGGTCACCCATGTTGAGTAACCGCCTAGGTCAGAAAGCAGGTGAAAGTATAGGAGTGACAGCCAGGCAAACAACGGACCAGTGATCTGTGGAGAAGTCACACTTTAGACTATAGATGTATGCCACCGTCTTATACCGACCTCTATGCACATCTCTCATATATCTTTATTTCCTAAGTAATAATAAAAAGTAATAATAAAGTAGAAAGGCAATAAAAGAATAATAATTAAGGGCCGGGCGTGGTGGCGCATGCCTTTAATCCCAGCACTCGGGAGGCAGAGGTAGGAGGATCGCCGAGAGTTCGAGGCCACCCTGAGACTACATAGTTAATTCCAGGTCAGCCTGGACCAGAGTGAGACCCTACCTTGAAAAAAAAAAAAAAAAAAAAAAAAAAAAGAATAATAATTAAAAAGATAACTACCAAAAAAGAGAAACTAACTGGTAAAATCCCACGATTTTCTATCAGGAGTATGGAAGGAAGATATGCACCTTTCTAATGACATAGGCGACATGGACTCAGTCTTAGAGGTGAAAAAAAGGCATTAAACCAAATTTAATTTCTTTTTTTATTTTTGCTATTTTTGTTTTTAATATTTATTAATTTATTTATTTGGAGAGAGAGAATACAAACATGGGCGAACCAGGCAGAACCTCTTGTTTTTGCAAATGAAATCCAGGTGCATGTGCCATTTCGTGCATCTGGCTTTATGTGGTACTAGGGAATCAAACCCAGGCTAGCAGGCTTTACAAGCAACTGTCTTTTAACCACTGAGCCATCTCTCCAGCTAAATTCTTTCCTTTCTTTCTTCCTTCCTCTCTTTCTTTCTTTCTTTCTTTCTTTCTTGTTTTTTTGCTTAGGCATGAAAAATGTGCGTTTATGAAGTAGGTAAGGTTTTCCACGGTATTGCTCACCACAGTGATTTTATCATATTGACAAATCTGCCCTTGCGCTTTCTTTGCAAAAGCAGTTTTGCATCTTCTTTGAAGGTGCTCCTTAATACTCTTGGTTTCAGAACACGATATCCCGAAGAACCGTGCTTTGGCCTCCTGAATACCCTGAACTGGTACCTGAGAAAAACATCTTCCTGACCTTTTCCCTGTCTTCCTCCTTCTTCCCATTCCTCTTTCTTCCCCAAGGCAGGCCATACAAACTAGAATTCCTTTTCCCCAAGGTAGCACATATAAACTAGAACCGTCTTTCCCCACAGCCAGTCATAAACCTAGAAAATGACTCTAACCTCTTCTGGCCTTTCTGTAAGAGCTGGCCATAAAGAAATTCTTCAGCCTACCTTGTCTGATAGTAAGTCATAAGACCCTCACGGAAGAAGAGGTCTTGCCCCATGCCTGGGAGGAAGGAATACCATGCGGAAAGGCCAAGAGTAATGTGATTAAATAGGGCTTGCTATTTCCCCTCTTGGTCTATTGCATGCAATCCAATCACATTTCTACATAGCTGACTTTGGCTGACCGAGCCTAGGATTTTCTTCTATTAATTTGTCTTTCTTGGCTTTTATTTTCAGACCTAGACGGGCATTCTAGGAAGATGGAGGAAACTTCTCCCATAAAAAGCCCCTTTTTCAAGACCTTCTGTATATTGCATACCACACAAACAATTCTTCCCAGATAGATAGATAGATAGATATAAACTTCATTTTCCTCTGAGATTTGACTTTGAGATTTGACTTTCTAATGTTTAACTGTGTACTGTCATTACTAATATGATAATAAATTATCCTTATTGACCAGAAACTACTTTTCCCATTTTGCTTTTTTCTTTTGTATTTCTGAAATAGATCTCCTCATAGAAGTCCTGCTGGGAGATTACTGTTAATATTCTTAAGGAGAACTTTGTTCCTGCAACTTATGAGGGTCTAATGAGAATGATTAGATAATTCTATTGATTCTTCCATTCTGGTTGGAATCCAGTGGAATTTTCACTCTTGTTATTAACTCTTTATCTTTAAATTATAATCCTCATTTAGTATTCTTCTATTGTTCTTAAGTTTACATGTTTCAAAGAAAAAAAACTGGAATTTTCTTTGTTCTTTGAAGGAAATTTGAGTAGGAGAAATTATAGAAAAATGGATTTTATTAAAGTTTGATATCCTAAAATTTAAAATATTTCAATTCACTCAGAAAAGGCAGCTTTATCCCATTTCAGTCATATTGTTCTTACTAAAAACAATATTTATTAATGATCTACCATCTATAAAGCATCATGCTTCATACCAGGGAGGATCCAGGATTCATAAAGCACAATCCCTGTCTTCATAGGATTTATGAATAATGTGAATGCATAAGTAGCTATGGTGCCAGTAGTAAATGTTGAATTCCTTAAGAAACGCAGAACTTAAAGACTATGAACCATGGGCTAGAGACATGGCTTAGAGGTTAAGGCACTTACCTGCAAAACCTAAGGACATAAGTCCAATTGCCCAGTACCACTTAAAGCCAGATGCACAGAGGGGTCAATGTATCTGGAGATCCTTTGGGTGTGATGGTGCACATCTTTAATCCTAGCATTCAGGAGGCAGAGGTAGGAGGATTGCTGTGAGTTCAAGGCCACCCCAAGATTGCATAGTGAATTCTAGGTCTGCCTGGGCTACAGCAAGACCCTACCTCAAAAAAAAAAAAAAAAAAAAAAAAACCTTAGGAAAGAAGATACAACAAATGCTTGGCTATTTAAACAAGCATAGTACTTTAACATACTTACTATATAATATTAATATATGTATATATATATGATACATATATAGTAGGCAAAAGAAAATTGGTCACGCTATATACTGATCTCTAAACATTTATTAGAATTGTCAGGAAAATAAAAGTAGAGAACCAAGGATTCAGCATAAAGTGTGTTCTAGGGCCAATGGATGTTAAAAAAAAAAAAAAAGTCTGACGTGGCAATTATAGATACAATATAGAGGAGGCCCTTGGATTTAACAGTGAGTCACTCTTTCCCTTGCTACCATAGAGATGTGCTTTGTGGATTCATCAAATATTATTCTGGATTTACAAATGAATTTATGGAGCCAGACAGGTTAATTCACTTCTAGAAGATCATAATGTGTCAGCAAAGATCAAAGCCTGAAGAAACAGGCTTGCAAAACCAAGCCCTGTATCTGCAACCCAGCCAAAGCTGCTAGGCTTCCACAACACTGGAACTTCTCTTCTCAGTAATAAGTTGGCCATGGTTTCCCCAGTGGTAGTCGTACATGAACAAGGAAAACAGGCACCTTAGGGGGACAAGGAATCTCAACTGTTAATACTTTGTGAAAAATTATTTATGACTTTATTCAAGACAAACTGGGAATTAGTGTTTTATTGGGAAGATTAAAAATCTTTTTCCAGGGCTGGAGAGATTGCTCAGTGGTGAAGGTGGTTGCCTACAAAGGCTAATGACCTGTGTTCGATTCCCCAGTAGCCACACAAAGCCAAATTCACAGAGTTCATTTGCAATGCATTTAAAGTTCATTTGCAATGGGTAGAGGCCCTGCTGCATCCAGGTATTTTTATTCTATCTCTCTCCTGCATGCAAATAAATAAATAAAATATTAAAAGCAATTTTCTCCACCTTAACCTCAGAAATAAACTGATACTGTATCATGAACAAACACAAAACAAATAGGTTGACTTGTTTTTTTTTTTTTTTATAGAGTGGTGTTGAAATTATTATGTAAACTGTTGCTTGCATGTATAAATGGTATATTAGACATCACTTGAAAAGTTTCAGTTCTTGATTAATAATCGTGAACAAGGTGGGTGGTGTTTTCTTGTCTGGTCTCAGGGAATTCTTGAAGCAGGATGCAAAAGAGTTAACGTGAAGCTCAGACAGGTCCCTGCTGATCTGGTAATGAGTGAGCACTGAAGCTGAATGTCAATAGCTCCTTGTGAACTTGGGTAACCCAGCTGAGCCCTGAGCTTGCCAGAGCTGGAGGAGGTAATCAGCTTGACCCTTGTGACCTTCCTGAGGCTATGCTTAGTCCTGCCTGGAGAAGCCTCTTTGTATATGACTACTGCATGCTGCCTAGCTGAATCCCTTTTTGAAGAACTGGACCTGTGAGTAAGGCTCAAGACGCAACCTAATATAAATTAGTCAATGCTTGAAATAGATTGCACAATAGAGTAGGGGCTTTGAAAAAAAATGAATGGGAACATATCCTTGAAACCTTAAAAAAATTTTCAGGATTTGCCATGGCATCTGCCCTTCCAGGGTTATTAAAATAAGGTGAAGGTTATATAAAGTTCTGTCAGCCTTTCACATTTCTTTGTGGAGTTGTGCTCCTTCCAATGAGTTCACTTTTCTGGGTTTGGTAAATTGATTCCCTTTTCTTGCATCATTTACTTGTCACCATTTTCAATGCAAGTCCCCAAGGATGCCATACACATGTTGTGTATAGATGTGTACACTATAGATTTAGAGGATATTTCATACCATTTTGTTGTATTATTAAATAGCTGTTTTTTTACTCCATTCAATGAAAGAAACTCCAACACTTAAACTCCTTTCTGTCTGTATGTGTCTAAATACATTGTTATCAAAAGAATAATATTATTCATTACCTTAGAAAGAACCTGTTATATTCAGCACTTAAACTGCATTACTTATATAACCATGTAGACTAGAGCACAAAAGCATTCCCATCAAAGTATGAAAGAATGATTTGTATAATAAACATTCACCATTGTAGTTCTGCAAATCTATAAATAACTCCCATAACCAATAGCAGAGTTCCTACTAAGAAAAAAATGGATGTTTAATGTAACAAAAAGATGTAGTTGGCTCAAACTCAAAGCAATGTTAAAGGTCTTTAACACAATGGCATATTATGCTATCAAGGTGTTGCAAGTTGTATTTTTTGACCCCAAAACAAATTTAGTGCCAAGTAAATTTATCATATATTATTTTATTTATATTAGTGTTGAGGCATCCTTAATCATGACAAATGAATATATATACACATGTGTTTGTTACTTGGCTATTGGAATAATAAGTTTACTACAATGACTCAGTTATTATAATTTTGAACTTGTTAAGTAGTTGCTCCAAAACAGATTAATTCTTTACCAACTGCCACCATCATCCCTACTTTGTGGATTAAAGGGACAATGAAGACACAGCTTCAAGGTGGGCTGAAGAAGCAAGCAAGGTTGGAAACCATTGTGGGATCATATATTATAAGATACGATGTTCTTTGTTCTTTGAACAAGCACATATGGTTGGGTAATGCAGAAAAGATTGAAAAAAGCCTGCTCCCTCCCAATTCTGTTAAGTCTAACATTATACTCTCAGTTTCATCCTAAGGAACACAACAGTTACAAACTCTATAATGAGCTGAGCAGCAACAGATGGTCAAGATTACTTGAGAGAAATAATGCCTATATTTGACCATGGCTGCCAAACACACACACACACACACACACACACACACACACACACACGACTAACTGATCAACTCTGCTTTATCCAGACTTGCCTGTGTCTGGCTCAAGCATCTTGTACAATTTGAACAAATACCTTAGGAGTCAGATTTCCATGGAAAGCTGATTTTTTTAAAACACATGCCACATGCCCAAGTAAATCAGCTATTGAAACTGTTCTGTCAAGCACATTAAACTAATAAAATACATATTCCTTGATGATTTTTAAAAACCTGTTAAGATCAGCTCCAAGAAACTAGTTATTTTAGTAAAGTCTAAATTTGCACTTAGGGTTTGCCACTTACAAAGTGTCACTTGTTTGCTTTGCCCTTAAGACAGTCATTTTTACAAAGATTTGTAGAATCATTTCTGCATAAATCTAAAGGTAGCATCTGCTTTGCCACCAGCTTGCATCATGACAGGAGAAAGAACCTTACTGCTTTCTTTGACCTGTTTTCCTTTTGCTTCTTGGTTCTTACCACTGCCACCACCTTCACTTTCCTGAAGGGAGAGGAGCTTTGTCCAAAAGATTTCCCCATAAATCAAAAGCATTTTGTGGACAGGAGGCTTGTGGACAGCAGAATGGGACCTAGTTAGATGGTGTGCTACAAAAGGAGTTCCCTGTTACCTCTGGCCTAAAATACATGACAAAGTCTCAGAAATTGCTACAGTAATGAGGCTAAGTTAAACATATACATCCAAGTTTTGCACAGCTCTATATTCCTGTAGTCAGAATATGATTTATACTGTTTAGCTCCACAAGTGTAATTTAAGGGTGATCCTAATTGAGAGTTAATAATCACCATAAGGCTGAGTGTCGTGGCTCAAGCCTACAGTCCTAGCACTTAGAAGGCTGAGGCAGAAGAATTGGCATAAGATTGAGGTCAGTGCTAGAGAGATGGCTTAGCAATTAAGGTGCTTGCCCCCAAAGCCTAAAGATCCAGGTACAATTCCCTATACCCATTTAAGGCAGATGTGCAAGGTGGCAAATGCATGTGCAGTTTGTTTGCAGTGGCTAGATGCCATGGTATGCCCATCGCCCTCCCTCCCTCTCAAATAAATAAATATTGTTTTTAAGGTTGAGGTCATCCTGGCCTACATAGTGAGTACTCAGCTGACCAGGGCTACAAAGTAAAACCTTATCTTTAAAATAAAATATTAAATTACATTAAATTAAAATAATAAAATAAAAACCCAGATATGGATATGGGTAATCCCAGTACTGGGGAAGCTGAGACAGGAGGATTATCATGAATTTGAGGCAAGTCTGTATTACTAGGTAAGTTCAATATCAACCTAAACTAAGCTAAGACCATACTTCAAATTAAAAATATTAAAACAAACAAATTAACTACCCCCAACAAACAAGCAACAACAAAAAGAAAGCACACCATGCCCATGGTGCCATGTGCTGTGCACTGTGAATGCCCCGATAGTTCTGCTCTCTCATATGTAGGTTTTGGTGTAGTTATTTTTTAAGGTTGGGTCTCACTCTAGCCCAGGCTGACCTGGAGTTCACTATGTAGTCTTAGGGTGGCCTTGAACTCACGGCAATCCTCCTATCTTTGCCTCCTGAGTGCTGGGATTAAAGGCATGAGCCACCATGCCAGGTTCTCATACTTTAAAAAAAAAAAACTTTTTATTTTATTTTACTTTTTCACAAGAGAGAAAGCTAGAGGGAGAGAATTGACATGCTAGGGCCTCAGCCACTGGATTCAAATTCCAGTCACATATGCCACCTTTGAGCACTTGTGCAACCTTGCACTCTTGTGTCATCTTGTGTGTCTAGCTTATGTAGGACCTGGAGAGTTGAACATGGGTCCTTAGGCTTGGAAGGCAAGTTCCTTAACCACTAAGCCATCTCTCCAGCCCTCTCATATGTATCTTTAAGGGCTTTGTGATTCTCGGTCAGACCCTGTGTAAAGGATAAGTGAAAAAAGACATGGTGCCCAATCGTGGCCAATGATAGCGCTATGAACCATGTTCTATGAGTACCTAAGGAAGGGAAAACCCTGTTTTATTTGAGCCTTAAGTAATCACTTCCAAATAGAGATGACAGTGAGGCCTTTAAGGACTGTATCGAATAAGACCCTGGGCCTATTTCACACACACATAATAGAAACATCATGAAGACATCAATCTGGTAGGGAAACCTTGTTGAAGATGCTAGAACTTATTGTAGAGAAAAAGGGACTGGAGGCTAGAGCAGCCAATTTTTAAAATGTATTTATGATAAAAGAACTCAAATATTCACAAAAGGAAGAAGTATGATGAAATGACCCCCTCAAAGGCATATTACACTAAACAAGTATCAAAATTTTGGTTCTCTGCCTATATAACCTTGTATGCATGTGTGGTTTTTTTTTTTTTTTTCTTTTTCCTTAGTTTTCTTGAAAAGTATATTCCAGAACTCTTATAGTGCAGCTCTTCTGAGTTTGAGATGCATCTCTAAAATGATGCATTTTCCTTTATAATCAGGATGTTGTTATTGCAAACACAATTAATGATTATCTCTAGACATCTCACATTAAGCTCATATTAAATTTCTCCATTTTTTTCAAAATTGGCTTTTACATAGTCATTTTATTAAGTTAGAAATAGATTTTTTTTTAAGTCCAAATGCCATTACAGGAAGTAGAATAACCTCTCAGGCAGTGGAGATTCCTCTTGGGCCCAGTTTTATATGTAATCTCTATTGAGTTGCTCCATGCCTACCTAGCACAAGCTCCTGCTCTGGCTTCACCCTAGGTAAAGATTCACTGCATTGCACTGAATGGAGTTAAATGAGAGCTCTTGAGTAGAATGGTATCTCATCAGTACCATTTTAACATAACCAATGGCCACAGAATGGAAGTTAGAAAATCTGTCCTTACAAGAGGTCTGAGCACTAATGGAGCTTAGAAGGTAGACAGCATAACAAGTGTCAAAAGGACCATGGAGCATAGATTAAAAATTCTCAGTTTATGGTTGGAGAGATGGCTTAGCGGTTAAGGCACCTGCCTGCTAAGCCTAAGAACGCTGGTTCCAATCTCCAGGTCCCACGTTTAGCCAGATGCAAAGTGACACAAGGGCACAATGCTGCACTTGACCACAAGGGGGTGCACACATCTGGATTTCCTTCACAACAGCTGAGAGACTGCTGGCGCGCCCATTCTCTATCTGTCTCCCTCTCCCTCTCTCTCTCTCTGTCTCTCTCTGTGTCTCTCTCTAAAAATAAAAAATAAAATAAAATAAAAATTCTCAGTTTATAGATTTGCTGAAGTAGAAGCCTGTGAGCTTTCTAGAATCTGTAAGAGGGCTGTCTTACCCCTTCCTGGGTACACTAATACATGAATAGACTGGTACCAGAGACAGACCTTTCAGCCAGACTAAATTGCCTTCTCTGATGACTAATGGATTTAAGGAAAAATATTTACTTCAAAACTGTTCTGGGTTGGGGAAATGGCTCAATAGGTAAAATGCTTTCCATATAAATGTGACATCCTGAGCTCAGATCCCCAACATCCACATAAAGTGTTGATCATGGTGACATGTGCCTTTCATCCCAGCACTGGGACAGTAGAAATAGGTGGAACCCTACAGCTCACTAGCTAACTAGTGTAGCCAAATCAAGACTGACTGATGACACTCTACATCAACGTATGGCCTCCAGGCACACATGCATACATGTGTTCTAATAACTGCACACATGTACCCACACACATGTGAATACATAGAAATACATGCACACATCCCACACACATGCAAAAAATATATATAAACATGGCTGGAGAGATTGGTCAGTGGTTAAGGTGGTTGCCTACAAACCCTAATAACCAGAGTTTGACTCCTCAGTACCCTCGTAAAGCCATATGCACAAAGTAGAGCATACATCTGGAGTTCGTTTGCAGCAGCTAAAGGTCCTGGTGCATCTGTACATCCATATTCTTTCTCTCTCTTTCCATATATATATTTCAGGATGTTTTCTTTTCTTTTCTTTTTTTTTTTTTCTTGAACAAACTTGTATATTTTCAGAACCTGAAGTGGGGAAGGAATCTGTTGTGGTTACCTTCTCACTGCTGGGACCAAACACCTAATCTAAATTAGCTGATGGGACAAAAGTTTTTATTGTGGTTATTATTATTGGTCTCAAGGTGAAGCTCATATTGGCAGGAAAAAGCATGGCATGAGCAGAGGATGGACATTACTCCTGCCACTGCAGGCAGAAGTAGCACAGAAGAGTGTGCAGAACAGAACACTGGCAAGCTAGGAACTAATAAACCACACGGTCCACCCCAGCAACACACCTCCTCCAACAAGTCTCCCCCTCCCAAGTTGCTATCAGCTGGGGACCAGACACAAGTTCATGGAGAGCATTGGATTGAACCTCCACAGAAGCACGAGGAAAGAGAACGCTACCCAGGAAGAATGGTGGTATCGCCTCTGTGAGGTTATAGCACCTTCTGACTCAAAAGCGCTCGTGCATTTTTTCCCATTGATTTTCTCGCTATTCATAACAACTGACAAACTGAATGGGATAAATATTGTCTCCATTTAAAAGGTGAAGAAACTGAGGTCGTTAGTTAGCCAATGCAGCTGAGTTTTAGTCAGTTATGAGTGGAGGCAAGATTCTAACTAAGTCTCTGGTTACCAAGATAAACAGTAGCATTTTGATGTTTCTTCTATTTCATTCTTAGCACTCACTTCCATTCCACTTGTGCTGTGGTCTCAAATCTCCAATGTAAAAAAAAAGCTGGAAGATAATGAAGGCTCCCTTCCTTATGGTTGGGCAAAATAAACTAATTTCAAGTGCTTCGAAGTTCTTTCTAGAGCTGAAAAACTCCTATTTATATTCTTTTCATAGATTTTTTTCAGGCTTCATTATTGTTTTTGAAGGTTTCTTCCAAGAAATAATCAGAAATATGTTTCCCCCAAAGAGTAACTATGCTTAAAATTGGTGGCTCAAAATCATTTGAATTTTTTTGTAATATCATTGATGTATTCATGAGTTAATGAAATGCAAAAATGAAGTGTTCAGGACTATCTGTATGTGTATTTTGTATGTATAGGTAAACCTAAAACAATAATTCTGCATTGAAATAGCATTAAATTTTAGTATGAAAATCTTTGTAATATCATGTTATGGAATTAAAATAAAATGCACAGAGCAACAATTAGTTCTGGTTCAATTATTTTATGGCAAATTATCTTCAGCAATTACAAGAGTAAATGTATATGGTTCTTGCATTATTAATATAAGGGCTGCAGATTATGCATTTAGCTCTGCACTATTGTTCTCTGAATGACACCCATTTTATTCAGCTTGTAATCTTATTTCTAGTGCTACATGAATCTCCTTCCTTGCTTCTTTTTCTTATTTTCTTTCCAACTATTTCACTATAAAAGATTTTTCATATATATACATATATATGGGGGGCACATCTGCCACAGACCATGTGCAGGTCAGAGCACAACTCTTGAGGTGTCTGTGCTCCACCTTCTTTGAGACAAAGTCTGGCTTGATATTCCGAATTAACTGCCACATGCAAGTGACTGCCAGACTCCCTAGGCTATGAGTTTGGGGTTCTCCTGGCTCCACCTACTGTCTTCATCAGTGTTGGGATCACAGATGTATGTGCTACTTTGTATGGAGCTTTGCATCCGGCCTTTTGTGGGTACTAGGGAATTGAACCTGAGCCAACAGGCTTTGCAAGCAAGTGTCCTTAACCACTGCGCAATGACCCTAGGCCTGAATTTTTCTAATTTTTGAAAATGGTATCATTTTGCATAAGTACTCTTGGAAAAGAATTGGGCAAAAGTCAAGTGCTGTAATTCTTAAAACCTAAAGAAATTGGTACATGATATGAATGATTACTTGAGATATTTCTTTTATCTAAAAGCTCCAGAAACTTTATTGTAGGATCTATTGTTTCCACTTATGTGCCAAGTTAGTCTTAGGGGGCTATATTTGGTTCTAAAATCTCAGTGCAATAGCTTCTGATTGAGATCACACTCTGTCTTTTCACACAGTGATTTCTCAGGACACTCCACTGAGATAGGTGCTAATTTCTACCCTTCTTTATTTCCTACAAGTAGAATTAAAATGAGATTGTTCAACCAGCTTTTTTTTTTTTCCTTTTAAATTAACTTTCAGCACTTTGAACATTCTTGAAAATGAAGTGAGTGGACAACATTGGCCAGGGAATTGTGCAGATTTTAAAAGTTAAAATTTTACTTTCCATTTTGCTATACATTTTGTTAATTGTCAGTACCAAGGGAGATGATAGTGACATTGAACTTATTCTTTAAGGGATTGAAGAATAGATATTACTGATTGCATTTTAGTGGTTCCATTTCAAAATAAAAGCAGTACATCATTTGGATATAATAAGTGGTGCAGGGTGAGGTTCAGGAAAGCAAGCTTGCCTTACAGAAAGATAGCAGTTTGGTTATATACTTATGGGTGACAGTTTTTACCTTCCTTATAATCATTGCATAAACATGTTATTCAACAAAGGTTTGAGGCACAAACACGGACACAGGTATATTCATCAGATATGAGTGATGAATGAAAAAAGATATGCTAGAAAGATATGATAGGAACGGTACATTCGTAGGATAAAGTATCCTTTAGAGGCTCCTTATTTGAGCTTCTTTGGATTTCTGGAAGATGTCAGTGTGATCTTTGAAAAGGCAAATCTAGTCAGTTCACTTGTGGTGGTTTGAATCACACGCCCCCCATGATAAACTCATATGTTTTGAATGCTTGATCCCCAGCTGATGGCAATTGGAGAAGTGGAGCCTTGCTGGAGGAGGTGCGTTGTTAGGGGTGAGCTTAGGGGTGTAATAGTCAGATCCCCCTTGCCAGATTTTGGCTCGCTCTCCTGCTGCTGTTTACTGGAGAAAGAAAGCACACAAAAGAACATACTGGGCTGGAGAGATGGATCAGTGGTTGAGGCACTTTCCTGCAAAGCATAATGACCCAGGTTCAATTCCTTAGCTACCACATAAAGCCAGATGCACAAAGTGGTGCATGCACTTGGAGTTTGTTTGCACTGGCTAGAGTCCCTGACACACCCATTTTCAATATCTCTCTCTCTCCTTACAAATAAATAAATGTTTTAAAAAGAGAGAGACTAACACTAATTATGCAAAGACCTGCGGGTTGGTGTGTCTATTTCATTTGGGGCAGGAGAGGATGAGAGCGGAAGCCGGAGTAAACATGGGAGTCTGAGGCAAGAGTAAAACCTTTCCAAGTGCTTCTATGGATTTTCAGTTGATTCCTCTGGACAGATGGGAGCCATTAAAGATGATTAGATAGAGCAATAATGCTGTAGTCACCTTCTCATAGCTGGGACAAAGCACCTGACCAACAATTGCTGATGGGAGGAAAAGTTTTATTTTGGTATACAGTCTCTAGGGAAAGCTTCATGATGGCAGGAGAAAGCATGGCATGAGCAGAGGCTGGGCACCACCTCTGCCACAGATGGAAAACAGCAGCAGGAGAGTGAGTAGATTTCTGGCAAGGGGAAGCTGGCTGTAACACCCCTAAGCCCACCCCCAACAACACAGCTTCTCCAGCAAGGCTCTACCTCCCAAATTGCCATCAGCTGAGGACCAGGCATCCAAATCACCTGAGTTTATGAGGGACATCTGATTCGAGTCACCACGGTACACAAGCATACTGAAAAAGGAAGAGATGTAAAGGAAAGGAGGTGAGGGGAAAGGAGAAAAAGTAAAAAAGGGGAAGGAAGAAAATATTACTATTTAACAAGTTTTCTAGGTTTGGTAAGCCAGAGCCTAGAATAAGTTTGATTTCTTCAATCTCAATGTTTGGGATTAACACGGGGTTCGGGGGAGAAGAGAATAAGTTTCATTTTCTTCTTCTATACCCAGATGAACAAGGCATGTTACTATTTATTTATTTTTTTTATTTTATTTTATTTTATTTTTTTGGTTTTTCGAAGTAGGATCTCACTCTAGTTAAGGCTGACCTGGAATTCACTATGTAGTCTCAGGGTGGCTTCGAACTCACGGCAATCCTCCTACCTCTGCCTCCCAAGTGCTGGCATTAAAGGCATGCACCACCACACCCAACCATGTCACTATTTAGATCCATGACCTCTATAAAACTTTTTTAAATTAATATTCATTTTTAGTGTACTAAATATGGAATGTAAATTTTAAAGAATTAACTTTCATATTTTATAATTCATTCTTAGGAGGAATAACTTTGACACAGCTCCTCTTGAATGATTGCATTACTTAAAAACCAAAAGCAGTAATTTTCTTATTAAATCTTGCCCTTTGAAATTGAAGAAAGCACAATTACTTTCAAGTTTTTTTTTAATGTCAATGCTAGATGAAAACCCAAATCAGAAATAACCAAGCTCTTACTGTATAAAATCTTGTTTAAATACCAGATAAAAGTTAATTATTTTGCAGCTGTATGTGTGTTTTTAGGTCATGAGATCAGTCTGTTTTACTTCCTCTTTACCAGGGGCTGGAGGCTCTTAACTATTTATGGATTTCACTCATCAGCAAGCTCAGCTAAACTGAGCAGGATTGTGGGGTTTTGACAGAAGGGGAGATTTTTAAACATAGTTTCCACTTAAAGATATGTTTGACTATTTTGTTTTATGCTGTGTAGATATGATATCATTTCCATAAAAATGCAATTCACTAAGTATGCTTTTTGTAAAATCTGAAATACATGTCCCATTGTAACTGAAAGGCAGAGAGAGAGAGAGAGAGAGAGAGAAGAGAGACTGACTACTGTTCAGGGAGGAGCAAGGAAATCAAACCCTGTCAATAGATGATTTCATTTTCTATTCATACCTCTTCCTGGTGCTCTGCAAGCTGCCTGAACTCTCAGAGAGCTCAACAGAACACATTCAGGAATAAGGAAGTAAACACGAGCCAGATTGTCAGATGGTTGGCTAGAGAGCCTTGGTGCTTGATGTTCACTGCCGTGAGGACGCATCTCCTTGCCTCGGCTGCTCAAGGATAGCCTTGCTTTGGCTGCAGTTATGCCCTTCACCCCTCTGTGTCAACTTTCCTCTTACAAGCAGTGAGCCCAGAAGTCAGGAAAGCTGCCTATCAGCCCGATCAGGAAACCCTGTCCAAGGCCATTCAGTCCAAGGCCACTTGGTCCAGAGCAGTGAGCCTGAGGCAAATCTGAGAACCCGGGTCCTGGCTTTCCAGTTGGTCCGACCACTAGACCCTGTTGCACCATCACAGCAAGACAAACAGGGGTTGTTCCAGGGCAGCCTTCGCGTGTTTACCACGGTGCTTGCCACCTTTCCCAAGCCCTGTTGTCCTGATTTCTTTTTCCTGTTTGTAGCCTGTAAGCATTTCTGTCTTCCTTTTCCTTTCCCTAGCCTATGTCTGTGATTGCTTTCTTTCTTTTGAAACAGATTCAATAGTAACTGAATATGGGTATAAGGTGATCAAGTCCTAGCTCGTGTGGAAGCCCATTTCTACCAGCCTATTGGTACCATGCACATCTTACTATCAATACTATGATGGAAGTCTATCAGCCCAAAAGAACAGTCTGGAAAAAAGAAAGCATGTGGAGCCCAGAACAACTGTGGGCTTTTAGAGAGAGAGAGAGAAAGAGAAACCGAGAGAGAAAGAGACTGAGAGAATGGGAGCACCGGGTCCTCCAGACTCTGTAAGGGAACTCCAGATGCACGAGCCACATTGTGCATCTGGCTTACATGGGTCGTGGGGACTCCAATCTGGGTCCTTTGGCTTTGCCGACAAGCGCCTTAACCTCTAAGCCATCCCTTCAGCATGCAACACTTCTATTTAAATCCATAGGTTGAGTCAAGAATCACAAAGGATGGAGCTGGGCATAGTGGCGCTTGCTTTTAATCCCAGCACTTGGAAGGCAGAGGTAGGAAGATTGTACTGAGTTCAAGGCCACCCTGAGACTACATAGTGAATTCCAGGTCAGCCTGGGCTAGAGCGAAACCCTACCTCAATAAAACTCAAATATATATATATATATATATATATATATATATATATATATATATATATAAGAAAGAGAGAGAGAAAAAGGTAGATAGAGAGAATGGGTGTACCAGGGCCTATAGCCACTATGAACTTCAGATGCATGAACCACCTTGTGCATCTGGCTTATGTGGGTACAAGAGAATCGAACCTGGGTCCTCAGGCTTTGCAGGCAAGTACCTTAACCACTAAACCATCTTTCCAGGCCCCTTTTAAAAAATATTTTATTTTAATGATCACTTTTTATGAGAGACGAGAGAAAATATGAGATTAGAGAAAACTGAGAAGTAGGGAAATAAAGTTGGAAAATAGAATTAAAACATTGTGGGTGTTACAGGCTGTACTTGAAATTCTAAATGAGCCCTAAACATGTGGGGACATTTTCAAGTTGGTTTCACTTATTTGCATCTAATTTTATTTATTTATTTATGGGTGTGTGTTTATAGTGCATGTGGTATGTGTATGAGTATGTGTGTATATAGCACACATATGCAGAGGCCAGGGAAGGCCACATGAATTTTCTTCTGTGGCGGGTTCACTGGATTTCCTTGAGACAGAATCTCTCACTGACCCTAGAGCTCCCCATTTTCTGGTAAGACTGGCTGAGTAGGGAGCATCAGTGATCCTCTCCACCCCACTAGGGCTGGGGTGACAGTGTGTGGTGCCATGCCTTGCTCTTGCATGAATGTGGCCATTAAAATCGGGCCCTCATGCCTATGCAGCATGTGCTCTTGCCCGCTGAGCCTTCTCCCCAGCCCCCTTCTGTTTTTTTGTATAGGAATTACAGGTGTATTCTAACACTATGATTAAAAGCCATGGTCAGGTCAATATTTGGCTTGTTCGTGCAATGAACATACAATATTTCTGTCAGAAATCAAAACTGTATTATTATACAAACAAAAGTTTTTTTTTTTTTCTAGTCTGGAAATTTTGCAGAATTTTTCTTTTGTTTCTAGGATCAGTTTCTCTTGGTTGTAAAATCTGTATTTCTAGACTTGAAACTGGGGGTGGGTAAAGGGGGCTGGTCTATATCAATAAATATCCACTTGGTCACATGCCAAGCTGGCTACATGGCCAGAGAGCCAGACCCTGTGTTTGACCAGTGGCTTCAGCCTGGGCAGAATGGCAGGAGCCAGGCATGGTGACCTCTGTTTGAGTAACCTGGCCCTGAGCCCTGACCCATGGGTGGGGCTGGCATATTGCTGTCCACGCCCATTGCCTAATCCCTGTGACTCTGAGAAGGAAGGAATAGAATGACTCTTACCTCCAAAAGGGGTGTGGAAGGAAGAAAGGGGATGATGGCCAAATAGCCCTAGGGTGAAGGAGGTTCCTGGCCTCCATGTGTCCCCTCTTGGGAGAGTCAAGGCATTTCACCTTGAGTAGATGCTTAATAGGATCTTCCAAACTGAGAACTGTCTGGATTGTTGGTTCATATAAGAGAAAAAAAAAATTGAATTAGGAGTTAAATCCCTCTGTATAAAAGGTGAAAGGGAATCTCTTAGGAGACGTAAAAGTGAAAAGTCTGAAATCCCACTGTTGGTAAGGGAGCTCTCTTTCTTCCTTCCTTTCAGTTTTAATGTTTTTCACTTTTAATTTATTGACAATTTCATTTATAAATGTAATGTATGTTGATTCTGTTAATTCCCATTGTCCTTCGTTATCCCACTCTTGTTGAACCCCTTCCACTTTTCGGATATATCCTCTTCACTTTTCTATCCTTCGTTTTGTGAGAAGCACTGAGTTTAATTAGGCTTGCTTGCATGAGACCCCGTTGAGGCTTATTTACTAGAACAAGGACAACCTGCCAGTGGTTACAATCTGAAGACAGGCCCTCCCTCTCCCAACTAAGGTATCTTTTTTTTTTTTTTTTAAAGTCAGACCTCCTTGTTAGATATTCTAGCTTGTATCAGATTTCCATCCTCCCCCATGAGAATGTGTCCCTCTATAAGGAACTTAAGAAAGGAGGAAAGACTGACTTAGTAAACTACATGAAAGTTGTGTTTTGTTTTTTTTTTAAATCATTTTCCGGACTGGAGAGAGGCTTAGGGGTTAAGGTGCCTGCCTCCTTAAGCCTAAGAACACTGGTTCCAATGTCCAGCAGTTCCAATCTCCAGGTCCCACGTTTAGCCAGATGCAAAGTGACGCAAGGGTGCAATGCTGCACTTGACCACAAGGGGGCGCACACATCTGGATTTCCTTCGCAGCAGCTGAGAAACTGCTGGCTCGCCCATCTCTGTCTTCTTCTCCCCCCCCCCCCGCTCTGTCTGTCTCTCTCTGTGTCTCTCTCCAAAAAAAATAATAATAAATAAAAAATAATTTTTAAAATGTTTTTAAAAAATCACTTTCCTTGACACCATTTTCAAGATGTTTAACTCAGATATTCTCTCCTAAAACGAGGAGCCTATTGGAATATTATTTTTTTTTTGGTATAGATAACTGCATGTAAACGAAATCACATAAACCCTTATAAATGTGGGGTTATTTTTCTGTGACCTGGTGTCCTGGGTGCTGAAAACCCGGGTACATTTTACACTCCTGAGCAAAAGTCCCTCAACCAAGCTGTCCTGGTCCTGATCATGACCTTCAAGAAGCAATTAGTGTTATTCTGTGTCTTAAGTAGACTCCTCAAAACATAGAGGAGGCGGCACTATTTTACTACCAGTGTTTCCAAAAGAGCCTTTCTCATGGCCTCAAACAGCCCCCAATCAACTCCTCTTATATAGATGCTGCCTAGTTCTTTGACTCCTCATAGTGATGGAAGCACTTAGCACTACACCAAGCACGAAAGGAAGATGATCGATTCGTTCATCCTCTTAAGCCAAAAGGCCAGAAAGAGGGGAAGCTTCTGTGAGTAAATATGTAAATACCTCCCTCATTTCT
Source organism: Orientallactaga sibirica (assembly GCA_036365145.1). Lineage (NCBI taxonomy): Eukaryota > Metazoa > Chordata > Mammalia > Rodentia > Dipodidae > Orientallactaga > Orientallactaga sibirica. The sequence goes on from JAEOAD010002373.1 coordinate 1,857,637, forward strand.
CCCTCTTCCTTCCACCTTTGGATTTTTGGGGGGGAAGGAAGGGCTTAATGTAAGCTGTATCCTTAAAAATGGATTGAATTGGAGGATTTGATGTTTTTTCTTTTCCTTCCTAGAATCTAATTGCATGAAGAGCCCTTCAAGGCTGGTTGACTTCATGACTGATTGATTCATTCTTCATTCATCCATTTAGCAGGCATTTGTTTAGGGCTTGCTTTGCAATAGATGCTGTGCAAGGGCTAAGAATGCAAAGACAGAAGGCTATCAGGTTTTGCCCTGGAGAAGCTCATGGTCCAGTGATGAGGACAGACATGGAAACAAATGTTTTGGTTATGAATCATAGTTCACCAGTTGGAGTAGATGTGTAATAAGTATCATGTGCCTACACTTTCTTCAGTGCTTCTCTTAGGTCTGATGCTTTGGGGCATCTGGGAAATCAAGTATAGTTGTTATTGAAGTTCACTCCCTGCATTGTACCTCTGTCACACAAAAGTCCTGTGATGTTTTTCACAACCTAGAGCATGTGAGGAGACCTTCCTTTTGGTTCTGGGCCACAGGAGCTCTTCCTGAATGTTCTTGGTCAAAGCCTAGAGGTCTTACTATAGCAATGATACCAGGATATTGGATCCGTGAAGATCTGAGAGCCTGGTGTATGAGGAGATCACCTTAGATACTCTTAGATACATAAGTAGCCATTATCTTCTTGTGCCCTTCTACCCATGCAGGGCTCTGCCTGGGTCTTGATCAAAGACCCAAGTCTTGATCAAAAGGATAATCATCTGACCCCCCCTCCCTTTTACTTTTTTGGTTTTTTGGTTTTTTTTGCTTTTTCAAGGTAGGATCTCACTGTAGCCAAGGCAGACCTGGAACTCACTAAGTAGTCCCAGGCTGGGCTTGAATTTGTAGTGATCCTCCCACCTCTACCTCTCAGGTACTGGGATTAAATGTATGTGCCACCATGCCTGGCCCTTTTTATTATTATTATTTTTCTACCACAACCTAGTAGAATGAGCTCCAAAAAGATCATACTTTATGGGAATAAGTGCAAATTACTATTCCATTGAATTATCCTGACCTGCCCTAACAGTGAGTGTCTGCATCACTCACATACCTTGGGCCACCCACTTGCCTCACCCTTGGTCTTTCAGGGTTGGAGTTTTAGAAGCTTTCATGGGGAGCAATGTGCATTGGGGAATTTGGAACTCAGAAAAGTTGATGTCCCCTCTGCAGCATAAGAACCTGATGATGTGCATAAGGGAATACGGGATGGAGTCAAAGAGAAAAATGTGAGAAACAGGCTGAAAGAGCCTGGGGCTTCTGGACAGCGAGCAGCTTTTGCTGGGGCTAGGTTATGAGGATGAGGAAGGGGTAATGATTATGAGTAGTGAGGTCAGAGCTTAAAGCTACATTCTGAAGGGACTCAGGAGATTTGAAAGTAAGGTAAGCAGATGTTTATGGTCACATGCTTTCGTATGGAAGAAAATCATGAACTTGGAATGTGTAGAACATAGTTTGAAATCCTCACTCCTGCCATATGTCCCTGGGCAAGTTAGCAAGCTCTGGGCCTCAGTTTCAATTATCTATTAAATGGTCTTAGATAAAGGCAGCACCTGCTTTTGAGGCTTTTGTAAGAATTGAGTAAGACAACATATGTACATAGGTGGAATATTTCATTAGATACTGGCTATTAGTAGTTTAATTGACAAAATATTTCTATGTCATCATGCATACAGCAGCTAGCAGAGTGGCCCCAGCAGGTAGAGTGGTTTATAAACATTCGTAAAAGCATCAGACACTCAGAATTTAATAGTTCGTAAGGAACTAGATGGGTAGACATAAGATTTGAGGGAGTGTTGTGGATGACAGGTAATGGCTTTGAGGTCAACAACTCCACAAGAACAAGTCTGTGGGGCCAGAAATCTGATGTCCACCAAGCGGAATGGTTGTGTGGTCCCCAGATGCACCCGAGTCATGTTGTTTTGAGAGTCTCCAAGAGGACACGACAAAAATAAGGATGATCCGGGCATGGTAGTGCACACCTTTAATGTCAGAGGTAGGAGGATCATTATGAGTTAAAGGCCAGCCTGGGACTACAGAGTGAGTTCAAGGTCAGCTTTGGCTAGAATGAGACCCTACCTTGAAAAAAAAATAATAAAAGTGAATAATCAAAAGAGGCAGAAGGGAGCATTCATTTTCCAGAGTTACTGACCAAGTACCCAAACTAGGTAAAAGAAAAGAGGAATTCATCTGCAGTCTGTTCTGGAGACTAGAAATCCAAAGTTAAGTTCAGAGGAGGAACGTGCTCCTCTGAGACTCTGGATAGATCCTTCCTTGCTTCTTTCTAGTTTCTGGAAGAACTTTGGGGTTGCTTGACCTTTATCCAGGTCATGGCGAGTTTCCTGTCACAGTAGGTCTCTCTCTCTTCTCTTAAGGACCCAGTTGGATTGAGTTAGGAGTCCACTCAACTCCAATGTGACCACATATTGACTTATTTCTTCATTATTATGCAAAGACCCTATTTTCAAATAAGGTCACATTGCAGATACCAGTTCTTGGGCCTTTTTTTTTCATAGCATATCCTTTGGGGGAACACAATCCAATCCACAAGTGGTACCCTGGGAAGAGCACAGGGCACAAAGCTGCAGGTAAGTTGCCTCTTAGGGGTCAGATGTGTTATTTGTGCAATCAGGAAAGCTCGGAAACACTGTGATGATTTGAGCTTCTCTTGATTCTAAAAATGAAATACACCTCAGGGCAAAAACTGAAGTAACTAATTGAAACTGTGTGTTCAGATCAAAACTGCAGTTTGAGGAACCCAGGGTTACATAACCAATAACCTAAGCCCTTTCTGGCCCCGGCTGCATTAGGAAGCATTGCTTATGAAACAATGCACTCAGTTTTGAACAGTTTCTTCAGTCGGGCAGAGGATAGCTGATCTTGTGTAACTGGTGACCCCCACCTCTCCCGTCAACTGTTTTCTGGTAAATATATTTGGAAGAAACAACACAAAGGATAAGAAAATGGAAAATTGAGTCTACTCTTCTAAATTTCATCTTCCTCTATGACAGTTTGAGTTTTGAGGTCTACAACGATTATGTAAAGATTTCTCCTTGAGGGGAATTATACGATAACTATCATCAGTACCGATGTGCTTTGTATGTGTGGAGGTGTGTGGGCATCGTGTGGCATAGGCATGTGTGTGTATGTGAATGTGTCATAAGACAAAGGAGAATGTCCTATGTCCGTCCTCATCTATGGCTCCTCTACTTGATTTCCCTGAGGCTGTCACTGAACGTGGGAGCTGCTGGTTTAGAGTCAGACTGGCTAACCAAGATGAGTCTCAGGATTTTCCTACTTCTTATAGTCTGTGTTTTACAACCTTCAGCACTGGGGTTACAGTTATGTGTGGCTACACTTTTTTTTTTTTTTTAATGTAGGTGTTGGGCATTGAACTTGTGTCCTTGTGCTTATACAGCAATGCTCTTACCCACTGAGCTATCTCCCCAGCCTCAAGCTTTTCAGTCCACCATTTCTAGCCATCTCCCACCCCATTATCTCTCATCCTTAGTTGCAATGAAATATTTTTTAAGAGTTCAATCTGATGCATGACTCATATTTAGAGCTTGATTCTGTCCCCAGGATTTGTCATAGTGTAGCTAGTCTTGCCTGTAGACATCCAGCTGACTGTGCTCACACTGTGTCAGCTCATCTTGACGCATTTCCAGTGTTTGGTTAGATATGTGAATAGCAGGTGTCTGCTAGGCCTCCATTTTTGGACTGACCCAAGTACACTTAAATGCTGACAGCTACTCTGTATCCCTGACAGGGAGACAAAAGTTTGGTAGGGGGCTGGAGGGATGGTTTAGCAGTTAAGGCATTTGCCTACAAAACCAAAGGACCCAGGTTCGATTCCCCAGGACTCATGTTAGCCAGATGCATGGGGGGGGGACATGCATCTGGAATTCATTTGCAGTGGCTGGAGGCCCTGGCGTGCCCATTCTCTCTCTCTCTCTCTCTCTCTCTCTCTCTCTCTCTCTCTCCCCACCCCTTTCTCTCTGTCAAAGAAATAAATAAATTTTAAAAATTTTAAAAAGTTTGGTAGGATCTTCAGAAGTAGTTGAAATGGGAAGAGAATGCTGTTGTAGGGAATAGCAGGACAAGAGACTTGGAGGCAGGTGAGCATGGAGTGTACTGGGAGGAAACCGATTTAAATCATAAGTGATTATTGTAGTTCAGGCTGCTACAAAAGAAAGCACCTTCGAACGGGTGATTTGTAGATGGTAGAGAACAGTAGAGATTTCTTATTCATCATTTTGGAGGCTGGGAAGTCAGGCATCCAGGCAGAATCAAATGCAATGTCTGGTGGGGATTTGCTCTCAGATGCCGAGATGACTCTCCTTGCTTCCCCCCACCCCCCAGAAGCTTGTCTGGTCCCTTTGTGAAGATCGGTCACACATGTCTTGATGACATCCCAAGGTCCCATCTTTGAATACTTTCGGATTGGGCACTGGCTTCCAACATACGAATTCTGGAAGAACATAAACATAGCCCACAGCAGGGCTGTAGTCTCGGACAAGCCTGGGGAAAGGCACACTTGACCAACGGGTGCAAAGACTTTGCTTTAAATTCTGGCATGTTATTTTTTCCTTTAGGGAGCACAGAATGAGTGAAGGTTTAGGGAGAGGTGGTGAATCTGAGTAAATGTCTTAGGAAGTGATCATTCTCATGACGCAGGAAGAGGTTGATGAGGGAGACTCGACACTGGGGAGGCCATTGGACAGGGTGCTGACAAGTCTGCAAAAGAGCAGACTCTCATTGAGAGAGAAACTGGAGATCTATACATAAGCCACTGACTACAGATCTAGGATCAATTTGCATTGGCATCAAAATGAGATTTCTGCTCCTAGCAAATAGGGGAATAATGTGACCCTCTGAATGTGTGAGGAGGATTGCGTTCTATTTTGGATGTGTTGAGTTTGAGGTGACTTCAGGACAAGTGAGTGAAGATGTTCTCTGGGAGGCATGAGGTCACTATCTCTGCTCTGGCATGTTTATAAAGAAGACTCCCAAGGGCACAGGCTGCAGCTCTGTCTCCTCTGCTGAATTCAGATGCCCTGCCCTGCATTTCCAGAACACAGAGCCGTTACTCAGTAAATCCCACTTAAGATCTTTACTAGCACTTTGGATAGAAGGCTCAACAAAGTCATTAGCAGCCCTCCACATCTGTTCAGCCATAGGTGCTGAGAAAGATCATAGTTTTAACAAAGATGAAGTCACCTGTGGGCAGTCCATTCATCTGATAGCAGCTTCTCCCCGGGCAGTCAAAGGCGATGTTGGAATATCTAAGAAAGGGGAGGTGGGGTTCATGAGCCAGCATTCCCAGAAGCCTACTCTCAACAGGTATTCATCTGTTCTTTGCTGCTTCATAGTTGAGCATTATACATTAAAGATGTTCCAAGGACTCCAACTAAAAAGACAAATTAGAAAAAAAACTTTAATTTTAAATTCATAAAATAGGGGGGAGGGAGCAGGGAGAATGATTGTTTCAATGGCAAAAGTAATCATGTGTTTTAGATTTGTCCCTGGTTGGTATGCTCATAAAAATTATTTACAGGGGGAAAGTTGAGCTGGAGCCACTTTGTGCCCTTGCAACCAGAAGTCTCAATTTCGGACTCCAGTTGAAAGGGACAGAAACATGAATAGGGCAGAGGTAAAAAGCAGCATGCTGGACCGACATGTGGCTATGCAGTGCCTGAACCAGTTATCTAACCTGGGAAGAAAGAGAAAAGAAGGGAAAGGAAAAGGAGGGGAGGGGAGGGAACTATAAGGGAGGAGAAGAGAGGGAAGGGAAGGAAGGGAAAAAGAAGAGGGGAGCGGAGGGGAAGGGAAGGAGGGGAGGAGAGGGGAAGGAAGGCAAAGGGAAGTGGAGGGATAGGCACTGCTGTGCTCTTTCATAGACTCAGGCAGGATGGAGGGACAGACATTGTACACCCAAAACCAGGACTCCTGGGTTCTAGTTCTGACTACGATGTGAACAGTTGTCCTGCTGCTGACCTTGGGTAAATGACTTTCCCCTCTTCATGGAGTCAGTTTTCTCCATGATTGGACTCCTTCGCACATTATGTTTTCCCTTGATTGTCTCCCTGGCAGCCTTCTTAGAACAATCACACCCAAAATGTATAAAATACCTGTGTTTTTGGATGATGTTTATTTCCTACTGAGAGACGCTCCTTTTCTTGTAGCTAATAATGAAAATTACCAGTGTAGAGCTCAGCTCACTTCTGTCAAGATGATATGAGTTAACTGAAGGTCACTTTCAACATACTTTACCCTACCTCCCAGGCACTGCTGATAGGAAAAAGACAAAAGAGCAAAGACAAAATTAACTTTTAATTTCCCATGGAAGCCACAACTGAGAGAAACCAAGAGAGGGGTAGAATCTCTTTTAACTTACAATGGAGAACTGTATATGCAACATCTTATCTGATTTAACTAATCAGATATAATGATGTATTCAACTATTTAAATCTGTATTTATAGGTAAATTCCTCAGCCCTGAGCACTGATAAATATTAGTCACACATTTCCATCTCTATTATCAGTCAAAATATCTTTCAGTCCTATATTAGTTGAATAAATAAATAAAACATATTAATTTTCAGCTTGTAATAGTTTTCTTTTCAAGCAATCACTAAAGTTATTTATATGCTGATGTAAGATATTACTTAACATAATGAGTAACACTTTTCTTTCTTTCCAAGGTATTAGCTATTTGCTTCCAAGCATTTAGAGATTTATTTCTGCAATTCCATAGCACCAGCAAGAATAACAGCATAAAATCTGATTCTCTTTATATCTGACTTATTACTTATGTATCAATAATTGTGGCTGGTAAAGCATTAGCTATGCAGGACAACATAGCAGGTAGATATTATCTGTCCACTCTGGGCAATGCACTGATTTTACCAAACGACTCACCCATGAATGAGCTGTAAAGCTTAAGGTCAAATGACTAGTACTCTCAAACAATTGGAAACAATTTTTGAGTATAAGCTTTTCTTATATAGACCTTTTATCTTTGTGAACCAGATCTTTATTTCAACATTTTTATAATTATACGCTAAGCAAACATGGTTCTCTCTCTGCTATGCTTGAATTGTATTCAAATGTTGAAGTCTATTTCATACTTCAGAATGTGATCTTATTTGGAAATAGGAGCTTAAGGAGACAATAAGGTAAGAGCCCTAGTCGAACTTGAAATTTGAAAACAACGTTTGTACAGAGATCGCCACAGAGGGACAATAGTGCACAGGCATAAGAAGACATCAGCAAGCCAAGAAGAGAGTCCGGTACAGCACCCTTCCCTCGAAGCTCACAAAGCAATCAGTCCTCCTGGTATCTTAATCTTGGACCTCCAGCACCCAAAATTGTAAGACAATTATTTTGTTGCTATTGTTATTTAAGTCACACAGTCTGTGGTACTGTTATAGCAATACCAGAATATTAATCTGCTCTCCATCTACTGCTAAGCTTACTACCAGTTTACCCGCCCCCACACACACACACTTAATTTGAGATCATAATTATGGAACTTACTTTTCAGTTCAAAAAAGGAACATTTTCTTTATCTTAAAATATGTTGTGATGGTTAATCAATCTCAGGTTATCAACTTGACAGGATTTAGAATTGACATGGAAACAAAGCACTGAGCATGTCTAAGAGGGAGTTTCTGGATAGGATTAACTGAGATGAGAGGACCCACTCTAACTGTAGGCAGCATCCTTCCATGGGACAGAGGCAGTTTAGGGAGAATGGGCCCCAGAAGTAAAAGCAAGGAATGTGTTTGAGCCTGCCCTTGCAGTCCCTACTCCAGAGAAAGATAAGACTTCTCCTTATCTCTTGCTGCCTAAAGGAGTTCCCTTGATCTCTTTTTCCATGAACAACCTGAGTCTCTCCAAAGGAAGGATCTTCCCTTTCCTAGACTGAACATTCCTGGAAGGATTAAACCTGAGCCTAACATTGTGATTGGTGAGCTCAGCCATCAAATTTGGCATCAGGTCTGGTTAGTTTGGCTTCCATTCAGAACTATACATGACCCCAATTTGAGTCTCTAGATGGATTTTACCCTCTCCTGCCTTTTCATGGGCAGGAACTGTTAATACTCTCTCCTCTTTCCTTCTCTTAATCTAATAAAGTCTCTCTAAACCCTACCATCTGGTCTGTGAATTTTAATTCTTTCAATTCATAAGACAAGACTCCAGGGAAACCCCAACATTTCTGTCTCATATCAGTGCATTAGCCTATATTGGTGCATTGGCAAGGAATCCCAAAATTTCAGTTTCAGGATGGGGTCCCATATTGAATATAAAGGAAAAAGTGAGCTGAGCAGTAGCTTTCTTCGTTCTCTGCTTCCTCATGTAGACTGAATGTGAACAAGCTCCTGCCACCATGCCTTCCCCCGCCCCACTCCATGATAGAGTACAACTTTGAAATAAATTCTTGCTTCCTTTATATTGCTTCTTGTCAGGTATTCACAGCAATAATAAAGTAACTGATATACATGTGGGTAATAATAGTAATCATGAAAAACATATATTGTGCATTTATGTGGTATCAAACATTGTTGTAATCTCTATATGTCTATGATTTCAATCCTTATGTTTTTTATACACTTTTAATAGCCATATGGATTACATTATATGGGGAAATGATAATATACTTGAAGTAGATCCTATCATAAAATTTCTGTGTTTATTTCCTTTTTATTTAAATAACTATCATGAACATCTTTGTATCATAGTCTAGAAACGTACATACTATCTTCTACAGGTGAAGGTCTGTGATCTTATAATTTGATAGTTAACCTTTACATTGTCTAGAAAAGTTAATCCATTTAAAAATAAACTTTATCATTATAATGTTTAGCAATAGCTTACCTATGCCTATATTACATGTACATGCATTCATGGGGTGGGGGAGAAGAAATACTTCTCAGTACAATTATATCAATATTACCAGCAGTAAGTATAGTATTTCTTTTCCTTTACCCTCTTGCTTTTATAAAACTGAGTCAAATTTTAGGCAATTACAGTTCACTGTATTAATTTGAGTGATGTTGATTTCTAATCAATCTGACCTCTTAAAAAGTATCCTTTAGTCCTTCCCATTACATTTTTTGTGATGACCTTTTACTTTTAAATCTGAGGTCATGGTGGAAACCTTTCTTCAAGTTACTCTTAGGATTTTCCAATGTTTCTCCTTGTTTCAGAATTCCAACTATTCCTTGTTTGCTCACTCAGAACGCCTCTTTTCTGTACCAGGATCTTATTTCTGACCATCTCAGTCAAACAGAACAAAAATACAGATTAGAGAGTTTCTCAGACTGAAGGAAAAGGTACTTATGAAGTTTACGCATTTGGCTCCAAGGCAGATTTTTATCATAATTTGTTTATACCAATTTTATCGACAGTAGATAATAGACTGTAAGACAAAAAGAAGAGAAAGAAAGAAAGAAAGAAAGAAAGAAAGAAAGAAAGGAAGGAAGGAAGGAAGGAAGGAAGGAAGGAAGGAAGGAAGGAAGGAAGGAAAGAGAGAGAGAAAAAGTAGGCAAGCAAGTGTTGCTCTTAGGAGCCAAGTCACTATAAACCAAACACTGCCTTCCTGCCTATGCCTGAGACTTTTCCTCTGTGCAGGCTCCCTTCTTACTCGCCTCATCTTTCTCACTTCCTTCATTCTCCAGGATGCAAATGTTACTACACAAATCTAACTTCAATATGTGCTTTTCTGTACTTTCTCCCCATCTCCTATGTGGCTCCTTTTTCATATGCTAATATTGGCTTTTACATAAGTCTCCCATATGGCACTTGTAATATCTCTTATCTGTTTCCCACACTAGGCTGTGGATGCAGTTTGTCAGACAAAGGCTAGCATGTAGTAACCACATGATTGTAGGATCTGTAGATGTCACACGTGCTGAGCACGTACCAGAACTGAAGGAGGACATATTTATTTACTCTGATATCTATGGCTAAATATTAAGAAATTTTATGAGTGTTCATAGCTATGTAGAAAGAAGTTAATATACTAGTTTAAGCACAAGAGAATGATACATGCATTTACGTGATTTCTGATAGGCTTGGTGATATATATGCAAATAGGACAATTGTGAATTTCACAAATGTCCAGACCTTACCTGGTCTCAGGATTTTATTTTTAATCTGGCAAAATGGAGAGCTGCAATGTGATCTTGGATGTGCTCATCAGACCTAAGAGTCTATGATTCTGATTTTTCACTTGGGCAGGGCTGGATGCAAAGTGTCTTTCTTGCTATTTTGAGGGCAGGTTGATGCTGGTGCTGGGCATGTCACTGTCTCAGAATCTCAGAGATAGCATGCTGTTTACACACAGCAGTGCCTCCCTGCCTCTGATAGCTGATCCTATCAGACATGGTTATTTCCAGCCGTCTTCAGGAGCAGACAGCTGCCCTGTCCAAATGTGCCTGCTTCCCCACCCGAGAGTATACTGATCAGATTCACACTCTTTGTGTGGCTCTCCACTCCTAAACAAATGCCTTAAACAATGTGAGATCACAGGGTCAGATAGATGAGAAGTATGTCCTAACTTGGAACCAACACACTCCTATCTTTTCAAGTAGTATGTTTGCAAATTCACCCACTAGCCAGTTCAGGCCAGTATTGAGGGAAATGGCCAAAAGCAATTGAAAATCTCAACAGTAATAAAGGGAATAGAAAGGGAGGGAGGGAGGACTTAATAGGATGGTGTTGTATATATGTAAGTAGAAGAACAGATTAATGGGGTGAAAATGCCTAAATGAGGTCAGAGAAAGAGACTGAGTAAAGGAAAGGTAGAAGGAGGGCTAATCAAAATCTAAGAGGATATAAATAAGTCATATGGAAACCTACTTTTTTGGACAATGGAACACCCAGAAGCCATAGATTGTTACTAGAAAAATTATCAGTGCCAGGGATGGGATACCTTCCAGTGAGTTCTTGGCCAGGGAGGTCACTAATACCCCCAAAACATTACAGGCCATTGCTAAGGCTCTTGGTTTCCCACCAGGAATAGATGGTAAGAACCTATTGCTGAAGACTCCACAGGCTTGGGCTACAAGTCACTGGGAAATCCTGCTGGAGCTGAGCTGAAAGCCTCCTCCATGTGGACCAGCTGACAGAAAGTTCGAAAAAGCTATGCTGCATGCACTTCAATGGGAGAGAGAAAAACACCAGTGAAGATACTCAACAATGAACACTGCTAGCTTTAAATTTGGCCAGCCAGGCCAAATGAGCCAATGGGTGCAATAGTGGCATGTCTTTTGTGGGAGAAACCAACTGCTCTCTAATTGGACTGGAGGCCCACGCCATGGGAGGGAATACATGCCTGATACTGAAAACCTACAACAGGGGTAGTCATGAGCCCTAGTGGTATAACATCTGCTGGTGTCTGGCTAAATGTATATATTATGAAGCTCCTCTTTTCAGATGGCAGTGACCTTGGGATGACTCAGAAGGCACTATGGTGCTGAGAAGAAGTGACAGAGGAGTTCTCAGCACTAAAATATCTCTGTTGCACCTTCCAAGGCTCAGGGTCCATTGCAGAAGAGGTGGTAGAAAGAATGTAAGAGCCAAAGGAAGGGTAGGGCTCCTTACAACAAGCTCCTCCAGACACAAAATGGCCTGGATATCCATGACCTCGAAGTGCCTGACACTACCTATACAAGAACAAGAACAGGAGGAAAAGTTGATGACATCAAAATAAAAGACAGATTGATTGTGAGGGGGAGGGGATATGATGGAGAGTGGAGTTTTAAAGGGGAAAGTGGGAGGAGGGAGGGAATTACCATGGGTTATTGTCTACAATTATGGAAGTTGTCTATAAAAAATAAACTAATTTAAAAACAATAAGCCTAAAGAATTTAAGAAAATAGCTCAAGTTTACAATCAGCTAATTATTATAGGTATATAATATATACCAGGAATCCATTCTTATAGAAGTATGTGGATATTACAGTCAGCAAACTTTCAAAATGATTATCGCAGTCATCTGATCATACCCAATAATTTAGGAAGTGGCCATTAGCAATTTCCTATGTAATATGAGGAGTGTTTGGGTACTGTTCTTAGAGCTAAAACTTGGGCAGAACATTAAAAACAGAAATGTTTCCAAGAAAGCGGTAATGTCAATAAAATTTAGTCATATTATCAAAAGGGCCTCCAATCACAACGAAGCTCTAATTTGTTTGATGCAGATAATTCAAAAGATGCTCCAGTTGAGAGTTCTAAAGATGGCATTAGAACCTCTATTAGCAATCTTGTGAGGCACATTGTTGAAGGGCCACCAGTTCTCCAGTGAGATTCCCAAGTTCCCGAAACTAAAACAAACCTGCTCTCAATCTCTTTCCCCACCACTCCTACCTGAACAGCTTCTATTTCATGCCATGCTGAAGAGAGAGTGACAGTACTTGAAAAGAGATGAACTTACTTCCAATGGGTACCAACAGCTCCCCCAAAAGACCGAACTTCTTGATTTAAGTTGAATGCAGAGGGATAACACACTCCAGATGAAGTCTTTTAATCCCTTCTACCTGACTTCATTATTTCCAGACATGGTCTCATGTATCCCAGGCTGGCCTCAAACTTTTTATCTAGCCAAGAATAACCTTGGACTTCTGATCCTCCTCCTGCCTCCACCTAACAAAGGCTGGGACTATAAATGTGGGCCACCACCCTGACTTATGTGCAGGGGATCGAACCCAGGGCTTGGTGTATAGTAGGTGAGCACTCCATCAGCTGATCCACATCCTTCTGGCCTCTCCTTGACAGAATTTGAAGGGCTGGCATAGGTGTTGGCTTCTTACAGTTGCTCCAAGACACTAAAGGATTTCTGTACTCTGTTCTAGCAGTACAACAATTCCACTCCAACAAATTACCTCAAATGGCTCTTTGTTATGTGCTAAAGAAATGTGTTTGGTCTGCCAGAGGACATTCAGGGCCCCAAGGAACTTTGAAAGAGAAATCACGTACTACTTACCTTTCTAAGAATGAAAAGATTTATTTGGGGTGAGATGCAGGCAGGAGCCATTATTGAATAAAACTGACAATAGGGTTGGAGAAATGGCTTAGCAGTTAAGCACTTTCCTACAAAGCCAAAGGACCATAGTTTGATTCCCCAGATGCACAGGGTGGCACATGCATCTGGATTCGTTTGCAGCAGCTGGAGGCCCTGGCATACCTATTCTTTCTCTCTGAAATAAATTAAAAAATTTTAAAAATTGACAATAAAAATGAGATTCAAGCCTCTAACAGCTGCTCTAAAGTTTTCATTTTTATTTGAAAGATATATTTATTTTAAAGCCAGGCAAGGTTGTACACGCCTTTAATACCAGCATTCCACTCAAGAGACTGAGGTAGGAGGATCACCAGGCGTGTGAGGTCAGCTTGGTGCTACAGAGTGAGTTCAGGTCAGCCTGGGTGACAGTGAGACCGTACCTTGAAAAACAAAATGAAACCAAACATACACACTGATATGTAATTTATTTATTTATATTTTTAGCTACTAGGACTTGGGCTTCTTGCATATGCTAGATAAGTGATCTACCACTAAGCTATATTCCCAGCCCCAAAGTTGTTGTTACTCGAGGTAAATTTTAACAGCACTGAATTTTCATTAAAAAGATCCATTAAGGGTTGGAGAGATGGCTCAGCAGTTTAGGCACTTGCTTGCAAAGCCTTGGGGCCAGGGTTTGATTCCCCAGTACCCACATGAAGCCAGATGCACAGAGTGAGGCATACATCTGGGGTTCATTTGCAGTGGCAGGAGGCCCTAGCATCCCCCCTCTGTCTGTCTGTCTCTGCTTGCCAATAAATAAAATATTAAAAAGAAATTTTTTCACATGTTGTGCAAAAATTCATCTTATAAGATCGTAGCAAATGGGAAAGTTATATATTATAGACAGATCAAATCATTAGTTTTCAGTCAGCATTCATAATAGGTACATAAACTAAGGAAGATATCTTACTTGGTTATAAATGATTGCAGTACATTTTGTAATAATAAGCACACCATTTTAAGATGCCTGCCAAGTATAATGAAATATCTATCAAATAAAGTTTATGCCCAAATTTGTTGAGAAAATTGTAGTTATTTTTAGAGTCTTGAGAAATGTATTTTTCAGCTGCTACTTTTCTAGCATTCAGAGAAAACCTGAACAAACCACTTGATAAGAGAAAATAAAATTACTGTGATGGAAGAAGCTCCACAGGCCATGCCTTCCTGTGTAGTCCTAAACTCTTTGGTGTCAGTGCATCAACACTGGGGCAGAATGCCTCACCTGAACAAATTTTATCACCTGAAATGCAAATGTATTTCTCTCTTTGAACACTGACTTAAATCTTGTCTGGCTTTCCTATAGGAAAATTATAAATAGTAATTAACACTAAGTTCTGGAATATGCTAAGCGTGTTATTCCCCTAATTCTCAAAAGGCGTCATCATATGTGTTGTAACATCTGCCCCCCCCCTTCAATTTTACAGCTAGGAAACTGAAACACAGGGTGTTAAGAAAGTTACTCAAGTTTGCATAGAGATAAGTGGTGGGGCAAGGAAGACCGCAACCAGGTGATAGACTTCAGAGTCAGAACACATAGCCACTGAGTTCTTCAACTTCATCTGGCCTCCTCAAAGCAACTGGCAAAAGCGTGAATCTGTACAACGTTCAAGTATCTCTGGCTGGGGTGAGGTTTTTGGTGGGGGGACATGTTTGGTATTAAGGATTCTATTAAATGCATTTGTAAATTAGGAAGTAGGCTGTCACAGTTATGCTAAAAGTAGAAAAGCAGATGCCATATTTCAGCTGATTTAAAGGCATTTAAATGGTACTTTACCTGGGAAAACTGGCACTTAGAACTTTATTTGAAATAAATCTGTATGGTAATTATAACTAGAAAATGGAAGGGACAATTATTGTACAAAAAAGTTGTAGTCAATTTCTTATTGCTAGGACAGAGTACCGGAAAAGTCACTCTTAGGGAGGAAGCGTTTGGTTCAGCTTGCAGTTCAGGTTACAGTCATGGTGGTGGGGAGGGCATGGCAGCAGGAGGTTGAGGCAGCTGCTCACATTCAGTCCACAGTGAGGAAGCAGAGAGTGATGAGTGCTGCTGCCCAGCCAGCTCTTTGTTGTACAGGATCCCAGCCCATGGAATGGGGCTACCCACAGTTAAAGTGTATCTTCCCATGTCAATTACTCTGCTTAAGAGAGTCCTTCACAGACCTTTACAGAGACTAACCTAACCTATACAGTCCCTCACATGTGATTCTAGGTCCTGTCAAATTTACAAGCCAATATAAGCTATCACAATTATTCCCTCTATTTTTTTTTTATAATTTAAGATTACAGAGAAGCTCAGAAAATCATTTCTGGAACAACAACAAAAACCATAGCTAGGGCTAAAGAGGTGTCTCAGCAGTTAGGTACTTGCCTGCAAACCCTAATGACCCAGGTTTAGTTCACCAGTACCCACGTAAAACCAGATGCACAATGTGGTGCATGCATCTGTAGTTCATTTACAGTGGCTAGAGGCCCTGGTATGCACATTCTATTTCTCTGTTTCTCTTCTCTCTATCTCTGCTTGCAAATAAATTAAAAAAAAAATTTAAACCCCATAGCTAGATTCATCATTGTTAATATTTTGCCATATTTGTTTTATATATTATTTTTATTCTACTCAAGTATTTCGAAATAAATCACAGATATGATAAGCAATCCTGAATATTTACCTCTAAAACTTAGGGACAACTTATCAGTGTTTCCCACAAGTTTCAATAATATTGATAATGTTGTTATCACAACTTATAAAAATCTTAATATCACCAAACAAGACATATTCACATCCCTCAATTGTACAGAATGTGTATTTTAGAGTTGTTTTGTCGAAAAATGGTCAAAACAAGATCCACTTGTTTGTTATATTTCAACATTTCTTTCTAATTTCTTTTTGGAGTTACTTCATTGGACATCAATAAAATCTTCTCAAATATTTCGTCAAGCAGTTTAGTAACTTGTAGAATTCAAAAGCAAGGAATGGAGCTGGGGAGATGGATTAGTAGTTTAAGGTGCTTGCTTACAAAGCCTGCTGGTTCTGGATTTGATTCCCCAGTACCCACATAGAATCAGGTGCACAAAGTAGCACATGCATCTGGAGTTCATTCTCAGCTACAGAGGCCCTGGCATGCCCATTTTCTGTCCCCCCCCACCTTTCTCTCTCTCTCTCTCTCTCTCTCTCTCTCTCTCTCTCTCAACATTTAAATATTTTTTAAAGCATGAAATGGAAATTAGAGTTTATATCCTTTTGAGAAAAATTCAGATATATAAAAGATACCATCTGTCAGGCTGGATAGATGGTTTAGCACTTAAAGTGCTTGCCTTCAAAGCTAAAGGACCCAGGTTCGATTTCCCAGGACTGGCATAAACCAGATGAATAAGGTGACACATACGTTTGGAGTTCCTTTGCAGTGTCTGAAGGTCTTGGTACACTCAGCTAATTCTCTATCTCTCTCTCTCTCTCTCTTCCCCCTTTCAAATAAATAAAATAAAATTTAAAAAATTATTTAAAAATAGCATCTGTCTTTTAATTATCTTTTAAATGGCCTTTTCAATTGTCTAGTACAGTGACTTTTGCTTCCTTCTTACCATGTCTTCTAGCCCAAGTCTCAGTTAAAAACAAATGCAAAATATCACACCTTAGAAGGTGAAAGATCAATGGTGCTAGGTCTTTCAGCTGATATAACTGCTTCATACAACACAACAGAAAACCCAGTTTCAACTGTGTATTAGCAGAGCATAGAACCAGAACAAAAACTCAGTTTTCTTTCCAGTAATGCCATAGTAGGAGGTCATGACATGGCCCCTGAGGTCCTTCTGGAAGATGGCAGGACAGATGACTTTTGATCTTTGAATGGTCACAAGGCTGATCAAGCTATTCCTGACATCCCAATGTACATACATGGCAGCACATCTTATGGATCTCAACTGCAGAAGACTACCAAAGACCCAGTTTGAATATGTGGGTGTGAGGTCAGAGGTGTGCTGTGAATCCCTTCTGCTCTTGTGGATGCCTGATAAGGTCAGGGGCAGAACTGGACTGACCTGCTCACCTCAGCCACTAATCAGTTTAAAATGACCCAGTGCAACTCTCTTACCAGTCACACACACACACATACACACACATATGGGAATGGGTACACCAGGGTCACCTGCCACTGCAAACAAACTACAGGTGCATGCACCACTTTGTGTATCTGGCTTTACATGGATACTTGAGATCAAACCCCCACCTCCCTCCTCCAATTGTCAGGCTTTGCAAGCAAGTGCCTTTAACCACTGAGCCATCTAGCCAGCCCTTATTTTTATATATTTTTTAAATTTTTTTTGAGACAGGGTTTCTCTACATAGCACAGGCTAGCCTAGAACTTGTGACCATCCTCCTGCCTCAGCCTCCCAAGTGCTGGTATTGAAGAGTATACCACCATCCCTGGCTTCCAATCTGTTCTTACAACTTTTTAAACATTTTTTAAATATTTAATTTATTTATTTGAGAGAGAGAAAGAGGCACAGAGAGAGAGAGAGAGAGAATAGGTGTACCAGGGCCTCCAGCCACTGCAAACAAACTCCAGATGCATGCACACCCTTGTGCATCTGGCTTATTTGGGTCCTGGAGAATCAAACTGTGGTCCTTTGGCTTTGCGGGCAAATGCCTTAACCGCTAAGCCATCTCTCCAGCCCTGTTCTTATAATTTTCTGTTGATGTTTAATATTTTATTTATTATTTCCTAGCAGAGAGAGGGGTGGAGAGAGAGAGAGAGTGAAAGATTGAGAATGAGAGAGGGAAAATGGATGCACCAGGGCCTCTTGCCACTGCAAACAAACTCCAGATGCACGCTCTACTTTGTGAATCTGGCTTTATGTGGGGACTGAGGAATTGAACCTAGGCCATCAGGCTTTGTAAGCAAGTGCCTTTAACCACTGAGCTATCTCTCTAGCCCCCAATCTACTCTTAAATGCAGCTGTCTTCTTGCCAATGGTGAAATATTTCTCCTTTCTTCAAGGGGACGTGGGGAGGCTACTGTACCAGTTACCGTTCCAGTTGAAGTGAGCAAACACCCACCAAGAAGCAACTTGCAGGAAGAAGAATTTATTTGAGGTTCCACTTTTAGGGGATACAGCCCATCATAACAGTGAAGGAGCTGGTCACATTGAGAACAGAGCCATGAATGCTGGTACTCAGCTTGCTTTCCCCTTTTATTCAGTGTGGGATCCCAGCCCATAGAATGATGCCTCCCACAACCAGTAAAACGAGTCTTCCCTCCTCAATTAAGCTAATCTAGAATATTCCAAGAGGTCTGTCTGCTAGGTGAATCTAGATCCTGTCAAGCTCATAACGTTTTAACTATTACAATTGGCCATCACACCGCAGTCTATACATAAAGGTGAATCATAGGAACGCATTCAAGTGCTTTATAGAGTGTGATGCTTAAGTTCTGTTATAAACTTGATCTGGTTTGGAATCCACAGACATTCCTCTTAGTTGGGTCTCTGAGGTTGCTTCCAGGAAGGATCAACTGAAGGAGGAAGTCCTTCCTCCAGACCGAGCCCTTTCCCCAGTGCTGGTGGCCCACCTGGAGTGGGCTTTATGTAAGGAAGCTCTAGAAGTAAAGAGCCCCCTTCCTCCCACCTGGCTGCCTATGGTGCTTGCTCGTGAGTGCTTCACTTGCACGTGCATCTTTCCTGGTCAGCTATCTTTCATCAGCATTGGAACCAAGTTTCCTCAACCTTCCAATGCAGACTGAAGAGCAGAGTCTCTCCAGGAAGCCTCCAGGCCTTCAGTGCTGGATTGGGACCACTGAGGCATCCAGCCTCGTGGACTGAGCAGCTACCAGGTTCTTTGACTCTCTGGCCTGCAGACTGCTATTGTTTGGATTGCCGTAAGCTAATTCAATAATTTCCCTTTTTAATACAACTCATTCTATCAGTTCTGTTCTTCTAGAGAACCCTGACTAATACTCAGGGTGTATGTGTCACACACACTGGAGCAACAGAGCAGTCATGTGCCTTGATACCTGGGAACTTCCCTCTGTCTGTTGGATCATACACTCCAAGGTATATGAACTTTGAGATCCTTTCCAGCCCATGCACTTGGTGATCACCTTGAGTCAATACCGGAAGAGGAAGCACATTTGCATATCTGAGAGAGAGATCCAGACCTGACAGCAACACCCAGACAGACCTACCTGGGGTTCTTGGTTCTGTAACTAAAAAGGTGACCCATTTGCTTTTGTTTTGGCAGATTTCTGTCATTTACATTCAAAAGAATCCTTATGAATACCAAGTTCTCCTCTTCAGAGAATCCTGACATCCTAAGCTTTTCAGACATCAGAAGCTAGTGGCTTATACCTACTCATAACTCTTCCTCATTTTGAAATCAGAAGCTACGTGGTTCAGGAGTGTTCTATGAGATAGTATCTAATCAGAAACGATATGTGCTTTCCCTTTTTTTAGAGAGAGAAATATCAAAGATTTCACAGATGACGCCTGGATGAAAAATCACCTTGGAGTAGTAAAAGGTAGCCTAATTTAGAAAGTAGAAAAGCTGAAATTCTTAATCCATTGTTAACCTTCCTTAAAAACATATTACCTGAGCTGGAGAGATGGCTTAGCACTTAAGGCACTTTCCTGCAAAGCCTAAGGACGCAGGTTCAGTTCCGTAGAACTCACATGAGCCCAGTGCACAAGGTGACACATGCATCTGGAGTTCATTTGCAGTGGCTTACAGCCCTGGCATGCCTCTCTCTCTCTCTCTCTCTCTCTCTCTCTCTCTCTCTCCATATATATACTTCTTCCTCTTTCTTTCCAATAAATAAATAACATTTTTTAAAGCTTAAAAAAATATACTACCTGAGCTGGGAGATAAAGTGTCTGTCACATGAACATGAGAACTGGAGTTCAGATTCTGCGTACTGACATAAACATCTAGTGTGTACGGTGGCCCACCAATAATCCCAGCACTTGGGAGGCAAAGAAAGGGGATCCTGGAGGCAAAGTGAGGAGCTAACTCTGTGAGCTTTAGGTTCAGATGGGAGACCTTGCCTTGATAAATAAAGCAAAAGGTGATTGAGGAAGACACCCAACAGCAACCTTTGTCCTCTGCATGCACACACAAGCACCCACACCCACACATGCATTCTCACACAAAATGAGTTGTGGAGGGTCATTCCCCTAAGGAAGGTCGGTACAGGGGAAATCTGAAAGATCAGTCGGTAAGTCACCAAGGAGCAAAGTTGTGAGGTTCAGGGCCTGGCAGTTAATATACCTTAGGGTTGGATTTGTCCTGACCCCTGAGCGCTAACTTGCAGCTTAGTAACTCACTGTTGTTAAGGCTCCAAACATGGGTTGCCTTGGGAAGGTATAATGGTGGCAGCATGCTAATAGCAATCACCATTTCCACACCATGTCAAGCTAATAATTTTCAAGATGCCTCTGCACAGCATGCATTGTTCTGTGTCCATTTCTCTCTGTACTTGGTGGTAGACAAGATGGCCTTTCTTTGGGTTGGAGGAGTCTGCAGAGGTAGGGAGCTGTTGAGTAGGAGAAAGGTAGGGACCTTCAGGAAGAAACCAGTAGACTTCTTAGCTAACAAGACACATGAGTCCTACAGCAATTTAAGGGAAAGAAACAGGCAGAGAAAGAGAGAGAGAGAGAATGGGCACGCCAGGGCCTCCAGCCATTGCAAACGAACTCCAGATGCATATGCCCCCTTGTGCATCTGGTTTACATGGGTCCTAGAGAATTGAACCAGGATCCTTTGGTTTTGCAGACAAAGGCCTTAACCACTAAGCCATCTCTCCAGACCTCCTACAACAATTAAGTGAAAGTGAAGAAGTGATTGTTAGCTGGGATTAGTGACACGTGCCTTTAATCCCAGCGCTCAGGAGGCAGAGATAGGAGGATTGCCTTGAGTTTGAGGTCAGCCTGAGACTACATAGTGAATTCCAGGCCAACTTGGGCTAGAGCAAGACCCGACCTCAAAAAACAAACAAACAAAAAAAGTGACTGTGTGTATAAGGATTTATGAATGTGGTCTTCATTAGAGACATCCCTAACTATGACCCCATACATAGGTAAAGCTATCATAAGTCAGTATCATGACTCTGAACTCCCTTTGGTAATTCCTTTATACATTTTTCTTCTATTTGACTTTGGTCATCATCTCGTAATATGAGTCCTTGATGATTTCTTAGGTGTCTTTCATAATTTGTAACAAATCCCCATTGTCTAGTATTAGCCTTCTTGTCACCCTCCCTACTAGAAATGCTTACTTATGAAGCTGCCCTATTCAACTCCATCTTCCTTCAGCCACTGCTGTCAGGCTCCTGAACAGAGATTTCTAATAATACATGCCAGGATCTTGCTTCACCTTCTCATGTGAATGTTCTAGAAACATTCTTTTTTTGTTTCGACATGAGCAATTAATCATGCACATTTATGACCTGCAATCTCCAAGAAGGTTTCAGGATGTACCCAATGGGAGAGTTCACAGACTAGTAGGCAAAATGCCAGCAGAGACTTGGGAATACTTGATACTCCAGTATTTCTGGCTCTCATAAATATTGCCCAAATCCCTCTTAAAAAACACATGAAAGTGTTATGATTTGGGGCAAGGTAGAAAGTATAGGGATCATTTTTAAGGATTCTCTCAGACTGCCTCCCCCCTAAATATCTATGTTTTGTTTAATCCTACCATGTCCCTTCTTTACTATTTAATAATTTGGGGCTAGAGAGATTCCTTAATGGTTAAGGTGATTGCCTGCAAAACCAAAGGACCCAGGTTCAATTCCCCATAATACAGAAGGACCCACATAAGCCAGATGCACAAGGTGACACATGTGTATGGAGTTAATTTGCAGTGGCTGAAGACCCTTGGTGTACCCATTTTCTCTCTCTATCTGCCTCTTTTTCTCTCTCTTAAGTAAATAAATAAGAATAAAAAATTTCAAAATTGTAATTTGGCTCAGAGTAGAGAAACATTATTGGGCAGAAAAAAATTCTTAGACTGTACAGTTATTGGTAGAAATGGTTCTAAGTTGTTTTTCTGCAGTGAGTTTGGGATAGGAGCTATAATCAGAGAAACATTCTATTACTCTAGTAAGAAGAGAAGATAGAATCATTATTCATTATAAATTAATATTATGATTTCACATAAATCTAACATGGTTAACATATTATTTTGCATGTGGTGTGTGTGTGTGTGTGGTATGTGTGGTGTGGTACATGCACATGTGTGTTTGCAAATGCACAAGTCCCATGCACACTCATGTGGAGGCCAGAGGAGAAGATCAGACATCTTCCTTTATCACTTTTTAAGAATATTTTATTTATTTGTTTATTTGAGAGAGAGAAAGAGGCAAAGAGAGAGAGAATGGGCACCCCAACACCTCCAGCCACTGCAAAAGAACTCCAGATGCATGTGCCCCCTTCTGCACCTATTTTATGTGGGTCCTGGAGAATTGAACGGGGATCCTCTGGCTTTGTAGGCAAACAGCTTAACTGCTAAGCCATCTTTCCAGCCCCCTCTATGACTTTTTCACTTGTTTCCTTGAGGCCAAGTTTCTCACTGAAGCAGGACCTGCTATTTTCAGCCAGACAGGCTGACCAGTAAGTCTCAGATATTCTCCATTCTCTACTCCATGCAAGATTGAGGTTACAAGTGTGCATATCCATGCCCAGATTTTTACATGGGTACTGGAGAATCAAACTCTGACCTTTTCAGGCCCATATGCTTGCACAGCAAGCACTCTTGCCCACTGAGTCATTTCCATAGCCCCTAATGACTGTTTTTGAAGAATGCAGATTTGATGCTTAATTAACAACTCTGCAGATTACTTATAAGGGCTAATACTTAATTAATTTATTCTATAAGCAATGACTCAAAGGCTTCATACCTGTTCTTATGGAGTGTGAACTCTAACAGATAAACCCACACCAGTATGTAAACAAGAAAAGCTATCAGGTAATAATTTCTAAACAAATAATGAAAATTTACTGTGTCCAAGTGACTAAGTTAGAGTTTTATGGCATCACTTCTAAGTCTTGTCCATCAGGCAAAAGTATAGATTTTATTTCATAATTTCTGTAATATTAAATTCTCAAGATTCAAAAACAAAATTCTTCTCAGCACTAGGAATTAGGGCTATAAACTATAGCAAGTTTTAGAAAATGCTATCCTGTAAGGTAAGCTCTTTGTAAGCTAGTCACCATGGATCAGCTGATGCATACAGAATTACAGGATTATTTTACATGGTTGAAATATTCTTGAACAATTTCTATAATATGCCAAATATGAATAGTCTTTCCTCATACCAGACATATATGTCTTACCTTCCCACCATTCTTCTACCAACTTCACCTATCCTTCCATTACTATTCTAAAAGAAAAGTTATTGTAGGACTTGGGGGGAAAAATCACTTCATCCCCATTGGCTGTCTTCACTTTTTGTCTGCCATTTCTTCATACTATGTTGTAGTCGAAACACTGCACCCAGACTCCTAGCTTATTTGTAAGATGGATTTTGTTTGTGAGCATATCTGGCTTCATTGTAGCTCCAATCTCACAAAGAATAACCTGTTTTTATTTTCATCAGAGGAAGGACAGAGCTAGGAAAAAGATGTGGTTCTATTAGCAATTCCCCTAGGAAAAATTCCAATCTTTCTCTGAACTTCTCTACAAAGAAATTGCAGTGTCATTGCCAAAGCGCCGGAGATTGCAGTCAATTCTTAACTATCAAAATATTTTTCAGAACGTATAATCCTTCCTTTCTCTTCATGTTTCTACCCAGGAGAATGAAGAAAAGGGTACTCCGCCTGAAAACAAGGTGTAATATCAGCCGTGTCCCAGGTGGCATACTCAAGAGGGTAATTGAAAGAAGTTGAATGATAAGGCAACTGAAAAAAAAAAGTGCCATAAACTGGATAATTTATAATCATAGAAGTATACTTGGTGCATGGCTCCAGAGTCGGGAAATATAAGATGGAGGGGTGCACCTTGGGGGGGGGGGGCTCTTGCTTCTTCAGAACCTGGCAGAAGGCATCACAACGCTTGGGTGGTATGAGGAGAGAAAGAGCAAGGTGGGAAACTCACCCACTCATCAGGGACCCATCCGCCCAGCAACAAATCCGATCTCAGGATATCAGCATTCATTCATTCATATGGTTTCTGCCTTATTGTCTCTTATTAAGATCCTGACTCCCCATATTGTTGAACTGGAGAGTAAATGTCCAACACATGAACTTTGGAGACACGTTTAAACCACAGGACAGAGTAAAACAAAGCCAATTAGGTACAGTTGAATACTGAGGGGGGCTGCTTTTGCCACCTTTGGTATTGAAAGGCAAGAGAAAGGGGACTGCTAATGGTTCCGACGTCGAAAAGCCTCCCCCATAGCAGCTGCACACCTCCACGGGGACCACTCCCCCAACCAAACCACAGCTCAGTGAAGCAGGAATTGGAATAAGTGCCCCAATTTCACTGTCCTACCGATTTGCATATCCTGAAGGAGCCTCACAGAAACCACTTAAGAACCTGGGAGACCGTGAAGCACTGTGCGCACGCGCATCTCATTTGCAGGACCAGAAGAACAACAGAGGACTGAGCAGACCCACAAGGCAGAGCACATCAGATCCTGTCACAAATGCAATTTTAAGTTCCTAGATCTTGTCTTCCCTGTCTTGGATAACTGGAGGGAGCCGGGAGGAGGGAAGGGTCATCTCAAGTCTCCAAAATTCTGTAGGTAGTCTCTTAATTTATTGTGTCTTTTGAACAGATAGACGTAAACTACTGGTCAGAATAGTTGCAAAGGACACCAAAACCTTTAAAAAAAATCTCAGTATCATTCTTACCTTCGTTCCTTGGTACAATGCTGGAAATGTAGTTGCCTTAGTATAGTGCTTGCCTAGTGTGCACAACGTCATGGGCTCCATCCGCAATATGGCATAAAGAGAGCGTGGTGGTGGGTGCTTAGAAACCCAGCCTTCAGGACGCAGAGCCAGGAGGATCAGAGGTTCAGAGTCATCCTTGGCAAACAGAGGGTTCAGGGCCATCCTGAGATACATGAGACTCTCTTGAATAAAGAAAAGTTTTATGGCTTATTAATATGCTTTTTGCAGACTAGCAGTGTGAATTTAGTTATACAGTGCTTACCTGGCCGCCAGGAGACCCAAAATTGAATCCTAGCACCATAACAAAAAGAAAAACTGTTTTCATTATAATATGAACATATTATATTTATGTAAGTTAAGTGTGCCAGATTAGGAAAATGATTTAACTTTTACATGGTATTTTCTATAACATCAGAGTGAAGGTGTTATTTTTCCATTTCTTAGGTGTAATAGTCATATTTATCACTATTAAATCATATGGACAGAGTTTGGTCTCTACTAACTTACAAGATCCCTGAGAAGGCTTTATTTATTTATTTAAATATTTATTTTAATTTTTTGTTGTTGTTGTTTAGTTTTTCAAGGTAGGGTTTCACTCTAGCCCAAGCTGATCTGGAATTCATTGTGTAGTCTTAGGGTGGTCTGGAACTCACGACGATCCTCCTACCTCTGCCTTTGAGTGCTGGGAATAAAGGCGTGCGCCACTACGCCCAGCTCTATTTTAATTTTTTGTTGTTGTTGTTTTCTCATGAATGAGCCTGTGATTCAGATGGGTATATATGGGAGCGCTGTTGCTGTCATTAGTAACTAGAGATCTCAGTGGAGCATTGGCTGTGCTGCTCTGTTCTTGACACTGAGACTAAGTCCAACTCGCCACATTAAAAACCCAGGTAAAAAGCTTTCGTCACTTTGGCAAGAATTTACAAACTTCCTGTACCAATTACTTTCCTATTGCTGGGACAAAATAGCTGACCAGAAGGAGTTTATGGAAAGGAAAAGGCTTAATTTAGCTTATAGTTCCACAGGGTAGAGTCCATTATGGTGGGGAAGGCCTGGCAGCAGGAGCTTGAAACAGCCGTCACATGTAGTCCACAGTAAAGAGCAGAGGGTGAGGAATCCTGGAGCTCAGTTAGCTTTCTAATTTTTAAAATTGTTTTTTATTGTTGACAACTTCCATAACAATAGACAATAAACCATTAAAATTCCCCCCACACTTTCCCTTTCACAATTCCACTCTCCATCATATTCCCTCCCCCTCTCAATCAGTCCCTCTTTTATTTTGATGTCATCATCTTTTCTTCCTATTATGACTGTCTTGTGTAGGTAGTGTCAGACACAGTGAATTCATGGATATCCAGGCCATTTTGTGTGTGGAAGAGTGCATTGTAAGATGTCCCACCCTTCCTTTGACTCTTACATTCTTCCCACCTCCTCTTCTGCAATGGACCCTGAGTCTCGGAAGGTGTGATAGAGATGTTTCAGCATTCCTCTGTCACTTCTCCTCAGCACTATGGTGCCTTTTGAGTCATCCCAGAGCTCATTCTAACCAAAAGTGAGAGTAGCATTAATATATGGTAGCATTAATATAACATTAAGAAAACTGCTAGCCAGGCATGGTGGTGCACTCCCAGCACCAAGGAGACAGACCTAAGAGGTTTGCTGTGAGTTTGAGGTCACCCTGAGACTACAAAGTAAATTCCAGGTCAACCTGGGCTAGAGTGAGACCCTACCTTGAAAATCAAAACAAAAAACAAAAAGAAAGAAAGAAAGAAAGAAAGAAAGAAAGAAAGAAAGAAAGAAAGAAAGAAAAGTGCTTACTAGGCAATTTGGTGAGCATGATATATGAATTTAGCCAGACACCAGCAGGAGTTACACCCCTAGGGCTCATGACTTCCCCAGTCACAGGTTTTCAGCATCAGGCATGTATTCCCTCCCATGGAGCAGGCCTACAGTCCAATTAGAGAGCAGTTGGTTTCCCCCATAACAGACATGCCACTATTGCATCCATTGGCTCATTTGGCCTGGCTGGCCCAACTTAAGGCTCACAGTGTCCTCGGTAGTTTGTTTCCACTGGTGATTTCTCTCTCTTCCATGGAGCTGCATGCAGCATAGCTTTTTTCAGCTTTCTGTCGGCTGGTCTACATGAAGGAAGTTTCCAGCTCAGCTCCAGCAAGATTTCTCAGTGACCTTGCAGCCCAACTATGTGGAGTCTTCAGCAATAGGGTCTTACCATATATTTCTAGTGGAAAACCAAGAAAGAAGGCTTTCTGGAATTTTATTTATTTATTTATTTGCAAGGAGGGAGAGTGAGTGGGGGGGGACAATGGGCACTCCAGGGCTTCCAACCACAGCAAATGAACTCCAGACACTTTGCCAACAAGCACCTTAACCATTAAGCCATTTCTCCAGACTGGCCTTTTGTTTTTTAAAAGAAAGAAATTTTAGGACTGGATAGATGGCTTAGCACTTAAGGCACTTGCCTCTGAAGCCTAAGGACCTAAGTGCAATTCCCCAGTGCCCACGTAAGCCAGATGCATGAGATGGCACATGTGTCTGGAGTTTGTTTGCAGAGGCTAGAGGCCCTGGTATGTCCATTCTCTCTCTGCCTCTCTCTCTCTCTCTCTCTCTCTCTCCATATATATATATATATATATATATATATATATATATATATATATATATATAAAACATTTACAACATAACATAAAGAACATTTGTATTCTGATTTTGTGTAGTAAGCTCTCGATACATTATCTAACTTTTAAACCATAATCCCCTTCAAATTCCAAAAGAAACTGGACATGGTGGTGCACGCCTTTAATCCCAGCACTCGGGAGGCAGAGGTAGGAGGAGCGCCGTGAGTTCAAGACCACCCTGAGAATACAGAGTGAATTCCAGGTCAGCCTTGGCTAGAATGAGACCCTACTTCAAAAAACAAACAAAACAAAACAAACTCCAAAAGAACTCTCAGAAAGTTTTCAGATGAGAAAATCTAAACTCAGAAAAGTTAAATAACCATACTACACCTTGTCACTCAGACATACATAGTGCAGTCAGGAGCTAGCCTGATACTTTTAAATACATTGAACTGATGCTTGGAAGTGCATAAGCCATGGAGGTGTGTGAAGGGTTCTCTATAGCGTCTAGTAAAAAACAGTGGAGATCTCTATTGTGCTTTTATTGTAAGTATCAGTCTTGTGATGCTGGGTAATATAAAGTCTCTACCTCAAAGGATATTAAATTGTGGTTAGGAGGGTTTAATAATTACTGAAATGACCGCAATGAAAGATAGAGTAAGAAAAGGATCATTAGACAAGAATTAAACTATATAAGGGTGGTGGCCCACTGAACAATAGACAGGATTTCAATAGTTACAGATGAAATGATGTCACTCCAAGTCACTGTGAACAAAGCAATAAGGGTGGCTGGTGCATGCAGGGTGTGTACAGGGATCAGCGAGGAATTCAATGAATGGAGCATGGGGAGGCCCAGAGAGCCAGGAACAACAAGGCTGGAAAGGTAAGTTGAAACCGCATGATGAATGTACATAATTATACTACCGTGCGGGACATATTTCCAGAACTTGCTGACAAGAGAACTCATCAAGTGTCATGATGAAATGTACAAGCATTGTCTACTGGATTTCCCTGATCTAGCAGTCTCCCAACATCGCCAAAAAGAAAATGAAGTCAGTATGACTAACTCCATCCATTCCTGCCAGTTTGCCGTGGTCATGCCAGTATGACGCCGTGAAAGGCTAGTCTCATTGCATCACATTTCCCTTGGAGCTCCTCACTAGCTTCCCCACAGTCAAAGTGTGGATGTCTTCGGCTGCAGCTCTTACCAGGATCACATCCTCTATCCATCACAGACCAGCCACACCAAACATCTCTCTGCTATTAGAGGCACTCTTCTTCCTGCACAAGCACTCTCGCTTTATGCCTCTATCCCTGGCTGAGCCATGTCTCAGGTGCCACCCTCACTGATGTTTCTGTGAAGTCACTGTCAGGGCCTCCTTCACAGACCCCACACTGCAGAGTCCCAAGGGTCTGAAAGGCTGTGGTTCCACACTTCTATCTGTCCATTTGACACAATATTTTGTGACATTAATGTAAATCCCAGAAATTTTATTTTTTAATACATTAACAGTTTTTGAGAAGGTGATCAATGAGTAAGTCAATGGATGAAGGAATGAGTGGAACTGCAGCATATTTCTTGGGTGAAAAAAAATATAGAACCAAGAGTTTTTTTGTTGCTCTGTTCTTAAACGGGGAGACATTCAACATCCCTTTGGCATCCAACCAGTAACCAATAACATTTTGCTTTGTTTTGGTTTCTCAAGGTAGGGTCTCTCTCCAGCACAGGCTGACCTGGTATTCACTGCGTAATCCCAGGCTGGCCTCAAACTTACCTCTTACTTCAACCTCCCAAATGCTGGGATTAAAAGCAGTTAACTTGTGCTTTAAGATCACTGTAGCATAGATCCACAAAAAGATAACAAGCTGCTAATCTTTGAGCCTCATATGAATCAGGAAAGGGAGACGTAAGATCATCAGACTCAAGACTGGATGTCTCATTTAAGCAACTAAGTTCTTATGCAGAATACATAGACCATTTAATCATATACATATCCCCAGTCATCCCGACCTTATTTTGAATAATTTTAATCATGGAACCTATTGATATCTGAGATTAGAGTTCTGAAAAACTTATGACAAGTTGGAACAAGGGTTTGTAGCTGACTAGGGAAGAGGCCACTTCAGGGAGGGAGGACAGGTTTAGAAGGAGAGCTCTATGAGGTGGACAGACAGTGTCCTCTCTGTTGGATCTGTCACCTTCTGGGATGAAGGTCATGTGAAAGCACAGACAGGAGGAAGGAAGAGAGTTGAAGTCAGACAGTCCAGTGTGAGATACAAGACTTAGTTACTATAACAACCTGTGTGAATTGCTCAGCAATATCCTGAGTGACTCATCAGACACTCTTCTCTTGGGTCAATTGTTTATTCTCATAACAAGCTTTACTCTTCTGAAGAAAGGAAAGATTAATATCTTAATGAACCTAGCGCTAAGACTCATAAGAGAGCAACTAACTCAGAGACAGTCTGAGACCATATTTGGTCTTCTATGATTGTAGAAGATTAAAGGGAGTGGAATATCTAAATATTATTCTTAAACCCGTAATGATTTATGAACTCCTTTTTACATTGAATGTACACAGGTGTGTTTATTAATCGGGGATGCTATAATGAGATAGAGACTAGATGGCTTGTACATAACAGAAATGTATTTCTCCATGTTCTGGAGACTGAAAGTCTGAGACACAGGTGCTGGTATGGTGAGTATATTGATTTGTTTTCCAGTGCTATATCAAAATGCCTGAAACTGCATAGTTTATAAAACAGTGAACACTTCTGGAAGTCCAAGAGTGAGACACAGGTTTTTGTTTGTCTCTGGTGCAGGCCTCATGGTAGAGAGTGTCACACAGGTTGGAGAACAGGTGCAGAAGAGAATCCATGATGAGGAAGGAAGTACGAGACCAAGAGTGGATGGACCAGTCTTGCTCTTTTATTTTTTAATTTAAAAAAAAATTGGACAATTTTCATAACATGCATATAATATATTTTGATTTTACTCACCTCCATTACCCACTGTTATCCTCCTCCAATTAAAACCCTTCTTCCCAACTAAATCCCTTCCTACGTTCATGTCTTCATTTTATTTTGTGGCCAGCTGAATTTAATTAAGGTTGCTTGCCTGAGCATGGGTAGGAGGTCGTTTACTGTAATATGGGCACCTTGACGGTGGCTGCCCCATTGAGGAGCACGACTTCTCCTCCAGCAACTATTAACTGCCAAAAGGTTCTCTGGGGACAATGGGATCTGGTGAGCCCCTCCCCCATCCATGATGAAATGCTGATGGACTCAGTTCTGTGAGATCATGTGTAAAGGCCATGTCACATCCACAAGACAGCATCCCGCCTCATCTTCTATCACAGTCCATGTTCGCTGAAACAAAGCAGAGTACTATAAAAACTACAATAATACTGCACTGCACCCCCCAGTGACCTAGTTAGCTTCCATGAGATCCCATCTTGTAGACATTTGACCATCTCCAAATGCAGCTGATTTGTGGACCCAGCTTTCAACTCATGAGCACTTTGGTAGGTGGGGTCATTCATACCATAACCAAACCACAGAAGTGATGTTATGGCTAGGGCTCTACCGTATGTAGTGGAACCCAACTTCTCCTTGCATCCTCTCATGTCAAAAAGAGATTGACAGAACTCTCTCAGTGGCTCTTGTAATCTAACTTTTCCTCAAGGGCCCATCTTCTGACTTCATCACATGGGGAGTTAGCGTCACCTATCCATTGAATGCCAGCATGCCGAACCCCGCTATCAAGTGTAGTCTTTTACTTGAAGTCTATGTAATTCAATCTTCCAGGTAAAGACAATTCATTTTATCTGATACACAGCCTTTGGCCTAATAAATATTTGCTGGAACTGTCTTTCTTTTCCCACTGATTAATCTGACTTAGCCAACAGAATATTTTCAAGGAATATTAATGCCCAGTTGAATGAAATAAGGGCTGGAGAGATGACTCAGCAGTTAAAGGTGTTTGCTTGCAAAGACTGCTGGCCTGGGCTTAATTCCCCAGCACTCATTTAAAGCACAATGCATCGTGACACATGCAACTGTGATACTAATGTGTCCATGGCAATGGAAGGTGGAGCTAGGAGAATCTGAAGTTTTCAGGCCAGCCAGTCTTGGTACAGGGTGTTGGGAGTTCAGGAATAGGGTTCTCAAACCCCAAACCCTGAGTTCATGTTTGTATTAATCCAAAGAATTGGGCAAACCAAACTGGGAAGGATAATTATTAAATTATTATCTTTATTTAGAGAAGTACAAAACCAAGGGAAGGAAAATGGATACACCCACATGTTCTGAGAGCCCATGTGGCGGGCGTGGAAGAACTGAGAAAGGACAGTACAGAGAGCTTCTGCCATGTGGAGGGCAGGAGTGGGTAGAAAGCCCATGTGAAGTGGGGGGCGGGGCTTTGAGTTGGGCGGAGATGAGGGAAGCTTACCAGAACCTGGAAGTTCAGGAGCCAGCCAAGAGAGCATGTCCCCTGGAATGCATCTATTTATGAAATTATTGTGGTGCGCTTCACCTTCAGACTCAGGTGAGCCTGAGAGGCAGCTGATTGGTCTGGGCTAGAGGCTGGTTCAGGAAGAGGCCAGCCATGATGCCAAATTCTGGGGGCTCAACTTGACCAACCACAATGTCAGGATTAGATTCAAATTCTAGGAAAGGGGACACCCCCCCCCTCCTCAGGAGGGGTACAGATCTAGGGAACTCTGTTAGGCAAGAGATGAGAAGTCAGATCATCCTTTGATCACTAGCAAAGTGGAAATTGCCAGGGTCAACTTAAGAACATTCCTGCCTTTACTTTCAGGGGCCCTGTCACCCTAAATGCCTCACTCTGATGTTTGTTTGCCGTGGCAAGACACTCTCAAAGAAGGTGGAGCACAGTCACCTCAGAGTTGTCCTCTGACCTCCACCCAGGTCACCATCACACACAGACACACACACACACACACATTTACTGAAATAAAATGTCATTGCACAGCTAAAAATAATGTGATGAATAAGCATGATTATTGAAGATGAAACATGATTTTTTTCAGCCATGTACTCTACATAGGTACTACAAATATGATCTTATGATTATTAATTTGTAGATGAAGCACTACATAGCATCTGAGACTAAGCAATTTGACCAAAGTCACATACCTAATTAGTAATTGGCTAGAATCTAGTTGGTTCCTAAGTGTCTCCAATTTCAAAGATTCTTTTCTATATGCTCACTGTTTATCCACCACAATGGATTTGTAGATGATAAATTCCTTTATTCTTCTCATGCTAAGAGGGGAATAGATTACTAAGGTCCTAACTTAAAATGAAGGATGCTGTTTCTATCATTAGAGATGCCCTTCAAGAAACATAAATATCACAGAACTATTGCTCAACATGTTTTCCCTTCTATTATCTTCCCAGATGGATTCAACCACAAGAACAGTGAGCCCCAAGCCCGGCCAACCAAAACAGCCTGTATTGGATGCTGAGAATCATTTCTCTTTTCCGATCCATCTGTACAACCACAAACCTACCTATGTAACAATCAGCAGAAGTTTTATGCCAGGACTGTGAGAAACAGAGCTTGCTTTCAAAGAGGTAAAATCCATTAGCAAAGGGGAATATAAACCGTGACATCATAGGGGCATGTGGAAGGGCGAGCGCAGTTGTGTGGGAAGCTAGGATCAACTCTTGTTGACGGCTAGGAGAAAAGGACAGAAGAGGTTTGTGAGCTGGCTCAGCTACCACTCAAGCACCGAAGTCTCAGGAACTTTCTTCTATCCCATTGCCAACTGTGCGCAATGCATGCTTTTCCCCGGGGCCTTGTGGACAGAGACGTTTTTCTGCTTTCTGGTCAGTGTGTGGTGGGACCGAGAGTGGACCGGTGACAGTTCCCAATACCATGGAGAATCTCTGCTATGTGGAGGTGCACATTTTCATGGGATTTATCATTGTTCTGGGGCGTGGTGTTGACTCTTGCAAGTGATCTATAATCTCTTGCATGACATCCTGCGAGTGCACCATGAACACAGTCCTCGCGTCTCAGATTTTAGATGACTCTCTCACAAACTTGCGATGACATGCCTAAGCTCAAATTAAAATCAGTCTGGAGAATGATGGCCTGCCAGGACAGAGTGGAGACAGGCAAACATCCTGGTGCTTTTTAAAGCCCGAGAGTGGAGAAGAATGTGAATCTAAGTGGGGTGGTTGAAAATAGCAGTACGTGTTACCATTCGCAGCTGTGGCTACAAATCAAAGGACCGTCTCTTGCAGGCTGCGTAGACAGGCCTCTCTGCCACACGTCATTCTTCTCTGAGCAGCACACACACGTAGTGACAGAATAATTAGCACTGTTTCCAAACACAGTTATGCATGGGAATTTTCAAGGGATATTCATAAAATGTCTGGAAAAGCCACATACAACTTTGCCATTCTTTTCGGTGCTCTCCTATCCACAGAATATCACATAAGTATGGTTAACATTTTCAAAACTATGTTTTAGGCTTTATGTTGTCAACTTTTAAAATATTTTTCAATTTTTATTGATTACTTGTGTGTGCATGTCATGTTTGTGTGTATGTGCATGATGTGTATGTGTATGTATGGGTGTGTGTTGCAGTCAGGTTCG
Organism: Orientallactaga sibirica; assembly: GCA_036365145.1. Taxonomy (NCBI): domain Eukaryota; kingdom Metazoa; phylum Chordata; class Mammalia; order Rodentia; family Dipodidae; genus Orientallactaga; species Orientallactaga sibirica. The sequence continues at coordinate 1,891,901 of JAEOAD010002373.1, forward strand.
CATTGCTGGCAGAAATCACCCGACTAAAAGCAGCTTGTGGGGAAAAAAAAGAGGTTTATTTTGGCTTACAGGCTCAAGGGGGAAGCTCCATGATGGCAGGAAAAACAATGGCATGAGCAGAGGGTGGACATCACCCTCTGGCCAACATAAGGTGGACAATAGCAACAGGAGAGTGTGCCAAACATTGGCAAGGGGAAGCTGGCTATAACACCCATAAGCCTGCCCCCAACAATACACCACCTCCAGGAGGCTTTAATTTCCAATTGCCATCAGCTGGGGAGACTAGCATTCAGAACACTTAAGTTTATGGGGGACACCTGAATCAAACCACCACAGTGTGTGTATATGGGTGCATGTGTGCCACAATGCCCATTGTGGAGGTGGGAAGACAGCCCAGGATGTTTCTTCTCTCCTTCAATCTTCTTTTTTTTAAAAAAAAAAAAAAAAAAAAAAGGAAAAAAAAAAAAAACTTTCTATATTTGCAAGAGAGAGAGAGAGAGAGAACGAGAATGGGTGTGCCATGGCCTCCAGTAGCTACAAATGGGATTCTAGATGCATGTACCTCTTTGGAGCTGGGGAATCAAACCTGAGTAATTAGGCTTTGCAGGCAAGCACCTTAACTGCCCAGCCATCTCTCCAACCTACTCTTCTTTTGAGACAGGGTCTCTCTTGCATTTGCTGCCTATGAGCTTCCTGAATTTCCTGGCTCTACCTCCCATTGCCATAGATTGAGATTTCATATGCAGGTGCCACTTTGCTCTTGCTTTATGTGGGAGTTGAGGTTTTATAGGCTTGCAAGCAAGCACTTTTTTTTTCGGGGGAGGGGGTTCGAGGTAGGGTCTCACTCTGGCCCAGGCTGACCTGGAATTAACTATGTAGTCTCATTGTGGCCTTGAACTCATGGTGATCCTCCTACCTCTGCCTCCTGAGTGCTGGGATTAAAGGCATGCACCACCAACTGCTATCACCCATGACCAATCTATTGTCAATTTAATAAAAACCAATTTCTATTGTCAATGCTTCACAATCACACACTTTCCAACTGATCTCTGTTGAACAGAAACTAAAATAAATGCAAGTTTTAAAGCATTATGGTTCGCTGGGGAGTGGTTAAACGTGCCTGGTGCCCAAGAATGATGACTAGTTTGGATCTCCAGAAGCCAGTTAAAGCCCAGTTAAAGACACAAGTAGCACAGGCGTCTGTAATCCCACTGTACTTATGGCAATGGAAGGCAGACACAGGAGAATTCCAAAGCTTGTGGGCCAGCTAACCTTGTGCTTCCAGGGTAGAACAAGAGAGGCTCTGTCTCAAACAAGGTAGACTGTGAGGACCCACACTCTGACATCGTTTCCTACCTCTGCAAACATACCATGGCACACACATGCCCCCCCACACACACACACCCACACACACCATACAACACTCAAATTTTCGGTATATGAGTTATCAGAGTCCATGTAAATGTAAGATTTTATGGATTTTTAAATCCTGGAATAATTCTGAAATTTGGTTTTTCTGTACTGTGCATAATCACCATGGAAAATATGTTTTCCAACTGTCTTTAAAACCATTTGCATTGGTGAAAGAAGATGAGCAGTAATGGCCAACACTGAGTTTTCTGAGTGATTGTCTGTAAGATGTGGTGATTATCAGAGTTTCTAAAAGGTGGTTGGAATGAGGATTTCCTGAGGACAAAGGCTAAGCCTCTTTTGTTCATGCTAGTGTGTAGACCCAACATCAAGGCCGAGGGCTATCACAAAGAAAAGGCTCTGAATAGATTTGTGAAATAGTGGTGTGAGTAAATAGACTGGCTAAAAGTCAACCAATGGCCAGAGTAGTAGGATCAGCCTGTGTCTGGGTTGATAATGTGGGACTGCCCAGACCTCGGGGTCATGCTGACCTTCCTGAGTGTCTTTATCCTAAAAGGAGCGTTAGACATAATGCAATAAGCTCTTACAATGCTTACAGGCTCCCCCACCCACCCACTCCTATACTGCTCCAAGTCAATCTTTAACTAACATTTTGTCTATTTTTTTAAGGCTCTATGCGAAAAAGGCATTGAATAGGTCAGTTAAGCAATGGACCTAGCTCAATCATTTAACCCCTGGGCTTTGGTTCTTACCTATAAAATTAGACTAATTCTTCAGATCCCACCTGTCTCTAGGTTTTCACTTTGAAGACTCTTAGTTTCATTTAAGATGTACAATAATTTATAATAACATATCAATAACTACTACAGAAACGGATCAGAGCTGGGCACGGTGGTGCATGTTTTTAATTCCAGCACTCAGGAGGCAGATTACCATGAGATCAAGGCCAGCCTGAGACTATATAGTGAATTCCAGGTCCGCCTTGGCTAGAGTGAAACCAAACAAACCAAAAGAAGAAGAAGAAGAAGAAATGTATCAGAGAGACTCACATTTATGTTGCCATTTTTCCATTTTGTTTTATTTGAAATTTATTTATTTATTTATGAAAGAGAGAGAGAACTCCTGCAAACAAAATCCAGATGTATATGCCACTCTGTGTATGTGTTTTTATGTGAGTACTTGGGAATTGAACTGAGGCCATTAGGCTCTGCAAGCAAACACCTTTAACTCCTGAGCTATCCCTCCAGCCCCTGCAGCTTGATTTTAGATACCGTTCCCAAGATGCTGAAACTGTTTTCTCACCACTTTTAGGTATCAGTTATGCTGAGGATCAAATTTCTTGGCACATTTGAGATTTTGGTGTTCCATTTTCTTACACAGCCTAGTCAACTGACAGTAACTCCAGGTAAGACAGATAATCTGTGAGTTAATTTCTTGATGATTTAGAAAATAATTCAAAATAATATTCTGAACTATAATTTCCATTTTATGGTTGCTATTAAATATTATTCCATAGTACTTTCAGAGAGTGGGGAGATGGAATACATAAGTTTTTGGTTAATAGTTTTTAGTATTAGCACTCTGGTAATTTAGAAAGTTTATTATAGCAAGATAAAAGTAATAGCTGCTGGGCCAGAGAGGTGGCTTAGCAGTTAAGGTGCTTGTTTGCAAGGCCTAAGGACATGATTTGATTCCCCAGTACTCACAAAAGTCAGATGCACAAGGTGGTGCATGTGTCTGGAGGCCCTGTCATGCCCACTCTCTCTCTTTCTCTGACTGCCTCTCTCTCTCCCTCCCTCCGTCTCTCTCAAATAAATAAATAAATAAATATATTTTTAAATCACAACTGCAAGCCAGGCATGGTGGCACATGCCTTTATCCCAGCACATGGGATACAGAGGTAGGAGGATTACCATGAGTTTGAGGCCAGCCTGAGACTACATAGTGAATTATAGGTCAGCCTGGGCTAGAGTGAAAACCTACCTTGATCCCCCTCCAAAAATGAACTACATGTAAAAGCAAAAATACAAAATCAGATTATTCCTCAGATAACTTTTTCTTTAAAAGCCTTCCATTTTCCGTAAGCATTTTAAGCCTATGAACATTTATAACAATCTTGAATTCCTTCAATGGCAGTCTTTTTGAAAGAGCAGGTTTGGGAATGGAAAGATGGCTAAGTGGTTAAGGGATTTGCCTGCAAAGCCAAAGTATCCCGGTTCAATTCTCCAGGACCCACATAAGCCAGATGCACAAGATGGTGAATGCATCTGGAGTTGCTGGAAGCCCTGGCATGCCCATTCTATCTTTCTCTCTGTCTCTCTCTCTGGCTCTTTCTCCCTCTCAAATAAATAAATAAATAAATAAATAAATAAATAAATAAATAAATAAATAAATAAAATATATTTTAAAAAGAAAGAGCAAGTTTCAAATGTAGGAAATGTTAAGTATTCTCCACAGTCTCATTGCAAATGAGTTAATGAAATATTTGTTAAAAAGAGTAGACAGAAGCCGGACATGGTGGTGCATGCCTTTAATCCCAGCACTTGGGAGGCAGAGGTAGGAGGATTGCCATGAGTTCAAGGCCACCCTGAGACTACATAGTTAATTCCAGGTCAGCCTGGGCCAGAGTGAGACCCTACCTCGGAAAAAAAAAAAAAAAAAAGAAAAAAGAGTAGACAGTCTTTACTCATTACAAATGGAATGGGGGGATAAAAAAAAATGCTTCTATGATTAATTCATGGACAGTAAAATTTAATTTCTCTTTATGTATTCCTTCTGTCTAGTGCTATTGTTTTAACTCCAAGATTAAGTATATGACATTGTATGAAAGAGACTGCTGCATAGCCCAAGTGACTACAAGAATCTTAGAACTAAAGTTAGTGCTTAGAGTGTCTGTTTCCCCCCTTTGAGCTAGCTTACAAAGATGGACTGTATCCAAGAGAATTATCTCCATTTTTAAAAGCTTGAATGCCTCAGACCTGAGTGCTAACTCCAGCACACAAGTTGAAAGCTGAGTGTGGCCACAGGCACTTATAACCCGAGATCTGTCAGGGGACGACTTGGAAGAATCACTAGGGCTCACCGGTCAGCCAGTCTGACCAAAGAAGACCACAGCTCTGGGTTTGGTGAGAGACTAGGTCTCAAAGAAATAAGCTCAAAATGAGTTCTATCAAACATCTGACATTCTTCTCTGGCCTTTAAGTTCCCCAGGGCATGTGCATACGCACACACATGTGCATATACCACACATGCCACACACAAAAACACAACAAAATAAAGTCATTTTTAAAAAAGACAACTAGTATCATATTGTGATGAAATTGTGGACTCAGAAGGGTAAGGTAAGGTCCAAAAGTAGCATTCAGCTCAAGCCCACTCACGCAGAGACATAATATTCCAGTCTTCAGATGATGGGTCCTGATTTCCAATATAATCAAATCAGAGTCATCATATCATAATCATATTATCAAGCCTATATGAATGTATCAAGAGCTCAAACTTGCTGAGTAGCTTGGACTACAGGACTTCACCACCAGTCCCAACACTTCTCAATATTTCTTTTTCTCATAAAAGCCACTGAAATCAGTTCTTGATTACATAGTGCAAAAGGAGAGAAAAAAAATGGCATTGATAGTATCATTTGTAAGTTTTCAGTCAGGATTTCAACCAGCAGAGTTACTATAAGTGCTTCTATCTTTTATGAGAGATTGCTTATAAATAATAAAATTTATAAATGCTTAGTTTGGCCTGTACTGCCTTTTGCTTAAATTTTTAGTCTATTTATTAGAGGGTGAAGGAATTAATAAGAATTAGAAAGATGAGCTAGGAGTTCCAAGGCACCATGGGTTGATTAATTGAAAAGCATTGTTAAGGTTTTGCCACCAATGTTCCCTGAGTGTCTCTGCTGGTCTGTGCCAAGTCTTTGCTGTGTGGTTAAATCTATATCTGTCTAACACCACACTTAAGATGCTCCACAGACTGACTATCAATACATAAACTGCTGGACAACATAGGGTTTCCTGACACCTTAATAACTAATGGTCAAGAGATTTATTTCTTTAGCATCTACATCGCCTTCCACATCTTGAAACATATGAACATTTGATGCCTTTATTTGTTTAACAAAATGATTAGTGTTATTATCTAAGTGAATCCAAAGATTCTGTAATTCATTACAAAAAGTTACCATGTACTACAAAGACACACTGCTGTCCCATGGCCATGTGTGTGAAAGCTATTCAATAGCATAGATTTGCTCAAATTCATAGTGGTGTTTTGAAGTGTAAATAAGTCTAGAATTAATGTCATATATTTTGATTACATATAAATATGTGAGATATACTTCACCCCTTAGAAATCAAAGATCGATGTTTTGTTCATTAAAAAGTTCAGAAATGGGCTAGAGAGATGGCTTAATGATTAAGGCACTTGCCTATGAAGGCTAAGGACCCAGGGTTGACTCACCAGAATCCATATAAGCCAGATGCACATGGAGGCACATGCTTCTAGAGTACATTTGCAGTGGCTAGAGGCCCTGACGTGCCTCTTCTCTTCTCTTCTCTTCTCTTCTCTTCTCTTCTCTTCTCTTCTCTTCTCTTCTCTTCTCTTCTCTTCCCTTCCCTTCCCTTCCCTTCTCTTCTTTCTCTTCTCTTTTGCCTTAACTGCTAAGCCATAGCTCCAGCCCTTAATAATCTTTTTCTCTGTTCACTATTATTGTATTTTATATTCCTACCAATGATCTAGCTCCTTTATAATAAAAAGAATGAAATTAGATAATACCTGTTGGAAGAGAAAAATATTTTTATAAATTAATGTGTATAGCTGTAAATCTTAGTATCTTGAAAATATGTACTGTGTAGGATCATGTTACTCGTCATCCATGGCTGAGAGCTTTATTTGTGTTTCATCATTGTGTGCCAGGAATGAGCCTGGGATGGTCTCAGTTTTCAGACTATAAGTCCCATATCCTGGAAAATTCCTCAGTCCTGGAAAAATATATGATGACTGGGTATCTGAAAACATCTCAACTCTTTGTATGTAAAATAATGTTTGGAAGTCCCCCACTCTTCCTCATTTTCCCTGAACAGCTATATTCAGAACTGGTGTATTTCCTACCCTGGTCATAAGTGCTCATCATCTGCTCCTGCTCTTGGCTACGTGGTCTCTTTTGATTACTTCTGTGTGGTTGGTCCCCGTCTTCTTTCTAATACAACAGCCTGATTCAATTCCATGCATAGGTATCCCCCCGCCCCCACCGCCCCTGTTCAACGAAATCAACAAGTACCTCAGCCAACTGAGGTGTGAGCGACCATGGAATCGTTCTGCCAAAGTGGTAATGAATCAAGGTTGGAGACGACTCCCTCCCTATTATGAGGAGCACTTTCCCGATTGTATGAAGCAATTAAGTAATAAAATATAGATTTTCATGTAAAGTGAAATTTTCTCACCCCTCACTTTTCAGGAATGCATACATCTATAAGAAAAGAAATACCAGTATGTGGTAAGGCTAGTAAAGCCATACAAGACAGCATTCATCACAGTCTTCTTTAAATACGGAGGGTACTGGATCCTTTCATAAGTTTAGGAAACTTGTAACCACCATTTGTTTGGCGCCTGTGATGTTCTTGTCATGATACAAGGTTGGTTATATATATATTTACACACTTGGTCATACATAAGTCATATAAGTAAAGCCAGCAAGTAGGTCACGTATTCATAGATGATGGAAATTGAGACTCACAAATTTGAAGCGACTTGTGTATGTCATACAATAGGTAAAGTATTCCTTTGAATAAGGAGATATGATCATCTCTAACCCATGATACATTATATCTTTGGCAGAACAATTCCATCTGATAGCTCCCAGCCATGAAATCTTAGAGAGCCAGAATGTAAAGACAGATCTGCATGAATCTCCTTGAGTGCATGCGTCTGTGGTGGGAAAAAAATAAAGAGAAGACAGTTTAATCTGCCATGTGTACTTTGACCGAATTCCGCTGTTAAGTAGTCTGGAAAGCTGCGTCAAACAACTGATTGGCCCATTGAAAAGCAGTACACCTGTGGAGAACAGTCAGACAAGGACACAAGATGTTCAGATGAACAATTGCCCTCACATGTAATGCCTAACCCTTATTTTGGAAGGCAGGTAGTGAGAGCTCTGTAAGAAACCTTAGAGTGCTTTATTTTAAATTAACCTCCTCCTGTTTCCTATTTGGAAAATGATATCCTTATTTATCATTCTGATGCTGTTTGCTGGTTTCTCCTTCTAATGTTTATTACCAAGAATTGTTTTGTGATGGTTGATTGCCCCAAATCAAGGATGGCGAGATAACCTTGTCTTCAGTTAAAACCACTTAGGGGATTGGCAAAAGTCAACAAGATAAACCAAAAAGCAAACACCTCATGTGTAAATAGTAGCCTCAGATAGAATTTCAGTCTGTCTTATTTAAAAAGTAATGAAAACGTACTCATTTATAAATATTTAATGAGCGATGAAGCAGACACCAAGGGTGTTTTTGATTTTGTATCATCATTAAAACAGTTTTGGAATATAGAAGTTTTCTGGTTGATCTAAATTGAATTAAATCAGTTGTAATACTTTTGATAATTTACTTATCTGATCTATTAGTTGTGCTATATACCACTATAAAAACATAGCACATGTCTTAAGGTATCATAAATCAGTGAATGTTTGCATTTGGAAGTAATTTACCCTTCTTATGTCTGAGGACAGCACATTTAGAGATGTTAAGTAGCTAATAAGTGTCAGTATTCAGATGTTGACTGAGGCATTTGAATCTAAGGTGAGGCCCATTGCAGTAAGCTATACTTCCTCTATCAAGTCACAAAATCATTATTTGATTTAGGTAAAAAAAAAAACTGTTTGCTATCAGGGTAATATTTTATGACATGACACTTTCCAATATTATCTTTCCAATGAAGAAGACAGCAGGATGTAAAAACTCTATAGAGCTGTGATCCTCCATAGTACTCAACTCAGCCTACCATGCTTTGCATCTTCTGGACTGTGAATTTTTCCAGACAATATTATGCTCATTATCACATCCAAGATCAAAAATGAATGTTCATGAATGATTTTTGTAAGTATACAGAAACCATAACTCTACAAATACTTGAAATCCAGTTTATGTTTTATTATGTTGGAAAGCAAGCTAGTATTTTGCAGTCCCTTGTTTAAAAAAATTAACTCACCACACCCTCTGCAGATTTAAAAACCTCTGTCACTTGACTTGAGCTTTCTACTTGTTTGAACGCAAGATGATGAATGCACTGAAAAGTTTTTCCAAGATGTTGATATCAATGACCACAGATGAGTTAAGGGAGGTGGTATCAGAGAAATTCCTTTTTCTTCCTGAAGTGGACTGTGTAGAGGAAAGAAACCTATACTCCCTACTAATACCTGTTCTTAAATGACTCTGGTAGACTTTCAAGTTAACACATCCCCACAGCAAATGGAATTGGGGAAGGGATGGCTTGACACCTTAGCTGCCACTTCTCTCCTGTCAGCTGTCGCAGCAGCCTTCAGCATCCCAGCAAACCAGAGCCACTGTTTGCTTAGTCAAGTCCCTGCCAGCCTGGGTGTGGAGGACAGGGAAAGATTGTGTTACTCAGTGACAGCTGAGTCCTTCCAAGAGAATTAGCTACCTAATTCCCCTAATGAAAATGTGCCTTTTATATAAAATTGGAAGGGGAATAAAAATGGAAATAGAATTGGTGCTTTTACCAAGACTGAACAGGGTTTCTAATTCTGATACCGAAGTAATTTTTAAAAAGAGACAGAGACAACTACATATCCTTAACATGGAATGAGCAAGTAGGGCTGAGCATAAATAACCTCATGTTCATGTATTAAATATTCCTGATTTAATTCATAGAAAACTCATATACATTTGTGTTTCCAAGAAGCAAGTTCTGAATTTATTTCTTTCTCTTTGTTATTGGAGCTCTCACAATGACCTTCATGGGAAGTCTTACAAATAGGGAAGCAGAATTACCTATAAACTAGACCAACTGTCACTGTGAAGTCTCGCTCTCTTTCCTGCTTAAAGATTGGACTTGAACTAGATGAATTTTAAAGTTTTCCTTAACCAATGTCCTGTAAAGTTTAACTTTCATAACTACATATCAACTTTGGCTCTTAAAAATCAAATTTTAGACCCTTTCCTCGTCCTCTCTCTCTCGACATGTCTTTAATATCTTAGAATCATTTGGTATATGATGAAGGCCCAAACCATGTTAAATTCCTTATGCAAGTATGTATAGTCAATATGTAACAGTTACCTTCTCATTGCTGGAACAAAACACCTGAGCAAAAGCAGCATGTGGAAGGAAAGGGGTTATTTTGGCTGTTTGGATGGAAAGTTTTGCCATGACATGGCAGAGCAGAGCCTGGGCATCACATTTTGCCACAGCAGCTGGCAGGAAGCAGCAAGAAAGTAAGCTAACTTTGTCAGGGAATACTTGGGTTATAACACCCCAAGGCCCACCCCTAACAACATACTTCCTCCAGCAAGGTTCCACCTCCCAAACTGCTGCCAGCTGGGGCTTGAATATAAGGCTTAATCACAAACACACGAGGCTATGGGGGATATGGCACATTCAAACCACCCACAACATAATCACCTTGGTCCTCAAATATCAAAATTCTACTGCCCTGCAGGAAGACTGTGTTTTCTCTTTTGGATGTTGTTTATGCACAATAAGCTAGAGAATGTTTCTGTATGCATCTGATATAGAGAACTGTGTTTGATGTCCAAGTTTTTTTTGTTTTGTTTTGTTTACCTTTGCTCTTCCATGTTGCTTTGTATTCAAAGTAGTTTCTGCATCTTGGCATCAGTAGGAATTTCTATTTTTAAACAATGCATTTCTTCTGGATTAAAATTAGTTGATCAAGGAGTTGCCATTTTTTGAGCTTGAAAATTTTTAAAGGAATATGGTATTGAGCCACTAATGAGACATTTTCTTTCTTGTTAAAGACCCCCAAGGGTATCATATGTTGCAATATCGGGGATCTCTTATGAAAACTGCCTGTAGGTGCCACCCACAGAAGACAACAGTATGGAAGTCAGATTCCCAATCATGTTCTTGCCTTTACTACAGACCTGGAGATATATTGTTTTATTTACTCTGTTAACATCAAGCTGGGGAGCTCGATCAACTCATGAGCTGGGAGTATTGACCCGAAAAAGGGAATCTACTCTAATTACTACCTTCTTAGAACAAGAATTGAAGATAATTACTTATCCTGTTTTCAATTTAAAAACTCAGCTCTCTTTAGTTCTGTAATACCATAGGTCTCATATGGGGCTAGTGAAATCTTACTGTTAATTTCTCCCTTTTTTATCTACCTACAGCGATACTAAATGGTATGCTTTTGAAGATAGGCAAGACTGTAGTCCCTTGTTCTCTTATTATTTTGTGTAGATGTGTTACAATTTACCTTTGGTAATTAATGGAAAAGCAGATCCTAAAGGATTTGTTCAGTTTGGAAGGTAGATATTCTCAGCTTATTTTCCCTTTCTGTTTTTTTGTTTTGTTTTGTTTCAAAGTAGGGTCTCACTCTAACCCAGGCTGACCTGGAACTCACTCTGCAGTCCCAGGCTAGCCTCAAACGCATAGCGATCCTCCTTCCTCTGCCTCCCCAGTTATGGGACTAAAGGTGTGAGTCACCATGACAAACCTTTCTGCAAAAGACAAGTTTTTTTCTTCTAGAGTTTCCTGTTAAATATTAAAATCCATATTGTGCTAGAAATATCTCTGCTATGAATCCTCTCACAACTTTTAAGTTGAAATCCTAATCACCAAGGTGACTTTACTAAGAGGCAGGGCTTTGGGAGGTACCCTTCTGGTTGTGCCAGATAAAAATGCCCTGATAAAAGAAAATACAGAGAGCTTGCTAGCCCCTGCTATCACGTGAGCACAGAGCAAGATGGCGTCAGGAAGTGAATCCTCACCAGACACTGAATCTGCAAGTACTTGGAACTCCCTAAACTCTAGAATTGTAAGTCATAAGTTCCTTCTGTTCTGAAGCTACCTAGTAATGGTCTTTCATTGTAACATTACAAACTGACTACCCCGGTCCTTGAGTCCAACTGCATTTCACAATAAATGCTCAGTAATAATAACAGGGACAAGGGGAACCATATAGCTAGAATTTGTAAGGCTTAAAAATATTAAATATATTGACAAATTCTGTCAGTCATCTGTCCAACATCAATTCATGACCCAACTTCCCATCATAGCAACTTTGTCCTTCTTCGTGGAACTACTGATCTCTTTAGTCATACAGTCATACTTGAGGAAATGCTTTTTTTTTTTCTTTGAGGTAGGGTCTCGCTCTAGCCCAGGCTGACCTGTAATTCACTACATAGTATTCAGGCTGGCCTCAAACTCACAGTGACCTCAGCCTCCCCAGTGCTGGGATTAAAGGCGTGCATCACCACAACCCACTGAAAATATTTTAAGAAAAAAAAAGAAAACTTATTCTCGGTCATCTTTTATCTAGGTATGGCATCAGACCTAATTCCACCATGTTGAAAAGCCTTACAGGAACCAGTCCAAAGAGAATCTACGGCACACGGAAATTGAAAGCTAGACTTTGACTATGTCATGCCTTCTTTAGAACTGTCCAATCACATCACTTCTTACCACATTGGTAATTAACATCTTTACCTTTTAAGTGGGTTGAGTTCCAGTTTCTCGTTACGTGCAGCTACAATCATCTTGAGAGAGAAAAAAATTATTATTTTTCTATTTGTCCAAAGTATCTAAAAACAAGACTTGAACTTGGATTCTTGGTCTTGCCAAGAGATCTTAAAGCCTGTACCAAGTCATAAAACAAGAGGTAGAAGTAGGCTACATTTGCATAAAGCAGAAACAAACAAAAGATTTAGCTTTGTAAGCCCACATAATATTAAAAGAGTAGCTTTAGCAGGGCGTGGTGGTGCACGTCTTTAATCCCAGCACTTGGGAGGCAGAGGTAGGAGGATTGCTGTGAGTTCGAGGCCACCCTGAGACTACATAGTAAATTCCAGGTCAGCCTGAGCTAGAGTGAGACCTGACCTCAAAAAAAAAAGAGTAGCTTTAGGAAGTGGAGCCATTTTCTCTTTCCTGAGGATTAACAGAACCTTGCAGCCCCTCTGCAAACTCCCCATCACCATGTCTGTGTGCTGTGCCATCCACCGCACTGAGAAGAATCAAGAAGGCTGACTGTATGCATGGAAAGGGTAAGCTAAGACTTGAAGATGTTTTTCACTTTTCTTAGAGTGCTGTCACACAAAGACCACTACTGAGCCCTCATATTTAAAAAGGAGGTTGTTCGCTTTAACCTTAAAACCCATAGCAGAAAGAACTTGTTGCAATGCCACATCTCGTTTTGCAAAACTGTTGGCATGAGAAGCCTTTATAATGGATTTGGATGAGTCCTAGAGCTTACTGTGCCAACATCAATTGAATTAAGGCCTCAAACCTTTTCAGGGAACTTCCCATCCTTCATTTCACATAAATACACAGAATGCTTTTAGCTCCAAAAGTGCCGGCCCCCAGATGAAAAATGACTAAATCCCAAACAAGGTGGATAGAAAAAACTCATGGTTTCAATTTTTGACCAGAATCCAAAATTAATTTTATTTTTGTATAATAGGTATTTCCACTCTTTCTAAAATTTCATGGTGGGCTTTAGTGCAAAGTGCACTGGACTAGGAGTTGGGAATCCTGGTCTCTAGATTTCTGTCCCACCCTTGTCATTTTCTTCTTGGATAAATAACTCAAAAAGTAATTTTACTTTCTTAAAATTTCATTCCTTAGGGCTGGAGGGATGGCTTAATGGTTAAGGCATTTGCCTACAATGCCAAAGGACCCAGGTTCAATTCCCCGGGACCCACATTAGCCAGATACACAAGGGGGCACATGCATCTGGAGTTCGTTTGCAGTGGCTAGAGGCCCTGGTGTGCCCATTCTCTCTCTCTCCCTCTTTTTCCATCAAATAAATAAAAATAAAAATAAAATAAAAATCAATTTTAAAAACTTAGTTCCCTAATCTTTAAAGTGCAATATGTTTTGCCAAATATTTTCTAAAATAATTGCCTTAAGAATAAGATAAATATGAAAGTGCTATAAAAATATCTGATTCTACTGTTATTATTTTATTTCTTATTTGTGAGCAGATTTGAGGATATACCCAAACCAATTTCATTATCAAGAGCTAAGACTTGAAACTTTAATGTAAAGATACCTGAGCTGTGAGCCTGAGCTAGAGTGAGACCCTACCTTGAAAAACCCAAAAAAGGGGGAGGGGCTGAAGAGTTGGCTTAGCGATTAAGACACTGGCCAGCAAAACCAAAGGACTCATTCAGCTCCTCAGGACCCACATAAGCCACATGCACAAGGTAGTAAATGCATCGAGTTTGTTTGCAGTGATTGAAGGCTCTGGTGCACCGAATCTCTCTTTTTTCCCCTCTCTCTTTCTCTCTCTCTCTCTCTCTCTCTCTCTCTCAGAAATAAATTTTAAAAATTTAAAAAGGAAAAAAATAAAAGATACCTGGGCCTCCATATGGACCCCTAGGTGTTTTTCTTTTTAAAATTAAGATAAGGCTAGGGAGATGGCTCTGTAATTAAAAGGGCTTCCTGTGCAAGCCTGACCACTAGAGTTCGGATCTCCAGAACCCACATAGAGTCACATACAAGTGTGTAATCCCTGTGGCAACAGGAGGTATAATCAGAAGACCCTCAGGGCTCATGGATCAGCTGTGTGGCCTTGGTAATGGCAAGCAACACAGACCCTGTCTCAAGTAAAGTGGAAGGCAAGTACCAACGCTCAGTGTTGTCTGATCTCCACATGTATGCCACAGTAAACACACAGTCCGTACATACATGAACACACATACATACAATAAGTAAATAGATAGATAAATATTGTTAAGGTGTTGCTAATTGATCAAATATATTTTAGGGCTGGAGAGATGGCTTAGTAATTAAGTGCGCTTCTTGTGCAAGCATGAGGACCTGAGGGGGTCTGAGACCTTCTGAGTTCAAATCTTCAGGACCCATGTAAACAGCCGAGTGTGACCACATGTGCCTATAAATCCCTTCCTCAGGGGCTCACAAAAAACTGGCAAGCTTGAGGATCAGTAAGAGGCTCAAAGGATGGCTGAGCAAGGGAGTGAGATACCAAACATCCCACTCCAGCCACCATCGGTGAGCACGCCCCACAACCCATGAGCACATGGAGTGCCTCAGAAGCACATACACATCTGTACACCACCCACCCCTCCACAAACACACATACACACAAAACAGAAAAGTCGGCTGGGAGTGGTGGCACACACCTTTAATCCCAGCACTTGGGAGGCAGAGGTAGGTGGATCACTGTGAGTTCGAGGCCACCCTGAGAATACAGAGTGAATTCCAGGTCACCCTGGACTACAGCGAGACTCTACCAAAAAAAAAAAAAAAAAAAAACTAAAAAAAAAAAAAAAAACAGAAAAGTCCATTTAATTATTATATCCTGACCAAGTCCTAGGACTAAAGATGAAACACATGTGTAGTTTTCAATAGAAGCTCACAGTCAGCTTTTGTTTTCTAAGTCTAGAAAATAGTGTGTTAGGAGAGAGGTATGAACAGAAAACTTACAGATATTAGAGTAAGTCCATCCAGATTTGAGGTTGTTGATATTAAATGTTGATGGATAATGTAATTCCTTTTCTTCCTAGTAGCCAACTCTTTGGATTTTCTCAGGTTTCTCAGTGTAAAACAGTCATCTTATGGTTCATAAGTCATCTAAGGGGGATGGTTCCAGGACTCCCTCAGATGTTAACACCCACAGATGCTGAAGTCCTTATGGAAAATGGCATGGCATTTGCTTATAACCTGCACATATTCTCCTGTATACTTTCAATCATCTCTGGATTATTCACAACACCTAATCTGATGGAAATGCCAAGAAAGTCATGTATCATTTATGGTCTGCACATGGTCAGGACAGATGCATTTCTCCTCCCACCCAAGGGAAAAATATTTTCAATCCTTCACTGTTTGAGTCTGCCAATGCAGAATCTGTGGAAATGCAGAGCTGACTGTGTCACCATCCTAAGGCCCACAGGTGCTCAGGCTTCTGCAGGTCCCTCCCACCCTAAGAAGGCTTGAAAGCAAATGGAAGGAGAAGTTCAGTAAATGATTAATTTTCATCTCAGCTTTCATTACATTGATAGCATTTTTGAGGGCAAAGGGTACAAGCATCCTGTGAATGCCAAGGGAGAATGAGGCTGCTGGCCGAGTGTGCTGAGCAGGTTAGGAGGTGAGAGCTGAGACTGTTCTCTTTCCACCAGGGATTCTGCGTGTGGCATGTTTTATGGGAGGCTTTATTTGGAAGAGAAGTTGAGTAGGGAGACTTGCATCAGTTGCAAAAACTAATCCTAAAGAGAGGTGAAAGGGAAGAGGTACGGGGATCCAGGAATCCTGATTTATAGCTTGCTGAATAACCACTAACAGCGTCAAAACAATTACTCTAAAATATGTCTCTTTCTGATTGGTAGCCTTATAATCAAGGCATAAGGAACAGAGAGAGGGCTTCTTGTTAATCATCTGTCTGTTCTACCTCCAGCTATATAGTTAAGACTCAGTGCCTACCCTCTAAATATTTATGTTTATGCTCACAGATTAGTGCTACTCTCACATTTGGTCAGAGAAGCTGCCTTTTTCAGTTGGCAGTGACTACCTGGGAGACTCAAAACTAGTCAAAGTCCTGAGAATAAGTGACCATTGGGGGCTTCACATTAAGTAGGACATCTATATCATCCCCTCCAAGGAACAGAGCATTGCAGACGAGGGGATGGAACTAATGTAAGAGCCAGAGGACAGGGAGGAGTGCTTTGGAATGATATCTGCCAGACATGAGATGGTTCTTCAGTGCAGGACCTTACACAGATTTTGTGACATGCTCAAACCTTGTGTAATATTGGGCCCATCACCATTCGGTCATGGATGGTGGAGGGCAAATATGGGGACTAGTTAGAAAAAAGCATTCAGTGGAAGAATAATCTAGGGAGGGGATGAGAGAAGGGATTATGAACAAAATTCATATTTATATGTGTATAATTGCCAATAAAACTCAAGCAAAGTAAAAAAATTAATTCAGGAATATATATTCCCTTGATTCCCTAATCATTGTTACATGGAAAATTACATGCTCATCTTGGAGCTATATTTACTTTCTAAAACTGATGTCAGAGTGAAGACACTTTTAGATGAAAAATGGACCTTGAGAAATACCTTTTATTGTATTATTTGAGATCTCATACTACATAATTTTTGGCATAAATAGGGATTTTTGTAGACAGATTATCTGAGTGGGGATCCTAAACTAAGCTTTTGTAAGACCCCATGCTTCTTCACTCTTTTATCTCCTCTTTCTGCCTATCAGTTATCTTAAAAAAAAAAGTTATTTTATTTATTTATTTGCAAACAGAGAGAGAGAGAGAACGGAGGGAGAGAGATAGAGAGGGTGTGAGGGCCTCTAGCCACTGCAAAGGAACTCCACATACATGCACCACCTTGAGTATCTGCCTTTATGTGAGCACTGGGGAATTGGACCCAGGTTGTTCAGCTTTGCAGGCAAGTGTCTTAACCATTGAGCAATCTCTCCAGCCCCTTACCAGTCATCTTTCTAGATGAAGTGGGGAGAAACATGTTCATTGGAAAATACTAACATTGTTCCTTCTATGATATATGTTGTATAACTTTTTCCTTTACATGAAATCTTTCTTTCTAGAAGGAAGAGCCTCTGAAAACATTCAAGATTACAAGATTCACAAGGACCCTTCTTCAGATTATATAAGCAGTAACAATAGCTGGGAAAACAAGACTCTGGCTGGCGGAGCTCTTTCCACAATGACCATAGAGCTCCAGGGTTGCAACACTTGTGATCTGTAAGCCATACTGGGGTCAGCTTCTTGGTGATGCAGCTGATTTGAACCATCCATGCTACAAAAAACCTCTCACACATGTTCTTGAAGTAACTCCAACAAACTCATTGGCTCATTAAGTCAGACTGGGATGGCATTTCTCTCGTCTGTCATTGATGCCCTATCTGGGAGTCACTAGGTCTTTGTTCTCAACTCCCCAGGAAAGTCACCCCAAATGTCAGCGACATAAAAGAACCGCTTTATTCTTTTCACAGTTTTGTACATCAGGAATTTGTAAAATCGTTTTCATATGAAGTCCCTTGAGACAGTGCCATCAATGTTGACTATGACTGTCATCGTCAGAAGGAAACCGTTGGAGTTAAAGTCCAAGATGGCACAGTCACAGGTCTACAAAAGGAAGCAGACTGTTGTCTGGGGACTCACCTGGACTGCTAACAGACTCTCCAGATGTAATGCTCCAGTATAAGAGGCCAGGACATTTTGATTTTGACATGACATGACAGGGTGTTACAAAAGTGAATGTTGGGGCCGGAGAGATGGCTTAGGGATTAAGGCACATGCCTGCGAAGCCTAAGGACCCAAGTTCGATTCCCCAGGTCCCACGTAAGCCAGATGCACATGGTGGGGGTATGCATCTGGAGTTCATTTGCAATGACTAGAGGCCCTGGCACCCCCATTCTCACTCTTTCTCTCTCTCTCTTCCTCTCTCTGTCTGTAATAAGTAAATAAATAAAAATTTAAAAAATTTAAAAAGTGAATGTTCACCCAACAAGATAAAAACCACAATGCCTTAGGTGATATATTCTCAGGAATCCCACAGTAATTCCTCTTCTGTTATCTATTGGTTTTAGAGCACTAACATGCTCACTCACACCAAATGGAGAGTCTTTGACTTTACCCCTTACTGGAGAAATGCTGAGTGTCTCATAGAAGTATTTATACAGCCATATTGAAATTACAATGCATTAAAAACTAGTGGGGCTGGAGAAATGGCTTAGTGGTTAAACACCTGGCAGCTCAGCTAGCCTGGTGGGTCTTGACTTCAATTCCCCAGCACTCATGTAAAGCTATATGCAAAGTGGCACATTCTTCTGTCATAGCAATGTGCCTACAACAATGGGAAGTAGACCTTGGAAAAATGGCAAGCTAGAAGACCAGCTAGTATGACATTTGTTTGTAATCTGGCAATTTGTTTGCAGTGGTAAGAGACTCTGTCACAAAAATGGAGCACACACATGTTGAAGCTGTCCTCTGAGGACTGCTGTGAGTTTGAGGCCTTTCCAAAGAATACATAGTGAATTTCAGGTCTGTCCGGGCTAGAGTGAGACACTACCTTGAAAAACAAACAAATAAACAAACAAAAAGGTCAAACATTGCTCCCCACAGGTATTCTAAGACGGCCTAGTCTATTTTTGCCCTTGAATATCCTGTGACATTCCTAATGTTGCCTGAAATCATTTTAATCATTCTTCTAATTTTGAATTTTTTTTTTTTTTTGCAAAGTCAAGGGGTCATTTAATGGCGTCAAACTCAATGGTTTCAATTATAAAATAGTCTCCAAATGAGCTAATGTTATTACGCTATCACGAATTGCAAGAATTCCCAGAAAACCTTGCTCCTTTCCCTTCCCTATTCCAAAAAGGTGGCCTGCTCACCTGACCTGTGACTTGCCCCACTGTGATCAGACCCTGTCAGGGAGGGAACGGTTCCTCACATTGCAGAGTTCTTGCATCTGCTCATTATTAACCCTGGCACCTCGTGTCTGTCGCTGGGATTCTATGAAGATGCAAAAATACTGTGTTTCAGATTAACCTGTAATTTCTCTTATGGAATCTTCAGTCATATGTTTGAAACATCTTGCATAACTGGGCACCTGTGAACCTGTTTGGAAAACCAGGACTCACCTGCTCTTCCTTGCTTTAATAACATCCTTGGATGTGACTTCTGCCCTCTGTGTCTATCTTGTGCAACTTGAGTTGATGGCCCTGGGTGACCCTGAATGAATCATCTCAGGTGTGGGGGTAGAAAGCCTAATAACAGGTTTTTGGAAAGACCTTTTAAGATATAATGCTAGTTATATTGTTTGCTTTGTGATAACTACACACAGTAATTTGTGTTCAGCTGGGCTGTAAGTTCTAAGTTCTCATTAGGAGCTCAGCTCTACAGTATAACATGCTACTTAAGTGATTAGTATCAACAATAGCCTAATGTGCAGCCTTGAATAATAATGCGATCCTGGCATTTGTCACATGTAATGACTTGAAAACTATTATGCTAAGTGAAATAAGAAAAAAAATTGCATGACCATATTCAAGTGTTAAACTCTTTTAGAAATGAGGTAAAATATATAGAGCTAGAATATACCATTGGAAATATAGTGGGAGAGGGAGGAAGGAGAGAGATACAAGAAAGAGACACAAAGTACCAGATTCAAGGATGAACAACCTGAGAGACGAATGTACAACCTGAGCTGTATTGCTGACAAAATTGCGTTATATTAGGGATGTTTGCTAAGTCAATTGAGCTATTTTCAACAACATTATATTATATTATATTAATTTGAAAGAGAGAGAAAAAGGCAGAGAGAGAATAGGTGCACCAGGGCCTCCAGCCACTGTGAACGAACTCCATACACACACGCCACCTTGTGCATCTGGCTTATGTGGGACCTGAGGAATCAAACCGAGGGCCTTTGGCTTTGCAGGCAAGTGCCTTAACCTCTAAGCCATCTCTCCAGCCCAATTTTAGCTATTTTATCAAAAAAGTAAATATGTGAGATGGTAAAGATGGTTCCACTATAATAACCATTTTACTATCAATCTATCTTCCCCTAACTCTTTTGTAAGCCTTAAATATATCCAATATTAAAAATGTTGCATCTTTTAAAAAACTGAATTATTTACTTGTGTGTGTATTTGTGTGTGGGTGTGAGTTCCACAGTATGTGTGTAAGGTCAGAGGACCAACTTTAAGGAATCTGTGTTCCACCTTCTTTGAGACAGGATCTATTGATACCACAAACAAAGTGTGAGACTGCAAAGGAATGTCAAAGTAGCTGGCCTGAGACCTTTGGATTCTCCGGGCTCGGCCTCCCACTACCATAGGTTGGCTAGGATCACAGATACATGTGCCATTTGCATACAGCTTTATGTGGGCGATGGGTCATTGAACCCTGGGGTTGGCAGGCTTGCACGGGTAGCTTTAAATCACTGAGACATTTCCCCAGCCTGATACAATGTATTTTTAAAAGAGCTTAGTATTGAAAATTAGATTATTTATACTTGAATCCTGGGCATATTACTTTTATCATGTTTTTTAAATCCATATATTGGTAGAATATAAATATTGAGCTATTATGAAAAATAAATGGGATCATGAATATGAATTGGCAGAGGGAGTGTAATTAACGCACGTCACATGGACTTGTCACCATCATCATTTCTTTGCAGCGTTTGATTTCCAGTACAGCACCCATGATAGTACTCAATTTTGAATTAAATATAAACCTGAAACTCTAAAAATTACAAGTTGAAGGAAAACACATACATTATCAGAACTGAAGTGATTTGATGGCACATCTAGGTATAAAGAGATATACCGTGCATGACTGATGTCACCAAGGAGGTCTGGAATCACATGATTGTACCATGGTACTGAGGAAGCTGGGGAGAAGGCAGGCCCCATAATGGTGGGTGGATGTCCAGCCAGTCCCCTGGAATGTTGCATTTTCATGGTCACAGGTAGAGTGACATTCAGCCAAGCATATGACATCATCAAAGGCCAATTGTGTTAAGACATAAAGGGCGAGAGCTGGATATGACTCAGCATTTAGAGAACCTGATCAGATCATGTTTGCAACAACATTGAAATCCAGACAAAGCTTCAGTTTAAAGAGCCTCTGTCTTGGGTGAAGGGCTTAGGCATTAGAAAGTCATGGAGCCAGAAGTGCCAGGGGTAATAGGCTAAGGATAAGGTATACACATACAAATGCTGCATCAGAAAAAGACTGGTCTAAAGGTAGAATTGAGGCCAAGTCCTCGGACTATTGAACTAGAGTTCCATAAACAACCCGTGGTCAAGATCAAGATTAATCTAAGTTCCTGGGGCATGGTTGAGTTTGCAGATAGACTACACAACCCCAGGTATATGTGTGGGGGAGGAGCGCGGAAGATCTGAGATAATATATTGATTTTGCTTCTCTTAGCACCTTCAGCACATCTCTCAAAGAGCATCATCACAGACATTCGACTTGGGAAGGTGAATTAAAGGCAACAAAGGAAAATATTACATTTGCTTTAGTTTGTAGTGGTGTGTTCTATGTGTTCCCACAATCCCCTAAAGATAGGTCTTTTTTTGTTGTTGTTATTATATTTCATGTTTGGCTCTGTTGACTATTTCACATCATAAAATTTAAGCATTTGAAAATATATGTATTGGTGGATTCTAGTTCATTCACAGAGTTCTACAATCATTGTCACAATAAACTTAAGAACATTTTCCTACTCCAAAACAAAACAAAACAAAACCTGCATACTGATTGTAGTAGACAGCTTCACATTGCTGAAATTAACTTCCAAAGTAGGCACAGTTAGGGAGGAAGGGATTTATTGAAGATAGAGGGGATGTTCCATAGCAGCAGAAGCTGGCCCACTTTAGCAGGCAGAGACAAACAGAGAGAGGAAAAGACACAGCCAGAAACTCAAAAGCCATACCACATAGCACATTTCAGGAACTCCAGACGAACTCAGGCACTTTGCATATCTGTAGACTGGAATTCTAAATCCAACACCACACTTTTGGGCTAGACCCTAAGGTCCACCCAGTGACATTACCTCCAGACAGATGGCCGCAGTTCTAAATTACAAACTTTAATAAAATCCTGAATATGTTGAGGGCCATAAATTTAAGCTACTACACCTATTGAACAGTACTCGCTCTTCCCAAGACCCTCCCTCCAGTCCCTGGTAACCACTCATCTATATTCTGTCTCAATACCTATGCCTAATGTAGACATTTCATGTCCATAAGACAATAAAGCAGGTAGCCTTTTGTGACTAGTTTCTTTCACTTAGCCTGTTACCAAACTGTATCTTTTCTGTAGCACAATTCAGAACTTTGTTTCTTCTTAAGGCTGAATTCCATCCCATCACCACATTTGTACCATATTTCATTTTTCCATTCATTCCTTTGTGGATGTATTCACTTTTTCCCCTACATGTTGGCTAGTATGAGTCAAGCTGTAATGAACATTTGTATATATCTTCGATTCTCTTGGGTATGTTTAGGAGTGTAATAGATGTCACTGTTGAAACTTCTTATTATGTTACTCAATGTTTATTTCAATTGATATTTGATAATCATCTTCCTCACCCACAGACTTCATTCTAGAGTAGATGAAGGATAAAAATGGAGAAGTCACCTGCCCTCAAGCAGCTTATATTCCTTCTTGCTTGGAAGTCCTTGAGAAAAAGAATTGAATTATTTTATTCCCTGACATCAGCAGAAGCTGATTAATTAATTTGTGTTTTAAGTCTATGGGAAAACAGGATAATAGCAATAATATTTGGACAAAACTTGGTGGGAATATAGAAAATCTGATTCCCTAACCACCTCTCTGTCCATACTTCTGACTGGTTACGGGAAGCTCCCATTAAGTGTGATGCATGAACAGCCTTTCCACCTAACTTGGACATCTCCTCCTCCCTGCACAACATTGAGCATAGACTAATGGGGCTCTTGGCTCTCACATTGCTATCTTGGTGTGAATATGATTGTGGCTTTCTGCCCAGGACTCCTCTGGGGAAGTCTCCTGATGCCCCTCCCAGCCTCTCTAATGTTCTAGTTATTTCTACTCTCTGACTATAGCTACTTTATCTACTGGGAAGAATCTCCCCCATCCTCCTTTGGATACACATTGTACACAATGCATTCTGTCGCTGAGTGTCGAGAGCCAGTCTTCATCCCCAATATCCCATAGCGTCTCCTATCTCTGGACATTTGGTTTCTTTCTTCTGGCACAGCATTGATGTGTGAAGACCAGATCTATAGGATAGTCAATCACCATTCATGAAGCTTCTAAAATTGTCCCTTTTATCTGACAACAACCAATTATTAGATTAGTTTTTTTTAAATTTAATTTATTTATTTGAGAGAGAGAGAGAGAGAGAGAGAGAGAGAGGCAGAAAGAGGCAAGGCCTCCAGCTGCTGCAAACAAACTCCAGATGCATGCGCCACCTTGTGCGTCTGGTTTACATGGGTCCTGGGAAATCAAACCTGGGTCCTTTGGCTTTGCAAGCAAGCGACTTAATTTCTGAGCCATCTCTCCAGCCCTGGGACCAGTTTTAATATTTTTTTATTTTTATTTATTTGACAGAGAAAGAGGGAGGGAGAGAGAGAGAAAGAGAGAGAATGGGCATGCCAGGGCTTCTAGCTACTGCAAACGAACTCCAGATGCATGCATCCACTTGTGCATCTGGCTAAGGTGAGTCCTGGGGATTTGAACCTGGATCCTTTGGCTTTGCAGGCAAACAACTTAACCACTAAAACATCCCTCCAGCCCTGGGACCAGTTTTAATGCACCTTGAATCTCTGTTCTCACATAGTGAATCCTCCCCTGGCTGGCTTTTGGTATTTATGCAACAGACCCTATGAGGATCCTTCTAGTAAAGTCTACAGACCTGTGCAAAAGGTTTGAATGAACATTTGCGCCTCACGCTGCTACAGCAGCACTTACTGTAAAATGTGATTTGATAACCTTTTATTCAGTGGCTCTTCAGACTACCCACACATGAGCCTTCTGATTGTGGCTTTGAATTTATGATCTTGGAAATAGATTTAGGAGCAGGCCAGCACTTGAGCTCATTTCAGTAAGACCTGGCAGCATGATCTGTCTAATGATTTAAGTTTTAGCTTGGTGGAAATCACTAAGAGTCTATGAAATGCAAGTGCTTCCTGTGTGAAGGGGATTATTTACCATCTAGCATGCTAACCACTAGAAAATGTTTGTTGGGTATTTGTGGGTGCCAGGTGCAGATTCAAGTGCTTTGTGTCTGTCAGCTTGATGGGTCCTCACGGGTCTCAAGTGAACCAGCACGTGGGAGTTGTTTGAAGCCCATTCCACATGCCCATTTCTCTCCTCAGTCCTATGCTGCAAGATATCTATAACAGTGAAATTATAAGCCTTTAATTTCCTTATCATATAGCTACCCACATTTTCTCTTTTATTTGTCTGTTACATGTGCATGTTAATGGGTGCCCTTCTGAATGTGGGCTCATATGCACATGTATGAAAATGTTCACAGAGGCCCGTGGTTCATATCTGGTGTCTTCCTCGGTTACTTTCCACTTTTTTTTTTTTAATTTAAATATATATTTTTTCTTAGCCGGGCGTGGTGGCGCACGCCTTTAATCCCAGCACTCAGGAGGCAGAGGTAGGAGGATCGCCATGAGTTCAAGGCCACCCTGAGACTACATAGTTAATTCCAGGTCAGCCTGGGCCAGAGTGAGACCCTACCTCGAAAAAAACAAACAAACAAAAAAACAAATAAATATATATTTTTTCTTTATATTATTCTGATTTTACATTCATAGTATTGGTTCCATTGCCCTCCTCCCTGTCCTCCCACTTTCAAAGGGGCCCTCATCAATGGGGAATGTGGGTCGTGAATTGTGAGGTTAGTCAAGAGTTCTGGGGGGTAGGCCCCAGTCTCGGTGCGTAATGCCCCAACTTGTGACTCTAACAATCTGTCCGCCCCCTCTTCCACGAGTTTCCCTGAGCCACATTGGGGACATTTTAGTTCTGCTTCAGTGATGAGGTTTTGGGAGCCTCTGTGTCTCTGGAGATCTGGCTTAATTGGAGTTGGATGTTCTCTGTGTTTATCTCCTTCAGCCTTTTTCTGGTGTCGTGATCGCCATGAACGCTGAACTCTTGCCCTTCCCCTGCGTTGTTCTATGGTTTCAGCTGGGGCCCTGGTGAGGTGTGGTTAGCTGATCCTCCCTTCAGGTTCATTGTCCACCTGAAAAAAGATAAGCAAATTCTCCAACAGAGAGAGAAGTTAATACTAGATAGAAGGGATGACCATATATGTTTTGGAGGGAATTTTATATGCATTGGCTCTCTTCTGGCCCACATTTGGTGGTATCTTGCTCTTGGAGACTGAGCTCATTTTTGTTCCTGGTTTTGACTTATTTCCCATTTCCAGCAATGAGTTCCATTCCACTGAGTGGATCTGTTAGCCAAATCAAGAGCAGTTGGTTACCCACCATGGCTAATCATCAGGGAAATGCAAATTAAAACAACTATGAGATTCCACCTTACCAGGGGTAAGGATGGCTAACATTAAAAAAAACAATGAAAACAAATGCTGGCGAGGTTGTGGAGAAATAGGAACAAGTTTTCAGTGCTGGTGGGAATGTAAAATGGTTCAACCCTTATGGACAGCTATATGGAGACTCCTGAAAAGGATGACCATAGACCTACCAATGGATCCAGTTATTCCCTTATTGGGCATTTACCCTAAAGGCTCCAAGCCTTAGACCAGAGACATTTACTCAACCATGTTTATAGCTGCTCAATTCATAATAGCACAAAGCTGGAATCAACCCAGGTGTCCATCACTAGATGAATGGATAACAAAGATGTAGTACATCTACACTATGGAATTCTATGTAGCAGTAAGGAAAGATGAAATAAGGAAATTTGAAAAAAAAAAAAAAAAAAAAAAAAAAAGGTCAAACATGGAACAGATCATCCTCAGTGAGCTCACCGAAGAACAAAAAGATAATCGTTGCATGGTCTCGTTTATCTGTTGCTCCTAACCTGAATCTACATGACATGCAGCCAAACCTAATAAACACTCTGAGGACCAGACAAGAGGGAGGGTGGGATGGGGGGAAGGTAAGGGTGGGAGGGAACGAGAGGGTTGGGGAAGGACAAGGGGCGGGGATACAACTGGGACCCAAAAGGAAAAGATACTATAAAACCCGTTACTCTGAACAATAGGCTAAAACATTGATCCTTCAGCAGGCCTGCAGAGGGAACACCTAGACCACAGGAATCTGGAGAGAGCATCATGAAGGCTAACCCTAATCTTGTCCTGCTTCTCTCTCTCTCCCTCTCACTCTCTCTTCCTACCTCTCCTCTCTATACTCACTTCCGCTATAATATTATCTATCT
Organism: Orientallactaga sibirica; assembly: GCA_036365145.1. Taxonomy (NCBI): domain Eukaryota; kingdom Metazoa; phylum Chordata; class Mammalia; order Rodentia; family Dipodidae; genus Orientallactaga; species Orientallactaga sibirica. The sequence goes on from JAEOAD010002373.1 coordinate 1,918,387, forward strand.
TTTTCTTCCCTTACCTTTCTAGGTGCAGACTTAAAACTCCCAGTGCCAGCACGGGATTAAACTCCACAATGAGCTTTTGATCCGAGACACCGACAAGGTCCCCCCCCCCACACACACAAAAAAAGACAGATTTCTGTCAGAGTTCTTGGTGACCCACCAAAGGTTAATGGTAAGACCCTACTATTGAAGACAGCATACATGTGTGAGACCAAACACAGAGAGACCTGGCCAGAATCTGGAAGAAGGTCAGTCCCCAGACAGTTAGCTAGTCTAGTATGAGAGGGTGCTACACGAGCAACTGGGGGAAAATGTCCGACATTGGTCCAAACAACTTGCAGTCTAAGGTACTCAGCAGGAAACCACTTTATTTTTTTGAAACAAGGATACTCACTGAGCTTGGAGTTTTAGCTTGCTTAGCGAGTGTCGTAGTCAGGTAGCTGGGATGAACATCCAAACCAGACACAGGTTAAGGGATAAAGGGGTTTATTTCAAGCTTACAGACCCAGAGGGAAGTTCCACCACTGGTGGAAAAAGCTGCTTCCATACATCCAAACACAGAGAAACCATCACCAGACAGCAAACACCAAAAACAACAAAGCACAAAAACCGGCAGCAAGCAGCAGATGGGGACCCAGGCAGAGCTCAGACTCTCTGCCTACCTTTGGGCTAGGAATCTTATTTGCCCCCAGACATGTCTTACAGCTGGACCCCAGAATCCACCCATAGTGACGCCTCTTCCAGCCAGGTGGCTGGAAATCCAAGTTACAAGCTTTAAAAAAAATACCTGAGTTTATTTGGGGACCTATCTTCAAGCCTACCACAGCTAGTCAGTAAGCCCCAGTGATTCTCCTGTCACCATCTCCCCAACACTGGGAATGTAGCCTATACTCCACTGGCAAAGTGTGTAGGGGATCTGAACTTGGGTACTTGAATTTGGATGGCAAGTGCTTTACCAACTAAGCCATGCTCACCGCCTATTTTCTTCTTGATAGCCAAAGGGATCACTTGGTTAGCCATCACCTTCTTATCTAACTTGGCTTCGTGCTTTGCAAGCTGCTCAGAAAAATTTAGCCAGGAGTTCAGTTTTTCTTTAACAAATTCTGTTATATGGTTGGAGAAAATATTAACTAATTTGTTAAGAATTATAAGCCCAGAATGTTTGAGGAGGATTTTCCTAGAGGGAAAGGGGGAGAATAGTGAATAATCAGAAATTTTTTGCATAAAAATTTCATTTCATTAAGTAATCAGCATGGGGGTGTCTGATTGGCTGATTATATGCAGAGACAAATCATTTGTTGATTTTCAGGTAAATTTCCATCAAAGTACTTTTACCTGGCAAATTGAAATTAATCCATTATTTCAAATCCGTGTATATTTATTTCACATTCAGTTATCCTGCAGAACAAAGGAGTCCCTTTCGGTCTAACACATTCATGGCTTCCACACTGAAGGCTGGCTGTAAAGGGTTTTTCAGGTGACCCATACACACCAATGACTTGGGTCTTTCCATCTAGCAAGTCTCAAGAGCTTAAGACAATCTCCTCCCTCCTCTGTGTGCTCATGTCCCTAGTGGAGACCATTTTTCTGTTGTTGCATCCTTTGCATGTAGTCACAGTGACAGTCAGTTCAGCAAAGAAGCCTGCATTTTTAGCTCACACATCAAGGTAGAGAAGGGCTACTCATACTGGTTAAGGGTCTCCTTGGAAGACATAGGCTGCTATTTGGAATAATCAGGATGCCAGTTTAAAAAGCAAATTGGCAGATGCACAAAGTGACTCATGCATCTGGAGTTCATTTGCAGTGGCTGGAGACCTTGAGTTACCCTCTCTTTCTCGCTCTGTGTCTCCCTCTGTCTCTCTTCTGTCTATATCTCTGCATGCAAATAAACAAATAAATAAAATATTTTTTTAAAAAAAAAGAGTTGGGTAACTCAATTTTTTTTTCCTCTTTATTCCTGGCTTCAAAAGGACTACTGAATCAGGCCACAGTTATCTTTTGAGAGCGCTTGGAACTTACCCATTCCCAAGAGACCTCATTCTTATCCAGCAAATGCCTGAGCTAGGATCTCTTCAGAAGCATCCACAAGACCTTCATATCAGGATAGCTGAGAAACGGAGAGAAATCACCATTTAGTAATACACTGAAGCCTCCAACAAATTCCCATGGGGCCTGAGCCAACCCTAGGGCAGAAGCCACAATGCATCTCTGCTCCACTTGGAACCTATCGAGCAGCTAATCCTACTAGACCTCCCTCATGTTTATTCTCAGACTCTGCTCAACATCCCTTTGACCATCTACCCTCTCGCCTACTCTCCCTCCCCAGCGTTGCTCTGTCTTTCTATCTCTGCCCTTTCCAGACAGCTTCTGCAACCCCCATTCTATGACACAACTTTCTCTGTTGTGACCCTCTCTGCAGAATGCTTCTGCCACCTTCCAGCCTTAGCTGATGGCAGACTCTCCAGGCAGATGGAGGGGATTTCCCTGTCATCCCACTAACACATTTATACTAAGTCACCACTCTTCTCCATGTGAAAATCTGCCCTTTGAGTACTCTGTCAAGAAGATACATGCTTTGTTGGAAGTTCCTCTAATCTCCATTTGGGATCCTGACATCGCATGTTTTCTCTCAACTTTTCAGCTTCTCAATGAGAGGGAGTCAGTTAGCTTTGTAGGCAGTGTGACTGGGCCCTGAATGCAAGAAGCAGAAGTGTCCTTAAATCGGTTCTTGCAATCTCCACTTTATTATTTTTATTAGAGATTAGAGAAGGATCTCTCCTCTCCTTATCTCTAGACTAAAGTTCCCTAGATCTTTTTTTTTTTTTTTTTTTTTTTTTTTTTTTTTAATAAACAACCTGAGCCCCTTCTGGGAGGGAATTCCCATTTCCTAAAATTTAAACCTGATCCTGGCACTGTGGTAGGTTAAGCTCAGCCCCAATACTTGGCTTCGTGGCTGGCCTCTTCTTGAGCCAGCCACTAGCCCAAACCAATCAGCCCTCACTGTGACTCATCTGAGCCTGAAGGTAAAGCCCACCACAGAAGGTTGTAAGCTGATGCCTACCAAATGGGCAGGTATCTTGGCTGGCTATTCATCTCTCCTGAACGTCCAGGTTCTGGTAATCCTCTCCACCTCTCCTCCCACATGGGCACGTGGCAGGAGCTCTCTAGACTTTCTTCTCTCTCTCTTTCTCAATCTCTTTTTTTTATTTTTTTAAATCAAATTTTCTAAAAGGTTTTATTTATTTCTACTTTCTTTTCCCAGAAGTCTTATTAGCTTTTTGCTATTATTATTATTATTATTATTATTATTATTATTATTATTTTCTTCTCTTAATCTAATAAAGAGTCTAACACTTATCCTCTGATCTATGGATTTCAATTCTGTAAATTCATAAGACAAGAATCTAGGGTACCCTAAATTTGTTGGTGCATTGGCATATTGGTACATTGAGAAGGACCCCAAAATTTCCGTTACAACAACTTCTGATATTTGTGAACAACTTAAGTCATTTTCAATATGTTTTCTTCAAATTTTCCACTTTGATCTACTCAGAGCCTTGAAATTTTTCTGAAAAACTCCATGTTTAAAATCTTAAATGCCAATATCCCATCCATTGAGTGTACACCTGTAGCAGACAGCTTCAGGTTTGCTGAGATGAACTTCCAGACCAGGCCCAGTTATGGAGGAAGGGATATTATTTATTGAAGTTCACAGATCCAGGGGAAGTTCCATAATGGCAGGAGAAACTGGCCTGCTCTCCACAGGGCCAAGCAGAGAGAGAGAAAGCCAACCAGGCACACAGCACACAGAGCAAAACTACAGCCAAAAGGTCACACAGCACACTTCAGGAACTCCTGCTAGGCACACTTTGCATATCTTTACAATGGAATCTCAAACCATCACCATACCTTAAGACTGGCCCCCAGTGACATTGCCTCTAGCAAGGTGATTGCAGATGCAAACTATAACTAATAAAACATATATAACATATATGTATATATGTATAACAAATAATAAAACATATATAAAAATATATTCAAACTACCACAACACCCTTCTCACTTCTGCTCTTTCCCTCCTTTACACCCATGCTGCTTACTTTTGACCTCATGTACAGCAACACTGCCTTGACCATCCCACTCTCTCCCACCAGCTAGGGCCTTCCTATGGCATCAGATGTCAGCATGGACTTACCTTGCCCCAGCATGCTGATGCAGTACATCTACCCAGAGAGGCTCCGGCACTAGCCTGAATCAAGAAAGCATCTCCAACACCCAAACACAGTTTGCTGAATGAAAATCACACCAGACTAGGTCACAGTGTCACCATGCGTTATTGTCACTGGATTCTTAGTGCTATTGATAACAGTGCACAAAATCTATCTCAAGTCTCAAACTCTTGCTTGTGCTTTACTTATTACCATGCCATTTTACAAATGAAAATGAGCTATTGTCGCATCCACACCATTTTCACATAAAGGTCGTGGCATGAAATAATCTGAATTATTACACATCAGCCAACTTAAAGGGAGTCAGTCTATACTCTGATCAAAATAAATCCATGCAAGAAACATATACAAAGAGAAGAAATTTTCTGCACACTAAGCAATTATGGAAGTTGTCAGATACCTCATAACTGAGCTTATCTATTTTTTTCCAAATATATCCTACAGGTTTTTGATGTCTGGTTTTGTATGAAATACATGAATATGCATATATGATGATGGTATATTAAACACGTGCTTTCAAAGGTTTTTTTTTTTTTTTTTTTTTTTTTTTTTTTTTGATGTAGGGTCTCACTCTAGCTCAGGCTGACCTGGAATTCACTATGTAGATTCAGGGTGGCCTTGAACTCATGGCGATGCTCATACCTCTGCCTCCTCAGTACAGGGATTAAAGGCAAGCACCAACACACCCAGCAGAGATTTTCTATTTTATTTGTTTATTTATTTTTGGTTTTTTAAGGTAGGGTCTTTCTCTAGCCCAGGCTGACCTGGAATTCACTATTAAATCTCAGGGTGGCTTCAAACTCACAGTGATCCTCCTACCTCTGCCTCCTGAGTGCTGGGATTAAAGGCGTGTGCCACCATGTCCAGCAAAGGTTCTCAATAAGCATTTCATATATGCTATTTCCATTAGAGGCTAAGCTCCAAAAGTATAAGGACCTTTGTCTTGTCTTATATTGCTATTTTAATGCCTTTTTCTAGGGTATTGAGTGATACGTAGATCAAAAGCTGTTTTAATTATGAGATATTTTTCAGGAAATGATGTAGAACAAGCAATATTCTTGCTATCCCAAGTCATCTCAAGAAAAAGAAGCACCAACTAACAATAAGTGTCCATTAATTGCAGATTTTTAAAATATTTTATTTACTTATTTGATTGAAAGAGTGAGGGGTTAGATAGACAGAATGGATGTGCCAGGGCCTCTAGCCACTGCAAAGGAATTCCAGACCCATGTACCATTTTGTGCACCTTGCTTACTTGGGTACTGGGGAATCAAACCTGGGTCCTTAGGCTTCACAGTCAAGTGTCTTAACCTCTAAGCCATCTCCCCAATCCTTTCTTTGTTTTTAATAATTCCAGGTATTTCTAAAGTCCTAGCACTATGTCATGGAGTATTCAGAATTCAGGGTTCTTTTTTAAAATAGTTTTTTTTTAATATTTTATTTATTTATTTGAGAAAGAGAGAGAAAAATGGGTGTGCCAGGGCCTCCAGCTGCTGCAAATGAACTCCAGATGCATGCACCTCCTTGTACATCTGGCTTTATATGGGTACTAAGGAATCAAACCAAGTTCCTTTGGCTTTGCTGGCAAGCACCTTAACCCCTAAACCATCTCTCCAGCCCAGAATTCAGGGTTCTTATTATCAGAACTTCTAATTTATTTATTTATTTTTTTCTTTGAGACAGAGAGAAAGGAAGAGAGAGAGAGAGAATGTTTGTGCCTTTAGAGCCTTTAGCCACTGCAAATGAACTCCAGACACATGTGCTACCTTGTGCATCTGGCTTATGTGGGAGCTGGAGAACTGAACCTGGGTCCTTAGGCTTCACAAGCAAGCGCCTGAAACTATTAAGCCATCTCTCTGGCCCTATCAGAATTTCTGCTTCTAGCAAGCACTGTTCTTTCTGCCTAGAAATTTATAGATCCTCCCTTCATTTGCACTGCGTGTGGATTAAGCAAGACCTTGGAGTTAATTAATAGTAATTCACAAGACACTTTTAAAAAGCAGACTTAACTTTGGACCTTACTTTGTAAAGCACAGTATTCCAAACTTCACGAGCCTCAAGACAACTAAGTGTCCCTCAGGTGGTTTCTGAGACACTGAATTGGACCTCACCTGTAGCTGGGATATAACAAGTGACTTGCTACCAAGGTAACAACAACAACAAAATCACAAGATTGCTCTCAAACCTTGGGATCTAGTAAGTTTTCTGAGAAAGTTGCACAGGAGCTTACATTTCCAATGATCAGTAGCTACTTTACATGAATTAATCAGATGTGCAGAAATGCAACAATAGTACCACATATAGTACTGTAAGAGCTGGCTTCTCCCTACTGGTGAGTTCCTCTTTGATCAATAGCAAAAAATGAAAATACCTTAGAAGTACACAATCTTTTTCTGGTAGTGTATGTATATAAACATCTCCTATTTAAAATATTCTTTTTGAGGTAAATTATTCATATTTAAGTTTTAAACATCCCACTCATAACTAATGTATTTAACATGGCTGTTCTAACCTCTCAAAAATATCTCCTTGTCCCCCTCCATATCTGCTCACCTAATGTAATGGTGGCATGTGCCAGGGTCAGGTGTGGGGGTTAATCTTTGTTTCTTCATCCAGAGTCCTACTAAAAGGGTAAACTGCCTCCTGCTGAGTGGCCTTTTGTCCACACTGGCTTTCTATATTCACTGCTATTGCTATAACTGATCCTTATTGACCTCACACTTACAAAATGCTATGGCCTTTAGCCACAAGACCTGCATATTGTTCCTCATTAAAAAAATATTTTATCTGTTCATTTATTTGAGAGAAAGAAAGTATTGAGATTACTGGCATTCACTTCCATGCCCATTCTAGATGATTTTTTTTTAATATTTCTATTTATTTGCATGGAGAGAGAGAGAGAGAGAGAGAGAGAATGAGTGCACCAGAGCCTCCAACCACTGCAAATGAACTCCAAATGCATGTGCCCCTTTGTGCATCTGGTTTTACATGGGTACTGGGGGAATCGAACCCAGGTTGTTAGGTTTTGCAAGCAAGTGCCTTAACCCCTGAGCAATTTCTCCAGTACAAGATGATTCTTTTTATATTGGTTCTGACTTTTTTTAGATTTTTTATTTTATTTTATTTCAGTGAATCACACATAGAAAGAGAGAGAGTTGGCACGCCAGGATCTCAGCCATTGCAATCAAGCTCTGGATGCTTGCATCACCTAATGGGCATGTGCAACCTTGTGCTGGCTTCACCTTTGTACATCTGGCTTACCTGGGATCTGGAGAGTTGAACATGGGTCCTTAGGCTTCACAGGCAAGCACCTTAACTGCTAAACCATCTCTCCAGCCCTGGTTCTGACTTCTAAGTCAGAGATATTATTTATGATATTATTATGATTTTTCAGTTTCTTCTCCATTACCCACTTGTCTCAAGTATGCCCTTGTTATATTTATGTAATAGACTATTGGTGGCAAAAATCTCCTGCTCTTATTTCCTCTTCCTTCTCCTTTCTTTAATATTGGTAACACTATTTATTAGGAAGGCCCAGGTGGATTTATGCAATGATATTTCTGGTGCCTGGGCCAAGCAAGTTTCTAAGTTCAAAATACTCCTCTTGAGGTGATTGAAGAACTTGTCTTGCAATGAAAAGTATACTATAAAAAGAAATTTCATCATGGAGAGATTGCTCAATGTTTAAGACACTTGCCTGCAAAGCCTAATGGCCCAGGGTTCAATTCTCCAGTATGCACTCAAAAAGCCAGATGCACAAAGTGGCACATGCATCTGGAGTTTGTTTGCATTGCCTAGAGATCCTGGTGCACCCATTCTCTCTCTCTCTCCTTTCTGCTCTCTCTCTCTTTCTCTTTCTGTCTCTCTCTGCTTGCAAATAAATAAATAATATAAAAAAGAAATTCCCCAAAGAAGAATGCATAAGACTTTTAAGTTAAAAAGGGACTCCACTGAGTCTATATGCGAACACTGGCATCTGAGTGGAAATACTACTAAGAACTGGATACATTAGACCAAAAGGCAGATATGTGAAGCCCTGAGTTAACATTCCCTGAGGTGACAGCAAGGAAACAAAGCAGCATGGTTAACAGAAAAATCGGGAGAGGGCTGGAGAGATGGCTTAGTGGTTAAGGTGCTTTCCTGTAAAGCCAAAGGAGCCATGTTTGACTGTCCAGGTCCCACATAAGCCAGACACAGAAAGTGACACACGTCAGCAAGATCTCACATGTGCACAAGGTAACACATGCACCTGGAGTTCAATTGCAGTGGCTGGAGGCCCTAGCATGCCAATTCTCTCTCTCTCTCTCTCTCTCTCTCTCTCTCTCTCTCTCTCTCTGTCTCTCTTGTGTGACTCTCTCATTGAAAAAAAAAGAAAAAGAAAAAGAAAAGTTGGGAGTGTGCAGTAGCATGGGAACCAAGAAAGCCTGAAAATCCAGGACGTAAACAAACAGTACAGTTCTCCAAAGTCAAGGTCTGCAGGTTGGGGACTTCTACTGATTGAATTCTCACTGTGACAGAGCCAGAGTTGTCCTTAGCACTGCCAGATGAAGAAGAGGGGTTCAGGGAGCAGAAGGTACAACAGAAAGCCAGGAGGATGTTATGCTTTTGAGTGTGTTGGATGAAGGAGAGGAAAAAAGGGAAAGACACAAAGGAGAACAAGGGTGTCTAAAAGAACAGCATGAGACAGCCACAAGAGCAATGGCAGAGGGGGCAGAGATGTTTGCGCACCGAGTAGAAGCTGCCAACAGACAGCAAAATGTTGAAAATGCAATGAAAGTTACATAATTTGAGGCTGAAGGTCATGAGCAGAGTTCAAGGGGTCAGTTGGGAAAAGGGGGATTATCATGTCCCAGAAATCACAGGCAACAATAAAAACAAATCTAAAAGTAGTCAAAATACATAAGAGGAACTGAGGGGAAATAACATCAGAAGCAACCCATGTGGCCAAGGGTATAAGGAGAGAGATTTTAAGGAGTAGGGAGAGGGAAAGAAGAGGAAGCCCGTTGAGATAACTTGGATCTTGTCATCAGTTTTCTAGTTTAAGGTCAGGAATGCTGTCACCTGCCAAAAGTAAGAAGGTCAAGGGGAGTGGGACCTGGAGGACTTGTTTAGTTATGGAAAGTCCACGGTGAACACGTTACACAGGAAATCCATGAGTGGTATCTACCAGAAGGAATATGTTGCAAGGTAGAAAGAAGAACGCATCCTTTATTTTCCAGGGGAATTTCAAGCTGTCTCCATAGTATTCTCGTCAAACTCTCCAGATCACCCCAAAGTCACAGGCAACAAAGACAGACTTGATCCCCCTTCCATAGACCTGGGTAACTAGATATACATCTCTTCCATCTCCTAGCTATTGTGTTTATATGCTTTAATTTTTAACAGAATTCAGCTTTTGAGGCTCAAGGAAATGTGCTATGATGTACACGGGCATTACCAAGGTATTTCATGTCACTAAGAGTTTCAAAGGAAAGACACAGTGTGGGAGGGCATTGTGATTGCGTGGAAAGATGTATGGCTAGCAGGGGACAGGGCTGAGACTGAAACATGAAAGAAGATGAAGTAAAAGAACTGGATGAAAGATCCAAGCCTTTTGGACCCAGGATCACAGTTTTCAATCAAGAATGACTCTGCCCCCAGGAGGTATTTGGCAACGTGGAGTGATAGTTTAGAGTCCCAGCTAGGGGAGATGCCACTGGATTCTAGTAGGCACAGGCTGGCCCTGCTGCTCAATATACTGCAATCCTCCTCTACAAAGAATGTTCAGCCCCATGATGTGAATAGTGCCAAGGTCGTGAGACCGTGATCGAGGGACCCAGGAGAAAAGGAAAACTTTGGCAGGCGCCGAGTCTTTGGAATCTCGTGCCAAGCAACTGACGATGATGGTTGAAGGCATTGATTTTAATTCTAATATAACATAAAACATCCTCATTATTTTCCAAGACATGATTAAGTAATGTTTTAGTGTTCACTGGCCTAATTCAAAGAATTTATATATTCTAAGGTGGTAAAAGGCAATTTTCACACTCTGTAAACACATGCCTTCTTTGGCTATATGCCACACAGCTAGTCATAATTGGATAGTGGGTTGTGGGTCAGTTGCTTATGCTGACAATAGAGATTGGTGTTTTATGTAGTGACGCATCATGCAATGCGGTTACACTCTGGCTCCATGTTAGCTTCTACATGCTGCCTTTGCAAGGCTAGATCCAGAATCTCATAGAGCTATCTTCCTATCCATTCTGTTTTCCATCACTCAGTTACAACCATCATCTGAAAATACACACACACACACACACACACACACACACACATAAAAATCCAAATACATTGCATGACTAATTAGAAAGAGAAAAAATCATGTTTGCTGTGGTATGTGATTCTGAGGGAGATAACTGAAGGGAAAAGAATGTCAGGATGAAATGGAAAGAAAGAAAAAGAATGGGAGGGGGAGAAAGAAGAGTTTCCGTATGGCATGTCCAAAGAGGAGTGGAATTAAAGATTGAAAAGCAAGAACAATAGCCTGGCAGTTGAGTAACCTTTGCCGGCAAGGGATTTATAGAAGTTAGTGGTGCTTCAAGAAAATTAATAGTGTGCTTGATGCCTTTTGAAACAGGAGTCTGTTCTCAGCTTTTCATCTTCTGTGCCTGTGTTGTATGTAAATCAGGCTTCATGGTATGTTAGAACTGCAAAGATGATTTAAAATGCCTAAATGTGTTATGGATCATTTGTACATCTGCTCTGCACTTTAAACAGCAGCCACTGATTTGAAAACTCAGCTACTCCAGCCGAATCACATGAAACTTCAGGATGAAGTCAAATGCAGTTGTCTGAGGAAAGCCATCACTTTCTCCCACTTCTTCCAGGTAAGTATCACAGATGTTCAGTGTGGGGGTGTTTGCTTTATGGAGACGATATGAGTGAGACTGAAATGGAAGAAATCTCGCAATGCTCTTTGCCCACCGAGTCTCTCCTTCTCTTGCCCTGTCCTCGGAAAGAGGGGAAGATGAAAAAGATAATATCCAGTACCAGACCCCACTAACTTTTCTAGTGCACCCTGCTAAGGAGTAATTATTTCTGGAGAGCAGACCCAGCCAAGCAGAGGACTCCTGATTTACCCACAGTAGCAGATCATCAATGAATTTCATTTACTGAGCAGCTAAACCTCCCAAACAAGTGAGATAATAATAATAATAATGTGTCACCAGCCCAAGTCTGTATCCAACAGCGGGTCAGGTACTTCAGCTACAGAGAAGTAACTTCAAAAGAAGGAATGCCTGGTCTTAAAAACATTCTTTACTCACAAAAAAGATTTGCAAAACTTACTGCTCTAAGAACAAACAAAACATGTTTTTGACAACTAAACTTCCCTCATGAAATGAATTTCGTGTCTCTGCTGACCACATTATATCATTATAGTTCATTTATGTTAGTGTTCCAATAACACAAAGGTCTTTTTAATGTTTGGTTACTTATTTTGCTTCATGGTGTATGTGCGCGTGTATGCATGTTTATGTATGTGAAGGCACATGCACACATCTGTACGCATGTGCAAGGAGGTCAGAGGACAACCTTAAGTGTCATATGTCAGAGTTGCCACCCCACTTCTTTTTAGACAGTGTGCTTCATTGTCCTGGAACTCACGGAGCAAGGTAGAGTGGATGGACAGTCCAGGGATCCTCTGTCCCTGACTCACCAGCATTGGAGTGACACCCCTAGCATTTTTATGTGGATTTGTGGGATAAAACTCAAGTCCTCATGCTTTCAAGACAGTTTCCTGACAGAGCTATCTCCTAAGTTCCAGAAGTCATATATATATATATATGTATATATGACATGCCTTGCTCTGGCTCCTGAGCCTTGACTTTGATGTGTGACGCTCACATGAATGAGGGAGTCGCAGTGATGAAGCAGAGATCCATGAAGCATCCATGTCCATCCAGGTAGTGTTGGACCACAAAGGTCTACTTCTTCTACATCTTCACTTTGCTGTGCTCGTATGTACCAAGTAGAAGAACCGAGGGAGGCGATATAAAATGAAGACCGCTTGCATGAACACATGACCCCAAATTTGAAGGAAGAGGATCATAGCTAGATAGCCTTCAGGCCACTTGACAGCTTTAAGAGGCACAGAAAATTTTAAGTTCCAAAACTATGTGCATTCGCATTCGCAGCAGCAGCAGCTCATGGACACTTAATAGTGGTAACAACTCTGTCTGAGGATCCCTCTTCCCACTTTCTGGTTTCCTTCTTTGATCTTTCTGACTAAAATCACAGTATCTGAAGTTTTTTAAATTATCCATGCTATAGGGTAAAGGAAGGAACAGAGGCTGAAGGTTTGGGTGGGCATGTTTTTCATCTGTGTTCTCCATGAAAGAGCTTCTGGCCTCCTGAGAACATTCCACTTGGAACATGCCTATGCTGAGGAGATGCATTTCAATGCCATTTAATTTAAATTTACATTGACACTGCTGCATGTGGGTGGTGGCCACTGTGTTGGTAAGTCGATTTCTAGCTATACCCCCTTTTTGAATGTGTATTCACTTTTTCACACATGTCATCTTGCCTTTGACTCTTACAATCCACTACTCTCATTCAACAAGATAGTTACTGCTTTCAAACTGATTTTGAAAAAATATTCACTAGAATTTTTTTTGCAATATTTTAGGTGCTTGTAACAAATGAACCATATAATTTGATTATAAGAATAATGTATATTCCTATTTCAGATGGATTTCAACACATTTGAAAAAAATCAAAAACAAAAACCTATGTATCTAGACTTATTCTGTTTCACTTGAATTTTGAGTTCCAAGCTGACTTGGAAGGTTCCTTTATTCTGAGAATATTCTTAGCCACGCAGTCTGGACTCTAGCCTAAACTGATAGATTAACTCGTGTAGTTCTCATTAGCATTAATGGGAGTGACCAATGCAAATGAAGTGAGAAAAAGGGTCTCCTTGCCTCCTCTGGCTTTCAGTTAATCAGTATTTCTGGCTAAACTTTCATGCTTTGTGCCCTATCTAAGATGCTAAAGAAAAGACAGCTAAATTTCTTTTTGGTTATTTATTTATTTATTTATTTTAAGTTATTGGTATTTTTGCAGTGAGTATGTGTGGTTGGGTGTGTATGCATGTTGTAGATGTATGAGTGCGAGTGGGTTTGTGAGTGAACGTGCACATGTATGATGTATGCATGTGGTAGGCAGAGGTTGATGGCAGGTGATGTTTAGTCTCCACTTGCTTTTTTGAGACAGCATCTCTCACTAATCCTGAACTCAGTGAACCCTGAGGATCTACTTATCAGTCCAGCGCTGAGATTGCTGAAGTATTTCTCTATACCAGGTTCATATGTGGGCGCTGGGAATCTGAATTCGGGTCCTCATCTTACATGCAAACACTTTACCAACTGAGCCATCTCCCCAGACCATGTTTTATTTATTTATATTTATGTTTTTGACATAGGATTTCACACTGAAGTCTACACTGGCCTCAAACTCATAGCAGTTTCCCTGTCCCTGCCTTCTGAATGTTAGGATTGCAAGAGGGAGCCACCATGCCTAGCAAGCCAATCGAATTCTGTGTAGCAAAGTTGGTTAATCACTATGCTCCTTGACTTAACCCTATGCCTAATATTGCCCGTCTGAACAAGGTTTGTATGAACTCTTGCCCTGGGGCTGAGGGTTTGTTAAGCTCCAAGTTAAATGTGAGGCAATGTGTTGTTAGAGTCACCACGGTCATAATATCAAGCAAAGTTGCTTTTTTGTTGCTGTGTCAAATGTCAGTTAAAATACAAACAGGAAGGAACAGGAATCTAGTAGTGAATGTACCTTTCAGACTTTTCTCCGCACGGTAGACGTTATTGTCGTTTATCTGGTGCTTTCCTGTACTAAGTGAGCAGAGTGCGTTCTTGGCTTCCAGGCGTCTGTGGTTTCACATTCTGAGTGACAGAAAGCAGGGGCGGATTTATATAAACATCTGAATGTGATTACTCCCATACTAGATGTAAAATGGAGCAGAGACAGGAAAGAACTAAACTCATGTTCCTGAGGAGTGGACATCTTTGTCCAGGGTCAGAGCCAAGAGCAGAGGAAGAAGCAGATGATGTCCTCTTCTTGCCTTAGCCTTCCTCTGTGACAAACTCTTCCTCCCCTCCATCCTCTCAGATTGTCTAATTCTCTTTACAGACTCTCCAAGTCAAGTTTACTGTAACTACAGTTTTTATATTCTATCTAGAGCAAAAACACATTTACCAAGATTCCAGTTCAGGACTGGAGAGATGGCTTAGCAGTTCAGGTGCATGCCTGTGAAGCCTAAGGACCCAGGTTCGATTCTCCAGGTCCCATGTAAGCCAGATGCACAAGGTGGCGCATGCCTCTGGAATTCATTTGCAATGTCAGGAGGCCCTGGAGTGCCCATACTCACATTCTGTCTCTCTCTCTTTCTATCTCTCCCCTCTCTCCCTCTCCTTCTCTTTCTTTCTGCCACTTTCTCTCTATCTCTCTTTCTCAAATAAATAAATAATATTTTAAATATTAAGTGTTATTCCATCAGTGTTATGGGAAGAAGAAAGCATAAATCTATCTGTTTACAGTATTAATTCAATTGACAAATTCTTCATGCTATTAGGGCAGAGTAGAGGCTTAGACGCTCTCAGTGGGCATTGATTTTTTTAGAGATCATGTTGATAGTAAAAGGTAGAATGTGGGAAAGGTGAAAACATGGCTTTTATCTACGTTGGTCATCAGCCTTAAGACAAAGGAAGTTGGTGAAGTAATTTCCTATCTAAATTCTCCTTCCCTACCCAATAGAAACTCCCCTCATTTCCACTTCACAACCACTCCACAAATATAAAATTCATTCACAGGACCTTAGATTTCTCTAACCTATCACCCCAGGACATGATTAGCTCTTCCTACTTACCTCACTAGACTCTGCTTGCTTCAAAGAGAGGATGGCTATTGATCACCTGTCTGAGACAAGATCCATTGACTAGAAGGAGCTGGCTGATCCTTGATTCTCCAGGCACAATTCAAATGCCATGCCCTGAGAGTGGGCACTCCTGCGAGTTCTATGGTTCAGAGAGGGCAGTTCATAAACACACCTGTGAAGATGCTCTCGTGAGCCAGAGGGCCTTTTGCCTTTAATGACACTCAAGCGTTTTACCTATGCCCTTTTGGAAACAATCACTTCTGTAGGGAATCTTTCTATTCTCAAGGCTTTCCTTCTATTATGTTGAAACTACTGGGGGGCAGGGAATAGCAGCACAGTAGAATCATGGTAGATTTGGGTTCCATACTCTGTAGGAAGTTGGTCATTTATTTCACACAGAAGTGAAGTCCATTTCGAGATGGAGGCAACCATGTGAAACACTGAGTGAAATGTGACACAAACCTCAGGTCTGAGTTCCCCAGCTTGCTTAGTCAGTTACATCTCAATTACCTTTGCCTTTAAAACTCAATAAAGCCAGATTCACAAGGTGGCACATGCATGTGGAGTTCCTTTGCAATGGCTAGAGGCCCTAGCTCACCCATTTCTCTCTCTCTCTCTCTCTCTCTCTCTCTCTCTCTCTCTTGCTCGCTCTTTCTCTCCCCCTCTCTCAAATAAATAAATAAATAAATAAAATATTTTTTAAAAAATATACAAACCTCAATAATCAAGAGACACTGGAATTGTGTAAGCATTTTCCTCATTGTCTTTGGCTATGTTGCTCCTTGGGGGTTTAGTACTAACAATCTCCCATAAGATGTCCCCCAGAATAGGTATGGACTCAGTGTCTTATATTTTCAGCACCCTAATGTTCTTTTGGGGGTACCTCATCCTCCTTCTGAAAATAGAATAGGACATCCCTGGTCCTGCTTGATGCCCTATCTTATTTCTTACAAACGGCAATCTAATTTGCTGTCTCCTGAACGCCATGCATTCCTGAGCTATCTCACTTTGTTTGATGAATTTATCTTCATTTTTTTCTGCAGATTTGATTCATTTGTGTTTTCCCTAAAGGTATTTAATTATGTTATCTCCTTACTTAGAGCCTCTTTGGACAGGAGGAAGCAAGAAGATGTAGAGGATAGTGATGCTTAGTGACATCAACTGGAGCCTGATTTTTATTCTGTTAATGAATCCCCAGATAACCTCTGGAAAATCGGTGAGCCTCTTTCAGCCAAAATTTCTTCACCTTGAAAAACTGGGAAAAGAACAATGTACCCCTGGAGGTGACTGTGGGGAATAATTAACAAAATGAAATTAATAAAGTGAAAGTAATGTATAAATCAGAGCATTTGGGAGGATCACAGGGATAGTCTGCCTTCCACCCAGATTAATTGCAATATTGCTACTTTGGAACATGAGCATTTTTTTAGGATGGGTAGGAGGAAACCTTTGAATTTGGTAATGAATTTTCATCTGTTTTAATGCTTCATGCTCAGAGAGCCCATAAGGAAAGTGATATTAATACTTTTTACAAAATCAGCTGTTTCCATGTGTCTTTTTTCCTCTATTTATATCTTAATAACAAGTCAGGGCTGGTTTTATAAAGAAACCACAGGGGAATGCCTCTCCTCTTGTCATAAGTTATCTCCTACTCCAGATCTGACACCTAATTTTTCAATCCCCAGAGTAGAAAGTTATTCCTGTGGCTCTCACAATCTTTTGATTCTTTAGTAAGTCCCAAACATGTACCTTCATGGATGACCTAATGACAACAAATGAAGTGGTATTGCTCATTTATTCATCAGAATGAGCTTACACATAAGTCAGCCAAGTCATTTAAAAGGATATGTATGTGCATCCTATGAAATACATCTCTTTATGCACCATCCTTTTTAAATATTTAGTTAGTTAGTTAGTTGAGAGAGAAAGAGGTAAGTAGAGAAAGAGAGAAAGAGAATGGACACGCCAGGGCTTCCTGCTGCTGCAGACAAACTGTAGACGCATGTTCCACCTTCTACATCCGGCTTATGTGGGTCCTGGGTAATCGAACCTGGATCCTTTGTCTTTGCAGGCAAGTGCATCACCTCTCCAGCCCTATGCATCGTTCCTGAATCATGAACTCAACCAATGCTGGAGAAATTGAGGAATTAGAAAGGATTGAAATCAATAAACAGCTTGCGTGCATACTAGTTCTACTATGGGTTCACTCAGTATCTTTAAATATTATTTAGTTTGGAACAGATATGGATCACTATAAAAACTGTGAATATGGGCTGGAGAGATGGCTTAGTGGTTAAGGCATATGCCTGTGAAGCCTACGGACTCAGGTTCAATTCTCCAGGTCCCACGTAAGCCAGATGCCCATGGTGGCACATGCATCTGGAGTTCATTTGCAGTGGCTAGAGGCCCTGATGTGCCCATTCTCACTCTCTCTCTCTCTCTCCCTATCTCTAATAATTTTTTTTAAAAAATTGTGAATATAACATAGATTCCATGTAACTATTTCTTTTCACATTTAACAATACTGTGACATTTGTCATAAATATATTAAGCAAACCCTTTTCTTGGAGTTATTTGGGTTTTACCTTGTTTTCTTTGTCTATTTCATGATCTCATTAACTATCTTCTTAGCTGTGACAATTTCTCAGATGTTTCTTATTTTTCATGATCTTCATGAACTTGACAAATACTGGTCAGTGCTTTGTAGAATGCTCCATGACTGAGATTTTCTGCTGGTTTTTTTTTTTTCTTTCAAAGATTCAATTGATGTTCTTGATTTGGGGGAGGAAGCTATAAAGTTTCATCCTCATCCTAACAAGAGAACATATTATCAACATGGTTTGATCTTCAGAGCTGTCAAACTGAAAAGGAATGTCCCCTGTACAGGACAATTTCCATGGAACTCATCTGCTGGCTGCCCCATGGGAGCATGCCTGATCCTGGCTTTGTCCTAGAAATCTCAGTGTGTATGTGAAATGTGCAACTTTCAAGTAGGCTCCTTAACCACTAAAGCGTCTCTCCAGCAATTGCCTGACTTTCTGCTGTTTGTTAGCCTGTGTGATCTACGGTCACCTATTTGCAGACCCTTTTGCACATATATGGGAAACAAAGTTTTTTAAGTAAAAAAGAGACATTATTAGATTTGATGCCCTTTGCTCTATACTCTACAATCCACTTCTAGTAGAAATAGCAGTGGGGGCACGAGTTAAGGGTGACCATGGAGAAAAGACATCAGGTCAGCCATTGCTTCTATCACTCCAAGAGGCTATGAAGACCCCAGCTCAGGTGTGATATGCAGACAGATCTCTCTAAGTATGGTTTGGTTTAAGACTATGACACAAAATATGTAATATGGACAAAGGGACCAAAGGAATGATTAAAACTCTGAGGACTGTGATGTGTTGGGCTAAAAAGTGGGAGTGAAGAAGGCATCAGACGTACTATCGATGTTTCTGTCATGGGAAACTAAAGGAATAGGGCATGTTAGCAGTTACCTTCTTGTTGCTGGGACAACACACCAAACCAGAAGAAGCTTATGAGAGGAAAGGATTTATCTGAAGCTTACACTTTTGAGGGAAGGTTTCATTATTGAAGAGAAGGCATCTGGGACATCACATCTCCACACAAAGCGGAGGATGACTGAGTGAGGCAGTTCTCAACATCCAGCAGGGCTGGACCTCAGGGTCTGTTCCCAGCGACACACCTTCACCAGTAGGACTCCACCCCTTCCGCAAGCTGGGGAATAAGACACTAGGGCTGGAGAGATGGCCTAGCAATTAAGGTACTTGCCTGCAAAACCAAAGGACCCAGGTTCAATTCCCCAGGGCCCACATAAGCCAGCTGCACAAGGTGGCACATGTGTCTGGAGTTTGTTTGCAGCCATTGGAGGCTCTGGCACAGCCAGTCTCTCTTTCTCTCTCTGTCTCTCTCCCTCTATCTTTCTCTCTTTCAAACAAATAAATGAAACTAAAATATTTAAAAAATACAATCACAAATAAAGAAAACTAAAATATTTTTGAAAATACAAGCACAAGGCTATAGGGAACATTTTATATACAAATCACTACAGGGTGCAATGGCCTGAAGGAAGGTAAGGAAGAAGCGGGGGTTTGCAGGAGCAGACAGAAATATCTCTGAGTTGTAAAACTGGATGCCTTAAATGAAAACCTGGAAACACAGATCAGTATCTAAAAAAGAGAGGTTGGGGTCAGATAACTAGATTCTTCAAAGCACAGGTGGTAACTTCCATTATACTCCAATAAATATTTTGGAAAATGAGAAAACTACAGTGTCTTGCATAGGAGGGTACAGAGGGAAGGAAGGCAGTGAAAGGAGGTATTCAAAGCATACCTTCTTCAAGATTTTCTCTCCATCATCATGAACCATTGTGATTAGGAGTTCATACTTGAAGCTTCCGAGTTGCTTCCTATCCTTCTCCACTGCCCACTTAAGGCCTCAGCGTTTGAGTTCTACCTCTTTGCCTCTGTTAAACACCAGCCAATCTCTTAGACTCCTCCTTCCATCTTTCCATGGAGGTTATAGAAAAATCCCTGTTGTCTTCCTTTCAATGAATTTAGTTCAGTTCCTTCCCTGGCTGTACTTTTTTCAGTCTCTATGTGAATTTCAAGTGGAGAATGAGTTCAAGACCCTATCTTCTTTCTGGGCTGTGTGGTTCTGAACAAAACCTCCCTGAGGTTCAGTATAGCGATCTATAAAGTAGAGGTTTCTCGTCCTGGTGTGCTTGTGTGGACTGAAAGTTTTAATTTAGGTCAAATATCTGCTCCTGACTTGGCCCAAAGCTGATGCCCCATTAGTACTCAGTCCTAATTCCTGCTCTCTCCTCTCCCCTATTGTCACTAGCCTTCTTGCCTTTGTCTTTCTACTACAGTTCAAGCTTTTTGAGGCAAACTGATGGGATATACATGAATTTACACTTATGTCCCTTTCATAGCACACAATATGGACACAGTAAATAAAGATACTTATGTGTGTCAACATTCCCAATAAATACCTCTATACAAACCTGAGACATTGTAGACCTTGATATATACCCATAAGAAATGAAACCCACTTGTGCTTTTTAAACTGTATTCTAGTCAAAGGAAAATATGGAAAGGAAATCTTCATATAAATCCAAAACAAGTACAGTTCTGAATTCTAAGTCTCTGGGGCACTCATGTGTCACCAGGGGCACTGCTCCTTTTGGAGGTAAAATATTAATCCAGGCTATCACTGGAAAGAGCAGCACCCTAACCGACCCAGTGGGCAGCCAAGCTAACGTCCTGCCCCTTTGGCACCTGTGGCCAGGAGATGGAGCATGAATCACAAGGGCCTGGCACCAGGCCAGCATGAAGTCAGGCCGGTTTCCCGAACTCTCACCTGAAGTGCTCTTTCAAATCACATTTCCCAAACTGCCTGCCTCCTGTGTCTTATTTTAACTTTGTTCATGTCCATAAAAATGAAGAATGAGAAAGAACTGCTCCCTTATAAAGAAAACTGGTGTCAGGATATCAAAGGCCACCATGAGCTTAGGGGGAAAGTGATGAGAGGAGAGGGTGAAGAGAGGGAGCTAGGCAGTCTCTGTTTTGCGGTGATATTGACTGTGACCCCTGGCCAATGGCTAAGGTCTCTGAGCATCAGTTTCCTTATCTGTAAAGTGGGGAGATCTGATTATTGTTTTAGCATCTTTGTGAAACTCTTGTAAGGATCAAGTTAAAGCATGAAAATGCTGACAAAGTGAATTTTCCTCTAATTCTTTAAAGGGTTAAAAAAGGGGGGAAACTTAATGAATTCCCCAGTTACTCATAATTTCTCTTCCTAAAATTTCTAGTTGTTTGGTCAAATATCAAATGCTAAGTTTAGCAAAAACATATTGCAGAAAAAAATTAAATGGGAGGAGACTCTATTTAAAAATAAATCAACAGCAATCTACTATCATATGAAAAAAAAAGTTTGCTCAATTGTGAAGTTTCAAATTTCTCATTGATTGAACCTTTGTTGGTTGAGGCATGAATTCTTTGACCCATCTTGAAGTTATCCTGACAAGTCCTTAACTTCAAAGGACCTCTAGTTTATGTATCTGCTTGGAACACAATTATTCCTTCGAAACAGATATTTTTTAATCCTGTCTTTCATGCATCCTTATATCTATCAATTGCTTTTGTCCACACAGATGCTCAAGAAATTACAGTTTGGTACCATTTAAACGTTCATACAGAGAAGCAGAGTAAGAATCTGGGGAAATAATCTGTCACTTGTTTGTAATAATCGTCTTAAATAAGCAGTGTGTGGCTCATCCAAAGCTTGCCTGAGCTAGACAAAGAAGGCCGTCAGCCGAGCCTCAGACGCTGAACTCTGAACTCTGGCTGGACCTTGCACTGGGCAGCCTAGTAACAGGAAGGCAGCAAGACACACTTTGAACCAAAGGTTCTAAGGCTGCGGTGGGGTTAGAGACAGGGTGACAGCTGCACTTTGCAGTCTGAACTTTGTACCTAGACACAGGGGCATTTAATCTCCATAACAGCCACTTTGTTTCATTACTTATTAACAGCTCCTCCTTAAGTAAAGTTCTTTGTTAATGGAGCTTTAAAAAACTGATCTCTCTCTCTCTCTCTCTCTCTCTCTGTCTTTCTCTCTTATTCCTACAAACAGGTCCCACCCTAACATGAATTTTCCCTAACATCAACCTTTCCTTCCATGGAAAGGGCTTTTCTTCTGTCTAAAACTAGATCACAGGCAACAGAGTACCTGTGTACCTGCTCCAGTAACCTAGTCCTCATGCCATTAGATATCACATTGGAAATGACTAGTGTCATTCCAGTTTTCTCCACTAATCAGCTTTTCTTGTTTTATCCATTATTTTCTCATTCCCCCTTTCTGTCTCCTCTCCTTCCTTCTCTACATTCAACCTTCCAGTGACATTAGAGTTAATGAATATTGACCCTCATCCCACGCATCATTCTCCTAGCAAGATTAGCCTAGACATGCATCTTGGCTACTAGAAGTTAAAGCAATTGAAGGGGGGGACACACTCAAGTATCCTCTTGCTAAAATAAACATATTGTCCTTCAGCAAATCAGGAGCTAAGACTCAGAATGCCTGAGAGCTCAGTTATTTAAGGAGAGCAGTTGGGTTCTAGAAAAGGCAGAGTGGAATTGTTAGTCAGCTACATGTTTGTTGCCATCTATAAAATAAATATTGGTCTTCCTGAAAATATCCAGGTTCATTCCTCAAAACAGGCTAATTGAGCCCCCATCAATTGTTAAATTTTGCCCAGTATTGATCAATAAGCATGCTTTGGTTGCTAGGCCCCATGAGGTAGTGACTATACGCCATGAACTTAGGAGCAAACAAAGACTGAATGAGCTTTCCCAGAAGCTGGGCTTGAGGATTTAGGGGTCACCAAAAATTTAACCTTTCACCACTCAGCTACTTTGTCTATTTTGGGAGCAGTTGAAAATTAGTTCAGACAATAATTCACCCTCTTCTCATTTTTCTTTTCATGTTTAAAGATGTCTGTGCATCTAGTTCTTATTCAGTAAGGGGTCAGCCCTGGAGTGACCCCTGTCTGGGGCACATTTCAACAAAATCTCCCTGATTCTCATATAGCTTTCTCCACAATCCCAGTCACACCCAGACCTGCAGAGTGGTTCAGCCCCACCACCTACGTGTTTCAACCCTGACCCAAGTCCAAGTATAACAAATCCATTTAAAAGTCAGAATCTAAGTCTACATAAGTGGGACTTATTTCTTATTTCCTGTTACATTTTTCCTCCCTCTGCAACTCCTGCCATTCTCTCTCACCCCTTATTTTTCTTCTACTTTTCTTCCCATTGTTCCAGTATTTTCCATTTCAACTTTTTCAAATGTATGATTTTTCAAACCCATTACTAGAACACAAGTGAGACTATACAGGAAAGGCTAAAAGTGTAGCTCAGTGGTAAGAGGACTTAGGTGTGAAGACCTTTGTTCAATCTCTATCACTGAGAGAGAGAAGGCGAGAGAGGAAAATAAAAAGTATTCTTTCTGTACACATTCCCTTCCCTCAGCCCTACTGTAGTTTTATTAGCTTCATGTCAGGAGGACTTAGATTGGTCATTTATCCCCACATCTAGATGTTATGATTTGTGTCTGAAACTGTTCTCATGTCTCTCAAGGCTTGCTTGCTAACTCATGCTATTGCTGTGAAGTAGTGAAAACTTTAGGTGGTGGGGTCTACATAGAACAAGTAGATAAGTGGGAGCATGCCTTAGAAGGGTAAATCTACTTTCTGCCTCCTTCTTCTCTCCTTTTCTCTCTTTTCCTCCTCACCCCAGTTAAGCTTCCTCCTCTGCCATGCACTCTTTCCACCATGATATTCAGCCTCCCCTCAAGCTCAGAGCAACAGAGCTCACTGGCCAGGGGCTGAACTGTCTGAAACCATGGGCCCAGATAAATCTTTCCTCCTTTGAGTTGATTTATATCAGGTATTTTATCGGAATAACAGAAAGTTGATTAACACATGAGATTTTTAACTATTTATAGGAAGAGAAGAAAAATTTAAAACAAGTGTAGGGTTTGGGGAGATAGCTCACTTTGTAAGTGCTTCCCCTTGTAAGCATGAGGATTTGAGTTGGCTCTTCAGAACTCATACTAAGGGGGAAAAAAGCCATGTGTCAGGGTACATGCTTGTAATTTTAGCACAGGGGAGACTGAGACAGCTGGATCACTGGGGGGGCGGGGAGCTTATGGACAGTCAATCTATCCTCCAGGCCAGAGGTATTAAGGAGTTACTGAGAAACAATGCCTGAGGTCATGTAAATCCTTTCGGTAACATTAATTCTCCAGGTTTTCCACGTAGCACCATACCTAGATGATTCACAGAACTCTCTATGTCCTTGTTTGGCTTTGCAGGCAAACACCCTACTTTATGGCAGAGGGACAGGAAGAAATAAAAGACCACAGCACACATTTCACTGTTGCTATGCCAGTAGTGTCCTAGGTTCTGAAAGACTGAACTTTTGGCTGTTGGGATTCGTCCTTGCCACAGCACACTCTGCAACTATTACTTCTGAAGCATTCAGCACCCACAGCTGGCTCCTCAGTGTCTCCCCCACCCCCAGGCCTTGAATTAGGGCTGCACCTGTTTGGGATATGCTCAATCTGAAAAATAGTAGGACTCCTCCAGAATGCCTAATTCCCTTTGCCCTGTAAGCAATGCAGCAGGATGCTTTGGCAGCACATTCAGCATGTCTAGAGCTGCAGACATGGCCTCCATATTTAGTTTCTTAGCTCAGACGACAGAATACATCAATTGAACCTTGATTTACGTCCCTTCTCCTCATTCCACCTGCCTCTCAATCCCAGAATTTTTCCACCTGCTCTCTAGGCAGAATTAACAGAGTGTCAACATAGGTGATTGTAGATTACATAGCTGATGGCTATAAGACATCAAACAGAACTGGTAGAATTAGGCATACACTATAATAATCCAAGCTTCATGTTTAGAATTGGAATTTATGTTTTAGACTAAAGGTGAATTCGATGAAAGAATCATCATTGTCCCATTAGGTTCTTAGCTACTGATCAATGAATGATAATTTAAAACTAATGTGTCCAGTATTTCATGAAAATTCTAATAACAATTTCTTTTAATTGGCCACATCCTTTGGCCTCTTCTCTTAGTACACACTTAGATATATACCCACGACAAAAGAGAAGAGATAGGGAAAGCAGACAGCAATGGTACTATAGACTAGAAAGAGCATTGACCACTTTTAACAAGCCAGGCCAAGTGTGTGCATGGAGAACTGTATCATCTCTCTGAATGACAGGGACATTCCAGGAGCAGTATCTTCCTCTGTAAGAAGATACTGCGGATGTTACCATCACTGGTCTCCAGAACGAAAAGTTGAAAGAAATAAGAGAAGAAAAGGAGACAGACAAGATAGGGGAATAGCCTACTAAAGACCAAGAGGGGAGGAAGAGACAGACATGACATGCTCTGAGAAAGAAGTTGTCTGTTATTGTTCGCCTGCCATTGTAACAAATCCTTTTTACTCATCACATACAAATTTCCTTTTCATAGAAGACAAATTCTTTCCTTATTTAAAAAAAAAAAAAAAAAGAATGAATGGCCTGGAGAGATGGTTCAGTGGTTAAGGCACTTGCCTGAAAAGCCTCATGATCCAGGTTCAATTCCTAGTACACATGTAAAGCCAGATGCACAAAATAGCACATGCATCTGGAGTTCGAGCAGCAGCTACAGGCCCTGGTATGCCCATTCTCTCTCTCTCTCTCTCTCTCTCTCTCTCTCTCTCTCTCTCTTCATTTTTCTCTACTTATAAATAAAGAGATGAAAGGATGAAGGATAGTAGTACATTTTTCCTAATATTGAACTATTTAGGTAAAGTAATTATGGCTCAAAATAATCCATCAGTTCCATGGCCCCCTCATTTCCATTTGCAATTTCTTCCTGGTGCTCATTTTGAACATACAAATGAATGGAGAAAAAGGGAATATACCTCATAAAATGTCAGGTACTCTGGACCTTGCATGAATGCCTAGTCACTGGCATTCTGTTCCTTTCAGTGAATCCTTGCCTTACTTCAAGCCTGAGAACATTTCCCAGCACTGTTCTTTGAACAGTTTTTCCTATTTTAAAAATGGACTGTCCAATTCCCAATCCTTGCTGGTAGAAATGGGTTCATATCAGAGGCACTGGTTCTTCATCCCAGGCATCATCAGTGGTTCCCAAATAAAGTTGATGGCTGGAGATGTAGCTCAGTGGCAGAGTGCTTGCCTAGCATGCACAAAGCCCTGGGTTCCATCCCCAGAAAATAAATAAATAAATAAATAAATAAATAAATAAATAAATAAATAAATAAAAAGGCAAAAAAAAAGAAGGGAAGGTGAAAGCTGAATTTTGGATTGTCTCTAGTGTGAAGAAAGGTAGAAAGGTTAGGGCTGGAGAGATGGCTTAGCAGTTAAGGCACTTGCCTGCAAAGCCTAACCACAGGTTCAGCTCCCCAGGACCCATGTAAGCCAGATGCACAAGGTGGCATGCATCCAGAGTTCATTTGCACTGGCTGGAGTTCCTGGTGCACCCATATTCTCTCTCCCTCTTTCTCTCTCTCTCTTTCTCTCTCTCTCTCTCTCTCTCTTGCTCATACATAAATAAATAAAAATTTTAAAAAGAAAAGAAAAGAAAGGTTAGACCACTGGTGTAGGTTCTCTACAGTACTTTAAAAAAAGAGATGAGGGATGAGTCAAAGTCCCCTCCCCCACATGGAAATTTGACATGTGTTAAGGACACTACCTGCCTGGTACTATGCTAGTCTAAGAGAGTTTATGTTCTACCTTAGGAATAGAATGTTGAGCCAGAAATCTGCACAGATGCACAAAACATTTAACATTTGCTGAAATTATAGGTTTTTAGCCAAGGACCTTGAGTCGTGGACTATTCCATCACAGAAATTGTCTAAGCACATGCTTTTTTTTTCTTTTTCTGGTGACAAATATAGTCTTTAGAGCCAGCCAGCTATGTGACAGAATCCTGGCTGTATCACCAACTAGCTATGACATTTTTGAGCCATAGTTGCTTCTCCTTTAAGATAGGATTAATGATTCTTTACATAGCTGATCTAAGTTCTGGAGATAACATACACAAAGGAGCCAGCCTTCCACTACCAGGGCATGGGAGAGGCACTCAGTACCTGTGGTGATGCTGTTCTTATGATTGGTATTAGATGTTTTTGCCAGGCCTAAACTCTTCTAAATCTTACTCATCTGGCATGGTTCATAGTCAAGTGCTCTCTGATACCATTTTCTCACCCCAACTTCAGTCTATACTTGTGTCATTAAATGTCATGTTTATGAGATATATATATATAATATAACAAAACTGACCTTAAATTCTTGTAGCAAAGGTAAAATCTTATGGCCCTCTGCTGAAATCCAGCACTGAGCCTTCAGTACATGAGCAGGAAGTAGTTGTTGAATTTCAGCGTGTCCAGAGGGTTTGTCCCTATTTCGCTTCCCAGCACTGAGGACCACATTTGGTAATGTTAAGTTACAGTTAGCATGCTAGCTCTTAGCTTTAAATAAGTTAACATTGTATAGCACCAGTTACCATGGAAAACATAATGTTGAAATATAGCAACTCAAACCATTTCTTAAATGCATGATATACAGATTCATAGATCATAAAAACTTTCCAAGGCTGCAATTAAAGTATGAGGAAACAACAAAAAAAAAAAAAAAGCCCTTTTATTAGCATAGAAATGCTCCCTTTATGTATTTCTCTGTTTTTCACTGGAGTAAAATTAATCTTCTGAATGTTCTGGGAGCTGGGCCTCTGTATAAATAACCCCTGACTTGCTTTTGGTCCAATATTCGTACTTATGCAGCACATGCAAGATTATAAATCACATCTAGTAAGGGATACACTAAAAGTATATGGATGCCTACCTACCCACAGTTTAATTTAAAGAAGGAGCTGCAAATAGTTCTGCTATGGGCATCTTAAGAAAAGTTCAAGGACTTGGACATGGAAAATCCAGAATGTGGATCATTCTAACTGCCACCCACTCTGAGATTAGCAAACCTTCTTCCCAGAAAGTTTCAAAGTTGATCCCCACCCAAAAGACACACTCATCTCTGCCTCTGGGACCTGCCCCAACAAGCTTTCTCACCAGGATGAGACTGGACTGACCCATAGCCAGCTGTCAGAAGCTCTTTTGTTTCTCTTCATGTGGGTCAATTTGTCTCACAGTTTCCTGCTTTTCTCAAAAGTGACTTCAATAGATTATTTTTAGAGTAAGTTGGAAGTTGCTGGTAGTTGTTTCATTATCTACAAAGCCCAGAGTAAAATGCTGGAGGTGAACACGCACCCACTGGTGTCGATCTACTTTCTAATCTACATAACCAAATTTCTATTAATCATAGAGGGTGTTTCCTTTCTTTCATAACATTTTGCATTCCCTTTGAGAACTGTTTTATCTGTAGAGCCTTTCTACAGATCAGCTTGCCAAGAAGGGAAGGGAGTACTTTTTGGTAGGAAAGACTAGAAATTGTCAAATATGAAGATGTGTATATTTTAAAAATTCTATTTAGAGGTAATAGAAACCCCAAAATAAATTGATCTGAATGACTAATATATTACAAATACCTTGAATAGCTGGTATGGGGCAGTACCTTCACCACTACTTTTGTGTGTGTGCCCTTGTGTGTGTGTACTTGTGTGTGTGCATAAAATATGCATGTGTAGGATATTTATGTGTGTGACTATGGGTGAGTGCATGCCACAACACATGTGGAGGTCAGAGGACAATTTTGAGTGTGGCCCTTACATTCCATCTTGTTTGAAACATAGTCTTTTGTTGTTCACCGCTGCGTTCAATGGGCTAGCTGACTCAGAAGCTTTCCAGGTGATTCTCCTGTGTGCTTCTCCTCTTATCCTAGGCACACTAAGGTCACAGATGCTAACGCTGTAGTGTTCAGCTTTCCATAGGTTCTGGGGGTCCAAAACTCAGGTACTCATGGGTGCATCACAAGCACCTTACCCACTGAGCCAGCTCCCCAGCCCCAGAGCGTTTTGAAGGAAGTCTCAAGTCTGTCCACAAATGAGTGATTTGTCTTTCCCAATTGACTTGATAGCCATCTAATGTCTTCCAAATGATAAATGTTCTGTGTGCCGTCAAGCCTCCTCTAAATCAGTGGACTTCTGTTTTAACATCTCTGTTCTAGGGACAAGAAAGGGCAATGGACTGAGTCAACACTTTGGTGAACAAATATTATTTACCATCTGCTTTTCTATGCAAGCAAAGCAAGGCATGCTTGCCTAGGGGAATATCAGACCAGCCTCATGCCATAGGCCTACACAGAAGCAGTTGCCATTCAGAAACTAACAAGTACCTAAGATGTAATAATACATAACAAATGAAAGAGGATGTTGTGAAGTCAGGTTTGGGCCTCAGTCAAGTTTCTTAGGAAGGACATACAAACTCTTTTGACATCTGGGTCTCTCTCTCTCTCTCTCTCTCTCTCTCTTTCTCTCTTTTGCAATAATTAAAAATCCAATATCATAATCTTTCAAATTTTCTTTTGATATGAAGTTTTTTTAATATTTATGATGTTTTGTCATTTATGACATGATTTTTTTATCAATCAGAACACAAGACAACATATAAAAATGCTGCAATTTTGTCATCCCTTCCAAATAGCAAATTAGAGTAAGGAATTGAAATGCTTGTTTACTGTAATTCAGGAACTCAGAAACTCCAGTACTTAAATGTCCTCTGCCTCCTGTGCCAGTGTCAGCCATTTGGGGAACGTCAATTAACAGTGAGCAGGACAGTGGTAATGAGTAGTAGCAGCCTCTGGTATTGCTCCTGGGGAATCAGAAGGGAATCAGAAGAGGGCCTCTCCCTGTCATTTTCTCTTTTACTACTTGGGATCCTTCAACACTGGTTCTTCCTGTCTCCCAAACAGAAAGGAGTAGACAAAACAATGGTTCCCCAAAGATGCCCACACTCTCCAGACATGTGAAAGTATTAACAAGTGGCAAATATGGTTATGTTGAACATCAAAGATGGGGACAGCCTCCTGAATCACCTGGGTGGCTTGAATATAATCACTAGTGTCCTTGTATGCTAAAGAAGGAGGCAGGAGAGTCAGATTCAGTGAGAGTTTGACAATGTGGGACTGTGGCTTTAAAGACAAAGGAAGGGGAAATGGCCACAACATGCAGGTAGCTTCTAGAAGCTGTAAGCAGATTCTCTTTGTGACACATAAAAGAAAAGCAGCCCTGTAGGAACCTGTTTCAGCCCAGTGATGCCCAGTTTGGACTTCTGATCTTTAGAACTGTACTATAATAAGTCTGTGCATTTTAAAGCCTGTGTCTAGAAATTTGTTACAATAATCATAGGCAGTGAGTTTACTTGGCTATTACCAATACCTGGAATATATTCTACCCCTGGAATCTTTCTATGCCTAACTCCTGTTTGTCAGTTTGTCTCAATTTCAGTGTCATCTTCTTTGTCCATCTAACCTGAAGAGCCCTTCAGACCTTGCATAGTACATGTCACTTTTCTGTTTCTGTGTTTGTTGACTGTCTTCCTCTCTATAAGACCAGCTCTACAGAAACAAGAACTTGTTTGCCCTATATCCACATTCAGAATCGTTTCTGGCTATCAGCAACAATGTTGAATGTAGGATTTAGGGCACACAGGGTTCAGTGGATCTGAGTGAGTCTTACCACAAGTTCCTGAGACATACCAAACGGGGTCATGACATATGCACTTTCATCGTCTTTTACTCATTGCAAAAGCCTTCTGAGTCTGTTTGCTGTTGCCACAACACAATATCTGAGACTGAGTAATTTATGAAGAAATCTACTTTTTAACAGGTTTGAAGGCTAAGTCCAAAGTCAGGGGACTTAATATGGAGGAACTTCTTGGTGGTCAGAGACTCTTTGCAGAGTCCTATGGTGGCTAATCGCAAGAGGGCTCATTCAAGAGACTGGCTCTACCTCAATAATACTCATTAACCTATTAACCCATTAAACTATGAATGAATTAACTCCCTTGTGAGGCCAGAACTTTCACAAACTAATCTCTCTCTCTCTCTCTCTCTCTCTCTCTGTGTGTGTCTGTCTGCCTGTCTCACTCATGTATATATGTCTCTCCTCACGTGCAAGCATGCTGTCAGAGGACAACCTCGTGGTTATATGACTGGTCCTTGCCTTCTACCTTGTTTGGAGCAGGGTCTCTCATTTCTCACCGCTACATTCTCCAAGCCAGCTGGTCAGTCAGCTTCCAGAAGAAATGCCTGTCTCCACCTCCCATCTTGCTGCAGACACACTGAGATACGCTTGTGCTACTGAATCCGACTTCACGTAGGTCCTGGAGATCCAAACTCAGGACATCACACTTACGTGACAAGTCCCTTACTCACCAAGAAATTTCCCTAGCACCATGGACTTAGTCACTTCTTAAAAGCCTCACTGGTCTCACATTTTACTATTTCACATGCAAAATGATTCGATTTCAACATGAGCTTTGGTTTGGATATTCAGCAAGCCTAGACACCTATCTCTTTCCTCAAACTCGATTCTCTTTTACTACCACCCATTGTACAGAGCAAAGCTGAAAATGTGTGAGAGTGGTCTGATCATACTCTAAAACTGAACTGAGAGGTAAGGACAGAGTACAATATACATAAAAGTCTTTTGAGTTCTTGAGAAGTAAATGGTATTACATAAACGTAAAAATATCCATTTCCTTCAACTGAAAGTTCCATTTTTATTTATCTTATAACTATCCAACATTTCCACTCGAGAAAAATTCCATTGCAGCAAAGAGAAGAGCACTTTTCCCTCGTCTCCTGAAATTTGTTAAAATGGCATTTCCCTTGTGTTGCATTTCAGTAGACCTGTGCAGAAAACATCTCCTCCCAAGATAGAAAGCAACACACAGCTGGAGGTCTGGGAAGAATAATGCTGTGCTTGGAATATCAGATTTTTTTTTTTAAAAAAATCTACCAAGGCTGGAAAAGAGATTAAGAGTTAAGACTGAAAGTGTATCTTTAATGTGCTCCATTATGCACTAGGCATTACAGTTAATATGTCCCTTCAGATTCTGATGACCTACTTTGCTGGGCTTACAAATGTGGCTGTACATATTAAGGACAGCAGTTCAGCAAGGATGGTGGATTTCTTTGCTTGCACGGATTGACCCCACACTCCTAATGTAATTGTGATGTTTTGTAGATGAGGAGCTGAGAGAAAGACGGCAAGGAGATCATTAGGGAGAACGATCAAGAGCAGTAATGTATTTTTATATGACCACCATAAGTAATATAGAGTCAAAAGAGGGAAGACAGGACTGTGTTTTAAAAATTGTCCATTATGCCAACTATTTCTCCATTTCTTTATCTTTCAATATTTTAGCAAGTTTTCTCTTTGGCTGCAATTAATGCTTTCAGTACAAGTGTTTAGGTCTTTGATTTTATTGTTTCTTAACCAGATTTTGCAAACTCACAACTATTTGATCAGATGATTCTTCTTCTTCTTTTTTTACACTGAGATAGGGTCACACTGTAGCCCAGACTGATCTGGAACTCGCTCTGTAGTCCCAGGCTGGCCTTGAACTCACGGCAATCCTCCTACCTCAACCACCCCCCCCAAGTGCTGGGATTAAAGGCGTGCACCACTATGCCCAGTAGATGATTCTTAGACATGGTTGACTTGGTTACTGTGTACTTCTTAAACAATTTTAATTGTAAGCGGGACACCATGAAGAGGGCATATCTGGTGTGGTCTGCAGTAGATGCCAGAACTCTCTTGACTCGTACCCTGGTTGTTTTATACTATCTGTCCCTGTCTCCGTGACACCCATTCTCCCCCCAGTTGTTAGATCCTGGTCTGGTCTACCTCTATTTATATGAATATCTTGAGGCATTCAACTCTGGCTCCTCCGTAGATGGGTACCAGCCAATTTACTCTGATGTTCTTCTGTAGTAAGAATATGATTCAGAGGTACAGCTACCTCATCTTTCATTCCTCAATGTAGATTTCTAATATAGGGACTTAAGCACTGAAAAGAAAATCAAACCTTACAAACACAATGACAATGGGGTTTATTTTTTTCCCTAAACAGGACTTAGGGAGGTTATGTGATGTATGTATCTATGGAAATAAATTCTGAATTATTTTTGTTAAAATATCAAATACTGTTAAAACCTGGGTCATCTTGGAAATGGCCTGGCATATTGATACCATGTACATCACAGGAATCAGGCACTGGCAACTGTAATGGGGGGGGGGTGTTAGAAATGCAGTTTCAAAGGAGAAAACAGATGTTTTTATTTTCAGAGCATTTGACAGCAGTAGACAGACACAAGCTTTTATCCTGGGCTGAGGAAAAGCCCTGAGAATTCACAGAGCAGTGATCAGCATATCGCTGTTTTTAGAGTAAGTCTAGCTAGGTAGAGGAGTTTACAGGAGAGTTCAAGTACAAACTAGAGCTAAGAAGGCTGGTGAGGAATGGGTGCAGTGAAACAGGTGTTGCAGTCTGGTAACTACCAACAAGGGCAGAGTTAGTGATGACTCTTGTCTAAAGGAAGGAAAAGAAGAGAGGCTTACCCACTGAATATAAGAATCTAGAAAGAAAAAAAAATCATCCACAATTCCATCTGCCTTGAATCCCTTTATTCTCTCTGCTTCTCATCCATATCTGCTCAACTCACTCCCCAGTTCAAAGTTCAAAAGTTCAGGAAATGTCCGGGTTTACATTCTAAAGTAAAGAGCTGGGTTCAAGCCACGATCATGTCTTCTTGACTTTTTGCAAAGGCTTTCCAGCTGCTCTTCTCCAACAGCAGCCACAGGTAGTTTTTAAGGAAGTAAATATAATCACACTACACCTGTCGACACACCTCTCCAATGGTTCCCCTTGTTTCCAAGATCATCATCATGCATTTAACCAACCCTTTTGGGTTCTGCATGGTTTGTCCATTCTAGGGCTTCTTAGCCTTGGCTTTATTGACAATTTCTAAAAAAAATTTTAAGATTTTCTATTTTTATTTTTTTTATTTATTTATTTATTTATTTATTTATTTATTTATTAGAGACAGAGAGAGAGGAAGAGAGAGGGGAGGGAGAATGGGCATTCCAGGGCCTCCAGCCACTGCAAACAAACTCCAGATGCTTGCGCCCCCTTGTGCATCTGGGTTACATGGGACCTGGAGAATCAAACGGGGTTCCTTAGTCTTCACAGGTATGTGCCTTAACCACTAAGCCATTTTTTCCAGCCCTCTAAAATTTTTTTAAAATAATTTATTTTATTTTATTTGCAAGTAGAAAGGGACAGATGAGAGAGAGAGATTGAGAGAGAGTGGGCATGCCATGTCCTCTAGCCATGGCAAACAAACTCCAGATGCATGTGCCACTTTGTGCATCTGGCTTTACATGGGTACTGGGGAATCCAAACCAGTCATTAGGATTTGCAGGCAAGTTCCTTATCTGCTGAGCCATCTCGCCAAACCTACTGACAATTTTTCAACCAGATCATTCTTTCTTGAGGGGATTCTTTTCTACATTGTGGGATATTTGGCAACATTCCTGGCCTCTACCCACCATATAACAGTGGAACCTTCCAACCCCACTTATGACAATTAAACATATCACCCAATATTTCCAAGTGTCATCCCCACCATAGAAAACATTTGCGCTATCTGAACCTTTCCCTTTCCACCATTCAACTCTACACCCCTCCAGCCACCTCCATTCTCCTGTTCTCAGGCCACTCTGACTCCCTTCCATCTCTTCAAGGGCATTCTTCCACCATTTTCACATGCACCTTTTTTCCACTCCAATACCCACAACTTTGGACTGCTTAATTCCTACTTACCTTTGGAGATGAGTTGGGCTTTCTCCTAATCCTGGTAAACTCTGCACTCCAACTTTTCATGCTTTCATAACACCTGCTTGGTGCTAAGGGCTTACCATTCATGGAAGCTGATTTTGTAGATGATTTCTCTCCTTTATCCCTTTTTCACAGAAGGCATCTTCAGTACAGGAGTCTCATTTATGTAGCCCATGGCCATTTCCAAATCCTATCACAAGTGCCTGATGCACAGTATCTCCAAACAGAGAACTAAAGACAGAAACATGAGATACGTACTAAAAGCCAGGGTGCTCAGGGAAAGGTATGACTTCAGGACAGCTCTGAAGCTGACCACTTAGGAACACTGTGCTAGAGGGCTTTCTAGTGTATACTAATGGTAATGCCTGCAGTAACAAAGTTAACATTGATGAATGACTTAATTTATTCTGGATAATGTATATTCGTTACTAAATCCTTTAAGCTATCCAATGATATCTTAGTTAAGAGAGCCCTCGTTTTACAAGGAAGTTAAGGACATCGCCTACAGTCACACAGCTAGGAAGTGGTAGAGCCAGAATTCATATCCTAGAACTTGAATCTAGAAGCCTGAGCTCTGAACCTTTCTCCTGTATTGTGCCTGTCACAAGCCTGGAAGCAGGAAGTTCGGGTCATAGTGGTTCCTATAACTGTGTGATAGAAGAATGCTTTAAGAATGTCTGAAGTCTACAGAGCCTTGGTCTCAACTCAGAAGCAGAACTTCTATGGCCAGCTGAGTCTTATAAAGTATTGTTTGGAAGGTGAAAGTTCAGCACAGGAACACTGGAACCCAATCAAGAGCACAGGAAAGTTAGGCCCAGAATATCACATTCATTTAGTGTTTAATGTCAATCAAAAATGTCATTAAAGGTCATAAACATGTCAGTCATGCCTATACTACAATATGAAGGCTATCACTCTTATGGAAAGAAAGCTTTCCTCCCATACTGAGTGGGCATGCACGTGTGTGTGTGTGTGTGTGTGTGTGTGTGTGTGTGTGTAACAACTTAAGGATCTGGGACACTGTTAGTGTAGGAGGATGAGAGGAAAGACTCACAGAAGACTTTGGCAAGCCATAATGCTAGGATAAAACCACTACTTTGTTTCAGAAAAGCAGATGGGCGAAGGTACATAAGATATAAAGTAGGAAGATGCCGAAAGCAATGCTACCCACTTTGCAATTACTACCTGGGCCCAGAGTGTGATACAAACCACCCAGAGGGATGCCTTTGGCACTGCCAGCCTGGCCAAGAATTTTCTACTGTGCCCAAGTAGAAGTAACCATGGTTTGTAGTTCTCTTCCCTGTCATTAACCTATGACTTTCATTTCATCTTTCTGTAAAAATAAAAGGGATATGAATACTTAATTGTGAGCCAGGGATGTGATTTATTAGGCAACATTTACAATCATTATTTATGGCACACTAATAGTTTTGCGAATGTCTTTTAAAAATAAGATTTCTACTGCATACAGAGTCAGGAGAATAACAAGCATTCTATAGATACTTGACTGAATTTTATCTCCTCTACCATTAAAACTTCATCTACTCAGTGGTAATGCATGTACTCCAGTGCCAGACAGGGCTCAAAGTATAAAGTCCATCTGTCTAATGGAGATTTTGTCTATCAATCAAGTTTGTCATTACTCGGATTAAGTTGTTGAGATGATCAGCTTCTTGGAAAATATGGAAGGTGGAGATGCTGTGGCAAATACCATGAATTATAGAGACTTGCAGCAAAGGAGGCCACCAGGAAATTCTCAAAGTCTGCCTGCTTAGACACTCTTCATGACCCGAGGAAAGAAAATATGCTCTTAAACATGATGACTTTGTCCCTTTGGCTTCATCCTAAGTCATCCGTCCCAGTCATCATGATACTGTCCCAGTACCTTGGCTACCGGTGCCCTCATGACTAATTAAAAACTTGCACAACAGCAATGCTAAAGGTGGGGAGGCCTTTCTCTCTCAAGGCAGGACGTCTGGCACCAAGCTTTGGACTTGGTGATGTCAGGCTGATTCCACAGCATGGACACGGGCTATTTTTGAGCCAAGCCAGCTCCAGTGTCTTGTTCTTTATAGTAAGGCTGGGAGCAACCTTGCTTGACCTCAAGTGGACTAGGCAGGCATCATGACTTCTCTTGGGAAGTTATCAGAAAATAGTGCGTCTGTAAAGGACAAGGTGCTTGCTAGCCAAAAAGAAAAGTCTAGACTTTCCTAAATACATCACTTTCAACCGAGTGTGGTGGCACACACCCTTAATCCTAGCACTCAGGAGGCAGAGGTTGGAGGATCGCCATGAGTTTGAGGACAGCCTGAGACTATAGAATTAGTTCCAAGTCAGAGTGGACTAGAATGAGACCCTACCTTAAAAAAAGAAGAAAAAAATCATTTTCCCATTCTCCAAGCAGGCAAAATATTTCTTTTCCTCTTTTTTTCCCCACTCCTATAACAGTGAAAGGGCATGGTGAGAAAAGCAAGATCTTCCACTTCCTCCTAAGCTTACTAGCTTACTAGTAATGTATTTAAAATAAGTTTAGCTACTTGCCTTGGTCTCTGGAAATGTCCTGTGTGTCCCTGTTAAGTATTTTTCTCCCTATGACTGAGAACATCTTAAAGGAAAATAGATTTGTTTGTCTAACTCTGACTAGGTCAGTATTTCATATGTAAATATAAATTATTATAAACCCAATAAATGAAAACAATGTCAGTGTAATTTAGAAATATTCTGCATAAACATGTATCAGATATACATGGAAAATATGTCTTCTTTTTTCATGAAGAAGAGTGTAGTAAATAATAATAATAATAATAATAAAGAGGCTTGTGGTTCAGAGCTGCTGTCCATGAATTCCTCCTCCTCCTACAATTTTGCCCCAGACCACTGCCCCACCTCTGGCTTAGCCTTATCCCAAGGATACATAGGGAGTTGACCTCTATGCTTGTTCTTTGAGAAAGAAACTAAGCAGGGGACCAATTGTCCTTCCAAGTATGTTCTGGAACTCCTGATCCCTGTCCTCTTTCTCCTTTTGTCCTTTCTTCTTCTTTGTGGCTGCTGGCTCCATTCTAGGGGTGACCACACTGCTAGATGAAATGTTTTCCTTCTTTTCCCGGAGCCTCAAAGGAAGGCTAAAGTAAGGGGTTTGGGGACTGAGGAGATGATAAGGACAACCTGATAATTGGAGGATAATGGAAGTCCCTTACTTTTCTTCCTTGTTTATGTCATCTGTTCACAGAAGAAAAAAAAAAAACAGGGTAATGTTCTTATTTTTTTGAAAAAAAAAGTGAAAACTACTTTTTATCTCTAAACAAATGTGTAAATGCTATTGGAGGACTCAGATGATCGGGACTGGAATGCCTATTTCTTAACTGTTTTGAGCAAAATGGGTCTTAATTATCAGTGGAAACATGCTCAGCCATTTTGTTGCACATATTGTCCTTGTGATATGATTAGTTCTATACACCTTTAAATTATTCTATCAGTATGTCATTCAAAAATGTTGCTGAGCTTTATGTCCAGGATAATGTGAAGTGATAAACAAACTCTTAGATAAAACAAAACATATCGTGGTTGTACTTGAATGCTGATATCAAAGAGAAAGTATGACATACATGACTACATGACCCTTATTTTTTCTCTCTTTCTTCCTTTCTTTCTTTCTTTCTTTCTTTCTTTCTTTCTTTCTTTCTTTCTTTCTTTCTTTCTTTCTTTCTTTCTTTCTGGAGGTAGGGTGTCACTCTAGCCCAGGCTGACCTGGAATTCACTCTGTATTCTCAGGGTGGCCTCCAACTCAGGGCGATCCTGCTACCGCTCCCTCCACCATGCCACCACACCAGGCAAGGAGTTGTATTGCTGCTGTTACTAGGGTTTTTTGTTTTGTTTTGTTTTGCTTTTCGGTTTATTTTCGCTAGGAATGGTGCCTCACGCCTTTAATCCCAGCACTCAGGACACAGAGCTCAGAGGATCACTGTAAGATCGAGGCCAGCCTGAGACTACATAGTGAAGTCCAGTTCAGCTTGAGCTAGAGCAAGACCCTATTTCCACACACTCTTAAAAATGCTTATTTTCCATTAGTGCAATTATAGAAAGCTTGTCTATGAAGATACCATTTAATACTGAAGTATCAAATAATATTTCCTTCACAAATTGCTTTGTGTTTTATCTTCTCAACTACAACATAATCTTCTTGTAGCTAGAATATTATATTGCTTTTCTCCTTCCCTGTATTCTCTTAGCGACGATTTGATGCCTATGAAACCCTTTACACATAATTAGTTTTTAATACCTGTTAAATGGTAAGAACAAAAGTCACAAAAGATGCTGAAAATTCCATCTGCATCCATTAGCCGATCAGATTCCAGCAGAGAGGCTTAACAGACAACATGAACTCCTAATTCTGTCTTTTTTACTGAAGAATTGATAATTGTATTAAAAATTTTATATAGTGAATGGCAAAAATATCAGCCTTCTATTATTATATCTCAAAATAATCGTGATAATGCCTGGAAATGGAGCACCATTTTATGTCACAAAAGAGTCATAAGGTTATTTGGAAAGACTACATATGCAAGATACTATTATTATTAACACCAACTTGTGTGTGCTGAGAGGTTCATTCATGACAAGAGTGAAAGTGACTTTAATTTTTTTTTATTTTAGTTCACTTTTGTGTTTCATCTGGCTCATCTTTTTTTAAATCATTTTCCTTATTTAAATAGTTTTCTCTTGTACTTTTTTTTTTTTTTTTAAGCTGGATTTAGCTTCCCTGGAGAAAGGCACATATGGAGAAACCTGTAAGCCACTGAGCTGCTAATAATACTTATCCTTGGTCCTTTTGGAGCCTCTTTCATCTAAGTTATCAAAGCACTTTCAAACCAACATCCATAATTGTCTCCTTCATACAAAAGAGTAAACGCAAGTGAGGCTCAGAGATTTACAGGATGACAGAAACGCAAAGCTCAAGCCCCAAATTCCCTTCATCTTTCCTTCTTCCCTGTCTCCCAGGCTCCAGGACATTCAAGAAAACTAGGAGCTCTCTGAGACACAGGACGTTCAGAGAAAGAGGGTAAGTGTCTTCAGAGCAGGCCTTACCTCTGAGGACAAATGAGCACAGATGGCAAAACTCCCTGTGTAGCACAGGGACCACTCACCAGGACCTTGGTCAGGTAGAACTGGAGAACCTGCCACATGAATAACAAGTTCTCCACACTGCCTGGCTTCTGAGCTTTTTCTCCTCCTGTTAGGAAATAATTTATATTTAGCAAAGTATAAGAGGAACCTACTCTTCCCCACCCCCACAACAAGCCAAGCTGAGGGCTAGCAGGATGAATTCCTTGGTTTTCTTTAAGGCAATAATTTTGGCCAAGGGTTGCCTGCGAGTCAAAGAATTTTAGCAATTTACCATGCATTCTTTAAAACATCATCCACCCATCTATTCTTATAACGTCAATAATTGTTTTCTGGATTTAATTCGAGGCTAGAATAGCATGTCTCAAGCAGGTAAAATTTCCCTAAGAATGGGTAAAATGAAAAAAGTGGACGGAGGTTGGTGAGCTGGGGTATTCCCATTTAGCTGGGGCCTACGAACTCGCAGGATGTCTGGCGTGACTGCTGGAGGAGATGGATCCAGAGCTTCCGTACTTACATATAAATGAGAAAGTAGGGAATATAAAAGAGATAATGTGGTGAACAGCCCCAGCCATCCTGTTATTCTAAAAACGGATGAGGGCATTTGGTAGGTGGAGAGAAGGGCACGTATTATTATCTGAATATTGCTAATATGTCCCACAGAACCTACTTAGAATAATTTTTTGCTATTAATTTGAACAAGAGCACTGAGACTCTTTATATGTATAATAAAGCTAATTTTACATTTAATAGACACAATTTTACTTTTAATGTTAGTAAAATCAGAATCTTATTAAATTTTAGAAGCGAATAAAACTTTTATAACTTTAGGATTATCTTTCTGGGTTCTATTTGCTGATTAAAGTGTTCTTACTTCAGTCTCTTTAGATTAAATTGAATTTTATGATACTCTATTGTTCTCCTAGGAGTATCTTTATTGTTTAAAAACATGTAGCATTTTCATAGTGAACAGTTTCATATTTTTATTTTTCACATGCACTGTCATGTTTATTCATGTTTATCTCATATTTAGTTTTCTTTTCTTATCTTTTCTTTTCTTTTTTTTTTTTTTTTTTTTTTTTTTTTTTTTTTTTTTTTTTTTTAGATAGGGTCTCACTGTAGAGTCTCATCTGGCCTCAAACTCACAATCCTTTTGCCTTAGCCTTCCAAGTTCTGGGACTTTCGGTGTGTGCTATGACATGCTTGCTGTCATGTTTTTAGGTGAACGTTGTTGGTTTGTATTTTTTTTGGATCATAAGGAATTGCAGATACTTGAATTTGGGGAAATTATAGTTATTAGTTCTGAAGCACTTATGTACGTGGTTCTGAGTTCAGTTGCATATACTACATCATTTTGTCCTTAAAATACCACCGAAGTAAGCTGTAGCATTATTTGTACTTCCCATGTGAGGAAACTACAGCCTAGAAACTGAAGTCATTTGACAGCTATCATTAGAACCCAGGTCACAATGACTTCAAACCCACTTGCTCATAGACTGCAGATTTCACGGTTATGCAATTGATTCTTAAATTTCCAGTCCTATGACCTTCACTGTCCAGCTAAATCACCACAGACCATCCATGACCCTCTGCTCCAACATCTTCCACCAGCCTGTTGGTACACACATTTAATTTACATGGCAATACTCAAGTTCTGTACCCCTTCCACATAACAGTTCTCATGCCTTATTAAAGCTTGAGGAGGGAAAAAAAGCTTCTGGTACCTTTGTCAACTTTAATGGTTGTAATGTCCTCACTGAGATGACCTTACTAGGTGTCACTTCTTGGTAAATAAAGCTCTGTTACTCTGAAGACTCTGGATTCATCATCACACTGATATTCAGTGTCCGTGAAGAGGACATTGGAAGAGGCAGCAGTCTCATATAAAGGGAAACAGGTGGCTGGTCATGTTGGACATCTTCCCTCTGGCAGAGGTAGGGAGACTGCAACTTCTATTTAGCGTTTTAATTGAGGCTGGCATTTCCAGAGATACTTTTCTCTTTAAAAGTCTTTTCAGATGAGAGGAAACCAAAATAGAAAGTATCATGACTTCTCCCCGTGTCACAAACATTTAACTGCTAAAGATGAAACTTCCCTTTCTTTGACTCAGACCAAGTGTTTTGTTTTGTTTTCTTTAAATATTTTTATTTATTTATTTGCACACAGAGAGAGATAGAAGAGAGACAGAGAGAATGGGCGGGCCAGGGCTTCCAGCTACTGCAAGCGAACTCCAGATGCATGCACCACTTAGTACATCTGGCTTTATGTGGGTGCTAGGGAATCAAACGTGGGTCTCAGGGATCTTCAGGCACGTGTCTTAACCACTGAGTCATCTTTCTAGCCCCAGACCTAGTGTTTGCCTGCTCCAGAATTAATGATCAGTGGTCAACACTAGCACACACAGGTGTTTAGCCTATCAGGGAGAGTAAATGCTTTTTGTCAACATTTTCAGCAACTTCCCCCACAATCACCAGTGTTCTCCAAATAGATTCTGCTGACTGCAAGGTAGGGTCAGTGTTACAGTGACTCACTGCAGGAGAGGAGAGAACAAACAAGCTCCCCAAAGGCAGCTTCAGTATGTAAATGCCATTTCCTTATTGTTAGTGAGAGCTAGATTTTTCACAAAATAGAACTGAGAAAAAAAAAAAAAAAACTGTGTTTGTGGGTTCCTGCTGAGTCTCACATATCCCTGCGCCTCAATAAACACACACACCCTGGAACAACTGCTTCCCTCCCCTTCCTCTCCCAACTCCTAGAGTGCACCAGAGGCATTCAGTTCCTCAGTGAAAATACTCCTGAACCAGATCCAGCCAGGCTCCAACCCACGCCACTTCCCAGAAGCTAGCCTTGCCAAGGTCTCCAGTAACAAGCTCCCTGCCAAAACGAAATGGCACTTCTCCATCGTGATGCTCCTTGACCTATGTACAGAATTTGACACTGCTGATAACCAATTACACAACTCTCCCTCCTTGGCTTTGGAGCCCCTTTCCTCATTTAGGCTGCCTCTTGTCTCCTCGGCTTTGAAGACCCTTCACCCCATATCCCCTACCTCCCACCTTCTATGAAGTTTTCTTCACTATTTGGCAATTTACCCATTTCATATGTGAAGGCCTCACAAATAGCAGGGGCCATTAGTCATTCATATGAGAATGCCAATGCCTAATATGTATGTGCAACATCATAGGAAAGGTTCAAAAAATGTTTTGATGCACATCCCTGATAGGTCAAGTTATATATTCACGCAATCCTACGTATTGTACCTGGCTAGAAGACAAGTCACCAGACCAGCTCCTGTTTGTCTCAAGTGTTCCAGGCTGACCTTGAACTCACTATGAAGTGGGAGATGACCTTGAATTTCCGATCCTCCTGTCTCCACCTCCCAAGTTCTGAGATTACAAGCATGTACCACCACCCTTGATTTATGTTGGGGAAAGTAAACCAGGGTTTCGCGTGTGCTAGGCAAGCATTCCACCAACTGAGTTACAACCCCAGTCTCCTAATTCACATGAAAACAAAAACCTACCCTCATGTAACTTTTCCTCTATCCCCCTCCTATGCTGTAGAAGCAGCGAACACTGATAACCAGCAATGTTCACAGAGAAAACTCTTCACTGACTCTTGGTTGTTTTTCAATTTCTATTTCCAGTTCCCAATTAAATCTGATTTTTCAGTCATGACATTTTCTGAATCTTATTTGTCTCATTGTCAACATTTGCAAGGGCTTTTTACAGTATTTGTGAAGAATAAATTTTAAAAAGTACTCTATATTCAATTGGCATTTTGTATCGTAACTACTTACTCTAATATATTGAAAAGTACAGCCAATTAATAT
Source organism: Orientallactaga sibirica (assembly GCA_036365145.1). Classification (NCBI taxonomy): domain Eukaryota; kingdom Metazoa; phylum Chordata; class Mammalia; order Rodentia; family Dipodidae; genus Orientallactaga; species Orientallactaga sibirica. The sequence goes on from JAEOAD010002373.1 coordinate 1,961,896, forward strand.
TGGTTGAGTGATGACTGCACAAACATGGATTTTGTGTACTGTTTCTAAATTTTTTTTTTCATTAAGGTAGCCCTATAAGTGAATTAGCTGTCCTATTATCTGATTATCTGTGACATTTTAATTGCCAGATCATATAATCTCAAGGAAGTAGCATAACCAAAACCATTGCAGCCTGGCATGGTGGTGCATGCCTTTAATCCCAGGATTTGGGAGGTAGGGGTAAGACAACTGCTGTGAGTTCAAAGCCACCCTGAGACTGCATAGTGAATTCCAGGTCAGCTTGGGCTAGGGTGAGACCAGCCCCTACCTCAAAAATAAAAACAAGAAAAAATGCATTTTTTACTTCAATGAAACTAATATTACTAAATTGTTATATAGAGCTAGCTTTGCGTAGTTTATATATATATAATCCTGCATCTTATGATTATATATACACATCCCTAGCATCCCAAGTTACAATATTACATTCTTCTAAGTCTTCAGTTCTTTAGTCCTACCCCCCTGCCCTCCCTTTTTCCCTCCCTCCAGCCATCCTCCATCCCTTTTTCTCTCCAGGGTTTTAACATGTACCACAGGCTGGCCATGCTGGCCTGTAACTCAATCCTCCTACCTAAACCTTGAGATTGCAAATTCTCCACCCACATATCCTGATGTTACCTTGGTATGCTAGCCTTTCCTGAAGCAATGAAATTTTTAAAATTTTGCCCTGTAAAAAAATGCGTTGAGTCTTCATTCACTTTCAAGGTCTGTTAATTTTGTTCGACGCCTCACTAACCATCCTCTCTCTTCTTGTTTACATCATATTTCTAAATATACCATAATCATGTGTCTGCTTCCCAAGCTCTTCCTGTGATCATTGCTCTTCTCGTAGTCTTCCTTTTGATGCACAGAGAGATGGGTGACTGGATAAACAGGCAGGCCGACAGACAGATTCACATTTAACAGGCACTTAAAGAACTGATCAGAACATTCCACTAGCACTAGTAAGATATTTTCTTTGAGCCCCTCATTGTAAGCTTCTCCCTTTACTTTTCCAACAGACTGAAAGTGCTCATTTTGAGCATCATTATATCTATGGTTTATGAAACTATCCATCCTTTTATGTATTTGTCTGATTATAAACTCCTAAAAGGAAGAATTGGTATTTATTAAATAGCACCCAAGAAATCAAGCACATTTCTGTGGAGATATAGACAATTGAAACACGACTTATGACTCTACTAACAAATTATTAGGTATATATCTCAAACTGTAGAGATCTGAAACCCCAAAAATCAATCCACCCTTCCATCTCTAACCTGTATATTCATTCACCATTGCTAAAGAGTATACATAATAAAAAAAACGGAGCCCTTCCATTATTCAATGGCGCTTGTTAGATCGATAGTATTTCCTACTTAGTAAAATGTGATGTCTCGTGAGTTTTCATAGCCATCTGCATAACTGGAGCAGGTTCATTTGATTAACATGAAGAGTGATAAACCCTCAGGCATCACAATGAAGAAGCTATCACAAGAGAAGTCTATGTTGGTATTTTGAATCCTAAGGAGGAGAGTTCTTCAATTTCTTGATGATTTTTCCCTGTTAGATGATTATTTCAGCTATGAAACACGTGCATCCCAAATTTCTCTGTGGGCTTGCTATATAGACAGACTCTTTTGCCCAACATTTTAAGTCTTCGATAAAATATAAATGAGCAATAGCTTCCTGCTAACCACAAATTCCCCCTTTTGTTTTGTTTTGTCTAAATGTTCTTCTTGAATGCCCAAAGGACTTTCCCTTCCTGCTTGGCATTGTCCTAAATTAGTGTGAATCACATTATTCTTCATATGTACCTGCATTATGATTCCAAGGGTAATTTGTGTCCTTCAGCCATAGTGTGCTTATCATCAGTGCTTCAAGGGATTACAATCTGGCCTTGATCTTGCTCGGTTCATCAAGGTTGCTTGGGGGTGGAGTTATTTGTTGGCACAATATTGGTTGCATGCCTATGACGACTCTGAAATCTGTTTCTCATCCGAGCCAGTGATTCTCAATAGTGTTTTGTTTTATATTAATCCCTTGTGCAAGTTGGTGTTGATGCCAAAAAAAAAAAAAAATGCATCCTATTTCCCCCTTTAAATTCAAAACAAGCAATTTGTTTTACTGGCTCTTGAACTTATGTTTTAACTTCAGCCCATGAGCACCATCTGAAAATCTTTCTCCGCTGCTGTACACGTATGTGATTTGCTTCCTTTAATGCTTTCAGATGTGTCTTTCATTGTCAATGTCTCATTAAAAGGTCAAGAAGTTTGGTTGAATTCAATAAGTGGGCTTTGTCATGTTTATTGTTCTTTCATGTGTTTTTCTCCTCCAAGTTACATTCCCCTAATGCAGGATCAGTGGGTCTGCAAGGCAGATTGATCGTAAAATCTTTGCCTTTTGCAAAATCCCCACTTTCTGCAGGGTAAGGTCCGGGAAGCACCAAACCATTCCTGAGCTATCGGAGCATTGCAGTTTGGTTTCATGAATAAACAGCTCTTCTTTAAGAAACGGTGATCTGTAAGTTTACACTTGTAAATCATAAACATTTCCCTTATATTTTTCTTCTAGCTACCAACCTAGTTATTGTCTCTCATCTCAAAATCCTCATGGCATAGCTGCCATACTGCTGAAGACAGCATTCTCTTGCCTAATGGCTTTGTGCAAAAACATGGTCAGAGCCTTAATTTGGCATCATGTGTGGGAAAACATGGTTTTATGAATTCTACTTTTTATATGCTAAATTCAGTCAAGTCAATTTTAAAGTGAAAACAATACTTCAGCAATAGATTTTAATCCAAAATGTATCAGCAACCAAGTTAGAAACTCATATGTGATAGAAGACAGGGTTTTTCCAGGACAGCAATCCTGGTTCTTCCTGTCTCATGTAAAAGCTTGAATCTCAAAACCCATGAGCCCTACATTAAACTTGGCCTCTTTCTAACTGTCTGGATGGCAGATGAGGAGGTAGCTAGCCTCTTTTTATTTGTTGTTGTTGTTGTTGTTTGTTTTTTTGTTTTTTGAGGTAGGGTCTTGCTCTGGTCCAGGCTGACCTGCAATTCACTATGTAGTCTCAGGGTGACCTGAAACTCACAGTGATCCTCCTACCTCTGCCTCCAAGAGCTGGGATCAAAGGTGTGTGCCACCACACCCAGCATAGTGTCTTTTTAAAAATTATATATATATATATATATATTAGGCTATACGCTTTTATCCCCTCACCCCGGATCCTGTTTCCCTGGGGCCCTCCTCACTGGGATTACAGTAATCACTGTGGTGTCATGAAGACCTCAGTCAGTCCCTGTGGGATAGTGGAGTGGGAGTGGGGCAGGAACCATGCCTTGGGGTATTCCTACCCACTCTGTGGCTCTTACGATCTTTCCGCCCCCTCTTCTGCCACGTTCCCTGAGCCATGGCAGTCTGATTTAGTGTTCAGATCTCTGAAGCCTCTGGATTTCTTCTTTGATGGGCTTTCATTGATCACCATGTTTGTCACCATCACTCTGGAGCTGGCTGTCAGGCTAGCAATAAGAGCAGCGTTCATGTGTCCACTTCCTCTGCAATTCCTCCTGGGCCCTGGAAGATGTGGTAGAGATGGCACATCTCATGGTGGGCAGTTAGTTATCTTCTTGCTGTATCAATGGATCTTGATTCTCCTCTGTTTTCTCTGCCATCTGTAAAATAAAACAGATTCCCCAACCATGAGTGAGAGCAGCTTGGGTTAAAGGGGATATGTGATGTTATTTCAGGGACTTTTTGATGTGCAAGCCCACTCTTTTTCTCCAGAGAGCAGTGGGGATTTCTCTCTGAAGTCTACGTGTTTCCTGACTGTGGGATTTGGACTTGGTTTCCAGTACCATACATTACTTCTCTCCCACTGAGTGGGCCTCATGTCCAGGGAACAGTTGGTCACCTGTGGAGGCTGTGTACCTCTATTACACAGGTGTGTACTTCTTGTCTGGCTTGTGGGTTTCATAGTCTGCAGGGTCCCCTGCTTATTCATGCTGTTGGTGACTATTGTCCTCCAGCAGCCCCCATAGGGCCATCCATCACTATGAGGGCTAGTCAGGAGAGAACGGTTAGACTCTTTATGCCTTAGTTTCTGCCCTACACATATGGAAGATTGGACCTGAGCAGCACTTGTTCATTTTATCTGGCATCTCAAGGTAACAACTGCCAGTGCCTGACAGCAGATCCAGGGCAAAATCTCAGCTTAAATCTTTTATTATGAACTGCAACAGCCCAGTGAAGTGTGTAGCACAAAAGTATGAGCCCCTAGGCGCGCTACATGAGACAGAGAGGTTGAGCATCTTCAAAAAGGTGACCTCCAAGACATCAGAGAAGCTCTTCCACTTAAGGTGAATGATTAAGACTTCTAATGGCTTTTCCTTCAAAAGACTGGGAATGTAAAATCTAAACTTGGGGTTAGGCCATATGTCTTAGTCTGTTCAGGCTGTGATCACAAAATACCACCGATTGGAATCTTATTAACAGTAGACATCTATTTCTCATGTTTATGGAGGCCAGGAAGTACAAGGTCAAGGTGCTAGCATATTTTATGTCTGGTAAGGGCCAGTTTCCTGGTTCTTAGCCCTTTCTGTATCTTCACATGGTTGAAAGGGCAAGGGATCTACCTCCTTCCAAGCACTTAATTTCTAAGGGCTCTAGTCTGGGTCATGACAGCGCCACCTTCCCAATCATCAATTCCGGAAGTCCTACCTCCTACTACTATCTCCGCAGGGATTAGAAGTCCAACCCGCCCAATGTTCTCATGGGCCTCGTATTCCTGGGACTGAGAAATAGTGAAATTAGGCATTTAGTACCCCTGCAGCATTCTCTAATTGTTCAAGTGAAAGGAGGGACCGAACACGTCTCACCTTAAGTAAAAATCTAGACATAATTAGATATAGTGAGGAAGGAATGTCAAGCAGAAAGATGGGCTGAAATCTAGGCCTCTTGTTTCAAGCAGTTAGCCAAGTTTTACACATGCAAAGGAAAAGTTGTTGAAGGACATTAAAAACACTGCTCCAATGAACACACCAATTGAAGGAAACAAAACAGCCTTATTGCTAATCTGAAGAAAGTTTCATTGGTCTGGGTGGAAAACTAGCTGCATGCTGAGCTTACCAACTCACCCAGACCCTGGCTAGCGTGTGAGAGGAGGCTCATCTCATGGTAGGGAGTCAGTTATCTTTTCTTGTCAAGTTGATGGATTTTGGTTTTCTCCGGTTTCCATAAAAAAATAAAAAAAATACACTCCAGATGCATGCACCACTTTATGCATCTGACTTAACGTGGGTTCTGGGGAATTGAACCCAGGCCATCAGGCTTTGCAAGCAAAAGCCTTTAACCACTTAGCCAGCTCTCTAACCCCACTAAAGAAGACTTATTACACACTTGCCAAGGCTCAGGGGACATTGTGGAAAAAGTGACAGAAAGATTGTAAGAGCCACAAAGTGGGAAGGAGTATGCAGAGGCATGGCTCCCCCACACCCTCACTGACAACAACTGACTGCTGCTCACAACTGATAACCCATAACCCCATGGTGAATAGTAGGTTTAAGGGGAAAAGCTGTCAGAACAACATGGAAGATGAAGCAGCAAGTACTGGTGAAGAAACTGAAGCAAATTATCCAGAAGGTCCTACTATGATCATTGATGAAGGTAAACTACACTAAGTTACAGACTCTTTGTTTAAATATTATTTTTATTTTATTTATTTGAGAGAGAGAAAGAAGCAGAGAGAGAGAAGCAGTTAGAGAAAGAATGGGCACACCAAGGCCTCCCACACTGCAAATGAACTCCAGATGCAGGTGCCACCTTGTGCACCTGGCTTACATGGGAAATCGAACCTGGGTCCTTTATGGTTTTGCAGGCAAATGCCTTAAGCACTAAGCCATCTCTCCAACTCCAAGTTACTGATTCTTAATGCAGATAACATTGGGGAAAAAAAGGTTACCTCACACTTGCACAGGGACAGAGGAGAAGTTAATGCCCAGCAAAATGATGACAGTCAGTAAAGGTTCGAAAGACTGCTAGCAGCTGGGCATGGTGACACATGCCTTTAATCCCAGCACTCAATAGGCAGAGGTAGGAGGATCACCATATTTCAAGGCCAACCTGAGACCACATAATGAATTCCAGGTCAGCCTGAGCTAGAGTGAGACCCTACCTCGAATAACAAAAAAAGAAGAAAACAAAAAAAAAGACTGCTAGCATTTTTTGGCAACCAAACTTTTTTTTCTTTTGGCATGTGTGTGGTATGGTGTGTGTGTATGGCGTGGGTATGTATATGTGCAGATGTATGCTCCCTGTGTATATGCAAAAGCCAGAGGAGAGTGCAAGCATCATCTGCTATTGCATTTCCGTGTTTTTTCCTTGAGATAGAATCTCTCTCTGACCCTGGAGCTACTGTTTTCAGTTGCGTGGCAGGCCAACAAGCCGTAGCAATTCTCCTATCTCGGTGCCCCCATAAACTAGGGTTACAAGTACGGACAGTGTGGTCGTCAGTTCCACAAAGGTAGGATAACATCCAAGCCAGACATAGTCTCTGGGAGGAAAGGGTTTATTTCAAGCTTACAGATCCAGGGGAAGTTCCATCAGTGGCAGAAGAAACTGGCCCTGCTTTCACAGATCCAAGAGGAGAGAAAAATTACAGCAAGCAGAACACTAGCACCAACACACACACACACACACACACACACACACACACATACACCAGCAAACAGGAACTGGCAGCAAGAAGAACCCCTCCCCCAGCCCCACCACCAGAGCTCAGATCTCTGTGCACAGCTTTGGGCTGGAATTCAAATGCAACCCCAGTGAAAATCCCCCTGTACCAGGAGCCTGCTTACTAGGGCCTGAAACAGCAAACTCAGTTTTAACAAAACACTTGAGTCTATGGGGCCAGACAAACTACCACAGGTGGGCATACTCAGTGTTTTGTATGTGGGTGCTGAAGATTGAACCCAGGTCCTCTCAAGACCTCATGCCTGCAGGACAAGTGCACTTATCTACTCAGCCATCTCTCCAGCCCCAAGTAAGCATTTTAATTAAAGAATATATATATAGTTTAAGTATACTTTATCATGTACTAAAAATATTTACTCTACATAAATACACATGTATGAAACAATGCTATTGCATACTTAATACAATGTAGTGTAATATATGCATTTTTTGTTGTTGTTGTTTTTTTTTTTTTTTTTTTTTTGAGGTAGGGTCTCACACTAGCTCAGGCTGACCTGAAATTCATTATGTAGTCTCAGGGTTGCCTTGAACTCACAGCGATCCTCCTACATCTGCCTCCCAAGTGCTGGGATTAAAGGCATGCACCACCACGCCTGGCTGCATAATTTTTTATAAGCAAAGGGAAACCAAGTAAATTCATTTGATCCACTTGATTGCAATATTTCCTCTATTGCAGGGGTCTAGAAGGGAGCCCATAATACCTCCTAACATATATCTATATTATTTGAGGAAAAGTAAAAAGTCCTTTGAATCTTACTGATTAAAAAGGTGTGTGTGTGTGTGTGTGTGTGTGTGTGTGTGTGTGTGTGTGTGTAAGCATGGGTGTTCATGTTAGAGGTGCTATCAAAGAAAGATTGAGGGTCTGGGGCAATAGACCATCACAAAAGAACACTTGCCACAATGACAGCCAGTGAGGGCTTGACTCTCCCTACTAAGGTGGAATCCCTAGCACCCACATAAACAGCTGGATATGGTCACGCACCCACCTGTAACTCCAGTCCTGTGAGGACCAGAGAATGACTAGGGCTGCTGGTTAGCCAGTCTGACCCAAAATAGTAACTCCAGGTTTAGTGAGAGACTGTCTCAAGAAAACACACAGATGTGTGATAGAAGAGGACCCTGGATGTTCTCCTTTGGCCTCTGTATGCCTGCACACAGAGCACACACATTTGCATATGTATGCTCATTCACCACACATACTGCACACATGCATACACATGTGCAAAAAGGAAAATGAAAAGGAAAGCTTGAAGGCATTAATAAAAGTAGGTTCTTTTTTTTAAAAAAAAAAAAATTTATTTATTTATTTATTTTAGAGAGAGAGAGAGAAAGAAAGAAAGATGGTCTTGCCAGGGCCTCCAGCCACTGCAAATGGACTCCAGATACATGAGCCACCTTGTGCATCTGGCTTATGTGGGTACCGGGGAATCAAAACTGGGTCTTTAGGTTTTGCAGGCAAATACCGTAACTACTAATCCATCTCTGTAGCCCCAAAGTAGATTCTTACAGACAGTAAAAAGGCTGGATTTATCTGATGGGTAATAAGAATCCTTGGTGCTATTGGTATGTATGATATTTGTTTATTAATTCATTTGTAGTTTCTTATCTATGTTTACAGCTGCTCTCTATGAAAGGAAGGTTCATTGTGTGTGTGTGCCTTGGTGTGCATTATTCAAGATGTTGGGGGTGGGGTGAGTCAAATTGTTCTGAAAAACAGAAAAAATATTAGAGTTCTTATGCAAGAAGAAAATCAGAAACAGAGAGATGAAGGGAAAGGACAGTTTAAATACATAAAGAGAACAATAAGTAGGTTCATAAGCAAGGTTAGAATATCCACTGGGTAAGGGAAAATGAGGATATTTTAAGAACAATTATCTCTGTTCCTTTGAACTTATTTGCATTGCTAATGTGTGAACATCATTCTTCAGCTTTTCTTTCACATCTCCAGGTCTGTTGGATTTGTTTTGATATGAAGAAGCATTTTGATGTTTATGAAATTCAAGAGGTGAGCTGACTTGCTTCTACACAACACAGCAAAGACGCAGGACTCCAGACATGGACGTGACATAAGAATTTGCCTCCTACAGGTATATGTGAATGCCTTGGATAGGGCTCTGGTCATCAGCAGGCCATGGAATTAGGGAGCGAAAGGGGTTTTGTCAATTTTGTCTGTAATTCAAAGAGGTCCTTCTAACTTCCTTCTTGTAGGCATCTCAGCCAGCCACTGGTATGACCTTTTTTTTTTTTTTTACTTCTAGTCGGATAACTCAGTCTTGTGGCTTTTGAGGCAGTGGGCTGGTACCTCCTGAGGCAGTCTTGGCATTCTACTAAGAGTAAGTAGCACTGACATAGAGAGGCATCAGTAAATGTACCCATTTGTGTGCTGCAGGGATCTGAGACATGGTCCTTGTAGTTGTGAATACAGAGAAGGAAGAAGGTGGGGGGAGAAGCGATGGTTGAGGATCGGAGTGTGTTCACTTCGAGGTGATTGTGATAGGGCTAAGATAAAAGGCCTGTTAGGAGTCTGGGTCCATGACCAAAGAGGGTTTGCCATCAATAATATTATCTTTAATAACCATAACTTTACTTCACTTACTCCTATGGATTGTGCCCGATAGTCTTTCCTTGTCTTTTTTTCTCTCCTTCCTTCCCTTTTAAATTTCCTTCTTCTATTTTCCCTTTCTCTTTCTGTTTTCCTACATTTTTTCCCTTATGTCTTCTCTCAGAAAACGTGGTGAGAATAGAAAATGAAAACTTCCTAATGGTTTCTTTTTTACAGTGTTGAGGGTTGAGCGGAGCACTTCCCACATGACAGACCAGTGTTCTGTGACTGAGCCAACAATGTAGCTCATCACTTTTTCTAACCTATCCTTTGGGAAAATTATTTTAAACATTAATTTTATGTGAAGCTTGATGAAAACAATTGCTCCCATGTATATACAAGGAGTTAATTGTCACAATTTTGAAATGCTGATCTTTGTTGTCATTTTATAATCATTTTCTTCTGTTTGTTACAGATACAAGAAAAAGAGCCCCATTATGACTAGTTTGTATATGTCATGTTTCTCATATACTTTCTTCCTAAAGGGAAAACTGCTCGCACCTTATCCCTCTCCAGTCATCTATCTGCCTTGGTCTCGTTCTCTAAAGCTGGTTTCTCTTTGCCTGCTCTTCTTTCCCTCTGTTTTCTTCCTATGAATCAGATCTTTCTCAGTTCCTCTCACTTTGAACTACACAGATGTAAACAGCTAATTAGATTGTGCCACTGTATTTATGAAGCTTTAATTACTTTTTGGCTCTATTATAATCATTTTAAGGTTATGTAAATGCTTCCATTATGATCACTTAAAATTCAATTTATTAAGCCAGTCCTTTTCCATAGTTAGAGAAAAATGGAAATGCATGTGAGACCACTGACACGAGAAGTTGAAACATAAAATATAATTATTGTGTCATCCTTAAATTAGACGATAACAAAGACTTTATCAGCATACTTTGAGTAGAATCTTCATTGAAAACATTTGAATGTATAAAAGCAATTAGAAATTATTTTAAATTATATATTTATAAATGGGATAATTTTGAAGACAGTTATTTTTATATGATATACACATACTTGAAGAGAATAAAATTACAATAATTACTAGTAACTAAAGCAAAGTGTCTGTAAAACATTAATTTTTAGTAAACATTTTAAGAACCAAAATTGGGAGCAGACAGTGAGGATTATATGTTATTAAACAAAAATGAGGTATATTACATATCATTAATGATGGCATGGATACTATTATCTCCATAGAAAGTTGACTCTTAAACATCATATTTTCACTTTTTCCCCAGGAAATCTATTTCCAACAGACTGTTCCAAATGCTTACCATACTAACAACTTTCATCACTGTTTTCTTTTTTTTTTAATTTTTATTTATTTGACAGAGAGAAAGAGGGAGAGAGAAAAAATGGGCACCCCAGGGCCTCCAACCACTGTAAATGAACTCCAGACGCATGTGCCCCCTTGTGCATCTGGTTAATGTGGGTCCTGGGGAATCAAACCTGGGTCCTTTGGCTTTGCAGGTAAATGCCTTAACTGCTAAGTCATCCCTCCAGCCCACTGCTATTTTCTTTAAACTTGGGAGGGCATAGTACATATTATAATACCTTTATTTCTTTAAATCTTTAATATAGTTTTTAGACTATTTAACTCAATAATAGAATTGAACGGCTACTGAGATAATTTATTATCATGTAAACTTTGAGGTACATATTTTCTGATAAAAAAGAAACAATAGAATATGGTAGCCATAATTTAGAATTTCCCAGTTACATCTTTAAAATAACTAAATTTTAATGTCATTGATTTGCATGAAATATTTTTCTGAGGAACTCTAGGTGTGCTTTAAATGCATAGTACAAATCATTAATTTCTTATTGATACAACAGATAGTTGCAGAATCCTCAAGTATAATAAAAATAGATATCACCAATAAATGAACCCTCAAGAAATTTTCTTACCATCTCCCATGAAGCAATACTAGGACTATGGAAAGAACCTTGCAGTCATCCAGCGCTGACTACCTCTAAGGCCACACTGTTTGCAAAAGTGTCACCATTTGTGTATAAAGGACCATTTTCCTTGTGGAGTGGAGATGGGAGCACCCACCATTTGCTCAGTGATATACAAGCTCTTCAGGATGCTGAACAAAGTCTTCAGGAGCAATCTAAAGCCTTATGACTCAAAGCTTTGTAAACCATTCATGGACAGGTCACTGCCACTGGGACTCATCCTTCTCCCTTGTATATTTATTCATATGTGTCACCAGGCACCCTTCCTCCAGCTTGGAAAGCTATCAAGAACTTTTATCTTAGGAGTCAGTTGCAGTTCTGTTTAATGAACCAGTCAGCAGGATTCTGGACAGGCTTGGGTGAAAGCTTGTCTGTGCTTTTTCTCAGATGAAAAATGCCATCACCTCAAATTCTACCCTTTGGGAAGCAGTCTTAGCGCTGCCTTGGGAATATTATACAGCCTCAGAGCCCACCTGACAGTCTATTCCCAGTACCATGACATTCTGTTCTAGCTAAATCTACTCACATTTATATAGCTGTGTCCATGCAAGAAAAGAAAAAAAATCACTGAAAATTCCTCCTAGTCATGTTGATATTCCTTTACCCAGTATACAGATATGGGAGGCAATTGGAATATTTTGATATTTTGGTTAACATTCCATGTGAAGAGCAGAAGTCTAAAGAACCTTCTTCTAACTTCTATTGTTTCTTTCCCCTCTCTTTCCCTTCCCTGGGTTATTATCATATTTGGCAAGATAGCATTCAATTTCACTTAAAATGATGGAATTAAATAGCCCATCTAATGCACGGAATCTGTATACTCTTAGAAGTCTAGTTAAATTTAATCAGATATTAGGCTATAAAATTAATAGTTCTACATTTTGGAATCAACTGATTTTTGAGTTTTATTTGACATTTTAAGAGTGAGCTAACATAAATATAAAGTAGAACACCAAGCCCATTAAACCAAAATATTTAGTGGTGATATTTTATATTTTATGGTCATACAGTAATGCAAATTGCTAGAATATATTTCAATGTTTTAAATATTTGTGTATTGTATATAAAATAATAGGAAACAGTTTTTTAAAAGCATTTGGAATATAGAAAAAAGTGATTATGCCATCAATAAAATTTGCTCCTACTGAGTTAAAGAAAATACATGAAATATGCAACTGATATTATGGTGAACTTTTTGGCAATTCATCAGCTCTTAAATTATAAAATGAAGTTTCATATCTCCACCTCTCTCTTTCCTCTCTCTCTGTCTCTCTGTATTAAAAGCCTCACATATAATCAAGCACTCTGCCTTGTTGCCATTTCTCCAAGACTCTTTTTTATTGTCTCCACCCCCACCCCCTTAAGACACAGTTTTACTAAGTTGTTCAGATAAGCCTTGAACTGGTGATCCCTCTGCCTTAGGCTCCAAGTGGCTGGAATTATAGACCTGCACCACCAAGCTCCACTGGATATTTCAGATGTTCTCTGTCATGTTTGTAACAAGCAGAATATGCATGTATTTGGGTGGGCTACAACTATTGACAGCTACTGGTTCTTCCTGTGCCAGTTAAACATATCACATGTTAGAAAATACAGGCTTCTCTTAACACTGGTTTGCTGTTTCTCTAAACCATAGGCACCTTTGGAAGCAACATTCCTGTAGGAACTCCATCCCAGTCCCCACAACCACTGAGCTCCATGTGCAAGTACATTCTTTTGCTTCTTTTTGATATTTGCACATATTTTAGAAAAGCAACTGCAGCTTTAAAAAATATATATATAATCCACAATGCACTTTGCTTATTCTTCTTATCAATTTTAATGAATAAATTCAAATTTTTAAGCTTTTTGTTAACTAAGTTGTTTTTTTTTTTTTTTAAGACAACTCTCCATGACAAGAGACAGAATGTGTCACTCACTGAAACATATCCAATGATGGCTTCTTACAGAGGAAATAGAATTCTGTTTTCTATCATCCATCAAACAAATAGGCCTCCATATCTCTGTGTTGCTTCTCAAATATGATGGAACTATGAACAGAAAGTTATAACTTAACCAGTTTTGATTTTGAAGAAACATTTTGCCAGTCTGATAGGACTTCATTTCATCTAAGCAGATGTGCTCATCAAAGCACCTTCAGGGAATTTGGTAGAAGACAGGTTGCCAGTAAAAAAGGCTAAGATCCATGACAGGGGATAAAGAATAGATCTCATGTAATCACAGAATCCAAAAATACTGTATCTAGCAGTAACTGGAGATGATTTGCTTCAAATCTCTCATCTATTATTAAACATTTATGAGGGCTGGAGAGGTGACTTAGGGGTTATGGCACTTGCTGGCAAAGCCAAGGGACCTAGGTTTGATTCCCCAGTACCCACATAAAGCCAGATGCACAAGGTGGTGCAGGTGTTTGGAATTTGTTTGCAGTGGCTAGAGGCCCTGGTGTGCTCTTTTTGCTCTAGCTGCCTCTTTCTCTTTCTCAAATAAATATATAAAATGTTTTTTAAAACTTATGAAATAAAAAGCCGGGCATGGTGGCGCATGCCTTTAATCCCAGCACTCGGGAGGCAGGGGTAGGAGGATCGCCATGAGTTCAAGGCCACCCTGAGACTACAGAGTGAATTCCAGGTGAGCCTGAGACAGAGTGACACCCTACCTCGAAAAAAATAAAATAAATTAAATTAAATTTTTAAAACTTTATATATATTCCTCAGAGGATGAGAAATGGCTTGTGCTCATTTCACAGTTAAAGAAACTGATTCTGATCCATGTATCTTGCACTATGTTGGAGAATTTGCTTCTCTTTTTCATATGGACACAGAACCTGAGGAGAGAATCAGCCCATCGCACCTCACCAGGGCACCAGCTGAAGCCATAGAATAACTGGGGAAATGAGCAAGAGTGCTGCTTTCTTGGGGAACCTGGTATCAGCACAGGGGTGAAGGAGATAGACACAGAGAACACTCAACCCCTACCAAACCGGAGATCCAGAGACACAGAGACTCCCATGACCTCGTCTCTGAAATCGACCTAAAATGAACCCAACTTGGCTCAGGGAAATTTGCAGAAGAGGGGGCGGAAAGACAGTTAGAGCCATAAGTTGGGTCATTATGCACAGAGACATTGCCTCACCCCCATAACTGATGGCTATCCTCATAAGGCAAGACCCACAATTCCCAAGGGGGGAGGACAGGGAGAGGGTTAACGGTGGTACCATCATGTCTGTATATGCATTATATAGATAACTAATAAAAATAAATTAAAAATAAAATAAAGAAACTGCCGGGTGTGGTGGCTCACACCTTTAATCCCAGCACTCGGGAGGCAGAGGTAGGAGGATCGCCATGAGTTCGAGGCCACCCTGAGACTATGGAGTGAATTCCAGGTCAGCCTGAGCTAGAGTGAGACCCTACCTCGGAAAACCAAAAAAATAAAAAAAATAAAATAAAATAAAATAAAATAAAAAATAAAATAAAGAAACTGATTCTGAAAGCTACAAAGACTTTTTTCCAGTGTCACAAAACGACATCCACCCAAAACAAGAGCTATGACAACTGCAAGTACCACAATATTTCCCAAGGCAAAAACCAAGAATTATATGGTTTGATATGCAACAAAATATGGACCCTGGCAGAATTTGTCATTTTATCAATGGAAATATTTTCTAGCTAGAATGGCAATAACTGAGTGATAATGAATAATTAACAAAATATTAATTTCCAGTCTTTCTAGTTTTTAAGTTGCATGTGTTTAAGGTTAAATGGTTTGAATGGTAAATGTTTGAGATAAAGTATAGGTGTAGGTTTGACTTGGAAATTTCCAATAAGCTCCAACTTTTCCAGATGTAAATGGTTTGTTGTAAAGATACTCACAGAAGCAGGAAGGGAGATGGAACAGAAAAAGTCGGAATTAGGAGCCAAAACTCCACCTGATCTGAACAGGGTATGTATGTATGTCTGTATAGCCTCTGAGTCCCACCCTTTACTGTTGCATGACAATTTCCCCATGTCATTAAGTATTCTTTTAATAAGTAATGCTTGCAAAGAAATTAACTTTTTAAATACACTCTGGTTATTTCCATTTTTCTATATCATAAATTGTACTGTCATGTATAATATTATATGCTACTTTTGTCTATATATCTAGTGATTATCTGAACAGAATTTTTTAGGAATAAGTTTATTAGGCCTGTGGGTGTTAAGAACTGGTAAGAGTCCAAATAGCTTTCCAGAAAAGCCAGTCCCAAATCAAATGCCTTTGAGAAACATATCTGCCTTTGTATTTCAGCTAGCCCTCCATGAGCAGCTAATGATCACATCAAAGGATTTTTGTTTGTTATTCAAGTTAGGGTCTCACTCTAGCCCAAGCTGACCTGGAATTCACTATGCATGAATTCACTCTGCCTCCTGAGTTCTGACATTAAAGGTGTGCACCACCATTCCTGGCAGAAAGAGAGAGAGAGAAAGAGAGAGGGAGGGAGAGAGAGAGAGAAAATAAGAACACTAGGGCCTCCAGGCACTGCAAATGAACTCCAGACACATGCACCAATTTGTGCATCTGGCTTTACGTGGGTACTGGGAAATCAAACTTGGGTCGTTAGTCTTCATCAGAAAGCCACTTAACAGCTGAGCCATTTCTCCAGCCCTGAAGGACTTTTTTGAAAGAGATTACATCAGTAAATATTATTATGAGTTTTTATATTCTACTTTCCTCCATTTCCCAAATCTTACATTTTGTTATTTAACTTCAACATTTAAATGTATTCAATTGCATTGGGCACGTGTGACTAAGACATGCAACAGCCTGCCAGCCACCTAGGACTGTAACAGGAAGTCAGTGAAGGAAGGTGTCACCATGACAACAGAAGTTGCACAGCAGGGTAAACCCAGATTCTACCTGTGGGAATGGGAGGAGTCAGGTTGGTGAGGTGATATTCTAGGGTGGGAAAAGTATGCACAGAAGCCCATGAGTTCAAGTGAGCAAAAGATATGCTACGAGCAATTACAATTCTCCTAGCAGATTAAACAATGCCTGCTGGGTTAAAGAAAACCAAATACACCCATGCATTCTCAATTTGTTTTTCTGCATTCTTAACAGACCACTGAGGCAAAAACCTTCCTAAGCTGCAGGACCTGAACTGTGGCTTTCAACTGGGTAATTTCCATAAAATCCTTGTGCTAAATGTAAGTTTTTTTTTCCCTAAGTGTAACAGAGGGAAGAAAAGTTTTTGTAAGCCTGTTTTTAGAATTATGTTTTAATGAGCTATCTCAAGTCAAAAGTACCCCCAATCCATCTGTAAAGTAGTATTCAAATCTGACCGTCCCATTATGTGCAAACAGTAAGATTAAAAAAGTGGAAAATAAAAGACCACCATCTGGATATCTGATATAAAATTAAAAATGAGAGTCCTTAAAACACTGTGTGTTTACACTCAATTTCCTCTTTCTTATTTATTCATTCATTTTTGTACCTTTATGGTCCACATCCAGAAAGGATTTGTGGTTTTGCATAATTGGGCCTCCAACAGACATCATGTGTGAGCCAGATCTCTTTTTCTCTCATTCCTTAAAATGCATCAGAATACCCAAATGTTCCTATCAGCATCATTTGTAATAACCCTAACATAAACTGAAAGTAGCCCAGATGTCCTTCAATGGGTGAGTAGTTCAATTTTGATATGTCTAGAGGACAAAATACTAGTTGGCAATAATAATAAAAAAAAAAAGAGTAAGCTATTAAGAGCATGCACCAACTGGAGTGAATTTTAAATGACTTATCCTTAGTAGCATTGGTATTGAAAATACCAATCTCAAAAGTTTGCATACTGTATGACTCTTTTAAAATGACATCTTGAGGGGGCTGGAGAGATGGCTTAGAGGTTAAAGTATTTGCCTGCAAAGCCAAAGGGTCCTGGTTCGATTCTCCAGGACCCACGTAAGCCAGATGCTCAAGGGGGCACATGCATCTGGAGTTCCTTTGCAATGGCTGGAGGCCCTGGCACACCCATTCTCTCTCTCTTTCTCTCTCTTTCTCAAAAAATAAATAAAATATATTTTAAAAATAAAATGACATCTTGAAATCACAAAAAGGTAGAGCTAAAGAAGAAATTAGTGGTTACCAAGGGAGGACATAAGAGTGAGGGCTTAGACTGTGATTCTAGAGTCACTAGGCATGTGACTAATGTCACTAGTGAC
Organism: Orientallactaga sibirica; assembly: GCA_036365145.1. Taxonomy (NCBI): domain Eukaryota; kingdom Metazoa; phylum Chordata; class Mammalia; order Rodentia; family Dipodidae; genus Orientallactaga; species Orientallactaga sibirica. Next base: position 1,979,422 of record JAEOAD010002373.1, read on the forward strand.
TAGTGTGTAGAACAGGCATGAAGGGGATCACTGGGGATGATAAGACAGTTCTATATCTCATTGTGGTGACGGCTGCATGAAGCCAAATTACATAGAATCAGACATGTGCACACACATGCACACATACACACCCCTAAACTGCATGTAAAAAAATTTTAAAAAATAGTAGAAGTGTTATAAGAATTTTAGAATTGCAGTCTAATTACTAGCCTTGTACTGATGCTGTTTTTCTTTCTTTCTTTTTCTTCTTTTATTATTATTATTATCATTATTAATTTTAGGTAGGGTCTTGCTCCAACCCAGGCTGGCCTCGAACTCAGTGATCCTCCTACCTCAGTTTTCAGAGTGCTGGGATTAAACACATGTGCCACCACATCCAGCCCTCTTAATTTTTTTTTTTTTTTAAGTTTTTTTAAAAAGTTTTTTATTTATTTATTTATTTATTTATTTATTTATTTATTTATTTATGTACTTATTAGAGAGACAGGGAGAGAGAGAAAGAGTAAGAATGGGCATGCCAGGGCCTCTAGCCACTGCAAACAAACTCCAGACGCATGTGCCACCTTGTGCATCTGGCTTACGTGGGACCTGGACAATCAAACAGGGGTTCTTAAGCTTCACAGGCATGCGCCTCAACTGCTAAACCATCTTTCTAGACCTCTTTTTTGTTTTTTGCCATTTTCCTTATTTTGATATTGTACTACAGTCCTGCATGATGCTTGCTACGGAAGATGGATGGACAGCTCCTTCTCCCATGGGGCTCTTGGCCACTTTCTCTATGTCTATTGCAATTTCAAAATGACAAGTTTAAAAATAATGCACTGGGGACTTTATCTACACTTTACCTTCTGATGGCCGTCAGTGCCTTGTCTCACCCTCCGACCCTTGCCAAGAAAGTCTGCCCTATATCCCCAAGTAATCTTTGTTTCCCATCTGACATCTTTTCATGAGACTTTAGGTTTCTTCTTTGGGCCCATCGTAAGTAACTCTCCCATAATTCCATTAGTGAGCATGGGGTTTACCACCTGCCTTCCTCATAGCCATATTGTTTTAAGGCACCACTCTGCTCACCTCTGCACCTTTTAGCATTTGATCTATTCCCTAAAGCACAGAAGTTCCAAGTCCATGCATGTTGAAACCAAGAAGGACACAGAATACAAGAAAGCATTGCTGATAAGTCACAGCTGGGGAATTTTATTCAGAATAAGAAAAATGACATCATGGGGCAAGTTGGTTCATAACGAATCAGTAATACATCATGGTTTTACTAAGATGTCAGGGGCCACAAAAGGTATAAATATTAATTCACACAGAGAAGGGTAGTTTGTTCAAAACCAATCAAATGTGGTCTCTTGGGGCTGGAGAGATGGCTTAGCAGTTAAGGCACTTGCTTGCAAAGCCAAAGAACCCAGGTTTGATTCCCCCGGATCCACATAAACCAGATGCACAAGGTGGTGCATGCATCTGGAGTTTGTTTGCAGTGGCTGGAGGCCCTGGCACACTCATTCTCTCTCTCTTTCTTTCTTTCCCTTCCTTTCTCTCAAATAAATAATGATAAAATATTTTTAAGATATGAGGTCCCTTGATTACCTCTATCTTGTCAAAAGCATTCTAATTTTGTCATTGATAAAATGCAATCTCTCTCATATTGTCTATTTTACTAGGCATTTTCCTATCAAAACCTGGTAGAGTGAATTCTGATGGCAGGAACAGTACATGTAAAAGTACTAAGAGGTTCCGTTTTCAGTGGCACTCAAAGCTTTCACTACCCCCGAGGGCCAAGGGAAAATATCAGATAGACTGATCATTGGCACTCTGACACCTTCGGTTGCTTATAATCCATTTTTTTGGAACCCATATTCTCACAACTAAACATATGTCCTTCCATCATACAGGTTGTTAAATACCAGGATATGTATGTGCATACTCTTTTACACACACACACACACACTTCTTCCTTCTTTTTTTCAGGCCTCCACTGAGCCTTAGCTTCTCAGTGTTTAAGCACACCCATAAGGTAAAGAATGACTAAAGTAATGAACAAACATAAGTCCCTACAGCAATGTAGTAAAGGTATTTTTCTAATTTTTTAAATTTTTCTTTATTTTTCTTTATTTATTTGAGAAAGACAGACAGAGAGAGAAAAAGGCAGAGAGAGAGAGAGAGAATGGGCGGATCACGGTCTCCAGCCCCTGCAAACAAACTCCAGATGCATGTGCCCCCTTTTGCATCTGGCTTATGTGGGTCCTGGGGAATTAAACCTCAAACTGGCATCCTTAGGCTTCACAGCAAGCACTTAACTGCTAAGCCATCACTCCAACCAGAAAAGGTATTTTTGAACAGAGGTGGTGGTGATCTAAATCCCCACTCCTCCCTCAGATGCCAGAACAATAGAGATTGAGATAGAGCATGATAATCATTTCTAAAAGTGTTCCAATCTTGAAAGTATAAGTCTAGACATGCTAAAGTCTGCAATGCAAGTGTGTGTGTGTGTGTGTGTGTGTGTGTGTGTGTGTGTGTGTGTGTGTTTTGGAAGCATTACACAGTAAGAACAATAGAAGACAGCAGACTCCATCACACAGTTGGTTCAAAGGAGCACAGTGAGGAGTCTAGTAGCACAGGCCAGATGCCAAGCAGCACCAGGGAATGCTATAGCAAGCCAAGGATGGTACACTTCATTTCTAAAGTAAGTTATTATGTAAGAAAAGCTGATTCCCCTTTGTGGTTTAGTTGGAGTAGTAAGGTAACAACAGACTTTTTCTGGTTTTTTGGATATCTTCATTGTAACATCATAAATTACACATTCTGTAAGGTTTTTTTCTTGGTTTGTATGTGAAAATGACACAATCTTTTTTTATTATTTTCTGATACTTGAATCATCATTTCAGGTAGTGTTAGACACAGGGAAAGACCAATGTTGGCATAACAACTCTGTGAATTTGTAAGGGAAAGAACAAAATTAAAACAACTTTGTGAATTAGAATTTGCCAGATCTTTTTGTGTTTCTAAAATATCAATAGAGGCTGGGAAAGTGGCTCAGCCAGAAAGAGCACTTGCCCTATAAACCTGAGGGTCTACACAGCCCTATTTCCCAAGTACCCAGGTAAATAGTTGGGTGTGGCCAAACATGCCTGTAACTCAAGCCTGGGAGGGGGGTGATCAGAGACAGGAGACTCTCCAGACTCACAGGTCAGTTAGACAGACTGAAAATGGCATCCCAAACATCAGAGAGAGACCCTGTCATAAGGAAATAAAGACTGATAGAGGTGGACACCAGCATTCTCTTTTGACCTCCACCCATGTGCACACAGGGGCTTGTGCATTTGCACAAACATGTGCATACACCACATATACACCACACTGCAGACCACATACACCACACACAAACATTAAAAAAAAAAAAGTGAAATAGGCTTTTGAAGTTCATTTCACATTTGGCACTTTTCTTTTGAATGTGACAAGGATTCCATTTTAATGTATTGCCATACTTTTGCTTATTGTAGCAAATTATTAGAAAAAAAAAATAGACCACATCTTGTCGTTCCTTTTATTATCCACTTTAGATAACATGCAAACTTCTTCACTCCGTTTTGAAACCATGTACTATATCTAATAAATTAATTCATTTTCAAGTATAAACTGCCCATCTGTTCCTTGAACACATGTTGCAACTCACTATTGAAAATAAAATTATTCACTTGAACCTATGAAATAAGCATGGGGCACATGAACATCCATTCTACTGTATTCCTGACACTCATTATCAGAAGAAGAAAATTATCAAAACAATATTAAAATGCATACAACAATGAGGCTGTACATTGTGTTCCCTGGTGTTAGGTACAAGTTGTTTAGGACATCAAGAATTATGATAGAAATAATGATCTATAGCCCAGCAAGACCCTCAGGTGTCCTGTGAGTGCCTATTCAGTCCCCTTAGGCGAGACCCATGAGATTCACAATAGATAAGTGCATGTGGAACCCAGAAGAAGGAAGAGAAGAAGTGGCAGTGAAAGAGGAAGAACATATTCCTACCTGTGTCACAGGCCCAAGTAAATTAAGACAGTAAAACCAAAACCAAAACAAAACACAACAACAACAAAAGCTTACCTACCGCCTCCTCCCACCTCCCGGTGGCATTCCTCACCAACCTTTGACATCTTTAGTTTTCAGTTTTAAGTACTTAGAGATTTATACTTCCCTGAAATCCCAGTGCAGAAATCTACACAGGTTTGTCACCTGCTCCATGGTAAGATTTTACCTATCATTTCACAAAAAGTCCACTCTTTCAGACAATGCTTATTCTTTGCTATTTCTCTTGCATCTTGCATAATGCCTGGCATGTAAGTGGTCCACAAAAATGTGTTGAGGCAAGAAGTAAGCGACAGCTGATTATCAACTCCAAGGTGAAGTTTCTAAATTAGAGAGAAGCTACATTTACATTGGTTTGGAGATCTTAGATTTGTGGGGATTCACCCATAATTAATTCCATTCTCATCACATTGTAGGGAGATAATATTAAAAGTGATTCCTGGGCTAGAAAGCTGCCTCAGTGGTTAAGGAGCTTGCCTGCAAAGCCTAATAATCAGGGTTTGATTCCCTAGTAACCACATAAAGCCAGATGCACAAAGTGGCACGTGTACCTGGAGTTCATTTGCAGTGGCTAGAAACCCTGATGTGCCCATTCTTTCCCTCTTTTTCCCTCTCTCTCTCTCATCTCTATCTCTATCTCTCTCTGCTTGCAAATAAATTTAAAAAAAAATTTTTTTTGTTAAAAAAGTGATTCCTGCTGGGCATGGTGGGGCATACCTTTAATTCCAGCACTTGGGAGGCAGAGGTAGGAGAATCACTGTGAGTTCAAGGCCACCCTGAGGCTACCAAGTGAATTCCAGGTCAATCTGGGCTAGAAAGGGACTCTACCTTGAAAGAAGAAATAAAACAAAACAAACAAAAGTGATTCCCATATGTACATTTTAAAGTAGAAGCCTAGTGGCTTTTGCAAATTCTCTTACATTGCTTACTACAAAAATAATAAGTAGCAAAGTACATGCCATTTGTTTTGTGCTAAGCATTTTATGTGCTTTTCATATTTAATTAATTTAATTCACTAGTGTGTTAGTATTATTCTTATTTTAGAGATTGAAAAACAGGTACAGAATCTTAACTTCCATAAAATCACCCCACTGCCATGTCTAGCAGTTATATTCACGTTTGCATTCTAAATTCCTTTTCTGTTTGCGGGAGGGGATCGGATCTCTTTTCTATTAATTATTATTCATTCCTAACATAAAAGTTTCTTTTTAAAAATATTTATTTATATATTAGAGAAAGAAAGATGTAGATAGAGAGAGAGAGAATGGGCACAGCCACTGCAACCGAACTCCAGATGCATGTGCTTCCTTATACATCTGCGTTAGGTGGGTACTGCGGAATCTAACCTGGATCCTTAGGCTTCGCAGTCAAGTACCTTAACCATAAAGCCATCTCTCCAGCCCAAAAGTTTCTTATGGAGCAGGAGTCTTTGCTGACAAGCCTGTCAGAGGTGGTGAAAGCATTGCCTCTGTATCATGAATAAGAAAAGAAACCAGAGCAGCAATGTACACAAAGGACTCCTGCCTTGTTTTTCAGACTCCTCAGCAGTTTGTTTTTTTTTCCTTTTTTCACTTTTTTTTTCTTTTGTAAACAAGATCTCAGATAGCCCTAGGCTGGCCTCCAACTCACCAAGTAGCTGAGAATGACACTGAATTTTGGAACCTCCCACGCACTGGGATTACAGGTTTACACCACTACACCCAATGTTAAGGTTGCTGGGGATTATCAAACTCAGGGTTTCTCGTGTGCTAGGCAGGCACTCGACCTTCTGAGCTGGTCCTTATCTTCCTCAACATTTTTCTAAACACTAAACAGAACTAGAAATTTTTTGTCTTTAAAATTGACATGATATTGGAAAAAATTTTAAGAAAATCTTTTAAATTATCCACTGCAGTGTCAACAAAACAGACCAAAGGCAAGTGTGGTGATGCATACCTTTAACCCTAGCACTTAGGAGGTGAAAGCAGGAGGATCAGGAATTCAAGGTCATCTTGAACTTCAGGCCAGTCTGGGCTATATAAAACCTTATCTTAAAAAAGAAGAAGAAGAAGGAGGAGGATGAGGAGGAGGAGGCTGGAGAGATAGCTTAGCACTTAAGGTGCTTGCCTGCAAAGCCAAAAGATCCTGGTTCAATTCTCCAGTTCCCATGTAACCCAGATGCACAAGGTGGTGCATGCGTCTGGAGTTCGTTTGCAGTGGCTTGAGGCCCCGGTGCACCCATTCTTTCTCTATTTCTGCCTCTTTCTCTCTTGCAAATAAATAAATAAAATATATATTTTTTAAAAAAGAAGGAGAGAAAAGAAGGAAAGAACTAAAAAACCAAAAAGCAGACAGCTTGGTATAGTGAGTTGTAATTTTTCAAATTTAAGAGAGAGAGAGGCAGATAGAGAGAATGGGCAAGCCAGGGCTTCTAGCCATTGCAAATGAACTCTAGACACATGTACCACCTTGTGCATCTGGCTTAGGTGGGTGCTGAGGAATTGAACTTGGGTCCTTTGGTTTTGCAAGCAAGTGCCTTAACCACTAAGCCATCTCTCTAGCCCAAGTGTACATCTGTGTGTATTTGGTTTTTTTTTTCTTTTTCTTTTTTCTGTTTTTTTTTTTTTTTGAGGTAGGGTCTTACTCTAGCTCAGGCTGGCCAGGAGGAATTCACTATGTAGTCTCAGGGTGGCTTGAACTCACTGCAATCCTCCTACCTCTGCCTTCCAAGTGCTGGGATTAAAGGAGTGCACACCACGCCAGGCTGTTTGTTTGTTTGTTTGTTTGTTTGTTTGTTTGTTTGTTCGTTTTTGAGATAGGGTCTCCCTCTAGCCCAGGCTGACCCAGAATTCACTATGTAGTCTCAGATTGACCTTGAACTCACAGCCATCCTCCTACCTCAGCCTTACCTACTGAGTGCTGGGGTTAAAGGAGTACGTCACCATACACAGCTGAGTTGTAAGTTTTTTTTTTTAACCCCTTCTTTATTTACTTTTTATTTCTGAGTCATAAATTTTTGTGTGCCAAGCATATTCCCATTCTTGGATCAGCACTGAGATAAGCAGTTACCATTGGACTTAACTATCAAATGAGAAATTACTACATATTTTCAATACAGCTTGTTTCTTTAATATTTGTTCTATTATGTGATTCATAATGGAAGAGAATAATGGTCTAGTGAAGTCTTTCTTGAAATGAAATTATCTGGCTTCAAAAATCTAGAAACAAGCCGAGCGTGGTGGCACACACCTTTAATCCCAGCACTTGGGAGGCAGAGGTAGGACCATTGTCATGAGTTCGAGGCCACCCTGAGACTACATAGTGAATTCCAGGTCAGTCTGGACCAGAGTGAAACCCTACTTCGAAAAACAAACAAACAAAAAAAATCTATATTATCTGAATCAAATGAACAACTTTTGGGGGTAACATACATAACCCTCTTACTGCTAACCACATTCTCATTTTCATTTTCAGCATCAAGCTCAGTTTCTTATTCAACACAGAGATTTGCTATTTGATAAATACCCATGTAACTCACTTTAAAACATGGTCTATTGGTTCAATCACTAGCTTCTGCATTCAGTTCAGAGTTCCAGTTCTGTGCTTCTTGACACTTTCTAAGGGACAACTCAAAGTCATACATTTCCTCCTCTGAGAGGTTCACATTAGTTTGCTGTAATGAAATGCACCAAGTTATGGATTTTTCAGACAATTCTAAAAAGCAACAAAAAAACAAAAAAAAATTCACAATATGTAGTGCTTTGTGATTCCAAGTTCACAGAACTAAAGAATGTGAAAGAACTACAAGCACAAGATTCAGAAGAGTAGGGATTCTACTATCCTCTCTTGATTGATCTGGATACTAGTAGTTTATTCACCTGGCCTAAGTAGTCACATCCCACATTTCAATTCTTGTGAACCTACCAACAACTATCAAAAAACTACCAAGGGGGCTGGAGAGATGGTTTAGTAGTTATGGCGCTTGCCAAAAGACCCAGGTTTGAATCCCCAGGACCCACTTAAGCCAGATACACAATGTGGTATATGTGTCTGGAGTTGTTTGTCGTGGTGAGAGGCCTTGGCCCGCCCATTTTTTCTCTCACTCTCTCTTTCTCTTAAAATAAATAAATAAATAAATATATTTTTAAAAATCTACCAAAACTTATCACAAACACCCCTGGCCAGCTGGGACAACCTGATTGGTAAGCTCCAATGAGAGACCCTGTAGCCAAAACAAAAATCAACAGTACCTTAGGAACAATCGCCAATGTTGTTCTCTGGCTGCACATAGCACACACACGTGCATGTACTTGCACAATCAAATACACACCAACATGTATGCAAATAGACACAAGAAAATAACTGAGAAATACATTTTGAACACTAAGCATGTACACTCTCAATGCCATTAAGTTGTCACCAACATAATCGAGATAAGAGACTCTTGGTCAGGTCATTTGTCCTTTTGAAATGTGCAAGCTCTACATCACTTACACTGCAGGGGAAAAAAAGGGATGTCAGGTCTAGTTTTTTTGCATGTGCAGAGTATATGTGTGCGGTGCGTATATTTACATGTATGTGCTGATGCAATGTTGGTAAGCTTGCCTGAGGCAGCCACAGAAATCCATCAGGAGCCCCCTTCATCACTCATTCTCTGTTGTTTGTTGTTTGTTTTGGTTTTTGTTTTTGTTTTTGTCTTGACTTTCTGATTCTGGTGCTGGCCATTCTGAAGCCCCGGTGATTCAACGTCTCTGTTACTGACAGGACTGGGGTTATACGCATGCATGGCCATGCCCAACCGTGATACGGGTTCCAGAGATTGAAACTGCTCTGGCCCTCATGCTTGTGCAGGAAGCACACTCAACCGCCGAGCTATCTCTCCAGCCCGGGTTTAATCAAGAGGGTTGTGTACATCATGGGGTATTCTACGTCATTTCCTCTCATCCTTGGACCCATAGACCCTTCTTTGATGTTACTTGGCATGTAGCATGTTTGCATCTGTTTTTTGAGTTTCAGTGCTCACTGAATACCTGTCATGGTAAAGGAAGATGCGGAGGAGGAATCTAACTGGCTGGTTGCCTTTGTTAATGTTTTTTGGCTGGGTTAGATTGTTGACAAGTTTGTTTTGAGAATCAAATGTGAGGTGCACTTTCTTCTTAACTACAATTTTCTCATTCATTACCTTTGTATATTAACCCTAAGCTTACTGGGTGCTGTCTATTTCAGTGAATGAATCTTTGGCAGTGAGTCAGTGTTGGATCTGTTTCACGACTGAGCAATGCTATAGAGTGTCGTCCATGGACAGTACCATGGCATTTAAAAACATCAACCAATAGGGACTAATGAACTCCATGTTTTAAAGATCAATCATAAAATAGAATTTTTAAATCAAATGGGAAATTTCTATATCACTAAAAGATTAATTTAGAAAGAGCTTTAACTCAAATAAAGGTACCAGGCCTTTAAATAGGCATAAGTACTAGATGTTATGACAAGGCATTGAGTTTTTATTGCCGCCCTCTGGACAACAGTACCAGTCTGTTGGCCTGGACTTTGACCCAGGACCCTGGAGACTCATATTGTGAATGTATGAGTCTTATAGTGAAGTTTTCAGTTAGAAGCAAAATTCTGTACATCAAAGCCACAAGCTGTGAGTGTTAAAGAAAAAAAAAATGTTTTTTTTTTTTTCTGAGGCAATTTCTTAAAGTTGAAATCTCTTTTCCCATTGCTGCTTCATGCTGTCAAAGTGAAAACAAGTATTCTTTTTCTTTCAAGGCAATGAATAATTTAGCCTCTTGCTTTGGAAGTTCTGACACTAATATGCTGTGTTAAAACTAATGTTTAGTACTCAAATGAGTACTAAGTGCGACACAAATGGTTTATAGGAATTCATAAATTCCACATTAAATGCTAAAAGTGAGCCAACTTTTGAATGGCAGTGTTTATAATTGTTAACAGGTACACACAGTAAATTTTTATTCCTGTCTTGGTTTTTAGTTCTTAGACCTGCTCATAAATTGTCAACTAGGTAATTGATAAATACCCCAAAGCTTATTCTTCTGACTCCCTCCCTCCTCACACTCTGTGTTTCTCTACTTAAGTCATAAAATAGAAAAGGTTAATGTACAGACTAATCAAACTATGGCATAAACATCTCCCTAAACTGACGCCTATTAAATTCATTTCATTAACAACAACATAATTTGTAAACCATTTCCGTTCATGTCTTGAACCAACCTCCTTAGTATTTGATCTAATGGAAGTCACTGGGCAGATACTTGACTCTGCAAAGGCCAACCATGTAGACCCACAGCAAGAGATTGCATTGGGTCCAAATTTTGTAAGTGAGTGCAGTTTGCAAGGTGGGGCTCAGAGACTGTGCTAGGCTCAAATGGGCTTCCGTGGATGGCTGTCAGGTTGGTGCATGCCTGGGGCAGTCTGCCAAGGGTGTGAGTGGTGGTGGTGAAAGCTCGTCCACATTTTGCTACCCAAGTGTTAGCCCAAAAACAAGATGCATTTTGCTAATTTATCCACTCAGAGGAGCCCCTTTTCTCTGAATGACCTACTGAGGTCAGATGTGGTATCTTTAGTAATATATACACAAAAATACATAATAATCAAATGTGGCCTTGGACATCTCTACTAGAAAGACAGTTTAATATTCATGTCATGAAAATGACAGTAGTTTCTCTTTCACATTTAAACTAAGGTAAATTTTGGGCTGGAGAAATGGCTTAGCAGTTAAGGCGCCTGACTGCAAAGCCAAAGGACCCAGGTTCAATTCCTCAGGATTTAAATAAGCCAGATGCACAAGTTGGAGCATGTGTCTGGAGTTTGTCTGCAACAGCTAGAGGCCCTGGTACACCCATTCTCTGTCTCTCTCTCTTTCTCTTTCTCTCATAAATAAAGAAAATATTTTTTAAAAATGGTAAATTTTGCCAGGCATGGTGGCTCATGACTTTAATCCCAGCACTGGGAAAGCAGAGGTAGGAGTATTGCCATGAATTCAAAGCTACTCTGGGACTACGCAGTGAATTCCAGGTCAGCTTGGACTAGAATAAGAAACTACCTTAAAAAAACAAATAAAAATATGGTAAATTTTACTTTTTAATGAAAACTAAAATAATTTTTCAAATTTTATGACAAGTTTAAATGCCTATTATATCTTTCCATATGAAATATATAACTAAAGTTAATAACATTATAAGTGTTCAAGAAATAAAATTTTGAAACTTTGATTTCTCTAGATAACTTTTAATTGGGGATTTTAAAAGTTTACTCCCAAAGGATTTAATGACAAACTAGAAAAGCAGTTAAGAGTGCAAATCATATCCTGACATCACAGCCTGTTGGCTTGTAACTGTGGACAAGGAAGTTAGTGGCTGTAAAGCACCTCACAGATCTGCTGTAAACGTTAAATAAAATCAGCTGTATAAAGTACGTAGCACAGCACCTGGCAGGCACATGACGAGCCCTGAGTACATGTGGGCTAGTAGGAGTAGAGATAAGCCAGAAGCAGGCAAAATTTCCAAATAGTATCTAAGGGATGTTCTGCTCTTGCTTTTCTTAAACAGTCTTGATTATTTTGCTGATATTTAGGTCACGGATAAAACAGAAGTTGAAATCTGGTAAATTGTCCTGCCTTAATCTCTGGACACTGAGGACTTGATAAGGTATCAGTGCCATGATGGTACTCTGCCACATGGCACAGTGGACGTGAATGACGTGGGTGAGCCTGATCTCATCGCTTGAGCTCTTCAAAGCAGAGTGTCTTCTCTGAGTGGTGGCATAAAAGCAGGTCAGAGAGACTGGCCGCATTGAGAAGATGCACTGCACCTTGCTGGCTCTGTGGTAGAGGGTACCGTGTGTGAAAGAATGAAGGCTGGTCTCAGCAATCAGAACAGCTCCCAGTGGAAGAGAGCAAAGAAATGGAGATCTCAGTCCCATAACCACACACACGGGCTTCAGTCAACTGTCTTGTAAGCTTGGCAGTATGTTCTTGCCCAGAGGCTCCACAGAATAGCCAAGCTAGTTGTCACCTTGATTTTGACCTTGGAGGCTCTTCAGCAGACACTCCAACCCTAAGTATACCTGGATTCCTGGGATTCCTGTCGCATACTAAACATGTTATTTTAAGTGTTAAGCTGTGGTCATTTGTACACTGTGGTAGTAACTAATACAGTCCATCTGAAGGGTGTTCAGTAGCCAAAAAGAATGCTTGTTCTAATTATTAGAGTACGGTTTGATTCTCCAGGACCCACATAAGCCAGATGCACAAGGGGGCACATGCATCTGGAGTTCATTTCCAGTGGCTGGAGGTCCTGGAGTACCCATTCTCTCTCTCTGTCTCTGCCTCTCTCTCTCTCTCAAATAAATAAATACTTATTAGAACAAATTGTGAAAAAGAGAGGCCATTTGTGTGTGGGCATGGATAATGTTTTAACTTTACCCCATAGCATAAAACAAAGATGGTTGGCAATAAGAATTCAGTATCAATCCTTCTGCAGGTCGATGTCCAGATTATGGTGGCCGAGAGAAACAACAAAAATTCATGCAGGGATTTCCCTTAGAACTCATTTTTCAAACAAGTATATGGAATAATTTTTTCTTACTTTAAACTCCCATGGAAAGAATCAATTCCTTTATATTTACATATCACTCTTACTAGTTAAGTATGAGAAAAGATTAAAAATTATTAGGGTAGTACTCAAGGTCACCTCAGTACAGGGAACAGCTAGCAAGTTTGGTGTGCTTAGCATGTGTGTTCATGTGGGGGTGGTGTAGGTAGGTGGGCACCACCTACCTACCTGACATTCTCCACTCAGTGACACCATGTACTCATCCAAAGAGTTGACCTTTGTTTCCTGCTGGCCAATCAGAATAGAACAAATTCTGAGGTACTGACTCCATGTATAATGACTGGCTCAGAGCTGCTCAGAGTAGCAAATCATTGCCAATGACAGAGAGAGAGAGAGAGAGAGATCCCCCTGTGATTATATCATGCATCAAATTGTATCATACATATATTATGCAATCATTGATTTGCTTCAGTTTTGTTTTCTGCTTTCCATTTCTACAGCTTTGTTTTTAGTATTTCATTAAGCATTATTTTTCCCTCGTTTGAGGTTGGAAAAATTTCTAGAGAAGTCAAAATTATTCATTTTGCATTGCCATTTTGGGGGATAGTGATAGTTTGGGAGCGAGGACTTGAAGGTATCTGTGAGTATCATGTACAAATACTATTTTTGCATCTTATTTACAGGTGACTGGAACCTGTCAGACTTCCTCTTCACTTGGTTAGTTAAAAAAAAAAAAAAAAAAAAAAAAAAACCTCTTCAATTTATGTATGTTCCAGAAAGCCTGGGGTTCAGCCTCTCTTGGTAGGGAGTGATTTGGTCACAAGTGAGGTGACTAGCTAATTTGGCAAATTGCTGTTTGAGCTTATTTTCAGTAGAACTTCTGCTGAGAGAAGAGAGAACAAGCAGGCGGGCAGAGAACACTATATGCATCACTGAAACTTATTGCTTATCGTTATTGCATTTGAGTAAATGCTCCCTTTTTGCTGTTGCCAAGTAAGTCATCATATTTTCGTTCTGCACCGAATCCCTCAGTAGGAGACGAGATTTGAATAGATCTGAATGCAGGAAATAAAAAGAATGCACACTTTGGCTAAATCGCTCCTCTCCACAACCTAGCTCCCACCTCCTTCCCTGCAAATTCATACAATTCATGCTATCTGTATGGAATGTTTCCGAGAAACAATAGGAGGGTTTCTTCTGTTCCTCTTTGGATAAAAAATAATGCATGCTGTTTGTAAAAAGAAACTGTGTGTGTGTGTGTGTGTGTGTGTGTGTGTGTGTGTAATGACAAGGGAAAGAATAAGATTTACCTAAAGTTCCATCTTTCAGAAACCCATTGACATTTCCATACTCACCATGACATCTCTCTGTTTGTATAGACCCATATGACATTATTTTAACACAATCACAGCAGTCTGATCTTCAATCCCATGAAGCACTTAAGTTTCAGACGTCATTTGCTTCCTCTCCCTTTTCCTTCTCTCTCCTCTCCAGTTCTTCTCTTAATCAAGCCTGTAACCACATAAGGCATTTGCTCTTATGTCCCCAAGATGTCCTTATTTTCTTTGTGCTTCTCTGCATCGTAATTTTTCCCACCTAGCCACACATTGTCAAGCTCATTGAAGGGATAAAGTTAACACATTGTTTTGAATGGTTAAGTAACAGATGCTAATTTGAATATCTCACAATTTATTCAATAATTCCTTATGTATAAATTCAGTCTGTTTCCAATTTTCTTGCTATCATAAGTCATGATGAATAGATACTTTTGTATGTTTTTCTTCTGTATTAAAAAAAAAGTGTCATCAAGTAGAATTAATGAGCTGCAAATTTATCTGTGTATTTGTAAACATACACATACTCGGTGTTAACAGATATTGCCAGCTGCTTCCCAAGACAGTCTGAAGAATTCACATGTCCACAGCAAGGAATAAGACATGCTGAAAAGAAAACACTTGTTTTTATGATTGGATGGGTAAGGACTGAAATCCCAATTGTCTTTGGGTCCCACTTGCTTTATTACTTGTCAGGTTGAAGAGATGTTCATTTCCCCTGCATCTAATGGCCATGTAACCTGAATCTAACCTGACTCCTCCTTTTCCTTGCCTGTCTCCATTTTACATTATTAATATTTTATTAAATAGTTTAATGAATTTTATTTAGTTATTTATTTATTTGAAAGAGGGAGGGAAAGAGGCAGATATATAGAAAGAGTGAATGGATGCACTAGAACCACTAGTCACTGCAAATAAACTCCAGACACAGGTGTCACCTTGTGCATCTGGCTTACGTGAGTACTGGGGAATTGAACCTGGGTCCTTAGGCTTCACAAGCAAGTGCCTTAACCTCTACTCCATCTCTCCAGCCTTAATTTTTTAAAATTCCTATGGAGGTTACATGAAACATGAAGCATGTTCAGATGCCAGGTTTTCTTTGTGGACACTACCATACTCACATTGCCTTCGTGTTCCTCTTTCTTCTTACATGTAGCACCATTGTCCTGTTGCTGTCTCTTTCACAGTGTTTATCATGGAGAGTCCTAAAAGTGTTGCTAGTAGGACAGCATTTGTGGACAAAAATGATTTATGTACTTGACTTTGAGAGTTATCATGAGTAGATAAGTCTTTGGAGGAGGGAAGGATTATTGACTGCTTTTAATATTCTGTTTCTTACTTATGATCTCTAGTACAGTAGAAAAAAAGAATTCCAGGCTGGCAGGATAGCACAGCAGTTAAGGCACTTGCCTGCAAAGCCTAACCACACAGATTTGGTAACCACATCAAGCCAGATGCACAAAGTAGGGCATGGGTCTGGCATTTGTTTGCAGTGGCTAGAAGCCCTGGAACTCCCATTCTCTCCCCCACCCCTGTCCTTGCACATAAATAAAAACAGTGTTACTTATTTAAGAGAGAGAGAGAAAGAAAAAAGGCAGATAGAGAGAGAGAAAGAGAAAGAGAAAGAGAGAGAGAGAATGGGTGGGCCAGGGCCTCCAGCCACTGCAAACTCCAGACATATGTGCCACCTTGTGCATCTGGCTTACATGTGTAATAGGGAATTGAACATGGGTCCTTAGGTTTCACAGTCAAGTGCCTGAACTGCTAAGTCATCTCTCCAGCCCAATAAAAATATTTATTAATAATAATTACTTTGCTCAAAGTTCTAAAATAACCTGTGACTCCTTCCTTGATCCGTTCCCAAGCTGTGCTGGTGGTCCTCATGGCTGTTAGTTTTAAACAGTCTGTGTAGAAATATTCTGTGACCCAGTTCTTTTCATTTATTCCAGGTCATTGCTAACCGGGTGGATCCTCGCTGTGGAGGTTTCGTTTCTGTGTGGTCATGGGTTATACATCAGCTGGAGCATTGTTTGAAAGTGTTAAGTTTCTTCTGCAAAGTAGGTAAAGGTTTTAGGGCTTCCGGGCAACAGAAATATGTGTATATTTAGCTGTTTGCTCTGACAAACTTCAGACTGCAGATCTGAGGATCCCAGCTCCCAGGCATGTGTGCCCAGGCTTTTCTTACACCTCTGATTCTCATTAACTGCATTTATCTAGCAGATGCCGGGTGTTCATCACTTGCTTCAAGAAGGGCCTTATACCCAATGCCTGGCAGATTCACCGGGTGGCTGATAAATCTTGGGTGCACACGCATAGCCAGAGCAAGTACATCAGAGCTGGAAACCTAATCCTCTCTCATGGCCGGTTCTCGCTTGTAAAGGTGGTAGGCACAGAGTCGGGCAGCGGACGACTGTCGCAAAATTTGGAGTCCTACAGGTAGAGAGCAGGAACCTCGGGTTTTCTCGGAAACACTCAGGTAGGCACTACCAACTACCTATAGCTTGGGCACCCGAATTGGGAAGGGTTCCCACTGCACTTATAAATCTCGTGTATGTGTTTCATCTTTTGCTTTTGCTTTCTTTCTTTTCTTCTTGTTTTTTTTCTTGAAGCAGTTCTTTCCCTTGAAGGGATCTTTTAATTACCATCCTTTGGACTAACCATCCAAGCTGCAAAAGCCTTAAAGCAGCTGAAAGAGTCCTGCTTCCCCGAGTGCCTGCAGCCTCAGCAGGTTTGCCTGCCGATGGAAGCAATTTCTGTCAGCCACTTCCTGCCAAAGCACCGAACTGAATGGAGTGTGTTCTTTCATATGCCACTCATTATCCATAGGAGCAGAAAACTTTAAAGAAGACACTATTAGGATGTGTAAATTGACACAAGGTTCTTACTTAAAACAAAATGAAAGGTACCAGATACCCTTGGGGGCTAATGGTATTCTTTTATAGTAAAAGATATATATATATTTTTTCCTTTTCTTTCCTAATGTGGACTTATGCTACTATAAGGGAAAACATAATGTGATTTGTTATGCAAAAGCAACAAGGAACTTTCAACTTTTCCTGTTCTATCAAGCTCTTGCTGTGTGACCTTCCTACATAAGGGAATTGTCTAACTGCAAATGGCACTGAGATAAAGATTGCCAATATTAAGCTGAGTTCCTTAGCACCCTCCTCTAACCATCTGAACAACCATCTTGCTCCTGAGTAGAGGCAAAAATATGCATGAATTGAGACTGTGTGCTTTTCTAGGCTTTTGTCAGTAGGCATACTAAAGGCGTATTGTCTATCAATGAGGTACAGTGTGAGCTGGCTTCAGTGCTCATCTCCATGAATAAAGGTCCACCAGTCACTTGCAGGTTTTGCTTGGTGAAAGGAGGTGATTATTGTGCAAGGGGATGAGTCACTGCACCAAACTTAGTCATGAAATAGTAGAGCTAGAAGCTTGCAGACAAGATCCGGCTTTCCTCTCTGTCTTTATGTCAGGGTAAGTAAAAAAGTTAAGGTTACATTTTCAAAAATATGTTTTATGAAAGGTAACACACTCTTGCAGAAGGAGGAGGAGAAGAAAATGTTGGTGAAACAGGAAGAGGAGGAGGAGGAGGAGTACATGGAGGAGGAGGAAATAAGATGATTCTGGGAAACAGGGACACTCATCGTAAATACAATATTAAATCTTGACTATAGCTATCATAGAATGTGATTTCACCTGGTTTAACTGAGAATTTGATGAAAAAACTATTCCTCGTTCATGCTATCCCTGTCAGCTGCTCACAGAACCACAGTTTCAAGGAGATGTACAGAACCGTGTTGATCAAATGGCTGCATTGGCCAGAAGGATGGAGACTTTTAATCTGTCCTTCAGAGGGCCAGGGCATTCTCTCAGAGATATTCTGAATTACTCTTGGTTTCAATGGAAATCTTATGTATTGAGAAATCCAGATGCCCAGGCTCCCGCTGTCGAGGAGGGGAATGCTGTAATTTCTCTGTACTACCAAACGGGGAGCTGCCCTTCCCCTAGAGATGCACTGAGGGATTTCTCTCCCTCATCCACGCCTCACTCTTTCTTTTCCCCATTAGATTTTTGGTTGTTTGTAGCCATATCATTCTGCTTGTCCAGCCTGCTCTCTCACTTCTATTTTATGAGCTGCAATTGAGGCAGATTAAAATCTCCCCTGGGCCTGTGTATGCCTTGCCTTGGAAACCCAAATGTATTCATTTTTTGGCCCTGGGTTGAGTAAGGAGTGGAGAGTTAAGTAGTAAGTGAAGGGTTCTGAGTGGAGTAAGTGAAGGAATAGGAAACCTTACTTGAGTCTTGGGCCCAAGTGGCACCCTTTGACAAAAACAAACAAACAAGCAAAACACCTTGACTTCCAAGAGTAATAATGCTGGTTCTGAGCCCGGGGATATGGCTCAGCAGTTAAAGGTGTTTTTTTGCAAAGCCTGCTGGCCCAGGTTTGATCCCCTAGTGCCCACATAAAGCCAGATGCATAAAGTGATGTATGCAACTGGAGTTTGTTTACAGTGGCAAGAGGCCCTGGCATGACCATTCTCATTCCCTCTCACTCCCCCTCTTCCAAATAAATAAATAAATAAATTTTTTAAAGAAAAAGAAAAGCTGGATCTATCCTTGAGTGCTCTGACCTATTCTCACTTTGCTTCTGGAGTTTTGGAAACCGGAAGTGAGGAGGAAAATAATTAATTGGCATCCTCGGTCCCCAGCACCTATTATCCTTATGAGACCACTTCTTCAGTTGAAAATGATTATGAGGTCACCCTGCAGCAATTTCTCCTCCAGCTCAAGTCATTCCAAGTCCTTTCCCTTTTGTTCCCCATAGATCCATTTGCCAACACTAATTATTTTTGTTGCTCTTCCCCGGCTCACTTCCAACTTTCCAAATCACTTAAAAAAAAAAAAAAAAAAAAAAAAAAAAAAAAAAGCCCCAAATAAGACAAAGCCTTCTATGGGGCTCGCTGGACCTAAGTCTCTGGATGGTGTACGGGCCACTGCAGCATTTTCTGCTTAGTGGAGAAGTGCATTCTCCTGTTATATGAGCTTTCATAACCATAAACTGACACCCACGACCCTGTTCTGTGGCCTACTGCAATTTGCACTCCTGCTCTGGGAAGATGCTTAGCCACTGTGATATTATCATGAAGGTACCAGCTAAGCATTTCTCACCAAGTATCCTTTTTTTTCTAAGTGTTTCACCTTATATACCAGTGGGTTTCTCTTTCAATGTATCTCAAAAAAGAATCAGTTGTTTTGAGTTTTCCTTGAGGCTTAGGCTAGGGAAATTTGTTCATTTTTAAATACACCTGCTTATTTAGTCAAATTTTCAGATTTATAAGTGGCCATTATAATCTTGAACTTGTTATTGTCTACTTATTACATCAATTTTCCAATTGGGCAATGGGAGCAAAACAATACAATACCACATGGTAGGGGGAGTATTTTTAATGAAATGTCCCCCATAGGCTCATGTGTTTTAAGTATTTGGTCCCCAGCTGGTGGCAATTTGGGAAAGTTGTGGGTACATTGAGAGGCAGAGCCTTGCTAGAGGAGGTGTGTTGCTGGTATAAGCTTTGGGATCATATAGCCCAGTACTTTGACTACTTCCTTCCCGTTGATGTGGAAATGTCATAATGGCTACAGTAGGTGTTATGAAACAGGGGTCAGTGCTTGTCAAAAAGTTTGAAAGAAGAGTTTACAGGAGAAGAAGCAGATGAATGAGGATGGCAGAAGAGGTCTACCAATGGGCTGCAGGGAGAGCAAGCTGAAAACAATAAATGGATGCAGATTTGAAAGGCCTTCATATGCTTATTAATCCAGCAGGCCAACTTCCTAGGTAGAGTGCATATTATCACTCAGCTTTACAGATGACCAATCTTGGAACAGCAGAACATGAAGTCTGTGTTAAAAGAAAGACCATTGCTAGTCTTTTCATTCCTAAAGCAGGTTTATATCCTTCTCATTGTGTATGACACTGTTCCATTGGGTATGGTCATTGTACATGGTCTTTTTGCACAAGGACATCTTCATTCAAGTATATATTGTACACTGAGCATAACGCATGCTTCTTCCTTCATGAAGTATCCGTTATAAAAGTAAATGGAAGACTGTTTACGACTTTAGTGTCCAATTTCTTTTCTAAATTTTATTTTTTATTCTGGAAATTAAAATATGTTCATGGTACAAAATTTTCAAAATAGAAATGAATGAAGATCAAATAAAGTCATAAAGTAATAATATTTTTAAAATTTATTTATTTACTTGAGAGAGAGAGAGAAAGTAGCAGATAGAGAGAGAGAGTGGATGTGCCAGGGTCACCAGCCACCACAAACAAACTCCAGATGCATGTGCCACCTTGTGCATCCGGCTTATGTGGGTCCTGGGGAATTGAGCCTGGGTCTTTTGGCTTTGCAGGAAAGCTCCTCAATCGCCAAGCTATCTCTTCATCCTGGTAATAACATTTCAAATTACCTTTTCCTGTCCTTTGTATATATAAACTTGCATTCATATTTTATAAAATTGGCATTATTATGTATCTATGTTATATCCTGCTCTTTTCTGTGAACAAAATAGATTGTGACTATTTTCCTCATGTTCATAAATATGCTTCAGTAGTATGACTTTTAATGGCTGCAAAGTATTCTATAGGGTTCTTCTATTTCTGGACAGGACACCCTCAGGCATGATGGGAGATGCTTACCTGGCATTGTTAGAGTGGGACCAGGAAAAGTTCATTTTCTCACACCTTGCTTTGGGCAAGTGTCAGAGTTTCATCCTCTTTTAGTCACAGGAAGATGCCCCCTTCAGGGTCAGTTTCCTATGGCCTTCCATTATTCTTACTTTACTCCACGCCCCCCACCATCCACCAAACTCAAGCCCCACATCTCTATTTCCACCTAGATACCAATACAATTTAATATCTTATCCCTAACATCTCATAGTAAAATTTATAAATAAATAAGGCATTTAAGATTACAAAAGATTTCAAACATATGAGTTAATATTACAGATGTTAATCCTTCAGCATCTGTAAGGAATTGGCTCAGCAGCCCCACACCATCACCATGAATATGCAAATCTACACATGCTCCAGTCTGTTCTAGAAAAATGGCACAGTGTTTGCATATATCTTGCACCATCCTCTCATGTAGTTTACATCATCTTTAAATTACTTATAATTACTGTTGAAATTGTTGCTAGGTTGTACTGTTTAGGGGATAATGATGAGAAATATCTCTATATATCCAACAAGACTGGAAGATTTTAAAACATATTTTGGGTGTGATCAATTCATCAGTGGATATAGAACTCATGAACACAGGAGGCCAACTGTATACTTCTACACAGACACAACAAATGGCAGGGTATGCTTTAAATATTGTTTTACTTTAAAGAACTAAAATGTTGAGAAATTATATACTTCCTTATGTACTTCATTCTGTTCCCCTCCTTTCTCCTCTTCTCTCCTTAGCATTAGCTATAACCCTGAGGGAAAATGGGTCTTTTATCCATATTTTATATTTTTACCACATATGATAGAAATCCATAAACAATCTATCACATTATTTTGTTTGTTCTTAGACTTTACATGATGGAATTACTCTGAGCTATACACTTTTATGATTCGTTTTTATCAATAGACATATTTGTAAGCTTTATCTATATTTGCTACCTGCAAATCTCTTTCATCCCTTGCAACTGCTACATAGAACTGTGGTATGTGAATATGGTAACACATTGTCTGTTCTCTTAATTAGTATGCCTTCAGATTTCCCAAGTTTTCCTATTACATGCAATGTTGTGATAGATATCTCCCTTTGAACCTGACTGAGAATGGAATTACTTATTATAGGAAATGTACATCTTTAACTGTAGGAGATCTTACTAAATTAATCTCTAAAGCAGCATACAAGTGTTAGGTAGTGTATGAAAATTCTCATCTTCCCTTATCTTCCTAAAGCCTTGATAATATAACCTGGTGACCCATTCTACTCGGAGCCCAGATGATAAGAAACTGAGAAATTGAGTTTCCCTTCCCTGGAGGCGAGACAGGGACTAACCTTTCAACCATATCTCCAGAACGGCGTAGCTATATTCTGTTTTTTTTTTTTTTTTTAATGCATAAAGAGACAAGAGTCACATATGTATGGGTTATTTCCATATTAAAATGGACTAAACTATTGTAGCCTTAATGAATATTTTAATTTTCTATAAACTAGGCAACAATCAAAGGAAACTGCTCATTCATTTTCCATTATGGGCCAATTCAGTTACTTCTCAGTCATGCAGTAGATTCAGGATTGACGACATTGAGTTGGACACTAAGGAAAAAGATTTTTATTCAGAAGAGTTGTTTACGGAGAAGTAAAATCAAGAAAGTAAAGTGACAATCAGAAGTCCCTTTACCCTTGACAATGGTATTACAAGTTATATGAAATATAAAGATGAGGCTATAACTATTTCATTAGGGCTACAGAATTGTTGAAAATCCAGTCTTCAAAAATGAAATATTCAGGCTGGGGAAATGGCTTAGTGGTTAAGGCATTTGACTGCAAAGCCTAAGGACCCTGGTTCAATTTCCCAGGACCCACATAAGCAGATGCACAAGGGGGCACATGCATCTGGAGTTTGTTTGCAATGGCTAGAGGCCCTGGTGCACCCATTCTCTCTCTCTATCTGCCTCTCTTTCTCTCTCAAATAAATAAATAAAATATTAAAGGTGAAAATAAAATAAAATAAAATAAAAATTGAAATATTCCTAAATGTAAGCATTTATGTTAAGTAATAAGAATATAAAGGAAATATATTTAATATTTTCATGACATATTGAACTGGCTATAAAATCTTGCTTTTGAGCCTGGCGTGGTGGTGCTCGCCTTTAATCCCAGCACTTGGGAGGCAGAGGTAGGAGGATCACCGTGAGTTCGAGGCCACCCTAGGACTACATAGTTAATACCAGGTCAGCCTGGACCAGAGTGAAACCCTACGTCAAAAAACAAAACAAACAAACAAACAAACAAACAAAAATCTTGCTTTTGAAGACTTCTCAGTAAAATAGGTACTTGCCCATGACACAATGTTTCATTTTTTATTAATTATCTATATAATGTGTATACAATCATGATGGTACCATCATTAGACTTCTCCCTGTCCTCCCCCTAAGGGATTACAGGTCTTGCATTGTGGAGTATGGGGGTGAGGCAATGTCTCTGTGCATAATGACCCACCTTATGGCTCTAACTATCTTTCCTCCCCCTCTTCCACAAATTTCCCTGAGCCGTGTTGGGTTCATTTTAGGTCTGTTTCAGTGATGAGGTCATGGGAGTCTCTGTGTCTCTGGATTTCTGGTTTGGTAGGAGTTGAGTGTTCTTTGTGTCTATCTCCTTCACTCTTGTGCTGATACCAGGTTCACCATGAAAGCAGCACTCTTGCTCCTTTCCCCAATTATTCTATGGCTTCAGCTGGTGCCCTGGTGAGGTGCGATGGGCTGATTCTCTCCTCAGGTTCTGTGTCCATCTGAAAAAGAGAAGCAAATTCTCCAGCGAAGAGTGAGGTCAGTGCAAGATACATGGATAACCATTATTGTTTTCGAGAGAATTAAATAGGTGTATGCCCTCTTGTATCCCACTATTGGTGGGACCTTGATATTGAAGAGCAAACTCATTTTTTGGATGTGGTTCTGACTTGTTTCACAGTTCCAGGTGTGGGCTCCATTCTACTGAGTGGATCCGTTAGCCAAATCAAGAGCAGTTGGTAACCCACCGTGGCTGCGTGCCACTATTGCACTTGTGTGAGCATCACATCAGGTTGATTGCTGCTGAGTAGTTTAGACCACAAGTTGCTTTGACATACGTTGGTCATTTTCCCCCAGTCTCTCATGTAGCACCTTCTGGCATTTTTTTAAAAGAAATAGGAAGACATAACATATTCAATATACAACAGGAAACACACATATGTGTATATATTCAAATGTGCAAGTAAACGTAGAAAAATAAGATGTAAAGACAGGAGCCATTTTGTTTATATTTTTTTGTGTGTATGTATAGTTATGTCACATCTTAGGAAAATGTTAAATTAAAAACAAGCAAAATCTTAATAGCTATTTGAGTATTAGAATTATTATTAAATTATACTTTTCTTTAATTTTTCCAAAAATTTTTATAAAGTTTGGCAAATATTACTTTAAGTGACTTTAAATATATGTGTGCGTGTATATAAGAAAAATATGAAGCTAGAGCTAGGCTGAATGTTTTAATTCAATAAATAGTAAAGGGAACTTTGCATTCCTTTGTCCATTTGAGAAGACATTGGTTCGCCTGAGACTCCTAGTCTATGGTCTTCAATCATGAATGTCAGAACACCTTTGGCAGGTACTAATGAATGGATGCAAAGTAGACCTTTGTCCTGAGCTGGCATGGAGGGAAACCGACGGATAATGCAGAGCACTGAATCAAATTAAATAGGTTTCTGGTGTGATTGATTGTACCCCACTACTAAAGGATCAAGATGGCAAAAAGAGATTCAACTCAAAGCAATTGATCCAGTGGCCACATGTACACACAGAATCAATTTCAAGATCAAGATAATGAGAACATCAAAGTAAATACTTGCTTTATAAATTTATTCAAATACGCCTGTGACCAATAGTAGGTACTAGTAGATTTTTCAGGATAATAGTTCCTTTAATTATTTTAAATTATTCATTATAAAACTCATGGTGGGCAATAACACTTTTTTTTTTTTTTTTTTTTTTTTTTTTTTGGTTTTTCAAGGTAGGGTCTCACTCCAGCCCAGGCTGACCTGGAAGTCACTATGTAGTCTCAGGGTGGCCTAGAACTCATGGCAATCCTTCTACCCCTGCCTCCCAAGTGCTGGGATTAAAGGCATGTGCCACCATGCCCGGCAAATAACACAATTTTTTATTTTATTTATTTATTTGAGAGAGAGCGAGAGAGGGAGAAAGAGGCAAGGATGGGGAGAGAGAATGGGCACAACAGGGTCTCTAGCCACTGCAAACAAACTCCAGATGCATGTGTCATCTTATGCATCTGGTTTTATGTGGGTACTGGGGAATCAAACACAGGTCCTTAGGCTTTGTAGGCAAGTGCCTTAACCATTGAACAATTTCTCCAGCCCAAATAACACAATTTTATAGTTCTCACTTTAGAGAGAGACATAGAAAGAGGCAGAGAGAGAGAGAGAGAGAATGGGCATGCCAGAGCCTCTAGCCACTGCAAATGGACTCCAATGCATGTGCCACCATGTGCATCTGGCTTATGTGGGTTCTGGGAAATGGAACCTGGGTCCTTAGGGTTTGCAGGCAAGCACCTTAACCACTAAGCCATCTCTCCAACCCCTCTGTCAGTTTTGAGCACCTTGTATCCATCCTTTCTTCCCCCCCACCCTAAAAACTGTCAAGACTTCTCTGTTGAGTTAGGAACTCTATATACCCAAAGAATTTCCTGTGAATGGAGAAGCAGCTGTCCTACATTCTTTCACTTGTATAAATGCCAAAGGAATTGTTGTTCAAACATTTTTTAATTTCCTTAAATTAAAACATTAGATTAGCTAAAACATATTGGAAAGTTATTTACAAAATGAAAATCTAGGCTGAAATCATAATAAAAGTGATCTCCTTGTTGGGTGAGAATAAAAATGCTTTAAGATGATCATACATAAACATTAATATATTCAACCTATTAACAGGCAATACTGTGTTAATACAGCCATAGCTGCTAAAAGGCAAGAAGACTTTGCAATATAATTTCTTCTCCTGTAGATAAGAAAACCAAGACAAAACTATGATCCGCTCACATTGTGTGAAAACCTAACCTACAAAATCTCAATGTACTCTTTTCCAAAGGAGGGAGAAAACAGACTGAGTAACCAAATACACAAACAAAACACAATAATTCTTCTTAGGAATTCCACATAGCCATTCTTTTCTTTGTGATCAATTTCCATACTAAATCCTAGGCTGGCATTGCCAACCAGCCAGGCTTAGTGGAGAGGGTGCCTCTGAAAACTTCCCCTAACCTGAAGACCTTCTAGCCATCCAGTCCACACTACATGTGACCAAGACAATTTAGTTTGGGCAGCAGGTGAATCTGATGATGTAACAAAAAAATAGACCACTTAAATTCCAACTGCTTTTGGAAGGAGTTTTTAATATTAGAGTTCACTATAAAGCTGGTGATTACTGTATGTCATTATAGGAAGCCAAGTTTTATGGGAAAGATCTATTTTGTTGATTAAATGAAATTCTTTTTTTTTTTTTGTGCCATTGGGTCACACATAACATATGTCCAGTCAATAATTTTAGGAGTCCTTGAAGATTTTTTTTTTCACAGTTACAGTTTCATTAGCCATCAATAGAGCTTCGAAGAACCATTTTTCTTGACAATGATCTAGATCTTTTCTATAGAAGGGTTCTGTTTCCCCAAGACAAATAAAGCTGGGTGAAGGGAAAGGGTGATCAAACATGATTTATTGTAATTTTTCCAGAAAGATCAATGGCTTTGCATTCTGAAATGATAGAATAAAACAATAGTTTTTAATAACGGAATGACTAAAAACAAATGTGAGTTTGACTTGACACATGTCAAGCAGGAATATTGATAATAAAGAAATGACCATCCTTTTTCCAGGAAATTTCATCTCCTTTCATCTTAAGAGATCAATATGATAAATTTAAGCTCTATGGTGGTCAATAATCTAGCCAGGTAAATGAGTCAATATTGAATATTTGAGGATTTAGTTTCAAATCTAAATTTAATGCACTAATATTTTACAGAATACTCTTTAAAATTTAATCTTCCCCTACAAGCAAACTGTTAGTTTTTATCTAACATTCATGTTTTGAGAAAAAAAATATGTATTTACTAAAATAAATACTTTATCAGTAGTTCTGTGCTTCCATTTTGTGCGCAAGTTAAAATAAATAATTCAGGAAGTCTGTTGACCTGATTCTTAGTACATACATGAATTTACAGGGAGTGGCACTTTTCTCTGAAAGGGTTGAAGGCCTTTTGCTGAGTGACTTACCTAGCAACCCCTCACTGATAGGAGCAATACTTCATTTGACAATTTGGTTAACTGCCCCTGCCAATCCTGTTTGAACATCATTACCCATTCTGTCTATGACCCAGTAAACTTTGCTGACCTGTCTGTCTCCTTCCCAACCATTCATTGTGTGAGTAAGACACTTGAGTTTGTAGACAGTTCTTCATTCTCAATGCCTGGGACCTCGGTACTATTGCATTGGAGGACCACCCTTAGGACTTTATAATTGCTCAATGCACTCACTCCCTAGAATAGAATTGGTCAAACTATTAAACTCTGTGTGTACATTTGCAATCCAAGGGCCACATGTCCTAGACGGAAGGGAGCAGGCCAAGCCCTGTTTTATGCCTTGTCATACAGCAGAAGAAGCACATATTCTGTGCCCCTATGGGATTAAAGCAAGAAGAAGGCCACATCCAATTCTGGTCCTTGGTAAGTTTAGTGTCCTCTAAAAGCTACTTCTGAAGGAGGGAAAATATGGTACCAGCACATCATGTATCCATACAAAGTATGTTCTTAATTAAAAAAAAAAAAAAACTGCTTCTTGCCTGAAGACAGAGACAGGAGTACTGTTGTGAGTTTGAGGCCAGCCTGTGACTACAGAGTGAGTTCCAGGTCAGCCTGGGCTAGAGTGAGATCCTACTTCAAAAAAAGAAAGAAACAAACAAACGAAACAAAGGAAGAAAGAAAGAAGCAAGGAAACAAAAAAAAAAGCTACTTCTATATAGTACTTATTCAGTGGACCTAGGAATTATTCCAAAATAAGCCCATTCCCAAGTGATAAGGAAATGCTGTGGGTGTTCTGAGTTAGAAAATCAAGTAGCATTGAGAACACTCAGTAAAGGTGTTTTGCTTCTCACACAGGTTCCTCTTCAGTAGGTATCTTCACTTCCTAAGCCCTCAAAGTGCCCTGAGCCACAAGTATCTTTAAAATCTACTATATATCAGGCTGGAGAAATGGCTTAGTGGTTAAGGTGTTTACCTGCTAAGCCAAAGGATCCCGGTTCGATTCTCCAGGACCCATGTAAGCCAGATGCACAAGGGGCACATGCATCTGTAGTTCATTTGCAGTGGCTAAAGGCCCTGGCATGCCCATTCTCTCTCTGTGTCTGCCTCTCATCTATCTCTCTATCTCTCTGCTTGCAAATAAACAAATAAAATTTTTTTAAAAATTTTTTTTAAAATTCTACTATATATCCTCTAATATTTCTTTGGAAAAAGCAAATGCAAATCTGTTTTTCAGGCCTTCCATCTCAGTGATGAGATTCTGTTCAGAATCTTGACCTCAAGGTGGGAACCAGCGTTACTGCCATTGGGACCTTTGCTTTATGTGGCTCTGTAGTTCTTGGAAGTTGAAACTTTTTATCTGAGAGGACAGCAAATGGATGATATTTTCCCAATTTTATTTTTCAAGGTAGGGTCTTGCTCTAGCTCAGGCTGACTTGGAATTCACTATGTAGTCTCAGGCTGGCCTTGAACTCAGAGTGATTCTTCTACCTTTGCCTCCCAACTGCTGGGAATAAAGGCATGTACCTCCACACGCAGCCATTTTCTCCAATTTTTAAACTAAGTATAGAAAAGCGGGTTCTGGGCTGGAAAGATGGCTTAGCGGTTAAGGCGCCTGCCTCCTAAGCCTAAGAACGCCAGTTCCAATCTCAAGGTCCCACGTTTAGCCAGATGCAAAGTGACGCAAGGGTGAAATGGAGCACTTGACCACAAGGGGGCGCAAGTATCTGGATTTTGTTTGCAGCAACTGAGAAGCTGCTGGCACACCCATCTCTATCTGTCTTCCTCTCCCTCTCTCTCTGTCTCTCTCCAAAAAAAGTGCTGAAGGCCTTGATCCAAAGTTCTTAACTGACTGAAGTCTGCTCTTTCTGTTACATCACTCCTTTTTAAAAAAAAATAAAAAAGAAAGAAAGCAGGTTCTATGGATTCTAGACCAAAGAGAATGATAAACCTTGACATTGTATATAAGTGAGCTCCTTTCCTCAAGTTCTTGCTTAGGGGTCCTGTAACATACTTGGAATATACTGTGTCTGCACTATTCTAATAATATGCATGGAAAAGTTTGCATGTCAAATTCCTACAATGATATCACATCTCTACCACCAGCAGGAAGAATAAGGGGGAATGTCCAATGGTTCCTATAATTGCTCTAGATACCAGAAGCAGTTCTTTCTCTACCTTATACTGTAACCATGACCACTGGTTCTGAAAAGAGTAATTCTGTTCCATGATGTTCTTCCCACATCCCTAAGATCAAAAACTCTGATGGTTATACTCATAGTACCTGACCTCCACAATATTGCAGGCAATTCCGCAGGAGCATGGTGGTAAAGGAAATCTCCATATCCAGATCTCTGGAAAGGTAAGCCTCATGGAGATCAACAATACTTATGAAATAAGAAATTCTGATAATTGATGCCAAGTTTGAGTGCAGCCTGCAGGCAAATGAAGACAAGGTTCCAAAACACTGTTGCTTGGGAGATTTGAAACAACCAGAATACTTTAGAGAAGTGAAGTAGGCTTTCTTAAATGTGTCTATAAGCATACTGCCTCACTCCTGAGTACTCAACACCAAGCACATAGCAACTCATACAGTTTAGTAGGTCTCAGTAGAGCAGATACATCTCTAAACACTCCTCAGATTCTGGGACTCTCTACCCTGCCAAACCATATTTCCCCTGATTGACCTAATCCATTTGGGACAGAAAAATAAATGTTTGTGACAGTGCATAACTGAGGTACTATCCAGAGCTACTCCTACACTTTGCAGGATGCTCATTATCTTAGAAAAGTGGCAGCATATCCCAGCAGAACCATTAACAATAGCCCCTTATTCTAGGCATGTCCTGGATTCCTGCCTAACCCCTGATCTATTGCTCTGCTCTTTGTCTCTCTGCTTCCATTTGTAGATGTGGTGTCTGTAACCCTTATCATTTGGCAGCTTTCCTTTTGGCATTTTGGGCCTCGGGTTCATTCCTATTGTAGACAAATGAGGGAAAGAAACCAAAAGCAAAAATGAACCCATTTTTCCTTTCATAAGTAATCATTTCACACATTTTAGTGCTGCCTCCTTCTAGACATAGCCTATTAGTACACACACACACACACACACACACACACACACACACACAAACACATTAAAGAAATCATGATGACTTACAAGAAAACAATGACTACTCAGAAAACATGACCTTTCATTATCTTGCTCATTTGTAATTTGTTTCCATCACTCATCAATATGTACTGGATATTCTCCAAGCTGGTAAATATTTTTTGCATCATAATTTTTAATGGGTGCATATTATACACAATAGCTTCACACTCTTGTTAGATACAGGTTATTTATACTATTTTGTTATTGTAAACACAGCTACAATAAACACTAATCTAGTTAAATTTTTATGTTCTAGACTAAATTTCTTCCAATGTAATATTGACTCAAGAATAAGAATAACTATGGCCTTTGATATAAAAAAGATAAACTTACTGACAATGAGTTTGTTTTAGTTTTTTCTCATCAGGAGCACATACAGCATGTTAAATCATATATTTATTTTTTTGTTTCATGATTATTACTTTTACTATACGTATTTTGATGTCCAACTGTACACATTCTTGTTGTCTTAGCTATGCAGTTTTAAAGGGGAGAAAAAAGGTATCAAGTAAGTTCAGAATAATAAATGACAAAATACAAAGTGGCGTTATGACTAGAAAAAAATCAAGGACTGGTGGCACAGGTTTATAATCATTAGCTCAGGGCTATCGTGGGTTACAAAGTGATTTCAAGGCCAGCCTCGGCAACTTAGTGAGATCCTCTCTGAAAATAAAAAGTGGGAAAACAGAGCCATGAATGTAGTTCAGTAGTAGAACACTTGCCTTGCATGTCTCAGGCCTTAGACTTATGTCCATTACCAAAAACAAAAAAGTATTCTTGGATGTGTATTAGTTACATGTCACTGTGTGACAAATTACCCCAAAACATAGTGTCTTGAAACAACAAACATCATTGTGCAAGTTCTCTGGGTCAGAATTTAGGTGCAACTTAGCCATGTCTTCTGGAAAGAGTATAATATACATATATGTAATATATATCCTCTAAAATATAGAGGATAACATAACATGCTTTAATGAAGAATTAAACATGAATGAAATAAAGAAGGAAATCACAAAAATCTCAGGCTTCTAGCTTCAGCAATTAGCTACAGACATTATAGATTTTACATTACTACTTTGCTGTTATTATTTACTTTCATAGCAACATTTTTTCAACTTGTAAAATTTTACTTATTTTCATGTGTTTATTGGTTAAGGTGATGGTTTGTGTTAACTATTTTACACCTACTATAACAGCATGTGATACCATTTTTCCAAATTTTAAAATTCATATTAGAAAGCTGAACCAAGCTAATACCTGTTTGCCATTAGAAACTGTTAATATATCAGTAATGAAAAGTACTATGTATAATGTGTTTATAAACACATATATAATAATAACTTTATGTTTCTAAGTGTATGTATATTTAAAGAAAAAAGAATACTTAAGAAGTAGGTACATGTTTCCTGAAGAGAACTGGGCAGCTGGGAGATAGAGGGAATAATTTTAAACATTGCATTTTATTAATAATAAGTGTATGATTGTTTTGCTCAAATAAATATAAGACAGGTTTTAGAATCAATTCTATGGTTATTGAATGACAATTGTATCAAGAGAAAAAGATAATCATATTTATACAAGATTTCCAGAGGAATTCATTTTCAAATATGTACCCCAAAACTATGGATTTTATTATTGTGAGAAATGAATCCAAAAAGTCATTGGTGGATGGTAGCTGGAAACTTGAGACCACTATATAACAATAAGATTTTGCTCTGTGTATCAATGTCCTCTGTGTATTGTGTATACCCATGTATCAATTATTTAGCATTCACTGTTCAGTTTGTGCATTATCTAAAATATTGGGTTCACATCCTCAGCTTCCCTGCCACCTGCCATGTAACCATTAGTAACAGCTACAGGGGACATGGTCATAAAGAAGAAGCAAAAGTCAAATTTATTTATTAATCATGCACATAGTCTTATGACAAAACGTTGAATACAGCTATTAAAATTTGTTGTTTTTATTTATTTTTTTATTTGTTTGAGAGAGAGAGAGGCACTTAGATAGAGAATAGGCACACCAGGACCTTTAGCCACTGCATATGAGCTCCAGATGCATGTGCCACCTTGTGCATCTGGCTCACGTGGGTACTGGGGAATCCAGCCTGGGTCCTTTGGCTTTGCAGGCAAATAACTTTACCACTAAGCCCTGTCTCCAGCCCTAAAAGTTGTTTTAGTAAGCTTAATTTACTATTTTCTTTTCATATTTTATTCTTTCAAATCAATGAAGTCTACTTACTAGTCAGCTTGCTTCTTTCCTAGCCCCTAAGCTTTTTATCTGCATAAAGGACTGCTTACATGTTTAGTAGCCACTCATTCAACTTTGTAACAATTATTCTCAAATATAAGCAATAAAAAATGAAGGAGCAGTATAATAGCAGATGTTGAGAAGTTCAGGATTCAGGATCTAACAACTTCAAGTATTATTAACTTTTAATGTTGTATTTTAAGTGAGATGAACATATCCAAGGATGAATACAGGAAGGCCCGATGTAAGGTGAATGACAGAAGCAATCCCCCAGGACCCACAGAAGCCAGAGGCACAAAGTACACTGGAGTTCATTTGCAGTGGTGAGACCCTGGTGTGCCCAGATTCTCTCTTTCTCTCTCTTTCTCTTTCTCTCTCTCTCTCTGCCTTTGTGTGTGTGTGTGTGTGTGTGTGCTTGTAAATAAATAAAATAGTTTTTAAAAGAAAAAAGAAAGGTGAATAAAGATACTGGAAGTATGAAAAGAAGTGACAATGCAACTTCTGAGTAAAAGTTTGGGAAATGCAACCTTCTTTTTGTCTCTACTATAAATTGAAATCTCTCTGAACCAGGCAGTGTAACTGATGCCTGGAAACATGGCAAATTTTACTGTGACACTGAAACCTGCTGAAGTGCAACACTTTGCTTCCATCGCTCTCTGAAATCATCATCCAAGACTTGAACTCCTGGGAGAAGTTGAACAAGATCAAAAACTCTGAGTCACTAGTGTGATAGCTCAATGCCAGGAAGCGATGACCTTTTTGGAAAATTGGGACAATGACATCAGTTTGCAGTGGGTCACTAAGGATTGCTCAGGGTGGCAAGTTTTTTGTGCACTATCCTGTAAGAGGCTTCTTACATGAAATATGAGACCCTCTAATTCTAACAACATTATAAACAAACCTATGCAATTAAGCCCTAGTGCATGACTGGAAGCAGAGATAAGCTAATATGATTATGAACCAGCTAAATAGATCCTGAAGCCCTATGATGACATCATGAAATTTGAGAAGATACAGCTGGCTTCTAGCGATATTTTTGCAGTTGAAAATATGTAGCATCTGGTGTTTCACTTATCATTCTTTGCTGAAATCGTCGTCATCTTAAGCTTCTTTTTGTCATGTAGATGTGTGAAGTTTATAAATAATGCTGAAAATTTTTCATACAGCATGCCATCCAGTTTCAATAAAAATGCAAGCAAAAATTAGTCACAGTTTCATAAACAAATTGTTCATAAAGATGGACAGGGCCCCAAGCCCTTGTACTTTCACTAGTTTCATACTCGGAAGTGTCATTAACCTAGAGAACTGTTTTCTGTTCTTAAATGCTTAAAGTCTAATTTCTCTCCTTATGAGTGGAATCTTCATTCATTCTTGGGTGGAGCTAATATAATACATGGTTTAGAGTGCTGGCACTGAATCCAAGTTTCTTTGGTTCAAATCTCAATTTTACCACTTACTAGCTATGTACCACTTAATAAGCTTTTAAATCTCTCAACTTCCAGTTTACTTAGCTATAAAAAGAAATGATAGTAACTACCATGAAATTGCCCAATATTTATAAACTATTTTGCAGCATGTTTGACATATATAAGCTCCAAGTAAATATTATCTATTGTTAGTCACTCAATAAATATTTATTGAAGTTTATGTGTGTCCCAGGCACTGTGTTAATCCTTGGGAATATTTGGGCAAGAAGAGAGAAAGAGTCCCTTTACAATTAACTTGTGTGTATGATGTTCTCTGATATTTTACTTGTTTGGTACCAATGCACTTGAGTTCCCAATCTTCAACTAAGTAGATTCTTTTATTTTTTTTAATTTTAATTTTTTTTAATTTTGTTTTTATCATTTTACTTATTTTTGGAGAGAGACAGACAGAGAGGAAGAGGGAGACAGAGATGGGTGCGCCAGCAGTCTCTCAGCTGCTGTGAACGAACTCCAGATGCGTGCGCCCCCTTGTGGTCAAGTGCGGCACTGCGCCCTTGCTTACTTGGCATCTGGCTAAACGTGAGACCTGGAGATTGGAACCTGGTTCTTAGGCTTAGCAGGCAGCCGCCTTAACCGCTAAGCCATCTCTCCGGCCCCTAATTTTTATTTTTTATTTCTATCTATGCGAGAGAGAGAGAGAATGGGCACACCAGGGCCTTCAGCCACTGCAAATGATCTCCAGATGCATGCATCACTTTGTACATCTGGCTTATGTGGGTCCTGGGGAATCAAACCTGGGTCCTTTAGCTTTGCAGGCAAGTGCCTTAACCACCAAGCCATCTCTGCACCCCCTGAGATGAGGAAGGACTTATTTAGAGAAATATTGTTAAATGGTAAACTTGCATAATATTTCTATGGTATTAAAGGAATGTATTCCAATGTATATAATTGCATGCCATTATCAAAATGTCATTCTAAAATTTGTCATGATGTAGGAGAAGGCCTGGGAGCATATTTTAGCATCTGATCCTGTTGCTAATGGAGGACTAAGCCGCTCTCACTGGCAGGTGCTCTGATGCCATGCCCCTTTCAGATCTCTGCTTTCGCAACTCCTGACATTGTCAGGGCTGCTGAAAGTGAGGTTTCCTCTGCAGTGGCTCCACTGCTCCTTTCCTGAGTCACATCACCTCAAATGTCATCTGAGTTATTCCCAGATCTATCCAAGCCCCAGCCTGCCATGAGCTTTCATCTTAACAAACAAAACTATATAGAATTGGAACCATAGTTGAAACCAGATGAAGTATGTACTGATAAGAAGTATATGAAACATATATAGGAAATACAATCTTGTGTAGCTAGAGTTCTATGAACAAACTTCCAAGTAGAAAAGAAGATTTTTAGAGATAGTGAATACAGTGAAGACCATTTCATGCTATAATTACAAAAGCTACTGAGATGGCCATCATTCTGATGTTCTTTATAACATTCAATGAAGGCTTTCTACAAGATGACCTAGGTACATATATCCTCTAGATGGGCACCTATAAGACAGTTTTTCCAAGTGTATAAAGTTTTAGTTATATAGAGTACCACAACACACTGAAAATGAGGCTGTTTATTTGTTTTATGTCTATTAGTTACTTGCTTCATTTTCTGTTACTGGTAACATAAGACACATTACTGTGTGTGTGTGTGTGTGTGTGTGTGTGTGTGTGTGTGTCTGTAGGAGTGCTGTGTATACACGTAAAATATATATCCAAACACATATGGTAATTTTAAATAGTAATTTATGAATAAGAACCAATCTACTCAAAGTTAAACTTCTATAAAGTAATAATATATGAATATATAATATAATATATATATTATACTAATATAACATATATTAATAAGATGTTATTAATATATTGATGATAATATATGTGATAACATGTTATTTCTATTTTACACGGTTATTATATACTGGATTAATTTTGTTTCATGTGCCAGAAGCATTACATTTGCATGGGAACTATCATAGGCTAACTCAAAGAGCACTTAAACATTTGAGCACTAATTACTGGCTTACTTTGATGGCTTGATTAATGTCATGAATCCTCATTATTCACCTGAGCATTTCATGGCCGTGGTGCCTTTGATCTAGTATATATGTAGTAGCAGAGCATGATTAATTGAGATGGTTCTGGCTCCTGGCATTTAGAAAAGTCAATGAGAGACTTTTAATGGCATCTCAATAGCGCTTCTTATTGGTCTTCACTAGCGTGGAACACAACAGACCAAGAGAAATGCATATGCCTGGTTTCAACAGAGTCCATTGCCATATTAGACTTAGCTGTGCTCAGTTAACTCTGCAGGTTCAAAATACAGGTAAATGATCCACTGAGCACACTTTATTGCCAATGTTATCCCAATTAAAGGGATTATTTTAGCAAATGTTTCATTAGTGTTTGACTTAACAGGCAAACCACTGATTTCCCTGTGAGCATGTTTTTATCAGAATGGAGATGGCAACAAATGCTGCCTGGTAGTTTTTAGATCTATACTAGAAATTTCTACTACCACCTAATACATTCACATTCCTTTAAAGGTGATATTAAGAATAGTTATGCCTAAATTACACAGCTCAGTTCACTTCAGAGCTTTCTTGCTATTTGATGTCAATTCTCTTTCACATATCATTCAGACAGAATTAAATTATACATGCTTTAAACATACCTGCCCACAAATGGTCTGGGAAAAAAAAAAGTGTTGTACATAGCTAAGGCTATTGTCAAAATAACATGTCTTATTCATATTATATAATTGAAGAAATTTTGGGGAGAAAAACCTAGCTGGAAAAACATAGTTTTCCACTGTCTTATGGTGTGTCTCAAATTTCCAATTTTAATTCACTCCTTGTAAAATTTCTGAAGACTCTTAATAAAGAGTCTAATACATTAATGTGACAACTTATTAATAGGGATTAGTATGTATGAACCATTGGTATATCTGTGAACCTAGAGAAAGCAGGCTTTTTGAAGAATGAATGAACTCAAGGGTTTTTAATATTTGCCCAAGAAATGAAACACTGCTTGCAGTAAAGCACTTTCCAGAATGTCTTGAAATCTTGTTATAGTAAGCTAAAAATGGCTATATATTCTCTGTAAATTCAATACCATATGAAAGAAGATTCTGGTGTTGTCCAATAGTAATACAAAGTATATAGACAAAATATGAGAAAATTTTGATTTAGAAAACTAACTGATACCTATTTTTCTCTCTGAAAATTGGGAAGATGACTGATTTTTTTGAAAACAGAAAAATTTCAAATGTCAGTATTTTTATAGCACAATGTGTAAACTGTTGAATTTCACTTTTTAATATGTAGGAGTTTGAAAACTGCAATGTAGGCCTATGAAATATGAAAAAGAAATATGATAGGTGTGATGAAATGGTAGAAAGAGGCTGGAATGATCAATAAATTACACCACTACTAAGAACACCACCACCTCTGCTCATTAGCTTTGTGCTATTGGGGGGGGGGGTACTGCATTTGGGACATCCAGTACTTCGTTTGTAAAATGAGAATCAAGGTCTACCTGACATAGTCTTAAGATGAAGCTACAGAAACACAGAACATGCAATAATACTTTGGAAGTTATCAAGTAACATCAATCTTTGTCACTGAGACTATGTCATATGTGAATGACTTACTGTCTGTTATTTTAACATCTCTTAAGCAGGAATGGGTTTTATACTGTTTGTGTGGGGGAATATTTGGTATGTATCTGGTCAAAATATACCCAGTGGAGGTAGGTCTAAATCAAAAAGGAAAAACCCCAGAGATAGTTGTAGAGTATGCTTGAGAAATGCTATGTTAACATCATGTTTACATGATACTAAGGATTGAACTATGTTTAAGAAAAACTAAACATTTGTGACTAAATCAAAAATGGATTGTTGAGAGAAAGACTCAATGTTAAAAAAAAAATCAAGTAGGGCATGCTGGTGCACACCTTTAATCACAGCACTCAGGAGACGGAGCTAAAAGGATAGAGGTGAGTTCGAGGCCAGTGTGAGGCTACATAGGAATTCCAGGTCAGCCTGGGCTAGAGCAAAACCCTACCTTGAAAAACCAAAATGAAAAAGCCAGAAGAAAAAAAAAAATTTTAAGGAATATATTTCTTTCAAAAAGTTTCTTAGACTGGGGATGTATCTCAATGGATAGAGTACTTGCCCTAGCATACAGAGTCCTGGATTGGATCCTCCACGCTGCATAAAACTGAACATGGTGGTACATGCCTGTAATCCTAGCACTCAGAAGGCAGAGGCAGAAGGATCAGGAAATTTAAGAGCATGCTCAGCTACATAGAGTTTGAATGTATCTCACCTACATTTTCCTACGTTATTCTTTTAGTTGTACATGACTGCTATAAGATTGTGTGTGTGAGAGAGAGAGAGAGTGTGTGTGTGTGTGTGTGTGTGTGTTTAAAAGGGTTCTTTCAATAAATACAAGATTAGAATTCCATGTGATAAGAATTAACATTGTACAATTGTTTAATTGGTTACAATCTTTCTTAGGAGTCTATGAAATAATTGATGGTATGTTCAGGTCAAAGAAATATGTTATATAAACATACACTATCATGAAGTTACTGGGCACCTAAAAGAATGTTGTGCTAAAAATGAATTAGAAAAACATATATAAAAGGTAATATCAGAACATTTCCCAGTTTAGTTTAAGGTCAGCATCAATTGCAAGGTAGAAATGCTGGAAACAATGACTAATGATAGGAATAATGCTTCAAGTTCTAATGTTCAAGCAAGTCATGGAGATGTTAAGAGAACAGATTTTACTCCATGAGAGGAGTCTGGATCTACTTCCCATCAATGAAATCCCACTCAATTCCTAGTAGTGGCACACTGGGAATGAAAGAAGCTTCCAGGAAGAATAATGGCACCTGCAAAGCATGAGTTAATGACAAGATGTAACAGTAAGCATAGCAAAACTGATTAGCGATGACTATAAGAAAAAAAAAGCATATTAGTAAATTCATCACTCATGATCTTATCCAATCAACTATTTCCTTACAGAAAGAATGCATTCCTTGAATTCTCCAAAAATTGGACTAATCTTCCTTTCCCTATTACACTCTTCTTAATTCTATCTTTGTTTAAGAAAAAAAATCATGTTGTGCACATCAAATTCCACTCTTAGTACTTAGGTTTATGCCCATAGGTTAGAGCTGCTCTCAAGGTTGCTAAAGAAGTTTCATTTTGCAGGTGGTGGTGACTACTGCAAAGACTGAAGACTCATCAAGGTGCCAAGAACATGCATTGCTGAGAGCCCAGCACTAAATAAGACATCTCCATGAGGCCCTCCAAGGCTCAGAGGATATTGTGGAATGTGTGTAAGAGCCAAGCAATGGGGAGGAATACTTTGGGACACTATCTTCTGGCTTTACGTCTGCTACTTCATGGCCTCACGGCAACTGCCATTAGCCGCATAAGACCCTTACTATATTGAGCACATCAAGATTTTACATGGATGATGGAAGTGAGCAAAAAACTAAAAAAAGTCATGGAACTAGAAGATGGCTAGTTGGGAAGAATTTCAGTGGAGGGGAGGAGGAGAAAAGATTGTATTGGGTGGGGATTATGCTCAAATAACATTATGTTCAAATATAAAAGTTATCAATTAAAAAAAGAAAATATGTTTAAGGGGTTGGGGAGATGACTTGATGGTAAGAACATTTGATGTACAAACATGAGAATCTGAGTTTGATTCCAAGCATCACACAAAAAAAAGTCAAACTAAATATTAGCTGTTTCTTCTCAGGGAAGCCATAAAAGAAATAATCAGGGCTGGAGAGATGGCTTAGCGGTTAAGACATTTGTCTGTGAAGCCTAGGGACCCCAGTTCAATTCTCCAGGTCCCACGTAAGCCAGATGCACAAGGGGGCACACGCGTCTGGAGTTTGTTTGCAGTATCTAGAGGCCCTGGTGCGCCCATTCTCTCTCTCTTTCTCTCTCTGTCTCTCTTTCCCTCTCTCTGTCCCTAATAAATAAATAAAAATAAAATCTTTATTTAAAAAAAGAAAGAATCATTATTTGTTCCTTTGGTGTCAAAGAAACTTAATATAGTATACACCAGGTTATTTAGTAGGCAGTTAGTAAATAACTGGTAAAGCAATGAACATGTTTATATATTTTGTATATAAAAATCATGAACATTAATTTGTAAGCAGTTTGTACATAAATTGATGGTGCTAGTATAATATTTCTGGCCTTAACTTCTATGGTAGAAAGGATGGTGACTATACCAGAGACATTAATTTCTTAGTCTACTATATCCATCTCACCTTTATAGTTTTACCAGCCAATACATAGACTTGGGAGCATCTGTCTTTTGTACTAAGTGAATTTTCACATAGTTTAGATCAGGGTAGACATTTACCCAACCAAAAAGTGGTCAATCCATTGGCTTCCCAAAAGCAATTCAATTTATTGTTTGATAGGTTAGACCAATAGCCATGGTCTGAACAAACTCAGAACCAAGGCCCATTACTGATGGAGCATCAGGATGAAGTTTATGGTCCCCTGATGAGTGGTGGGACAGATGTTCCATGGGTAGCATTTTTGGGGTGGCGGGGGCATTCTGAGGTAGGGTCTCACTCTAGCTCAGGCTGACCTGGAATTCACTATGTAGTATCAGGATGGCCTCGAACTTTTGGCAATCCTCCTACCTCTGCCTCCCAAGTACTGGGATTAAAGACGTGCACCACCATGCCTGGCGTTTATCTTCCAGAACTTCCTTTCCTTAGAGGAGAGAGATTAGAGAAAGTAACGGGGGAAATGTGATCAGAGCATATCATATGTGGGTGAAAATATCACAATGAAACCTATTTTTTTTTTAATTTACTTGTTTATTTGAGAGAGAGAAAGAGAGAGAGAGAGAGGGAGGGAGGAAGCGAGAGGAAGAGAATGGGCATGCCAGGACCTCTAGCTAATGCAATGAAGAAACTCCAGACACATGGACCACCTTGTGCATCTGTCTTTATGTGGGTTCTGGGGGCTCGAACCAGGGTTCTTAGGCTTTGCAGGCAAGGACCTTAACTGCTGAGCCATCTCTCCAGCCTGAAACCTAATTTTTAAAAGCAATTCATATGTGTGTATATAATTTGTATTTATGCATGCATGTAAGTTGTATGGAAAATAATTTTTAAAATACACTGTTTTCATTAAGTTAACTGGCATAGTATCCCCTATAACCAAAGGAGGCTCTTCCAAGAGTAAATTACAATATTTTGTATCCTAACGAGATCATTATATAGGGTATTGGTTAACAGTGGTTAACCAATGTTGCAAGATCTGTAATACAATGAAATATAAATGTGAAATTTACCCAAGCTTAATGAGCCCTGAATGAGTTGTTGTACATTTTACAATATAAACACTTCCTGTGCTTCAGAAATGAGTTCTTACTCCTTCTACTAGGGACATGACTTTGCAGTCTCCTTTGATTTTGACCCAGTATTACTCCGGATGAGATTTTTCTCTCACAAACAGACAGTCTCGGTCCTCAGGCATGTGAGCCTGCTCCACTCTGACCCCACACCTATGCCTCCACGAGGTAAGCATTTGGAACAAAGAGGGTGCCCTTTATTATAACAGAAAAGTGTGGGAGTGAAGTGAGACGTTATTGATTCATCTGCAGAAGGAAATACATATCAAACATTTTTGGAATGTTATTGCTGGCTTTAAAATAGAAAGGCGGGTCAAATGAATGACAGCAACAACAACTCCCAAAACAAAAGAACAAAAAGGACCCTAGAGAAGAGGGGAAACTTATTACAAGTCAACTGAATTCATCGTATTTATTAACTTTGCTATACATTATCATGATTTTGTGATACTAATTTAAGTTCCGATATAACCCGTTAGCTGCTGTTGCCGTCAGCTCCACCGTTGCTGGGATGAACTTCCAAACCAGGCGCAGTTTGTAGGAGGAAGGATTTGTTTCAATTTACAGATCCAACCGGAAGTTCCTTGGATGGCGGAAGAAGCTGGCTCGCTTTCACAAATCCAAGCGGAGAGAACCCACGCTACCAGCCAGCACCACAAGCAAGCATAACCCTGCTGCCAAACAGGAGGGACCCAGCAGCAAGCAGCAGGGAGTCCAGGCCACCCTCTGCATATGTATACCCTCTGCATACCTTTGGGCTAGAAATCAGATCCGCCCTCAGTAACACCTCCGGGCTGGACCCTAGGATCTGCCCACAGTGGTATCTCTTCCAAATTACAAGCTTTAATAAGACATCTCAGTCTTTGGGGGGACATACATTCAAAGGACCACAGCTACTACGTTAGCGGTGGTAGAATGTCACAGGCAGCAACACTGCTTCTAGCAGAAGTTCCTGGTTTCTCGAGGTTGGAAGGCTGGATGTTACATGCCGGTATTGGATTCAGGTGGAACTGCGCTTTCCTACGGAGCATGACTTCCATCAACTTCACGTTCTACCTTCATAGCACAAGCCAGGTGGACAGAAACATTGGGAGGCAGAATTTATAGCACTGTTAGGCAACACATACGGTTGAGGCGTTTGGCTCTATGCATTTGTAATGGAAGTACTAGTATTTAGCTTGATCTGGAATGTCCTCAAATTGTGTTGAAGACTTGGTCCTCAGCAGGTGGTGTTATAAAGAGGACTTGGGTTCTTAAAGGGTGCCCTTGGGGACAGGGTGTCCTAGTTGGAGGAAGTATGTCATGATGTCATGTCATAGTGGGTGTGCCCTTGAAGGGTATATTGGAACCCCACTATCCCTTTCTCCCTTCCTTCCTTCTTTCCTCCCCTCCATTATTTCCCATATCTATCACCAAGCCTGGGTCCTTGTGTACCAGCAGAAGTTAGATAAATTTACCTGTGATGTTATAAACCTGTTTCTTCTTAAATTAGAAGATGTGAATTTTTGATTTTGGCAACCAAGACACATTATCACAGACACAGAGGAGGGGATTCTGTGTGGTACAAATACCACTGCTTTAGTGGAAGCAGTTAGGCAGTGGTGAAAGCCCGCCTTTTCATGTGGTTCATAGCAAAATATTTGGCTAGGCTATTATGTGCCCTTTTTGAAAAGCAGGCTGTTTGCTGACAGAAGCTATAATGTTAAGGGAAATGGAAATTTTCACAATATTGATAGGAAATAGTTCACACTACAGTTTGTTGTTTCCTGCAGAACCTTAGGAGTTACAGAAGCTCCAGTAGAACCAAACATTCTGGAATCAGAGGTGGAAGAGAGCAAAGAAACACAACGGAACATATTCTCTGACTGTGCCTGCTGACTACCCGGCTGGGTCTTGCAGGGCTAAAAGTTATCTGCTCTGTACCTAAAATTGAAGAAGTTTGAA
Organism: Orientallactaga sibirica; assembly: GCA_036365145.1. NCBI lineage: Eukaryota > Metazoa > Chordata > Mammalia > Rodentia > Dipodidae > Orientallactaga > Orientallactaga sibirica. The sequence continues at coordinate 2,022,700 of JAEOAD010002373.1, forward strand.
GCAGTGTCCATGAAACTGCAGCCTTAGCGGGAGGTAAGACTCTTGCCTTGTCATAAAGCAGCAGCGATAATACTGGCAAGAAGTGATAAATTGTATTGCCTCCCTACCTAAGCCTATTATTTCCGAAGATCTCAAGGTAGCCACCATTAATTTTAGGACTAGAAGTATGGACAGAGTACAGAGCCTACTAAATAAAAACGGAGAATCTACAGGCTTAAAAACCAAGCCTGGCGAGACTTTCGACTATGGTATCTGGTGCGTGGCATAGAAACAAATCAAGCTTGCTATGTACTTGAAAGAACTGACTTGCCAAAGAAATGCCAGACTTTGTCTGGTGTTGCTTGTGATTACGAAAACTTAAACCTATATCACAATAGTTCAAAATCAATGAAGTCTCCAAAATAAAAGTCCCCCCCCACCCCCGTGCCTACTTCTGATGTATTTATTGAGGAAAATTGTCTCCAAGAGGAGATCCAGGAAAGACAGACAGAAAGCAAAAGAACACTTGGGAGAAAGAACAAGAGAGTACAGGATTGGTCAATGAAGGCAGGAAGAGAGTCTTGGCAGTTCTTGCTGAGTAGGTTTTTTTTTATTTTAAATTCTGGAGTGATGACTAATTCTCCTTTTTCCCAATGTGTAGGTTTAATGCAATGATTCTATTCCTTTTCCACTGTTGAAAATTTAAATGTGTTGGGTGAAAGCATGTTTAGTGAATTGACTGCCAGGAGCCCCAATCTGGACCTATTGCAGAAGGCTGACTATCAGTCTGAAATGTTTCTTAAAGTAATTTTGGGGACTGGAGAGATGGCTTAGCAGTTATGACTCTTGCCTGTGAAGCCTGAGGACCCAAGTTTGATTCCCCAATACCCAGCATAAGCCAGATGCACAAGGTAGCCCATATGTCTGAAGTTTGTTTGCAGTGGCTAGAGGCCCTGGTGTGCCCATTCTCTCTCTGTTTCTCACTCTCAAAATAAATGAAATACTTTTTTAAAGTTACTTTTGTATGTGTATGTGTGTGTATGTGCATGTATACATGTGTGTTTGAATGTGTGTGGGCACAAGTGCGTGTAGAGGTCAGAGGTTGATGTCAGGTACTTTGCTCAGTTGCTGTTCATGTTATTTACTGAGTTGGCGTCTCTCACTTGAACCAGGACTGGTGGATTCAGCTAGTCTAGCTAACCAGTTTGTTCTGGAAAAAATCCCATTTCTACCTACTGGGCACTGACTTTTCTGGTTGCCTTCCATGTTTGCCCACATGGCTGCTGGGGATCTGAACTTCTGTTCTGAGGCCCCCACTCTCTGAAGTCTTGGGTAGTAGATTTGGTGTTTTATTAGGAAGAGACTTAGATCATTTTTTTTTCCCTTGAGGGAGACAGTGAGCTTCTTCCATACTAACAAGCTCATGCATGTTTGGGAAACCAAAGAGACCGAGCATGATGGAAAATACTAATGTCCAACTGTGGTGGTTTTAAAACATGTCCGCCAATTATTTGCTACACCTCCCTCCAAGATGACTTTCCCCTTGAGTATGGAATGAACCTAGTGACTCACTTCTAATTAGAATAAAATGGGAGTAATTGCGTGTGAATTAGACCAGGTCACAGAGGACGCTGTGACCTCATCATTGCTCGCCTTGAATAACGTGCCTTAGAGGAAGTTAGCTGCCGCCTCACGAGGCTCCTTACGCAACCTGTGGAGATATCCATGTGGTGCAGAGCTGAGGCCCCCTGCCAACCATTATAAGTGGGAGTCTTCTTACAATGTGATCCTTCCCAGGCCACCTTCAGATGTCTGCCACTCTGCCAGCATTCTTACTGCCTCCACAAGGCAGCTGTGCAGGGATCACAAAGCCAGGCTCTTCCTGTATCCTTTACCTGCAGAATTTTTAAAATATATATTTGATTTATTTATTTGACAGAGAAAGAGGGAGAGAGAGATCGAGAGAATGGGCACACCAGGGCCTCCAGCCACTGCAAACAAACTCCAGATGCATGCGCCCCTTTGTGCATCTGGCTTGTGTGGGTCCTGGAGAGTAATACTGGGATCCTTTGGCTTTGCAGGCAAAAGCTTTAACTGCTAAGCCAACTCTCCATCCCCTACCTGCAGAATTTTTGAGATAATAACTGTTTCTGGTTTTAAGTCACTAAGTTTTGAGACAATTTGTTATGCAGAAACAGGGAATAACAACCAATGGTTCCAATCACTCTCTGTGTCCTTAGCAACACTATTTTTATCTGTTATTACAGCCATTCCTACTGAGTGTGAAGTAGTTTCACATTGTGGTTTGGATTTGCAATTTCCCTAATAGTTAATTATATGAGCATGTTTTCATGTGCCTAATGCATAACTTCTTTGGAGAAAAGCCTATTCAAACACTTCTCATTTAAAATATGCATGTTCATCTTTCTGTTATTGAGTTGTAAGACTTCTTTATATACTCTGCATAAAATCCTTTATCAGATATATGATTTAAAAATATCTTCTCTTCTGTGGGCTTTGAAATATTCTTTTTTAAGTATTTTATTTTTATTTATTTATTTATTTGACAGAGAAAGAGGGAGAGAGAAAGAGAGAGAATGGGCACACCAGGGCCTCCGGTCACTGCAAATGAACTTCAGATGTATGCACCCCTTGTGCATCTGCTAACATGGATCCTGGAAATCGACCTGGGTCCTTTGGTTTTATAGGCAAATGATTTAACTGCTAAGTCATCCCTCCAGCGCTGAAATATTCTTGATGGTATCCTCTGGAGCTTAAGCTATTTTATCGTCAATCTTTTAAAAGAATATTTTTGTTTACTTATTTGGGAGGTGAGAGAGAGAGAAGAGAAAAAGAGAAAGAGAGAGAGAAATAAAGGGCACACCAGGGCCTCCTGCCACGGCAAATGAACTCCAGCTGCTTATGCATATGGTTTTATGTGAATACTAGGGAAGTGAACCTGGTCCAGCGAGCTTTGCATGTAAGTGCCTGTAACTACTGAGCAATCTCCCCAACCCAGTTTTATTGTCACTCTAAGTCGAATATGCCTGTTTTTCTTTCCTTCTTCTTCTCCTCCTCCTCCTCCTCCTCCTCCTCCTCCTTCTTCTTTTTTGACACGTGCTGTGTTTTAGAGGTTTTGCCTCATCAAGGTCAGTAAGGATGGATGGCTGTTTTCCCCAAAGGGTGTCCCAGTTTAGTTTCTACTTGAATTTCTCGGGTCTATTTTGAGTTCATTTTTGTATGTGGCATGAACAAGGGCTCCCATGCAGATATTTTTCATGTATATATCCAAGAGTCCAAGACCATTTGGTGAAAAACTCTTGTCCCGTTGGGATGTATGAAGTCTTGGGGATGTGAATGTGTGCACACTTGTGAACACTCAAGAATGTACATGGACATTGTGAGTGAAGATACATTTCATTTGGTTTTGTGAAGTGTTGAGTTATATTAGACATTTAAGTCTTCTGGGTTTTTTGTTTGTTTGTTTGTTTGTTTGTTTGTTTGCTTTTTGAAGTAGGGTCTCTCTCTAGCCCAGGCTGACCTGGAATTCACTATGTAGTCTCGGGGTGGCCTCGAACTCATGGCAATCTTCCTACCTCTGCCTCTAAAGTGCTGGGATCAAAGGCGTGTGCCACCACACCCGGCCTGACTTTTATGTCTTTTAAACTTAACAAATCCAGAAGAGACATGTCAGTATCTATTTCTATTTCTTTGGAGATTGAACCAATTGCACAAATAATAAACATATGGATCATGTTTTCATTGTAGTTTTCATCTTTACAAAACCATGAATAATTTGGAAAAGCAGATATATACTTTGTTTTACTTGAAAGGACAAATTTTTAAAACTTAATAGAATTATGCATTTACTGGACTGATTCATGTTTCATATTGTATATTTAGGAGTATTGTTGTGAAAACCTGAAAATGAATTTCTGTGTAATCTTTATCACAATTGTTTAGACATATTAAATATACACATCATCCAAGTGGACACATTTTCCCCGTCTCGCTGGAAATTCTTGTCTTTGTGGGCCTGTACATAAACATCGTCACACTCTTTTTTTTTTGTTGTTTGTTTGTTTGTTTTTGTTTTCGAGGTATGGTCTCACTCAAGTCCAGGCTGACCTGGAATTCACTCTATATTCTCAGGTTGGCCTCGAACTCACAGCGATCCTCCTACCTCTGCCTTCTAAGTGATGGGATTAAAGGCGTGCACCACCACGCCCGGCTACATCTTCATACTCTTGTTTCTTTGAGATTAAGTTTTCAGGATCCATTTTAGTGCAGAAATGGAGTGCCCTGGTTTTGGCAGCCCTTGAAAGAAAAGGGCCTCCAAACTCAGTAGGGAATGCTTCAGAATAACCTACAGCCGGGATGTCTAAATACCTTCAATTTAATTTTTCAGAACTTTCTCACTTTGCAGGGAGCTGCCATGTATTCTTACTGCTGTAGCTTTGGGATAGATGATGGCCTCAAACAAAGGCTGGGGTGCATTTTGAAATCCACAACTAAGTAGGTATGGAGGAACTAAGAGTAATTCCCCAAACTTCAACAGATAGGAAGATGCTTGACAGGAACTAGCACAGAAATAGTTCTGTGTTCTAGGAAAGACTTTTTGTAAAGCTTATTCAACCCCAAATGGGTTGTTTTATTTTTTTCCATAAAGACAATTTACAATTACAGTCTCCCACTAGAGTTAATAGAGGTAGGAGTAGTTGTAACTACAGTATGGTTAATGAAGACACAGTACATAAAATGTAAACTTTGTTGATTCTCTAATTGGTGTAGTTTCATATAGATATATGAAAGAGGGCTTTAAAACATAGTATAGTTAAACACCACTAATTAACAAATAAAATCTTGTGCTTACCAAGGTTTGGATTTTCATTTTAAGAGAACTTTCTTATATCATTAAGGACTTATACAATCTGAGCTATGGCATCAATGTTGGAGCCAGTAGCTACATGTGGCTGCCAAAGGAGCACTTGAATACGAGTTTATATGGAGATGTGCTGTAAGTGTAAAAGATACTGACTGGGTTTTGATGACTCAGTATTTATAAGAATAAAAGAGCCAAGAGTGCTGGTTCACACCTGCAATTCCAGTATCAGGAGGCAGAAGCAGAAGGCATGCTGCCAGTTTGATGCCAATCTAGTCTAACATAACAAGTTCTAGCTCCAGGTCAGCCAGGGCTACATCATGTGAGACCCTATTTAAAAAAAAAAAACATGGACTGGAGAGATGGCTTAGTGGGTAAGTCACTTGCCTTCAATGCCATAGGACCCAGGTTCGATTCCCCAGGACCCACGTAAAGTGGTGCATGCACCCGGAGTTCATTTGCAGTGGCTGTAGGCCCTGGTGCACAAATTCATTCTCTCTCTCTTTCTCTGTCTCTCTCTACCACTCTCTCAAATAAATAAATAATTTTTTTAAAAACCAAAATTTTAAAAAAGAAAGTGTCCTAGTTACCTTCTCATTGCTGATAAAAATCAGTTTAGAGCTGGGGAGGTTGTTCAGTGGTTAAAGGTGCTTATTTGCAAAACCTGCTGGCCAAATTTCAATTCGCCAGTACCCATGTACAGCAGCTGCACAAAGTAGCCCATGCATATGGAGTTTGTCAGCAGTGGTAAGAGGCCATGGTACATCCATGCTCTCTCTCTCTCTTTCTACCTCTTTTTGTCATTCTCTCTTAAGTAAAAATTTTAAAATCTGTTCAAAGGATGAAGGGTTTATTTCAGTTTACAGTTCCAGGTGACAGTCTATCATGATAAGGAAGGCATGGTGGCAGGAGCTTGAAGCAGAGCTGGTCACATTCAGTCCACTGTCAGGAAGCAGAGTCCAATAAGTACTGGTGTTCAGCCAGTTCCCTCCTTTTTATACAGTACAGTCTAGGACACCTGCCCGTGAAATACTGCTGCCCACAGTTAAGGTGAATCTTTCCACTTCAACTTAATCAAGATAATCCCTTATAAGTGATCCTAGGTCTCCTCACACTGACCATCAATATAAACCATCACAAAGTAATGTAAAATAATTATTTTTATGTGGTGCATACATTCAAGTATTTTGGATATATTAAAATTTCTTTGTATGTTTAGGATGTGGCTACTACTAATTTAAACATTATATATGTACCTTATATTTGTGTTCACTCCATGGTTTTGCTTGGTAGCTTTGCTCAAGAGTTAGCATAACTTGCATTTGTGTATGATCAATTACACAGCTACCCTCTAGACATCAGAGTCCTTTCATAGTATGCAATATTGGTTCAATTCATCTTAATGCAGTTTTGTTTTCTCATGCCATTTACTATTTCATGGCATAATTCCTTCCTGAGAACTCCTTTCTCATTTTGCCTATTTATCAAATTCTTCTTACCTTTTAAGAGCCAGCTGAAGTATTATTTTCTCTGCAACATGTACTCCCTGACCTCACATCCATGCTTCACACAGAAATAAACATTTTGCCTTCTGGGTATAACAGTGACTTGGCTAATGTCTACTGAACGCCTACTGTTTACTAAGCACATGGCCAGGTGAGGGAGATATCCCAGTGTAAACAGAATGGATATGGACCCTAGGCCTGTGTACTTGAATTTTAGAGTGGGATATGGATTAAGTCACAAAATGGATTGGAAAATTCTATAAATGAACAATTTAAGAGAACACAGCCAAAGCCTATGTTTCTTAAACTATTTAAGGTCAATAGGAATGTTGAGTCAAACTATGGTATGGCATCCAACAGCAACTGTGGAGTTTTAACAATATTTATATTATATACAAAGTACTAAGGGCTAGGCATGACAGTGTATGCCTTTAATCCCAGCACTTGGGAGGCTGAAGTAGGAGAATCGCCCTGAGATTGAAGCTACCCTGAGACTACATAGTAAATTCCACGTCAGCCTGGATTAGAGTGAGACCCTACCTCAAAAATAAAAATTAAAATAAACCCACACAGTTCATGGGATGAAGGATTTACTTCAGGCTTAAAGATCCAGGGGAAATTTTATAATGGCAAAAGAGGCTAGCCCCCTTTCACAGATCCAAGTTGAGAGCAAAGACACTACCAGTAGCACTACCAAAAGCAAGTGCCAACTCAATAGCAGGGAACCCAGGTAGAACCCATTCTGTATTCCTTAGGCTGGAATTTAAATCTGCCCCCAAACACATCTCTGGGCTGGACCCAGGATCCATCCCCAGTGACACCTTTTCCAGCCAGATAGCTGGAAATTTAAGTTATAAGCTTTAAGAAAACTCCTGAGTCTATCTGGGGACATACATTTACATGATCACAGTGTTGTACTGGTGTTCTTATATCATGTGAATGCTCCAGTAGCCATACAATGATCCTGTTACCTGCAATAAATAAACTAATGCACTCTCCAAAAGAGTTCCCGATTTTGGTCATGGCATTTCTGGAGCAGAGAAGGTGAATAGTAAAAAATGAGCACCTTTGGTAAATTATCTAATATTCAGCAATTTTTTTAACACTGATGTTGGACAGCAGATCCAGATTTAGCATGTTGGGCAATCTCCACGAGACAAATTTGGCTAAGAAGCATGAAGAATGCTTTTCAAAGCATTACCTGTCCCAGGTCCATGCATTGTGCATGTGCCTTACTCCCGGGTGAGAGTGTCACTCTCTTACATGGAATCTATTTATTTGGTTTTACTTCAGCAGCATTGTGACAGGCAGGGCTATTTGCATTTTCATCAGCCAGCCCCAGACAAGAAGCTGCCAATCAGGAGAGAGGGGAAAGGTTCCAGACATTGGCAACAGAGGTTTGATATAGACTCTAAATTCAAAATTTATTAATTTTGGGGCTGGGCATGGTGGCACACACCTTTAATCCCAGCACTTGGGAGGCAGAGGTAGGAAGATTGCTGTGAGTTCAAGGCCATCCTGAGGCTACATGGTGAATTCCAAGTCAGCCTGAGTTAGAGCAAGACCCTACCTTAAAAATATATATATATATATATGTAAATTTTTGTGATGCTGGTGCTTGAACCTAGAGCCTTGCATACCCTAGATAAGTGCTCTATCCCAGAGCCACATCCCAGCCCTCAATTTATTGCAGCATTTTTTTTTAATCCTGTAACAGCCAGGCTTGAATTGGATACATTGTTCAGGATTGTCTCCAACTTGTTACCTCCTGTATCAACCTCAAACTTGTTACCTCCTGCATGAGCCTCCATCTTGTTACCTCCTGTATCATGAGCTTCCCAGTTGCTGGGATCACAGGCTTGTCACCATGGCTATGTCAGTGTTTTTTGTTGTTGTTGAATCCATTGCAACCTACTACAATAATTATTTTTACTTAAACAGACATTGAGTTTTCAATAAAAACGCTAAATAAACTCCAATAAACAGCTTACTTAAGACACTTTAGAAAATCTTTATATAATAGTTAAAAAAATTGTTTTTTTTCCAGAACACGTTTGACCCCCTTCACAAGGCCAAGCTCCAACTCTGCTAATTATTTGACTGGAATTATTTGCTTTGTATCCATCCTGGGTAAATGATGTATCAGAGATCAGAAGCCTTTACTTATTTGCTTTAAGCAGTTGTTGAACTGTGGTATATGTGAATGACATGCTATTCTATGAGGTCTAAACTGTATTAGATGGCAACAGATTGCATACTTGAATCACTAACAAGTATTTTAAACTGTACTATCACTATTAAGGAAATACATTTCTAACATGTGCCTAGGACTGTGCTAGGAGCAGGATTTATTAATAATTAATTTCTTTCACTTTCAAAACTGAGAAGGAATTTCAGAACACACTCATATTTTAAAATTTTTTCAATGCACAGTACAGCCATTACATAACAGGCATAGAATACAGTTTTATGACTTAGATAATTTTTCTTGTAAGTGCACTGGCGACTCTGTTTCCAACTGCTATTTCAATTCTATGTATAAGAATGGAGTATCGCATGCGCTCATTTGTGCAATCCAGTATTTTAACGCAGGCATGCCATTTCAGAGTTTAGGGTAGGCCAAGATGTACTTTAACGTTTTGTGTATGTGTGTGTGTGTGTGTGTGTGTGTGTGTGTGTGTGTGTGTGCGCGCGCGCGCAAGCAAAAACAGTTTCAGCTACAACACTCATTTCCTCTACTGATATTATATATAATACACACACACACACACACACACACACACATACACACACAATTTTTATGGCAAGTCACCAAATGCTAGGTGCCAGTTACAAAGAAACCTGAGACGGGTAGGGTGAAGTTGGGGGTGGGGTTCGTTTGGAGAATATTGAGGATACGATTTTTAAGACAGGAAAAAAAATACATGGGAATTACGATTTCTTATGACTCTCTCCTACCTCCACTTTCTCACTTCACCAATCTGAACTCCAAATTTAGAGGCGGGTTCAGCAAGCCTGGGCTGCAGGAAACCTAGGTTTCACCGCGCTGCCATCCCAGCCTCTGATGTAATTGTTATTTATTGGGACTCTGAACCGAGGAGAGCGGCTGAAGAAGTGGCAGTCCTGTGTCTTGTGGTGTCGGGTCAGATTCTTCTAGGGGATGGTGTAGATTGAATGGCAGAGCAGCTTAAAAAAAAAAAAAAGAGAGAGAGAGAGAGAAAAGAAAGAAAAGAAAAGAAAAGGAAAGGAAAAGAAAAGAAAAGAAAATCCTGCTCCTGGGTCCTACGTCCCTCCAGGGATCTGAGCAGGACACTCCTCAGGTCTCTTTGCTAGTTTTCATCTGGAAGTCACGCCACATTGGTTTCTGGGTGCCTCCTCTGGGCGTGGGGTGCAAGTGACCTGAGTGATCGTGCCACCAACCCCTCCATATATGAAAGCAGGACACGTTACAAGAGGATGGAAATTGGGGGTGGGTGAATGGGAGCCACGAGCACGAAAGCGTGTTATGGGGTGAAGCGGGAGGGAGGAGGGAGACACTTAAGGTGCCAGAACCTAAGCGGAGACCCAGGGGCAGGACCGGGGCGCCCCGACTCCGATGCTAACGCCACGGCACGCGTGTCTGGGCCTGGGTACCAAGGACGGTGACCAGCACCCCCCTTCTTCCTATAGGAGCTGTCCAAGGCGTCTGGACAGAGCCAGGGAGCCCAGGGCGACGGTCATGGGTGCGCAGCGCACCCACCTCTCCCTCCCTCCCAGGCCTGGCCATCCCGTGCCGGGCCCGCTAGCGCGCGGAGGGCAGCCAAGGAGGAAAATCGGGGAGCTCGGAGGGTGTCCCCAGCTCCAGGGAGCATGCGGAGGACGCAGGCGGCCTGGGTGACAATGGTGAGGGAAGGGAGGGAGAGAGAGGGAGGGAGCGAGGGAGAGGGAGGGGCAGAAAAGGGTTAAGAAACTTGGCTGAAGAGCTGAATGGCGTGGAGCGGCGGCGAGGGGAGGGACCCGGCCGCCGCGGGCTCGGCGGCGGAGGGAGGAGCGCGGCCGCGGGCGGGTGAGCGAGCGCGGCTCAAAGTCAGCCTCGCAGACATTGCAGCAGAGCCCCGAACTCGGGAGACGGCGGCGGCTCCGGCGGCGGCGGAGGAGGAGGCGGAGGAGGAGGAGGCGGCGGCGGAGGGACGAGCCCGGCCCCACGCGCCCGCGCGCACTCGCCCGCCCGCCCGCCCGCTCTCTGCGCCGCGCTGCGCCGCGCTGGGAGACCCGCGAGCCAGCTCCGTTCCGCTTCCTCCCGAGCTGGAGCTGCTGGAGGTGCTGGGGGACGCCCGCCAGACACCGGGAGCCCGAGCCGGGCTGGACGGAGCCGCGGCGGCCTCGGGTGAGTGGCGCTCGCGGTCTGTCGGTCGGTCGGAGCCGCCGGGGGAAGGGAAGCTCCGTGCAGCTCGCGGCCCCCGGGCCACCCGCGCGCGCCGGAAAGGGCCTACGAGCGGCGCGGGGCCCGAGCTGGTTGGCGGTGGCGGGGAGCCGGGGACGGGCGCCTGGGCCGCGGGGGGCGTCGGGGTGCCGCGGGCCCCGGCAGCAGGAGGAGGAAGAGAGAGCGCGCTGCGCTCGGCGGCCCCTCTCCGAACCTCCCCGGGAAGTCGGGGAGACACCCGGTGCGCGAGAGCGGGGGGCGGAGGATTGGGGGCGACCCGCGTGGCCGCAAGTTGCAGAGTTGAGCCTCGGGGTGCTCGGTCCGTCCCCCTACCCCCACCATGAGTCCAAGGGGCCACCGCCCGGCTCTCTGCCCCCCCATCCCCGGCTGGCCGCTCCTCCGCGGGGACCCGGGGTCGGAGGCTCTGTGCCTCCCCCACGGTGGCGCCAGGCACGGCTTCCCTCTTCTTGCGCCTCCAGCTCCTTCCCCGGCCCGGGGCTCACCCGGGTCCCCCCCACCACCTCCAGCCACGCCAGGAAAAGTGACCCAGGAAAGCGACGGCTCCGAGCACCCAGGCCCCGGCCTGCTGGCACCCCTTTCCCGCCCCGCGCTTCCCCCAGCACCCCCAAAACCCTTACCGAGGGAGAAGCCCCTGGCACCCTAATGCCGAGTTTCGCTCCCCCCACTCCCCGGAGCCCAGGGCTGGGTGAAGGGCGAGGCCCCCCGTGGATGTCCCGGAAGGCTGGTTTTCTTGACTCGGTCTCTCGGTCCTGGCTCCAGGGCAGTCCAAGTGCTTTGATGGAGGGTTTCTGTGCGAGTACTCCAGACCCTCGCATCCTTTCCAAAAGTAGTTTCCAAATTTTTAATCAGGAGTTGCTGTTGAGTCTGACGGAACAAAGGAATCCAGTGTGTATTAAGAGGCGGACGGACGATGCAGGCTGTGAGGCTGTAACACATGTTGATCTCGGAGGCATTCCAGGAGTTTCTACCTTGCATCGTGCTAGTCATTTAATGGAATTCTGGAGAGTGGTTGGTTCTTGTACATTAAATTTCTTTTTCTTTTCTTTTAACGGGACGTTTTATTTTGAAAACAGAAGTGCATACGTTCCTAAGGAGCAAGAACTTTTGGACTCATTTTTTTTGTGGCACTGAACTGAAGTTTGTCTCTGGTCATGTAAATGATTAAGAGTGACATTTTGAGGGAAATAGTGATTTTAGAGGAAGAGAAATTACTGGTGTCCAAAGTAAAAGACGATTGAAATGTGTGTCTATGTGAAATTCTTTATCTTTCCCAATATTTGTGAAGGAAGGGGCTTCGGTAATTCGTTCTTTAAAGTTATGAATTACATAGAACCTGCTTATTAGTGAATCATAGGTTTAGCAAGTGGGTGGCATCTTTCTGATGCTATTATTCAGTGTTTAATCATCAGTTCACTACCTTTGTTTAAGAGACAGTCAAATAAGTAGACTTTTAAAAACAAATGCTGCTTCATGCGCCTGGCTCCTGCGTGTGGGTTGTTGTCTGGCTTAATGTGGACATGTTTTTCAACTTTCAAGTGAGTTGATTCGTTTTTTGCCCAGCAGTTTGGTAATGGCCATCCAGAGAGACTGCATCACTAGTGGTAACTTTTCTCTGCCTGTATTTAGTTGCTAGGGACAAAGGAGGAGACTTAAGTCAATGGATCAGGCACTACCTGCAAAGTATAGGATGACTATTCCAGGCTCTTTCAGACTCTGGTGAGACTTCTTAAACTTACCCTTAAAAGTGTGTGTGTGTTCAAAAAAAATCTATTTCATTGTTGCTTTTGCACAAATGTTTCCCCATGTTGCCTTTGGTTTCACATTTAAAGCCTGTGCAAAGACAGAACCACTTATGATAAGTTCTTTCAGACCCTGTACAATTTTGGTTTTCCTAATTTTAACATTCGAAAATGTTGTAAGTTAGCAATAAAGAATGCATGTTAGATGAGGCTAAGGCTCCTCTTAACTTCTGCAGTTTGAAGAGCAAAACATTTGTGATAAAAAAATAACCTATACCACCACCTAGAGTCTGTTTGTTAGTTTATTGCTTGAGAAGTTCACTAAATGAACACATCTCTTAGGGTTGTGATACAATCAAAAAATGATTAAGAAACTCAGGCTTTGCAAAGGCCATCCAAGAGAACGATTATTTAAGTAACAAATAGCAAGTGCCAATGTAAATTATCTGCGCCACCTTCAAAATGGAAAATTGTGATATATCAACTTAAGTGGGCCATTCTCCAAAAGATGTTAATTTTAAAAAAAAATTAAACAGGGACTTTTCAGTTTGTGCTCCAAGGTAATTCTGACTGCTATGTGTACAACTTAAATGTCATTAGTGCCTTTTGAGGTCCAGGGAACAAAGCTATGAGAAAATACAGAGGAGTATTACAAATATAGAAATTATGGACATTCAAAAGCTTAGAGAGAATGTGCACTATACTAAGTTTTGGAGAGCAAACTCAGTGTGAAACAAAGTGGTGATGTGTAGTAATAAAGCAGTCTGTTAAAAACAGGAGACTTCTGGGAGGTAGCCTCAGTGCCATGTGGCTTATCACATTGTCCAAGGAGGAAGTAATGTTCCTCCTTTGACCGCATAGCCCGAAAGATGGCCTCCCAGATCTTTAATTAAATGTCACTCGAACAGAGAGAACTAGAGCACTGTATTAATTCTGTCAAACATCACTATTTTAGAACATTGAGGACAACTAAAAATGAATTAACTCCTATCTGAAAGCAGAGTTTTATGGAAGGTGACAGATGACGCAAAATATGTCAATCTAGTGGAACACATAGGAAGATGGGGAGATATGCCATCCTTGTGTCTGTCTTGTGGAGCACAAAGGAAGGGAAGGAGCTTCCCTGGCTCTCTAGAAAGATGAGGCAGGAGAACATTATTATTAATTATGCAGATTTTGTCATGAACCAGCCCTGGAAGACCATGACAAAGTAGTCATCTTAAATCAGAGGCATAGTGTGAGGTTAAAAGAACTAGGGTTTTCATTTTAAAGCCTAAACATTATAGGCAACTTAAGTTTTCCCAAAAAAGCAATAATGTTTTAGTGTAGGAAGTTAAAAGATCATTAAGGTGTATCATTTTAGCGTATAAAGTTAAAAGATCATTCTGCTAAAATATATTTAAGATACAGAATTATTTTATCTATAAAAATTGTACATTTTAAGTTGTAGTAAGGGTCCCATTTGTTTTTCAAAGTATGGGGTGCCTGACACAGTGTTTGAAGTATAGGTTAATAGAATTTGGTTTTTCTACTCCCATTCTGCTTCCTTCCTCTGTTCACCTTTTCCCCTTTTCTCAAATCAACACCTTCTATATCTTCAGATATTTTCTTGTATTCCATGACAGTTGCTTGAGTTTGTACCTTCCTTCCTTTGTCTGTGGTGTGATGAGATGAAGTTTATTTTTGAGCTTTCTACACCTGCCTTTTCAGGTAACTGATGCACCATCATGAGTGGTATGTGCTGTAATGATACACTGTTATTGCAACGATGACTGAGGAAAAAGCATTTGTGGTTTTTAGTAAAGCCTGGTCGTCCCACTGGAGAAATATTTTTGCACACACAAAAAAATCTTAACTATCATTGCAAAGTCAAAGAAACATTTTCAAGAGAATGGGATGGAGTCTTTCTGGATGTGCAAATTTGGAAATAAATTAAGATTCATTTTCTTAAATGAATATATATATTTGGTCAGGGGCTGGTGGGGGTAGAGGGATGAACACATCCTTTCAGTCATGTTCCGATAGCACAACAATGAGAAACCTAACAGCCAGAGGGACCTCCTAGGCTTAAGAAGGTAAAAGCTAGGCCCTTCAGGTGGGGAAGCAGCTGGGCCAATGGAATGGAGCTGGGGATTCTGACCAGAGGCTGGAATGGATGAAAAGTAAATGGAGGAGTGAGATCTTGTTTCCCTATCCTGCTTGCATCTGATGCTGAAACAGGGACGCGAATTGCTGATGGTAATGGATTCCCTTTCATGAGGCCAGCAACATTATATAACCAGTGGTTGTTGGAGGGGAACAGCACTGTCCCCATCTGTGCATATGTACATTTTGGTTTAGGATATGCTTGAAGTATATGTAAAGTAGGAGGTCAAAGTGAGATTCCAGAATGGAACCAGGAGTTACCTGATCTGCTTGGAAGAAAATGAATGACTATTAGATCACTTTGTCTTTAATACATTCTTCTGGAGTTTTCTAAGCATGTTGGTCAGCATGGAAAACTGAGTCCCGAGGTTTGGGTGGTGAGAAGGAGAACGTTCATAGACTATATGATCAAGATAGCTTCATGTAAACACTGCAGATAAAGTGCTTTCTTTCTTTAAGCACTTTTCTTCTAGTTGGGGGTGGAGGGAGGGATTGGAAGTAGATGTTTTTTTTTTTTTTTTTATCTTCCTTGAAATTTAATGTTGAATTTGATGAGTACTAAATATGTGGCATTCCCAAGATAAGTTTATTTAGAACACAACTTTTGTTTTGCTGCAAGTATGAGAAGTAGCTTTTAAGTTTTCATAATGAATACAGGTGTGCAGATAAATACAAAGTTATACTGATGCTTCTATCTGTCACATTAAATAGTTTGTATCATGAATCTTGAAGTTCAGACAGATTCTCATAGCTTCTGGAGATTATTACAAATCAAGCTTGAGGTCATTGGTGTGCCTGAAAAATATGATAATTTTCTTTAGGGTCATAAAACAGAAGGGCAAGCAGGAATGAATGTTTTAAACTGATGCATTTTGCCATTCCATTAGAATTTTGTTAGACGTTACTATCTTGCAGCATGCTAGGGATAAATATTCAATTACAATGAGAAGCAAATTTGAAGAAGTTACAACCCTGGCAATTCAAATATGGAGAACAAATGATACTGCTTAAGGTTATGAAGAAAGGGTCACCACTATATGTATTGGTAGTTTAATTTTTTTTTTAATGCTACATCAGCTTTTAAAAGATAGATTATTCTTGACAGTAACAGTATGTATAATGACCTTTTAAAGAAATTGTGGTTCCTCTGATTTGGTTTTTGGTTAAATAGTGTCAAGAAAAGCACTCGCAATTGTTGAAGCTTTGGCTATAAAGGTAATTGTGATGTCTGTCCATTGATCATTGCTTTCTCTCATTTCCTTCTTCCATTCTGAGTTAGCAGAGCTGCCCTAAAAATTTTTATTAAGAAACTCGGAAACAGAATTAGCTCTTTGACAGAAGTAATAGTGGTTGAAATGCTAACCCTATCATAGTTTAACTTCTCCCCACCAAATTTTTAACTTATACTCTTCAGGAATCTAAGCTCTAAATCAAAATCCATCTTGTCTTTCTTTGTGTTGCTCAGCAAAAATAGTGTTAAGGATGAGAGGAAGAGATCCTTATTTGTCTTAAATGTTGTGTGACTAAGCCTGGGGTTTTAAGAAATATTAAATGGGAAGCCTGCTAGGAATTTGAGTCATCAGCTTAAGATACCAGTGGGACAGGCCAGCTCTTACTGACCTGGTGGTGGTGTTTATTCAGAGCTCTAGTGGAAGGGGGTCTGTCACCCATGGACTTCTAATTGAGAAAGTCACCTGTTAAATGATAGGGCTGCTCTTTCTTTTCAAACCTGTCATTTTCACCTACTGTAAGGGATAAGGGCAGCTAAGGTGTTTGGAGCTTGTATTGTTAGTTGTTTGCTTTGAGTGTTTTGCGTTCTTTATTAGCTCTGAGGGTACAAGGTACCAGTCAGGTAATGAGCTTTAGTTAAGAGAAAAGCTTACTTACATAAGGTACATATAGTGGATAAACTGGCTTCTTTTCTTCCTATTTATTTGTTTTTTGTTTTTTTCGAGATAGGGTCTCTATCTAGCCTAGGCTGACCTGGAATTCACTATGTAGTCTCAGGGTGGCCTTGAACTCACAGTGATCCTCCTACCTCTGCTGGGATTAAAGGAGTGAATCACCATGCCCAGCTTAAACTTATCATTAGATACTTCTAATTTTTGAATTTGCCTGTATATAATATGTGAACATGTTAAATATCACTGCATTAAAAAGGTCAAATGATAATTTAGCATTACAATACTAAAGGAGAGAATTATCCTTATATCATATCTTAAATAGAGAATGATATTATAATATGGTTTTTAATAAGGGGTTTTAATAATGTCAGTAAGAACCTGACATGTAACTGGAATGATGGAAATTTGAGATTAAGAAATTCATCAGGAAAGTGGACTTCTCTCTTGAGGGAGTTATAAATTGGTGATTTTGTCCATTTTTTTGTTGTTGATGCTGGGGATTGAACCCAGCTACATCCCCAACAGAAGAGATGACATATTTAAGGAGTGGTTGATTACTAGTTTGTGAAAAGCACACCTTAAAGTTTTGATTCCTGAATTACGAGTTTATAGCAATCTAATAACAGAGGAGTCAATTTATATATCAGAAAAGAACCAAATGAAGGGAAGGAGGGACAGAAGGAAAAATATTTGGAAACATGCAAAAATTCCAAATGGGAAATAAGAAATATCCTCAACATGAATTGATCTTTGCAGTTTTTCCCTTAAAAGGACTACTTACACAATGGGTCATGTTGATTCTTGTAAAAGCATATTAAAAATAGTATTTGTTAGTCCCCATTTCTTTTTCTAGCTTAGGTTCTTCTACTAAATCAACATATGATACAGGTAAAAGGAAAGCCCTGTCTCCCTGGGGAACAATCTCTATAGAGGGTTAGATGCAGTTTGAAATTCTGACCCTACACGTCACTGCATGCCATCGTCCACAGGAAAAAGTCATGATTTCCAGACTGTGGTTTAACAAAGGGTAGATGATTGGGCTAAAACTTGCAATATAAAAAAGTTGTTTTACCTACTTCATTCTTTTTGCTGGGAAGACAGGGAAGGGGAGAACAAATATTTAAGGGGCAAGTGCTTCATGCCTAACCCTGTTCAGGGCAGTTTGTGACGTGTTTCAGCCTTACAACTCCCCAGAGACATACAGATACCATTTTCTGTAGTGCATAGATAAACCCAGCCTGAGACATGCCAGAGTTAACTTGCCTGAAGTCACACAGCTAATTTCATTCATAATTTGATTTTCCATGAGAATCTGCCATCTTTGGAAAAAGAAAATCAGCTGCCAGCTTGTTTTCAGGGAAGCCATTTGGAAACCTGGCCCCCTCCCTGCTAACCACAAAACGTAGGCAGCCAGCACAAGCCCCGAAGCCTGGGTTCTCCAAGCCCGGCCTCACTGGAAATGGGCTTTGTGCTGTTGGTTCTGAGTCCTGAGTGTGACTTCTCTGTGCACCCCCCTCCCCGCTGCCTGAGGTTCATCAGGGGCCCAGTCCTCCAGGTTAGCTGCTCCAACAGAGCTATTGGAGCGTTCTTTGAGGCAGTGAAATTTCTTGATATAATTCAATAAAATAGCTTGTCATGGTCTTCATCCTGTTGCTCCCAAAGCTAATAATGTTTGTCCACTTCAAGGAGCAGTCAGAAAATTCAGAGCCACCCCTGGCCATGAGAAGTCACAATACTTGCTGGGCCTGGTGGCTCACACCTTTTTGATCCAACCACTAGGGAGGCTGAGGTAGGGGGATCACCCTGAGGGTTAAAAAACAAAAAACAAAAACAAAAAAAAACCCAACTAAACAAAACAAAACAAAAAACCCAACTGTTGACAGTTCTTAACAAGGTCATTTCTCTTCACTCTCCATCCCATTCATTCTCCTCCCCTCCTTTCCCACCTTCTCTGTCTTCACCCATAATAAATTTTGTTACAGACTATACTATGTTAATCAGCTAGTTTCTGAAATGCAAACAGGAAATGGATAATGCATTTGTGAATTTATTGGAAGTAGAAAGATAAAGAACAATTTTGTTCTTTGGCGAAGTAGAGCTTGGCTAGGAAGGAGAATTTTGCCTTGGGGAGTTTTGTGGCGTAAGGTGTATTTTTAAGTTTACACCAGGCATGTGCTTTTATTGTGGAGGCCATGAGAAATGGAGTTATAAACCCCTCTACCTTTTGCTTTACTTGACTCATTTAAAATTTATGGAATTTTGAATCCCCAGTCCACTAGCTGAGTGGTTCTCTATATACTGAAAGGTACAAATTGGAGCTATATTGGGATGAGTAATAAGGTGTGCATATATGTGTAATATTTTCTTGTGTGCTTTATATGTTGAATTGCAAAGCAAATGTTGGGAAAACAAAAGGTTCATGTAAAAGCTACATAGATATATTTTGCTTCTATCTTATTAAGAGAATATACGTTATTTTGGTCCAATATGAAAAGAAAGAAACAGTTTGGGGCAGGAGGAAATATCTTTAATTTCAGATAGGCATTTATGTAATTTTTTTAACCTGCCCATGCCTTTTAAAAAATAATTTAAATAGACTGAATCTGTGTGATGGCAAAAATAAGGGCTAAAATGAGCATTTTTAATTTACCATCTTCCCCCTCCCCGCAATGTCTGGTTGTTTATATTATTGAGGCAAAACCCAAGGCAAGGCATAGCTACTGTTGAAAAGTTACCCTTCCTTCTCTAAATAATGCTTGATTGACTGGTAATCATTATCACATTTTCTTTTTAAATATTTGTGATTAATTATTTGTTTGGACTTTCACAAATTGAAATCATTTCATAGAATATTATATTTTCAGGCTGGAAGAGAATTTGATCCAAACTAGCTGCTATGACTTTAAGCACACTGGTTTTAGAGGCCACTTGTCCTGTATCCCCCATATGATGAGGATGCTAATGGGCTTTTTGTCTTGATCCTAGTTCTTCTCTGTTTCTGTTTATTTCTTACTCTGTTTTCCCTTATTTTGCAATTTATCTTTTTTGTTTTTATGGCCATGTGACACAATGGGTAAGTGATTATTTAATCTTGCAAGGTTTGTCATTGTTCATTGAAAAATTGCCAAACAATTCCATGAATTTTACAAAAGAGGAAATTGACCCCTTAAACATTTAAGTTAATTTGAAAATCATCCAGTTGTGTAGGCTGAGGATGAGAAGTCAAATCTTAATTTAGTTCACATGTTTTTGTTTTTTTGTTTTTATTAAGGCAGTTGTAGGAAGACTGGCTTGTGTAACAGGTATGTGGGAATAACTTTTAGCAGTGGAGTCAAGTAAGTCCAAGCACAGGCCAAGGAAGGCTCAGTCTTAATCAGGGTCCAGTCCTAGGGAGAAGGGGCCAACTGCTTCTTTCTGGTTTAAGACATAGTTTCCTTGTGGTCTTCAGAACAGTCTTAAGAATCATTTTATAATTCTGTTACTTGAATATAATTTCCAGGCTATTTTTAAAAAGAGAAGCTTCATAGGACAGGTATGCATATATTTTACATTTTATATATATATTCAATTCTGGTTCCTATTTGTAGACTTTAGGACCAGGTGTGTCTTTAGTTGACTGGTATGAACAGAACACAACACACTCCCAGATAGCTCCACTTCCTCCATCTGTACTGCTTATCAGAGTGTGTGCTTGAGGTCTTTTGGTTCAATTGAGAGCATCAAGCAAAGGCTGTGGCTGTGGCTGCCATTCCTGCATCCTCTTTTGAGGTGATAATAAATATGATGAGGGGACACTATAGATCAATGATAGTAATGTGCCTTGAACCAAGCACATCTCAGTCTACCCCTCCTGGGTGAGAGCAAAAGAGAGGAAACCCCACTTCAGTCCTTTACAAAGGCCATATACTGAAGTGCCTGACCTTGGAAGGCAAATTGGAAAGGAGTAGCCCTGCTTTTGGTGACAGTGGCAAGAGAATTCAGAGGCTTTCGTTGTCCCTCTAACACAGTTTTACTCAGTTTTGTGTATTCCCTGATCCCAGCTGTCCCATTTGCTTACTGTCTAGTTTTCTCAGTACAATGTAAGCTCCATGAAGCTGAGCCTGTTCACCTATGTACCGCCAGCGACCTCCTGCCTGGTTCATAGAGGTTGTGTGTAAGCATTTGTTGACTTGAATTGTGCCAGTCTCAACCTTCATTTATATATAACAGCTGTTCATTATTATGTATAACTTATGAATAATAGCAGTTCTACACGTCCTTAGTCTATTTAAATTAGCACTTCTAAAAGCATCCTTAAAATTCCCCATCTTTTTAGTTAGTGACATTATAATTAATTGGCATTTGAAACAATTTGGTTTTTATTACCAAATGCCTTCAAAACATGCAAATTATATTAGGAAACATGTTTACCAATTATTTGTAAAGTAATATTTAATCTTTCTTATAAGGAAAGAAAGTGAGAAAGTATTTTGGAACCTTCTAGGCAGTTTGCTGGATTCACTTGTACTAGTCAAAATGACCCACCAGCTAGGTACATCTAATTGAAATGTATGTGACTACTTGGGAAAGTGGAAGCCTCTTAAGTTTTCATATCTAGAGTTCATTTTGTATGCAGCTGTCTTAAGGATAGGATATCAAGAATGATTGGTGACTTAAAACCTTATAGGTTAGAGGACTTAAATAGTATATGAAACCCTTTTGCTGTATTTTAAGGTTTAGGATTTGTTCTCTAGCAGTGAATTTCCTGTTATAATGCCCTTGCATTGATTAATAATTGCTGATGGGAGACAGAAAATAAAATTATACTGAAATGGAGCTCAGAAATTTCTCGATGAGAAATTCATTTTCATATGCTAAATAAAATTTATAAATTATCTGGATAAAATTAATAGCATTGATTTTTTTTTTTTTTAAACAAATGCTTTAAGCCGGGCGTGGTGGTGCACGCCTTTAATCCCAGCACTCAGGCAGCAGAGGTAGGAGGATCGCCGAGAGTTTGAGGCCACCCTGAGACTACATAGTTAATTCCAGGTCAGCCTGGACCAGAGTGAGACCTTACCTTGCAAAACCAAAACCAAAACAAACAAACAAACAAACAAACAAAAACCCAAATGCTTTAAAAATAATTTTAACCCACTTTCCTGATTTGTAAAGCAAAGTTTTTCAACTGCTGTAACTTTACCTGTGTAGTAGATGTCTTTTGTAAGACGTGCTCCTTTTGCTTTGGTCAGTTATTCATCCACATAGTTAACATTTTATATATCCAGGTATATTCCTCCTGATAGTACCAAGGAGTTCTTTCTTTGAGGTTATCATTCTAATAACACGAGCACATTCTCTATGTATTTTAACTCTTGCCCACTCCTGCACCTAGTATGAGAATTATTCATTGTTTTAGCATAAGTACAGATGATCTATTCTTGCAAATTTCTATTTCATTTAGTGACAGGCTACTTTTAATCTGTAAAGTTCAGGTTTAAATAAAAGGTAGTAGATGACAGTATTGGTTAAGATGGAGAATAGCTTAAAATTGGGGCGTAGGATAGTCAACAAAAAGGTACACTCTTCCTTTAAATTTTTGAAAACCTAACTTAATGTGCATTTTTTTCACAGTAGCCATAGACATTTTAAATTTCATAGTACTGGTGTTTAATTGTTTCTTATGTCACAATGAGAACAGTAAAGGATTTTATACTTGATTTCACCAAAAGGCCGGGAAGCCATGAAAATGGTAAAGATTTTTTTTTTTTTTTTAGTTGTGTGAAGTTAGGGAAGGAGAAATAATAGCATAAATTATTTTGTGATAAAACTAAAACATCTGCAATAATAACATGTTAGTTTGGACTACATTTGATTTTATTTTACAGTGAAGTTTACCATTTTTTGGATTTGTTCTTTTGAACTTGTAAAAAGGGAACAGAAATCCATATACGAAAGATAGATTCTGAAATCTACGTACTGTGAATTTATCTTGTGAAGTTTTGTGTAGCTCACATGTATGGCTCATATGTTAAGGATACATCAGGAAAGACAAGAAAAAAAAAATCTTTGTATGTATTGCCTTGTGAGTATAGAAAGATTAGCAGTTTTCAGTGACCATAGTTTGCTACTACTTTGAAAAGGGAAAAAGAAATAGCAGAGAGATGAGAAGTTTTGGTGTGTGGGAGGAGAAAAGAAAAAAATATATTGAGGTCATCATTTATTTTGTTTTAGGACGTTGTTTAACACAGTTCTGTGGGATGCTGAAAGTAAAATGGTATCCTGATCACAGAGGATGGGGTCGTTCAGCTATTAATCAGAGACAGCTTGGTGCTTAGATAGTACAGCTATGAAATGGTGGACCTATTTAATGTTTCCTTGATTGTTTCTTTACTCAAATAAGGTGGTTGGCTGAAAATCATAATGTGCTTCTTCTCAACCCTATAAATAAGCAGCATTACTTTGCCAGTGAGGTTTGGTTGTGAATATGCATGGAGTATCAAGGAGCCTAGAACTTTAGGCTAGGAGGATGCCCCTAGTGATTTTTTTTTTGAGGGTGGCATTTTAATATTTTACAGCAAAGTTTTTAGTTTAACATAATTGAACTTGTACTAGATAGGGTTAATAGGCTAGAACAAAAGGTCAAAGCATAAGGCATTAGGCTTAATTAAGGGAGAGCAGGAGTGGCAGGAGTGTGTGACAGTTAAATGGGTTTCCCACAGACTAATGTCGGTTACAGTGCAACCATGCCTCAACTTAAGTGGGTTATTTTGTGCAAAGGGCAGCCGTGATTAGCAGTTTGACATGCCAGGCACTTCTGGCCAATCCCATCTGTTTTAGAGGTTAAAGAAGCACACCTTTATGAGCTGATGGATTGATTTGTGTGCCCGTCTGCTAAAGATTAGAAGTCCAAGGCCAGTGCAGTAAATGTCAGTTATGGAATATTGTACTTTCTTGGTTGGCTTATTGTTTTAACCGTCAACTGTTTTATAATGGGGGATAACTGCTTTTTATAGAGTTGAATGCAAAATGGGTGGGTGAACAGGTGAGGGAGGAAGAGAAATATTTCCTAGATGGAATTGCATGTTGACAAATTCTGTAGCAGGTGTTGCTGGTTTCATGGAGTGTCTGACCTGTGCCTCATAGTGTGAGTCACATTCTTCTTTGGTGTTATTGGAACAGCATTGTCAGTCTGGGATTGGATTTTGCATGCAGAATTAGTATGTATCTTTAAGCATTTTTCTTTCAGACAGATGGACAGTTTATTTCCTTATCATTATGTATATTTTAAAATGTGTGGATTTTGTTCATTTTTACTTTCTGGGGAAAGGAAAAGGGGGGAAAAAAGAAATGAAGCCATGTATGCTCAGGTGTGCACACATGCTGGTTAGTAATGGGACAGTCATAGGGGACCTGAAGACTCAGGAAAACAAGGTTGTTACACTCACAAGTTCTAGGAGGCATGGCGTGCCATGCACTGTGACACTGACAAGCACCGAGGTCATTCTGGAGGCCAAAGGGACAGAGAGACCTAGGGAAGAGCCTAGGCCATTATTGGAGTTTCCATAAGAAAAGCAAGGCAGGGCAGAATATCCAACATTAACATTGGATAGGTGTAGTAAATTATAGGCAGATATTAAATACTTATAGCTTAATATATATTATATATGACTCTAGTCACTATTATACAATAGCTTTGCAAGTAAACTCCTTTAGCCACTGAGCCATCTCCCCAGCCCACACAATAGCTTTGAGTAAACTACAAATATATAAACTGAGATTTAAGCTCCAGTTTGCTTGGATGATGTGAAGGCAAAATCTTACTAAGACTGTGGAGCCAAATGGAGGGGTGTGGTCTGGATTTATGACTTTGCATAACGAAGACATGCGGCAGCTGAACCCTTTGCTCCCCCAAAGGGGCAGTTCTTAAGACACAAAGGTCTTTAAGATGTTGAAACATCACATATAAACACCCCCTCCCATGAGTGCATGCAAACACACATGCTTTGTGGTCATCTGAGATTGAAATGCCTCTGAAGCTAACTGTGGACTTCATTCTGACTTTGGAAAGCTGTAAGAGTGATGTCATTAATATAGTGCATTTTCACTTGAAGATTGTAGCCCATTTAATAATAAATGATGGTTGTGTTGTGGTTATAAAAGTTGGCTTACACATCTTCCAATATTCAAGGAAAGAAAAATCCTGATTTTTAAATGGACAAATCAGAATTTAAGATACTGTCATGACAGTCTGTGAGCTTAGAAACATAAAAGTGTCTCTTGAGATGGGCAGAGAGAAGGGTTTACAGAAACACCAAGTTATGTTTACTAGATTATCTTGTTTCAGGTGTTGTGGGCATTCCAGAGTAGGAGATAGTTTCTGGCCAGGCAGCATAGCCTTTAAGGGAGGGTTTTAGGATGATCCTATGTCTCCCCCTGGCCATGCCTCTCCCAGCTGGCCTCGCCTGTCTTAGTTCACCCTGTTTCAGTTGCGGGATTTAGCATTTGCCCATCTCACCCAGTCAGATCTCTTTGCACCCTGCCCAGGTGTAGGCAGTTTTCTCCTCTGAGCCCAGGCTGATTGGCTGGGATACCTGGTTCAGGTGTGTCCAAGTATGCTGAGTGCAAACTCTGAAGTGTATCTTTTCTGGCCCATGGAGAGATTCATTTTCTTTCTCTCTCTCTCTCTATCTTTCTGTGTCTCTCTCACTTTCCAGAGCGGTTACAGCAACATATTTTGAGTCTTTCATGCTGGTAAGACTTTCCTCTCTTACATTGGCAGCCATGCTGGGTAGGAAGGGTCACTTTTAATTTCTTAATTACTATCTTTAGTTTTAATCTTTTTAGAAGCACACACTTTTAAAAAATCCCTTTTATTTATTTATTTTTTAACTCTAAGATCAGTGCTCATTTACATAGTCTTCATTTACATAGACCACATGGTGTATCTCCCTTCTCCCCACCTTCTCTTACCTTCCTCAGCCCTCAGTCCTTTCCCCTCCCTATATCTTTGTGATGTAAAAATAAAATGTGGTGGTTTAAAGATCATTTTCTGGGGGAGGGGATGTGATGGAGAGTGGTGTTTCAAAGGGAAAGTGGGGGGGGGAGGGAGGGAAGTACCATGGGATATTGTCTACAATTAAGAAAGTTGTCAATAAAAAATAAATTTAAAAAATAATAAAATTTTAAAAAATTAAAAAAATAAAAATCATTTTCTCTAGTCTGAAATTGCCAATTCTTTGGTTAATTTACAGATATAAACTCAGGGTTTGGGGTTCCAGGAACTCCCAATCTACATGTTTATGCATTACAGTATTAGTTTAAATAAACATGTAACCCAGAGCCTCCCATACTCTTGAGTACTCTTGTGAAAGCATGACAACTCAGAATTTCCTCTTAAAAAGTTAAAAGTGTCTGACTTCAAATTGCTTCTTATAGGAAGAAAGTCAACATACCTAAAGATGATGCAGTCGTTGAAAGTTACATATAGATCATAATAGTAGTTGCATTTTATGAAGTGTGCATTTATTTAAAACTGAGCTCATCCAGAGTGGATTTACTTAATGTCTAGATAGAAATGGAGTGGGTTTATTAGTGTATTGAAAGGACAAAGTGCATCATGGCTTTGGCGTTTCTTGAGGAGTACCATATGAAGTGCACACCTGTCTTTGTGTTCTTCACAAGAGGCCTCAGTTGACACGATCTGGTCTGTGGCATGCTGACATGGAAGAGTCTTCCCCCTCTGGAGGGCTAGAAGATGAAGTAGCACAGGTGTAACACCATTTCCTCTCTTTCACTAACTTATCCTGAAATTGCAGAAGATGGCTCGAGTACTTGGCTAGTAAATACGGGGAGATGGACCCAACTCAATGGGCAAATGTTTCTTAACTCGCTCTCTCCTGTCTGTTAAGCCTAAAGTAAGTGCTTGATGCTCTACGTTTGTACTGGTGTTTTATAGTAGTTTACAGCCTTCCCTTGTGGTTTCCCTCATTCCCTCCAATAAGTCCAAGTGCTAATAGCATCTGGTTGCATTTTATTGAAGCTAACTTTTTAGAGGCTTAACTTGGTTTTGTGTGGTTTGACATTTCCTGAGATTATGACGAGTACTCCTCGTCCCCTGTAACTTTTGGTAGTCAATTTCTTCCAGCTGGTTGTCTCCTTTCTCTTGTCAATGTGTTGCTATATTGTATTTGAGGCATGTAAAACATGTTCCTCTTAATAAGTTGAACATACATATGTTTAAGTTATAGAAATTGAAAGCAGAATCCTACCTCCACCGCACCAGGATTCAACTCAAGGCCTCAAGTACTCTACCACTGAGCTCCAGCCCCAGCTCCAGCCCCAGCTTCCATCCCCAAAGATATTTTCCACCTTTTCTTTATTTTTAAACGAAAATTTCAGCTTATTTAAAATCCTCTGTTTCTAATTGTTTTCTCCTTAAAACTATAGCTTTATAATCTGATAATTACTTTTAAGGAATTTTTATGAGATAAAAGGATTTTAAATGCTAATGTATAGAAAAATGATTCTTTGCCTCTGTTTAGGCAGATTCATATTAATAAGAAAGCCATACTAGGTGATGAGCTTATTCAAGCATATATTGTTAATGTGACATGTGTATTTGTGAGGTCAGCACGTTTATGTGTATGATGCAGATAGAGGTGCCTGCACCTGTTGATAGTGTAGGCATTTGCCATCTCCCAATGAGGGATGGGGCTTCCACAGACTTTAAGTGGGTCCCTTCTCTTCAGTAAATTGTATGCATTCTGCTCTTGTATTCTGTGACCTTGCAGCTAGTGACTTCAACCCAGAATAGTTTCAAAGTCACGTAAATGAATGCAATTAAGGTATTGCTTATCATCTTACATGGTTCAGATGGAGCCTTATTGGATAGGCAGGTCTGTTTGCTTTATAAGGAAGGTCAGTGTAAGGTTAAATTTTATTACATAAAATGATTTGGTAATGTTGTTATTTAGCTACTGAAAAACTGGTTTCCAAATAGAAAATGATCATGCTTCCCCCCCCCCCCGGCTTCAGTCACCTGGATGTCTTTTCTGTTTATTTATCTCTACTCATAGCTTTCAAGATAATCCTTCTGTGTTCTGGTAAGATGTTGGAAACCCTCTTCTCTGAGCTATGAATCTAGGTACCTTTGACTTGCACCTATAGCTGATATCCCCAGCTGCTGATGGAAGATACCTTTGGTCTTGTTAATGCGTGTGCTTAGAGGATTTGTGTTATGTCACCTACTGGGTCACTTGGTGCAGGGCTTTTCATACAGAAGGTCACCTGGGTAGGTCAGCCCACCCTACCAGCAGGCTGATTGTCTGTAGGGGTTAGGTGAACACTGACATAGACTCTAGAAATTTCACTGATGGTTGGTTGGTGGGGGTTGGGAGGGCACTGGTATAGATTAGAAATTTCACTGAAGGACTTAAGAGTGTGAGTGTGTACTGACAAAATAATTAGAAGAACAATGCATACTGCTTCCTTTCTTTCTATGGTATTGTTAAGTAGGTTACATTAGTTTATCCAGGTTTTACAGTTTATGATTTATTTAGCAAACATTAGTGAGCCTCATCTAGAGGCTTTGCACCGTGGTAGGTACTAAGGGAAAAGAAAGAAAAATGAGTGGCTCACACAGTCATAGTGAGAATAAGAAGTGTGACACTGAGGAAGCACTGGAGGTGATTACATAGCCTGCTTGGTTAGGGTGGCAGAACCATCAGGCTAAGAAGCTTGGTGTCTGCATATGGTGTAAGGGGGTAGGAAGACCCTAGTAAAAGGAAGTGGTAATGAAAATTAGCTGCCTTCTTCTCGGAGGTTAGAATTCAGGTTTATGGTTTTTAGTAAAGCTGTGATTCATTCTTAAGAACTGCTCATAGGTGATGGGTTAGATGTTGAAGAGTACAACAGTGGAAGTTATATGTACTAGCTGTGACTATGAGAGACAGACTCAGGGCGTTTGTAACCTATCTTGCTTATCACTAGCTAGCTCCACTGTTTGTTGGCCGGTTGATAAGTAAAAAGTTTGCAAGAGAAGTTACCACAGAATTTAAATGTATACTCTGTCTCTTGCTGCCAAAAACTTGTATCCACTCCTTTTTCCTGCAAGTGTGAACTTTCCCGCTTCTCTGATACTGTTGTATCAAGGATGGTTTTCATTCTGAGTTTAACATTCTCTGTTTCCTACTGGTTGGGGGCGGGGAGGTGTTTCAAACTCCGTGGTGACCATCAAATACTTCTAATGTGCTTTCTCTCAGAACTCATCCCATGATGAAAATCCTCTTTTCCTCCTCTCCATTAACTTCTTATGCCTTTGAGACCAGGGGGACAGTCTTTGTTAGTGTAAAGACAGACAGGCAGTGTGTTGTAAGTAATTCTGTAACACAGGCTGTTGCAGTTGATATGCTTGACAGCAATGTTCAAGGAAAGCATGTGTGAGAATTTTTTATGCAGTGCATCTTTTTTTTTTTTTTTTTTTTTTTGAGATCGTTTGAGTCAGTAGTTAAATTCCACTTAGAACTTGTTATTGAAATTCGTTGAGATCAAATGTACCTGGAGTGACATCTGTCTCTCTTTTTTAGGAAGTGTGTGGATTGTGAGCTATTGCAGAAATCCATTCTCAGGACCCCAGTATTTTAACACTTGGGAAAGTCACATCCATAAGGTATTGTATTTTGTCTCATTGCTTCATTTTTTTGTATCCTTAGAAAAACCTTTCAGTAAGAACGTAAGGCTGTTAGGGTATATTGTGTTATTTTGTTTTAACTTTTAGATATTGCCAAGCCGGTTAGAAATTTGTCACAAAGAATGTATTTTAGTCTTGACAAGTCTAATATTGTGTAAGCAAGTCCAAAGCATCTGGTTTATGTCAAGTCAGTTTTATCTATTTTAATGATCAAGAGTGTTTACTTTTTACCTCTGGCGAAAACTGTAGGTAACGAGAGTCTAGAGTATGAGCCACATGTATAAGTACTGTATGTGCTTCGAAAAGTACGGGATAATTTCAAAGAATGCTTTGATTGTGAAATGAAGTACAAGAAGTTTCTGTTTCTTTCAGTATACGCTGAACAGTGAGACAGTGTGAAAGCCTTCCCTGGCCACGACAGTCCCACCTCCTGGTGTCTGTCAGTGCCTCAGGGTCCATGGACTTACTCAGCTGTACTTGGCTCTGCCTCTGAGTATCTGTCAGCTCCGTTCGTTCCCTTTTGCATTGGCATGGTGGTTAGATTGGTGCAGCTTCCTAACTGGTCTGCTTAATGACCTAGTAACACATGACATGTTAAGATCATGTTAAGATTTTCAGTTGAGACTTTCCTGCTTTGTGATTTTCTTTTTCCTTTGTACTTTGTCAGTCTGTGTGGGCAGCTATAACAAAATACCATAGACTGGCTGGCATATAACAAAAGAAGTTTGCTCTTCATAGTTGTGGAGTCTGAGAAGTCTAAACTCATGGCAGCAGTGGATTCATTGGAGGAGCCATGTCTTCCATGGCTGTCTTCTTGTGTAGAACCTCTTTTATTTAATTTATTTTTTAAACAGTTTGAATTATTTATGTGCAAGGAGAGACAGAGAGAGAGAATGAGCATACCAGAGTCTCTTGCCCCCACTCCAAATACATGTTCCAGTTTGTGCATCTGGCTTTATGTAGGTACTGGGGAATCAAATCCAGGCCATCAGGCTTTACAGGCAAGCACCTTAACCCCTGAGCTATCTGCAGCTCCAGGACCTCTTTTTTTAGATGGCACTGTTCCATTCATGAGGTCACTGCCCTCAAAACCTAATCACATTTCCATAACCTACTTCTATATGTCTCTTCATTGGATACTGGGTTTCAGTATGTGAATTTAGAGGACCCCTATGTGGATGTGGAATATGTCAGTCAAGTTAACTAAAGTTCTTAGTGAGTGGCGTTCCATTAGCATGTTAACTAGCTTTTTGTTCCTGTGACAACTGAAAATAATAACTTAAAAGGAGGGCAGGTCTGTTTAGGGCCTGGGCTTCATAGGATTCAGTCCATCCTAGCTAGTCTCATTATTTCTAGGCCTGGTGACAGGAAGGTAAGGTGGCAAAACTGTTCACCTTGGGTTAGAGAGGTGGCTCAGGAGTTAAGGCACTTGCCTGCAAAGCCTAATGACCTGGGTTTGATTCCCCAGTACCCACTTAACGCCAGATGCACAAAGTGGTGCATGCATCTGGAATTCCTTTGCAGTGACTAGAGGCCCTGGCGCTCGCTCGCTCTCTTTCTCTCCCTTCATTCCTTTTACATCTCTCTCATTGCAAATAAAGAAAACTTAAAAAGAAAGAAAGAAAAGAAAAGAAAATTTTCACCTCTTCATGGCCAGGGGACAGGGAGAGGAAGAAACAGAGACAAGATCCACTCTTCAAAGCCATGCCTATAGCAGCCCACTTCTTCCAGCCAGGCCCTATCTCCCAATAAATAGCTCATTCAGCTCTGCAATCACCAATGGGTTAATTAATCCACTGAGGAAGTGAGCAGTTTCATGGTTTCATGGCCCAGTCACTTCTCAATAGCGCCACCAGCTGGGGCCAAGGCTTCAGCACATTGGTCTTTTTGTAGGGCCACTTCATATCCAGCCTCTACTGTCTTAGGATTTTCTTTGCAAACAGATCTTTGCTAGGTGTTTTGCTTGGAATAGAAATAGATGATGGATGGTTACATAACTAAATTTAATAAAATAATGTATGCAAAGGTTGCAGTGAATAGTTAGTGAACTTATAAAATTTATACTTACTAACAGCTTTTCATGATTTATATACATGTGAAATGACACATATATCACTTTTTACAAATCACCTTAATCCCTTGGCTGTATGGAAAAGGCTAACCTCAGACTCCAAAGATTTGTATTTGAGCCCTTGCTCTTCACATAGTCTCTTAGTAAATCATTTAACCTGTGCTTCAGTCTCTTGATATGTAGAGTAAAAGCACAGCCTACAGTACTTGGAAGGATCATGGTGGTGAATAAGCATGGAGATACATTGAGTGTGTTGTCCTCAGTGTACTGTTAGGTAAGGACATGTTGCTGACGATATTGTTAGTTTTAATGTTTTAACAGAAAATAGCTATTGAAATGATCACTGTGATTCAGTTGCACGTTTTCCCACACACTTCAATTTTTCTTTCTTTTCTTGTACTTTTAGGAGTTGTCACAAACCCTGCTCCATGCTTTTTAATTCCTTTCATGTTGGAACCACTTAAGGTTTGCTACCTCGTGACCCAGTTTTCTCATTTCCTCCAGCTTTCCTCTCTCCATACCCCCTTGTTAATGAATGTTGAGTGTTGTAATTAGCCTTCATTTCATTTTTGTAAAGTTCTAGTTCTAAAACTGCACAATGGTTTGGCTTGGAAAAGCAGTCAGAGTTTGTCTGCACTGTAAAGCATCTGAGGCAGTAATCATGTCTCTGCACCTGCCTGCCGGGAAAAGAGTTTCAGGGAAAACAGTTAGTAAAATCCCACCTGGATTTGTTTCTCATCATAGGGCAAGTTATAGGTTTGCAAAGCGATTTCTTCTCACAAATCCAGGTTAAAGCAAGTTTTCAGTTAAAGCAAGAGTTTGGAAGTGACTCACCACATACGGGCTATTTCAGAATGTGTGCCCTTAACTACTGTTTGAAATTTTATAGTTTGTAGTTTTGCTGACAGTGACAAAATGAAAGTCCTAGTGCCAGTTTTTACTAGGTCAAGATTTATCCTAAAACATCAACATGCTTCACCTTTTTGATATGCAAAAGATCCTGGAGATTTCACTGCAAAAAGTTTTAGCAGTCTTTATTCCAGTAAGGCATGTCCAGAGTGTTTATGCCCTGTGAGTAAAAAATGTGATGTATCCGGTAAGTTTGCTGACAGAAATTGCCAGAAGCTGGAGTACTCTAGGAGTGCAGTGTTTATTCAAGATCCAGCAGGGTCTGCAAAGACTCTGCACTGTATCTATGTCTGTGTGATATAGCTCTGTGTGTGACCAGGGATTTATAAACAGGATGGCAGTCTCTTGTGAAATTCATGGGAACTGGCTGATTATGCAGCTGGTGTAGCGCTGTAGAGGCTATATTGGGTACTGTTGGTAAAGTATGTTACGAAACCCAATTTCAAATTCCAGTTGTACCTGTTACCTTTAAGTTACTCAGCTTTGTTGAGCCTAACATCTATTCTATCTATTCTATGGTAGTGAGAAAGTATTTGACTTAGAACCATTGGCAATAACTGGTAGTTGCATTTATTGTATAAAAGCTAAGCATGATAGAGGTGATTAAAATATTTACATAGTCCATGGCAGGAGTCTTCTGTATATATGAGGTGCTTGAAGTCATTAGGATGCCATGTTGGAGTCAAAGCAGTGCTGACTCGTACATGGATTGACATTGACCATGACTAAGACACTGTAGTGTGGTGGTTTTGCACAGGACCAGGTGCTATTGGTGTGAACCCTAACTCTCCCACGTACAGATTATTGACATTGGCAAGTTACTTTAACCTCTCTTAATTCTCATCCATAGGCTAGGGATTACTTTATTGGGCTTTCTGAGCTATATGGAGATGAAACCCTAACACATACTATTGTTCCTGGCTCTTAATACACAGTAAATTATATATATGTATATATAATTATTATTTTAAACACCCTTTGGGACATGGACTTCACTAGTTGTTGGTAGTATCGGTCTGAATTTTTAAAATGTAATAATTGTTAGAATTTGGGGAATTTAAAATTTTTAGGGCTGCAGAGATGCCTTAGTGGTTAAGGCATTTGCCTATAAAGCCAAAGGATCCCGGTTGATTCTCCAGGACCCACGTAATACAGATGTACAAGGGGCTCATGCATCTGGAGTTCGTTTGCAGTGGCTGGAGGCCCTGGTGTGCCCATTCTCTCTCTCTCTCCCTCTGCCTCTTTCTTTCTCTCAAATAAATCAATAAATAAAACATACTAAATTTTTTTTATTTGAACAATGCCTATCTGGTTGAACTTTGTTAGGAGAAGGCACATCAGAAATGATCATTATACGTTTTCAGCTTTCCTTAGAGAAACCATGCTCTGAATCTTTAATAGACCAAGAGACTAATTTACATTTTATATTTTTATTTCATTAAAAGATATGTATTTATTTATTATGTGTCTCTGTGTATATATGTATGTGTATGTTTGGGTACACATGTGCCATGGTATGCATGCTGAAGTCACAAAACAACCTCAGGATACCAGTCCTGTCCTTCTACCTTGTTTTCAAGGCTGGCCTGTGAGCTTCAGTATTCTCCAGATTCCACCTCCCATTGCTTTAGGGTATTGGGATTACAGATAAGTGACTGAACTCTGGGCAGCAGGTTTGCAAAGTAAACGATTTTAACCATTGAGTCATCTCCCCAGCCTCCAAAAAAATTTTTTTTTTCTAGGTAGGGTCTTGTTGCAGCTCAGGTTAACCTGGAATTTACCATATAGTCTCAGGGCAGCCTTGAACTCATGGTGATCTTCCTACTTAAAGGCTTGTGCCACTATGCCTGGCTTTAAATCACATGCATTTTTGATCATTCTGTAGTTTTGTACTTTTAATCCAGGTATGAGCCAGGGATCAGCTGTAGCTTCTACTTCATTTCATATATGTTTGGTGCCCCAGAAGGACACAAGGGAGAGCAGGTGACCAATGCATGGTCAACCTTTCCATTGTCAAAAGTTCTCTCTGGACTAATGCTTTCAGTGAAGCTGACTCAGTGACTGATTTCAAGCTGTACCCGCAGAATCATTTTTATTGTTTCTGTTTACTACCAGAAAATATGTTGAAAAAGTTTTGAAATAAATATCTGTTTTTAGTGGCTTTAAATATTTTTGTTTTCTGAACTACAATTCATTCAAATAATTTGCAAAAATGACAGGTAATAAAATTATTGATAACTACTTACAATTTGTATTATAGATATTATATTAGGTATAAAGTTAATTTTAGACTATAATAAAACTTTTAAACATATTTTGGTCTCATATAGAGTAAATGTTTTTGATAGCATAGATATGACAAATTTATAAACTTTCAAATTCATAAATTTTTTGTTTGTTTTGTTTTTCAAGGTAGGGTTTTGCTGTAACCCATGCTGACCAGACTGTGTAGTCTCAGGCTGGCCTTAAACTCCTGGCTATCCTCCTACCTTTGCTTCCTGAGTGCTTGGATTAAAGGTATGTGTGCTCCACTTGCAGGGCAAGTTCCTAAGATTTTTTACAAAGAGGCAAACTTGAGTTCTAGGTTAAATTAGTTAAAATTTTTGGATTTGTTACTAACTGCAGGTTTTGCTTTGAGTTAAAAATAAAAGGATAAAAATGTTTGACACAAAGTTAGCCTTTGACGCAGACCATCAACCAACCCCAATGTACGCTGGATCTAGAATGACTTGTGGGGTGAAGGATAGAAGAATCTTGGATGAATGGTGTCCTCCCACAGTCTGCTAGAGTGCTTACAAGGAGAGCAGAATTCCCTCCTGAAGCCTTGTTTCATTCATCCTTTCTGGGTTTTCTTGGCCTTGGGACCTTTCCTCTTCCCACCTTACCACCCACTTTTCTCTCTTTGTCCTTCTCTTTTTCTTTCCTTTGGATGAGCACTTACTGTTCTGAGGCACATAAGGCTTTAGTGCACAACTTTACAATTTAAGTAGTTTTGAATACTGTATTTAGATTTCCTTAGGTCATATGGTTCTCCTCATTTCTTAAGAGCAGCCAATCATCATAGGGATATTTGTTATATCCCCACAGAAAACAAAATTGACTTATTAAAAAGCCTTGTTTATTTGTCATATGACATGTTCTCTAGGTATGTAGCATAAAAAAAGATACATGAATTTGCCTTCATTTTTATATGATGTAACATGTTGTAGGAAATATGTGAATAGATGAAAAATATTTGTGTTAATTAAAATGTATACCATAGAAGACCTTACTAAAAGTAGCTTTAGTAGTGTGTGGCCCCCCACCAGGAAGCTGGAAGGATGAATAGGAAGTTGGTTAATCAGGGCAGTGATCCTGTCTGGGTGTCTGGGATGGACCCTCCTGTGCTTGCTGCCTGGCCATCAGGAGTGTTCTAGCTGTGGCATTCTTCATATCCGCAAGATGCCATTTTCCGTTTTTTTTTTTTGTCTTTTGTATGTAGGAGTGGAGAACATTTGCTAGGAAACTCAGTAAGCAAAATTGCATCATAGGCTCATGCTATACCCCGTATTATCAGAACAGATCTTTGTCACAGTAGCTTGACCTAATATGAATTCACCTTCTGCAAGAAGGTGGCTGAGTGTGTTAATGGGCAATCAAGGGGAGGGAACAGTACATCTTTAAGGAGGCCACAGCAGTATTTCCACATCTAGTGGAGATTGTAGTTTTGTCAGTGTCTACAAACTATCTTGTGAGATCACAAAATGTAACCATGCCTATGGAGTGCTGCATACTTGTATCTAGTTGATGGGTTGCACTCTGGGAACAGCACTGCACAACTGAAAAGCATTGCTGACCTCCCAGAGCTTCATGTTCAAAGTGATCCCATTTTATGGTATCTTAGTCATAAGTGCTATATGAAAATGAAAGCAAGGATGACTGTAGGGATGACCTGGGGGATGGGCATGGCATTTCAGATTCTGTCCTGGAAGGCATCCCCTGAATGACGACTTAAGTGATGGCTGAGCTGGCCTGGCAGCACTCCGGGATTGGGTGTTTCTATCAGGAGCTCTGTGGCTGGTGCAATGAGTGAAAAAGTCACAGGACATGAGTGTAGAAGGGGAAGGAAGCCACCAGATAGTTTTCAGCAGAAGCATGGCCTGATTCAACATTGTAGTAAATTCACTTTGACAGTTGTGTGACACCAAGAAGCATTAAAAACAGGAGCAGGAAAATCAATTAGGAGGTTATTTTAAGAATCAAAGAGAAATGAAGATGTCTGGATAGGGTAGTGAGAAGTAGTTGGATTCCAGATATTTTCAGGTAATGTCCACAGGATTTGCTGTCAAACTAGATGTGCCTATGAGGCAGTGAGGCATCATGGACAGCAGGCATATTTCTGCCCCAGACAGGAGAATGGAGTTGATTCCTGGCATTAGGATGAACAGGAGCTCAATTGTTAGTAGGCCAAGTTTGAGATGCAAGTCTATATCCAAAAGGAGATGTCAAAGAAACAGTATATAACTCTCCCTTGAAGAGGAACTAGTATATATTTTTTAAAAGTGATATTGGCTATTAGTAATAGGAAATAGCTTTTCATAGATGTAAACTCAAAGATAGGTATAGTCCATCATATTGGCCAGCCACAATTTATTTATTCATCCACCAATGTATAGGTTATTGGATTGATTGCAATTTGGAACAATTATAAATAAGCAACTGTATGCATTTCAAAAAATAGCAATAAGAAAGAACAGGCTATAAATAAGTTCAGTTTTGCATAGGGCTGGGTGTTTTATGTTTCATTTAACAGGTGGAAACAGTGGAAGTAACTGTAGAGTGCTCAAAGGCACATGTACACACTGAACATAGATTTAGTGACTGCTTGTGTCCCACTGCCAGCCGTGGACTGTGCATTAAACCTAGGATCTTGAACTAGCGAGGAGAGCACTATACCACTGAATATCTTTGAACTAGTGCTTCTTTTTTTTTTTTTTTAGTTTTTTGAGGTAGGGTCTCACTCTAGCTCAGGCTGACCTGGAATTCATTATGTAGTCTCAGGGTGGCCTTGAACTCACTGCGATCCTCCTCTGCCTCCCGAGTGCTGGGATTAAAGGCATGCGCCACCACGCCCGGCTCTAGTGCTTCGTTTTTAAATAGACACAATTTTTAAAAAGCACTTCTCCTGAGGACCTGGGGTTTGGATTTAGTTTCGTGTCTCCTTACTAATGTGATGCAATGGTCCTTTTAAAGAGTTTATGTAATTGACGAGGCCCCCACGTCAACTTCCTGTTACAGTTTATGCTCAAGCAAATCATTAAGTAGAAGTCAAAGCCAAATGTAAGAATCAGTACAATGTATGTTATGTGAGCTTGTCAAGATGAGTGGCTTTTCTTCTTCTTTGAAGAGGAATTAGTTTAAGGTGTCTTTAAGCAGAGTAGGGCACACATTTGCATTTGACAAGGAATAGCACACACACAGTTAAAATTTCATCCTGTGTGTTTGACATGACATGCTGGGAAGTACTTTAAATAGAGTACTTTTCACATGACAGCTACTCTGGGAACATTTAAATAGAAGTTTTACTTAGGAACATCATTAGAATGTTTGAACTATTTAAATTTAAAAAAATTATATGTAGTAGTTGTTACTTAGTACTAAGTGCTCTACCTGTAAGTCAGTGTTGGGAAAATTGAATATAATTGTTTTCTGTGTATGTATAAGTATGTGGGGGGGCGTGTACTTATATGCGTGTGTGAGTACATGTTCCTCTTTGTACACATGTGTGTCGAGGCCACAGGTGAATGCTGCATTCTTTTTTCAGTGGGTCTCCAACTTATGTTTGCAGACCTGGTCTCTCATTGAACCTAGAGCTCACTGATTGGCTGGACTAGCCAGCAAGCCCTGGAGATGCTCCTGTATGTATCTGCCTCCCCAGCGCTGGGCTGATAGTACCAACTTTTTAGTGGGTTCTGGGAATTGAACTCCGGTCCTCACACTTAAACAGCGAGCACTTTACCCAAACCCCTATGTAGAAGTGGGATGTATTGGCTATAAGGGATTCAGTGGGCAAAAACTTTGTCCTTTAAGATGAATCTGGCATTTCTCATCACACTTAGTGCAGGCATGGAGTATATGTGACTGCTGGCTTGTGTCACCATCTAGGGAGAAAAGACCATGTGATTCACATTAACCATCTCCCTTGAGATAGTTCTTAAATGTGCCATAAGTAAGCAGGCATCTAAGCGACTGATGATAATGAATTACTCCTTCTTTGATTGATCAGGTTGTTTTCTTTGTAGGTCATTTCACATTCTTCTGAGTGTATCTCTTTCTATAAGCCTTTGCTTTTGTTTCAAAACAAGAAACATCTATGGCCTGGCTGTTAGCATTGCATATATGAGAATTACTAAGATGCTAGTCCAAACATGATTCCTAGCAACATAGCTGCTTATTTCATTTTTATGATGTAACACTTGTTTATAAATAAGAACATGCTTGAGTGTCACCTATTCAGAGGTTTTTGGTTTTGAATATTCACATGAATTGCTAATTGAGCATCATTAATCTAAAAATCCAAAATCTGAAATGCTCCACAAACTGAAACTTTTGGAGAATCATTTCAGAGCTTAAAAAGTTTTGGATTATGGATTTTAAATTTTCAAATTAAGGATGCTCACCCTGTATTTTGATTATGAAGCATAATATTGAAATAATCTCCCAAGGACCTACCACCTAACATGAAACCGAAACATCACTCACAGCATTTGTCACCTTGGTCAGGGGTGCCTCTTCTTTTCCATGTCCTGTCCTCTGCTGCCCTTCATAGCCCTCTGGACCACTGTTTTGAATTTTGTGTTAATCACTTACTTTGTTTTAATAATACTGCATTTTTCAAATGGATATTTAAATAATGTTATATAGATTTGTGCTTTTATTAAGTTTTGTGAAAACAGTAGTTTTCTCTAATGAGTCTTGCTCTTTTCATTCATCATAGTATTTTTTTAAATCCTTTCTATTGCTCCGAGTATTGCTAGTTCACTTATTTTCCCTGCCACGTTACGTTGCATTGTGTGAATAGAGTCACTCTCCTGTTGGCAGACACACAGGTTGTAGTTGAGTATTTCTGTTAGCTTGATTTGTTTCTGGTGTATCCATTTTGGCATACTTACACACCCATATATGATGAACTTGGAGTCATACTCTAGCTCTTCTTACAAAGCACTGATGAGGCCATAATTCTTCTGTTTTTTTAAAAACATTATTTATTTATTTGAAAGAAGGAGATAAACAGAGAGGAGAGAAAGACAGAAATACAGAATGGGCACACCAGTGCCTCTTGCTGCTGCACACGAACTCCAGACATATGTGCCACCTCGTCTGTCTGGTTTTACATGGTTACTTGGTGATCAAACCGGGAACATCAGGCTTTGAAAGCAAGCCCCTTTAACCACTGAACCTTCTCCCCAGCCCAACATTCTTTATGTTTTCATGTACATGTGCCAGAAACTCCAAAATAGGTGTAGTGAGCACTGAGTTTGAGACCATACTCAATTCTTTTCATAAGTCATTAGACCAATTCACATTCTACTAGTATTATAATGAAAGCTTATAATCACATCATTGCCAAATCCTGCAAGTATCAGGTGTCTTTAACTTTTTCCAGTACAGTGGGTGCAAATGACATCTCTCTCCTTTTTTCATTTTTGAAACAAAGGTGAGATTTATTAAGAAGAGTTTTTTTTTTTTTTTTTTTTTAAGAAAAGGACAATAGTATCAAATTCAGGGCATGGTAGAGGCTTCTCAGGAGAAAGTTCAACCAAATGACATTCTTTAACATCATCTTAAGTTGTCTTTCTGTGATTGCTAATGAAGTTGAATGTTTTTATCTGATTTTCACCAGTGTTTTATTTCTCCGTGAAATGCTTGTTCATGGACTGGGGATATAACTCAGTTGGTAGATTATTTGTTTGCCTGGTATGCCTAGGGCTCTAGGTTAAATCCTGAGTACTAAAAAAAAAAAAAGCAAGGGACTAAATGAGGGAGGTAGGAAAGAGGGAAGAAGGAAGAGAAAAAAGAAAAGTTTGTTCATGTCTTTTGTTCTCTGTGTACTTAAAACTGTGCATTCAATACCACACATGTATGTTAAAATTGCTTAATTAGGCTACTTTCTCTGTGTTTTACTTCTTTTAAATAAAACAATACTAATTTGGGGGGAGCAATGTGTTTTGTGGTTTTATAGTCCATATTTGTTGGCTAATGGAAGTTTTTGATGTTAGTGCACTTGGATTTATTATTCTTATGCTTTAGAATTAACCCGTGGGTATCTAAAAATAACTTCCCTTGCACAGACATTATATTATTAGTCTTTTTTGTTTGCTTATTTTTTTTTACATTTTTATTTGATTTTATTTATTTGAGAGAAAGGAAGGGAGAGAATGGGCATGCCAGGGTCACCAGCCAATGCAAATGAACTCCAGGCACATGCGCCACCATGTACATCTGGGTTTACCTGAGTTCTGGAGAGTCAAACCTAGGTCCTTAGGCTTTGCAGGCAAGTGCCTTTGCTGCTAAGCTATCTCTCCAGCCCTGTTTGCTTATTTTTCAGATGGGGTTTCATTTCCCTTGGCTGGCCTTGAATGCCAGCTTTACATCATCCTACCCCTACCTCTTGGATTTTTAGGCATGTACCTCCATGCCTGACAAAGAGTTCATATTCTCTTATTTTATTTTTTAAATATTTTATTAATTAATTTATTTATTTGACAGAGAAAGAGGGTGAGAGAGAGAGAATGGGGCACCAGGGCCTCTAGCCACTGCAAACAAACTCCAGATGAATCTGGCTAACATGAGTCCTGGGGAATTGAACCTGGGTCATTTGGCTTTGCAGGCAAGTGCCTTAACCACTAAGCCATCCCTCCAGCCCTCTTATTTTTTAAGAAATTAAAGACTTACCTTCCTATTTAAAGTGTTAATTCCACTGGAAATTGTTTTTATTTAATTTATTGATTTTGTTAAATAGTAGGGATCCTAGTTTTCTCCCTCAAATAAACAACTGCTTGTCCCGGCATATTGAATGCTTCTCTTTTTCTTCTCTGATCTACAGTGCAGACTTTATCTGATGTTTCCTGTGAGTGATGAGATTCTTTTCTACTGACCTGTTGGTCTGTCTCTTTCCTAGAGGCGCACTAAGTTCACTTTTACGTTTCATAATAAGTCTGTAGTTTGGGGAAAGAGTACCTCTCCTGGTTCCTTGTGGTTAGTTTGTACTATTCATAGGGGTTTAGAATTAATCTAGTAACTTTTTGAATTTTGACCTGGACTACACAAAATGTATTGGTTCAGTGTACATAGGAAGAGCTGGCATGTTATTTTCTTGAGCCAGCTGTTCATGTAGCTTGCTGAGGTTCCAACACAGTTTTTTCATAAAGATCATACAGGATTTGTAAGTTGCTTCTGTTCTTCAGGTATATTGGTTAAATGAAACAAACTCCAAAGCAAATACATGAAACTAGAGCTCCAGGGTGTTAACCCTGAAATTGCTTTTGATGTCTTAATAAGTATCAGGTTGAATAGCCACTTTTTTACAGCTTTGTTTGAGATACAAGTCACATAAAAAGTCACCCATTGAAAGAGTTCAGTTTGTTGATAATGATTTATATATTCACATAGCTATGTGTATAATACCACAATATAGTTTTTTGAAACAGTTTCCTAACCATAAATAGGAAACCTGCACCATTCCCACCCTTCTCAGTCCTAAGCAGCCACTAATCTTTCTGTTTCTCTAATTTGCCTTTTCTGGCCATTTCAAGTAAGTCGGTCATGTTTTCTGTTTGAGTTTTTTTTACTTAGCTTAATATTACTATGTTGTGGTTTGTAGCGGTATGTCATTCCTTTTTATGGTTAAATAGTAGTCCAGTGAACAGATTTATCTCTCTCTCTCTCTCTTTTTTTTTTTTTTTAACATTTACTTAGGTTGTTTCCAGCTGTTCACTGTTAAGAGCAACATTAGTACAAGCATGCAGGTTCATTTCCTTTCTCTCTATATATATTCAGGAGTGGAATTTCTGGGTCATATAGTAAGTGATATTCTTCACAGAACCTTTTAGCGTTTGTCCTTTGCAGCTGCACCATGCTTTAATTCCTAACACATCATCTTAAGCTTACTTCTGAGTCCTCCCAAGAATAATTATAGTGCATGAGATTTATCTTAAATTAGGATTGTGATTTTAAATGATGAAAGAAATCATAACATTTTTTGTATTAGGTCCCCTTTAAAGCTATTTAATTCTTTTTTCTTTTTTTAATTTTAATTTTTTTATTGATAACTTCTATAATAATGCCATTTCATTCTTTAAATGCTATATAAGTTATATTTTATTAAATCTACAACTTGAGATATAATTTAGATACCAAGCAATTCATTCACTCTATGTATCCAGCCTGATTTTGAATCAGTTTTTCAGATGTGCAGTCTAATTTTAGAGCATTTTGATCACCTCAGAGATGAGCATGCTCATTTACAGTGACTGCCCTGAAGGTGATCTGCTTTCTCTACCTACAATTTAACCTCTGTTGACCTTTCATGTATAAATCAGTGAGAAAATACAGAGAGTCTTCCCAGTTGCCTCGCTGCACATTGTTTCTGAGACGCATCCTTGTTTCAGAAGTCACTAGCACTAGTTCTAACTGTTTGTGTTTTTGGTTAGCACCTTATGCTTATCCCTTCATCAGCTGATGAATAGTTGGTTCACTTACAATTTCGATGAAGATGACAGGTAGAGATAACATTAGCCTATAAGTTCTACACATAATTTCATTTTTCTCTTTTAAATATGCATGTGTGACAATGTTTCAGGACATCATGATGGTGTACGGTGTGTAACTTTGTTTTCCAGAGTGGTCATCCACTTTTATATTCTCACCCAGAATATAGGAGGTACCAATTTCTCCCTGTCCTTGCCAATCATTGATTCTTTTTTCTTTTCTTTTTCTTTTTTCTTTTTCTTTTTTTTCCCCCCAATGAACTGTCCTTTCTTTTTATGAGAGAGGGGGGGCGAGGGGAGATG
The DNA here is from genome assembly GCA_036365145.1 of Orientallactaga sibirica. Lineage (NCBI taxonomy): Eukaryota > Metazoa > Chordata > Mammalia > Rodentia > Dipodidae > Orientallactaga > Orientallactaga sibirica. The sequence continues at coordinate 2,065,978 of JAEOAD010002373.1, forward strand.
GCATGCCAGGGCCTTCAGCCAGCCACTGTAATCAAACTCTAGACACATGTGCACCTTGTGCATCTGGGTTATGTGGGATCTGGAGCATTGAACATGGGTCCTTAGGCTTTACAGGCAAGTGCTTTAACCACTAAGCCATCTCTCCAGCTCGGATTTTTTAATTTTTCAAATTTATTTGAGAGAGCAAGAGAGAAAGAGGCACGGGGGGGGGGGGGAGGGGGCGGGGAGAATGGGTACACCAGGGCCTCCAGCCACTGCAAACAAACTCCAGACACGTGAGCCACCTTGTGCATCTGGCTTATGTGGGTCCTGGGGAATCCAACCAAGGTCCTTTGGCTTTGTAGCCAAGCAACTTAACTGTTAAGCTATCTCTCCAGTCCTGATTTTTGTTTTTTTAAATTAAAAGCATACCTGCTCTAGTGGGTTTGTGGTGAGATCTCATTGTGATTTCACTTGAATTTCTCTAATGTAATTATGATAGACATCTTTTTGTGTTGATTAAGCATATTTAGTTTATCTTTGATGAAATGCTTTTAAATCTTTATTATTATTATTATCATTATTATTATTATTATTACTATTATTATTACTTTGAGGAAGAGTTTCACTATAGTCCAGGCTGACCTGGAATTCACTACGTAGTCTCAGAGTGGCCTCGAACTCATGGTGGTCCTCCTACCTCTGCCTCCTGTGTGCTGGGATTAAAGGCGTGAACCACCATACTCGGCCTTTATTATTATTATTATTGTTGTTGTTAGTAATAGTTTGCTTAGATTATGTTATTCTTGATTTCCTAGGATTTTAATACATGTTGGATATAATTTCTTTATCATATATGAGTCTAAAATATTTTCTCCGATTCTAGTACTTACTTTTTATTTAAGTGATACCTTGAGATTTTAATGTTCCATTTTTAATTTTTGTATGGACTGTTCTTCTGTTAGCTGTTTTTGTTTCCCTCATTTAAGTTCAAAAGGTCTCCTGTTCTTCTAGAAGTTCTATTATTGTGGTGTATGTTGTAAAATAAAGATTTCCACATATTTCTTTATTTACTTTTTCATGTGGATATGAAAACGTTCCACCACCATTTATTCACAAGATTATTCTCTCTCCAGGATTTCTATGTCATGGTTGTCAAAAACCAAATGATCTTCTTGAGTGTGTGTTCATTCTGGACACTTTATTATGTTTTCTTATAGCTTTGTAGTAAGTTTTTTAAAATTATTTTTAAATTTTATTTATTTTTGGAGAGAGACACAGAGAGAGAGAGAGAGAGAGAGAGAGGGAGGGAGAGGGAGAATAGATAGAGATGGGCGCCCCAGCAGTCCCTTAACTGCTGTGAACGAAATCCAGATGTGTTCACCCCCTTGTGGTCAAGTGCAGCATTGCACCCTTGCATCACTTTGCATCTGGCTAAATGTGGGACCTGGAGATTGGAACCGGGTTCTTAGGCTTAGCAGGCAGGCGCCTTAACCACTAAGCCATCTCTCCAGCCCTGTAGTAAGTTTTGACATTAGGTTCTTTAGTCTTCACACTCTTGGCCTTTTAACTTTTAATATAAACTTTAGTCCAATTTTTTTTTTGTTTGTTTGTTTTTCGAGGTAGGATCTCACTCTAGCCCAGGCTGACCTGGAATTCACTCTGTATTCTCGAATTCTCGGCGATCCTCCTAACTCTGCCTCCAGAGTGCTGGGATTAAAGGTGTGCGCCACCATGCCCGGCTTTTTAGTACCAATTTTTACAAAAACAAAATTCATGATGGGATTTTTAAAAATATTTTATTTATTTATTAGAGACAGAGAGAGGGAGAGAGAGAGAGAATGGATGTGCCAGGGCCTCTAGCCACTGCTAACAAACTCCAGATACATGCGCTTCCATGTACATCTGGTTTACGTGGGACCTGGAGAATTGAACCTGGGTCCTTAGGCTTCGCAGGCATGCACCTTACCCGCTAAGCCATCTCTCCAGCCTCATGATGGGATTTTGCTAGATCAGTTGAAGAGATTGAAAAATAAACCACATTTACTCTTATTTAATCAAATGAATCTATTCCTGTAAAAGAAGAAGAATGACATGTCCCTTTGTTTAGGTTATTTCTCTCACCATGTTTTTCACTTTGGGACATTACATTATTAGTAAATTATAGGCAAAACACACACAATTACCTCCATTGTAATAAAATCCCTTGACAGCATCCAACTTATTAGTGATTAAACTAAGCGAACTAACCCAAAACTGGGCACTGAAGGGCAGAAAGAGAAGCTGTGGCTGATAACATACTTGATAGTAAAGATGACAGTTTTTACCTAGGATATGGATAAAGCATGTGAGTGCCCACCCTGGCCACTTTGATCCCACTTTTTCTTTTTTTGTGTGCCCACATTTCTTTCTCATTGTCACATTTGTGTAACTTAGTTGGGAGCTTGTGGAAAACATTAATCCCACACTCTTTGTCACAATGTAGCACTCTTAAGGATTGCTGAGGCCTTTATTGTATCAGTTTTGTGTGACTGTGTATTTAGTAGCATTCCTATTCTAGTCTTTGCCCTTTTCTTCCTGGCTTACTGCTGTGCACTGCCGTCATTTCTTGGGTCGCAGAGAAGGACGGGCATAGCCTCGTGGCCTTTGCACATGCTGTCTCTGTGGTTGCCTTTCTCTTCATGTAATCTTTTCCGGTGAGGGCTGCAGGCTCTTTGGGCATCCTCAGTGCCCGTCCTCAGAAAAGCTGCTCCACCTCAGTTTGTAGCTTCCTTTCTACTCCCATGCTTTATTCCAGTGCCTTTAACTCCTTTCTGTTTCCTTGTTTTTGTCTTCTTCTCCTGGGGACTGGCAGTCTTGCTCATGCAGAACTTCTGGCACACAGGTCCCACCCTTCTTTCAGCTTAAATGAGCATTATCTTTTCCAGCATCTCATTCTGATTTTTTATCATGTCATTTAATATTCTTTGAAAATATCTGTTTCATTGATAGCATCATGTTCTGTAATATATCTCTTTCTTCTTCTTCTTTTTTTTTTTTTTTTTTTTTTGTTTTGTTTTGTTTTGTTTTTTCGAGGTAGGGTCTCACTGTAGCCTGGAATTCACTATGTAGTCTCAGGGTGGCCTTGAACTCACAGTGATCCTCCTACCACCACCTCCCAAGTGCTGGGATTAAAGGCCTGTGCCACTGTGCCCAGCTACAACATTTTCTTTTCATAGAAAGGCTTCCTATAGTCATGATTGAAAACACATCTGAAACATTCCATGTCGTTGACATATATATGAGACTAATTTAACCTTTTCTTTTTTTTGATTTTTCGAGGTAGGGTCTCACTCTGATCCAGGCTAACCTGGAATTAACTATGTAGTCTCAGGGTGGCCTCGAAATCATGGCAATCCTCCTACCTCTGCCCTCCAAGTGCTGGGATTAAAGGCATGTGCCACCACGCCCAGCTTACTTTAACCATTTTTTCACACAAGAAAACTTGTACACATTAATCTGACAGTAGTTAGTTATCCTGTAGTATCTTTTGCCAATTGTGATTATTTAAATATTTTTAAAATTGGCTTTTTCTGTCGTCATATATTTAGCTCAAAATGGGTACAATAATGCTTTAAATAGAGAAAACATTAATATCAACAATTCTAGATAATTGTGGACCTTAGATATTTTGACTTCCTTATGTGGAGAACATGGACCTGAATTTCATCTCCTAGTGTCATGTGTTGCTCTTTGTACTCTGTGAGTAGAGAACACGGTCGATATTTACTACTAGACACTGCTAGTATTGATGCTCCAGATAATTCCAAGACTCTTTTTTTCCTTTTAAAGCAAAATAGCCCCATTGTTTGAATTCTTTAGTCTCCTGTTAGCATTGTGATTTGGGGTACTTAAACTCAGTTTTCTCATCTATAAGATGGGGATAGTACTTGCTTCAGGGCTCTTTCAAAAGTTATGTTTGTAAAAGGTTTACATCTGTCAGACATATAGACATATATAAACTGCTCAGTACAAGGTACTTGTCAATGTTTGAGTCTCTCTGTCCTGGGAGTATAGGCAAGAGTAGTAGCTGTAGAGTAGTGGATGCTTCAAGGAGACCTCATCAGACAGGTCAGCTCTGTGTTACCATGACGTCAGTGACATTCACTTTTCCTTTTGTCGGTAGATCAGGGTTTTTGTCACACAATATGCCTGCTTGAGAACTAATTTTATTCTGGGTACTGACACCAAAAATGACTTTAAATGAAACGTATTTTAAAGTCATCCCATGGGGTGAAATCCTTTGTCATTAATTTGTAGGTTACTCTGCAACTTTTATAAACATATTCACAATTAGTTTCTTGTTTCAACTTTAAAACAAGAGGTAGCAATATATTTCAAGAAGGGAAGAAATTTAACTGGACATTGAAATTCAGTTAAATTTTCCAGAACCTCAATGGTTTTGGTAAGGTTGTATTGAAAGGAGCTAGAGGTTATCTCTGGTGTATTCTAATAAATTCTTTTAAGTTCATGTGTGAATACTTCCTTGTAGGTATAAATAATCAAAAAAGTCATTATTTCCTACTTTTCTGAGAATTTCTATCAGAATCATTGCCTGACTTGAGCCCAGGAGCTATAATTTGGGGCCCTGCTCAGTGTTTGTTGTCCCTCTATGATCTGTCATGAAGATCACATGCAGTCATGCCATTGAAGTGCTTCCTGTCTGGTGAAGGATATAGCTTGATGACAGCTTTGGTTTTTCTAGTTAGACTTGACTCTGTTTAGTAGGTAGAGGTAAGGCGATGGCCCAGAACTACGTTTGTGATATGTTCTACCTCTTTGAATGGTTTCTTCTGTATTTGTACCAGAATGTAGACAATTATAGACTAGACCGTTGTTATTTTTGTCCTTAAGTTAGTTATATTTGTTAGAAAAGTAATGTATGCTTATTGTAGGGAAATTAGAAAATATAAATCATTGTTTCCTTTTTTTTTTTTTTTTTCTCTTGGATTTTCAAGGTAGGGTTTTGCTCTAGCCCAGACCAACATGGGGTTAAACACATGCACCACTATGCCTGGCAGATTGTTTCCTTTTTGTTCTTAGTATATGTATTCATTATAACTTAGTTTTTATATCATTTCCCTATACAATATTTAGTGGTGATGTAGTGTGTCATGATTTAACTAACTTTAATTTTTTTACATTTAATACATCTGATTTTTTTGCTGTTAGAAATAATATATAATATGGACATCTTATGACTGTTTATAAATGTCTTCCACATCCTCTGTATTTTAATAAAATAAATCTTAGACTTGGTATTGATATATTCAGGGACATAGAGCACTGAAGACATTTGATTTCTTTTTTAAAATATTTTATTTATTTGTCCATTTATTTGAGAGAGAGAGAGAGGCAGAAAGAGAGAGAGGGAGAAAGAGAGGGATAGGGAGAGAATTGGCACACCAGGGCCTCAAGCTGCTACAAATGAACTCCAGACACATGCATCACCTTGTGCTTATGTGAGTCCTCGGGAATCAAACCTGGGTCCTTTGGCTTTGTAAGCAAGTACCTTATCTATAAGCCATCTTTCCAGAACCGTTTGATTTCTTTGTAGCATTATTGGGGTGTAATGTATAATAAATTTCTTATGCTGATGGTGTACAATTTTGATAAGTGTTGACATACATGTCAGCATGAAACCACCACTATACTTTTTAAGGCCATGTCTATGTATCCTCCTTTCCCAGAAATTCCACTGTGTTAGTTCCTTTCATAATAGATTTATTCATGCATATGGAGTTCTTGAGCTTGGAATAATTATTTTGATATTAATCTATCTTTTACTAGTTTGTTATATCAACATTATGTTGTTACAGAGCTGTACAATTACATGTATGTGAATGCCACAGTTTATTCAACTGCAGGTGAGCATTTGAGTTGTTTCCAATTGAAGGCTATTAAAAGTAAACCTGGGGGCTGGAGAGATGGCTTGGCGGTTAAGCACTTGCCTGTGAAGCCTAAGGACCCAGTTCGAGGCTCGATTCCCCAGTACCCACGTAAGCCAGAAGCACAAGGGGGCACATGCATCTGAAGTTCGTTTGCAGTGGTTGGAAGCCCTGGCACACCCATTCTCTCTCTCTCTCTCTCTCTCTCCTCTCTTAAATACATAAATAAATAAATAAAATATTTTTTTAAAAAGTAAATCTGGTGTGGACTTTGTTGTACAAGTGTGTATATGCATGTAAGACAGTTAATATTTATTACATTGGGAAGGTTACATTATTGGTATTTTGAAGCTGAGAAAATGGAGAGAAACTAGCTGTTTTCCTTTTTGTTTCTTGTTTAGAAATATGTTTTCAGGAGTATGTAGAACTTTGGATGTATCATAATTGAGCAAATTAGATAGAACACTCATAAAAATGCTTTCAAAATTAAAACAGGTTGATATGCATATCCTAACAACTACATGCACCTTTTGCACAGTTTATTTTTTTGAAGTACCTGCTTTTATCAAATAAATATATGTACTATCTGCATAGCAAGGACCATTTATGTTTCTTTAATGAATTAATACCCATAAACAGGCTGTATTTCCCTGTCAAATGACTCCATATGCATCGAATTTGAACAAGGTTCTGAGAGAAGTTTATTGACCCTCACAAAAAAAAATTCCCAAGTCTGGTTGAGAATAGTTGCCAAACTGTCTCTTCTCTCTTCTTAAGATTTGCAGTTGACTGAGGGCGGACAGGGGAATCCGAAGACTCCAGTGACATCAGAGCTCCTTTTCAACAGCCTTCTCAGTTTGCTTTCTCAGAAAGCAGAGGCTTCAACCTTGGAGACTGATGGTGAGAATATCTTCCTCAATTCTTTTGGCTTGATCATTGTGGTTTTAATGTGTTTCACACAGCTCTTTCTCAGTGTCAATCAGCTTATAGTCACCAATTTTTCCTCTGTGTTTTTACTGTATGAATTATTTCATTAGGAAACATGGATAAAATAAACATACGGTCAAATCCTACCTTTAAGGAACTTAAAAGTAGAGAAAGAAAAAAATAACTAAATGAAAGCAAACATCAAAAGAGGTTAAGTGCCATAAGAAAAGCACAGAACAAATCTTGGGACTATAATGGGCAGATTACTAAGAGAGGTGTATTATAAGCTTGAAAGAGAAAAATACTATTTGTGTTGATAAGACTTAATTTGTTTTTACCAAAACCCACAGAAAATGGAAAGTTAATATAAACCCTGAACTAGTCATCTATTTTCAGATAAAGGTTAATTATTGTTTTGAGAAAAAAAATAGAGAATATATTTTATTGTGGGTGCATTATAGTATAGTTCAGTAGTTACTTTTGGAATTATATAAAATAGTTACCTCTTAAAAAGATATTTCTGAGACATGATAACATAATTGTGTTACATTAACACGGTAGGTAGGCAGTGAACAAAAGAGCCAAGTGAGTTTTTAACTCGAGCTAGATTAGAATGCCTGTTTTCTAGTATAACTACAGCCTAAATGAATGTGTCATGTCTTAAGATCTTGGAGCTTATGCTATTTATTCCTGGGCAGAAGCAATGCATGTGAGCTGGGGAAGGGCACAGTGGTGGATTGTTGCACCCATGATTACATTTTCAGCTCAAGAACTGAAAACCCTGGTCTGAAGAATGATAGCAGATGTGACTCCCTAAGTTCACAGTGTGCAGTTGACATGGGAATTCAGAAGGCAAATGAGACTGTGAACCATTTTTGTTCTCTACCTGCCAGCTGTACAGGGTCAGACTGTCTTTTCTTCATGATTCTGTTTGCATTCAGAGAGCTTAGTGATGGTGTGATGGGTTTGATGTTTGCCAACTCCCTTGTTTGACAAGTTACCAGACAGGTAGCAGCAACCAGGACAAGTGCAGGTAGTGATCAAGTGAACCTATCCAGCCTGAGCCTAAGCAGTGGCATTGTCACCCTGCCACTGGAGCACGTTGACAGGAGGATTGTAAGTTCCAAGATGTACTAGGGTGGGACACAGCCTGTCTCAAGGAAGATGTTGGAGGAAGGAGAGTGAGAGGAAACTATCAAATGTAGATCTAGGTTAAAAAAATATGCAACAGTGAACAATTCTGAAAACACATAAATCATTAGTATTTTCTAGATTTTTTAACATACATTAAAATGTTCCAAAGTTTTTAAAGTGTTTTCCTTTAAATTTTTATTTCCAAGGATTGGGGCGGATAATATGGGCACATGAGGGCCTCTTGCCACTGCAAACAAACTCCAGACACATGTACCACTTTGTACATCTGGCATTACATGGGTGCGGAGGAATCTAACTCAGGCTGGAAGGCTTTGCAAGCAATCACCTTTGACTGTTCAGCCATCTCTCCAGTCCTAAAAGTGTTTGTTTCCTAACATGTATTTTGTTGAGCAGTTCTTCATTGGAGCATGGTCCAATGAGCTTGGGAGGTGTTGGATCAAGCTAGCTAATGTCTTTTTAACATGCTTTCCAGTAGTCAGAGGACTGTGTCCACAAAAGCAAGATCTGGTATTTGACAAGTTGAAGATTGACAGAATAGTCATGTGGTTTTCTTTTTATTATAGTTTATCATAAGATGATACTCCAAAAATGCCTTTTGAAAGAGAGCTCAAAAGAAGACGGTAGGCGGGGGGGGGGTGAAATGGAGAGAGATAAGCTTATATTTTCAATAGCAAAACATAACAACCATGAAGTGATCATAAATCTAGATTTCCCATGCTTGTTGGCTCAACTTTTGTAAGAAATGCAGTCATACTATGTAAAAATAGGTAAATTTTAATAGAACTCCATATAATTTCTGTTTTCTGTTCATTTTTCAGTATGCATACTTTATTAGCTAATATTGATTAAAATTGTTCAAACAAAACAGTGAATATCTTGTGCATAATTGGCTTAAGTACTTGAATATAATAGTTTTCCCACTCTAATAATTTTCCCACATAGAAAATTTGACTATGGTATATCATGATTTATTTTTTCACGGACAAGAGTTCTTTATTATACGTTTTCCTACTTTGCTTAAATTGTTGATGACTTCCAGCAAATACTTTTAAGTGATGTCAGACACAGATATTTGTGGAAAGATAGAAAAATGACCAGTGATTCAGCTGGTTCTGAAAGATTGGGTTGCCAGCTTGGTGAAGTTGGCTGAGTGAATCAGTGCATGGAAATGCCTTCCCGAAGGTTTAGAAAACTCCTAAAAGTGCACTGGCCTTCTTGGTCTATAGGCCCCAGTGGATACCTGAAGCCATTCATGAATAGTACAGAACCCCTTAGGTCTGATTTCATCTGTTTCCCTGTGATGAAATTTAACTTATAAGTTCAGCATAGTAAGAGGTTAACAATAATAGCTATAAAATAGAATGATTATGATAATAAGCTATAATAAAAGTTATGTGAAAATTTTCTTTGTCTTAAAATATCTTTTTGGGAGGCTGGAAGGATGGCTTAGCAGTTAAGGCGCTTGCCTGCAAAGCCGAAGGACCTTGGTTCAATTCCCTAGGACCCACATAAGCCAGATGCACAAGGTAGCACATGCATCTGGAGTTCCTTTGCAGAGGCTGGAAGCCCTGGTGTGCCCATCTCTCTCTCTCTGTCTCTCTCTGTGTGTGTGTGTGTGTGTGTGTCTTTGCTTCTTTCATGCCCTCAAATAAATAAATAAAAATAAAATATTTTTTTAGAAAATATATCTTTTTTTACTATTCTCACCTTGTTTGACTACAGTTGCCTAAAACTGTAGAAAGCAAACCCATCTACACAAGGAGGAGGGATGGAATGCATTTTGTTTACTAAGTAGCAGTTTGTAAAAAGTGTTTAAAACTGCTATGCATAGCTTTCAGTGGGAACAACGTGGCCAGGCAAAACCCAGATCAGTCTGTCGTCTAAGTCACTTTAATTGGAATTAATTGCCATAAATCAGCTTGGCTGCTATCAACCAGTTTGGCTGTCTCATTGATGTTTCCCTGGCTTCATGGACAACCCTGGTAAGAAAATCTAGATGCTTGGCGCAAGCGAAGTGTTGTTAATTTCCAACATTGCTTCCATCCACTTTTAATTTCCTTTCTCACAGCCAAACCATCCTTTGCCCAAACCAAGCCTTACCATTTATTCATTGCTGATGTCCTTGCCCCAGTCTCTCAGATACCAGATTCTCCTCAAAACTTCAGTTTGTTATTTTTCTAGACAAAAATAATTTAGTGATTTTTATAATGATTATACAAAAATAATAGGCCTTCTTTAATTAATTGAACTTACCATCCCAATAAGAAACATTCATATAATTCACATTTCTTCTAAATTTAATATCTTAATTTTCTTAAAAATTTTTATTTGTTTGTTTATTAGAGAGGGAGGGAGTATGTGGGCATGCCAGGGTTGCAAAAGAACTCAACGCATGCACCACCTCGTGGTGAGTCCTGGAGAATTGAACTGAGGTCCTTTGGCTTTGCAGGCAAACGTCTTAACAGCTAAGCCATCTTTCCAGTCTGCAAGCCTTTTGAACTGCTGAACCCACCTATCCTGCCCTAAACTTGATATCTTTAAACAGTAGATATTCATTAATCCTTTTACTTAATACTGTAAATAATATGAGTAACATTTTAAGTGAAAAATCCCCTTATTGACTCAGAATTTCTTCTCTTCTATGAAGGGCATCAAATGAAGTAAGTAAAATAATTAAAAACTAACTTCCTTCTTCCCTCCCTCCCTCCCTCCCTCCCTCCCTCCCTCCCTCCCTCCTCTCTCCTTCCTTCCTTTCTTCCTTTCTTCCTTCCTGTGTGTGCATGTTCATGTGTGTGACTTTGGGTGCACTTGTGCCATAGCACAAACAGAGGTCAGAGGACAAATTCAGGAGTTGGTCCTTACCTTCTCCCTTCTTTGAAACAGTCTCTCATTCACTACACTGTGTTCCTTAGCTGGCTCATGAGCTTCCAGGTAATTCTGTCTCTCAAGACACGCTGGAATTACCAACTGTGTACCATTCCAGCATCTAACTTTGTGTGGGTTCTGGGGATTTGAACTCAGGTGTATGTGGTAAGTGTGTGGGCAATCTCCCCAACTCCAGTTCACTTGCTCACACAGACCCTGGTCTCTTGTTGCATCTGTGGTAAACCAGCCATCTCTTAACCACATGCCCTTTGGGTTACACATGGGATATTCCATGTTTCTCAACATAGTTTATGGTGTGTGTGTGTTAGGTAAGTAGAAGTCTTCCCTTTTGTAATTTTCAAAGCTCATTGATTTCCTTTATTGCTCTTACTACAGAAATCTGTTCGTCGTGCAGACCGAATAAATACACTTGTAGTGAGAAGCCTTATCTATGCTATTGCCACTCCTTACTGCACCCTTCCTGCCAGCAGGTGAATCCAGCCTGCGTGGGCCCTATGCTTCATCCCAGGATTACTATGAAAGCAGCTCACACATTTATAGATGACAACATTATGTCATAATGTCAAAAGGTTGGATGAACCTATTGGCCTGTCCCGTGAGCTGGTGCCTGTGTTGACTGGTGAAGGCCCAGTCTTCTTGGTGTGCATCCATTTCATTTTAGTTTTGCATTAGCTTTAAGAAAGCTTTTGTTCATATCAGATTAGAAACTAAGCTAAATATATGCAGCATATATGTCCAAATCTTTCATCAAACTCAAGGGACATCAAATTATTCTGTCACTTCTGTGAAGATTTCTGATTGCTGACCAGTTTTGTTCTGTATGCATATGTGTGTGATGTGCATGCATGCATGTATGCACATTTGTTTGTGTGTGGACACACATGTGTATGTTTGTATGGTGTGCATGCAGGTATGTATTCACATTTGTTTTGTGTGGACACGTGTGTGGGCACACATGCATATATTTGTATATGTGTGTGGTATGCATGCATGTATGTATGCACATTCATATGTGTGTGGACACACACACACACATGATTGTGTGGGGGGAGGCCAGAAATAAATGGATGCCAGGTGTTTTCCTCACCTTGTTTTCATGAGCCTGGGTCTCACTGAACGCAGACCAGAGCTAGCACTTGACTGGAAAAGCCAGCCTGCAAGGCCAGGATCCTCCCTTGTCTGCTTCCTCAGCTCAGGGATGACAGATGCTCACCACCATGCGCTAGGAATCTGAACACGTGTCCTCGTGCTGGCAAGTGGCAAGCACTTCCCTCTCTGAACCATCTTCCCAGCCCAATTTCTGTTAATTAAGTAGATTATCTAATATTTCTATAATATGCTGTGCACACTCATCACATTCTTTCTTGGGCTGATCCTCCTACTCCCTGAAGAATGCTAGAGCTTCTTTTCCAGTTGGTGAAGCCCTTGGTTGTCCTTCTCATCAATCCACATGCCACCTTGTAGACTGTTTCCTGTAGAAATAGTTTCTTTTTCCCATACTTGCCCTTCTGTGTTTTCTCCATCTTATCCATGCTTTTGCACAAACATTACCTCAGTATGATTATCTTTTTCTGAAACCCAGTAAGATCTGGTTATGTATTCTTGTGGCATCCTCGTAACACGTAGAAGCTTCTTTATAATCTTTGTGGCTTTTTTTGCTTATTGGATGGTAAATTCAGGACCATGCAAAATGGAAAATGTTCAAGTCCCCATCTAATCTTTTTAAAAATATTATTATTTTCTTTCCTCATCTAGGTCTGGGGGACATATCAACATAGAGAAATTTCTTTTTATTTTTTTTTTCCTTTTGCAATGCTGAGGATTGATTGCACCTAGGATTTGGCACAGGATAAGCAGGCTCTCCACCACTGAACTACGCCCCAGCTGAGAACATTCTTCATTGGCACAGCTATAGTAGAATCCTTGAAACTAGAAAATAAACGTTTTCTGAAGACAACTAAGATTACTTCATGGCTTTTATCTCAGTGGACTATGAGTGTTTCTCAAACTCCTCAGGAGCTCTTTGTATTCTTTCACCATTGAGGACCAGGTGCGTGAACTTCACTCATATCTCCTGATGTTTGCCATAGTAGGAATTTAAACAGAGAAAAGTTGTACAACAGAAAAAGGCTCAGAGACACATGTTATTAGTCATTCAAACAATGGCATATAGCTTTCCTTGTAGCACCATCATACCCTTGGGAGAGGAGAGAGAAGGAGAGAGAAAATGAAAATCACAAGTCACAGAACATGTTAGTATTTTGAATGTGATCTTGACCTCTGGTTCCTTCTGAATGAGTCATAGGGACCCCTAAGGGTCCCATAGTCACACTTTGAAAACTGCTTTCTTACAAGAATTCACTTTTCTAATTGTCAGCAGCATTTTTTATATCCTTCCAATGTATCCTAACACATTTGTAGATTAGTAAGTTTTTTTTAAATATCTGCAAGGTTTATCATATTACCCACTCTTCTATTAATGTCTAGACATAGAATGTGCTGGAACTTATTACCAGTGTTAGCCTGGCAGTCATAAGACAAAGATGCTTACTCAAGGAGAAATTATTTTATTTGTGGATACTCTTAAGGTCATTCCTAGTTACTCCCTGTCAGTCACCCTGGCTTTCATGTGCTGTCCCTTTTTATGATCTGTGAACCTCTAAATACTTGTGTGATGATTCCTCATACTCCAGAGATTTGGTGCCTTTGGTCAGTAATGATGGCACAGGATGAAGTGGACATCTTCTTGTGGGGAATAATAGGCTCCCCTGCAAGTCTTCCCTTCTCCTCTCCTTTGTGTGACCTTCCCCTCTTCTTGCCTCAACCCGATCCCTGGTGCTGGCACTCCTTTTCCGAGAGTACAGTCTGCTCTCTGGCAGGTATTTATTTGGCCCTAGTGGCTCCTGTTCTTTTTCACTCTCAACTCTCTTACCTTGGCTGACACTCTGTTAAATTCCTTCTGAGGTCTTAGCAGGACAGTCAGTCTCTAGAGTATTCAGCTACTCTTCAAGTTACGTGAGTGCTGGGTCTTCCCTCAGAGTTCTGGGAATGCACTGTGTACCTTTCAGCTGGATGGTAACACCAAGATGGCTGCCAGTCAGACTCTTGATTTACTGACAGCTCTCCCACACATAGTCTTGTAATTGTGTGATGATGTCAGGGTGTGAGCTGCACTTTGGGAACTTAGTGTGATTATGAGTGACAATCTATGAGCACAAAGCCCCAAAGAATGTTGGATGTTTTTAATCTTTTAATTCTGTATCCTAAACATAGTAGACACTTGGTAAATATTTGCTGAATTAATTTTATTTTTTTGCATCCGTATAGGATGAAACTCTCAGGTCTAGCAATCATCTTATAATTTAAACTAGCTCTTCCCCCTCTCTCCTAGCCAAAAGAAATAGGCCTTTGAGTTTGGCACAGTGGCACATGCCTGAACTTGGGAGGCTGAGGCAGTAAGATCACAAGTTCAAGGTTACATAGTGAGTTCCAGGTCAGCTTCAGCTATGAGACCTTGTCCTAAACAAAAAACAACAACAAAATGGTGTTTTCACACTGTTTTAAAAAGATACAGGTTGTTTTCTTAATAAGTAAAGCCATTACCTAATAAAAGAATATTTGAAATGTAAAAAATTCAAAATTTAAACAGGATCTTATTCTCATTATGTTAAATACTCTCCTGGAATTATTACTTTTTTCTTGAAATTTTATACAGATTATTTCAACACAATGATTTAGCATAAATGGGCTTGAAATTTAGTAATTATTTTAATTGTTTTCATCTTTGGCTATTCCACCTATTTTTTTAAGGTTCCTTTATGATGAATTTATAAGGTTCCTTGAAAAGGTAATAAGATGCATGGCTATTCATCTTTTGTTGTAACATAGCTTAAGAATGGAAGAAAAGGTTTACACTAGTTTTTAGGATTCTAAATCTTGTATCTTTTTCCCTTCAGTGTGGTCCCTCAGCATCCATTAATGCTTGGTGATTGCTTCCAGTAAGTCTTCAAAAATATAGAACGCTTCATGAATTTGTGTGTCATCCTTGTGCAGGGGCCATGCTAATCTTCTCTGTATGGTTCCAATTTTAGTATATGTGCTTCACAGTTCCACCTATTTTGTATTACTGTTGCTCTCTAAATATTCAAACCAGCTTTCATTGTCTTCAGAGCTACCTTTTTCTTAAACTTTCCTGTCTGTACTTTAATTTGATTGTAATTTCATTTCTGTACTAACACTTATGCTAGTTCTTCTTGCCACGCCATCCATAACACCACAGCTTCTGTTTTTGTTTTTTAATATGCTTTTAATCATATCATTGCCTACAAACCTTCCAGTCCCACTAGATAAAGTCCAACTCCTTGGTATGGCCTTGACTCCGAAGTCCTTGGTTCTAGTAGCATTGTTAGCCTAATCTCCAACCACAATGACAGTCCCACCTTCCTGTGTCACGCTGGGCCCTGCCCTGGCTTCAAGTGCATTTCTGTTGCTTAGAATAGCTGCTAGTCTTCTGCCTCTCGTACTTACCTATGTCTTTACCTGTCACCATCCGTGCATACACAGAAGCCCTTGAACATGGTTTACATCCCTCCATCCAAGCAGTCAGCTCAGTATGTATTGCCTGCCCTTTTGCACATTGAGTGTGTACAGTGCACTCTCATGTGCAAAGTTTTCCTGTATTTGAGAGAGTATGTCTAAATTCAGGTGCATAAAGGCATGGCATGTATGAAACAGAATCTTGAATTTATTTATTCTGTTTATTAAAAGGAGTAATTTATAGTCTTTTGGCTTATAATACATTCCATACCTTATAGTAACTACTCTTTAGATCTAATTATGGTATACTTTATCTTTGGTAATGATAAACTAATATCATAAATATGAACATACTGATTTTAAGATATTGAATTTTAAGTATTACAGCTGTTTATTCCACTAGATTCTTTGATTCTGAATGCTCAAGTTATTTTTATCACCTTTTGGTTTTTGTTTTATTTATTTTGTTTTTCAAGATAGGGTCTCACTCTAGCCCAGGCTGACCTTGAATTCACACGGTAGTCTCAGGATGGCTTCAAATTTATTGCGATCCACCTACCTCTGCCTCCCAAGTGCTGGGATTAAAGGCATGCACCACCAAAGCCGGGTTTTTGTTTGTTTGTTTTGTTTTTTTGATTTTTCCAGGTAGTGCCTCACTCTGCCCCAGGCTGACCTGGAATTAACTATGTACTCTCAGGGTGGCCTTGAACTCACAGCAATCCTCCTACCTTTGCTTCCCAAGTGCTGGGATTGAAGGCATGTGCCACCACACCCAGCGGCTCTTAGTTTTTGTTTTAGGGTAATGATTTAAAACTTGCTTTCTGTATCTGCTAAGTAAAATCTTGAGGAAATTTCTAGGGAAGAATTGCACACCTTTGTTTGGTCTGTTTTCTGTTACTATAATGAAATGCCTGAAACTGAGTAATCTATAAAGAACTTGTGGTTCTAGACATTAAGAAGTTTATGAACATGGTACTGATATTTGCTGGTGAGTGAAGGCCCTCTTGCTCCCTCACAGCAAGGCAGAGGGCATCACAGGAGGAGGCAGAAGTCCTGCTAGCTGAGTTCTTCTTGAGCCTTACTCTTCATGACCCATTCAGCCCATAGCAGCCCTCAACTGGCTCTAGTACTCTCATGTTTTCATACACAATGGAAAAATGTTAAAAAAAAACAAAACAGTAAACTGTCATACCAGACTGAGACTGATTCACCTTGTCTTATTTACGTCTACTTTTGATATTCTGATGATTTTCTTCCCCTCTTAACAGTGTATCTTTCACTTTAGGAATAAGAAATTTAGTACCATTGTTTTTCTTACTCTTTGTGATGTTAGTAAGCTGTATGCAGTATCCATGAAGTTTGCAGTTTCCCCAGCTCAATGCTTATTTTTCAAAAAAATGAAAATTCTGCAGATTAATGTCATTGCGCTACACATCTCCCAGGCATGCAGCACTAGACTGTTATCAACCTGGATCCTTTCACTTCAGCACAGTGGATGGCTTGTTTACTTGGGAAGACTAATAGTTGTCCCATCCTTTGTGACTGCTTGCTTATATAATTTGTTATGAAAGAATGCTTCTAGGTAAACCTTCCTTTCCAGAATGCTCATGATTAGTTCTGTTCTGCTCTGGAAGGGTTAAGAGGAGACAACATTCTGTCAAAGACCTTGTTTTTAATTTTGCTTCTCATGCTGGCACAGATCCTGCTAAGAGCAGCCCAGATTAGTTTGGGAAACCTTTGAAGAGATTTAAGATGTCCTTCAGCCAGTTTGAAGGTTTTTGTCTTGCAAATCCAGTACAAGGGCGCCTGCAGGCATCTCGACCCTTGCTGAGCTGCTGCAGCAGCTCAAGGTCACACTAACCCGCCCTGTGACATTCAACAACAACAAAAAATTATGCAGTGAAACTGCTTCAGCATTCAGCCAACCAACAACTTCCCTTCCTGGGGAACTGAGGAAGAAGTCTTTTTCTCCCTCTTCCTTCTTTCTTTTTTGGGGGGCTTTGTGAATTTTTTTGTTGTAGGAAATAATCCCAGATTTCTGGTGTGTGTGATGACAAGGTCATTTCTTAATTAGAACACATGTAAAGAACAAAGCTAAATGGCTTCAAAACAGCTTTGTAGTTGATGGAGAGGATTTAAATTATTTAAAGAGATAGTCACCCATGTATGATGGAAACTGAATTCTAAAGACATTAACTCCTTCCTTCCTGGCTACTTGCTATTCCTTTGAATTCTTTATTTATGACTTTAGAGAGTTGCATTCTAAGATAAAAAAAACTTTAATAAATGGCCAGGTTTTCTACAAAGATAAAACATTTATAAATCAAATTTTCAAATCAACTTTAATGGAGATGTTCTCTCCATGACACTTACCCCTTACCCCCTAGAAATTTGATCCAATGGCTTGACCTAGGAAGTAGGACTTAGAGATGGACTTTTCCCTCTGGCAAATGTGATCTGTTTATACTGGGTTGGCGGGGGGGTGAGTAAAGAGCTTCCTTTCTGCTTCACCTTCTTTTCCTCACTTTCACCCACTCCTGCTGTAAATGTCTCCTTGAGCACTTTAGGCCCTATCATTCAGGTCTCCCAAGTTCAAAGAATTGGTATAGAAGGCTTGCCTTTTTTTCTAGGGGGGGGGCACTTCATTTTAGTGTAAAATGGCCTTTAGGAAAGTTGTTTATGAGCATACATGATTTTTTAAGGCATGATGATACCATGTCATTAAACACTGAGTAGCCATATTGGGTTTTCTGTACATTGTGGGGCTGGTGCCGCATGCTGTTCCTCTTATTTGGTTCTGGGGCTGAGACTTCAGGCCTGCCTCTTCTGTAGCATTGGAGCCCAGTGTTCTAAGAGAATAATTTTGTGGTTGATACTTTATGGGCCCTATATGTGTTAAAACATTCATGAGAGTTATTCCTTTATATTCAAAATCATATTTGCATAGAGAAAATTTTGATTCAATATTATATTAGCAGAACAGTTTTCTCAGACTTCATACCCAGTTGCTTTCTCAAATAGATGTTTTTTTGCAAATACAACTAAAGTAGAATCAGGTCAAGTGCTTTGTATAGTTGTATAGTATTTTAAGAATGATTATTTGAGCAGATACTTTTTCATTTTGTGGGCCATACTTAAAAATTAAACTTGAGATGGTAACATGCTAGATAGTATAAGAACAATGTATAATTTACTATAGTTGTTATTCTGAAGGCTTTTCTTCCTGTCAAAAAACAATATCTTTGGGTCCATGAAAAGAAAAAGTATATACCTTAAGAAACATTCATAGGGATGGGTCTTTTAAAGGCTTTCAGATTTAGAGGAGAAAACTATGTGCAAGGAAGTGGAAGGGATGCAGTGAATCTTGCCCTTGCCTGGAGTCTGGTATGCCCTAAGTGTCATGTGTGACCCAGGCTCACCTGCTAGTAATTTCTAATTTACTGTCCTAATTCATCGATTTGTTATCACTAATTGTTCTTCATTTACTTCTGTGTAGTTTCCAGTACCTAAAGGGTTGAAAGGTTGCTGTAATTGGCACCCGCAGCTGCTCTTTCTTTTGACAGGGGATAATTTTGCAGCCTATGCTTTGTGTGACAGCTGCCTAATTGGGCATTCTCCCCTTGTAGCAAGCCTGCCTCCTCCAGCCTCCCTGCTGACAAATGGTGGTGGATTATAGATGAGGACAAGCTGACCCATTCGACCTTGCTGAGACAGCTGGGAGGGGCCTCCTGCTACTTGAGGGAAGCTTTAGGTCATTTAGAGGACAAGGTCATGAGCCAGGTGGAGAAATGACATGATATCACATGACAGTAGCCTGATGACATGGTCAGCGTGTCAAGGACAAATGCATCAGTATTGATTAAGCATTGTTGCAATACTGCTTTGAATTCCCTGCTATTTTTTAATTGCCCCTCTTGGCTTTTTTTAAGAAAAAGGAAACATGTAGACTAAGGCAGATTTCTACAGTAGTAGAGCAGTTGTTTACATGAACACAGAGTTGGTTTAGAAAGCTTCCTAGCAAGTTTCCTCAGTTATATAGAGCATTCTGTTCTCAATTATCCTGTAGTTTGCAGCCCCTTGACTCTCAGTACTGTTCAGGTTATTTGAAAATTGAGGCAGACAAATTAAAATGGAGTAATGTGTGTTATAAAAGTATTTAACAACTTGAATCATCAATCTGACCTACCCTAAAAGGTAATTGATGTATTTTTTATATATTGAATAAGAAAAAAATAAGCTTAATGAATATGCCTAAATTTTTAAAACCTTGAAACTCTGAATTTATGAGATCAAATATACAACTGTGCCACCGAAATTACTGTGTTAAAGATGCCTTTAAAATCAGTTTTGAAACTTGAAAATATTTTTAAAATAGCATGGCATAATACATAGTGTAAAAGATTCAAGATAAAGAAGGGTTTTTTTTTTCATTATTAGTAATGCACGCTTGGGTTTTGTTTTGTTTTGTTTTGTTTTTGAAGTCAACTTGAGCGATTACATTTTAAGTGTAAAACCTTAAAAATATGTTAACCCTATGTAGTCCTGGAAAGTTACATCCATGAGAACTGTACTAGACTGAACAATTGATAAGAAAACCTTTATAAAACAGTGAACAGTTTAATGTAGAGAATACCCAACACAGTTCTCATTTGTGGAAAAGCAATTGTTACTGGATGCTGTTGGATATAAGCCCTCAGCTCAACAGGAGGTAATTTTTATGCCCCTGAGATAAAAATTGAGGAATGGTAAAGTATGATAAATCAGTTCATAGGAGTAGACACATCTGTATTTTCTTGACACCTGCATGAGAGTGTGTGTGTGTGTGTGTGTGTGTGTGTGTGTGTGTGTGTAATTTTGACCATGCTGTGCATGTGTAGAGCTGCTCTCATACCCTGACTCAGGGTTGGTGGAGGTTTAATCCTGTGCCCTTGTACACGTATACTTGATTAGTAGTTGTGGTTATCTCAGCAGAAGACATACCGCCCTCCTCCTTGTATTGGTCGGGACCCGGGCATTGGGGAGCCAAGGCAGAGGAGAAAGAAAAGAGATTTTGCATTAGTATTCTATGAAAGCCTTACTGTCTGCAGAACAAATTGATTGCTCCGGTGTACCTGTGCTTGGCACCACTGCTGTGAAGAAAGGTAGGGCTGTAATCTGTTTTATTGTATTACATATTGTGACACTCCAGGAATATTTAACATGCACTCTTTCTGTGGCACGTGCTGTGAGTCTAAGGAAAGGAAAAGGAAAGAAATGAATGGAAAGCATGTAAGAGCAGGAGGCTGCAGCTTTGTTTACTTCAGTCCATGAGTTCATTGGAATAATTTGGCTGAACGGCAGTCACTGGGAGCAGAACCTGATTGATAACGAAACCCTGTAAAATCTTCCGAGGCTCTAATCTGTTTCCCTGCTTGAAATGTGTCAGGCAGAGATGAAATCCAAGCTAATACTGTAAGATTTTAACTATAAGATGGAAGAATGATGGAAATGGTTATGAAAATAATTAGTTTAGTAAATTATTTTCAGTATATCACATTCTTAAATGTTCTGTGGGGTGCAGAGAATAAGAGAGAGATTTTCATTAAAAAATAGTCACGGTACTATCTTAAACTATATTAAGAAATGTCCTGTTTATTTCACTCTTTAAATAGTTTTTTTAATATAATACTATATTCTTATGATTCTGTTCAAGGAAAAGCAATCACATTATTTTTATAAATTTCTATGCATGTGTTTTGGATAGGCTTGCACTACAGTTTGGGATTATATATGAACTGAATAAATGTTGTAATAGTTAACAAAATAACCAAAGTATTTGCGATTGCAGTTGAATCACCATTTTTAGGCATTCCTGAAACATGGTTGTAGCCACACTTAGAAAATGGGTTTTAAAAAAAGTAGCATTTTATGCATTTGTTATAATCAAATACAAGCATATAAATTCTAATATAAAATAATGATGAAAATTAACTAATTCAGGTCATTTTGCCCTTAATGGATATGAGATAGTTTCAGAAAACTTTGGTATTCTGTTCCAAGAATAAGATTTTAAATCGTGTGTGTGTGTGTGCATGTATATATGTATTGTGTTTTTCCAGGTAGGGTTTCACTCTAGCCCAGGCTGATGTAGAATTCACTACGTAGTCTCAGACTGACCTCGAACTCATGACCTCTGCTTCCTGAATGCTGGGATTAAAGGCGTGCACCACTATGTCCAACTTAAAATATTTTAAGATGAATCTAGCCATAAAATTTACTAGTATTGTGGGATTTGTATGTTTGTTTTTTCAAGGTAGAATCTCACATTGCCCAGGCTGATCTGGAATTTACTCTGTAGTCTCAGGCTAACCTCAAACTCACAACAATCCTCCTACCTCAGCCTCCCTAGTGCTGGGATTAAAGGTGTACACCATTATGCCCAGCAGAGAAAGAGAATGGGCACACTAGGGCCTCCAGCCACTGCAAATGAACTCCAGACGTATGCACCACTTTGTGCATCTGGTTTTATGTGGGTGCTGGGGAACTAAACTCAGGTCATTAGGCTTTATGGGCAAGCTCCATACATCCAGTTTCATGTATTGTTAATTATTAGAAAAAAAGTATCAGAAAATTCAAAGGAAAAATAAACCACAGAGATAAGAATCAGAGTATTATATTTTTCAGAATGAAAAAATAATTTTTTCAAGTTTTTAGTTTCATAATTTTTAGTTACTCTGGTGGTTTGAATATAAAATGCCCCATAGCCTCAAGTATTTGTGATTGATCTTCTCCCCAGCTGGTGGAGATGTTGAGAGGTGGAGCCTTGCTGAAAGAGGTGTGTAGCTGCGGTGGGCCTTTGGGTTATAAGTCAAGCCCTCGTGATTATTGAAAGCTGGCTCACTCAGGGTATTTCTGTCTTGCTTTTATTGAGATGTGACACCCCAGCTGCCTGCTCTGCCATACTGTCTCCACCATGATGAAGCTCAAGTTGAACCTGGTTGCGTGAAGTAAATCCTTCCCTCCTATAAGCTACTTCTGGTGAAGTGTTTTGTCCCATCAACAATGATGTAACTATTACAGTTAACTAAACATCTTGAAAAATGTGGGATGTTTCACCCTATATTTTTTAAAATGCTAATTTATTATTTGAGAAAGAGATTATATGGGTGCTCCAGGGCCTCTTGCCACTGCTAACAAACTCCAGACACATACGCCATTGGTGTATCTGGCTTTACATAAGTACTGGGAAATTGAACCTAGGCCAATAGGCTTGGTAAACAAGAGCATTTAACTACTCGGCCCTGTGTCACCCTTTCAAACGTCATACTAGGCATACGTGTATATGTACATGCAGAATTGTATGTGTGTGTGTATATATATATCACATAGAATAATTAGCCAAGGAAAATAAGGAATGAAATAGTATAATATTAAAAAAGATTAGTATTTACATTTTATTATTCATTGATTACTTTTAGCAGACTGGGGCTTAACAGTTTGCCAGACCACATAATAGCTTCTCAGTAATTTTTTTTTTAAACAAATGAATATAGACTACTCATGCAACCCCTCCCCACATGCCTTTTCTTCTCTTGTCTGCTTATAGCTTTAGAATTTACTGTCCTCATGCAAGTGAATTCTTAGCATCTGCTTGTCCTCTGAAAATACTTCAGGCCTTGAAGGAACAGGAATTGAGTTTTATTAGAAGTAGTCAAGTAGCCATTTCACAGAGTTCCGTGCCATAGTAGATCAGAGGACTAGCTAAGCCTTACATTGTTCTTCCTCCAAGTGTGTGCTTCAGAGTCCTTCCAGCTGATTGTCTCTTTCCCTTTTACTCAAATGCTGACCTACTGTGTTTACTTTTACAAAGCCATTTTTTGTTGCTTTTAAAACCATAAACTTGGGCTGAAGAAATGGCTCATTAGTTAAGGTGCTTGCCTGCAAAGTCTAAGAAACTAAGTTTGATTCCCCAGTACCCTCGCAAATCCATATCCACAAGGTGGCATATGCGTCTGGAGTTTGTTTGCAGTGGCTGGAGGCTGTCTTACATCCTTTCTCTCTTCTCTTTATCTGCCTCTTTCTCTCTCAAATAAACAAATAAAATATTTTAATAAAAAACTGTGAAGATATTTCAAAAGCTTCTTTTGTGAGTTCTACATTGATTATGCTGATCTACCAATATCAACAAGTTATTCTAAATGTCAAAGAAAATTGTGTTAGTTTTAGTCAGGAAAATTTAGATGTGTTGTTATAGAATCAAGAAACGTGTTTTTTGGCTATTAAGTCATGAAATGATAATTACTCATGAGAACGTTATGTAGGGGACACTTCATAGCAAATGCTTTATTGTTTAGGATCTAACATTATTAGCTTGGGGTGGGCTGGAGCTCTGCACACACAGCAGGAATATTAGACATTCGTGTCAAGAGTTCATGTAGCTGATGAGAACCCTGGGCTTTACACCACTGTTCTAGAACGGCTTAGCTTCTGGGACAGAGCCAACTCATAAATTCCTAGCTTTTTATAAAGTGATCTTTTTTTTTTTTCCCACATGGTTTTCAGTGGTGTTTAATTTGATTCTTCTGAAATAATATTACCCATGTTTCATGCTTGTAGCCAGAATTAAGTTTAGTTTATAATCAAATAAACATGAAATTGTGTGTGCATGTGGTTGTGAGTACATGTGTGTATGCATGGCCTATGAGTGTCTGCACTACACAAACTATTGTAAATTGCTTTCTAAGGACATGAAGCTAGTATGCTTTTATGCCAAGCATGCATGACAAAATATTTCATGTCACCAAAAAAGATAAAAATTAATTTTATATAAAATTATAGTCTATAATAAATTTGTGAATAGTATGATCATATATAAATGCACGATAGTCTGTTGATACAGTCTTAGCACAGTGATTTAAATGTGGGATGTTTCACCCTATATTTTTTAAAATGCTAATTTATTATTTGAGAAAGAGATTATATGGGTGCTCCAGGGCCTCTTGCCACTGCTAACAAACTCCAGACACATACACCATTGGTGTATCTGGCTTTACATAAGTACTGGGAAATTGAACCTAGGCCAATAGGCTTGTAAACAAGAGCATTTAACTACTCGGCCCTGTGTCACCCTTTCAAACGTCATACTAGGCATACGTGTATATGTACATGCAGAATTGTATGTGTGTGTGTATATATATATATCACATAGAATAATTAGCCAAAGGAAAATAAGGAATGAAATAGTATAATATTAAAAAGATTAGTATTTACATTTTATTATTCATTGATTACTTTTAGCAGACTGGGGCTTAACAGTTTGCCAGACCACATAATAGCTTCTCAGTAATTTTTTTTTTAAACAAATGAATATAGACTACTCATGCAACCCCTCCCCACATGCCTTTTCTTCTCTTGTCTGCTTATAGCTTTAGAATTTACTGTCCTCATGCAAGTGAATTCTTAGCATCTGCTTGTCCTCTGAAAATACTTCAGGCCTTGAAGGAACAGGAATTGAGTTTTATTAGAAGTAGTCAAGTAGCCATTTCACAGAGTTCCATGCCATAGTAGATCAGAGGACTAGCTAAGCCTTAAATTGTTCTTCCTCCAAGTGTGTGCTTCAGAGTCCTTCCAGCTGATTGTCTCTTTCCCTTTTACTCAAATGCTGACCTACTGTGTTTACTTTTACAAAGCCATTTTTTGTTGCTTTTAAAACCATAAACTTGGGCTGAAGAAATGGCTCATTAGTTAAGGTGCTTGCCTGCAAAGTCTAAGAAACTAAGTTTGATTCCCCAGTACCCTCGCAAATCCATATCCACAAGGTGGCATATGCGTCTGGAGTTTGTTTGCAGTGGCTGGAGGCTGTCTTACATCCTTTCTCTCTTCTCTTTATCTGCCTCTTTCTCTCTCAAATAAACAAATAAAATATTTTAATAAAAAACTGTGAAGATATTTCAAAAGCTTCTTTTGTGAGTTCTACATTGATTATGCTGATCTACCAATATCAACAAGTTATTCTAAATGTCAAAGAAAATTGTGTTAGTTTTAGTCAGAAAAATTTAGATGTGTTGTTATAGAATCAAGAAACGTGTTTTTTTGGCTATTAAGTCATGAAATGATAATTACTCATGAGAACGTTATGTAGGGGACACTTCATAGCAAATGCTTTATTGTTTAGGATCTAACATTATTAGCTTGGGGTGGGCTGGAGCTCTGCACACACAGCAGGAATATTAGACATTCGTGTCAAGAGTTCATGTAGCTGATGAGAACCCTGGGCTTTACACCACTGTTCTAGAACGGCTTAGCTTCTGGGACAGAGCCAACTCATAAATTCCCTAGCTTTTTATAAAGTGATCTTTTTTTCCCACATGGTTTTCAGTGGTGTTTAATTTGATTCTTCTGAAATAATATTACCCATGTTTCATACTTGTAGCCAGAATTAAGTTTAGTTTATAATCAAATAAACATGAAATTGTGTGTGCATGTGGTTGTGAGTACATGTGTGTATGCATGGCCTATGAGTGTCTGCACTACACAAACTATTGTAAATTGCTTTCTAAGGACATGAAGCTAGTATGCTTTTATGCCAAGCATGCATGACAAAATATTTCATGTCACCAAAAAAGATAAAAATTAATTTTATATAAAATTATAGTCTATAATAAATTTGTGAATAGTATGATCATATATAAATGCACGATAGTCTGTTGATACAGTCTTAGCACAGTGATTTCTTTTTTATTTATTTATTTAAGAGAGAGAAAGAGGTGTGGGGGGTGGGAGAGTGCGTGTGCGAGGGCCTCCAGCCACTGCAAAGAAACTCCAGATGCATGCGCTTCTTTGTGCATCTGGCTTATGTGGGTCCTGGAGAGTCGAACTGGGATCCTTTGGCTTTGCAGGCAAACTCCTTAACCACTAAGCCCCAGCACAGTGGTTTCTTTAATGCTAGAGTCGGGGACTGAGAACAGAAGTAGCCAACTGAGACTTGCCCAGTCAGGTTCTGAAGGGGGGGCATAACTGAATGGACCTCTCCAAGACTAATTAAATGCTGAGTTATCAAATTCAAGAATCCTTCTAACTCAGATTGCCTATGGGAAGATTAGACTCTGGGAGGGGTCGGGTGCATTTGTGGGTCTGTCCTTGCAGAGCATGTCAGATGGGTACCTACAAGTCACATTTCTAGTTCAAGAGACCGACAGAACTAGATTTAGCTGAGTGAGTCAGTCCTTCATCCCCTACATTGATATTGACTAGGTTTTATTTCCAGGGACGTGAATAAGGAATTAGAAACAGCTTTAGACACCCAAATTGGCCAAACGTGGAGGCAGTGATGATTTGGTTTGGGGACTGTCTAATGCTCGTATGTTTATTATCTGAGAAGTCATAAGTATGGCAGTTTTATCTGTTTCTAACCTTTTCTACCCCATCAGTAAAGAAATCTCCGTACCTGGACCTTTAGTTCAACAACTGGACAGAGTTCACAAGCAATCTCTCTAGACTATAGTTTGCACATATACAAAACGGGGTTGACATAGCATATACCTCTTTTGTTTTTATGCGAACTAGATGAGAAGACATGTATGGTCCTGAAACATCTATACATGACGATGATACTGTGGGTTCAGGTTTCTCAGTGTGAGCCAGCACTTTTAATTTTAAATGAAATAATTATTTCTTCTGATCCTTATGAAAGAGTATTGCTTAAAAATAAAAATTTGGGGGGCTGAGGAAATGACTTAGCAGTTAAAGCGTTTGCCTGTGAAGCCTCAGGACCCCGGTTTGATTCCCCAGGACCCATGTAAGCCAGATGCACAAGAGTGTGCATGAGCCTGGAGTTCATTTGCAGTGTCTGGAGACCCTGGCGTGCCCATTTTCTCTTTCTCTCTGCCTCTTCCTCTCTCTGTCTCTCAAATAAATAAATAAATAAATAAATAAATATTTTTAAATACATAAAAGTAAAAAAAAAAAATTTCCAGTTATACTCTGGAAGCCTGTTCACTCATGCTATAAGTTGTGCCTGAGGAATGTTCATGTGTATATATGTGTGTGTCTTCTGTGTACTTTAGATGCTTATAGACACTTATGGAAAAAACTAGAAACATGACTAGACATGCATTTATTCAACAAAACAGGATCTGAGCTGTGTTAATGGTGAACAGAATAAAAGTATTCCTTTTTCTTATGGGGATGTAGTTACAGCTCAGTGATAGAAGGTGGTTATAAATGAGTATTTACATAGTAAACAAAGCAAGCACAAAAATTATAGATAGAATGAGGGGCTGGTAAGATGGTTCAGTGGTTAAAGGTACTTGCTTGCAAAGCCTACTGACCTGAGTTCAGTTCACCAGCCACCCACATAAAACCAAATGCAAAAAGTGGCTTATGTGTCTAGCATTTGTTTGCAAACCCCTTTCCCACCTCACATGCAAATAAATAAAATATAAAAGAAATTATTAAAATATACATAATACGAGCTGGGCTTGGTGACACATGCCTTTAATCCCAGCACTCAGGAGGCAGAGGAAGGAGGATCACTGTGAGTTCGAGGCCACCTGAGACTACATAGTGATTTCCAGGTCAGCCTGGACCAGAGTGAAACCCTACCTCAAAAAATACACACACACACACACACGCACGCACACACACACACACACACACACACACACACACACAGAATAAGAGAAAGCCTATGAAGCTGTGATCCCCTGGCACTTTGCTAGGAAATAAATGGGGGCTATTAGGCTCCTCTCACTGAGAAAGGCTTATCTTAGATGATTTTTAAGCTAGTCACAAGAGGTGCCAAGAGGAACTTTTTGGAAAGAAAGAACTGAATATTCATAGGCTTGAGGGCTGCAAAGCATCACCCATGGTCCAGGATTCAAGGAATTCTGTGACTAGTTCCATTGTCCAGTGGAGCAGCCACAAGCCACAGGTGGCTTTTCCAAATGGAAGTATACTGTAAGTATAAATTATACCCAGCGTAAAACAAGAGTACAGAGATATCTTAAGGATTTATATTGATACTCTAATATTTTGGATAATTTGTGTTAAATAAGATAGTCTTTAACTAATTTTACCTTTTTAAACTTTTTAAAGGAGTCACCAGTAGAAACAATGAAATCATATTTGTGATTCCCGTTACAGTGCAGTTGAACATTTCCTGACTAGAGTGTCATGAGCAAAGGACTCAGTGACCCCAGATAAGACTCGTCAGATTCACTGTGTAGCCAATGAATGTCCTACCTTCTAAGCATTAGGTTAGAGAGGAATTCGGACTTCGTTCTAAGTGAAATAGGAAACATGACATACACAAGGAATTTATCTGTTACATAGTACTGGCTTCAGTTTGTAGAATGTGATAGAGGGGTCCTATTATGAACTTGTACAGCAAAACACATAGCATTAAACCAGTTATCACAACATTTGTCAGATAAAGTCGCATTAAACATTTCTAATCATCAGTTAGTTTCTTAGTCTCTTTTGACAGGAAATTTAAACTAGTGACTCTTTTTTTGAGAAATCCATACATATTTTCTGGGGTGCCTTTCATTCTGACCACATCTCTTTCCCTTAATTCTCATGCTTAATATCTATAAAAATATCTCTAATAACCTCCGCCTACCAAAGAAAAAAAGAAACAGAGAGAAGTAGGAAGGAAGGGAGGGAGAGCAGGAGGAAATCCCATGTACAAGAATTCTCCAATATTTATGAAGTATTCCGTTCTTCCAAAGCTGAATCTCTACCAGCCTCCCAGAACACTGTAATTCATGGAACTACTGATACTTTCATATTCTGTATTATTTCATTTATTATAAGAAATATTAAAGACTTTTAACAAACCTGCAAATTGAGTACTGTCTTGGTGCTCATTTAATTCTTTGGTGATTGATGAGAAGTCGTTCCATCATAGATCTCATAGGCCTGTCCACACACTTTCATTTTGTTTGTCTTGAGAGAGGGTCTCTCTGCAGTCTAGCGTGGACTAATTCACAACTGTCTTATTGCCTCTACCTCCCAAGTGCTAGGGTTACAGGTGTGAACAACCATGTCCTGGATTGAGCAGTTTGTAAGGAGGTTTAACTATTTATCTTAATGATCATTTTGCTAAAATTTGATTAGTATCAGCTATTTACTTTCCTTTTAAAATTATGTAGTTAAAAGTAGAGATAAAAAGCAAAGTCTTACCAATGTGCCAATTTTCATGTATTATGTATGTGTTTTAATCTCAAAATTTTAGGGTTTTTTGCTGATTATGCAGACCTCTGCTTAACCCTTTTACTCTGAACATATGTTCCAACAGTTTTCCTTCATAATATTTATGCTGTTGAATAATATAATTGAAAAAAAATACTGTCACATTTAGGGACACTTTTTTAGTACTCTGTAGGTTTTCTTCTTTCCATCTGTGCCATTCTTTCTGTAGCATACATACACATTTTTATGGGGTGGGGTCATTTTTCTTGAAAATCAACTGTCAGAATTGTGTTTCAAACTTACTATTACAGCTAAATTTTTCAGTGAAACAGAAATTTTTTTATTGTGAACATATGATCGTCTTTCCTATCAACAGAATGTAGAAACTTAACCCTTTCCATCATTATATTGAGTGTGATTTTGTAGGTCACACTTGAGTGTATTCAACCTGCCCTCCATGGGCCATATGTATGGCCCAGTTCAAAATTGTAAGCTTACTTAGAACAATATAAGACTTGTGGGGTTTTTTGCTTTTTTTTTTTTTTGACAACTCGATTATCACTTCTTGAGTATTAGCTTTATAGACAGAATATAAAGTCACATGGAGAATATAGTGTCACAGTCTCTGTGTGGGTGTTTCCAGGTTCTTGGTGTCTTACTCAAAGAATTGAGGAAGGGCATACAGAAGTACTGAAGCATCAAGAAACTTTATTAGGTGCAAAGTGACAGCAGATATTTGAAATACACTGAGTGGAAAAGTACTCAAGGTGTCAAGTTATCACCCTAGCCTTCTTTTATTTTTTAAAAAAAAAGTATGTATGTATTTATTTATTTATTTATTTATTTATTTGAGGAAGAGGGAATGAGAATGGGAGTGCCAGGACCTCCAATCACTGCAAACGAACTCCAGATGCATGTGCCACCTTTGTGCATCTGGCTTACGTGGGAACCGAGGTCCTTTGACTTTGTAGGCAAAATCCTTAATGGCTAAGCCCTCTCTCCAGCCCCCTAGCCTTCCTTTTAAGGTGCTCATAAGAAAGAGGAGGTCAGTTGCTAGGTGTGTAGTTTGGGTGGTTCTCTGCCTTCATTGACAGGTTTGAGTTCTGTCCTTACTATGAATACACCCAAAACTGTCCAGGCTGGGTGGCCCCTTAGTGTTCCAATCATGGATAGATCTGAGAACATGTTTGAATAGGAACTGATCACAATATGATTTCTAATGGGAGGAGAAGCCCAGCTCATTGTCGGGAATGAGGTGTACTTGTAGCTTGGTGCAGTGGGGTTTCCAGATGTGCACCTTGTTGCCCAAGGACACTGAGGAAAGGAGTGTGTTTACTGCCCGAATAAGCAGTGTCCCAAATGCCCAAGTTATTCCTTATGCTTGCCTGCCTCAGTGTCACAGTGTCAAAAGGGTTCCGTACACCTGGATAACATGCCTGCATCTGTGGTTTGTTCCAAAAATAGCATTAGTTTAAGCTTTGTAAGATATTAAGAATAAAGGAGAAATCATTAGTCACAGAGAGGGGAGGGAAAAAAAGTCTCAAAGAGAAAGCAACTTTTTAATCCTGAGTGGTTGCTCACCATCTTCCATGGAAATGGACAGTATTTTTAGCTGGCCTCCAAGACTGTTGTAGGGATCAGGTAAGTGGAATAGGGACCACTTTGTGTCTTCTTATCTCTTCTTTTCCTTGAAGATTGTATTGGTTTCTTTACTTGGAGAAAACTTGGTATCATTTATACAGATAATTTCCTCTTAAGAGCATTGTAATGATTCTTAAAGCCTAAAGGCCAAAAAAAAATAAATAAAATAACACTGGAGTGATGCCTGTCAAGCTTGCTCCTCTCTGTGGATAAGAAGGAAGACAAATAGGCATTTGATTCCATCTGGATTTGGGGTGCATACTTACGCCTGGGAAGACCATGTATGCCAAGGTGCAGAGCAGAGAATCCCAAGGCAGAGGGATTGATCTTAGGGTCAGGAGGTGGAGCAGCCAGAGCCCAGGAACATGTAGAGGGATCTTCATGGGTCTCTTTGAGCTTTCTGCTTTCCAGTGAGGAAAGCAGCCCAGGAGAAACAAATGCCCTTTTCCCTTCAGTTCTCTTGTAGCCTGAGTTTGAAACATTGGTCTACCTTCTCTGGGCTTCCCCTCCACACCCCAGTCCCATTAATGACGAAGCAAGGGTACTCAATATGAAAGAAGGAATTTAGAGAAAGGAATTGTGAAGTGTTGCAATAGAACTTCCCACCCCATTTTCTTGATTATTCCAGCCCAGAATAGTTATTCTATCTGACTCCTACCTTTAAGCAGTTGTCAGAACATACTGGGTCAGGGCTGTAATCTAGGCCCAGCAACTGCCAACGCTGTGTTTCTAGAGCACGTAGGTGCAGCCAGCCTTACAGGAGCAAGTCAGCCTGCTTCCCACTGCTCTTCCTGACACGCTGACTGCGGCCTGGGGAGGGGCTTGCTGGTGGAGGACATGCTCATTCTCCATTAGAAGAAGGGGCATATTATTCTAGGGGCAGAACAAGTTGGCTGAGTGAAGACCCACTTACCTTGTAGTTGGCTATCTAGCTCTCTGAGGAAGCACCATCTGCTCTTGGTTTGCTGGCCAACTTCAAGATAACCACCCCCCTCCAAGCCCCTCTGTTCCAGGTTCCCTTGGAATTCATTTTCCATACCTGCCCACTGTACAGTGTGATTCTGGTACCTCCTTGAACACTTACCTCTTCTGTACTTCCCACTATGCCTTATGGCGTGAGCCCTTGCATCTTCTGGTTCACAGACACTGGACAGTGCAAACTGCACACTGAGCAAAAACATCCCTTCAGTACTTGCTTTTCTTCCATGTGCTTTTATTTTCAAGGTTCTCTTGCACCATGCTCAGGACTCCTAAGGCTTCAACAATCTACTCTCACCCACAGTTAGACTTAACTTGTATTGCCTGAGAGTTACTCACCACATCCCATCCCAGTGTCCCGTGCTCAACATAAAGTGTGTGGCCTGCACATCACTGTCAGAGTCCTGTGAAGTTCTGGATGCCAGGCATTTAAAAGATGAAAAGGAGAAAAAAAGAGTGAATAAATCACATAAGGGGATGGGTAGAAGGGGACATGAAACAGGAACTGAAGAAAAGGAAAAAAATGTGTGTTGGGGGGGCTGAAGTGGCTCTTAGGCTAGTAGCACTAAAATCATGATTTGAATACACCTGATGGATATATGTCTGATTATTAGGTGTTAGGCTCTTGAACTTAATTGTCCAGATTGTCATTTAGCAAAATTACGAAGTGGGAAAAGTAAGGAAAAACAAGGAAATGAGATACTTGTGCGTTGTCATGTTGTTATTTGTATGTTTAACATTTATTTTTGGTGGTTGGAAAGGCCAATATTTTTAGTTTGCTTGTGAAGACAATTGCCACAGTCTGAATTTTTACTGGTCATAGTCTTAATTACTTTCTTTTTAAATATAAGAATTTTCTTTTACATGAAAAATTTCCAGGCTCCATATCCTCACTACCCCACCTACACACACACACTCGCACATATAGAATATTCCTCTTTGTGTATATTCAGTATTTCAACCATCAATGAATCTGACTGGTTCATATGAAAATAAAGATTTATCTACATTTTAAATTGAATAGAATAGGGAGGAAATAGTAAGATGATTTAAAGTTCTTTAACGTCAGTAAGTTTCACACAGCTGCAGGGATAACTTGAGGAAAGGACATGTATAGCCAGATGGCCTGTGCTGGACTCCTTCCCATTCCTGCAAAAGATATGTTATTCCCTCCCAGGGAGGCTCAGGGAAAGAGCTGATTATAGAATTAAAAGAACCAATGTCCAATTAACCCCTGTTTTGGTCAGGGTTTCTGACACAGTTTGGGTAATTGGCATACTTTCATTGCATCAGGAAAAGCAGCTGGATTATTGGTTGGCACAGGCCTCTGGGAATAAGAAATTTGAAATCCTGTTACCAACTCTGCCCCTACAAACTTTAAGTATGACCTTGGACATCTGATCTCCCTCTTTGTGTCACTGCATTTCCTCGAGTGAAAATCAGAGGTGAGTGTTGCTCTTTAACCATGTACAGGGAGAAGTTACTATGGGAAAAGTGAGGGAAAAAAGAGCATTGGTATTTGGTATTCGCTGAGTTAGCGATAGATAGACAGGTAGGTAGGTAGGTAGGTAGATAGATAGATAGATACATACATACATACATACATACATACACACACACACACACACACACACACACACATACATACACACATAGCACAACTTGTCTTCTGTATTCTGAGTACAGTATCTTAGTGAAGGTATGATTACACAGGGCACGTGCCGCTCAACAAGCTCGGGGGCAGGGAGATTTGTAAAAGATGGGCACCAGTTCTTCAGGAGACCAATGACAGCATCCCAAGAGAGGTGAGCTAGTCACCAGTTCATGCTGGTGTCTCACTAGCTTTGCCTTCCTTGTCCCTTTTCCACTGTGTGCCCACTCCTTTCTTTCTTCTCTGTACACTCACTCTTTTGTCTAATATATCTGAAACATGTCCTCAAAACCACCTCTAATGAAATTTTCTCTCCAACTTTTATATCCTAGAGGAGAGGAGATGATTGGTCCATTTTGGTCAGATTTTTAAGTTTGGTCCATCCCAGTGCAGGTCATGGTCAGGGGAGGAAGAAATTAAGATCTCTTTCATGCATGAAGTTACTCTTTGCTTTAAATCCGTCTTGAAAGATTATGAAATTAAAGAATTGTTTTAACTACATTATTTTACATTTCCAAATACTGTTTTTATGTATAAGGACATGGATTGAGTATGCTGAAACAATAAGCAGATAATTTTCAGTGCCTCTAAAAAGCATCAGATATGGGAACATAAAGACATAAACAATTCAATCCATCAAAAAACTTCAGAGAAAAACTTGGGAGGCAGAGGTAGGAGGATCGCCGAGAGAGGCCACCCTGAGACTACATAGAAAATTCCAGGTCAGCCTGAGCCAGAGTGAGACCTTACCTCGAAAAACCAAAAAAAAAAAAAAAAAAAAAAAAAACTTCAGAGAGGCGACAAGCAAGTTATGGAAAAAATGGAAGACTGACATGATAGTGAATATCTGTAATCCCAAAACATGAAAGCCTTGTGAGTTCAACGGTGGGGAAAAAAGAGAAGAAGGAAAAGTTGAGAAAGTTTTCTGGTTCTCTGGCCTACTGATGTGTCATCTGTAAATAACAGAATAGTCAACATTCACGAGGTGCTCAGAAAATGCTGGGAATTACACTGTTTTTCTGTGTAAATATATGTCATTTAATCCAGCAGCTTGATCAGGTAGATAATTGAATTTTCTCTCACAGTTTAGCTGAACCCCAGCACAGAAAAATAAAATTGGCCAAAGTTGCTCACTGCTGTGTTGCAGAGTCAGACATCCACACTGTTCTCTAATGGCTGCACTTTGCGGCCTTTTTCTACTAAAAAAAAAAAAGAGAGAGAGACTTAAATCAGCAGAAATAAGACTTTAGAAGGAATAACCCAAACCCAAATTTCCTGAAGTGCTACAAACGTATTTGCATTGCCTAATGTTTTCAAATTGGTTTTTATTGTTCCTCTTGGCAACGTAAGGTAAGAGAAAAGGCTAGAGTTCAGAAGACCTCGATCAAACTATGGAGCAGCAGTTGCTGAAACCATGAGTGAGTCACTTGGTTCTGAACTTTAGTGCCCTGGCATGGTAAAACGTGAGTGAGGACAGAAAATATGTGAGGAGAGTTAGAGACATTATCTCCCACTTTTCAATTTAATTTTATTTATTTATTTATTTTGTTTTTCAGGGTAGGTTCTTACTGTGGCCCAGGCTGAACTAGAATTCACTATGTAGTCTCAGAATAGCCTCAAACTCATGGCAATCATCCTACTTCTGCCTCCCCAGTGCTGGAATTAAAGGGTTGTACCACCACTCCCCGTTCCAGTCTTTCTTTTGAGGAGGGAATTTAGCTTATTACTCATGGGAAAGCAGAGTAGAAAATGTAGACTGCTCTTAGTGGAGTCGACAATGTGGCAGAAAGGTCTCACAAGTTTTACCACTACTTCATCCAGTAAAGAATTTAAAGAATTCTAACTTTGTAGCACCCACAAATTAGTACCCAGAAAAATTTTGTCTTCCTCCCTCCATGCCCCCTTTACAAGGTCCTAATCAACAATGAATTTTAACTACTTTCCTGGTCCTTACAAGTTGAGAAAGCTAGTCAATAGAACATGATACTTGTTTCCTACTTTTAGAAAGGGTTAACCTTGTCTTCTGTGGCCCCTTAATGATCAGTGTAGACTAAAAAGATCATAGTCCGTGTTACATTGCACACACTGGGCTTCTAACCCAGGTAGAAGACTGAAGAGAAACTTCCACAAAGCTAAGGTATTTGGAACTTTAGCAGTGATATGTGATTAATTGTATTAAATGATGCAAATAATAACTCATGAGGTCATGACCTGTATCACCTGGACTCCTGCTCTCCCTGTTTGTCCCGCAGCTCACTGGAGGCCTCTTCTAAAACCTTACTACTCTCCATATCAGTCTGCATCTGCCTCTTGAGTGGCAGGTGCCATGGTGAGGGCCATGTGCAAGCTGCCCCGGCTGCAGGGACTGAATGTGACTTAACCCTGGCCACCAGCAAAGCTATCTCAGATTAGCAGTTCCTGGCTGCAGCTACTGAAATCACTTCAAATACTTGGTCATCTGCATGGATGGGCAGAAGAGAGGTTGCAGAAAAGCACGCGTGTCAATTTCTTAAATAAAGAGGAAACCACTTAACGTCAGTAGCCCACTGATAGTGTGCCAGTAGTCTTAGCTTCCTAGTTGAAAGACATAGTTTAATGTTACCTGATAATATTTAAAGACACAGAACTTCTTTTGGGAACATTGTGCATACAGATTCCTTGGCTTTCATGCAAGCATCTGGAGTCAGATCCCGTCTAGTTTATTAACTTCTTCCCTTTGTAGCTATTGCCACTGTATCTGTCCTTCCATGGATTGTGTCTATAGGGATGTTTCTTTTCCATATCCTGGCCAAATCATTCAATCCGAAAGTCTGTGTTCTCGGCCAACACTGACAAGGGTGGTGCCATATGATATTTAGCATTTCTGGAAAACCATAGTCCATTCACAGCAAGTCAGCACTTTTGCCCAGACAGCATGCAAAGAACACCATTGTTAACTATTAAGTGATTCCAGTAAGAATACTTGGGTATGCGTTTCATAAGAAATTCTGCTTGTTTTCAAAAAGAATGCTTCAGTTAAATTTCCATTGTTTGGCAGAATTAGAGTGTAGGTGTATCAAAATTAGAATTAACAGCCGGGCATAGTGGCACACGTCTTAATCCCAGTACTTGAGAGGCAGAGATAGGAGGATTGCTGTGAGTTCGAGGCCACCCTGAGACTACATAGTGAATTCCAGGTCAGCCTGGGCCAGTGTGAGACCCAACCTCAGAAAGAAAAAAAAAATAGAATTAACAGATAATAGTGTGTACATTAAACTTTCATCACAAGAACATGTAGTCATTTTGAAGTTAACCTGGAGAGCTCTGAATGGACTCTGTTCCCTAACGTGTTCAGGGTTTTGTTAGATAAATGTACTCTTCAATACTATTAAATTAAAAATCACTTTTATTGAGAGCTGGAGAGATGACTTAGTGGTTAAGGCACATGCCTGCAAAACTAAGGACCCAGGTTCAATTCCCCAGTACCCACATAAGCCAGATGGATAAGGTGGTACATGCATCTGGAGTTTGTTTGCAGTGGCTTTTCCTCTGTGATCTAAGACAGTATAATTAACGGAACCATGCTTTATAATAAAAAGCATATGAAGATCTTGTCTTCAAGATGGGAGGAACATTTTTAAAACAGAGTGTACCCTATGAGTAAATGCAGAATGTCTGCTAAGTGTACTAAAAACTCCAGGAGCTTTGATCAAATGCCAGCTGTTACATCAGTTCTGTTGGTAATCTTTCTTGCTGATCTGTGACCTTGACCTTATGTTTCTGTCTGTATGTCAAATCTATTTTAAGGACTGGGAAACCATAGTTGAGTTCAACATAATTTATGTACCCATCTCACAGGATGTACACACACACACTTGGACAATTTTAGGAGAAGATTGACTCATTTTCCATTATTCACATTATTTTGAGAGATTTGAAAACTTATAACTATCACTGGTTACTTTGAAGAACTGTGGGGAAAGGTCAGGAGAAGCTATACACGCTGTCAATCTTAGATTTTGACCTTTGTTATATCCATGCTACTTAAGTTGTTAATGATTGTGCCGTGTTCTTTCAGAAAACTTGATTGCTTATAAAGGGAACAAACAAAAAATAGATACTAATGATAAATATTGTATATATACATCTGTATAGTAATTAGTTCTTTTCCTGGATAGAATTAGTTTTTCAATTTTGTGTTTCCAAGAAGTACAACATGTGCCCAGGACTGGACACACTGTGAGATAGGAGGTGGCTGGCAATGAGAGCTTCCTCCAGCTCCTTGCTTCTCTACTTCTACGAGCCTTAGCATCACCTCTCCAGCTCTTTCATCTTAGTTTATTTTAGTTGCATGTGCACTTGTGTATGGTGTGTTCGTGTGTACATGTGCGGGCATGCATGTTGAAGCCAGAAGTCAACATCGGGTGTCTCCCTCAAACTCTTCAATATGTGTGTGTGTGTGTGTGTGTGTGTGTGTGTGTGTGTGTGTGTGTTTGAGACAGGGTCTCACAAAGAATGTAGAGCTCTTTGATTCAGCAGGACTTGGCCTGCAAGGCCCAGGACCCTCCTATCTCCACCTCCCCAGTGCTGAGATGGCAGATGCACGCCACCGTGCCCAGCTTTTTCATAGGTGCTAGGGATCCAAACTCAGGTCCTTATGCTTGAGCGGCAATCATTTTGTTGACTGAGTCAACTGCCAAGGCCTATTAGCTTAATTTTGATTTTTCAATTTTACATCAATTATACAGGCAACATTAAATGGATAGTAAAAACAAATAAATTTGGTGGACTGGGTGGATAATAAGGATGACCACTTCAAAACCATATTCTTTCTCTGGAATTTACCACGTTTGTGGTAATTTGAATATATGGCCCCCAATATATTCAGTGTTTTTTTTTGTTGTTGTTGTTGTTGTTGCTGTTGTTTGTTTGCATCTGCAGCCACCTGGCTGGAGACAATGTCACTGGGTGGATCTTAAGGCACTGTAGTGGGTTTGAGATTTCAATCTAAAGATATGCAAAGTGCGCCTAGATGGAGTTCCTGAGGTGTGCTGTGCTTTTTGGCTTTTGGCTTCTCTCTCTGTGTTTGGTCCTGTGAAAGAAGGCCAGCTTCTTGTGCCATTATGGAACTTCCCCTGGATCTGTAAGCTTTCATAGATATCTCTTCCTCCATAACTTTGCCTGGTCTGGAAGTTCATCTCAGCGAACTTGAAGCTGTCCGCTACAAAGTTCATAAAGCATATTCGTCAGGGTTATTCCTACACCTCAGCAGATCTTTCTGGTCAAAGTGTGGTCATTCTTATGAACTAATTTAACAACTTATTAAACAAATTACTTGGAGTCATAGAAATTAAGAGATCCTCATATACTTACATCCTTTTGCTGAACAGGGAAGTGAGTCAAGTGGCAGTCTCTCCCATTGAGTCTTCCTTAACATGGGATGTGAATGATTCTTTTACTCCAGTGAAAACACCTGACAAGCAAGTTAAAGCTGATAGAGTTGGAAGTTAGGAGCAAATACAGCCTTAGGCAAAACTCTGTAAGTCCCTCAGGTTGCCGCGGAGAGCAAGCTGGACAGCTACTCTCCCTCCACAGCCATCAGTCAGTGCCTTCTGGGTTACCTGTCCATGGCATATTTACATTGTGAGGAACACCAGAGGGAGAGGGCAAGAAACTCTTGTTTTCTCCTTGCAAAGCGTGAGGCCCTCAGATGAGCAAAGTGATTTTAAATAGGTTTATTTTTTGGTGCCCATTAAATTGTACGCATGCTCTTGTGATGAAAGTTTAATGTTCAAATTATCATGTTATTTGTAATTTTGATATACTCACAATCTACTTCTGCCAAGTAATGGAAATTTAACTCAAGTTATTCTTTTTGAAATCAAACAGAATTTCTTATAAAATGCACATCCAAGTTTTCTTGCTGGGATCACTTAATAAAGGTTCCCTGCTATGAAGCTGAATGTTTCTTTTACTCTTGATTTTTTCGAATACCTAATTTAAAACAGAGAAATCAACATATTCCACATTTGATGAAGCTTTGAGATCCTTAAATAAAACTTTGCTTCTCCCTTCTTGTTCTGTGAAATAAGTGTTGGAGGTTTTTTCTTGTTGTTGTTTTTGTTGGGTTTTCAAGGTAGGGTTTTGCTCTAGCCCAGGTGACCAGGGATTCACTATGTAGTCTCAGGGTGGCCTAGAACTCACAGTGCTCCTCCTACTTCTGCCTAGAAAGTGCTGAGATTGAAGGTGTGTGCCACCATGCCTGACCCTAGATTGTTTTTTCATTGACTCTTGTTTTGAAAAATTATCTGATCTGTTAGATAAAATGTTTGATATTATATCTTCCCCTTAAATTGTCCAAGGTTTTTTTTCCAATTATTTACTGGATCTGTATTGTCTAAATAAGAGGTTCAGTAACTAGAACTTAGAAATGATCTAGTACTTAGATATTTTTCTGCTAATATTATATGAAAACACTTTCTTTCTTTGTTTTTCTATAAAAAGGACCTCTGAAGTGACCCATAGTATAATCCATAGAGATAATGTTGTCCAATAAGTGTCATAATGAACCATACAACTTGAATTACTTCTGTATTTTAAAGAATTAGACTTCAGGGTTTGAATGCTCATTAAAGATATGGTACAGAAATTCCCTGACATATAGTACTCAAATAGTGTTTCTTAGTGCAGAAGAAATTGGTAGGAAAATTTCATGGAAACAATTTGAAATCATGAGATACTCCTTAGACATAATTTAGATTTGCATATGCCAAGTGTTCAATAATAGGTGTTCAATCATTTAAATGTATTTTTAATGAAGAATTTGATGTCAAGTAAGATACTGACTCTAAAGGAAGCTGGAAAATATCTTTGTTATTACTTATTCTCAACCAAAAGTTGTCCCATGTGTAAGAATTCAATTAAGACATATCATTCATTTACCTATATAAAATCTTAGCACTTGGATTTTACTGTTTGAAAGTGTGTAAAGGTCCAGCAAAGTTTCCTTTTGCTTCATGAACTATTTCTAAATGGAGAATGTGAAACACACTGCATGAAAATAGTTTAATTCAAAGAATCAACAGAGCAAATATTTGTCAACTGCTGACATGCAAATTACTTTCAATTCTTTTATTGATAGTGCTTTCAAAAAGTCATTCTTTGGGTCTGGAGAGATGGCTTAGCAATTAAGCCGTTTGCTTGCAAAGCCAAAGGACCTCTGTTTGATTCTCCAGGGCCCATGTAAGCCAGATGCTCAAGGAAGGGTCATGTGTCTGGTGTTCGTTTACAGTGGCTGGATGCCCCGGTGCACCCATTCTCTCTCTCTCTCTCTCTCTCTCTCTCTCTCTCTCTCTCAAATAAATAAAATCTATTTTTTTTTAATGCCATCCTTCAACCCAGCCTCCCACGTCAAGATACTTTTGTAGAGACAAAAGTCCATCCCCTTTGAAAACACACTCTTGAAATTCAAGCATTATGCTAGGCATTTCACTAAACTTTGTGTGTTCAAATTTGGATCTTTCCCCAAATCTATGCATATGTCCAAAATTCCATGATGCTTTAAAAATAATTTTTTCTCATAACTGTTATTTCATCTACATGCTGGTGAACCAATAAATTCTCTTTTTCATACTTAAGCACAATAAAAGCAGAAGTTACTTTATTATGTTAGCACTGTTAAAAGTAATTGGATATGAGTTACATAAAATTGTCATGAAATACATCAATGCTTGGAGCACTGCCAGGCTTTGGACATAGTTTCTGGGTTTTTTTTTTGGGGGGGGGGACTAATTTCAAGTTTCAAGAATATTTAAAAGAATGTTCACAACTGATAGTGAGGATCACATGTATTACATAGATTTTATCCTTTTTAAAAGTTAATAAATGTATGTATGTGTGTGCATTCATGTATATGTCATTAAGTAAATCAAAGGTATCTTGTGCAATTTTAGTGAATGGATTTTTCAGCATTTTTCCATTTTACTGTTAGGGAAATTGAGTTGAATTTTTATCTCTGTGACAACATAGCAGAACAAAACAGCCTAAGCAAGAAAAAGCTTCTTTTGGTTTACGGCTTGAGGTTCCAGTCCATGGTGAAGGAGAGCACTTTGCAGCATGGTGGGCAGGAAGCCGAGAGAGAATGCTGTAGCTCTGGACTTTCTCCCTTTTCCACTTTTATCCACCCAGGCTCCTAGCCTATGGGATGGTGCTGCCCACATACTGCTTCTAGGGGAGGTCTCCATGCCCCTCGCTTAGGAAATGCTGCTCTCTGATACACCTGGAAGTATCCTTTGCTAATCAAGGGGTTTTTCAGTCTAATCAGGCTGACAAAATGAACCATCATGGCCATTAGCCATGCTAAAAAGATAAAAGGAGCCAGGTGCGGTGGTGCACACCTTAAATCCCAGCACTCAGGAGGCAGAACTAGAAGGATCGCTGTGAGTTCAAGGCCACCCTCAGACTACCAAGTGAATTCCAGGTCAGCCTGGACTAGAATGAGACCTTATCTTAGGGCAGGGGGAGGCGGGAGATAAAGGGAAAATAATGGAAGTAGTTTCTAGAAGGATAACACAAAGTCAAGTAAGCCCTTACCACCACACTATCATGTTCTCACTGCCTACTCCGTTATCTTGTACAAAACTGGGGACACTACCTGGATCATTTTTCAGTTTTAAGTTTTTAGTAAACACAATTGAGAATGGATCAATTTTCATCTTCTGTCCAGAGTGTCCAAGAAAGTAGAGACAGGATGGTGTAGAACAATGTAGTCTGACTGAGGCAGAACATACAGTAGTTCCACCCAGGTAGTCCATTGCTCAGTAGGAAAGGCTTCAGCCTTCATTGTCCATAACCGAGGGAGCTGAAGCAAGAACCTCTGCTGCCCTTCGCACGCAGCCTGTATGGGAGCACTTTCATCGTCCAAGATGTTGAGCAACCAAATTCATGTGAAGCTGTAATGGAAAATTACTGGAGGCAGGTGTGTGACAAAGGAGATTGAGAGGAAAGAGATGATATGAAAATGAGATCATTTATTGGATAGGTCACCACAGTTGCAGTTAATAAACCCAAACGATTATTAAGTAAGAAAGGTTTCTGCCCTCTCTTCAGTGTACTCAGCTGTTGAAGTTTTTTAAAGTCCCATTTTGCATTTTACACACACAAGAAGAGCAAGAAGCCATGGACTCATTAAGGTATAGATTTAGAATCTTGAACTAAGCCAGATGTGGTGGCTCACGCCTTTAATCCCAACACTCAGAAGGAAGGCAGAGGTAGGAGGATTGCCATGAGTTTGAGGACAGCCTGAGACTACATAGTGATTTCCAGGTCATCCTGGGCTAGAATGAGACTGTAAAAAACAACAACAAAAAAGAATCTTGAGCAAATTTTTCTATTTCCAGAATTACATGTGAGAGTTGATAGTCAATTTAAAAGCACCTTGACCACCTCATTCATGTATGTGTATATATATACAAAATCAGAAAAATAAGGAAATAATAATTGGGTTATAGCGTTATGGTGCTGTTTGTTTGTTTGTTTGTTTGTTTGTTTTCCAAGATAGGGTCTCACTCCAGCCTAGGCTGACCTGGAATTCACTATGTAGTCTCAAGATGGCCTCAAACTCATGACAATCCTCTTACCTCTGCTCCTGAGTGCTGGGATTAAAGGTGTGCACTCCTAAAAAAAGTTATTGTACATTATTATTTTATTATTCTGTAAATTTACTATAATTTGACTTAAATGTTATATTTTTGAACCCAGGTGATAAATGTTAATGGCTGTTTTTCTTGGAATACTGCAGGTTTAGGTGAGTTCACCAAAATTATAAAATACCTGATTTTGATTTAGAATGAGTGTCCTAAGATCAAATTTTAGTCACTTCTTGATATATAAAACATTGTGCTAAAATTTTAGCTAAAAATTAATCATTTTTTCTGAAAATTATGGATCTGTGCTTTAAAAACAGAAGCCAAATTGAAATAAGCATATTCAATAAACTTGTTTTACTAGGTAGGTTTTATTTTTTTTCTTTCTCATATATATGCATTTTTAGTGTCCATTAAATATTTATTTCAGCTGTCACATTTATGACCCTAATGTTTAATGTCTGACTAGTACTTCAATCTATTCTCATTTCTGGCCCTTCTAAGACCTCATGAGAATTTAAGAATTTATAAATACTTTATTCTTAATATATTTATTACTTTTTTTTTCCTTTTTCTATCCTTTCAGTATTTTCACTCCCTGTGGTTCTTCTTTTCAAAAACCAAATTCTGGAAAAATTATCTTTCCTTGACTTAGGAATCATTTATCAAGTATATGTTGGACAAGCAGTGTCTCCCATGGGATTTTATGAATGCATATTCTTCAGATAGGCATGTACAGAAGTGCTAATAAATTGTTGGCATTATAGAAATGGCAAGCCAATAGATGACAATATTTTAGAAAGTATTCCAATTTAAAGTATACTGTTCTGGATTGGAGAGATGGCTTAGCGGTTAAGGCACTTGCCTGTGAAGGCTAATAAGGATCCAGGTTCAGTTCCCCAGCACCCACATAAGCCAATTGCACAAGGTGGCACATGCATCTGGAGTTCATTTGCAGTGGCTAGAGACCCTGGTGTGCCCATCCCCCCCCAAAAAAAAAAAAAAAGTAAGAAAGAAAATATTTAAAATATATTGTTCCTAAATTTCTAAAGAAACCTGATTCTTAAATGTGTGTTGACATTTAGGTGATATGTATCCAAAACCAGGCAAGAGAACTATGTCCTTTGAAATAATATTATCTTTTTGCTAAAAGAAATTGAGTCAAGCTAATGCAGGAAAAAAAATCAAGTAACATTAACTTTACATGTCTATTGCTGGTAGTATTCAGAAGTACCAATTCGTTGTACTATATCCAAGTATTGTGCCTTACTTCCTTTGTTCTCAGCT
Source organism: Orientallactaga sibirica (assembly GCA_036365145.1). Classification (NCBI taxonomy): domain Eukaryota; kingdom Metazoa; phylum Chordata; class Mammalia; order Rodentia; family Dipodidae; genus Orientallactaga; species Orientallactaga sibirica. The sequence goes on from JAEOAD010002373.1 coordinate 2,110,740, forward strand.
TCTCCAATTCAGTGCTGTAAGAGTGAAAAAGGCCACTTCAAGAGGTACCTGTGATGGTTAGAGGATTTTTCCCTCTTGTTTTTTGAGTGAGTGGAGGCCTGAGGGAGCCTCTGAATTCCTGCTACCTTAGACCCTCCATCCTTGGTTAGATGGCAGTAGGTGTTGCTACTCAGCATCACCTGCTGCTGCCTTTCCAGGTACCACAGCCTTTGGTTTAGATTCATCCCATCAAAAAGCAAGTTTCCACAAGCTCATTTTCCTCTACAGTTTCATGTAATCATTGTGTTTTTACAGGATTTTTTTTAAAGAAATTATCACCAAAAAAAATGCCTTGACTTAGAATTTTCAGAAATATTTACTCATCTTTAGTTTATTCTAAATTTGTTTCTCTTCTACTTTTCTAAAGGAAACTGTGATAAAGTAAATGTACACACAGAGTCAGAGTTACATGTATTACAGTAACCAAAGGTCTAAACAAAAATTTTTTTTTCTTTTAAAATGTTCACTTAGAAGTCTTAAAGCGATCTTACAAAATTTTTCCAAATCACATATACCCTTTAAATTTATCTGTACTCATTAGCTACGTGAAAAGCAATAGCAGGCTTAAATAAGAGACTTTTATATTGGGGATATTCTAGAAACCTGGGTACAGGTTCACTTTGCCTAGTCCTCTAGATGTTCCTTAACACATATCACATCTTTTTTCCACATATGTGTAGGTGTGGTGTGCATGGTTATTTGTACGTGTGTGGGTGCAGGCACGTGAGCACATGTGTCCATCTTCATGTATAGGCCAGAGGAGAATCTAGACTATCGTTCCTTAGGTATGTTGTCCACCTCTTTTTGAGACAGGATCTCTCTATGGCCTTGAACTCACTAATTAGGCAAGCTTTAGGGATGCGCCTGTCTCCACCTCTCCTGGGCTAGGATTTCATGGCACACTACCACACTCAGTAGCAGTTTACAAGAGTTCTAGGGATCAAATTCAGATATGCTTACAAGGCAAGCACATTAGCTTTACACTCTCTCTGCTCCCTAAAATGATCTCCATGCATATCAGGAGTTCACAAGTTTTTTTGTTGTTTCGAATTAAGTGACACAAATGAATTGAGTACTACTAAGCATGGCCTTTGTTTATTACTTCCTTGATTCATACTAATGAACTTAACAGTATGCTTTTTTCACATCAGTAACTTCAATCTTTAGGCACACATTTATTCATCTTTTTAGAAAGTAGAACATGTTTGTTAGAATATAAAAATGCTTTCCAGAAGTACAATGAAGGAGGACACTTGACATCTTCTGGCCAGTGCACATGTGTACATACAACATGCACATGTGTACACACACACACACAGAGAAAGCCTTCCTTTTTGGATTGTAACATTTGGTTATATATCGAGTGTTTTTCAGTGTACAAATTATACAATCCTTGCACATAAAAAGGTGAATGATGGAATTTTTCTGTTATTATCTGTTCTTACAGTTAATTTCAAAATTGAGTCAATTTTTCTATTTAGGAAATGTTTATTATTGATCTGTCATGTAGTTTAAACTTCTGATAGCCCTGGGTGACCATCTAAAGCATTAGCTTGCTTTGTCTTTGAAAACCAGGGTGAATACTGTGGTTGGATAAGCTTGTAATTGTACCTTGCCTTGCCTATATGACTAAGACTGGTTATGTGTGGTGTCAGCCCAGCCCATGTGTAACCTTAAACTACTTAGTCCTTCAGCCTTTGAAAATAAATTCTAAAAAGTACCCATTAAGTATTTGTTGTCTGAGAGTTAGTATCACAATGAATGTGCTTCCTCAAGTTCATCCCCACATCATGCTATTGTGTCTGTTTTCCTTTCGTAGCACATTTGCTTTTCTCCCTAGATTATATTAACACAAGGAAGCTAATACCAGCTGCCCTGTAGAAAGAAAGGAAACTTGTCATTTGTATTACTTTACAAAAAGGTGCTCATGAAAATCCAAACACACTGTGGACTTCAGAAGAAAGTTATGTGACTTTGTCTTCTCTTAATAATTTGATCACTAAACATTGCGGGCTGATCGAAAAGATTTCCAATTTAATAAGAATGACTGTAAAATAAATTACAAATGAAGAGACTACTATAAATCTATATAAACATAGGATGCATGTAATTTATATGTATAAGCTTGTAATGCTATATTCCTTTTCTTTTAGGTAGTATAACATCACTTTAGTTCTGCACCTCCTTATATATTTTTATTTATATTTTTTAGAATACTGACATGTGCCTGTGATGAACAACAAAAGATGAAGCAAGAAAAGCAGTCTGTTCGCTAAGACATATATCTGCTTGCCATCACATACGTGCATTAAGGAAGGAGTTCTTCTGTTACTTACTTAGAAGGTGATCAGCTCCGTGGTCTGCACTGGTGTTTAGCTTCATTTTACCTTCCTTGTTGCCAGAAGACATCCTGGCCAGAATGTAACAGTGCATCTCTTCCCAATTGCTATGGAAGGTGATAAACCAGTAGTCACTTTGTAAAGTGGCCTGTCACCGACAGAAAGCACCATTCTTCAAAGTGAATACAAACCAAGCCCTTGTGAACACTTCTATTGAACATGACTCATGGAGAAGAGCTTGGCTCTGATGTGCATCAGGATTCTATTGTTTTAACTTACCTAGAAGGATTACTAATGCATCAGGCAGCAGGGGGATCAGGTACTGCCGTCGACAAAAAGTCTGCTGGCCGCAATGAAGAAGACCAGAACTTTACTGTTTCTGGCAGCGCATTTCCCCCCTGTCAAAGTAATGGTCCAGTTCTCAACACACGGACATACCAGGGATCTGGCGTGCTGCACCTCAAAAAGGCCAGACTTCTGCAGTCTTCCGACGACTGGAATGCAGCAAAGCGGAAGAGGCTGTCGGAGTCCATCGTGAACTTAAACGTAAAGAAGGAAGCCTTGCTCGCTGGCGTGGTTGACACTGTGCCTAAAGCCAAACAGGATAGCACATTACTGGCCTCTCTGCTCCAGTCATTCAGCTCCAGGCTGCAGACTGTTGCTCTGTCACAACAAATTAGGCAGAGCCTCAAGGAGCAAGGCTATGCCCTCGGTCATGATTCTTTAAAAGTGGAGAAGGACTTAAGGTGCTATGGTGTGGCCTCAAGTCACTTAAAAACTTTGTTGAAGAAAAGTAAAGCAAAAGATCAAAAGCCTGATCCCAACCTTCCTGATGCCACTAAAGACCTCATCCGAGATAGGTTTGTAGAGTCACCTCATCATGTGGGACAAAGTGGAGCAAAGGTCATGAGTGAACCCCTGTCCTGTGCTGCAAGATTGCAGGCCGTTGCTAGCATGGTGGAAAAAAGGGCTAGTCCCGCCACCTCCCCCAAACCTAGTGTTGCTTGTAGCCAACTGGCATTGCTGCTCTCCAGCGAAGCCCACCTACAGCAGTATTCTCGGGAACATGCTTTAAAAACACAAACCGCCAACCAAGCAGCAAGCGAAAGACTGGCCGCCATGGCCAGATTACAAGAAAATGGGCAGAAGGATGTAGGCAGTTTCCAGCTCTCCAAAGGCATGTCAAGCCATCTGAATGGGCAGGTGAGGACATCTTCCGGCAAACTGATGGCTGGCAAAAGTAATGTTGCAGCGTTCCAAAACCCAATGGGTGTGGTTCCTTCTTCCCCCAAACAGCCAGGCTATAAAAACTCCCTGGAAAGAAGCAGTATCAAGCAGGCTGCTAATAATAGTTTGCTTTTACATCTTCTAAAAAGCCAGACCATACCCAAGTCAATGAATGGGCACAATCCAAATGAGAGAGGTAGTAGCAGCTTCGAGGACAGCAGTACCCCCACCACGATTAGATGAGTATTCGGATAACAACCCCAGCTTTACAGATGACAGCAGTGGTGATGAAAGTTCCTACTCCAACTGTGTCCCCATTGATTTGTCTTGCAAGCATCGGGTGGAAAAGCCAGAAGCTGAACCACCTGTTTCTCTTGACAACTTAACTCAGTCCTTGCTAAACACGTGGGATCCAAAAGTCCCCGACATGGATATCAAAGAAGACCAGGATACCTCCAAGAATTCCAAGCTAAATTCACACCAGAAGGTTACTCTTCTTCAGCTGCTCCTTGGCCACAAGAATGAAGAAAATATAGAAAAGAGCACCAGCCCTCAGGAAGTACCCAGTGACATGGTGAAGTTCAGTGCACAGAATTACACAAGGACTTCTGTAATCGAAAGCCCGGGGGTTAACAGGACTACCCCAGTGAGCACGCCACCGTTGCATACATCGACCAAGGCCGAGTCTCCAATCAATCTTTCTCAGCACTCTTTGGTCATCAAGTGGAATTCCCCACCATATGCCTGCAGTACCCAATCTGCAAAGCTAACCAGTAGTGCACCTAACCACTTAATGGACCTCACAAAAAGCAAAGATCCACAAGCAGAGAAACAGGCCCCCAATGAAGGTGCACAGAATTCTGCAACTTTCAGTGCCAGTAAACTGTTACAGAATTTGGCACAATGTGGGATTCAGTCTTCCCCACCCGTGGAAGAGCAGAGACCCAGCAAACCCCTGCTGAGTGGCGGCACAGACAAACCTCTTGGTATGATTGACAGATTAAATAGCCCACTGCTCCCAAACAAGACGAATGCAGTTGAAGAAAATAAAGCATTCTTAAGCCAGCCTGCCGGTCCTGACCCAGGACTTCCGGGTTCTGAAATAGAGAATCTGTTAGAAAGGCGCACTGTCCTACAGTTGCTCCTGGGAAACCCCAACAAAGGCAAGAGTGAGAAGAAAGAGAAACTGCCTCTACGAGAGGAGGGTGCTCAGGACCCTGCAGAGCGAGCGCTCAGTGAGCAGATACTGATGGTTAAAATCAAATCTGAGCCCTGTGATGACGCCCATGGTCACAGCACGGGCGTGCATCTGAGCCACGGTGCTAAGAACGCCCAGTTCCTAGGTCTGGCTCCCACGCTGCCCAGAAGCTCCGCTGCCTTACCCACGTCCGAGGACCTGAAATCCGAGCCCGCTTCCCCTCAGGACTTTTCTTTCTCAAAGAACGGGCTGTTGAGTCGGCTGCTGAGACAGAATCAAGAGAGTTACCCAGCAGCAGATGACCCAGACCGCAGCCACAGGAACAGTGAACTGACAACCCTAGAATCTAAGAACCTCTGCATGGTCCCGAAGAAAAGGAAGCTCTGTGCTGAGCCATTAGAAAACCCATTTAGTAAAAAGATGAAAAACAGCAGCTCGGATGCTGCTCCTGCTTCTGCTGCTGCTGCGAGCAGTCACGGTGCTCCGGAAGTACTCTATGGGTCTCTGCTGAATCAAGACGAGGTGAAGTTTGGCAGAAATGATCTTGACTTTAAATACCCTGCTGCAGGTCATGGTTCCACGAGTGAAAGCGAGCAGCAGAGGACCTGGGCCCGAGAGAGCAAAAGCTTCAACGTTCTCAAACAGCTGCTCCTCTCAGAGAACTGCGTGCGAGACTTGTCCCCACACAGGAGCCACGCCGTGGTGGACAGTAAAAAGAAAGGACACAAGCATCAGGTGACCAACAGCAAGCCCGAGTTGAGCATTTCTTCCTTAAATGAACTGATGTACAGTTCCGCCCAGCCCCGCAGCTGCGTGGACACTAGGACATTTTCCTACCCGGGAGTCGTGAAGACCCCCGTGAGCCCCCCTTTCCCCGAGCACTTGGGCTGTGCGGGGTCCAGGCCCGAGCCTGGGCTTCTGAACGGGTGTGCCTCCGTGGCCGGCGAGAAGGGGCCCATTAAGTGGGTTATCACAGATGTGGATAAGAATGAGTATGAAAAAGACTCTCCAAGACTGACCAAAACTAACCCCATACTCTATTACATGCTCCAGAAAGGAGGCCATTCTGTCACCGCTAGAGAAACCCAAGACCGGGAAGTGTGGAGGGAACCTGCCTCTGCTGAAAGCATCTCACAGGTCACCATCAAAGAGGAGTTACTTCCTGCTGCAGAAACTAAAGCTTCTTTCTTTAATTTAAGAAGCCCTTACAATAGCCATATGGGGAATAATGCTTCTCGTCCACACAGCGCAAACGGAGAGGTTTATGGACTTCTGGGAAGTGTGCTAACAATAAAAAAAGAAACAGAATAAAATGTACCTGGCCATGCCACTTTGGATCTTTTTAAAATTAATTAGTATGAACTTGAGATCTGTATAAATAAGAGCATGATTTGAGAAAAGCATGGTATAATTGAAATTTCTTCATTTTGAGAAGTATTGGTTACTGGTGATGTTTAAATACGCATACTAATTTTTGCTTAACATTAGATGTCATGAGGAAACTATCGAATTAGAAGTTGGTTATTTAACACTACCATATGCATCAGGTAACAACTTGTGAGTAGCCTATGAATGAAATTATTTTATAATCATAAACTAGAGGCATAAGTGAAAATGTGAAACTCCATCAATAGTGGATTGATTCATTTTGTTGCCTTTATTAGATTTCTTTGTTTTGCATCTCAGAAGTCAGTCTACATAACACGTGTTTTTAAAAGTCCAAACTCTTGACTGTTTAAAGGATAAAATCAAATTAAAAAAAATAAACTAGCGCTGATTCACATCTCATCAGTTCAAAAATAAATTAGAAAAAATAAAATATGCTTACGTTTTTCACTTTTGCAAAAAAAAACAAAGTATTTATTTTTAACTCTTGGAAGGGGTTTCATGGTCACCCGTGTGTGTGCCTGCCCCACCCCAGACCTTTTCGATATATATGTCTTTAAACCTTGTACTATTTAGTAAAAATTGGTTACATAGAGGGGAGTTTGATAGAGCCTTTAAAATAAAAGGCAGATTTCCATTTTTGTATTTTAACTACTTTACTAAATTAATACTCCTCCTTTTACAAAGTTAGGAAAGTTAACATTTATCTTTAGGCGGTTTCCTGAATAGTTGACTATTTAGAAATTGTTTTTAACAAAAAGCAAAAACAGTTTTTCTTTGGACAGTTTTCACCATCTCTTGTAAAAGTTAATTGTCACCATTCTTGTGGTACCTGTTAGTCTTATGATCAGGTTTTCTTAAAGCTGGGCTCAGGTGCCTGGAGCAGTTGCTTTGAAATGCAGATTCCTAGGCAGTGTCTGAGATCTACAGAACAAGGATCTGTGCTAGGTGGACCTGCGAACCTTCCATCTGCATCTTAGTATGCTCCTAAGGTGTTTCTTCTGCACACTGGCACCTGCACACGGAACATGGGACCACAGAATATTTGATACCTATGTGTTCCCCATACAGTCACACATCAAAATTTGCAATATTGTCCTTCCTATCTTACCACTATCTTTGGAAGTCGGGTTCAGAATACTTTTTATGACAATAAAAAAAATTGGGTGGAGGGGAAATCTTTCCTATATGGGTCAACATCTCAGGAAAATAAGATTATTTGTTCTAATTAGTAAACATCTACTTAATTAGCCTTAGGGATGGAATAACAGGGCCACTTACCAAACTCAGGTGATTCCAGGATGGTTTGGAACTTCTGAATACATCCATAGCTTCTTTCAAAACCATTGTCTAATGAACAATGCTGACAGAGAGAAAAACATTCAGTTCAAACCCAAGAAGGGCACTAAACAGACTGATAAAAACAAAATAAAACCAAGGGCACATATCCATGACATAATGTACGAGATCGCTCCATTGGACCTATTCTTTCTTTACAGTGTTTAAAAGTACACATTGACACTGTCCTGGAAGACCTTAAGATGTAATTGAGCTACATGGGGTTTCAATCTCAAGACAGGTTATTATTAAATTTTAGTTTTCATAATTCATTTACCAGACAATATTTTGTTTTCATTCTTAAACCAGGTGAGCAACCATTCTATCAAAATTATTGTATAATCAACAGTTAGGAAGTTTATCTGAAATTGTTCTACTTGAAGTTGTTTGTAAGATTTTTGTATTACAAATACACATTACTTCCTGATATCTGAAATTCCAAATGGTTATTTTTTTCCTCAAAATAATTTGTAAATAGTATTGGATATGTTAACCAGTAATGGGAGTGTACATCATGCTGTATCCTGGGGAGGTGAAGGCATATGTTTATTCTGACATGGAAATTCCACTGGCCAGTGAATATATTTTATTCCATGTCCATACTGTGGAAGTTTTATGGTCTACACTATATAAATAAGCTTTAAAGTAAGTTATTGTGAAAGGTCTAGAAAGGTGTCATATAAGATGGGATTCTGCCTCAGTTGGAGGAGATGGGCTTTTTACAATAGAGTGGCATTTAGGTCAGGGAAAAGAACATCCAGAGCCAGCATTGATTTTTTTTTTTATTTGTTTGTTTGTGTTGGAATGAGAATGTGTATGCAGAAATAAATAAGACTAGAAAGAATGCTGTTCTGACTTCTGTAGAGTGTCCCCAATTTGATGTTAGAGTGATTTTTTTTTTCTTTAAGAGAAGAGCAGTGAGAAAGGGCATACATCCACAGATTCACTTTGTTTATCTGTATGTAGATTCAGGTATGCATATACACACATTGTCAAGGACTATTTTAGATATCTAGGCAATTTCTTCCTAATAAAGTCATTTGTGAAAGGGTACTACAGCTTTCATTGGCATCAATAAGTTAGCATTACCTGTTTATTCTCTGCTACATCTTACAGAAGAATAAACTGGTGAGAGTATATATTTTATATATATATATATAAATGTGTATATATATATATATATATATTGACTTGTTACATGAAGATGTTAAAATTGTTTTTAAAAGGTGATGTAAATAGTGATTTCCTTAATGAAAAAAATACATATTTTGTATTGTTCTAATGCAACAGAAAAGCCTTTTAATCTCTTTGGTTCCTGTATATTCCATGTATAAGTGTAAATATAATCAGACAGGTTTAAAAAAATTGTGCATGTATGTATACAGTTGCAAGTCTGGACAAATGTATAAAATAAATCTTTTATTTAAGTTGTGATTACCTGCTGCATGAAAGTGCATGGGGGACCCTGTGCATCTGTGCATTTGGCAAAGTGTCTTAACAAGTCAGATCAGATGTTCGTCCCAACATGACAGTATTCCATTTCTGGACATGACTTCTGTGGCTTAAGCTTTGTGAAAGAATGTGCTTTGAATCCAAGGGTCTTAATTTTTTTTTTAATCAACTGCTTTTCAACATAAAGAATTCACACAACTACTTTCATGAATTTTTAAATCCCATTGGAAACATAATGCTATGCCAGGAGTATTCACAGCTAGTAAATACTGAAGTACAGGCACATCTCCATTCACAGAGAGCATTCTGGGGTTTACACAGCTAGTTTTGATGCATTCTGCTCAGTAACATAATTTGCCATTTTATTAGAAATTTAATTTCTTCATATGATGTCATGAATTGTACATACTGCAGTGTGAATTTTGTTTTGTTTTTTTAATCTTTTAGTGTTTACTTCCTGCAGTGAATTTGAATAAATGAGAAAAATGCATTGTCTCTCGAATTTGATATGACTGTTATTTTGTGGGCTTTCTCTGGTTTTTAGTATTTCCATAAATGTAAAAGTCCCAGTCATAAAACTATCAATGGGCCTTCCAGAATATTTATCTGGTCTCAAAAAAACAAAGGAAAAAAGAAGCAGCTGGCCAGCAAGTTAGGGCATTTAGAAACTGGATACTGAAAGCACAGCTCACGACTTCAGTCAGCCTATAGTTTTCATCCACTTTTCAGTGCATTACTAAAGGACCACTACATTTTTTAACTGGAAAATTTGTACTGTGTTCAGAAAAGTACTCAGAAATGCATACTTGTCTTAAGATTTTATCAGAGGGCTTTTAACCAGTCCTTAATAAGAGCAAAATATTTTAAATGGAAGAAAAATGTCTTTAATCATTCCCCAAAATGAATGTATATGTGCCTGAAAATGCATAAACAGAAGTAAATGTATCCTATATGTGTCTAAGAGTAATTAAATGTCATAAGTGATATCCATATGCAGTATGTGATGAATACCAGTTTATTGTTTTCTCAACCTAGGGCGTCACCATGCTAGGAAAGGGCTCTACCACTGCATCTTACTCCTAACCTTTCTTTTGCTTTTTGTTTTGCTCTGCAGGTCTCACTAAGTTCCTAGGCTAGCTTTGAAGTCACTACAGGTCATGTAGGTCTCAAACTTGCAATTCTCCTGCCTTAGACTCCTGAGTAGCTGGAATTAAAAGCCTGAGTCATCACACCCAGCTAAGATAAGTTTATTTAGAGAGGAAAAGAAAAAAAAAATCTTGTGTAACTTTGTGATCTGATGACCTGACAGTTTATTTTTCTGAGTGCATTAGTATCAATTTAGATGAAAGACATTTTCCTAAAGATGAGTTCTATTTCCCAAGACTAAAATAGGTCTGTTATAAGACATGCTGGCTTTCTCAACAGGTTTATAAATGTATAAAAAATGCTCAACTAAAAAAAGATTTAAAATAGAGCTGGGCATGGTGGCACACGCCTTTAATCCCAGCACTGGGGAAGCAGAGGTAGGAGGATTGCTGTGAGTTCAAGGCCACCATGAGACTACATAGTTAATTCCAGGTCAGCCTGGGCCAGAGTGAGACCCTACCTCGCAAAACCAAAAAAAAAAAAAAAAAAAAACAAGATTAAAAATAAAGGTTCAAGTAGGCTGGGATGTAGCCTAGTGGTAGAGTCCTTAACTAGCACATGCAAGGCCCTAGGTTTGCTCTTTAGCACCACAAGGTAATAATAAATGTTCACGTCATAGAAACACGTCTCATTTTTCTACATTATCAACAAATTAAACCTTACCATGACTGTAGATGCTAGCTTTAGAATGAGAGGTGCACAACCTGTTTCATGTACTTACACAGTGAGAAAATGTGTTTCAAGTAATAAACTGCCTTTTTTTTTTTTTTTTTGTTGTTTCTGTTTTCTAAGTAGGGTCTCAGTGTAGCTCAGGCTAACCTGGAACTCACTTTGTAGTCCCAGGCTGGTCTTGAACTCCCAGCGATCCTCCTACATCTGCCTTCAGTGCACCACCATGCCCATCTCAAGGGATATTTTTAAGAAAACTACCAGCTAATAACTGTTAACTAAGAAGTTTATTAAATAGTCAAATCAAGTTGTAATTACTCATCTTATGCAAGGTAAAGTTCATTAGTATGGAAAAATAACAAAATAATTTATTTTTTTCCCTACCACCAAGATCAATACTGTGACCTATTTGACAACATAAAGAAGGTTTTAAATGTTATCTAGGTGTACAATTTTGTTGTTTATTCCATAAACCTTGTGGATAATCTAATGTTATGCAAGAGTTGATGTTAGCCTCATGAAGCATTGTTAATACTTTAGTTCTGGAAGTGGTTGGCATAGTCGTATTTACAACATTTTCAAGACACCATTTTCCTGGGTAAGTTTAAGGTCCTTGCTTTCTTTCCATCCAACCTTTTGATTAATTCATTTTTGACAAATTTTATACATGTTATAATGTAATTTGACTGTGTTTGCCCTCTCACTATCCCTTGGCCCCCTCCCATTCCCACTGAACCCTTTCTTCCCAACTCAGCCCCTTCTACTTAAATGTATTTTTTGTTTTGTTTTTTGTTCTTTTCATTTGGTGACCCACTGAATTTAAGTGAGGTTGCTTGCTTGAACATGAGAGGAGATGTTTACCCAAGCATGGGCATCTAACCAGTGGCTACACACTGAAGCAAATATTTCCCGAACCTCCCTTAGCAACCATTAATTACCTATAAGTCCTCAGGAAGGAGTGTGGCCTCATGAATCCCTTCTCCATCCGTGATGAAATGTTAATGGGCCCAATATTGTACAGGTAAACACAACTGTGAGTGCATGAGTGTAACAGTCGTGCCATGTCTGGAAAGCATTCACAGCATATCCTGCTCTCCATACTCCACTTCTTACGTTAAAGACCCCTTGCTCTTAAAGCCAAAGTTAATGTGCTTACGTTGGAGCAGAAATAATTGCAAATAATCTTAAAATCCCGTAACTTCTGCCATGATTGCACCCCTCCTAGGAGCGACTGCAAGTAAATGTACAAACCTCTCCGTAACTAATTAATTTTATTAATGAATTTAATTTTTGAAGCCAGTATAGTCTTGGTTTTTTGAGCTAAGGTCTTACTCTAGCCCAGGCTGACTTGGAATTCACTCTGTAGTCCAGGCTGGTCTCGAACTCACAGCAGTCCTCCTGCCTCAGCCTCCAGAGTGCTGGGATTAGAGGCCACCACCACCACACCTGGATTTTTTTTTTTTTGCAGCTTTTTATTAACACAAAGGTTCTATTTTCTCTTTTGTGTGTGTGTGTGTTTATACGAAATTTAGCATATCCTCCAAACTTGAGAAAAGTCTGCAATCCTTTCAGAGCATTTTGCTCATTTTTTTGCTGATAAGCTTTCACATTTATGATCCCATGTGGACAATGAAATGACCTACCATGTTATCAATATGTAGGTGTGTGTTTTGGGAAGCTATGTGAACAGCCACAGAGGGCAGCACAAAGCAGACATTGCTGAGATGGTATTTTCTCCCAGATGATACCGTCTAGTTCAAGGGTAACAGTGGGAGGATTCTTATATAATTAGAAAATGATAATTTTTATCAGGAGGCTGAAGGTTTGCCTCTGGCAACCATTGTAGCAAATCCTTCCAAAAGCAAGCTATAGTCCCTAGAGGATGTTCAGGATCCCATTGGGCGCACTGGCTAGCCTTGAGTTGGCTGCTGGCCACCTTTCCTCCTGCCTTGTGAGCTTTGATGATCTCGTTTTATGTTCATGTTTGTACCTTTGAAGGTGTTGGGTTCTCTTAAGTAAATCGAGCAGGATCCGTTCCTATCCTTTCCTTTTCATAACTTTATAGTCACCCCGAAACCCTCAAAGTTGTGCTATCCTTAACCACTTCTTCAAGTTCTAAACTATGCTCTTCCCTTTCAGTTACTTCTCTTTGGGGGAAAAAAATATTCATTAAAACAAAATGGTTCTGAGATGCAAGGGCTGAAGCTGTTCACCATGACACAGAAGGAGTAATACCAGTGGGGATTAGTGTGACAATGCAGTGTCCCAGAAGCTATGACTTGCCAGTATGCGCCTTTCACTTTTCCTTGGTTCCCTGTGACCAGTAAACATTTTCTTTCACGAGATCATGCATTTGTATTTGCTACCTACTCTGGTAAAATTGCTCACCCCACTTTGGCATAAAAAGTGCTCAGGTTGGAGGTATGGCTCCATGGTTAAAACACTTGCCTGCAAAGCCTAAGGACCCAGGTTCATTTACCCAGTACTCACATAAAGCAAGACACACAAGATGGCGCATGCACCTGGAGTTCGTTTGCAGGGGCTAGAGGCCCTGACATACCCATATATTCTTTCCCTCCCTCCCTCTTTCTTAAGTTCGTGCACTCATTTAAAAAAAAAAGGCCAGTCTGTTGAGCTCAAAAAGGCGGGGGGCTTCTTGTGGGGAGGGGAGGCACATCCCTTTAATCTCAGCACTTGAGGCAGAGGTAGGAGGATCACCATGAGTTTGAGGCCACCCTGACACTACATAATGGATTCTAGGTCAGCCTGGACTACTGTCACACCCTACCTAAAAAACAATTTTTTTTTAAAATCTTTGCAACTGAAGAAATGGCTCAGCATTTAAGGCGCTTATCTACAATGCCTAACAACCCAGGTTCAATTCCCCAGTACCCATGTAAAGCCAGATTCACAAAGTGGTGCATGCATGTGGAGTTCTTTTGCAGTGGCTAGAGACCCTGATGCACCCATTCTCTCCCTCTTCCCACACTCTCCCTCCTTGCAAATGAATGCTTCTTGAAAGACATCATGACCAGGGCTGGAGAGATGGCTTAGCGGTTAAAGCACATACCTGCAAAGCCTAAGGACCCCCATTCGATTGTCCAGGTCCCATGTAAGCCAGATGCACAAGGGGGTGCATGCATCTGGAGTTCGTTTGTAGTGGCTGGAGGCCCTGGCATGCCCATTCTCCCTCTCCCTCTCCCTCTCTTTCCCTCTCTCTGTTTCTAATAATAAATAGATAGATGATAGATAGATGATAGATGATAGATAGATAAAAATTTTAAAAAGACATTATGACCTTTCCATTATGTCCATAAAATATCTGGCCATTTACTCTTGTTTTTGTTTTTTGTGGCAAGGTCTCACTTTGTAGCCCTGGCTGGCCTCAAACTCACAGCAGTACTGCCTCAGTCTACTAAGTGCTGGGATTATAGGAGTGAGCTACCACAATGGGCTCATTCTTGCTTTTCTAAAGCCAGTTAGTTGGTCACAATGTGGGAAAGATCTATTCCTCCCCACATCCAGCAATATACAGAGATGTTTTATCTCCAAGGCAGAGTCTAAAAGGGCTTGTGCAGGTAAATTTGGGGTAGTCTGAGCAGAGGGTGAAGTAACTTGGGACTTAACAATCTCAAGTAATGTTACCAGTTCTCATACACTTTCACAATCAAATATGCTAATATCTCACTTGGCTTAGTTCTCTGATGCTAAAGATAATTGTGGTTATCTTTCCAACATGAAGAGATGGGGTGGGGCTATCAGATCCCTTCAGTTTCTTGCAACTCATGAACTGCTATGCTGTTAGTATCTAATTAAGTATTCTGCCAAGGAACAGACAGCCCTGCAATGGGAAAATCTCCCACTATGGTCCACGTTGGAAGGGCATGACTGGGGAACACAGAGACAGATATTCAAATGTGGGAGGTACATAGTAAGAATGTAGCAATCTCCAGAAATTAAAGAGTACCTGCTAGGAAAACAAGAAAGCTGAGGCAGAAACATGACAAGACCTACAACTGCTTCCCTAGCTGGCCTGAGCAAGCCATTGATATGATCTCACAATCCAGTGTCATTCAGTGCTTTTCACAATGCTCATTTTATCTTGTCTCAACAGGTTCTTTTATCTCTAACCATGTTCTACCAGGATAGCTCCTCTTCTTCCTTCAGCCACCATCAGTTCTGTCTTCACACATCTCATACTTTCTTTCAAGTTTCTTCTTGTTATCTAATTGTCCAAATTGTTAACTATTTCCTACAGCTTGTGGATCGCTATCTTGTCGTAACTATTAATACCTGAATTTGCAACTTGTCTTCACCTTGAATCCCGTGTTCAATAGTTTCTACTCGATTTGTTCCATTCCCCTCTGTTGGAAATCCATGTTTTCTCAAAACGCTCTCTTTAGCAGATTGGGTTTAGGATGACTGCTATATTTGTTAGAAATTTTCTTCCTGTGTTGCTTCCAATCCAGCTTCTTTGCCTTTAAAGCCAGCTCTGTTACTTCGCCTCTCAGTTCTGGTTTCAGCATCTCCTTGACCTGCCTCCTTCCCGCCTCTCCCCACTTGTAATAGCCACTCTGGCCAGAGTAACCATTCTCAACTCCAACTCTGTCAAATCTGCCTAACATTCTCTGGTAACGTGGTGCGTATGGCATTCCACACTCAAGTGTCTTTAGGGCCCTGTAGAGCAGGAAAGTGTGTATGCTTCTTATGGAAAATGTAGGAAAGGGTAGCTCTACTCTAAATGGAGGCACAAAGGATATCCCGGTCCAGATTTTTAACAACGAACTCTATTGGCCAAACAAAAATACTGATGTCTGGTATAAGTTCAGCTAGGTACTTCCATGCTCTCCAGGGTTTTGACTTCCGACCCTGTCTGTTTTTACATCTTCCTTTGATTATCCTACCATCTACATACCACTGCAGCCCATCTTTCCCAGTCAGGTAAGTAAGAACCTTTGTGTGCAACTCACCGTTTCCAAGCACTCCCCCTTCTTGTTATTGGTGGTGACTTTAGCCCTTCAGCCCAGTTCGCCTCAGGTACTTCCTTTCCCCTCCCAGTCCCCTTCTCTGCCTAGTAAACCTTCATTCCCCTTCAACACTACCAGACATTCCCTCCTCAGAGAAGCTCTCCCTAACCCAGAGGTGACATTGAGCCCTCTGTGAAGGTGTAATGCTTTGTGTAAACCTCCCTGTTGAACCCATTAGAATGAACAATATACTTTTTGAGTTCTTCTAAAGGCAGCAGGTATGTAAATGAATTTCTGGATAAGACCCTCTCCCAGCATTCACCCTTTTATATGGCTTAGTTCTCTGATGCTAAAGATAATTGTGGTTATCTTTCCAACATGAAGACCTGGTTCCAAAGTTTCTTGCAACTGTGAACTAATGTGACTGTTCACTAATTGTAGCAGTGCAAGGAACAGATGAGCCCTGCAACGGGAAAATCTCCCACCCATTAGGACTAAATCACCAGGATTTTCAAATGTGGGAGGTACATAGTAAAATGTTCAGAAATTAAAAGTACCTGCTAGGAAAAAAGGATGAGGCAAAAATGACAAGTTCATCTCAGCTGGCCTGTGATATGATCTCACAATCCAGCTGGGCTGAGACA
Organism: Orientallactaga sibirica; assembly: GCA_036365145.1. Lineage (NCBI taxonomy): Eukaryota > Metazoa > Chordata > Mammalia > Rodentia > Dipodidae > Orientallactaga > Orientallactaga sibirica. The sequence continues at coordinate 2,127,145 of JAEOAD010002373.1, forward strand.
TTTTATCTTGTTTTCCTCTTGTTCTACCAGTATAGCTCCCTCTTGATCCCACAACATTAGTATAGTAAACATTTTCAAGTGTTATCTAATTGTCCAAATTGTTAAGAAAAAAAAAAAGCTTGTGGACGCTATCTTGTCCTAACAAAACAAGAAAAACAAGGGTCTTCAGATATGGCTCAGTGGTTAAAAGTTTCTTGATTTGTTCCAAACCTGTTGGGCCATGGTTTGAAACCCCCTTTACAGATTGGGTTTAAAGCCAGATTTGGACAAAGTATTGCATGTGTCAGGAGTTTGCCTTTAAAGCCAGCTCTGTTACTTCGCCTCTCAGTTCACCCATTCTCTGTCTTCACTCTCTTGTAATAGTCTGGCCAGATAAATAATCTGGTTGCAGATAAATAATCAATAAAAAGAAATAAGATCTTTGCTGAAATTTTGTTGTTTCAAAACCTTTCTAACTGGCCCTGAAAAAATTTAACATAGACTAAGCATATTGAGGATGAGTAGATGGTGGGAGAATTCACTTTCCCCAGCAAGTGATGTCAATAAATAAGACTCATGACTCCAATCCCTTATAAAGTGGGAGGGATGGGGGAATAGGCCTTGACTTTCCAGCTTTCTTGCAGGGAGGGGGGTTCAAGGTAGAGTTTCACTCTAGCCCATGCTGCTCTGGAATTCACTATGTAGTCTCCGGGTGGCTTTGAACTCACAGCAATCCTCCTATCTCAGCCTCCTGAGTGCTGGGATTAAAGGCATGCACCACCACGTCCAGCTCCAGCTTTTTTTTTTTTTTTTTTTTTTACATGAAGAGAGCACTTTAAAGTTAGTTCTTATGTAGTTAGAAGTACCATGAAAACAGGTGAGTATATTTAAAAGGAGAACAGCAGTTTGCAGTTTGGGTCCCTGGCTTTGCTAAGAATAAGGGAATGTTTCCTAAGATGTTGACACTACAAAAAAATAACATTGGCGGAAGATGGCTCAGTGATTAAGGCACTTGCCTGCAAAGCCTAACAACCCAAATTTGATTCCTCAGTAGCCATGTAAAGCCAGATGCACAAGTTGGCACATGCATCTGGAGTTCGTTTGCAGTGGTTAGAGGCCTTGGCATGGCCCAAGAGATATCCTCTCTCTCTCTCTCTCTATCTCTGTCCCCCCATCCCCACCCCAGGCATTATAGCTCATTCCTTTAATCCCAGCTCTGGGGAGGCAGAGGTAGAAGGATCACTGTGAGTTCAAGGCGACCCTGAGACTAGATAGTGAATTCCATATCAGCTCTGGACTAGAGCAAGGCTTTACCTTGAAAAACAATAAAATAAAATTTAAAAAATAATAAAATAAAATAAAATAATTAAATAAAATAATTAAATAATTAAAATAAAAATAAAAAAAAAAAAATTTTTTTCTAGCATGAGAAATGCAATATGGCTTTTAATCTTAATCATTCATAGGATAAACGTACTCTATCTGATTCATTTAGGATAAGGAGTTTGTTGTGGCTTTTCATATTCAAAATCAGATTTCTTTTTAGTGTCTCTTCAGCTTGAGGTAAGGGTGTAGACTTGTAGAATTATGATATGAAACCATGGCCCTCTTTGAGATATGAGGCCTGAAGCAGACAGTTTTAGGTTCACTAAGATGAACTTCCAGACCAGGCACAGTTATGGAGGAAGGGATATTTATTATAACTTATAGATCCAGGGGAAGTTCCATAATGGCAGAAGAAGCTGGCCTGCTTTCACAGGACCAAACACAGAGAGCAAATCCACAAACCAAAAGCCATACAGCACAGCACACTTCAGGAACTCCAACTAGGCACACTGCATATCTTTAGATTGAAATCTCAAACCCACCACCACACCTTAAGATCCACCCAGAGCAAGGAGGCTGCGGGTGCAAACTACAAACTAATAAAACACTGAATATATTGGGGGCCATCTATTCAAACTACCACAAGGCCTTATTACTATAACTGGGATTACATGGTAAGTGGTTGGTCCTCAGCTTGGTACTACTGGAATGTGAGAGAGCCTTTTAAGAGATGATATTTGGTAGGAGTTCTTCAAGTCATGGGAGGGGCATGTCTATGGAAGGGATGTTGTAACCCTAGTCTGCTCCTTTATCTCTTCATGGCAATGAGGTGAGTGATTAGCTTTATGGTGTGTTCCCACACACCATATGTCATATGATATGTCACCACAAACCCAAAGCAACGCAACCAGCTGAACATGGACCAAAACCTCTACAAGTATAAGCCAAAATAAGCCTTGATTATCTCCAAGGTTTATGACATATGTAATAATCTTAAGTAACTTTTTGCTATTTCTCACAGTAAAATCATTCCTTATATATTTTTAAGGTTTATAGAAAAAGTGAGCAGAAGCAGCCAACTTTCTATATACTATCTCAACTTTCCTTATATTATGAACATCTTGATGAATGCAGTACTTTTATTATGGTTGATAGATTAGTGTTAATACATTATTAAGTAAAATCCACAGTTTGCATCAGAGTACACTCTTTGTAGCAAACCCTATATGGAATTTAATGAGTGTAAGCTATGTACCAACTATGATGGTATCAGATAGAATAGCTTTACTCCCCTGGCACTACCCTGTGCTTCATGCACCCTGCCTTCTCCCCACCACATGCACCTGACAAAAGCTATCGTCACCCTACCTCTTCCTCTTCCAGAACAACATAAGAGTCAGAATCCATCAGTATGTCACCTTCTTGAAGTTTCTTTCACTTGGTGGTATCCATTTAGGGTTTCTTCATATCTTTGGTAGTTTGATTGGTTAGTTTTTATTGCTGAATAATATTCTATTTAGGGGATGGCGTCAAAGTTTTCTTATCCATTCACCTGCTACAAGACTCCTTGGAGCTGAGGAAACAGCTCATTCAGTGAAGTGCTTGCCGCACAAGCATGAGGACCTCAGTTCAGATCACGAGCACCCATAAAAACTGGGGGTGGTGACACATATCTACAGTCTCAGCACTGGAGAGGTTGCTGTCTAACTAGTCTAGCTGAATAGAGACTCTGTCTCCAAAAAAAGAAAAAAAAAGAATAAGGCTGAAGTGATTGGAGAAGACATATGATATTAACTTCTGTCCTAAAAACACACATGTTTACATGTGAGCCCACAAACATACAAACACTCACAGAGACATTTTATACCACATGCACATAAAAACAAGCCAAATTAAAAAAAAAAAAAAAAAGGCTTCCTCATTGCTTCTGAGTTTGGGCAATTATGAGTAAAGCTACCATAGACATTAGTGTGTAGGTTTTTGTAAGAATGTCAGTCTTTCCATTGTTTTTTTTTTTTCTAGTTTATTTTTGGAAAAAGTACAGCCTTTCAGTAATATAGATTTTCCACCTTTCTGTGCTCCACCATCAGTTCCAAGCTTGTTAATTTTATTGAATGCAGACTAAGCAAAGTTAGGCCATACCAGAGTCACCTCACCCTTCTCTGGAGCCCCCAGAGTGTGGACACTTCACTGCCTAGAAATGGCACCGGTTAGCCTAAGAGATGGGAATGAATATGGGAAAGTGTGCACGAGAACTTAACATTTCTCCTCCTACTTACCACAGTTAAGTCAGCTTCACTTCAAGGGGATAAGAAGTATAAATGTATGAGTTACATGGAAGAAGAGGAACCAGGTGAGCACTCAGTAAGATCTTATGATCCTTCATTTTGCAGAGCATAGGACAATGGGGCTTTAAACTTAAGTATAATGTGTAGAAGCAACACTCAGCATCTAGGACTCAATAGTTACTAATCCAAAAGAAAAGCTTAGTTTTTAAGACAAGTTTGTAGGCTTACTGAAAGGAAGATGAGCCCATCTGGTAAGTTACTGCTTGCGTTTGCATTGCTGACATCATAGGACTCAAAAATGAATGAGGGGGCTGGAGAGATGGCTTAGTGGCTAAGGTGTTTGCCTGCAAAGCCTAAGGACCCAGGTTCAGCTTCCCACAACCCAATTAAGCCAGACAAACAAGGTGATGTGTACAAGATGGCACACTTGCCTGGAGTTCAGTTGCAGCAGCTAAGGCTGTGGGGCGCCTCTCTATCTATCTCTCTCTCTCTCTTGCATGCACGTGTGCACACTCGCTCTCATGCTCTCTCTCATAAACCACAATGAATGAGGAACTGGAAAGATGTCTCAGTGGCTAAAAGTGCTTGTTTGCAAAGGCTGCTGGCCTGGGTTCAATTCCCCAGTACCCACATAAAGCCAGATGTACCAAGTATCACATGCATCTGGAGATCATTTGTAGTGACAAAAGACCCTGGCTACCCATTCTCTCTCTTCTTCTCTCTCTCTTTCTCCTTAAAAGAAAATAATTAAAAAATAATGAGGATAAGTTCTTTTCATATAAGCCTAGTTCATCTTGGATTTTGTTATGTTCACTTGTTGATATAGTTGAAATCTCCTATCATTTCCAGAGTGGGATATCCCATTTGAACTGACACATCCTGAAGCAAACTTTAATTCTGAGGACAAGTTTAATTAGAACATTTCAACTCATTTAATTGCCCTTGAATTCTTAAGCAGGTACTTTTTATTTCTCAGTATTTGCTGGCGATTTCGGATTTGCTGGGATTAATTTATGAAAATCCTTTGCTGATGTAGGAACAGCCCCTGAGCTAGGTTGTTGCTCTTTGAGAAACTCCTCTTCCTTTCCAAACTGCTGACTTTGGGAGAGTCAGCTCTGCTTCCTTCTTCCTCACCCACCTTATCTCAGCATCACTGTGGTCCAGAACAAGATGGGATGGGGAGATGGTTTAGTGGGTAAAGTGCTTGCAATGCAAGCATGAAAACCTGAGTTCGGATTCCCCATAACATACATTAAATATTGGGCACAGTGGTGTGTACCTATAATCCCAGTGCTAGGGAAATAGAGATGAGAGGATCCCTAAGGCTGAATCTGAGAGCTCTAGAGTTAACGAGATTCACTGTCTTGAAAAATAATCTGGCAGGGGCTGGAGATATAGCTTAGCGGTTAAGTGCTTGCCTGTGAAACCTAAGGACCCCGGTTCAAGGCTTGATTCCCCAGTACCCATGTAAGTGATGCACAAAGTGGCACATACATCTGGAGTTTGTTTGTAGTAGCTGGAGGCCCTGGCATACCCATTGTCTCTCTCTGTGTCTGTCATTCTCAAATAAATAAAAATAAATATTTTTAAAAAAAAAAAAAAGAAAGAAAAATAGGGTGGTGAGTGATTGAAGAAGACACTTGCCATTGACCTCTGACCTCCACATGTACATGTACACACACACACATGAACATGTGTGCACTCACACATATATGAACATAAATACACACACATACACACATAATAAGAAATATCCCAGATAGTCCCTTCCAGTGCCATTGGAGCCTCAAGAGAAGTCCAAATTGTGTCTCTCTGCTCCTGCTTGGGTCTCCTCTGCAAGAGAATTCCCCCAGGATTATGACTCAAACTTCTCTAGTTCTTGTCTTCCTGGTAAGCCCTTCTAGATGCTTTCCCAGGGTTGTCAATCCCCCAATGCCTGCCTTTAGGGAAAGAGATGGCATAGAGAAGGAGGAGGAACCATTCCCTCTGACTGTGGCCATGAGGAGGAAGATCATAGCAAGAGCTTGTCCCCTCAGGATGACACACACTAGCTGCAGTGTGACATAGAATTCAATAGAAAACAAGACTTTGAAATCAAAAGCCTTGAATATAAGGTCCCTTAAACTTACTTGCATCTGTCTTAGTTTCAGATTCTTAGCCTGAAAATGAGTTGAGTATTTTGCACATCTGAACCATTGTTAGGACTACACATAGGAGTGTTAGCTCACTTTTCTAGAAAGTGTACGTATAATCATCGTGATTCTATATGCGCATGAATATTCTCAAAACATCAGAGAAGTATATGAAGAAAGACTAAAGGTAACTAATAATTCGACCATCAAGACATAAATACATAGCTGAGCAGAGTGCTCAGTGGGAAAGAGCGCATGCTTTGCGAGAATGAAGAGCTCAGCCCCTGTGAGAGAAGCCAGGTTTGGCCACACAAGCTTAAAACCTCAGCACTGAGAGGCTTGGAAATGGGAGGCTGCCTTGGGCTTGTGAGTCAGCTACGATTGCCAAAATAAAAAATATGGTGACTTTCAGGATCCGTGAAAGACCCCTTTCCAAGGAAATAGGTGTAAGAGTGCTAAAAGAAGACGCTGGATTTTCTCCTTTAGTCTCTGCATGTGAGCACACACATTTTTACACGCATGTATATACTACCTATGTGTCCACACACTCCACACATACACTAAAAATTAAAAGGATTAAAAAACACATAGATACTATGGATTCTCTCTGTTACTATAAAATGGTATTAGTTAAAAGTTTTTTGTTTTTTGTTTTTTTTTTTTTTTTTTTTTTTTGGTTTTTCGAGGTAGGGTCTCACTCTGGTCCAGGCTGACCTGGAATTCACTCTGTAGTCTCAGGGTGGCCTCGAACTCATGGTGATCCTCCTACTTCTGCCTCCCGAGTGCTGGGATTAAGGGCGTGTACCACCACGCCCAGCGGTATTAGTATTTTCTTTCAACGTTCTAAGAATTTTGAGTTTGTGTTTTACATTGTCAGGATTATGCTCTATATGTAGCTTGTGTTGTTGTGTGGCAAACTCTAATGTCCAAAGGGGCCTCACAATATTTCTAGGCAGAGTATTATTTTTTTTCCCTTCTACACATTACTGGCCAGATCTTGCTACTGTTTTGATGAATAGAATATGGCAAATGTGACACTGCATGGCCTCTAAGGCTAGGTCATGACAAGGGACACAGCGTACGCTGACACTCTGGCTTAGTCTACTGGCCATGGGAATGCAGCCACCATAATGTAAGAAAGGCTAGGGCTCCATGGCAGCCTGTGTGTGAATGTTCTGACTTACAAGTGAGAGAGCATTCCAAGTGATTCTGCCTTTGAACTGCTTTAGCTGTGGCCAAATTGAGAATAAAGGAAGTGTCTCTGCCAAAGCTACAGATTCCTGAGCAAAGCAAATATTGTCATTTCAATTAAATTCAAAATGCATATTGCTCATTTTAACAACTTTTACACTAACTTAATATGGTGGTGTATCATTCATATCGTATAAATGTCACTATGTTGTTGTATAATTAGCTCTCCAGTCATAGTGTGTGTGTGTGTGTGTGTGTGTGTGTGGTTTGGGGCATTCTGAAACAGATCTTAACCATTAGCTCAGACTTGCCTTAAACCTACAATCCTCCTGTTGTAGTCCCCCACACCCAACTTCTTTTTTCGCGCTTTTTTTTTTGTTTTTTGCTTTTTGTGCTGTCATACATAGTGCTGTTTGCACATACATTTTGATTTTTGCATTTTTGATTATTTTCATGGAATAGATCATTAGAAGACAATTGTAAATAATTTCTATCCTTCATTACATTTAATTAGATTTATCTGGCTCACTAGAATAAAAATGGTCTTAGGTATTATTGTTTGGAATGTTGGTGCCCCAGTGGAGATTTGGTTTTAGTAAAGTAATGAATGTCTTCATGGTCTGTGGTAGACTGAATATTGTTGGTCCTTCAGTGGTGAGCCCACTCCCAATCTGTGGAACCTGTGAATGTTACCATAGATGGTAAAACATAACTTATATATGACATTGAGGTTAAAAGTTTCAGATAAGGCGGGGCTGGAGAGATGGCTTAGCGGTTAAGGCACTTGCCTGCAAAGCCAAAGGACCTCGGTTTGATTCCCCAGGACCCAGGACCCAGATGCACAAGGTGGCACATGCATCTGGAGTTCGTTTGCAGTGGCTGGAGGCCCTGATGTGCCTATTCTCCCTCTTTCTCTCTCTCTATCTCTCTGCCCCTCTCTCAAGTAAATAAATAAATTTTTTTTAAAGTTTCAGATAAGGTGATTATCATGGGTAATTCAAACAGGTACCAAATGCAGCAATGGGTGTTCTAATAAGAGAGAAACAATGGGAAGAATTTACAAAACAGAAGAGGAGAATTGGTATGACTGTGGAAGAGGGAGTTGTGGCTCTCAAGCCACACATAAAGACCATATCATGCCAGCAGCCACTACAGTCCAGAAGATTCAAGGAAAACTTCTTCACTAGAACCTCTGACAGCAACGTGGCCCTACTGACACCTTGATTTTGTCCCAGAGAAACTAGTTTTAGATAGCTGGTCTCCCAGAACATTGCAAGGGTAAACTTCTATTGTTTTAATGCATGGTAAGTTTCTATTGTTTCTCATTGTTGTGATTTGCCCCGGGAATCTAATATATTACATGACTCCACATAAGAAGTAGATGAAATAAAAGGTGGATTTTAATTGTTGCAAATTCTGCCCCTCTCATAGCTTTCTGGAGTAAATACAAGCTCCGGGAAACAGGAACAAGATCTTGTTTTTGTTTCTGTGTGTGTAAGAATTTGCCAAGTGTCAAGTGTTTACTCCCTGTGGAGAATACTAAAGCAAAGGTGAGATTCGTGTACTTGAAGTATTTACAGTCTAAGTTGAGATGCTCATACAAGTGCACACACATACACTTGCATATGCACACACGTGAGCACACACACACATGCAGCCACACACATACACATCTATCAACAGAGCACAGACACCTGTGTTTCCTCAAGGTCCTCCTTGAGATATGCACTGTGATGTATGTAGGAATTCAGAACACATCAACATGAAAGTGGAGTTTGACTGTTCCCCCTTTGGAGATATAATTGCAGGCAGGGAATGGAAAATAACAAGGAGTCGCAGATAATAGAGCCCCAAACATCCTAAAAAAAAAAAAATAGGTTAATCTCACTATGAATCTGAGCATGTCATAAAATATCAGTGTGCACTGCCTTCCCCTTTTCTTCTTTCGTTAAAACTGTCCTTTTATTGTCAAGGTCTAAAAAAAGGCAAGACACAACGAATGAATCTGCAGTGATGTTTGAAAAATATGCCCTGACACATTTGGAACATACCCACTGTTCAAAATCTGCCAGCTAAGAGAAGCTGATTAGAACCTCTGATGGCCCATGGGGAGCCCCACCCAGGTGGCTGTTACCTGCTGCTGTCAGCTCTGCCTGGGGCCAGCATGGAGCTGGAGAATTGCATTGAGTCGCCTCTCTGCTTTGTGTAAATACCAGGCTAGGCTCATCTCAGCTCACTCTTGATACAAACATGAGGGGAAAGGTGTGTTGACAGTGAGGAGACACTCTTTCTCCTCGTGAGCATCAACCTTTACTTGAGTAAGGAAACATTCTTGTTTCTAGTTGAAACATCGCATATGTCTTCATTTGTAATCAGTAAAGTATCCAGTTCATACCTCTGCCCCAAAACTCAGGACCAGTTTCTTGGTATGTAAATTTAAGTTGAAAGACAACTCTCAGGGCTGGAGAGATGGTTTAGCAGTTAGGCGCTTGCCTGTGAAGCCTGAGGACCCGAGTTCAACTCCCCACAACCCATGCAAGCCAGACACACAAGGTCACACATGCGAACAAGGTGGTACACGCATCTGGAGTTTTATTAAAATGGCTAGAGGCTCTGACATGCCAGTTCTCTCTCTCTCTCTCTTTTCTTTTACTCTATCACAAAGAAAAAAAAAACAACTCTTGGATTGGCCCAAACATGGTAGATTTAAAATATTTAATTAATTAATTTATTTATTTATTTATGAGAGAGAGAGAATGGGCATACCAGGCCTCTGGTCACTGCAAATGTGCTCCAGACGCATGCACCACCTTGTGCACCAGGCTTTATGTGGGTACTGGGGAATTGAACTAGATATTTATACCTTCCCCATTTCCTTCTTGAAGATTAAAAAAAAAAACTCCCGGGCATGATGGCGCACGCCTTTAATCCCAGCACTTGGGAGGCAGAAGTAGGAGGATTGCTATGAATTTGAGGCCATCCTGAGACTACATAGTGAATTCCAAGTCAGTTTGGGCTTGAGCCAAGACCCTACCTTGAAAAACCAAAACAACAACAACAAAAAGGCTTTCCAGGCTGGAGAGGTGGCTTAGCGGTTAAAACATGTGCCTGCAAAGCCAGTTCAATTCTCCAGGACCCACATAAGCCAGATGCACAAAGGAGCGCAAGAATCTGAAGTTCATTTGCAGTGGCTGGAGGCCCTGATGCACCCATTCTCTTTCTCTTTCTCTCTCTGCCTCTTTCTCTCTCATAAATAAATAAATAAATAAATAAATAAATAAATAAATAAATAGAATATATTTTTAAAAAGGCTTTCCAGCCACAATGTAGAAGACAGCCATGGGCACTTCTGAGGCCAACGGAGGTGCCCGGGAGGGTAATGGCTGTCCCAGTGAGGGCGCAGAAGAGTAGATAATACAAGGGGAATTGAGGGAAATATTTGGAAGCCTTAAGTGATGGAGTGGACAATAGGGAAAAAGAAAGAAAAAGACACCTACTTTTCCAAACTGATGAAGCGATAAATGTAATAAACTCAATTTCAGAAAATTAATTTGGGTGTGTCTCACCTGCAAAAGGAAATGTTGAGCAAGGAGTTGGATAAAGAAGTAGTTTCAGGAGCCGGGTGTGGTGGCGCATGCCTTTAATCCCAACACTCGGGAGGCAGAGGTAGGAGGATCGCCGAGAGTTCGAAGCTACCCTGAGACTACATAGTGAATTCCAGGTCAGCCTGGACCAGAGTGAGACCCTACCTTGCAAAACCAAAAAAAAAAAAAAAAAAAAAAAGAAGTAGTTTCAGGAGGGAGAGATTTTTGGCCAAAGTCATAGACTTGGGAGCTGTGAGAATGCAATTGCTATTAGAAGCTGTGGAGCCAAAGAGAGTGCTATTCTAGAACCTTATTAGATCAGAAAGAGGTGATCACCCGGGCCAGAGCCCAGAGAAGTATGGGATCGTAAAGCATGAGGTATGAAAAAAAAAAAAAAAAGAATTGGGAGAATGTGTGTCATGGAAACCAGAAGAAATGAGTGTTCAAGGGAGAAGAAGCTCTCAATACACGATACATGTCCTCTTGACCAACGGATGCTTGGAAGAGTTTCTGCTACGTGGTGAGGTTATTTCAGCTATTAGCATAGATGAGACAGTAATCATCTTTATTTTCTCCATTGGGTCTTTCACAATCTAACACAGTTTCAGAAGAATGAATTTCAACTTTAAAGGTATTCAAGTTGGATAAACTATTTCAAATATGAACTTTTGCTGATGCCTACCAAGTCAATAATGGCTATCTCACAGTTTGTACTCCTTCTTTTCAGTCTCAAATACAATGTAAAAACTCCTACTGGGGACATAACGTGACAGAGTTAAAGTAATTTCTGTCTCCTTGCCTTTGCAATTTCTGTGCTGTGATTCTTTACTCTGAATCCATTGATTAAACCTGGGGTGTTTCTTGCTGGGGTTGGGACTGTGTAGCACAGCTTTGGAGACAAACTGACTAGCATCAGTTTGAATGACTGTGAGTCATCATTCACTTTCTCCTGCAAAAGAGATGGCTGGGTGAGAGAAAAACTGGGACGATGTACAGCACGATTGCATGCAGCTGAGACCCTATGTGTCTAGGACAGGTGAAAGCTCCTGGTATATCTGAAAATACCTGAGATTAACATTCAGCTATGTGTTAGGTTTACAAAAGGATTCATAAAATGTGCTTATTGGAAATTTGCATACATAGACACGGAGAATATGACATGTACCAGGTAGTATAATATCATTAAAGGAAAGTATAAGCATGATGTTGGTCAACAAAAGAATTCAGGGGAGAAGTTTTTATGCTAAAATGGTTCAGAATTACTGACACATTGTCATCATAAAAAGCTGACCAGCGCTGGAGAGATGGCTTAGCAGTTAAGGTGCCTGCCTGCGAAGCCTAAGAATGCCTGTTCGAATCTCCAGGTCCCATGTTTAGCCAGATGCAAAAAGTGACACAAGCGTGCAATGTCACACATGTGCACAAGGGGCTGCGCATGTCTGGAATTCATTCACAGTGGCTGAGAGGCCCTGGCGCGCCCATCCTCTATCTGTTTCTCTCTCTGTCTCTCTCAAATTAAAAAAAAAAAAAAAAAAAAAAAAAAAAAGCTGACCAATGGCGTAGTTGCTGGTTCAGTGGATAAAGCCCTTGCCATGCAAACATGAGGACCCAAGTTTTGATCCCAAGCAAGCACAGAAAAGCTGGGTATTGTGGCGCATGCCTGTAATTCCAATGCTGGGGAGATGAGGCAGGAGGATCCTAGGGCTGGCTGGCTTCTCCAGCTATTCTAGCCTAATTAAATTAATAGTAAGCTTCAGGTTCAGTGAGAGACCCTGACTCAAAAAATAACCTGGAGAGTGTCGAAGGAGACATGGATCCATGTCAACCTCTGGCTTCCACACACATATGCACACATGTGCATGTGCATGTACACACATACATGAACCCATACTCATACAAACATATACATAGACACATACAACATACACACACAATAAAGAGCTGATATCAAAATAGAAGAAAGACTAGTTAGAAAGACAAAGGGATTCAATGGAGGGGAGATTTGGAAGGTGATAGGAGAAGATTATGTTCATTCTGTATATGTATATATTGAAGGTGTCAATTGATACATTTTTCAAAAAGTAATGTGAGATTCTATGTGTACAGGCACAAGAGCTAAGTGGGTTGGTGGCAATGTGATGACAAGCCAAAGTCACTGGTGAGGCTGGTCATAGCTTCAGGTGATTTTCTACATCTGAAAAGTATTATACTACCGTAATAATACTCCAAATAAAACGAATGTGGTCCCAGCCCCAGACCTTCGGGCTCTACCTAGCTCACTTCTGTTGGGATTTCCCAGGCTCTCTGGCTCGCTTTCTCCCACACCAGAATGGACAGGCGAGACAGGCATCTGACTTCTGTAGGTGAAAGGGCCGAGTTTCTGCAAGAGCAGTTTTGTTAGCCCAATCTAGAAAATCAGTTGAGCAAAGCAGGAGTTATTGTTGCTCTAATCTTTCCTTCCTGCCCGGCAGAGGCTCCACAGGATTTTCAAAATGAATGATTCAGAGATGTCTAAGTATTTACATTTGTTTGGGAAAGACTGAGCTTTCAGGATGTAATTTGATGCATACCTTTGCCCCCAATGCCTCAGCCTCTCTTTTCTTGTGCTTTGTTACATGTTCAGTGACATGGGGCACTTGACACTCTAAATAGCTCTAAGCAAGTCATTGTGGGCTCCAAAGTCAATCATTTGCCTGAGGTCAGAAAGCAAAACTGGGTTGTGACTTTATTTCCTAATGCTTCATGCTGAGAGGTTTCCGCCCCCTTCCCCTCACCACTTTCCTGGTGAAAATGGGACATCTGTGTGTTTCAAGCACATTCTATGTGAACTTAGACACTTTTCTGGATAATGGAGCTGCTTTAGGCGGGTGTAAACCTGTGCTATTTATTCAGAAAATTTCTTTTCCAACTGTGGAATGGAGCTCTAAGCCTCCTTGTGCTGATTTACTCAGACTCCAGCAGAACTCATTTAAATATTTGCAGTGTGAGCTTCTCTCCACTGAGTCCCACGGAATGAGTAGTTCAATAAATTCCAAAAGATCAATTTCTGTGATGGAACAGTAACACTCATTATGTTTAAAGTATGGCACCTTTATGGTTTGCAAATATTAGAAAATTGTGATCATAATATGTAGCTGGTGGCTACTCTGACTATACCCTTTGGGTAAATGAGTATTTTCCTGGAAAATAAAGCAGTGTTTAGCAGCTGTCCATCTGCAGTAAAAGATACACTTAGTGGAGCAGACATGAACTTGTTCTTGTCTAATTTCCCCCATGAGTTTTTTGACACTGTATAAGCCCTCATCTTTAATTGTAGCTTATCCAAATCTTGTACACATTTTTGTTGTGGTTGTTTTTTTTTTTTTTTCTTAACTTACAAGCAACTCAGCTGGAGTTGTACACAGCCAGGTTGGGAGGACAAGAAGAGGATCTTGTTATGGTGTGATGAGTTTGGGAAGAGGTGGGTATTAATGCGAGATGAACCTTCAAAATATATTGATGTAATAGAGATCGTATCTTCAGTCCTGTCTTGGCCATTAAGGCCACCACATCACCTTAAAGAAATCAATTCATATCTCTAGGCAATGGTTTCCTGATTCTTATAATGAAAACATTGGATTAGATCAATAGCATTCAACTATATCCCTAAAAGCCATAGTATCTTTCAGGAACTATTAGGTGACACATGGTTTGTCTTCCGTATGCCTATTCTGTGCTTTAGGTTTTCTTAGGGACTGGTATAGAACGTTGTCATAGTTTTTACTTTACTACACAACTGATAGATTTGATTTGAATTTTGTCAACCAACCCCCACTCTCAACCTCATGTCATTTTTATTTTTTAACCTCATGTCATTTGATCCCTCCTATCTGTGGATGTAAAATACAGCTTTACCCTCAAAGACAGTAAGAGTTAATTTAATGCATGACTACCACCTGGGAACATGGGTTCAGCTTCCCTGAATAACCCGTTTCAATGTGGAAGTCGTTCTATAGAATTTAAGTCATAGAACAAAAGAAAGTCATAAATCAAGGCATTGTTTCAGTTATATTGGTATAAACATTGGGTTGGTGGGTTATGGCAAACTCTGTTACAGGTTTTAGATGTGATCTGATGACATTATTAGTTTTGGAGTTGGTAGAACCTATTGGTGTATTAAATATATTCTAGAAGTTTCACTTGATAGTTGAAAGGATGTCAGGCCACAAGCAGCCTTGGGGAACCTTTAGCACCTTTAGCTTTTTAAAATTTTTATTTATTCATTTATTAGAGACAGAGAGAGAGGGAAAGAGAGAGAGGGAGAATGGGTGTGCCAGGGCCTCTAGCCATTGCAAACAAACTCCAGACACATGTGCCCCCTTGTGCATCTAGCTTACATGGGACCTGGAGAATCAAACCGGGGTCCTTAGGCTTCTCAGGCATGTGCCTTAACCGCTAAGCCGTCTCTCCAGCCCACGTGTGGCTCCCCCCCCCACCCACCGGGGACGTTCAGTTCATGACTCTGAAAACAAACTCAAGACCCACCTTTGAGCCGGGCTTGGTGGTGCACGCCTTTAATCCCAGCCCTTGGGAGGCAGAAGTAGGAGGATTGCCATGAGTTCGAGGTTCGAGGCCACCCTGAGAATACATTGTGAGTTCCAAGTCAGCCTGGGCTAAAGTGAAACCCTACCTTGAAAAAACAAAACAAAACAAACAAACAAACCAAAAACCCACCTTTGACAATACAATTACTAGCTATCAGTTTATACAAATCGTTTACTTTCTCTGAACCTTAGTGAAACAAATGCTTCCTCTTCTCCCTTATATTGTTTGTTTTTTCTTTGTGTTATTCTTGGCTGAATAAGGAGATTGCAAAATTCCTGGGTGAAATGAGTTGTGTATTAATGACTTTATAGTTGCTGTGTGTCAAAATGCCTAACAAAAGCAACTTAAGGAAGGAAAGGTTTATTTTTGCTCTGTGTTTGAGGGTACAGTCTGTTGCGGTGAGAAAGGCACGAAGGCAGGAACTTGATTCATCACATTTTGCCTGCAGTCAAGAAACAGAGAGAGGGGCTTGAAAGATAGCTTAGCAGTTAAGGCGCTTGCATGCAAAGCCCAAGGACCCAGGTTCTACTCCCCAGTACCCATGTAAACCAGATGCACAAGGTGGTGCATGCATCTGGAGTTCGTTTGCTGTGGCTTGAGACCCTGGTACCCATACTCTCTCCCTCTACCTATCTGCCTCTCTCTCTCTCTCTCTTCCTCAAATGAATAAAATTAATCTTAAAAATTAAAGAAAAAAAGAAAGAGAAATGCATAACAGTCCTAAACTTTCTTTCTCCTTTTGATTCAGTCCAGGACCCTGGGCCCATAATCTGATGCTTCCCACCTTGACGGTGTGTCTTTTCACCTCAGTTTTCTCTGGAAGGCCCCTCACAGCCATGCCTAGAGATTTGTTTCCTAAAGCATTCTAATTCCAGTTGAGATTAACCTGAAGGAGTCAAAGTGGAAGAAGAGGAAGCCATACATGGTATTACTGCTGTGTTCACCTGTGGGCATCAGATTCCACTTCCTCAGCCTTTGACAACAGACTCACATCAGCAAGTCTTTAGAGCTTCTAGGCCACCTGCATATTGGTCCCTCAAGTTCCTTACAGGATTATGCAGGGAACTCCTACAGTGTTCCTGTCTCCACCCTTTCCTTTCCCCTGTGACCCATATGCTAATCCCCTGGGACATTCTGGCACTCCTTACAAATAATTCTGTTTGAGGCTTTCAAATGCTTATTTGTGATGGTTAATCTTGACTAGAAGTGGAAAGTCTAGGCTTCCACTAGAATCAGCAGCTATGGGGCCGGGCTGCCTCTCTTGAGTACAGCAGCAATAATAGGACCACTCATTTTCTAGTCCCATGAGCCAATCAAAAAATAACCCTTTATAATTACATAATTATATGTGCATACATACAGGCAGTCTGCTGGTCCTACCTTTTAGAGAATGCTGACTAATACAGTGAGCATTTTCTTCCTTTCTTTGAATATATTTTTTAAGACAGAGAAAATATTTTTTTAATGCATTTGAGCAGACATTATCAAGCCCTATCACTTTAGTACAGTGTATACACATAAAGGACAAAGCAAAATCACTAAAAATAAAATTATAGTTTGTTTTGGCTTGAGATAGGGTTTTACGTAGGCCAGGCTGACATCAAAATCACTATATAGTCAAGAATGACCAGGTACGTCCTTAAGCTTCACAGGCGAGCACTTTAACCACTAAGCCATCTCTCCAGCCTGAAATTGAATGAAATTTTAATATTCAGATTTTGTAGTGTGAAGATGAACTGTAAGAACCAACTGTGTGAATGAAGTAGGAGAATGAAGTCCGGAATGAGCTATAGGAAAGAACTGCAGGTAGGTTTCTTGTGGACCTTACAAATAGCTTTTCTGGAAATTATTGCTGCGAGATGCTAAATTTCTTACTCGTAACTTGTGGTAAAGTCAATCTCACAACTATGCCACCCACCTGCTGCATGAAGGGCTGGAGAGATGGCTTAGTGGTTAAGGCGCATTCCTGTGAAGCCTAAGAACCCAGGTTCGATTCTCCAGGTCCCATATAGGCCAGATGCACATGGTGGCTCATGCATCTGGAGTTCATTTGCAGAGGCTAGAGGCCCTGGTGTGCCCATTCTCTCTCTCTTCTAATAAATAAATAAAAATAAAATCTTTTAAAAAAGAACATGCATTCAGAGGAACACACAGCCACAGTAACATCAGAAAGGTGGTGACAACAGATGCAGCATGCTTAGTAATGGCTTAAACTAAACTCTTCAGTTTCAGTTTCCTCAGGCTGCTGCTAGAGGCAGCTAGTTCACTCCTGTGCTAGTTATACCAGGAGTCAGCTCTACCATTTCTCAGGATCTGGTCTTAGAAGGAGTTTGCCCGCTTCTGGATAGGAAAGTTCCAGAAATTTGTCTTCTCTCAATTCAGGGCTGTATGGCAGAAATAAGGCACTATAGAACATTTTATTGAACATGATAATCTTACATTGAAGGTAATGCCTTATATCAAAATAAATGTTTTTATTTATTTTTTTAAAAGAATTTATCTCATCCTATCCATTGACTGATTGATTGGAGGGAAAGAGAAAGAGAGTTAATGGTAGCACCAGGGTCTTCAGCCACTGCAAACAAACTCCACACACAGGTGCCACGTTGTACATATACCTTATGTAGGTACTGGGGAATCAAAGCTGGGTACTTGGGCTTCATAGGCAAGTGCCCTTTACTGCTGAGACATCTCCTGAACCCTTATTATCCACTTTTTTTTTTTTTTTTTCTAGAGGTAGGGTCTTGCTCTAGCTTAGGCTGACCTGGAATTTACTATGTAGTCTCAGGGTGACCTCAAACTCACTGTGATCCTCCTGCCTCTGCCTCCCGAGTGCTGGGATTAATGGCATAGAGCAGCACTCCTGGTTTTTATTATCTATTTTTAATCCTATGAGAGCTACCTCACATGCAGTTTGAGGGACTTTGCACACATGAGATCCATCTATTAAGTAATACTAGTTTATACATACAGTAGTATGAAATGTGCATCCAGTTCATTTTTCCAAAACTAATTCTACTGAATTTAAATTTTCTTTAATCAGTATCATTTGTTGGAGGGGAGACAAACAATGGAGGAAACAGGCAGAATTCAAGTGAATACTTTAAGGTTTGACATAGCTGTCAAAAAGTAGGTTGCAGTCATTTGGATTTGACTGAGAAAATTTTCAGAACAAGTTTAAAGATTTCATCCCATCTTATAGTTGATTGTTTGAATTCCCAAGATAATGATCCCATTGGGTGTTGTATATATACATGCTAAAGTCCAATATTAGTTAATCAAATTACATGGGCTGCTACCCAGTATAGGTACTGGTGAGATAAGGGTGCTAAAGATAATGCATACATACACAGCATTTGAGTTTTCCACTGGTTGGCTGGCGGGGGGGGGGGGTGACTACAGATATCAGGACAATGATGACATAGCACATTTCTTATGTGTGTAAAAAATGTTCTGCTTTGGATCTTAAATGCACCCTCAAGACTCATATGATAAATGATTGCTCACCAGCCTGTGGCATTATTAGAAGGTGTGCATCCTTCAGGAGGTGGGGCTTAGGCGAAGGAATTTAGTACATTGAAGGCATACCTTTGAAGGGGATTTTGGGACCAAGAATGGTTCCTTCCTCTTTCTCATTTGGCTTCTTCTCTACCATGAACTAAGAGCTCTACTGCATTCCCACACCATGTTTTCTGCTTCACTACCAGGCCAGAGTGACAGGGCCAAGCAACTGTGGGCTGAACCTTTAAGCCATGAACCAAAATAAATATTTCTTTCTCTTTTTATTTTAAGTATCTTATTTTTATTTTATTAGTTTATTTGATAAATAAACGGAGAAAAAGAGAGAGAAAGAAGGAGCATTCTAGGGCCATTAGCTATTGCAATCAAACTCTAGACACATCGGTCACCATGTGCATATGGCTTTCGTGGGTACTGGGAAATTGAGCCTGGGTCGTTAGGCTTCTGAGGCAAGGGCCTTAGCCACTAAGCCATCTCTCCAGCCTGATATTTATTTATTTTTATTTATTTATTTTATTTCTGTTTTTGGTTTTTCGAGGTAGGGTCTCACTCTAGTTCAGGCTGACCTGGAGGTCACTCTGTATTCTCAGGGTGGCCTCGAACTCACGGCGATCCTCCTATCTCTGCCTCCCGAGTGCTGGGATTAAAGGTGTGCACCACCACGCCCGGCGTATTTATTTTTTTTCAAGTTGAGTACTCCAGGTATTTTGTTACAGAAATGGAAGTTTGACCAACTCCATGAATTAAGTAAAAACTATGGGAGAAGTAAAGATTTTTTAAATGCTATTTATTTATTTATTTATTTATTTATTTATTTATTTTTGGTTTTTTGAGGTAGGGTCTCACTCTAGCCCAGGCTGTCCTGGAATTCACTATGTAGTCTCAGGGTGGCCTTGAACTCACGGCGGTCCTCCTACCTCTGCCTCCAGAGTGCTGGGATTAAAGGCGCGCACCACCACGCCCAGCTTTTTTATGCTTTTTAAATTAAACCTATGAGAAGAAATTGAGATTATTATTGGATCTTTCCCTTGAAATCTATAAATTATAAATTAAATACTTCTGGCTATTTCTCTGTTTACTGATCCAGATGTGAAGCTTCTTTTACTTTTGGGTTTTTTTTTCCACTTAAATAATTTTATATTTATGAATGTTAAAAACTGAGGTTGTGGGCTATGGAGATTGTTCAACAGATAAAGTTATTGCCATGCAAGCATGAGTTTCTGAGTACAGAACCACAGACCCCACGTGCAAAGCCAGGTGCTATGGTAGGGTTCTGTAAATCAGCAGTTTAAATGGGAAGTAGAGACAGGAAAATTTCTCTAGAAGCTCTTGGACCAGCTAGCTTGGTAAATGGAGGGCTTACCAGTGCAAGACACCCTATTTCAAACAAGGTGGAAGGTGACGATGGACACCAGAAGTTGTCTTCTGACCGCCACATTTATGCTGTGGCACGTGTGGAAGTCAAGCACACACAAGATAGAAAAATCACCAACTAGGGGCTGGAGAGATGGCTTAGTAGTTAAGGTACTTGACTGTGAAGCCTAAGGACCCAGGTTTGATTTCCCCAATACCCACATAAGCCAGATGCATAAGGTTGTGCTTGTATCTAGAGTTCATTTGCAGTGGCTAGAGTCCATAGTGTGCTCTCTCTCTCTCTCTCTTTCTCTCTATTCCTCTTTCTCTTTCCCTCTCAAATAAATAAATAAAAATAAAATACTGTTTTTAAAAAATCACCAACTACATGCTAAGCTCAGTAATCAATGGTATCAATGATAAATATGAGTCCTTTTCTCAGAAATACTTCTTTGTGATGTGTGTGTGTGTGTGTGTGTGTTTACTATGTGTGGTGTATTGTGTTCTGTGATATAGATAGGTAGATAGATGATAGATAGATGATAGATAGATAGATAGATAGATAGATATACAGATAGATGATAGATAGAAAGATAGATAGATAGATAGATAGATAGATAGATAGATAGATAGATAGATATACAGATAGATGATAGATAGAAAGATAGATAGATAGATAGATAGATAGATAGATAGATAGATAGATAGATAGATAGATAGATGACAGATATGCAGGTGTGATTTGCAGATGTGTGTACCCCAATTGCATATGTGTGGAGACCAAAGGAGACCCCTGGGTGTTCTCCTCTCCTCTCACTGAACCTGGAGCTTCCATTTCTTTGGTCAGATTGGCTGACGAGTGAGCCCTAGCAACTCTCCTATCTCTGCCCCTTCCTACCCCACATTGGCACAGGGGTTATGAGCATGCATGGCCATGCGCATCTAATTCACATGGACACCAGGAGTCCAATTCAAATGCTCTCAAACCCTCATTCTTGTGCAGCAAGAGATCTTATTCACCAAAACCTTTTCCTTGGCCTCACAAACTTTCTTTTTCTATATCAGAATGTCCATGTAGTTTATAGAAATGTCCACACAGGTTGCAATGAGCTAGAAGATCAGAGTCATGATCTGGAATAAATGCCTGTAGCTTCCCGATGATGAAACTTACGTACAGAGTAGTTCAGTGCCTTAGCCTGTCATGCAGGAGGAGAGCCAGGGAGAAAATCCAGGCTTTAAACTTCTGTACTTTAAACTCCACCAGAGGTGCAGTTGCTTGGGAAGAGAAGGAGGGGCAGGTGCTCTTAAGTTAATTAGCTAATCTTCCAGTAGCACCGATACAATTTTAAAGATTAAATCAAGGGAACATATGCAAACCTAAGTGTATTTTGGAGCTGACCCACCTTATTTTGAGAACCTGTCTCGATGGCTATAAATAATGTGCTTCCTGATCAGACTTGTTTCCTTCCTACAGAATTGTCCTCACCCTCTCTCAGAGGCAAAGATTTTGTTTTTCTACAATCTGGATGTTACTGTGATGCTAAAGTGGTCCCCATTGTGGAAAAATCCCACTCTCTCTTTCCCACTACTTGAAAGGAACAAATTAAGTAGTATGTGTTTCTGTCATTTCACCATCTTGTTGAGAAGCCAGTCAGCACACCCAAAAAGAGTGGGTGTGACCCTAGACCCAGGAGAGAGGCTGCCTTCAGACTTTACAGCTTGGCTTTCCACTTCCTAGTTGTGTGAATTTGAATCAGTGACTTGGCCTTTCTGAGCCTGACTTATGTTGCATTAAAAATGGATCATCAGGGCTGGAGAGATGGCTTACTGGTTAAGGCGCCTGCCTGCTAAGCCGAAGAACCCGGTTCCAATCTCCAGGTCCCACGTTTAGCCAGATGCAAAGTGATGCAGGGCGCAATGCCACAATTGCCCACAAGGGGGCGCACACATCTGGATTTCGTTCACAGTAGCTGAGACTGCTGGCATGCCCATTCTCTGTCTCTTTCTCCCTCTCTGCCTGTCTCCCTCTGTGTCTCTCTCCCAAAATAAATAAAATAATTTAAAAAAATGGATTATCAGAGTGAGACCCTGCCTCGAAAAACAAAAAACAAAAACAAACAAAAATGGATCATCAGAGCCAGGTGTGGTGGTGCATGCCTTTAATCATAGCACTCAGGAGGCAGAGGAAGGAAGATTGCTATGAGTTCGAGTCCACCCTGAGAATACAGTATGAATTCCAGGTCAGCCTGGGCTAGAGTGAGGCCCTACCTCGAAAAACCAAAAAAAATAAATAAATAATAAAAAGGATCATCATTGTAAAGATTGTGTTTCTATACTCAATATCAAACATGAAGTCAGACCAAATAATTGCTATTCTTAGACAATTCAACAGGGTTGCTCAGTACAGATTTTGATTAGCGAGGCATCTTTGTGCTGTATGAGTGTGCATGAGTGTTTCTCTGTCTCTATGGGACACTGACAGAGCCAGTCTTTGAGGCAAAACAAGATCCTACAGAATAGACATTCTCCAGTGTATGATTTTCTTCACCCAGTCTCACCCTCTCCTATTTCCATGAGGGACGTCTTACCAAACAAACATTACTGTGTAGGAGTTCCTGTCTCCCACAAGTCTGAGGGCCTTATTGCAGAGTTTCATCTTTCCTTTTCCACACAATAAGAGGCTCAACATTTGGTATTATCTGAGATGTAATGATGGATCTCTTATCCATGTGATTATCAAAGAGGAAGTACACATCCAGGCCCCCAATGTTATACATTATATTAAGCAGGGCCCCTACCTATGTGTCCATGTTCTGTAATGAGTTAATTTTCTGTTGCTATTACAGTCCATCATGAAGGTCTTGTAGCAAGGACCATTAACTCCATTTCTATCATCCCTCCCCCTTCTGCCAAGGACCACTTCAAATACATCACAAACTTTCTGTTACAGGGATTTCTTTGCACTGTTTGATAAAACTTACCACTTTCTTATTCCTGTAACTCTGTATCTCCATTTACTTAAGTAATGTCAAAACTTTCTGGGAAAGGAATACCTAGAACTGAGAGTTAGGGCATTTTCAAACCATCGCCAATAAGACACCATTGGTCTCCTCGATATTTTACATTAACTCTGCTTGGAACGTTTTGTATTGTACTTCACATTGATTTATGAAAATTAAACAACCTTAGAGAAATTGGAAAAACATGCCACCATTGCCATTGTAGATACAAATGACAACCTGGATCCAGGCGTGGTGGTTCACACCTTTGATCCCAGCACTCGGGAGGCAGAGGTAGGAGGATTGCCATGAGTTTGAGGCCACCCTGAGACTACATAGTGACTTCCAGGCCAGCCTAGGCTAGAGGAAGACCCTACCTTGAAAAGCAAAAACAAAAGACAACCTGGGCTAAAGGATATAGCACTTGATTTGTACACACATGGTCCTGGTTTACTCCCCAGCATTTCCAGAAGTAGCAGCAGCAGCAACAAAAAATAAATAAATAAATAAAAAATAAAATAAGCTGGGCGTGGTGGCACACACCTTTAATCCTAGCACTTGGGAGGCAGAGGTAGGAGGATCACCATGAGTTAAAGGCCACCCTGAGACTACATAGTTAATTCCAGGTCAGCCTGGACCAGAATGAAACACAACCTCGAAAAAAACAAAACAAAACAAAACAAAACAAAACAAAAAAAAAACCTGTGAATATTTGGTTAAAATTTGTAAAATACCAATAATAATGATCTGAAGATAATTTCAAAGCATGCATCTGTGAAATAGCAATGAGTACTCAAAACTTTATATAATTCTTTAATTTTTATGTTTCAGTGAAAAATCATCTCACTATTCTTTGCCTAAATGAATATTTTGAGCTCATAATATTGCCTTCCATTGATTAATACCATTTTCTCTTTTGGTTAGAAAGGCTTCTTTTAACAGGTAGCAGTGAATAGTAGGGAGACTCAGGACTCATCAATATGACAGGAAGAGAAATCCCTGTGCCCAGAGCTGGACAAGTCATCTCTATCACACCTGCCAGGACTCAGAGAAGGTGGCAGAGGAAGAGGAAGAAAGAACACAAGCACTGCTCTCACTGCTAACCAGAGAACTGTCTTTATGGAGATGGTGGTAGACCTCAAGGACACTCAAAACTCACCAAAGCTATGAAGGGATCAACACAGAAGGAGACATCTCTGTCACATTCACCAAGGCTCAGGGAACATTGTGCAAGAGGTGGAGTAAGGAATGGAAGAGCCACAGGGTGGAAAGGAGTACTTTGGAGAAACTCTTCCCAGCATGAACTGACTGCTGCATATATGACCACAGTGTTTACTATAGCTCCACAAGACCTGCACTGTTCTGAGCCCATCAACCTTTTGACTTGGAGGACAGAAGAGGACAAAGGGAAGGAGACCACAGAAGACTAAGGATGGCTTGACAAGAGGAGGTGCTCAGTGGAATAGAGATGGAGGAGGAGGGAGAAAAGAAACTAATTATTAAATGCTCATGTGCTGAAATTCTCAATAAAAATGTTAAAACTAGAAAAACAGCCGTGGTTAAAGTTGCTAAAGTAAATAGTATTTATGTGGACTACAATTGTCTAGCATTTCTTTCAAGTCTACCCTTTTCCATGGCACTTATTTGGACCATCTGACAAGAGTCAAGTTACTTTTGGAAATGTCTGTGTATTATGAGACAATACACAAGTGAAATGACTTGTGATTTTTCTTTTCTGAATTTAGTGTGTGTCAGTCTACATGGGTTTAAGAGAAAACTAGTTTTTTTAAAAGACATTACAGTTATTTGTGTTCATTCATTCATGAAAGATTCATTTGAGCACTATTTATTTATTTATTTGAGAGAGAGAGAGAGAGAGAGAGAGAGAGAATGGGCATGCCAGGGCCTCTGGCTACTGAAAACGAACTCCAGATGCATTCATCCCCTTGTGCATCTGGCTTATGTGGGTCCTGGAGAGTCAAAGCGGGGTCCTTTGGCATTGCAGGCAAATGCCTTAACTGCTAAGCGATCTCTCCAGCCCTGAAAAGTAGTTTTTACATATCAAGATACATTCCTCATCTAAGAGGATTTTTTTAGTCTGGAGTTTATATCACAATGCATTCTATCTCTCTTGCACATGCACACATGGCCTCATGATCCCAGACTGGCCTTGAATTCACGATGTAGCCAAGAATGTTCTTGAACTTCTGATCCTCCTGCCCCCAAACCCCAAGTGCTGGAATGAAAGATGTGTGCCACCACACCTGTTTATACCAGAATGCATAGACTGAACATTTGCAAATTCTCAATGACTGTGTTAGGGCTTAACTCTCTAGTAAAGGCTGGAATGGAAGATTTTGGGGCTTTTCCAAATGAACTTCAGCTGATCCACTGATAAAAGAGCTTGGAGAATGTTAAAAACTTGTGATAATCTAGTTGGGAAAGATCTAATAACCTTCCTTAGTGTCAGAAAACTGGGAATCCTTGGCATTGGCAGAATGTGACATATATTATAAAATAATAGACTAATAGAAAAATAGCTAGAATACGCTTCACAGAGGTGGTGCATTCTTGGCAGAAAATGACATTTGGCATCAATCTCAAAGACATAAGAGAATAATTGGAAGCATGGCCCTTTCAAATTAATATGTTTTTCTAAGATATATTTTTAAACATTGATTTAGAAACTGTAGAGCTTATTCTTCTAATATGTTAACATTCAGCACACTTTAAAAAAGTTATACTTTTCTATTGACATTTAGCTTAATGAATACCTGTATTCATGACCCCTAAAAGGGTAAAAGACTCTCACTTTTAATTTCTTCCTTTTCACTGACTTTTTCACTCTCACAGTACGTTTATGTAGAACTTTTTATTCCGGGGTTTTGTACTGTCCATCAACAATGAATAGACCCTTCTTCAAGGGTTTAACCAACTGTGAATTACAAATGTTTGAGAAAAACTATAGTACTTTTTTTCTGAAATTATTTTCTAAATAATACTCTATGACAATTGTGTGATTATAAATTATCTAGAGATTTTTTAGTTTTTAGTTTTTAGTTTTTCGAGATAGGGTCTCACTCTAGCCCAGGCTGACCTAAAATTCGCTATGTAGTCTCAGGCTGGCCTTGAACTCATGGTGATCCTCCTACCTCTGCCTCCCAAGTGCTGGGATTAAAGGCGAGTGCCACCACACCCACCTTTAGAGATGATTTTAAGTAAATTTATTATGACTCTTGAGTAGATTCAGATTTTGGTTTCCACAGTGGGTCTGGGTGCCCATCCCCACACGATACTAAGGAGTGACTATTGTTTTAGTTGCTTGTTTCTATGACTAAACACCTGATAAGAGTTGGCTTAAGAAGGGTTTATCTTGGCTCACAGTTTGAAGAGATACAGTCCTTCATGGATAGGAAGGCCTGGTGGCAGGTGATCCCATGGTGGGAGGAGTGTGCTCTTGGGACTTGTCACCTCCTCACATACTGACAGAACAGGAAGCAGAGAGTGGACAGGAAGTGGGACTGGGGTATAAAACCCCAGGGCACACCCTGTCCCCCAGGGATCTACTTCCTCCAGTGTGGAGCCACCTTCTAAAGTTTCTACAACCTTCCAAAACAGTTCCACCAGATGAGAATCAAGTGTTCAAGGACATTTCACATTCAAATCACATCAGTTGTGTTTATGTGTTACCATGAATTTGATTAGTATTCTTTTTATAGGTCAACATGATGGCCCTTTGAATTCATTACCTGTTTATGACCATTTATCTTCCAGAAATTCGTTTGGAGATTGCATAGCTTGATAGTGTTGTGAGATTCTGCTTGCCCAACTATGTATTTACATTCCATTGCACATGAATGCCAGCTTAGGGGAAGCATAGGATTATAGACATAAAATCACCTCTTAATTCAGAAGAAACCAATTACCTTCTAGTATTGAGAGCCAAGCTTTCATCAAAGCTGAGGGTTTTTTCTTTATAATTATGTAATTATACATTTCACTATATTTTATCTTTTTCTGGATTCTTATGGTCTGGATTTTAGAAATTCTTGGTGTAGTCTTTTTTTTATTTAACTGCTTTGTTCATATGTTCTGCTCCATGTTTCAGCTTAACCTTTCAACCTAGTAACTCAATGAATAGCATGAATTCCTGCTATTGCCGAGGTATCAACATTTCCATGTTCATAAAAAAAAAAAAATCACATTCTTGTGCATGATAGTATATTCTCTCTGTATGTCTCAGATTCTACAAAAACATGTGGTTAATTGATTCTATTGTTATAGATCCAAAATATATTGTTATTTTATGTGATTTGAAGTAAGAGTGAAGATATAAATATGCATTCAGTCTATTCTATTTCAAAAACCATACTTATGAGCAGAATTTACAAAAGTAAAATTGGTTTTCCCCCAGGGGAAACATTTTAATTCAAGTTTGTTTAGCTGCCACTCCTGGACTTTATAAATATAGGTATGGTAAATCATATACTACAACAATCTTGGACCACAGATATTTTCTTATATCTTACTGTGAGACAATAAGGTGACGAGAAGGTGCCTCCAATTCTTCTCTTGACCTTATACCCTGCTATTTTGAGATGTTTTTTCCTAGCAATGTTCTCATTATAATAAAATTTTACCACAATAAAAGCAAAATCTCCTTTCAGTTTATCGTAATTGGTTGAGATATTAATTTTTAATGAAGTTCTCATGAGGACAAGGATACATCCTTTGGGATCATGTAGTGTTTTTATCCTTAGAGAAGATGAAGTCATTTTGAATATAGAACATCCCTTCCCATGCTTAATGGGATCATTGACCAATAACTTTCTATCAGTGACCTGACTTGACTTCAATGCTGAGTTGTCTGAAATATATGCAAGACTGTGACATTCAATTACAACACAGTTTTCAGAAATAGCATCATTACATGTTAGCCACTGGATCATGGACTTCTGGAAGGGGATATGGTCTAATTTCAACAATGCAGCCTTCTTTTTTTAAAACCAGTTACAGAGATAGCACAGAAATTCTGTGTTGCTTTATGTGGCTAAAATATTAGACTAGTGATTGTGAAGCCATTGCAGATCATGACAAAGAAAGGCTAAGTATTAACTCCACAGGGTCCTCTTTTCCTTCTCTCCCTCCCCTTACAGTTTTCTTGAAAACTATACCACAGAGGTTGTGAATTAACATGCTGCCTGCCCCTCCATATTTTTACCATTAAAATGTCCCATTTTCGAAGATCCAGAGGGGGACTAGAAGATTGCAAATTATAAAGCCACTTAAGGAATCCTTATAGTTTTAATTTGACTAGATTCTTCTACTTCCTTTTCTAATAAACAAAATTGAATTAATACTTTCTTATTTATACTGGGATGAGCCTATATTAGACAGGTATAAATATTGTGGGCTTAGTCATTGATTCACTAGTAATGGATTTTAAAATATTAATGATAGAGATGAATCCACAAATAATATTTTATTTTCTATAGCAAAACTGACCTTTTCTTTCACAGCCAGTTCCATCAGAATGTGCCTTTTCTGTTGCCACATTAGCTATTTAATGCAGTTAATGTTCCTTCATAGAGTGGGGGTAGTGGTTCTTATTCTATATTACTCGTAGTGACCTCGCTCGAGTAATACAATCAGTTATTGGTGGACCCAGAGTTAAAAGTCAACAAATCTGGCCTAAATGGAAAGAAACCTAGTAAAAAGGCAATAAATTAAAATAGAAAGGGAGGATGGGAGACCCTATGATTCAGAAATCCAGAGGCTGGATGAAAATTACAAGGAAGACTGGGGAGATAGCCCAGTAGGTAAAGTGCTTTGCCAGCATAAGAACCCAAGTTCAATCCCTATATCCTGGATTTACAAAACTGAGCATGTTGGCACACTCATAATCCCAGTACTGGGGAGGCAGAGACAGGTGAATACCCAGAGCTCTCTGGCCAGTTAGTTGTTGAGTTCCAGGCCAATGTGAGACCCTGTCTCCAAAAAGGTGAGTAGTACCTGAGGTGTGACACTGGAGGTTGTGCTTTGGCCTGCACACATGTGTGCACACGCGTGAACACACCGCCCATGCATAAACATGCATACACACCCATCTCTCCAACTCACCCCTTCATAAATTACCCGAAAATCTCTAGAGTATCATCGGTACTAAAATTCCTCAGCACCGATGGAGAGAAATCCAACAAATAGGGTTGGAGAGATTGCTTAGTGATTAAGGTGCTCTCCTGCAAAGCCAAAGCACCCAGGTTCCATTCCCCAGGACCCAGGTAAGCCAGATGCACAAGGTGGTGCATGTGTCTGGAGTTCATTTTCAGTGGCTATAGACCTTGGTGTGCCCATCTCTCTCTCTCTCTCTATCTGCCTTTCTCTCTATCTCAAATAAATAAATAAATAAAATATTTTTTAAAACATCCAACAAATAATTTGAAACCTGTGGTGAACTGAATTTAATTAAACCTGAGGGAAAAATGTCCAAGTGTAGTTTTGTTTGAGATTGGATTAATTCAGTTCACGAAACTAATATCAGACTCAAGAAATGACATGATTTGTCTATGGTAGAATATGGTTTACATTTCATCATTTCTGTTCCCTTTTACATTCTTCAAAAAAAGTTACCAAACAAGTGATGAAAGAAGAAAATACAGCATACATTAAATAGATGACATGGTCAATAGAAGCAAATGAAAAGATGTGGCAAATATTGAGAAAATTAATATTATCAATATGTGGTAAATATGCATAATATATGTGTAAATAGGTAGAAAATTTTAGTACATGTTACAAAGTAAGAAAAAAATAGACTACATGTTGAATACATGAATGTACTGTATGGGCAACTTGACTGAACAGATAAGGGCATTGGTGA
This sequence comes from Orientallactaga sibirica, assembly GCA_036365145.1. Classification (NCBI taxonomy): domain Eukaryota; kingdom Metazoa; phylum Chordata; class Mammalia; order Rodentia; family Dipodidae; genus Orientallactaga; species Orientallactaga sibirica. The sequence goes on from JAEOAD010002373.1 coordinate 2,156,980, forward strand.
ACTTAAATTTTGATCAATAGAAATCATGCAAAATAGTACACGAACAGGAAAACAATACAAATAATAGAATATGTTAGGTCTGTGTGGCATAAAATCAAATGACCTAATATGCTTGCATTTGGTACCCTAGAAGTGGTGAGGAAGAGTAAAGTAGAAGAGACAATGGGTAAAAGCTTTTCAAAATTAATAGAAAGACACCTAAAACATACAACTAGCCCCTACTAAATAGAATCTATAAAAATAAAGTTTAGGGCTAGATAGATGGTTCAGAGGTTAAGGGTTTGCCTGAAAAGCCTAATGACCCAGGTTTGATTCCCCAGTATCCATGTAAATATGCAAGTGATAGATACACAATATGGTGCATGCATCTGTAGTTCTGGAGTTCATTTGCAGTGGCTGGAGGCCTTAGTGTGTTCTCTCTCTCTCTCTCTTTCTCTTTCTCTCCTTGCAAATAAATAAATAAAATAGTATTTTAAACAAAGTTCAGTGGGCATGGTGGCTCATGTCTTTACCTTCTTATTACAAATGATGAAAGAGAGGGGAATAGCATAATATTTTTAAAGAGAAGGAAGGGGAGAGAGAGAGAGAGAGAGAGAGACAGAGACAGAGACAGAGAGAGCACCAGGGCCTCAAGCCATTGCAAATGAAGTCCAGATGCATGTGTTACCTTGTGCATCTGGCTTACATGGATACTAGGGAATCGAACCTGGGTTCTTAGGCTTCACAGGCAAGCACCTTAACCACTAAGCCATCTCTCCAACCCCTAGTATAATTTTTTAAGTATTAATAGAAAAAGTTGTCAATCTATCATTTTATATCTTGTAAAGATAACCTTCAAAAATAAAGTTATATACAACAATAAATATCCAGAATATTCTTTCAATTAAAGAGAAGCTATACTGCATAGAAGCCATGCTCAATTGGACAAGAGAGTGGACACAAAGAGAAAATCTATACATACATATTTTCATAGCCCCATTATCACATGCATATAGTATTGAACTAAAATTATTGGTAGAAAAGGCTAGAAAAGGAGATAGACATTAAGATTACAAAGAGAGGTGGAAGCAATTTTATTCACAGATAACACACTGTGTAGAAAAATTCTTACATTCCACATATACATATTAATAACTCATACAATAATAAGTGAACCTAGTAAGTCTTGAGATGTATGATTAATATTAAAATCAGTTTTATTTATGATTACTAATGAAAAACAAAGGTAAAATGCAATTTAAGTCTCCCATTCACAAGATCTAGGAGTGTGGTGTTGTGGAGGGTGTGCCTGGCCTGTGTGAAGCCCTGGCTTCAGTCCTAGCATTGCAATAAAACAGAAATAAAAACAAAGCTTACAAAAACAGAAAAATAACTTTATGAGATAAATCTAACAAAAAAGGGAACAAAGTTTCAAATATTACTGAAAAATTTAAAAATACTAAAAGAAAGGTTTTCCCCAACTAGAAAATGTAGTATTGCTGTCTATCTTCCATTTGGTGCTGTCTCAATAAAAATCTAAGCAGACTTTTTTGAAGTTAGCCTAAAGATTAAAAGCATCAAGAATAATGTAAACATTATGGATAAAGAAGACTAAAATGGGTGAATTCACAGTAATTGACTTAGGGATTCCATAGTATGGCATAGTACTGGCATAGCAATGTGTTGGGTCAGAAAACAAAATCCAAACTTGTACACATACATATGACTGATACAACACATATATGATATGTATACACAGATATAATGCATATGTACAAACATCTGTTGTTATCTGACCAAGAGTGAATTGATGGGAAGTAGTGATAAAGTGCTTGCCCATCAAGGGAAGGCCTTAGATTCAATCCCTAGCACTGCAAAAATTTGATAACTTAATGGAGAAGAAAAGTTCTAAAAAATATGCTGGAGAAACTGGATATCTACTAGAAAAAAGAACTCTGACTCTACCCAATTCAATGCACACCAAAAAATAACGATAGATGAGGTTAAATAAAAAAAAAAAAAAAAAAAAAAAAAAGCAAATATCTGTTAGAAGAAAACAAATAACACAAGTTTTGAGGCTGTGGGATATGAAAAGATTGTTATACAAAATTGAAAAGATACCATTTATAAAAGAATATTTGCAGGGAGGGGAGGGAAATATCATGTGTTTTTTGTAGGTAAGTATAGAAGTTGTCAATAAAAGAAAAGAATATTTGGAAGCTGAGCGTACTGGCACACGCCTTTAATCCCAGCACTCTGGAGGCAGAGGTAGGAGGATCGGCATGAGTTCAAGGCCACCCTGAGACTACATAGTGAATTCCAGGTCAGCCTGAGCCAGAGTGAGACCCTACCTCGAAAAACCAAAAAAAAAAAAAAAAAAAAAAAAAAAAAAGAATATTTGGATTTCATCAAACATTTAAAATACATGTTCTTTAAATGAAATGCATAGGCAAGGTATAGATTGTAAAAACATTCTTATTACTTATATTTCATGAATATCTAATATCCAGAAGATAAAAAAATATTCTCACAAGTCAATGAGGAAAATATAAAATGCCCAATTAAAAAAATGTGGATTAAAGTCCTAGTGAAAGCAAATTTAGGAGCAAGACATCTGGCACAGGATGTAGCCAATGATCACATGGACAGAAACTCACCAGAAACCATCAGGAAGATGCAATTTCAATGAAAAGCAGGTTGCAACTCACACCCACTGGAGTGGCTTTAAGACTGACAATACCAACTATTGACGTAGATGTGGCTTACATACTGACATGTTATTAGTAGTTTAGAATGCTACAGCTGTTTTGGAGGATGTTACATTAGCTTTGTAAAATATTACATCCTAGGTAATTATCAAAGTCATATGAAAACCCATCTTACATAAAATTTGTACAATAATGTTTACACCCAACCTTAATATCCATACGCAAGAAAGGAGATAACCAAATGGTGGTTTATTCCTATAATTACATACTACTCAGCAGAAAATGATGAGCTAATGATATATGTGAAATTATTAAATATCAAAAATGTATTGAACAGAAAAGGTAAGTACAGTATGTTCGATAACAGGCAATATAGTCTATAGAAATAGAAATCAGTGTTGTAGGGGTGGACCAGAAAAGTGCATGACCAAATTTACTGGGGTGATGAAATATTTTATAGTTTATGTTAGGTGATATGTTATACATACATACACTAATATGAAATAGTGGTGTATACAGTTCACACAGTGAATGTCTATAATGTGTATATTTTGGCATAACTTCAAAGTGACGCAATTTTTAAAAAAGTGTATGAAAGAAACACAACAACAACAGTTTCAGGCACAATGAACCATTGTATATACTTGGATTTCAGCTAAGTATGTCTTAAAGGAACTTGGTAATGAGGAGTATAGGATCTGTGGGACAAAGTGTGGTGGGTGGAAAGGGTTAGCTAGGCACCACCTGCTTCTGGCACTCTCTAGCCTAGACACCAGCTTGCTTCGTGGTTCACTCCAGATTTTCTGAGCGCTGGGAACGTGGCAACACTACTGGGGGAGCCATATGCCACCAAGATGGACACCATATGTTTTCTCCATCCTATTGTAGCTGTTCTCATCCATCTCTTTCCTTTGTCCTCTTAGCATCAGAAGTCTGGTGACCCCAAGAATTTAAGGTAAGTAGACACTGTGACTGCCCTTTTTTAATTTTATTATTATTTTTTTTTAGTGAAAATAAAAGGAAAATGTCTCTGTTTATTCGCTGCAGTTGTCCATAGGTTTTCTTTACTAAGTTCTCATCAAAACTTTCAGACTGTTTCCTAAAGGATAATTGTAAAAAATGATTGTGTACATATTAATTAAAGAGGCTATGGGCACATATTAGGGCTTACAAATAAAATAGGCTAAATGACAGAATTTTCAGAAGAAGAAACAAATTGAGCAATTAAGCTGTTCAAAATGATCAGCTGAGCCGGGTGTGGTGGTGCATGTCTTTAATCCTAGCACTCCGGAGGCAGAGGTTGGAGAATTGCTGTGAGGCCACCCTGAGACTCCATAGTGAATTCCAGGTCAGCCTGAGCTAGAGCGAGACCCTACTTTGAAAAACAAAAACAAAAACACTCAAAAAAAAAAAAAAACCAAAACAAACAAAAAACATCAGCTGATGATTTAATTATTTAACTTAATAAGTTCTGTACAACTTGAGAGTTCAGTCTTCAGCCATGTGTCAAATGTAGACCTCTGCTTCTCATTTGTTCCATTTGTGTGATTTCAGGAGCATTGATCCTCCAGCCTCTGGGTTTGGGGCACAGGTACCTGCGTGCAATTTCTTCTTCTGAGACACTTGAGTTGCCTGGAGGAGAAAGGTGGAAAGGTTTGTATGGGAAGGGTTATATGGTAGTAAGGATGGATAGGGGTGAGCAACATCTGAGGATGGGTTGTACCAGCTAGGCTTGAAGTGTGTTATGGAAGTGAATTCTAAGAGAAACCTGAAACACCATTGTTCCCTGTTCATTGCATTTGTTTACTTCAAACTGCCTGAAGGAAGAGCCCCGCTCTTGTGAAGTTCATTTCATCTGAGCTGCTGAAAATGTTGTTCACCTTGTAAGCTACACATGATAGTTTTTCCACACATGATAGTAACAAAACAATGGAATTTACTGATGAGCAATTCAGTGAGTACAGATGTAGCACCTTTAAGATCCCACCCCCACAACCTGCCTACAGTCTCAGAAACTCCCAGAAAGACTATAGAACAATCTGTATCGCCTTCCCAGTAGACTGCCAGGTTCAGTGTGGGAAATCCACCTCCCCCAAAACCGTAGGAAACAGCTTTTCTCTCCTACCTCATACATAAAAAAATACTTCTTTCCCTCATTATGTTATCACTTCATCCAATCTCCTACTCTGTCTTTCTAACTCCTACTTTTGCCTCAGCCCACTCTCACTTTCAACTTTTTGATGTGCATGATTATAACTATTTATAATGTTCGGCTTTGGATCAGTGTGTTCTTAGGCGGTTACAAAATACGCTGCACTCAAGAGGAATCTGGAAAAGGAGCAAGTAATGCCAAGGGAAAATAAATATTGCTTGGCAAACAAATAGGAGACCATCAAGAAAAGGTTTTTGAGGCGTCGGTTGCAAATAAGATATGACTGTAGTTCAAATAAAATGGTGAACAACTAAAGCCTCTGGGAGGATGTGGATATCAAGATATTCCTCTCTCTCACCTACCTGTGGGGCAGCTGGTTCGCAAAAGCTAATGTGAAGCCAGGTCACTTGTACCTGCATTGCTGTATTTCCAACCCGCGATGAAGTGGATTCCCCTTTCTGCCATCTTCTCTAGCAACAGGCTGGTTGCCAGGCTCACAAAGGGAGATGACTCTGATAATATCATGCCAGTTTCCCACCCAGGCGCCTGCAAACTTCCACGCAGTTCACGTCTTTTGCATGCATGGGAAGTTGTTCTTGTTAAAATGTTGAGTAACTGGTTTGGTGCTTGCAAAGCTGGGTCAGTTTATCTGTATGCTGTCACTCAGCCTGATGATCATCTCTATTATTTATTACTTATGAGCATCAGGTGTTTATATGTGTTTTTGAACTGATTGGTTGCTTATCTGGTTGCCAAGGACATTGGAAGGTAGTGGCAGGTTTCTTGATTCATTCTCTGTTAGGGTTTCTTTATTATTCAAGGTTTTCCTTACTCTATCATTAGTTGTATATCTTGTAAAGCCTCGTGCTACTTGGAGAGAAGTTTGGAGTTCATCTGCTTTGTTACTTGACTATTAAAACCTTAGGTCAGAGCAAGAATAGATCTGAAACTTCTGCTTGCCCTAAATACAGTCAAGCTAACTTTCAGAGCATTTGACATCTCATAAGGGCTTGCTGGGTTAGCCCAGATTAGTATTTTGCAAATGCTGTATGTCTGGTGAATCTGCATTGGTCTGGAAGGAACACCTCCCCAATCTAATTGAATACTTCTTGCTTTGATGTAGTTTATAATAATCCATAGGCATTTTGAGTGCTACTTCCCTGATGGTAATTCTGACCCACTTATTCTATGGCAACTTTTGTTGCTGTGAAATGCTGCAAAATATACTTTATGATGTACTTTAGAAAGTTAGTATATGCTATATTTGGCCATACTAAATTTTTATTGCGTATAATTAGTATATGTCACTTCTTGCTTGAGAATATTTCAGGCAACTGTCGGAATGCAGTTTAAAAGAAACATAAGAACATAGTGGATAAAAATTTATATAGAGCAGAATGCATTTCAGTGACCTTAAACTACTTACAGTCAACATGACTAATGCATGGTCATGAGGTAAATCCCCTCATAAAACCACTAGCAGGCATGTGGTCAGTATTGGAAGGGTTGCTCTCCAGCAGTGCTTCCCAACTAAGGAGAAGGGACAGTACCAGGGAGGGAGCTAAAGCCCCCCAGGTGACACAAGCATGTCTGGAAACATCTTTGGTTGTCACACTTGGGAGGAGGATTATCCATGGCATCAAATGGGCCAACAAAAGAGACAGGACACTTCTCAGCATCTAAGATGCAGCAGCAGGGCTGTGCTTATCCCTGTCCCCAGGAAAGCATGATCCAGCCTCCACTGTCAACAAAGCTGAAGCATAAAAACCCTGCTTAAAAGATAGTACCCAAGGAAAATGACTTCCATGTCTTTTGGGAAAGTACCTGCATTAAATACAAGTATGAACAAAAACTTGGCCTGTATGTGTGTGTTAGCTCATTATAGTCAAGTGGTTTCTATGCTAACTTTTGACCCCTGTGGCACCCTTTTACTTTATTACAATTGTAGTGTTCCTGTCACTTTTGTGTTTGGTGGAACTTGACTTTCAGAGCATGTATTTTCTTGATTTTTGAGAACAAGTTTTATAGGTGGGGAAGTCAGAAGGTTCCAGTGTGAGCATAACATGGTTGGAAGACAGTGGAATGACACTCCTAGGGGTCCTGTCTAGACTTCAGGGTTGTGTGACCATGTTCCACAACCTAATATCTTATCGAACAGTTATTTTAGAAGCAACAAAGTATCGGAGTCAGCAGTCCTTCTCCAGCACAATGGTAAGCAGAAAACATTCTGCATAAGTAAAGTGGCTGAGTGGATATAGTTCTAATAAATGGTGTAATAGCAAGTTCCAGTTTGAAAATATAAGCAACACAAGCTTAGCTGGAGTTGTAGCTCAGTGGGAGTAACCCTGGGTTTGAGCCCTAACACCATGAGAAAAAAAAAACATAAATAAAAATAAAAATTTTCCCACAGAGACCGTGGAAAATATACAAATACTAATAGTTGTTATTGAATATCATAAGTTACAAAATAACATTTTCAAAAAGACAAAAAGCTGAAACAAAAATGTAATACTTGTAAAGATTATAAAAATTCTTGTCAAATCATCCACAGAGTTGACCTTTCCATAAAAGATGGATAGAACTCACTAAAAGAAATATTAGATTTTTAAAATTATTTATTTGCAAACAAAAAGAGACACAGAGAGAGACAGAGAGAGAGACAGAGACAGAGAGAGAATGAGAATTGGTGTGCCAGGGCCTCTAGTCACTACAAATGAACTTCAGATGTATAAGCCATTTTGATCATCTTGCTTTACATGGGTACTGGGGAATTGAACCTAGGTCCTTAGGCTTTGCAGGCAACCACTAAGCAATCTCTGCCCCCCCAAAATACAAGATTTTAACATGATAGTTGTTGTTGTTGTTGTTGTTTTGGTTTTTTTGAGGCAGGGTCTTGCTCTAGCCCAGGCTGTTCTGGAATTCACTATGTAGTCTCAGGGTGACCTCCAACTCATTGAGATCCTCCTACCTCTGCCTCCCAAGTGCTGGGATTAAAGGTGTGTGCCACCACACCCAGCACATGATAGTTTTGTTTTTTTAAGTTTCTGTGTGAGTCAGTAATTAGTTCGCTTCATTATTATTCACTGGTAGATTAAAATAAATCCAGACCAAGACTTTTGCCTGCTAAATGTAAATGCTCGAATTCTGTGGGACTACTGCTTTGACTCAGTCATGAAATACACAGAAATATAACCTGTTCTGTCATGTGAAAATTCACACTATCACTACATTGAAACTGAAGACAAAAACAAGCATCACAAATATTTGAAAGCAAAATTGAAAGCTCACAAAACAGATACATTTGGAAGCCCACCTTCACAGAGTGCTTCTGCAATGTCTACCTTAACTCTTTGTGGTATTGCTCAACTTAACTCCTTTGTTCTTAAGATTAACATTGAGGTGCTGGAGAAGTGGCTCAGTGCATAAAGCACTTGTTGGGAAACCATAAGGCCCGGTCAGCTTCCCCAGAACCCACATCAAGCCTGACACAGCAGTGCAAACCTCCATAATCCCAGCATGCCTGCAGTGAAGAGATGGGAGGCGTGGACAAAACAACCTCCCAGAAGCTTTAGGACCGCTAGCCTGATGTATGCAGCATTGAACAAGGAGAGATCCTGCCTCAAACAAGGAGGATAGGTAAAACTGATACCTCAAGTTGTCCTCTAACCTCCATACACATTCCATGACCCATGTGCCACCACACACACATATACACCATCTCATCCAAGCACACACAAAGATTTACATAGAACTTACTTCTGGTGATGTTCAAATACAATTTAAGCCAAAGTGATGTGAATCATGTGAATGCATCACCATAGAGACAGTTAAAGAGAAAGAATGTGCCACAGGAAGTGAAGATTATCTTCCAGAAGGAACTTTACAAGTGGAACCTTTGTAGATCAAGTGCACGGCCTCCAATACAGACGCCTTAAAAACAACACCGTGCACGTAACTGATTGAAAGTCATGCCAGTTGGGGTTGGAGAGATGGCTTAGTGGTTAAGGTGCTTACCTGCAAAGCCAAAGGACCCAGGTTTGATTCCTGTAAGCCAGATGCAGAAGGTGACACATGCGTCAAGTTCATTTGCAGTGGCAATGCTAATTATTGGCAGGACATGTCTTTCTTGAGAATGTTTATAGGCCAAAGACTTCTTGGTCCTTCAGCAGTAAGCATGCTTGCGCACACACGCGCGCGCACGCACACACACACACACACACACAAAGAGAGAGAGAGAGAGAGAATTTAGAAAGCCTTCTTCTGTTATGGCTAGTCCACCATAATATAGTGAAACCTTGGAGACATTTTTAGGTATTGATTTTGAAATGGATATGATACTGATTTAGACCCTGTAGAAGCAACTGAGCCACATGGTTCAGTTTGTGTTTAAGGTGAACATATCTCTATTTGAATAAGCAGAATTATATATCTCAAAACAATTTTCCGGTTTCACATTTATAAGCTTGATGAAAACAGAACCTGAGGATATTGAATTCATAGGTAGAGATTTGTGTGAAGTTTGAAAGTAATGATTTAAGCATTTCCTAATTGTTGTCTATGAAGAGATGTGTAAGAAAAGGCATGTGAGTAGGGCTAAAGGATACACATGATCTTTAACCAGAGTTGGGGAGGATATTGGAGGGAAAGGAAATGGGAAATAGAGGGGTACTGGGGGCGGGGGTTGGAGTGGAGATGAAAATCAACCGGAACAAACTGTACTTGAAAATGCCATCATGAAAGAGACTTACATCTCTGTATGCTAACTAAAAAATTAAATCAAATTTTTCCTCTTTGTGGTATTGAGATCTTGTACACTGCACACACATACTTAATTCCAGAATAATTTTCTCTCTGTAGAAAAGTAATTCTTATTTTTCAACTCATATTTTCTTCCCTGTTCCCTTTCTTTCTCCCTTCTCTTTCCTTTCACTCTCTCTGCCTTCCTTTCCTCCCCCCTTCGTTTCTTTCCTTGAAGGCCATGGTACTCTTCATTCACTTGTTCTCTGACTTAGCTATCACTTTACCTGTCTCCAATTGGAACATTCCTTGTCCCGATTCCTCATGAATCATCTCATCATTTGCAAACATACCTGAAAGTGACAGGACAATTCATCAATTCTTTTATTGAAAAACTCATTGGTTCTTCTTCCACATTCTTTGCACCGAATACACCACACATAATACTAGATGATTTAAAGTTATAACGATAAAATACATTTCACCTTCGTGTAGTTTTAAGCCACTTCAGCCACTCTCTTTACTGTACAAAGCCTACCATTCTCTTAGTGACTGGTATTTATGCTTTTTTTTGTTGTTGTTTTGTTTAATCCAGGCCTATTCCATCTGTTTGACAAGGTGGAAAAGCTTTCTTTCTGTTTGCTCTTGTCTCCTGTATATGACATCACTTCATTTTATCTAGCCATCCCAGTGTTTTTCCTTTAGTTGAATATATTTTTTAACTTAAAATTTTTGCTATTGACAAGTGAGGAAGAACTCTTGTGTTCATCTTCCTTACAACACAAAAGACCCGGGGGGGGCGGCATGATGACCCCTGTCATCTTTGTTTACTGTTATAGTCTGGGGTTCATGCAAGTCCACATGTGGATATGCACTGTGATTTCTCCTCTAAACTGAGAAGAGCTTTCTGGATTCAACAATCCTTCCAAGCATATATTTACATGTTTATTTACATTTCGAGAGGGAAAGAGAGTGGAAGAAGGAGGAAGTTTCCTCTGAAGGCCTGATAGGATGTTAGAAAATGAGCATGTAGCCTATGCAAAGAATAATATGGTTTCTCCATCCTTCAAGGGGTGAGGGTAAAAAAATAATTGCTGTGAGCTCAAGATTTAGATCCATTTTGGTCCTTTCTTAGCAGCATCTAATATACACCTCACGGGAAAGACTGAAGGAATTTCAGTGGCACAATGCCACAGTACTGAGTAGCACTGGGGACCACAGGAACTATCCTGGGTAAAGAGGTCATAGACTCCTTAAAGATGAATGTCTTAACATCAGATACCTAACACCACACAGATCATGGCAGGAAATCAAGAGCTCCACCTTAAACAGTGCTACCATTTGGTTCCCTGGCACCAAAGAAACTCTCTGGAAAGAGTCAAGAGTTTTGGAGGGTGTGAGAAATCCTATAGGTCCTAAGGTCTTTTATGTGATGAAGCAGAGAGAGACTCCCAAGTTTGTGTGCATATACTCATATGCAGATTAAGGCACTAGACATTGGACTTCATAGATAAGGAAAGAAGATAGTATGGGGTGGGTGGAAAAGGAGATGACGTCAATCCATAAATATTTAGGATAATGAACTTTGCAAATTCGTTGTCTCTGGTGACATGTGACTTGAAGCTAGGAACACATGTGCACCCTCTCTCTCTCTCTTTTGAGGTAGGGTCTCCCACTAGCTCAGGCTGAACTGGATCCTGGATTCACTATGTAGTCTTAGGCTGGCCTCAAACTCACGGTGAACCTCCTACCTCTGCCTCCCGAGTGCTGGAATTAAAGGGGTGCACCACTACACCCAGCTTCATAGTCTCATTTTGAAATTGGGTTTGGGTTTCCTGATCCAATGGGGTTACAGTTCTGAAAATTTTCAATTTTTGTTATTTTATTCATATATGACTTTTTTTATAGATTATATATCACCGTACTTTGCTTATACATACCTCCTGCTATTCTCCCCATCCACTGTCCCCTTCTTGCTAGCCTCTTTCCCTCCCCAAAAAGCTCCCCTTCAGCTTTCACATCTACGTCTAGATTCCGCCCATGAGACAAAGCACATGGTCACTGTCTTTCCAAGTAGTCTCCTTGTGCTTAAATGATAATTTGCAGTTCTATCCACTTCCATGAAATAAATGACGGAATTTCATTCTTCGTTATGGCTGAATGAAGCTCTTTACTGTGTGTATACACACCATATTTTCTTGATTCATTCATCTGTTGGTGGGCATCTGGGCTGTTCCCATACATATCTTGGCATATTGTAGTGAGAGGGAGCACAGTTAGGGTGACTGGACCCCTGAAAGTGAAAAAGGCAGGAAAGTCTGCACTTGATAGAAATCACAGATGGTCTGACTTTTATCTCTTGCCTGGTTCCCTAGACCTGTTTTTCCACAAACAACCTGGACCCCCTCCGGGGAGGGAGCGATTTCATAGGATTTAAAAATTGTGGTTGATCAACTTCACCTCCCTGAACTCAGTGTCAGGGCTAACCTCTTCCTGAGACAGCCCCTAGCCCTAACCAACCAGTTGTCCCTAGGGATCTCTAGCCATGTGGGTGCCTTTCCTTGGCTCTGTACTTTCCTTAATAAATATAATAATTTAATAATTATTGTTCTCAGTCTTTTTAAAATTCAATTCTTTGATTAAAATTAGAAGTGAAACTATGGTTTGGGGTTCAAGGACTTTTCTGAACCCCTAGCACCCTGTTACAGTAGCAATAAACATAGATGTGTAAAAATCTCTGTGGTATGCTGAGTCAGTATCCTTTGGGTATATACCCAGGGGTGCTATAGTAGGATCATATGCTAGTTCTTTTTTTCTTTGTAAATATCACTTAATCATTTTGTTGTGGGAAGGGGAATACTCCAGGGTCTCTTGCCACTGCAAACAAATGCCCATCTGGGTTTACTAATATGGGAATTTTGTCCTGTCTTTTGAGAGGGAAGGAGCTTTTTACGGCTCCGGGTGGGCAATCACTCAGAAGCTAGGGCCTGGCAAACTCAACGGTCATGTAAAACTCTTACTGAATCAGTGCAATCCAGGTTCTTGTCTTATGAATTCAAAGAAATGAAATCTATAGACCAGAGGGTAAAGTTCAGAGCTTTTATTAGAGTAGAGATAGAACTTAGAAGAAAGAAGGAAGACAGAGATCATGCCCAAGAGGGATTCCCCAAAATGGGAAAGCCTGCCTAGAGAGCCAGATTGAATGAAGCCTTTTCTAGGCTCTGGATGGAGGCTGAGCGGGTCAGCCTGACAGCTTCCTGTGTGGTGTCTCAGGAATCTCAATCTTCCAGGAAAGGTGCAGCCTTCTCAGAAGGGAGCAATTATTTCTTCTAGGGAGGCACTCTTTTCTGGAGAAGGACTCAAGCTGAGTTCAAGGACAAACAGATCTATAGAAAGAACAGAGAGGCTCAGACAGGCTCAGACAGGCTCAAGGACATTGCCTTCCTTGTTTTGACTTTCAGCCGGTCACCCCTAAACTGCCTCATTACTTGGTTAGGTGGCTGGGGAATTGTACCTGGGCCATCAGGCTTGGCAAACAAGCACTTTCAAGTGCTAAGCCATTTTCCCAGCCCCACCCCATTTTTAGTTGGTGCTAATTTCTATAGCGGTTGCACTAAGCTTTCATTGCCCCCAGCAGTGTATAAGGATTCCTTCATTGCTACAAATCACCACCATTCATTGTCATTTGCTTTTGTCTGACTATTCCCAAAACAGTTTTCAGTTTGCACTTCCCTCGTGGCTGAAGATATTGAACACTTTCAAATATTTACTGGCCACTTGTACTTCTTGAGAACTATCCTATTCATTTGCATGTTGACTGGATGATTTATTTTTTGTGTGTTTAACTTTGGAGGAGTTCTCCTTAGGTTCCAGATATTCATTCCCTGTCAAATGTAGTTCTTTAGGTGCCTCTAAACTGTTGTTTCCTTTACTTCTGAAGTTTTCAAGTTTTCTAGCCCAGGCTGACCTGGAACTCACCCTGTAGGCTCAGGCTGGGCTGAAACTCACAGAGATCCTCCTACCTCAGCCTCTTGAGTGCTTAGTGCTGAGATTAAGAGTGTGCACCACCATGCCTGATTCAAGTGCTAGATTTGATGCGTGAAAAATTAGAATCATGAATGGTCTCTGGTCTGTATCTATATACATAATTAACAGGCTATGCATGAGCTCCCTGTTTTGGCTATAGACAAATTACAAAAACTAATTCCTAAACTCATTTTTGGCTACAGACAATTTCCTAAACTGTTGGGTAGTTTGTCTGCAGTCTTATGTCTTGAGCCCCAGCAGGAAGCCTACTGGTCATCTACTGTTTAGCTTCACCTTCATAGAAGAAGAATTCTAAGAAGAGAACCATCAGACTTCTGCGTTCTATAGATGATAAGGTCACCAAGAGATCACTTAAAACCCCACTTCCTCTTAGCACGTGGCTAGGATTGTTCATAGGCCACACTCTCTGAGGTCTTTGCTTCTCACCCAGATTCTCTGGGGGTAAGTGAGGACTCTAGGACTTATCTCTTCATCAGGTATGTACCCTGATGCCCCTTCTTAATGAGGACTTCTAGGAGCAAAGTACGAGCCCACGGGCTGGAGGGTCAGGTGGCTTCTTCCCTCGGTGACTCACCTGTTTGGCCTTGTTCCAGTACACCTGGGATAAAGGTCATGTTCCTTCAGCAAACCCCCGCTTCAGATGACCTAGATCACTCACGTGACTGAAATGTGTAAATCATACTGTCACCCTGGGGGCAAGCAAACACAACAAACATGAAACCCCTGCAGCCTACCTGGAGTAAGTAAGCCTTCCAACACATTTGTTAAGTTTCACTGTCTGCTGGGTGACTTTGACTTTGTGAGACATGACTAGAAGGGAGCAAACGGTTTAGAAGTTGCAAGTAGTCCCACTGAAAGTTGACAGGAATGGCTTCTCAAAAATCAGGATTTTTAGATCAAGCTTTACTTTTAAAGCCTGCTCCTAAATAGCCTACCAAGATATTAAGGAAGTGCTGACAAATTCTCACTCTTTGGCAAAATCTCAATGAAACAGACTTTAACGCTCAGCCATTTTGAAGCCAAGAGGGGAAATATTGGTGATTCCAAACCATCAAAGAAAAATGAAAGCCTGGCATGGTGTTATAGACCTATCATGTCAGCACTCAAGAAGCTGAGGCAGGAGGATTATTGGGGCCAGACTGAGATACATAGTAAGTAGTGAATTCTTAGGTCATCTTGGGTTACATAGTAGACTTTTTCTCAGAAATAAATGAGTAAAGAGAGAGAATGAGAGAAAGATGAGAGAAAGACAAGGACACAGAGAGAGAGAGAGAACAGAAAGAAGAAGAAAAGAATAGAGGAGAAAGAGAAGAGAGGAGAAGAGAGGAGAAAAGAGGAGAAGAAAGAAAAGAACAGATGGACTTTGAAGCCTCAGATCCCTCCAGAGGAACCAGTGGCAGACAAGACTGGTATTATAGAGGATCTGGACAAGGTTGCTTTGGTCACTGCTGTTGCAGGCCTGGCAGCAATCAAAGAATTTGACAATTAGGGAAAGGAATTCTTAACCTCCATTGGTAAGCTTCATTCTTCCATTTCTCTCTAAAAACTGAAAAGGTTACATATTGCACATTTTGTCTGATAAGGTGCCATTTGTTGAGATGTGTGCTAAGTACAGTATTTCATAGGCCCCACTGGATGTGTCCTGTCCCCACTCCCTTTTAGTGGGTGAGGAAAATAATATATGGAGAGGTTGATGATGTGTCTGGGGCAAGAATTCCAGAACTGAGACATGAGTATGGCAGTCTAGCTCTAAGTGATTCTATGACTGTTGCGTATGTGTTTATTTTTCTGTTCCTGTTTTTCAGGATAGTGAACCCAGCACTTTGCATGTGTCAAGCCAGTGCCTTACCCACAAGCTACATTCCCAGACTAACTACTTCTAAGGCCTAACTATGCCATCTTCTCCACTGGATCCCAGCTTCAGTTAAAGCTGAAAAACACCCACAGATGATCCTGTGCAACCTTCAGATCTGATTTAAATAAAAGAGGCTGAGGAAACTAACAGTGCTTCACTGAAGTTTAATCAGTTATTGAAAAGGTGATGGAAACCGAAGATTTCTGATTTCTAGTCAAGCACTTCCCTTGGGTATATATACCACGGTCTCTTACTAGAGCAAATTTTCTAAAACCAATAACCTTATGTGAGACTTTTATGGCTTCTGGAATAATAAAGAACTACAAAGACTTTAAGGGGAAAATGTTCATTGATATTTCCAATGCATATTTGGTATTGGTTTTTAACTTAACATTCTGTGCGTTCTATTTCTTTCTTTCTTTCTTTCTTTCTTTCTTTCTTTCTTTCTTTCTTTCTTTCTTTCCTATTTATTAGAGACAGAAAGAGGGAGAGAAAGAAAGAATGGGTGAGCCAGGGCCTCTAGCCACTACAAAAGAACTCCAGATGCATGTGACACCATGTGCATCTGGCTTACGTGGGACCTGAAGAATTGAACCTGGGTCCTTAGGCTTCACAGGTAAGTGTCTTAACCGCTTATCCATCTCTCCAGCTCTCTACTCCTTTTTCTTGAAAATTATGCTGATTGTTTTCCTTAAAGCATCCTAAAAGTAGCACAAATTATACTTAAGAAAATGATATAAAATATATCTCTTAAGGTAAGAATATTATTGTATATAAATAAAAAAATAAAACCATTTTAACCTGATTATGAGTAATTGAAACCAAGGATATATAATGGAAATTCTAGCAAGAATTTAACTCAGATCTGTTGTGATTTACAGTACAAATACTATTGACAGTGTAAATGGATTTCATTATAAACCATGAACCTGTGGACAATCAAGCCTTATGGAGTTGTTTTGTGGACCAAGCTTCAAAGACTCCCATTGTTACTGAGAAAACAACTGCATTTTCAACCTTTCTGTCTCTTCTGTACAATATTGATACAGCTTCTATCATGTGCATGAAGATATAGAAGTAGAAATCATTAGAACATTTGTGGAAGACTCTAAAGTGCTGAGTACCACTCTTGAAGATCTTTTTTTCTTTTCTTTTCATTTAATTTATAAATATCAATATCGACAAGATATCACGACATAGTCCCCTCCCATCACCCCTCTTCCCCTCACCATAATCCTCCTCCCCTGAATCCTTTCTTCTTTCCAACAAATCTCTCTTCCATTAAGATACAATCATTTTTTTCTTTCCTATCATGCAGGTCTTATGTAGGCAGTGTCAACCACTGTGAGGTCATGAATACTATGGCCACTTTGTATCTGGAGGACAATGTTGTAAGCACTCATCCACTTCCTTTGGGTCTTACATTCTTTCCATCACCTCTTCCACAATGGACCCTGAGCCTTGGTGAATATGGTAGAAATGTCTCAGTGCTAAACACTCCACTGTCTCTTGAGTCACCCCGGTTGTCACCACCATTTGTGAAGAGAACCTTCTCTCGCCAAAAGTGAGAGTAGCATTAATATATGGGCCCTGAAGATGTTAAAGAGAGTCCACCTTTTCTAAGAGCATTCTTTATTCTTTCTTTCATTCAGTGACTTGCTATTGCCTGTCTAATTTGTGCTGTACACTGTGCTAGGTGCTAGCATTACTTCTTACCTCTAGGAAGAATAATATCTAGAACTTGTGGAAAGTGAACACCAACCGGAAAGTGGGCCCAGGGGTATGCGTGTGCACTTGCACACACAAACACACACACAGAGCAAACTGAAAAAAAACAGTGGAGTGGAATTATGATTCTGGCTTGCTGGTCTTGTACCTCTCATTGGGTTTTGTGCTGTTCCTGGGCAGTGGTGACCCTCATTCGTATTCTAGTCCAGCTGAGTTTAGATCTAACCCATGGGGTAAGTGTGTTAATTCCTTTCCAGTCATCTTCTTTGACATTTTCCTGCCAATATCAAAACTTTGGGACAAAGCTGGGCATGGTTGGTGCATGCTTTTCCTAGCACATGGGAGGCTGAGGTAGGAGAATTGCTGTGAATTCCAGACCCTGAGAATTTATAGTGAATTCCAGGTCAGCTGACTAGAGCAAGACCTCAAAAAAAAAAAAAAAAAAAAAAAAAAAGAGAGAGAGAGAGAGAAAGATAGGGCTTAAATATTGTTGAAAACAAAGTTTAACTATGATTTTCTTAGCATTGTAAAACTGCATTTTATTTCCTTTACACCCTTGTTTCTTCTTTCTCAAGAATTTTTTTCAAAAAAATTTCTCTTTCTCTTCTCTTGAAATCTTTCATGAAGTATGTTAACACTATTTAAATGAAAATAACAGATTATATGTTGAATCTGGCTTTTAAAATTATGTCCAATTTTGTCCACCTTCAGAAGAATCTATTCTAGTTAAGGAAGTATAGTACCAATTTGGACCACACATGCCCTTGAGAGTGGCATTTGGAAATTACTTGCTCATAATATTCCCTGATGTCATATAAGCCTCCTAGACATATGCTGCATGGAGAAGAGTCTCAAAAGGAGAAACATGAAGGTCTACCGCAGAGGGCAAAGTCCAAAGGCTGAGTGGTCAGATCACAAGTCATAGCATATTTACAAGTTAAGCTTTCAGCTACCACAGAAGTTATTATTCATCACAAGCACATGAAGCACCTATCATGTCCCGCACACTGTTATACTGATTGATGTAGGAAAAGCCCTGTTCTCATGGAGCTTCCCTTCTAGAACATGAAAGTCTGTATCTTTATATAAGAATAAATGACACATCCTCACAGATATTCTAAAACAAGATTCACCCTATTTCATTCATTCAAAGAACCCAGTCATCATTATCATATGTATATGTAATGTCCAATATGTTTTCAAACTTATGTACATGATTTTAATACATGTCTTATATGAATGAACATTTATTTTATTTACTATAAACTTCATTCAAAAATACAGCTTTAGTATGGTCCAAGAAAGATCCATATCCAATTATGTCAACATTTCCTTTAAATCTGTTTGTATTAGTTGTTAATACCTACATTGTATAGCAAATCCCTCCAAAATGAAAGGTTCCCTCCTGAGGGGGTGGTGCTCAGGGGACTCTGGAAGTCTAGTCGGAGAGAACTGAAACTGAAAAGGTCACACAATCATTCGCCAAGGTTATAAGAATGGTAAACAACTGCTGAGAGACAGACTTTGACGAGCATCTTATTGCCAAAGAAACAGTGTCTCTTGGGGAAAGAAAGCAATTCAGGAGGCCAACAAGTCTGGGAAAAATGGTTGGAAGAAACCTTCTGAAATACAAAGTGTAAACAACTGCTGGGGAAGAGACTCTCTGACTAGTCCAGCTACCTTCAGGTTAACCTGTGCAGCGTACTCCAGGGACACAGCCTCTGCGAGTTGTCACCTATGCTGGGGTGGGCTTCTTAGTGCCATGGCTGTCTTTGACTCATCCATTAGTCTTGTAGGCAACCCCTCACTCTAATAAACTCATTGATTCACCAAAACCAGTTTTGGTGCAATAGTGCTATGGTCTGTCCTCTGTGACCTATCTGGGGTAAATAAATATAGGTTTGCATCTCCTCCGGTTAAAAAAAAAATGTTTCTCATGACAACTTAGTTACATACTTAGCCAAAACTTGAAAAATGGGAGTAGAAAAGATGAATATTAAGTTCTTTAGTTAGATGCTTTATTTCTTTTGCATGTATCTTTATTATTTATCTTTGCTTTTTAGATCCTGAGTTTGGATTTTTTTTTTTTTTTGTATCTCTAAAGTAAATGGAATATACCTAGCTTCTATAGATGGGAAAGGTCTGTGCTGTATATACCAAAATGTTCCTATATTCTAGGTTTTGAAAAATTTCCTTCTACATTGTTGGGACATGTTGGGTTTTCTGCTCCGTCACCATATCCAGTGACCTTTAGTGGCATGTGTTCCTCTGCAGCTCTTGCGATGGGAACACACAGCTGCGTTTCGTGTCATGTCAGTCATTACTCTCCTTGACTTTACTAGTGTTCCCAAGTCAATATGTTCCAGATTAATGAGCCATTTGTTCCTAATCAAGAAACTATTTAAGAATACACTTTTAATTTTAATGACTTGTTTATGATTAATTGTTTCAATATGCCCTTCTCGTTCCTGAGGATACTTCAAAGATGCAGCCTTCTCTGGCACAGTTCTCTGGCGTCTGAGCACTGGTACTTACTGTGCTATGATGATCCCAGGGATTGAGCCCAGTTATTGATTTCCTTCAGAAAATCATTCATGTAGTTCCCTTAAGTCAAAAATCACTGTGAATAAGAATAATGAAAGCAGCTATTAGGCAAAAATTTCAGTAGCAGCACATTACATTTTCATTTTGTTTTGATGCAGAGTCACTCTATATAGTCCAGCATGGAATTCACTATGTAGCCTGGACTATTCCTTGACTTCATGATTCTCCTGCTTCACCTTCCCATGTGCTGGGATTTATAGGTTTGTACCACACACCTGACCACGTTATACATTTTTTATCTTCCCTTTATACACGTATATGTAGAGTGCTCTTATTTTCTTAATTTAATGTTTTTAAAAAGGTTATACTCTTAGATCCCCTCTCCCCTGTCCCCATTCCACTGACAGCCCTCCTCAGTGGGGCTATTGGTATTCACTGTGGGGTCATGAAGGCCTCAGTCAGTCTCTATGTGGGGCACACCTCAGAATATTCCTACCTACCATGTGGCTCTTATAACTTCTCCACGCCTTCCTCTGAAATGTTCCCTGAGTGTTGGTGGGTGTGTTTGAAGTCTGATTTAGTGTGGAGTTCTCTGTAGCCTCTGGATTTCTGTTTTGATAAGTTTTGAGTGACCACAGTATCTGTTGCCATTGCCCTGGAGCTGGTTGTCAGATAAGTTGTGAGAGAGGTAGTTGTGTCACCACTTCCTCTGCAATGTCTCCTGGGCCCCAGCAGATGTGGCAGAGGTAACATGTCTCATGATATGCAGTTGGCTCCCTTTTCTTATAGTATGTATGGGTCTTGAATCTCCACAGTGTTCTTGACCATCTATAAATAAAACAGATTCTTTAACCAACAGTGATAGCAGCTTGGACTAAAGGGGATAAGGATAGTTATTTCAGAGACTATTTTATTTGAGAGAGAGAAATAAGCAAAGAGAGAAAGAGAGATTGAGAGAGAGAGAGAGAGAGAGAGAGAGAATGGGTGTAATAGGACCTCCAGATGTGTGTGGCCCCTTGTGCAGCTGGCTTACCTGGGTCCTGGGAATTGAACCTGCGTCCTTTGGCTTTGCAGGCAAATGCCTTAACCATTAAGCCATCCCTCTAGCCCTCAGAGACTTTTAAAATGTATATTCCCAATATCTTATCCAAAGAGCAGTGAGAGGCCTCTCTCTGGAGTCTATGAGTTCCTATGTATGGGATGCTGACTTGGATCCCACTGAGCCAGTCTCATGTCCAATCTGAGAACAGTTGGGTTACCTACATAAGCTGTGTGCCACTTTTACACAGGTGTTTACTTGTTCAGTTGGTTGATTTCATGGCTTGCACAATCTCCTTTTTATTCATGCTCTTGCTGGCCATTGCCCCTAGCAGCTTCCATAACACTTTTTATCACTATGAGCACTAGCCAGGAGAGTACTGGTCTCCCTTTCGGTTCAAGCATGGTCTTTTTTAAAAAAAATATTATTTATTTATTTATTTATTTGAGAGAGAGAAAGAGGCAGAAAGAGTGTGTGTGTGGGGGGGAGAGAATGGGTGTGCCCGGGCCTCCAACCACTACAAACAAACTCCAGACGCATGCACCACCCTTGTGCATCTGGCTTATGTGGGGCCTGGAGAATCGAACCAAGATCCTTTGGCTTTGCAGGCAAATGCCTTAACTGCTAAGCCATCTCTCCAGCCCCCCAAGCATGATCTTTTGATGTCCTGTGACTGCAGCCTGTGGTATCTTCAGGAATGGGTCTTACCTTTTAGCTTTTAGAAAGTAACCAAGTGCTTTGGCAATGGCCATTATTTCCCTAGAATAAGGTGTCTTAGGTATATCCAACTTGCAGGTTGTGAGCCACCTGCATGTTAAGATGAATATAGCCTATAACACATTTGTAGATAACAATGACATGCTACTATATCAAAATGTTAGGCACAGTCCTGTGTGGGGAATGATGACCCATCCTGTTATGGATGATAACACTACAGACAGAAAACTCCATTGTTTGGAAAGAAGTTGATTAGCAGGCTTCTATTTCTCCTTCTTACATGCCTTTCTACATGTTCCTGCTGTCTTTGAGGCTTAGTTGTGCCTTGGATAGTTTTAGAGGGACTTTATTCCTCGGGAATCATTGGCTCACCTGTGATGGAACCCAGAGGAGCTAATTTAAGCCAAGTGGATGATTTAGAAGATCCAAAGATAGAAATGCAGCTGTCCTTAAGGTAGAACAGGAAATAGGGAGCCGGGCAAAGTTCTTTTTCACAGCTTGCCTTCATAGTATCAGTCTAATTAGACCCAAACATGACTATGTGGCTCTTCTCTTTGCTGGATATACATGTCATTTATGATATATAAAACCTTTTTTTTCTCCTCATTTATGCTCCACACAATTGGAAATGAGGTTAAATAGTTGACTTTCTAGTTTTACAATCCTAGTTCAGGTCCCCAAAGTATGATTGACAGTTCTCAATGTAGTATTCACCAGGCTGTCTTCTGACTTTCCCATTGGTTCCTACTGGGGATCTATAGCTAGGACATGGGACTGGAGAAGTGTGATGTAATGTGGCCCTAATCCAAGAAAAACTCTTGTCATCTTTAGCAGAAGGACAACTCCCAGGAGATTCTCAATACTGGGCCTGTTGACCTTCCCCTATTTAAGGAGCAGGGCGGGAAGATCATCAGACCGTCCCCTGTGATGTCAGGCGCTCCCTGTTCCAGCTCTATTCAATGAAGCATGGGTTCTCATGGCCTTGGTAGGAGGTAGAGTATACAGAGGCTAGAAGATCAGGGGATGAGGAGTTCTATCAAAGTGACCAAGAGGATGTTGTCATCTTGTCTATGCTGAGATCTTTCTTTGGATGCTAGGGCTTCTTTAGGATCTCCACACGCCTATAAGTAACCCCTCCCTATGCTCTGTCTGTAAGGAAGTCTAATAAACTCATTGGTTTGCCAGCGTGAACGCTGATGAAATTGGTCTTTAGTCTGTCAGGGGTGTCTAGCCTTAGGGAACAAGTGTTCCTCAGCATCTTCCCAAAAGGAATTTATGCAATAAGAAGGCATTAAAATGATTCCTCTCTGCTGTCCTTTCCTCTCCTATTTTCTCTTTCTTTCTGCAATACTGAAGATCAAACCCAGGAACTTTCACATGCCAGGCAAGTTCCCTAAACACTGAGCTAAGTTCAGTCTACTTTGTTCTCTCTTTAACCATAATAAATGAGACAATGCAAATCCTATTTTTGGTCTGTTAAAGAAAACAAAGATTTACATGGAAAAGAAAATTACTCCATTGAGCACATATTTCAGAATTCATATTCTTTTATGTGCTTAGTTGTGATGAATACAATCTGACAAGTATAAAAGAGAATTTAGCCCTGAACCTCCTGTGCCTATTCAGACTTTCAAAGACATGCTTATATTTTCCTTGTAAATGGATGTG
Source organism: Orientallactaga sibirica (assembly GCA_036365145.1). Classification (NCBI taxonomy): domain Eukaryota; kingdom Metazoa; phylum Chordata; class Mammalia; order Rodentia; family Dipodidae; genus Orientallactaga; species Orientallactaga sibirica. The sequence continues at coordinate 2,180,154 of JAEOAD010002373.1, forward strand.
CATAGCTTCATAAGTTAGTTAAAGTTTAGTTTCTGCGTGATAAAAAAATAGCTTTATTAAAGGCATACAGATTAAATTCTGGGTTATTACTATGAAACTTAAATAATAAGAGTGAATTGGAGTCATGGAAAATAACAGTATAGGAGCAGACAAAATGTGGGATTCATTTCATAGATAAACTAGCAGATAAAACGTGAAAGCCAAAATGTGTATCATAGGGAAACCAGTGGCTAGAAATACCTGGGTAGGAGCTGATTTGGCTTGAGGCAGAATTATTTCAGTGTCTTCAAGGAAACCTTTGTTTTGCCCTTAAGCCTTTCGACTGATTCCATGAGGCCCACCTGTACTGTTGAGGGAACTCTGCCTTAAGGTCAACAGTAGCTCCCAACAGGAATACTAGTTTAGCGCTTCAATAACTGGGTGTTCAAATCTAGCCAATTTGGCAATAAAAGTAAGCATCATACTAGGTACTAAGGAGGGAGGACTGACGCACAGGGAAATCAAATGGGGAAAAGGTTCTTTGGAGAGCCAGGGACAGATTTAGATGAACATGTTGCATGGATAATGAAAGAGCCTGTAGAAAATGCTTTCTAATAGCAAACGTGCAGATGCAGACAAGTGTGTTTCATGTAACTCTCTGTGTAGATGATGTGAACGTGTCATCCAACAGAGTTAGCTTTCCGCTCAGGCCTTGGTGTGGAGTTACTGGGAAGGTAGATACGCTACATGACACATTTCCTTTTCCACTGCTATTGAAAGCTTCTCTTGTTGGGCATGGCAGCTCATGCCTTTAATCCCAGCACTCTGGAGGCTGAAGTATGAGGATCACTGTGGGTTCAAGGGCAGCCTGAGACTACATAGTGAATCTCAGGTCAGCCTGGGCTAGAGGAAGACCCTACCTTGAAAAATGGAAGACAAAAAGAAAGCTTCTCTTTTTGTGAAGTAGACCACCACCATTTCCAGTTCACAAAGCAGCAGAGAGCAAAACTGTGGTGTGTATACTATTCTATGTGAGAAGTTGTGTTTCATGGGTATAGTATCCTATGGCTTATGGCTAAGTAAGGTGTTTTTCTTTCCCCTTTTCTTTCTTATTCTGGAATGTTGGGATTTGGACTTTGGTTTACAGTTCGTGGTACATCATGTGTTATAAATTCAGTCAACAAGCCTTTATTGAACAGAAAGCCCTTTGAACATGGTGTGAAGATCTATGAACCAAGTATTTTAATTGGGAAAGGTCATTGTTGAGCTCTAATAGAAATAGCTCTAAGAGTGATGGGCTCCATATTGTTCTGGTTCTCTCTCTCTCTCTCTCTCTCTCTCTCTCTCTCTCTCTCTCTCTCTCTCTCTCTCTCAGCAATAGTTGAATGGAAGGAGGTGGTAGAAGAAAGCCTGGGAGTTTGAGACAAAGCCTGTGCTAAAGCTTTAGACTCACAGGTTTTTCAATTCCCCTGTGGGCCATGAAGAAGATGGTAACTGAGCCAGAAGAAGCCAGAAACGGATGAATACAGAAGCTACAAGAAGTCAAATAAGGAAGCTGGTTTAAGGACCAGGACTTAAAGAGAAAGAGAATTTTTCAGTGCCAGGGCTAGTGATCCTGGAGGCTGGAACCAATGTTAGCACAATTATTCCAAGGTTTAGGAGAAGATATAAGTACTTGGATGGTCTAGAAATTGAGAGGGAAGGAGCAGGAGAGATGGCTCAGTGGTTAAAGCACTTGCCTGCAAAGTCTAATGACCTGAGTTCGATTCCTCAGTACCCACTGAGAGCCAGATACACAAAGGGCACATGCATCTGGAGTCCATTTGTAGTGGCTACAAGCCTTGACATGCTCGTTCTCTTTCTCTCCCTCCCTCTCTCTCTCTCCCTCCTGCTTATAAATAAAAATTTTTTAAAAAAAGAAATTGAGAGGATGAGAAGAGGTTACATCTTCCACTTCCTTTTATGTCCTTCCTGGCTCCCACTCATCTCTAAATGGAGTCCATATTTTATTCAGAATATTTTAAACATGTTTTGTTTGAAACCCTCTGAACTCTGACCCTGGCTGATACGCTGTCCTACACCTTAGAGCACTTTTCCTTCTGAAATAGCAGGTGTTTCTGAAGGAGGTTATGACCTCACTCACAAGGGGAGAGTAATTGAGATAATGGATGCAGACCCTAAGCAGTGAGTTGCCCTGTCCTGAACATTCAGTCAATGCTAGCGCTGATTATCACAGGATCATGTGATCGCCCTATCTCTTTTACAGCTGGTCCCCACAGAGTGTCAGTCACATGAGAGTCAGTGACCTGTGGTTCACATGCAACTCCTGATTATTTAAAAAATATAGATGAAATTACATTTTTTCCCCTCTCACACCATATTCCAGGCATACTGTCAACTAATCTATTCTCATTTGTCTAAATATACAAGTTCTTGATTCAAAATCCCTTCAATAGTGTTAGATCCAAAATGCCACCTGTTTCTCCATTTCTCAAGTATTTTGAGTTGGCAAATCCAGGATGTTAATTTGCACTTGTTATTATCAATTAAAGTTACAGAGGTGTAAATCCCCATTTCCACAGAGCTGCTGGCAGCCTGTCAGGTTTCAATCCCTAGATCCTATGTAGTACTACTCTCAATTTTTATTTTCCTTTTCTTTACCGAGCCGACAGCATCTGAGCACAAACACAGAATTCATTTGTCTGAATTCTTGGCATCTCTCTTTTTTGTTTTTTTGAGGTAGGGTTTTGCTCTAGCTCAGGCTGACCTGGAATTCACTATGTAGTCTCAGGATGGCTTTGTACTCATAGCCTCCTACCTCTGCCTCCCGAGTGCTAGGATTAAAGGCGTATGCCACCATGCCTGGCTTATTGGCATATCTCTTCATATCTTTAAAAACAAGCAACAACAAGAACAGACCAAACTGAAATGACAGCAACACATGGGCATGGGATTAGACACTGGGCAGTCTTCACATATCACTACTATCTTGCAGACATGGTATGTGTCCTCATCCATCTCTGCTATTGCACATCTTATTTTCCTTAGAACACTCAGATAAATGCCATCTGGCCCAAGAGCCTTACTGCTCTTTGCTTCTTCTGTTGCAGCAGTGTCTTCCATGGAATGGCTAAGCTTGGTCTTTCCTATGACAAGTGTTCTGAGAAATTAAATTTCCCCATCGCTTCCCAGAGTTAAGTGGTGCCAAACAGTAAAACAAAAACCCTCTTAGGGCCTTTGTCCCACTAGACTTTGTATTCCCTCCTGGCTACCTACAGTAGCAGCCAGCACGTTACATGAACACGAGTATATCCTTGGACCAAGTTAGATTTCTGTGTTAGATGTCTGCCCTTTACTCCCCATGCTTCACGTTTCTTCTAAGAGTACTTCTTCTGCTCAGCCTTCACTCTGCCCATTTAGATTGGTTTCTTCGAGACAGTCAGCAATCCCCTTACCCCAGCTGTCTACTTTTAATTAACAGCCAGTTAATTTATTGGATTGATATTTTGGGCAAGAAATACCAGAGGACATTTAAAGTTCCCTTTGGCCCTCAGAGTCAATGACTCTGTAAATTTTCAATTCGTAGCCTTTTAATACATCTTTCCAAATGATCTTGGTTAAATAGGAATGTCCCCCGGTGGTATATTTGTATCACACTGCTAGGTTATCAGGTTCGAATATTGACTCAATGGTTTACTATTGATTGCTAACTTCCAGGACCTATAATCACCCATGATGAGGAATTATCTGGATTAGGTTAACTTCTGGGCATGCCTGTGAGGGATTATCTTGATTAGGTTAATTGAGGTGAGATGACTCACCTTAACTGTGGGCAGTACCATTCCATGGAACAGTGTTCTGAACTTTATAATAAATTTTTAAAAAAAAAAGATAGTTGGGGCTGGAGAGATGGCTCTTTGGTTAGGGTGCTTGCCTGTGAAGCCTAAGGACCCAGGTTTGACTCCCCAGAACCCACGTAAACCAGATGCACATGGTGACACATGCATCTGGAGTTCATTTGCAGTGGCTGGCACACCCATTCTCTCTCTCTCATAAATAAATAAATTAAAAAATATAAGTAAATTAAAAAAAGAGAGAGCTGGCTGAGAACTCTACTTCCTAACTTGGGTACATTATAACCAGTTCTGTTTCATGCTCCTGCCTCCATGACTTCCCTGCCATGACGGACTGTGACCTTGAACTGTAAGCCAAAATAGACCCTTCCTTAAGCTGATTTTGTTTGGAATTTTGTTGCCACAGGAGAAAGGTAATTAATTACCCTGTTGCCAAAAAGTGGCCTGCTGCATGCAGAGTTGTTTAACTTCAGTTTCCTTAGTTGTAGAATGTGAATCACAAAATTACCCTTCAAGGTTGTTGTGCTATTCTGTATGCCCTGGGCACTCTCCATTAATAAACAAAATATGCTTGGAAGGTACATGACACATACATGGGAAACAACTGTTACAACTCTGTAATTCCCCTTGAGTCAGTGGGTGTGAGGTTAGTCACAATATCAAGTACCACCTGCCACAGAGCAGATGTGTGCAAGGGAGAATAGAATAATGTCATGGTGAGAAAGGGACTTTAAACAAGTGTGTGTGGTAGAGAAGCACAACTCGTAATATTCTCAACATAGGCTGTGATCCAAGAAACTTTAAGAGAAGAATTTTAGGATTTAGATGTCACAAAGACAAAAGCATTGCATGGCAGAGCCATCCCTGAGGGCACTGACAGCAAGTTGTTCTAAGGCAGCATGTAATCTCAATAGTTCACCATGGACTATATACCAACGTAAATAGCTGACTGTGATAGTTTTCTTATGCTGCCTGATGATCATGATTCTGCTCAGGAATTCTTTCTGTGAAGACAAATAGAGCATTTGGGCACCAAATCAAGAATCTTGCCTCCTGGAGGCCTAGGAGCTCACAGAAAGGAATCATGCTTTGCCACCTGTGCCTATTTTTAACACACTCTCTCTTGGCATGAGATCTCTGGTTACATGGAGCCTCGTGTCCTCAGTCTTGAAGGCTGGTCTTTTTCCAGCACGAGTAGAGTGAAAGTCTGTAGCCATCCCCAGTAGACTTGCTAGTATCCTGGAGCTTCATCCCTGCACAGGACAACTGATGAAAAATCCATGGACTCTGACTTGTTTTATATTCATGCATCCAGTCAAATAAATATAACTAAATATATAATATAAAAATAGATTTTCAAAAATACAAATTTGAGGGCTGCAGCAGTGCCCTAGTGGTGAAGGCACTTGCCTGCAAAGCCAAAGGACCCAGGTTTGATTCCCCATGACCCATGTCAGCCAGGGGATGCATGCATCTGCAGTTCAGTACCAGTGGCTGGAGATACTGGTGTGCCCACTCTCTCCCTTTCTCTCACTCTGCCTCTCTCTTTCAAATAAATAATTAAATTATTTAAAAAATACAAATTTGAGGCTGAGAGGCTGGGCTATAGGATTGGGATAATCCTCAAATTGGCTTGGATGTTGGGCTAGGCTCCTGATACAATGTGACCTTGAATAAACTGGGTCTGTACAGTCTTGCCTCAAAGCTGAGCCTATAAATACTGTACCTTGTGACTTGAACTAAGAAGCCGAGAACTTTTGGGACAATGCCCTATCTCTTTCTTATAGGAAAGGTATATTTACTTATATATACTTACTTAAAAAGGTGAATTAGATTCTCTCCACCTGTAGTTATAATATAACCTAAATGACTGCTGATTTTTTATGTGCATGGTATATGTGGATATGTATATGATTGTTTATGTGTGTTAATGGCACGTGTTATTCATGGGCATATAGCCACATGCTTGTGCATGTGGAGGCCAGAGGTCAGTGTTGGGTGCCTTTCTCAATCACTCTCTATCTTATGTTTATTTTTTATTGAGAACTTTAATATATGAACATACAGTAATTTGATCATGTTCCTTTCCCATTATCCCCTTTTGTCTTCTCCTGCCCCCATCCAGTCCAACCTGTTTTATTATCATTCCTTTTGTCATCCTCTATTCTCCATGTCAAAATGTTAATGGACTCAGAACAGTGCATGCAGATCTTATCAGAGCAATGACGACCACTTTGAGGTCATGAATGCACCAGCTGTTCATGTCAAGGGGACAGTGTTCCAGAGTACACCTGTGTGTATTTTGAACACCCTATAAGAGCACCCTGTGCTTCGTCCCCTCTTCTGCAGTGTTCCCTGAGCTTTGAAAAGCATAGTGGAAATGTCCTTTAGTGATGAGCTCTTGACAACCTCTTATTTTCTACTTTGATGATCTTTGAGTCTCCTCAGTGTCTATGGCCATCCACAGAGACAGTTCTCTGGCTAGCAGCGAGAGGAGCACTCATTCATTCTACCACTTTCTCTGCAACATTCCCTGAGCCCTGGCAGGTGTGATGGAGATGACCCATTCATCCCTAGAAACTGAGCTTTCTCTTCTGATTTCAATGAGTCTTGGGTCTCCCCAACATTCACTGCTATCTGCAAGAAGAGCTTGCTCAGGGACTAGGGCCTGTGCCAGGTTTCCTGATGCTCCTGGCTCCCTAGCAACTTACCAACCTACCAAGTGTATCTCTCTCCATGTTATTTTTTTTTGGGGGGGGGTGGTTTCAAGGTAGGGTCTTGCTCTAGCCCAAGCTGACCTGAATTCACTATGTAGTCTCAGGGTGGCCTTGAACTCATGGCTATCCTCCTACCTCTGCCTCCCCAGTGCTGGGATTAAAGGTGTGCACCACCATGCCAGGCTCATGTTATTTTTTAAATTAATTATAAACTTTGCTGTATGAGCATATCACATGTTGGTCATATTCCCATAGGGTTATACTCATATTTCCTCTTCCTGCTCCATTCCACTGAGGGCCACTCTCAAACGGGTTATTGCTTTCAACATGGGATTATGAACGTATCAGTTAGTCTCTGTGGTGGGGGGCAATGCCTTATGATACTCACTCCCACCCTGTGGCTCCTATAATCTTTATAACCCCTCTTCCACAATGTTCCTTGAGCCTTGACAGGTATGTTATAAGTCTACTTTAGTGTTTAGGTCTCTGTAACCTCTGAATTTCTGCTTTGTTGCATTTTGAATCTCCTCAACATCTATTGCCATCTCCCTAGAGATATTTGTCAGGCTAACAGTGAGAGCAGCTCTCAAGTTTAAATCTCACTGATTCATCTAGACTAGTTAGCCGGCCAGCTGCAGTCTACTGTCTCCTACTGTCTCTACTTCCCCTTCCCCAGCACTATTTCATGTTTGTGAGTGCACCTGGCTTTTATATGGATACTGGGGATTCAAACCCAGGTCCTCATGCTTGTAGGGTAAGTAATCTACAGACTAAGCCATATCTCCAGTCACCTGAGCGATGGCTTGTTAATGTTGTTATCTATGTTAAGCTGATAGCTTCTCTGCTTTGAATTAGTTCTTTTTCTTCAGTCAATAACAAGAGGGTGACTATGAAAATTAGTTTGAGGTGTTATAATGAAACATCACAGATGAGGTAGCTCAGGTAGACATCTATTTCTCATAGTTTTAGTCCTTGACCTACAGAAGTCCTAAATCAGGGTGTTGGATTGGATTCTTGGTGAGGTTGCCTGCCAGGCTTGTAGCAGGCTGTCTTGCTTTGTGTTCATGTTGTAGAGAGACAAAACTCTGGGATCTCTTCACCACTTTATAAGGGATCATCCCTCTTGACTTTAACTAAAGATGACCATCCCCACTTTGGCTTGAATGCATCTGCAACTTAATCTCCAGTGCAACAGGCTTGAGAAGTAGGGGTCTTCAGAGGTGATTACATCATTAGAGCTCTGCCCTTAGGAATGGATCGACACCTTTATCTTTATCTCAGCAGTAGGTTTGTGATTGTAAGAGAGGGAGGGGGTCCTTGTAAAGGAAGATTTCATCCCATGTCCCAGTATTGACGAGTATTGATGATGCTTTCTACCAAGCTACAGCACAGCAAAACGTGGGATCAGAAGTGGAACCCTCTGAAGACTTGCCAGCCACCTAAACCATGACCTAAACAAGTTTTTGTCATTCATATATTACCTAGCCTCAAGTAAGCTATTAGAGTACAGAAAATCCACTTCCTAATACCACACTGGGAGTTAAGGCTTCAACATATGAATGGGGAGGGGGTCACAAAGTCAGTCCATAACAGCAACTACAAATATTTAAATTTTGATTGAGACATGGACTTTAAACTATTTTGCAATGCCAGCTTTGAAACTTTTGTATTCAGAATCAAGGATATTTGCTTTCCCAACCCTTTTGTGGGCATTCAACCAGTCTTAATATTTTAATTAAACATTGAATTTTGGGTTTGCATTGATGTCTAAATGTCATTGTAGTAGACTTTCTCTTTGCAATGTTCAGACACTATATCACCTGATATTTTAGGTTAATGGGAAGGACACAGATACCTAAATGTACTTGCTCAAACTGTCCAGTGGTATCACAATTAACAGGGGGATAATCCCCAAATTACTCAGGGACTCAGTTCCTTCCATCTTCTTGGCTCATTTCTGGAGTACTACTCTCACTGGTGTGGCTGAAGGTGGTAGATACCATGCCCTGTTAGCCTTGTATCTAGACAGAATTGTCATTCTTTTTACTACTCTCTCCTGGAGCCTGTAACAGTCTATAATTGGTTCAAGCTCCTATTCTCCAGCTTCTGGAAGCTGCACGTAAAAATCATTGAAGAGGAAGTTATTGTTTTTTTTCCCCCTCAGTGATAAAGTTCAATAGAAGCCCATAGATTTTAAATAGACAAGGTGCTCATTTACATAATCATCTTTCTATCCCTGTCTCCACCCACTTATTTAGCAGTCACCCGCTTAGCACCTGCATATGTCAAACATGGTGTTTAGTAATGGTAAGGTAGGTTCCAGAAAACAAACTCATATTTTTGCCCTTGGGAATCTCAAAATAATCTCTATGTAAGTATTAAGATTAATACTCCCCAACTTCATCCATATGTTGAAATATGACTCTACAGAGCGATGGTATCAGGAGGTATGTCTCTGGGAGGTGTTAAGTCATGAAAGTAGAGTCCTTATGAATCTGATTAATACTCTTTTTATTTTGTTTTGTTTTATTTATTTATTTGAGAAAGAGAGAAAGGAGGAGGAGAGAGAGACAGACAGACAGAATGGGAGCACGAGGGCCTCCAGCCACTGCAAAGGAACTCCAGATGCTATACCACCTTGTGCATCTGGCTTAGGTGGGTCCTGGGGAAATTGAATCTTGGTCCTTTGGCCTTGCAGGCAGGCACCTTAACTGCTAAGCCATTTCTCTAAAACTGTGAGAGATACAATCCTGTCCTTCATAAGCTATTTGTATCGCTATATCTTGTTGCAGCAGCATAAATATATCTAAGAGAATGAGTCCCAGACAGAACAAGCTTCATTTCAGCCAATGTGTTGGCTCTATGATTGTGTGGTAAACCAAGCTGTGTATCACAGAGTCTTTTACACAACCAGTGGGATAAAGACAGGCATTCCAGAGAAGTGCAAGCCTGACTTGGGGGGATGAGACAAAAGATATTCCAGGAAGCAAACCCATAAGAAGGTATAGGGAAGGGTTTGCATGACACACTTCCCAAAGGCAATCAGTTTAACATGATTCAAGCGCACAAGATATTAATGAACAAGAAGAGAATTATGTAGGAAGATCACCATGAGTCTGAGGTCATGCTGAGACTACATAGTGAGTTCCAGGTCAGCCTGGGCTAGAGTAAGACCCTACCTTGAAAAAAAAAATAAGAAAATTATGATGAAACCTTCATACAGAGGCAAGTATAAGTCAACATGTTTGATTTTCTTATGAGGACAAAAGAGTTACTCAGTCAGTTCAGATGGGAGAATAACTTAACCCTCAAGAGAATTATGAAAAGCAAGGTGCCCTTAAATGGGCAATTCACTTATAAGTCCTAGTGCCATTTAACATTTAATTAACATTTACTTCCCATTTAACAGCAACTGTTTCTCATCCTGAAATTCTCCGCATCTCTAATCTCACCTGAGAACATTCAAAAACTCCTAATGAAGCTGGGCCTTACGGCTCACACCAGTGCTCAGGAGGCTGAGATAACAGGACTCAGGCTAGCTTGGGCTATAGAGGCAGATCCAGGGCAGCCTGGGCTAGAGTGAGACCTTGCATCAAACTGAAACAATAATAGTAACAAAAACATCCTTCTTCTCCCCCAAACCCTAGTGACCTCATTCTACTCCAGTCCACTTAATTCAAAATTTATATAACTAATATTTTGAATTCCCAGGCTATATAAGTAGAATCAAAGTTATGAACTGTTCTCTTTGTTCTGTCCTGGCAGGACTGTGTGAAACCCCTTTGTCATATATCCTGTTGAGTCTCAGCGTACTTTTGTTAATCCACTATATCTCTTTCCTGCCTGGTTCCAGTCTCTACTTCTAAAGAGAGGATTTCACAGGAGTTCTCTCCCTCTGTTCTGTTTGAAGCAGAACAATGAACTAAATATGCTGAGATTGTTGTGACATTACTCCTTACACAGTTGCTAGAAGAGACACAAGGAAGAAGCAGGGGGAACAGGTGGAGGAAGGTGAAGCATGAGGCAAGATCATACCAAGGCAGAGAACGTCCCAGGAATCAAGGACAGGTACAGTGATCAGAATGTGTAAGGCATCAGGGCATCAAAGAACATGGCCAAAAGAGTTTGCATGGATGGCCCTTGTAGCATACAGTCCACATGCTTGTGTGTCGTTAGTACTGTATAGACCACGTTCTATTGCTACCCAATAAGAACACTGAGGGTAGCTTTGCTGCGGGCAATGTGGTCCTTGCCATCCAATAACAGCCTTTCAAAAACAATAGTGGTGGGCTGGAGGGATACCTTAGCAGTTAAGGCGCCTGCCTGCTAAGCCTAAGAATGCTGGTTCCAATCTCCAGGTCCCATGTTTAGCCAGATGCAAAGTAATGCAAGGGCGCAATGCTGCACTTGCCCACAATGTTTTTGGGGCAAGTGTCTATCTTCTTTAGAAAAATTTAAAATATTTAGGGTTAATAACATCTGGAGTGAAGCAGGACCATTATCGGTTTTGATTTGATTTGGCAATCCAAGGGTGGCAAAGCATTGAAGCATATGGCTAATAGCATGTTTAGTTTTTCACAGTGGCTGAGAGGCTGCTGGCAAGCCCATTCTCTGTCTCCCTCTCCCTCTCCATCTCTCTCTGTATCTCTCTCCAAAAACAAAAAACAAACAATCAAACAAAAAAAAAAAAAAAAAACAAAAAAAAACCACAAAAAGTAGTTTGCAGGAAAGTGTAAAATCAGAGAGAGAAAGATAGAGGATTCAGTCAGGCAGAAGGCTAGAGACAAGAGTTCAAATAAAATGTGGTGACTTAAAAATTAAAAAAGAAAAAAAAAAAAAAAAAAAAGGAACAGAAGTATTCATGGGTAAATATTTAGAAGAAGAACTGAAACCAGAAGCTTTTGCCATGTAAGGCCAGTTCACAGGTCTAAGCAGTATCCAAATCCCTGTCATCCCTTTTTAATAATCTACTTTAATGCATGGTTTTCCCCAAACACCTTCTTGAATGCACCCTCTCAAATTTTATCCCATACTTTGAAGGCACATTTTGACTCATAAGGAATTTTCATCCTTCTTCACAGCTGTGGAGAGGGGAGCCCTCACAAGAGGAAGTAAGCCCATGCTCTCTCGCACTTCCTTCCTGGCTGTGTCATGCCTGGGTCTGGGTCATCCAGCTGCATCCAGGAGTCCCAGAGGATGCTGCGGATATTACTCCATCAGGGTTTGGAGAGTGATGTTGGGGCTGAAAAGAGCAACGGTTTTCGGTCTTGGGAGAGGAGATTTTAAAAGTTAGTTTTCTCTCAACTAGCAAAAATGAATTTTTTGATGTTGTGCTAAAATTTACCAGAAGGTCATTGCAATGCAACTGACATTTATTAGAACTAGATTTTTTTTTTTATTATGGGTCTGTCGGAAACCCAAAATGAGAGGAAAGAGAAAAAGAACAAGAGATGTTGAAGTCTGGGACGGAGTTTTTAAAAGCGGCAAACCGGAAAATGGAAAAGAAAGGAAGTTGAGTAAGCACAGATTATAGAAGTAAAGGTACTTGATGAACATATTGATTGTATATCATTATTTCAAAGTTCTTAGAATTTTCTGTAGTGAAGTAGTTTACTAAACTTTTCCAAAAATATTGAGGAAAAATAAAATAAATTATTGAGGTGGGAAGCATGTGATACTGTCCTACTTTGCATAGGAAGTAGTGATGAAAATCTTTCTATAAACGTTTTTGAGCTGGGCTGGAAAGATGGCTCTGTGGCTTAACAATCCACGTTCTATTCCCCAGTACCCACATAAATCAGATGCACAGAATGGAACATGAGTCTGGAATTTCTTTGCTGTGGCTAGAGGCCCTGGAGCACCTATCCCCCCTCTCTCTGTCTCTGTTTCTCTCTCTCTCTCTTTCTGTGTATCTCTGCTTTCAAATAAGAAAAAAATTTATCAAACAAAATTTGAGCTGAGCATGGTGGCACATTCCTATAATCCCAGCACTTGGGAGGCTGAGACAGGAAGATTGGCAGGTTGTAGGCCAGCCTGAACTATACAGCAAGAGGCTGTTCCCCATTTTCTCTGCATCCCCACAAAAGGGTAGGACTTTATTCATAGGTAGGACTTTAAAAGTATGAAAGAAAACATTCTCCATAGGCATATACTAGAGAAAAATAAGGACATCTATATAATTCCCTTTTCTACAATAGCATACTCTGAGTTTTAACATAAAATAATGGCTTTGTAAGATACTGTCTCAGAACATTTCACTTTAAGGAAACAAGTCTTGTTACTGTTAAGTGCCTATTTATAGCTCTGTAGCTGTCCTGTTAGTTTCAAAGATCTCATATATGTTCTGTCTCATTGGGTTCATGCCTCAGTTCTTCAGTTTTTCAGCATAGTCCACCCTCTTCCACAAGCACTTAATTTCACAGTGCCTTATACTTCTATGATTGAAGCCACATCTTATAGTTCTTGAACTCCAGTGTGAGCAGAATGGACAAAGCTAAAAGGTGCAGAATTCATTGCAGAAATTGTCTGAGGGTAAGGCAGTAAAAACTACTTAAAAGAGCCCTAGGTTTATCTTTTCTAGATAAACCAGTCTCAGCACAGTGGGCAAAGGGCTCATGTAAGTGCTCTGTCTCCGAGATTCAAAAAATGAGAAAATAAATTCAGGTGTTTAATTCTAAGGGAAATGATAAAGATCAAAGACTCTTTTTATTACAATATTTTCATTTTTACTGAACAGATTCACTTTGGACTTTGGATTGCATTCCGAATGTTTACCTTTTAATAAGTGATCTGTTAAAATGTGGATCAGAGAACAAGGCTTTCTGTTTTACAGTTGAACTTTTGACCTTGGGGATGAATGGGTGGAGGCTAAGAGGAAAAGTCCACTGTGTTTCTACTGAACTTTTTACCCATTAAAAAAAAAAAAACACGGGGGGTGGGGAGAGTAAGTTTAAAGTTCACACAGTGCACAGGAGGTCTCCATTGGGGATTTCTGGTATTATTAACTTCCTGACCTCAGATAATTAAAAAGGAAGAGCAGAACCACCTCAGACTGTGACTCAACTTTGAACTTTTAACCTCTCCAGTAAAGTATTTAAATTATAAATGGTAGGCTCTGGAAGCTTTCTTATTGCTATTAACTTCCTTTATCCCTGGTCACCAAGTTATAATCTAGGTCCAGAGAATAGCCTGATCTAACTTTTATTTATTTATTTTTTATTTAACCTCTTTTAGCAGGGAAGACCAAGAATATTATTTACCTAGAAATCCCAGGTATTCTGGGGAAAGAAGTTAAGCTTCAAGGGTCATTGAATTTCAGAGCTGGCAGCAACTTCAGATCACCTGTCCAGCTTCTTCAGTTGGAAAGAGATTACTGAAAACCAGTATTTCCTTCAGGTCCCAGGAGTCACAAGGGGAACAAAAGAACATCTTTGATAGGGCAAGAAATATTTGCTAAGTGGCACAAGGGTCTAAAAGAGCTATGGCTTCTTTTCTTTTATAGCATGCATATGAGTATGTATGTTTATGTGCATGCATGTGGGCATGTGGTGTGTGTGTGTAGAGACCAGAAGTCGATGTCAGGCGTCTTCTTCAATCACTCTCCACTTCATTTTTGAAACAGGGTCTCTCACTGAACATGGAGCTCAGTTATTCAGCTAGATTGTAGCCAGCCAGCCCTACAGATCCCTCTCATCTCTGCCTTCCCAGTGTGCTGGGATTACAGGTGCATGCTACCATGCCCAGCATTTATGAGGGTGCTGGAAATGTGAACTTAGGGCTTCATGTTTGTGAAGCAAGCACTTTACCCACTGATCCATCTCCCCAGCGTCTATTTTTTTTAATACTAAAGCTCATGAGAGAGATTAGGAGGGGATCCCAAGAGCTCCTGTTATTGACGATGGTTGTGTAAATTTAAGAGCTCACTGAACTTTTCTAAGTTGTGATTTATTTGATTATGAGATAAAACCCAAAATTTGAGAGGTGGTAGTAAGTATCTGAGACCATTTTCCATTGTAACGTTTATTGTTCCACTGATATTTTTGCCTTAAGAATTTTTTTTTTTTGCAGTTCTAGAGATTAAAACCCGGACCTTACACCAGTGCTTTACCACTAAACTACATTTCCAACCTAGCTTAAGAATTCTTCCTGCAATTTACATTTAAACACTGTGTAGATAATTCAAGGAACAGCCGGATTCTCCCTCTCAATTTTTTTTCTCTCTCTCCCTCCTCTCTCTCTCTCTCTCTCTGTCTCTCTGTGTGTGTTCATGTAGTAGTGTATGCCCTGTGCACATGACAGTCTTTCATTGAACCTAGAGCTGTCATTTATATGTCAGAATGGCTGACCAGAGAGCTCCAGTGATTCTCCTATCTCCATTTGCCTCAGGATTCAGATTCTAGGCATGTGTGACTAAACCCAGCAAAAGTTCTTACTCACCAAGCCATATCCCCAGCCACATAGGTTTCCTTAACAGAGAGAATAAGCCCAGATGGCTGAGATGTTTATAGTCATTGGCTACATCATATTAAGCTTGACAGTGAAAATAAGGCTTTCCTTAATTAAAAAAAAAAAAAAAAGAAATATCTGAAAGGAAAGGGGGAATGTCAAGGTCAAGGTATCATAAGGACATAGAAAATTGACAAGGAAGGTGGGTAAAAGGAATAACCAAGGGAAGGTGGAAGGACCAGGGGAAATAGCAAGATGGTAACAAATAGCCAGTAGCGTCCTTAGTTGATCAGACACTTAGCCAGGGCTTGTGATACCCACAAGACCAGTGAATTTGCCTCAGCCACATGCTGTTAATATTGGGGGTTTAGATAGGCAGCTATCACTAGAAATGGGATCATGAAAAGCACATAGGATAGCGAGTATTCTTTGGGGCCCACTCCTCCCTCTTGCTATCATCTAATACCTTTATTGCCTCCAGTCAGTGACTCACACCACTATCATGCCCATCTGTCAATGAGAGCTGCCTTCCAACATTCTGTCCTCCTTTTATATACAAAAAAGACCCTCTCGGTATGGCTGCCAAGCCTGGAAAATATTCCCCTGGGAAATGTGGCACATTTGGAATAGGACTACCGAAGAATTCCCAAGCTTCTTGGTTTCAAGAAACAAGGGAGACAAAGACACTGAGATGTTGCGTGGTAGCCTTATACAGAGACAGCTGGAGGGGAAGGGCAGGGAGATGGTTGCCTGGCTGGAGGCCTTTTGCAATGCTCTGAAATCAGGGCATCCTAGGTCACTGCCTGGCAAAAGTGGCAAACATCTCAGTTCAGCACGCACGCACGCACACACACACACACACGCACACACACACACACGTATACACGTTAACTGACCTATCTCTACAACCATTCTTAGCTGCTTTAAAGCTTTTTATCTTCGATTTCCCAAACTCTTCTGCCCATCCCCTCCTCTGACAGCCAGACCAGCGCAGGTTATTTCTGTGTGAGCAACAGACTACACTAACATGAATATGTCTGATCAGGCAATTCAAGTTGCAGACCAGTGGGCTGTAAATAACTGTTAATTGGGGGTTTTGGTGGGCAAAATTACCCAGTTATTTTTTGTCTGCCCAGCATGCTATATTCATTCACTAGATGCCTTCCACTGTTTGTAGTCTTGAATACATGCCTTCTGGTGTACATGTTCAGAGTACAATCATGTCAACCTCAAGATCCCCTGGGGGAGGTCGAAGGTCACCAAGCAGAGCATGGTTATCCTCAGGAAACCAGAAACCAGCCTATTGTCTCATTGCACTTACTTTCATCAAACTATAGAAAAAAAATAAAACATTGGGTACTGTCAGTCAGCTACCTCAGTAGTGGAAAGTTTCACAATGCAAATTTTATGTTGCATTTATGAGATTAAAAGGGAGAGAGAGGAAAAAAGTTTTATAGTGTTGTTCTCAGAGAAGGGATAAAGCAGATTCTCGGTGGCTTGATTTGATGAAATGATGATGATTCTGTCCTTTTTATTTACTTATTTTCAAAGAACTTGTACCTTAAGGCAATGGAAGAACAGTTAAGCACATCCCAGAGGGCCTGTGCCAAATAATTCAGTATGTGAAGGTTTGCAGTGAGGCCTTTCCTAAAGCTGGATCTAATGATCCCACTGGAAGGTGGATAGCCAGGGCTGGTTACTGTATGTACAGAGAGCAGCCTTTGCCCATTCAACTACATTCACCCCCAGGTTGGAATAGGGCCACAACCCCAACTCAGCTGTGGAGCCAACATCTCATCTCCAGGAGCAGCAAAGGCGTCTCTGCAGATACCTGTTATCCCTGACAATGTTATATATTTTGGCATAAATATTTGAATTGATGGTAAAAGTTTTTTTTTTTTTTTTGCAAATCACACCAGCAAAAAGTCCCTCTTTTCATTTTCTTCCTCCCTATGTTTATATAAAATAAGTCCCCTATATTTGCTTGATATTACTGCTTGGGTTTGATGTGCCCAGCTGGCAAGAATAAGTCATCTTTGGGGATTAAATCTAGTAGAGTATCCATACAAATGCCAGGAGCTCCAGAGCCCTTAATGGAACTTTGGCAGGCAAGACAACAGTGATTGTACAGCAGGTACAATGGAAGTGGGAGGCTGGTACTACAAGGAGCTGTAATTGTCTCTTTTCTTTCCCCAACAGTTCTGAAACTGAGCTAGTATTTAAATTAGATGTTACTTTAGATTACAACTTGTCGCACTGAATAGAAATGACACTATCAAAAAGGCACAGATACCAGTTGGAAGTTTGTTGGTATCTAGGGACACCAGCCATTGGCTCAGTTTATCAGTCATTTGAATAACTGGTATCATGTCCACCAGAAAGATGTGTTTGTCTCTGGATGCAGGAATCCACTGGTGATCTCTGAGATATAGAAGAATGAGTTAAGAATTAGCCCTGCTACATGCCCATCTCTACACTACTGCCAGACAGAGGGCATGACCCAGTGGGAGCTCTGATGTATGGTGGAAGCTTGTTCTATGCCCTAGGGGCTTTACTTAAAAACAAAAACCAAACAAACAAACAAAAAGATAGTTTTCCTTGAGGAAGACCAAAGATTAGCCCATTTTTTTTTCCCAAGAGGAAAACTATAAGACCTTCAACAATTTTGGTAGCTGTTTGGAGGGTCCTTTCTTTATTTCCCCTTGCCTTTGTCTACTTCAGTTATAGATTGCCTGTTTGGTATCACATGGATAAAAGATAAATTAAACATGGCCTTCCTTGAAATAGAGAAAAACATTTTCATACATAATTGCAAAAGAAGGGTAATTCTGATGAGGACTATAGCAGCAGAAAACACTTAATGCTTTATTGTTTAATAAGAATCCTAGAAGGGCTAGAGATGGTTTAGCAGTTAAGGCACTTTCCTGCAAAGTGATGGTCCAGGTTCGGTTCCCCAGTACCCATATAAAGCCAGATGCACAGTGGCCTATGCAACATCTTTTGTAGCAGCTGGAGGTCCTGATGCACCCATTCTCTCTCCCTCTCTGTCTATATATCTCTGTTTCTCATCTCTCTGCTTGCAAATAAATAAATGAAAAAGAATCACAAAGGGAAAAGTTACTTTATGCATATAAGAAGATAGATGTAAACATATATTGAAAATAATAATATAGTTTTTTTTATAAAATGCAGACACCATTTTATAAACACAAGAAACCAATTGAACATAAATGTTAAAAAAACATGAGGAAGAAGGATTAAGCTAAATAGCAAATAGTAATTCCTTAGACTCTTGAGAAATGATAATGTTTGAATTTTTTTATTAAAGATTCCAGGAAGCTAGAGACTTCTGGGTAAAATGTTTAAATCACTGGGGATTGATCTGACATTTCATGGCAAATGTTGACTCTTTAATGCTGAAACAAGGTCAATGGGTCAGGAGTCTTCCATTACTGAACCTAGCTGACCTCTTTACATGACAAATCAGAGTATTGATCAAGGTTATTATACGGGATTGGGCAGAAAGTTCTCTATCTCTCTTTTAAAGATTTGCATCCACGAAACTTATATTTTGCTGTACCCTGCATTTCTGTCTTATCTCAATGAAGGGTCTTGTTTTGACTCTCCTAATTAATGTGGATGGCTACTTGATTTTACTAGAATAAGCTTTAAAAGCATGTAAGATCAAGCTGGTGATAAAACAAGTTTATTAAACCATAGTCTTAGTTTTTTCCATCAGATATCTGATGGGAGAGGAAAATTTAGGACAAATTGGGAAAATGTGAAAGAGAGGTAGGTGTAGGATAGAGAAAGCAATGCAGACATTGGAATTGTTTTGCAGAGATATCCACCATTTTTGACAATGAAAGTGGGACACACACACACACACACACACACACATGACCACAACATTTTTCCTCATGTCTTTATTTTTAAAGGCCGAAGTTGGGTATTCTGATCTGCTCATAGTCTATCACCTGAAATGAATTCTGAATTCTTACTTCTTCCTGTCATTTACTATTATGAGCAGAACTGTTTATTCCCATGAATCAGGCATAAGAAGCTTCTGATGCACATACAAAAAATAACCTCCCGAGTTGAATTTTAGAATTTGCCAATAACTTGTTCCACCCAAGCTACTAGAATACTTGAACAGCATGCAATATAAGGCATGAGTAAGGAAATAGAAATAATGAAAAAATACCAGTCAGAATTATTACAAATGAAAAACAGAGTAAGTCAACTAGAAAACTCTGTAGAAAGTGTCAATAGTAGAATGTATCAAGGAGAGGAGAGACTATCTAAACTAAAACACCAGGTGGCAGATCTAAGCAAACTAATAGGAAGGCAGGAATGGGAATGTCAAGATATTTGGGGCACTATAAAAAGGTCAAACATTCCCATTCTCATGCCTTGTATTGACCACCTTATTTCATGAAGTTGGTTTCCTGTGTTCTCCTTCAGAAGTTTGTTTTCTTCTTTGATTCCTTTGAGTATAGATGTAATCATTTTTTCCTGAAATATTTGTCAGACATTTCAGGTAAAACAGTCTCACTGGAGAGTCATTTTTGGTGAATTTATAATTTTAGGTGGGATTGCATTGTCTTGATTTTTTTGTGTTTCTTTTATTATAATGTAGAGATGTTTGCATCTTGAGTTAAAAGCCAGAAGGTCTTGGAATGATGTATTCCAAGTTCTGAAAGGTAACAACTGTCAACCAAAATTACTTTATCCTGCAAAGCTATCAATCCAAATATATGGAGAAATAAGGACATTGCACAACACAAACAGGCTTAAGGAGTATATGAACACTAAGCCAGCTCTACAGAAAATGCTTGAAAGATCCTCCATGCTGAAGAGAAAGAAAAGCACACACATAAGGAACCTGGAAAAAAATAAACCATACTCAAATAATAGTTAATACAACAGAGTAAAGGAAAGATAGAAAGAACTACAAAACAAGAAGAATGGGAAGAATAAATGCATACCTTTCAATAATAACTCAATATCAATGACCTCAATGACCAACCAAAAGACACAGATTTGCAGACTGGATTTAAAAGCAGGATCTTTCTATTTGTTGCCTCGGAGAAACCCACCTTTCCAAAAAATACGGAAGCTATCCTGTGGTGAAAGTTTGGAAAATGGTGTTTCAAGCAAATAGGCCTAGAAAATAAGCAGGTGTCACTATCCTAATATCTGACAGGGTAGACTTCAAACCAACATTAGATAGGAAAGATAAGGAAGGTCACTTTATATTGATTAAAGGATCACTTCAACAGGGGGACATTACAGTTCTCAAGATATATGCAACTAACATGCCCCCCCCCCCCAATTTTCATCAAACAAACACTTAGAATTAAGGTCACAGTAACACCAAATACAGTTGTAGTGGGTGACTCCAACACCCCACTCTCATCAATTGCTAGGTCATCCTGGCAAAACAAACAAACAAACAAACAAAAAAAAACAACCAGAAAATCATCTGGATTAAATGAGGTCATAGAACACACGAACCTAACAGATATCTACAGAACATTTCACCCAAATGCTTCAGAATACACATTCTTTTCAGCAGCACCTGGAACATTCTCTAAAATAGACTATAATTAGGACACAAAGCAAACCTTAACAAATACAGGAAAATTGAAATAATTCCTTACACTCTATCTGATCACAATGGTAATCCCTACAAATCAATAGCAAAAAGTGACCTCTCCATTTTCTTCTTGAGCCCTATCCAATCAGATGGTGTATTTTGCCTTCAATACTTGTCACTTAGATATTTATCTTAGTAGGTCATCTCAAGACTCTTGCATGCTAGAATCCAGAGGAATATAAAGATAAGCATCAACAACCGTCTATTGTTGAAACTGCTGCTTCAGATCTCCTCAGGTGCACATGCACAGTCACAGGAGGGCAGACCCAATGAAATGTTAACAAATCTCACAAAAAAGAGGAGAGAGAGAGAGTGTGTATGTGTGCATGTAGTAGGCCATGGTCACACTTGCCCTTGTCATGTCTGATCTGAGACTGGCCTAGCTTCAGAAAAATAACAATGGATTCAGACTATACCAAGAATGAGAAGAAAAAAAGAAGGATAACTAGCCTTCTTTTAACTTGGTAAATAGGGCATGAAGGTTTATAGCTTTCTGGTAGAACTGGTTTTACCAGTTCTTCACTTACCCATAGGCTTAGCCTTAGGGAGAAAAATGTATTTGAAAGTACCTTTCCAATCTGTGGTAGAACATTTGAGTTTGATGTCTTAAGTGAAGAGTGGAGTGAGATTAGCTTTATACATATGACTTCTTAGGACCAATTTTGAAAACTATTACATTTTTGAAGTTTTTCATGGGTTCCATGTCTTTCATTTCTGGATGGCATGAGGAAGTGATGGGAAAGCATCCTGCTTATGTGTTTCCTTGGATCTCAGATGTAGGCACCTCTTATATTCACAGACATACTTCTTCCAGCTTATTTATTTTAAATGCTAGGGAATGTCATTGGTGAGCTCAGGACTTCTTTTCCTGAAAATAGCATTAAAACAAGAAATCCTTAAGGCAGGAGTGGTGGCACATGTCTTTAATCCCAGCACTCTGGAGGAAGAGGTAGGAGGGTCACCATGAGTTCAAGGCCACCCTGAGACTACATAGTGAATTCCAGGTCAGCCTGGGCTAGAGCGAGACCCTACCTTAAAAAAAAATCCTCATTTATTAATAATATGCATGTTCTTTTAGGAGGGGGAGGAGAGAGGGAAGGAGAGATAGAGAGACCCACAGTTAAATGTACAGAAGGACACAGAGAGAGGAGACAAAAGAACCCAAAATGATTTGTAAAGTAGTAGTAGGGTATTTTCACATTTTAGTTTCCCTTTCCTTTCAAGTTTCAGGATTTCTCAACACAGCCAATGTGCCTTCTCCATATGACTGTCACAGCCAATATAGATGAGTAGGAAAGGAGTGCGTGTTTGTGTATATGGTCACTTTTCCTCACTCCTAGTTCTATAGCAAGGAGTACTCTAATACTTTTCCTTTAATTTAGCAACTTGTCTACTTCGACAGGAACAAATCAGCTTCAACTCTTGGTAGCCCTTGGGGAAATAGTCTAGTGGAGGTGGCTTATGGCTGTGGTGAAGCAGGTTGATTGTATTAGAGCCACTGAGCAATCTCTGCTGAAGGAAGAAGCCATATATATATATTTGTTCACTGACGACTAAGAGAAAATAATTTGAATAAATATTATGTTATATTCAACTTTAAAGGATAGCAGAGATGATGCAGAGATTGCCTTTAAACTCCACATTTGGGAATGCCTGATATATATCACACTCATGATTACATACTCAAGGTTAGGGAATTTGAATGAAGTTTTATAGACTTAATATGGACTTAATAACTGAATGGGCTTATCTATTCACAAAGAAAAGTTTTTAACACATTTAAACAACTTCTTATGAAGTAGGAGGAATTTTTCCTCCATTCCTCCCATTTTTTTACTCCCCTTCTTTTCTTCTTTCTTTTCTTCCTATATCCCTTTTCTTTCTCTCTCTCCCTCCCTCCTTTCTTCCTTCCCATTCCCTTCCCTTTATCATGCAAGATGAAAATAAACTTCCATGGCTGTTCAACTGATAGGTGGCTTAAAAACACGCCTCACCTGCCCTTTTCCTACCAACCTCTAATGTCTGTTAGTCCTGTGTAGAAGTTTGAAGTTCTAAAACGTTCAGTTTTCTTGTCTCTAATGATTCTCCAGGACTGTGAGAACTTAGAAACACTAAAGAGGCATTTGAAAGGAACAAGACGCCAAGTATTGGCTTTGTTCCACTCAAATTAGTGTGACTGCTTCATTGCTTCTCCCCACACACCAGGAAAACCTGCTTCTTTAAGTTCCTCCTCTTCCCACATGCTAGCAGAATTATGTGCAAATCCTGTCAGCAAACAACTCACATTTCTATTATATAAATGAAGAACACAGGACTGGTTCTTTCCTTCCTTTCTTTTCTTTTTTTTTAAAAAATATTTTATTTATTTGAGAGAGAGAAAGAGAGAGAGAGAATGGGTGCACTTGGGCCTCTAGCACTGCAAGCAAACTCCAGACTCATGGGCCACCTTGTGCATCTGGTTTTATATGGGAACTAGAGAATCAAACTCAGGTCCTTAGGCTCTGTAGGCTAGCACCTTAACTGCTGAGTCATTTCTCCACGCCCTTCCTTTCTTTTCTCTTTCTCTCTCTCTCTCGTGCTCTCTCTCTCATTAGTATAAAAGAGGCTGTTGATAAAATAAGGAGAAGCTCAACCTATGTTCACAACACTCCTTTTAGTGTGCTGGTATACAAATTAAAGGGAGACTGATTGGAAATGAAGGCTGCTAATTCACTCTTAACTCTTTGTTCAGCATCTCTGTGCTGTTTCTCCATCTAAACAGGTCAGAGAAGACCTTGCCTCTGAGGAAGAACGCAAGACCCTGGAGGCTTGATCCTGACTCATGCCAAGAAGGAGTGGTCTGTGAGAAGAAATCAGGGTGCCATCTCTATTGTTACCCCACGATCTACATTAGACGTGTGGCTTTGTGAACCATATCAGGACCATTTCCTATTTTCATGTCCCTAGTGTCACAGATTCTTAAAATGTGACAGTTTTTTCTTTTAAAAAATATTTTATTTATTTATTTATTTATTTGAGAGAGAGAGAGAGGGAGAGAGAGGAAGAAGCAGAGAGAAAGAGAGAGAGAGAATGGTTGCACCAGGGCCTCCAGCCACTGCAAATGAACTCCAGATACATGCGTCCCCCCCTTGTGCATCTGGCTTACATGGGTCCTGGGGAATCAAACTGGGGTCCTTTGGTTTTGCAGGCAAATGCCTTAACCACTAAGTCATTTGCCCAACTCAACATTTTTTTTTTCTTTAGAGAGCCACAAATCAAAGACAGTAAATATAGACCTTTGCTGACATTACTGCTGGAAAGGCAAACCTTCTGATGTGTTGTACATTTCCAGCAAGAACTGAGTTCAAAGGAGAAAAAATGTGAAGGGAAATGTTTGTGTATGGCTTTTTCCTCACGATCAGAAAATTCCCATATGTATAAAAAACAGTAAGTATAGTGCAATAAGAGCTTTTATTTGCCCTTTATGTAGATTTGTGCTGATGGCATCCACATGTCAATTATAGGCCACGGGGACACTGGTTATTCCAAACTGAGAGGGACTACATGCCTTTCTGAAATGTAACTAATTCTTTGAATTTTCTGGGAAGTGACTATATCTTTTGGCTTTAAACCAAGTCTTTAGAAATTGAATATATGAATAAAATACATACCTATCTATCTACGCGTGTGTGTCCACGTGTGCATATTCATAAAAAAAAAAAAACTACTGCTTAGGGCTGTAGATATGCTCAGCTGTTAAGGTGCTTGCCTGAAAAGCCTAAGGACCCAAGTTTAGATTTCCAAGTACCCACATAAAGCCAGCTGCACTAAATGGCACATGCATCTGGAGTTTGTCTGCAGTGGCAGGAAGCCCTGGTGTGCCCATTCTCTTTCTCTCAAATGAATAAATAAATAAATAAATAAATAAATAAATAGATAAATAAATAAATAAAATCTGATTAGCTGGTAGAGTGGAATGAGGGTATGGACTTGTAGTGTTTATTATTCATTTACTTGTGTTTTTTCTGGAATGATGGGTATACCCCACCATGCTGAGGGATTGCCAGCTTTTGAAGGCGTTTTGCTATTTTTCCTCTACTGTGATAAAGAATAGATGCAGACCTAGGATGAATTTTATTTATTTTCACATGAAATGCACGATGAATTAGATATTTATATAAGAAGCAGATATATTTGGTAAAACAGTAAAAATGTAAGAATGGAAATTATGACTCGCTATGCATCTCTTCTGGGTAATGGATCTGAAACTCATCCATCTGAAAGCATCTTTACCTCTCTACCCATTCCAATGAAACACTAAGTATACACACAATATGTTCAACAGTTATTAGGAAACAATTGTTTTTTAATTATCAATATCAGTCTGGAGAGATGGCTCAGTGGTTAAGGTGTTTGCTTACAAAGCCTAGGGACCAAAGTTCAATTGCCCAAACACACATAAAGCCAGATGCACAAAGTGGTACAAGCACCTGGAGTTTGTTTGCAGTGGCTAGAGGCCCTGGTGTGCCCATTCTCTCTGTCTGTCTCTCTCTTCTCTCTCTCTGCTGCAAATAAATACATAAAAGTATGTAAAAAAAAATCAACATCCACAGATTTCACCATGGGTAAAACTGAGAAGTTATTAAAAAGCTTGAGACTCAGCAGTGAGTTATGTCTAGCCTCTTTCAGTCCTCCCGTCCAGATTACAGTATAACCAGATTGCTTGATAATGGGACCTACCCAGAGGGTTAATGTCTACTCTGAGTGGTCTTGCATGACAAGTGTCTGCTTGTTTTAAATTTATTTATGTTGCTCTTCTCTAAAGTGTTATGTTACAGGCCTTGGTTATTATTTTTGCACAATGACAAACATTTTGAAACTAAACTGAGTGTTGAGATCAATTAGATGTCAGCTGAGGCTCTTGCAAATATACCATAGATTGGGTAGCATAAGCAGCAGAACTTACATTTTGGCAGCTTAATGTTATATATGGATAGATTTAGTAATCAGATGAGAAAAATCTATCTTATACAGGGTCTATTTTTAAAAAAGGTAAAATAGGGATTTCACAAATTATATCTCCTTCATTTCAGTTATCCTTATCAATATACAAATTCAAACACAACCCTAATATATAGCTCAGCGCATTTTTAAATAAATCTTATAGAATGGGGGGGCAACCATTGGCTTTTTATCAGTTAAATGTAGTCTAAACACAGTTGCTATGCTAGCCACAGTTGTTGATGTGATTCTTCCCTTCTAAATCTGGTAGAAATAGTTTTTAATTTTAAGGAAAATTTGTCTTCAGCAGCAGAACTTTACTTTCACAATTCTAGAAGTAGAGAAGTCCAAAATGGGGATAGTGGATCAGACTGTTCCCAGAAATCATAATTGCATCTGTATTGAACACAAACGGAATTTTTCTTGTCATTACTTCCTAAATAATATTGCACAACTATTTCCATCGCATTTACATTGGGTTAGGAATTACATGTAGTGTAGGGATGACATTATATAGGAGAGGATGCTCATGTGTTTTATGTTACGTGTTTCCTTGGGAGGGTTTTTCTTTTGACTTAGAGGAAGCATCCTCCTCAATCACACATGACTTCATTGTCTTTCCTCTAACAACACTAAACCTAGCACATTAGAGCGCCATATTCATGACTTCAGACATAATTGCTTCTGTGAACCTCTGTGTCAAAATTGATACATTGAACATCAGGACTTCACTGTATGAAATTTCATGGGACATCACTTAGTCTGTAGCACTACCTAACATGAATTTGGCCAGAGAGGGTACTTATTGTGAAAAACAGATCAGCTGAACGAACACACACACACACACACACACACACACACACACACACACACACACAATCAAACAAGCCCATAAAATATTTTATTGCATCCCAGTATTGTTTTAATTATAAATAGATAAGCTAACATTTTTATAAATTAAAAATATTTTATTTTAATTTATTTGAGAGAGAAAGAGGCAGAGAAAGAAAGAGAGAGAGAGAATGGGTGCACCAGGGCCTCCAGCCCCTGCAGACAAACTCCAGACGCATACTCCACCTTGTGCATATGGTTTATGTGGATCCTAGGAAATCAAACCTGGGTCCTTTGGCTTTGCAGGCAAGTGCCTTAACCATTAAGCCATCTCTCCAGGCCCCCCTTTTATTTTTAACATGTATAATATATTCATTTTGTAGAAAACTTAGAAAGCAAAGAGAGAATAGGAAAAATTGAAAGTATAATACATAGCCATCAATTAGTACACATGAAAGTTTGGTTCCTTGACTCCCTCTCCACCCTTTCCATGGATACCAAAATCTGAAGACACTCATCAAGTGTTTTCTGGCATACTACTTACATGTAAACAATCACATCCTCCCATACAGTGCAGATCTCTAGCCCAGCTTCGTGAATTGTGAGTCCAAGTCCAATGTGGTAGTTTGAAGGTATGTTCCCCAGTAGACTCAGATATCTCCAGTTGCCTGACTGGAAGAGATGTAACTGGGGAGATCCTGGGGTCCAGCTGTACGGTGCCACTGGCAGGGGTGGGGAGCATTTGAATTCTAGACCAAAGGTGTAAGAAAGCAGTCTGGGTTCTGCCTGGGTCCCTGTTGCTTGCTCCAGTGCTCTGCTATTTGCTGCTGGTTTGTTCTTCCTTCCTTGCTTGTTTACTGGCCAGCAATGGTCTCTCTCTCTCTCTCTCTCTTCCCCTTGGCTTTATAACTGGGAGCCAGCTGCTTCAACCATTGATGGAACTTCCCTTTGGATATATATGCTGAAATAAACTCTTCCTCCTATAAACTATGTCTGGTTTGGAAGTTCATCCTGGCAACATGGAGCTGACTACAATACCCTACATGGGCTCAAGTAACTGATAATTGACTCATATTGCTAAATTGCCTTGAAGGATGGCCTTAAAGTCATGGTGATGCAATTTTCCTACCTCAGTTCCTACCAAAATGCTGGGATAATGGGTGTAGGCCATGTCACCTGATGCTACACTGTTTACAATGGCAATTTCAAATAATTTGAAAGTTATTTTTAAATTTATTTAATAAGTCAATGATTTAACCCTTGTATTCTCAGAGCCTCTAAGTTCTATCCCTTAGAACTTAGGAAACACTCATATAGGACCGGGAGATGGTCCAGTGGTTAACGGCACTTGCTCGTAAAGCCTGCGGGCTCTGGTGTGATCTTCCCAGCACCCATGTAAAGCCATATACAAAGTGACACATGCAGCCGTGATCACAGAGCACTTATGACAAAAGGAGGAAAGCCAGGAGAATCCAAAGCTTTCAGCATCAAGAGACTCTGTCTCACAGCAAGTGGAGCATAGATACCTTGAGGTTGTCCTCCACACATGCATCACAGCATGCAATGCATATGCCCCCCCCCCCACATACATAGACAATAAATACATAAGTTAAAAAACACTCAGATATTATCTGGATGCAATGTTAAATGACCTCTTCCTCATGTTGTCACTTTAATTTTACAACATAACACATTGTAATCGTCTGACTATTGTGAGATAAACTTTCACCATTTGATGAAGAGTTTTTGTGTTTTACAAGCTTTATTATCTGGAGATACAGCCACACTTTTGAATATAGACCTACTACTTTGTCATGCACTTTTTTCTTCAGTATTAGTTTGGAATTTATCATTGATCACATGGTTTTTCTCCCCCCAATCAATCAATCATTCAATCAATGAACACATGATTACTTTTACAAAGAAGAGTAAGTTCTGCTGTGGTTTTGTAGTCATTAATATAGTAGTCCTTATACTTGAGTAGACATAGGTAATGATATTTAAAAAATATGTTATAAATAGCTTTAAATGTTAAATTATCTAACTTTTTTGGTTGTTTATCATTTTTTAAAATACAATTAATTCAAGTTTTTCACTTACATTCTGATTTTATTTTATTTATTTTATTTATTTCTGATTTACTTTTTGGGTAATGGAGAAAGGAGTGTGCTACATAAAGCTAAAGTCTAGGAGTTTTTAAAAAATAATATTTATTTTGACAGTTTTATATATGCATACAATGCATTTTCAACTCATTACCCCCCCCCCCAACTGCCTTCTCGTTTTCCCTTTCCTCTCCCACTAAAGCCCTTCTTTTTCCCATTACATCCCCCCATGCCTTGAGAATGTTTGCATCATCATGGGTTTCATCAGTTTCCCTTATTTACTATAGGAGTTGTGGGGTCTCATGGACCCTCTCTCATCTATGATGAAATTCTAGGAGTTTTGAATAATCCCAGGACTTTCAAATGGAGGTCCTTGTGAATCATGATAGAAAAATAGTTGAGATTTTTTTGGATTATAATTTTGTAGGATTGTATTATAAGTAAAATAAAGGTAGGAATATATGTGTGGACTTTGCCAAGTTTTAGAATCATGTTTAATTCTGGCATATGCATTAAATTCTAACTTAGTATTGTGTGTGGATATGTGTGTGTGTGTGTGTTTGTTCATGCGTTCACATGCACGTGCTTGTATGTGATACACACATACTTAATAGAGGGCTAAAGTTAGGTCTCACTTCTCTTAGGTAGCACCATGCTAGTATTCTAAGAATGACGGGAGATAGTAAGGAGTTTTGTGGACTGCTCTCTTAGTTAAATTCCTATTGAGTCTTTGTTTACCTTTGTTTTTTTTTTATGCATTAGACCATAGACCCTCAATTATTCTGATTTGTATGGCTCAGATAAAACATTTCTCTTTTTACATAAAATACCATTTTTGTTACTAAAATATAAATATCTTCTCTTTTAAAGTTTTAATTTTCTTTTTTTAAGATCTCATAGGAGAGCACAGTGTGTGATTTTTTTAATCAATGTCAAGATTGACACTTTCCAATCAAAATTTGTCATTGCTTTTCTTCTATCTATTTACTAAAGAAGATTCAAGTGAAAAATTACAAAAAAGATAAAAGCAATAAGATTTCTTCCTGATATTTCAGCACTGGATTATTCTAGTAAAATTGTTTCAAAAAAGAATACCTTTGAGGGCTGGGGAGGTAACTTAGTGATAAAGGGTTTACTACGCAACTATAGTGGCCTGAGTTTGGATCCTCAGCACTCACGTAAAGCCGGACACATTAGCCTGATCCCAACACCCTTAGGGCAAGATTGGAGACAGGGACAGGAGAATCCATAGAAGCTTGCTAGCCAGCAGGTCTGCCGTATGCAGTGAACAAGAGACTCAATCTCAAACAAGGTGGAGGGTGAGAACTGATACTCAGGGTTGATGTCCGACCTCTACCCATGGGTCATGGCAAGTGTACACCCTCATCCATCCTCACACATGCACATACATGTCATTTTTTCAAAGAACAGTGGGAGGTCTCCCTGCAGTCTTCCCCTGGGACCATTACCTTTAGGGATATATAGATGAAAGCACAGCTATTAACTGAGAGTGCATGAGCCTTAGGAACATGATCAAGTTTGCTGTGTTTCATGGAGAGATGGTGATGTGTCAGTGAGCCGTAAAGAGGTTCAGAATGTGACTATGAATGTGAGAAGCCTTAACATATATCTGTGACAGTGTGAGATGCTTTGGGGTGTTTCAAGCAACCGTGGAGCATAAGGGACAGTGAAGAATCTTGGGTAGAGTGAGGCAGGGTTTCTGGGAAAAGACAATATGTGCAACCCTGTGAACAAGATTTTTTTATTGTTTGAAAATATAAACTCCAGACGCATACTCCACCTTGTGCATATGGTTTATGTGGATCCTAGGAAATCAAACCTGGGTCCTTTGGCTTTGCAGGCAAGTGCCTTAACCATTAAGCCATCTCTCCAGGCCCCCCTTTTATTTTTAACATGTATAATATATTCATTTTGTAGAAAACTTAGAAAGCAAAGAGAGAATAGGAAAAATTGAAAGTATAATACATAGCCATCAATTAGTACACATGAAAGTTTGGTTCCTTGACTCCCTCTCCACCCTTTCCATGGATACCAAAATCTGAAGACACTCATCAAGTGTTTTCTGGCATACTACTTACATGTAAACAATCACATCCTCCCATACAGTGCAGATCTCTAGCCCAGCTTCGTGAATTGTGAGTCCAAGTCCAATGTGGTAGTTTGAAGGTATGTTCCCCAGTAGACTCATCTCCAGTTGCCTGACTGGAAGAGATGTAACTGGGGGGAGATCCTGGGGTCCAGCTGTACGGTGCCACTGGCAGGGGTGGGGAGCATTTGAATTCTAGACCAAAGGTGTAAGAAAGCAGTCTGGGTTCTGCCTGGGTCCCTGTTGCTTGCTCCAGTGCTCTGCTATTTGCTGCTGGTTTGTTCTTCCTTCCTTGCTTGTTTACTGGCCAGCAATGGTCTCTCTCTCTCTCTCTCTCTTCCCCTTGGCTTTATAACTGGGAGCCAGCTGCTTCAACCATTGATGGAACTTCCCTTTGGATATATATGCTGAAATAAACTCTTCCTCCTATAAACTATGTCTGGTTTGGAAGTTCATCCTGGCAACATGGAGCTGACTACAATACCCTACATGGGCTCAAGTAACTGATAATTGACTCATATTGCTAAATTGCCTTGAAGGATGGCCTTAAAGTCATGGTGATGCAATTTTCCTACCTCAGTTCCTACCAAAATGCTGGGATAATGGGTGTGGGCCATGTCACCTGATGCTACACTGTTTACAATGGCAATTTCAAATAATTTGAAAGTTATTTTTAAATTTATTTAATAAGTCAATGATTTAACCCTTGTATTCTCAGAGCCTCTAAGTTCTATCCCTTAGAACTTAGGAAACACTCATATAGGACCGGGGAGATGGTCCAGTGGTTAACGGCACTTGCTCGTAAAGCCTGCGGGCTCTGGTGTGATCTTCCCAGCACCCATGTAAAGCCATATACAAAGTGACACATGCAGCCGTGATCACAGAGCACTTATGACAAAAGGAGGAAAGCCAGGAGAATCCAAAGCTTTCAGCATCAAGAGACTCTGTCTCACAGCAAGTGGAGCATAGATACCTTGAGGTTGTCCTCCACACATGCATCACAGCATGCAATGCATATGCCCCCCCCCCCACATACATAGACAATAAATACATAAGTTAAAAAACACTCAGATATTATCTGGATGCAATGTTAAATGACCTCTTCCTCATGTTGTCACTTTAATTTTACAACATAACACATTGTAATCGTCTGACTATTGTGAGATAAACTTTCACCATTTGATGAAGAGTTTTTGTGTTTTACAAGCTTTATTATCTGGAGATACAGCCACACTTTTGAATATAGACCTACTACTTTGTCATGCACTTTTTTTCTTCAGTATTAGTTTGGAATTTATCATTGATCACATGGTTTTTCTCCCCCCCAATCAATCAATCATTCAATCAATGAACACATGATTACTTTTACAAAGAAGAGTAAGTTCTGCTGTGGTTTTGTAGTCATTAATATAGTAGTCCTTATACTTGAGTAGACATAGGTAATGATATTTTAAAAAATATGTTATAAATAGCTTTAAATGTTAAATTATCTAACTTTTTTGGTTGTTTATCATTTTTTAAAATACAATTAATTCAAGTTTTTCACTTACATTCTGATTTTATTTTATTTATTTTATTTATTTCTGATTTACTTTTTGGGTAATGGAGAAAGGAGTGTGCTACATAAAGCTAAAGTCTAGGAGTTTTTAAAAATAATATTTATTTTGACAGTTTTATATATGCATACAATGCATTTTCAACTCATTACCCCCCCCCCAACTGCCTTCTCGTTTTCCCTTTCCTCTCCCACTAAAGCCCTTCTTTTTCCCATTACATCCCCATGCCTTGAGAATGTTTGCATCATCATGGGTTTCATCAGTTTCCCTTATTTACTATAGGAGTTGTGGGGTCTCATGGACCTCTCTCATCTATGATGAAATTCTAGGAGTTTTGAATAATCCCAGGACTTTCAAATGGAGGTCCTTGTGAATCATGATAGAAAAATAGTTGAGATTTTTTGGATTATAATTTTGTAGGATTGTATTATAAGTAAAATAAAGGTAGGAATATATGTGTGGACTTTGCCAAGTTTTAGAATCATGTTTAATTCTGGCATATGCATTAAATTCTAACTTAGTATTGTGTGTGGATATGTGTGTGTGTGTGTGTTTGTTCATGCGTTCACATGCACGTGCTTGTATGTGATACACACATACTTAATAGAGGGCTAAAGTTAGGTCTCACTTCTCTTAGGTAGCACCATGCTAGTATTCTAAGAATGACGGGAGATAGTAAGGAGTTTTGTGGACTGCTCTCTTAGTTAAATTCCTATTGAGTCTTTGTTTACCTTTGTTTTTTTTTTATGCATTAGACCATAGACCCTCAATTATTCTGATTTGTATGGCTCAGATAAAACATTTCTCTTTTTACATAAAATACCATTTTTGTTACTAAAATATAAATATCTTCTCTTTTAAAGTTTTAATTTTCTTTTTTTAAGATCTCATAGGAGAGCACAGTGTGTGATTTTTTTAATCAATGTCAAGATTGACACTTTCCAATCAAAATTTGTCATTGCTTTTCTTCTATCTATTTACTAAAGAAGATTCAAGTGAAAAATTACAAAAAAGATAAAAGCAATAAGATTTCTTCCTGATATTTCAGCACTGGATTATTCTAGTAAAATTGTTTCAAAAAAGAATACCTTTGAGGGCTGGGGAGGTAACTTAGTGATAAAGGGTTTACTACGCAACTATAGTGGCCTGAGTTTGGATCCTCAGCACTCACGTAAAGCCGGACACATTAGCCTGATCCCAACACCCTTAGGGCAAGATTGGAGACAGGGACAGGAGAATCCATAGAAGCTTGCTAGCCAGCAGGTCTGCCGTATGCAGTGAACAAGAGACTCAATCTCAAACAAGGTGGAGGGTGAGAACTGATACTCAGGGTTGATGTCCGACCTCTACCCATGGGTCATGGCAAGTGTACACCCTCATCCATCCTCACACATGCACATACATGTCATTTTTTCAAAGAACAGTGGGAGGTCTCCCTGCAGTCTTCCCCTGGGACCATTACCTTTAGGGATATATAGATGAAAGCACAGCTATTAACTGAGAGTGCATGAGCCTTAGGAACATGATCAAGTTTGCTGTGTTTCATGGAGAGATGGTGATGTGTCCAGTGAGCCGTAAAGAGGTTCAGAATGTGACTATGAATGTGAGAAGCCTTAACATATATCTGTGACAGTGTGAGATGCTTTGGGGTGTTTCAAGCAACCGTGGAGCATAAGGGACAGTGAAGAATCTTGGGTAGAGTGAGGCAGGGTTTCTGGGAAAAGACAATATGTGCAACCCTGTGAACAAGATTTTTTTTTTATTGTTTGAAAATATTTTCATTTTATGTATTTGAGAGAGAGAAAGAGAGAGAGAGAGATTTAGAGAGAAAAAAATAGTCACACCAGGGCCTCCAACCACTGCAACCAAATTCCAGATCCATGTACCACCTTGTGCATGGGGCTTATGTGGGTACTGGAGAATTAAACCTGAGTCCTTAGGCTTTGCAGGCAAGAGCCTTAGCCACTAAGCTATCTCTCAAGCCCAACAAAGAGCGTTTTAAGAAGGTATGGTCAGTGCAAATTAAAGACTTGGCAAGTAGTAACTAAATTAGTTTGCTAGGGCTGCCATAACTCACTACCATGAGCAGGAGCCATGTAAAACTATAAAATTGGATTGCCTCACAGTCCTGGGGGCCTGAGCTCAGGCGTTGGCAGTGATGGTCTTGCTCTTAAATCTGTGAGAGAATCCTTCCTTGCCTCTTCTTATCCTCTGGCGGCTTGCCAGCAACCATTGGTACTGCTTGGTTTGTGACTGTGTAACTCCATCCTGTGCTTGTGATGCTTCTAGCATGTGTGTCATCTAAGGACTCCAGGAATATTGGGTGAGGGGGTCAACCTATTCCAGGATGGTCTCATCTTATTACCAATTACATCTGTGACAGCTCTATTTCCAAATAAGGTCATTTTCTGGGGCACTGAGGGTTAGGACAGCAACCTAACTTTTCTTGGAAGGGGCACAAGTCAATGCATAGCTATCAGATGTTATGCAAGGTCTGATGGGCAGAGAGCTCATTCATTGTGTTCTGCATTTAAGCAGCTTTTGTGAGAGCTGGGATCAAGATTGAAGCCAAATGACAACAGTTGTATTGTGAGTGTGAAATAAAGAACTCCTGTGAAAGGCAGAGGGGAATATCAGAGCATAGTAGAAGAGTGAAGGTGGGGGACTACCTAAGCATCAGATGGAGGTCATCAGTACACAGGGAATGAGGCTTGAGTCAGCAAGGATATCAATATTGAACTAACTGCTCTGATTCACTAAGGATCATACTAATTTAATTATTAAAATTGTATTATTTCAGGATATACTCCTTATCAACATAAATGTCTAGGCTATTCAAATCTGTATGAAAATACTTATGCAGATATAGGTTCATTAGATTATATATGTATAAACATATATATTCTCACATATATATCCATATACATATCAACATGTAAATTTCTCATGCTTTGTACTATTTTTCAAGATTCCTAATATTACACAATTACTGAAGAATACAGGTTTGTCATAGTATGGAGATCTTAAATGAGACAATAGTTTGTTATTCCATCAGAGTCTAGAATATCATTTGTTATTTTATTTTTCTATGATTGAAAAGCTGTTTTATTAAAATTGGAGGTTGGGGACAAAGCTCAGTGGTAGACTGTCTGATTATCATATGATGCCCTGGGTTCAACATCTATAACTACAAAAACAAACTTGAACTTCCTCTCCCCTTACCAAGACAAATATAGACTTTTGACATGGTTTAAGAATTTTCTCTGACAACTATACCTCCTATGTTTAAATATTTACACTTATGTTCTATATGCATACTCTACTAGAATTTGGAATGTGTTTGTGCATTAATCTTTTTATTAATTAAATTGACGGTGGATATCTGGAACCCTTTAGGGGTAGTTTCATTCAGATAGTATTTGGTTTCAGGGATAATTTGATTCATGGAAACTGCATCCAATGAGGTCTTCTGTTCTTCTCATAGCCTCTCTCTTGAGAAAGCAAACACAAGTGTTGAAGATATTCGCAGCACTTTGCAGGGGCTATGGGCCTGGTTTAGTTCAATTATGGTTCTAAGGGTATTTTTTCTTTTACATCAATGAAATCTCCCTGAAGGCCCTAGTGTATATTATTCATGCATAGAGAAGCTACACAGCCAGGAAGAGGAACACCATCCTAGACCAAGTCCAATGTTGCCCCCCTCAGGAGTGTCTCTGCAATGGAAGGTTTCAGTTACCAATGGCTCAAAGGAAATTCAGGAAGTCAGACAAGTCAAAGAGAGGGAAAGTCTATTGGAATTCAGGTCAGCCTGGGCTAGAGTGAGACTCTACCTTGATAAAAAACAATGAGCTAAAGAAAGGCAGAGATAGTTACTCTCTATATAAACTCTCCTCCAGGCTCTGCCAGATGTTGCTTTCCACATGTCTGGGGGGCATCACAGAAGGTGGCCAGTTACAGGGACTTTTCTCATGACTCAAGCTACCTTACTGCTGGGCAGCCCATTATTCTCTCCAGGGTTAGCTTTTGGAAGTTGCCCCCTAATGGGCTTCAGAAGCTGGGCATTTCCTGGACATAAGAAGGGGAATGGCTGTAGCTTGCCCTGAGCGGATCCTGGACTTCGGATCTTTCTGGATGACATAGTTGCTTACTCTCTTGTTATCAACCTGAAAACTTCATCAAGTGACACATTTCCAATCCCCTGACTGTCTCATGATCAACTAGAAGGTGTTAGGCAAAGCACAATCCAGCAAGATTATCACAGAGTTGTTGACCAGAGTCTGTCAGGAAAAGTTTAGCCTGTCCAGGCAACTTTTATGCTCACACTGACTTTGAGAGGTCAAAGTCCTCTCCCCCCACCTTTGTGGTGCTGGGGATCAAAAATAGGGTCTTACACATGCCAGGTCAATGCTCCAACCACTGAACAATAAAGGTTAGTGGTTTTATGTCAAATAGTAATGTTCTTAAACTCACGAACAGAGCCCTGGGTCGCAGACATTCCTCATTACTGGTCTTACAGAAAGGACATAAAATGTAACTTGAACTTTTTCCAAATCAGTGACAGCAGGAATGGGGAAGGGGCTGGTCTTGTAAGAACAGAAGCCAGGTCAATACTTAAATTGCAGCAGGTCTCCCCTGTACTTTTCACACATGCCCAAGCATGCCACTCAGAAGATGTTGGAGTAAAATGAAGGTATGGCTTACACGTTTGCTCTGAGAAGACTGTCATTCTTAGAGGCACACACATTCCACAAGAACATTTCCACTTCATTAATCACATTTTCTTTTGAAAATATGACGACATGTAAGTGATGCCAATTTCTTCTGCTGCTTTTACTTTAAATGTAGGCTTTGAGTATTTAATTACATTTGGTAGATGCTAAGATTTTTGTGCTGGACATGAGAAAGATGACTATAATATATAATGTAGTAAAATATTTGCTTTATGTAAAGAAAGAAATATTCAATCATTTTTATTTACATTCCTTTACAACTTGGGTCAGGCTGTCCTAGGAAGTTTTGTTTTCTAAAGGATTAAGTCTACGGAACGACCTCATCATGGATTCAAGTTACAGCATGAAACAAATCCAGCCTCAGGATTTTTATACTGTGCATGGTATTGTTAATTTTCTAGAATAAGACTCAGAACAGATATTATATATAATTCTGGACAAAACTCTGATTTATTTAATTTTAAATGCCTTCGTGAGTTTGGGGTAATCAAAATGAATTTCCTCTTAGATTAAGATAGCAATAAAAAATAAATCTACTGGTGATATAATTTTAAGTGCGACTTTAACAAAAACATGTATCTTTAAAAGACCAACTTTTTTCCTTATGTTCAAACACCATCAAGTCATAGAATTCTTTTCAGGAATTTATATTTGTATAGTGCATTTAATTCAATTAGTGAGAAGTTTTAATTAATGATGGGAATGGGAAGTTAAACTATTTCCAGTGGGAAGTTAAACTATTTCTTGAATATAGGTGCAATAAGAATATATATACATTTTAAGGGGCAAATGGGGCAGAAATTAGAGTGGCCAGCAGGGAGGGCTTCTTTTAGGTTTCTTCTCTCCCCTCCCCCCCCTAACTAAAAACCAAGCTGCAAATTATTGAGCTTTTTAGTTTTTTAAATGGGTACGCCAGGGCCTCCAGCCACTGCAAATGAACTCCAGATGCATGCGCCCCCTTATGCATCTAGCTTACTTGGGTCCTGGGGGAATCGAGCCTCGAACCAGGGTCCTTAGGCTTCACAGGCAAGTGCTTAACCACTAAGCCATCTCTCCAGCCCAGCTTTTTAGTTTTGTAAAGAAGGAATGAAGGGAGGAAGCAAGACTGCTGAATTAACTTTGCTTCTGCTAGGTCAAGCAACATGTTTTTTCCTTTTTAATTCCACTTCCCTTCTTACAACTGTTTGTTTGTGTATATGTGCATGTGTATTATGTTTGAGTGTATGTGTGTGTACTATGTATTTCACATGTATGTATGTTTTTGTGTATATATGTATGTGTGCATGTACTTATGTATGTTTGGGTGCATGTATGTATGTATGTGTGTTTATTATGTTTGTGTGTATGTGCATATTTGTGTATATGTGTGCACTGATGTGGAAGACCAAAAGACAACCTTGAATGTCATCCTCAGAAATGCTGTCAACCTTTTGTGAGACAGGGTCTCTTAGTGTCCTGGAGCTCCCCAATTAGGCTAGACTGGCTGGCCAGGGAGCTCCAGAGATCTGCTTGCTGGTCTTTGCCTTCCCAAAGCTGCACTGCCACTCTGTTTTTTTCCCCCTTTTTTTCTTAATTGCATTCTGGGGATCAAATTCAGGTCCTCATGCTTGCACGGCAAGCATTTTATTGGCTGAGCTTCCCTCCCATTCTTTCTCAAGACCTGGAAGGTGAGATCCCCACTGTCTTGATATGCACTGCTGCTTCTGTTCCTGTCCCTCTTTGAAAACTTCCCAGGGAGGATCTGAATTTTGGCCTCCCCCCAAAACAAGATGAAAGTTAATTATAAACAAATAAGCAGATTGTAGTTTCAGGAATGAAATGCTAGTTGGAGAAAGTCAGTTCTATCCTTACCCTGCATTTGGGAGAAAATTTCTGAAATCATTGGTGTGAGAAGTAGCATTAACGGCCAGAAATGGCCATGTAATATGACATATTTGTTTATTATTTATTCAATTTTTTATTGTGGTTGCTGTGAGACAGAGTCTTACTGTATAGCCCAGGATGGCCTTGAGCTGGTAATCTTCCTATCTCAGCCTCCTGAGAGCTGGGATAACATGGCGTGAGCCACTATGCCTGGTTTTAGTGTATTGCTCTGCAAGGTGGCACAACAAATGATCTAGAGATCATTTGCAGTGGGTAGAGGCCCTGATGTGCTCTTTCTCTCTCTGCTTCTTTCTAAATAAATAAATAAATATAAATAAATAAATAAGTAAGTAAAGTGTTCTGTGTTCCAGACACTTTGGAAGTATGTAACAGGCCTCCAGAACTAGTGGAGCCATCTATCAAAAAATTATCATTGATTTTGGAATATAGATCCAAATTATCTTATCATTTCTTACATTTATAAATTTCCTTTTTCTTTATCTCTGGGCCCATTTTATA
Source organism: Orientallactaga sibirica (assembly GCA_036365145.1). Classification (NCBI taxonomy): domain Eukaryota; kingdom Metazoa; phylum Chordata; class Mammalia; order Rodentia; family Dipodidae; genus Orientallactaga; species Orientallactaga sibirica. The sequence continues at coordinate 2,219,499 of JAEOAD010002373.1, forward strand.
AATGTATGTGTAATATTCTTACTGGTAAGGCAGAACAATTCACCAGAGACATAAGAAAAAGTAGAGACATTTTGTGTTAACTAAGGAAAGTCTCAAGAGAAGTTGAAACTGACCTCATATGATTTTTCAAATAAAAATTAACTCCTGGGGCTGGAGAGATGCCTCAGCAGTTAAGACACTTGTCTGCAAAACTCAATGACCCACGTTTGATTCCCCAGTACCCATGTAAAGCCAGATGCACAAAGTGGCACATGCATCTGGAGTTCATCTGGAGTGGCTAGAGGCCTTGGTGTGCCCATTCTCTCTCTCTCCTTGCAAACAAATAAACAATGTATATATGGTTTTTCAAGGTAAGGTCTCGCTGTAGCCCAGGCTGACCTGGAATTCACTATGTAGTATCAGGGTGACCTCGAACTCACGGCGATCCTCCTACCTCTGCCTCCCAAGTGCTGTGATTAAAGGCATGCACCACCATGCCCAGCTAAAATATTTTTTTTAAAAAAATTTAAAAAAGAATTTAGTCTTGACAGAGAAAACAAGCAATACCTCTATAATTAGACTGGATGTTTCAAGTAATTCAAAAGTCAGGAATTCCAAGTTTAATGTGCAAGACACAAAATTATTGCATGATTTTATTTTAACTTAGAGAAAATGAGACTGATTGGTAAAATAAGGCAGATAGTAGAGAAAGACTGGCTAAGGGCCATATTTACTAAACTGGACTACATGGCATTGGGACATAGGTGATTAGGGAATGAGCCGGCTGCTTCTTCATATTGTGACAATTTGTACACATCGGAATAAATGATCAGTAATTTAGCTGACAAGTAACAGCATACTTCCTTCAGGATGTTATGAAATAGAATGTAGAATTCAAATGACTTGGGCTATGGTCTGAGTGATTATGCCAAAATTCATATGCTGAAATCTGTACTCCCTCCTCCCCACCAGGTGATACTTTTACAAAGTGGGGTCTTTGGGAAGCACTTAGCTCACAAAGGTAGACCTCACATGAATGTGGTTAATGACCTTTTAAAAGAAGCCAGGGACCCTTCATGCTTCTCCCACATAGGCACCTAATGAGATGGCGCCATCTATGAGCCAGAATTTCAGCTCTTCTTAGACACCAACTCTGCAAGTACTTTATTCCTATTCTAGCCTCAGAACAGCGAGGAAGCCATTTCCATTGCTTGGCAGCTACACAGTGTGTGATATTTTACGATAGCAGCCCAGACAGACTAAGACAATTTGCTTGAGATCAAACTTGAAGAAATCTTGAATATACAAAGGCTCACTATAACTTCACCACCTCTAAGTATATTAGCTAAATAAATATTTTGGTAGCAAATGATCAGATTTCTTATCTTGGCAGAGTGGTTGGTTGACTTAGTTGGCAAGTTGGTTAACATTTCATGCACTAGTGAGATGGATCAGAGCTTTTAACTCAATTTAAAAATTATTAGAAAACTGGGGCTATAGAGTTGAATATTAAACAATTTATATAGATAAAGGTATAAATAAATCAATATAGATGTACTTAGTCAAAAGTCTGAGATCTCCCTGAGAGAAGACATAGTGAGAGAGACCAGAGGCAGAGATGTCATGACTTACTGTACAAATGTGACTGTGATTTATATGCGCTTGCATAGCTCTGTCCTTTACCATGCCTTAGTTCCCAGGGTTATCCTTCAAAACAGGGAGGGGATGCAGTTTTATTACTCAATGATTTAACCAGTGGCCAAGATTATATGACTTATCACCTTGGATTTTAAGATTGTCTATAGGCATAATTTGAGGCAGGAATTTAATAGGTTTCTTTCCTGGTCCTAAAAGAAGAGGTCAATCAGGGGAAAATTCTTTATCTAGTTGTGGTTTATAAGAAATTCCTGGCAATGACATTACAGTGCAAATTACTTGATCCAAATGACTACTGACTATCCGTCAGTACAACTACCCCGAGGAAGAGATGCCCTTCGATGCAGTAACAGGCCTCTGATGAGTGTTAATGGAAATGGGCAATAGTAAATCTTTCAGCTCTCTGTTTTTAAGAAGCCTTAGAACTCTTTCTTTTTCTTTCTACTGATTTTTCTTCTGCTCTTATTTGAATGGGAATAAAAAGTGAAAGTTAATGTATATAATCATGAATTTTCCTTGCCTGATTATATTACTTTTTATTTTAATATTTTATATTTATTTATTTATAAGAGAGAGAGACTGGGCATATCAGGGCCTTTAGCCACTACAAATGCACTCCAGAAACATGTGCCACTATGTGCATCTGGCTTACATGGGTTCTGGGGAGTGGAACGTTGGTCCTTAGGTTTTGCAGGCAAACTCCTTAACCACTAAGCAATCTCTCCAGCCCTGATTATATTACTTTTGAAAAAGTTACTTATTTATTTCAGAGAGGGGGACATAGAAAGAGGGAGAGATAAAGACAGGGGAGAGAGAGAGAAAGAATGGGTGCATCAGGGCCTCTTGCTACTAGAAATGACCTCCAGATGCATGTGCCACTTTGTGTATCTGGCTTTATGTGAGCACTGGGAAATTGAGCTCAGACTGCCAGTCTTTGTAAGCAAGCACTTTTAATCATTTAGCCATCTGCCCACATCTGATAACACTGCTCTGAAAAAAATTGATAGAGAAAATAAAGGGGATAATAGTTAAAAGATAGGTCTATTAGATACACAGCAGCAACTGTTAATTAAAACATGTCTAATCTTTCCTCAGGTATATAGTCTTTCCATATCCAGTTAGTGACAAAGCAGAGGGAGATAACTTTCTTCCTCCTATTTCCTATATTCATCCTTAGGATATTTCCAATATATTGTCCTGAAGGTCTCTTCAAGCAAGCAAGTAAATAAACAAGCCCTACCCTCAAAATATTGGATGCTAAAAAAATACCTTAAATCTGTGATACTGTGATTATCTTAAAACATAGAATACCTCATGCTTTTCTATTCCAGGCCTTTGGTACTGACTCCTCCCTCCTGAGCCCAACTTCATAACCAATGGGCTTGTAGCAGAATTCATACACACAGAAGCCTGCAATGCATTTTTTACCTCTCTGCTTCCTTTTGCAAACCCCTGCAACTGCCATGAGACATGTCTTAGATAGCTGGCAGAAGAAATGTACGTGGAATCCTATGAAGGAAAGCTAGGCTTTCCTTGAGATTTCATCAAGGTAAATTGCCTAGAGCTAACAAGCCTGGGGTCAGCTGACATTTGTGAGACCAGTTGAGATCAGACCAGTTTAGCCCAAAGCATCAGATCTGTTCGGAGAACACAGCTAACAATTACTGGTTAGTTTTCAGCCTTTAGGTATGGACTGGTTTGTTATGCAGCAATATTTGACTGGTATAAGATTATTCATCCCAGACTGTCCATATTAGAAACAAGAACACTGAAACTGAAGACTCAAATTCTCTCCACATGTATAATTCTCCCAGATTGCTAAATTATATAAAAGACCTAATTATTGACAAATTTCCTTACCAGATACTTTCAGATGATAATTTAATAAAAGTGTTTCCTAAGGTTATTTTAATAGTATTACATTTAATGTTAAAGGGTTATTTTTCTATATTGAGCTCTGTGCCATTACAATCGTTTTTCATGTGAAGTTATTCTCTTATACAATGGCAAGGGCTTGTTTGTTGTGCTGAATGTGTAGTTACTTTGGGGGTTCAGAGAAGGGAGTCCTGTGATACCTATTGTCAAGTGTCCTCTTGATACAGGGCAAGTTTCCAGTTGATTACAAGCTGAGATTCAGATTGCTGTCTTTCATTCCTAACCAGTGCCTTGTGTCAACCCAATGACCTTTTGGAAAGTGCTGGAAATAAAATCTGAAATTTTGAACGTAGGAAGTAGGTTAGTCTGGAATCCATGTAGAGTTTATCATCATATGGGTTGGAGCGATTCTTTGTAACTATGACTCAAACTTTTGTATCTAAAACTTGGGGCTTCTTACTGAGTCATACTTGTATTTGGGTTGAAAATAGATATAGCTAGAGACATTGCTCAGTGGTTCAGGCACTTGTCTACAAAGCCAAAGGATTCAGGTTCTATTTCCCAGGACCCACGTAAGCCAGATGCACAAAGTGGCACATGTGTCTGGAGTTTGTTTGCAGCAGCTGAAGGCCCTGGCTCACCCATTCCCTCTCTCTTTCTCCCTCTCTCAAATAAATTACATAAATAAATAAACTTAAAAAGAAGAAAAATGGAGATAGTATGACTTTCTCTTCAAAAAGTTTGCTGCTTAATGTGATTTTCTCTTCTTAAACAGAAATTTCATTGTCTTTTAAAAAAACACCTTAGTATCTTGCTACAGTAGATTATTAAGGATGTAACATTTCCAGCCTTTTTTGGTGCACTGCAGGTATGCAATAATTAATGCTACCTAAATGCTTCTGATACTGACTTGCATTTGAGAACCAAGTTTTCACATACTGGAACGGGTCCATTCTGATTTGTATTTATTTCTGGAGTATGGAGTGTTTGGTCATGCTAACAGCTGATTACAGTAAATCTGTATGTGCTCTGAAGAAAGTTGCTGCTTTCATCTTCCTCTGCTTAGTGCATTTCTTGTGCCTGTCAAGGCTTGGAAAGCTTAGAAATAAATTGTGGGGGGAGAATTGAGCAGAAGAGATAAGCTTGGAAATTTAAAGACCTGTGTTATTCTGTTACCCAAACTCAAAAGAACCTCTACGGGTATTACTGTAATTATTACACTGTCCCTAGTAAATGAGTCCTTCCATGCAGAAACACTTCTTCCTCTCACAGTGTAAATCTAATAAAAGCCTCCATGTCTTTATCTCAAATCACCTTTTCTTGCCTGCTTTCTTTTCAAATTTTCTTACTCACTAGGAAGAAGAGAACAAAGCCTTATAGTTTGTTTTAACAAGGTAATGATAAGTTTTCTTTAGGTATAACTCACTTTACCAACCAGAACTATCCTTGTGGGGAAAAAAGGTACAAATTAGTTCATGTGCATGGAGAAATTTGTTACAAATTTTAGGGACATATAGATGTTGGGATTTCAGAGCAACCCCAGTTTTAATGTTTGTTCATTTATTGTGTTTTGGGGTGTGTGTGTATGTGCGTGTGTGGGTGTGTATGTGTGTGAATTCAGGACTGCAACAGCTATGGTGAATCCAGAAGACAGCATCGAGCATCCATACCCGCCATCCTCTTATTCTTACATTCTTTGTTCCTCCCCTTCCATCAGATTCCCTGAGCTTTGGGAGTGGTGGTTTCCGTGCCCTGTTTGAGGCTGAGTACACAATAGTACAATAGTTCACTTATTCCGGGAAATTTTGCCAGCCATGCCACTATTGCCCCAGTGGGCATATCATTCCAGGCAGGTGGGTTGTGGAATATGCAGGGTCCACAGATGGGTGGGGCTGTTGAGGGCTTTTCTCCCCCAGCAGCTTACATAGCACCTTCTTGCAAAGAAAGCCAGCTGGCAGACAGGACGCTTTCAGTTCACCAGTTAGTTTCTTTACATGCTATAACCAAAATGTGTAGTGTCTTCAGCCATCTAGTTTGGATGGAGAACCAAGAACAATAGTCTACATTTAAGGGCCTCTGAATAACTCCTTTAAAAAAATCTCTTTTACTAAAATTCAGGGCCTTGTATATGCCAGGTAAGTCCCTTGCAACTGACTGAGATACATCTGCATGGTTGATGTTCTTAGTGAATTTAATTAGTACATAGATTATTTTGGTCCAAAATCTCTATTTCCCCTTCTCTGTATCTTTTCAAATCTTCTCCTCCATCCCCTGTCCTCCTTCCTGAACCTACTAGAAGAGGACAAAGCAGACCTGTTGGAACAATTCACTAAATGAAAAAAACGACCCTCAACGCAAACAAGCCCCTAATGTATTAGTTATCTATTGGTTTGCAATTAATTATCTAAAATTTAGACAATGAAAACAGCATATATCTAGTATCTTATTACAGTTTCAGTGGCCAGGAACTTTGGAAAAATGTAACCAGCTCTTCTCCTTGGGATCTGTCACAGGCTCCAGTAGTGCTGTCTTCTGGGGTTGTGGCCTAATTTCAAAGCTCAACTGAGGAGGAACCACTTCCCATTCCATCCATTAAGCTGTTGGTAGAATTCAATTCATTGCAGTTTTGGTCAGGGGTCCCTTGCTGGATTCTTTGCCAGAGACTGGCTTTCATTCTTCACTTAGTGGCCCCTGCAGCATGTGTCAAAGCCCACAAGGAAGTCCCTGAGGGAACCCCATCACTTTTACTAATTCTGTTGATTATCAGCAAGTCACAAAGCCCAGAGTATACTGCAGGGTGATGACACACACAGGGTCCCGTTTGTCAGGAAGCAGGGATCCTAGGCCCCACCTTAGAAGTCTGCTTTCGACACCTAAAGTGATCTAGTTATCATTGTCTCATGTTGTCTCCCTTCCAAATCAATGCTTTCAAAATATATTTTTTCTATCTAGCACATTGAATTAGGTACATAATAACATTACATTCAACTATTTGAAGGCACACGCACATACACACATATACACACACGCACATACACACATCAAATCACATAAAAATTTCAGGGAGTTGTTATGCAGAGCTGGTGTCCACTCTTGCATTTAAGGCTATTTTCAGGTCTCTCTTACCTGTGAGTTGTTTTCTTCTAAAAGGACAAAAAGTGGACTTTATCTTTTAGGTCTGTTAGCAGATGGGTCAGGTAAGATGCAGCAAACAACATTCCTGAGAATCTAAGACATGAATGGGGGCCAAAGTGATTTGTGCTTGTAATCACTAAAATATTGAAAAAAAATCTTCATAAGTTCCTTGATTTTTGAATAGCTGCAATAGCTAGAGCTAAAGAAAGAGTTAAGAGTCTTTTTATGGAAATGACATGTGAAGAATTTCAGATATTGAGAATTTGTTGTAATCAGCAATATAAGGAATAGGTCATCCCAACACAGGCTAACATTGTTGCCAAAGCTAGCTGAGCTAGCTAGAGATAGAGTGATGGAATTAATCTAGACCAGGTCAGGTGGTATTTCTCTTTATTAGTCTTAACAAGCATGAGACTAGGGCAGCCAGTCATAGTTCTCACTAATATCCCAGTTTTTCTTGCGCTCTGAGCATAGAAGAGGGTGCTTTTCCTGCCTCCTGCACACTTAGACTTTCTGGCCATTGGGTGATGAACAGCAGTGACGCGTGTGGCTTTCTAGTTTACAGGACAAAAGAATAGATTTGAGATTGCCATGCCCTCATTTCCTGCTATAGTGACCAGTTATTTTTCAGGTCCCTGTCAACCTAGGCCCTTGGTTGATTACATATAAGAAAAAGCCCTTGCCACTTACCAGTGATGGACAAGTGCTGGGTCTAAAATGGTGATCCTTATGTAAAGACAGTTAATCTTACAATATTTTTTAATATTTCATTTACTTATTTATTTAAGAGAGAGAGAGAGAAGGAGGCAGATAGAGAATGGGCACGCCATCTAGCCACTGCAAATGAACTCCAGATGCATGCATCACCTTATGTATTAGGAAATTGAACCTGGAGCCTTAGGCTTCGCGGACAAGCACTTTAACCACTAAGCCGTCTCTCTAGCCCATGATCTTACAATATTTTTATTTATTTACTCACTAGTAAGACACAGAGATAGTATGGGGATGCCAGGACCCCTTGCCACTGCAAACAAAATCCACATGCATGTATAATGTGTGTATATTTGTGCATCTGGCTTTCTGCGGGTACTGGTGAATCAGACCCAGACTGGCAGGCTTTGTGAGCAAGCACCTTTCCCCACTGAGCTATCTCTCTACCCCAAGACAGTTAATCTTGTTTCCATTTCCTACTCTAACAAATTACTATGAACTAAGCATCTTAGAACACAGTTAATTTATTATCATATTATTCTGGAACTCTGAAGACCCAAGATCAAGATTACAAAATATCTGAAGACATGAGATATTTCAGATATCAATCATACTCTACAACCTGGTTTCTTCATCTCTTTCCCTCTCATCCCCTCTCTGTCCTCTGCCTCCATTTTCATATCTTCTCTTTCTCTGACTCTCTTGCCTCCATCTTATCAGGATTCCTATGATTTCATTGAGATCCCCCAGATAATCCAGTGTAATCTTCCCATCCGAACATCCTCAATTCACTCTGTAAAGTCCCCTTTGCAAGTTCACATGTCTTTGGAGTCAGGGCATTGACATTGACAACCACTATTTAGCGTATGCTATTCATGGATTTTTAGGGTTTATGTGTCACTGGAGCATACATTAGTGTAGGTTGAAAAATACAGAAACTACTGAAAAATTATAGGAGAAACCCAGGAAGTTAAAAGCAGAACCCTACCATGCATGTAGATATTTGCATGCCTGAATGAACTACTACATTCAGCCAATGTCAACTTTTCTTTTTCTAAGTGAGATTGCAACTTCCAAATTTGCTTGTGACTGATTCATACAAAATACCAAATCTGAATTGTTCATTTTTCTTAGTTTTCTGGCTTCTAGAATTTCCAGGTAAACACTGAATGAATCCAACACATAATTTATTGCTATTTGAATATTTTTATATTATATATTACATACTGAATAGCTACAGATGAATAAATGATAGGATGTTGATGTAGGATTTGGGGGTTCAGGAAGGGTCCCCATGATTTATGAACCCTAAATTTTGGGTTTTGTTCCACCTTTAATAAAGAATTAATAAAGATGGACTCAAGAAGGAAAAATTATGAATTGTTAAGTTTATTTAGGGGGAAATCACAAATGTGGGATTTATTTAAGGGAGATTGGGATTTAAGAGAAACTGGGGCTTTTAAAGAGAGATCAGAGTAAATCCACAAAGGTGTGGGAAGTAGAATCTAGAAGCTTGTGTGGGGAGACTTGGGCAGAACCAGTGTGGCATCTGCTGTGTGCTTTTCCATGTAGGGAAATTAAGAGGGCAAATGTTGAGGCTAAAGGAAAAATGAGAGGGCAAATATCAAAGCAGAGACCAAGAGATTCAGAGGAGAAATTAGTAATGAAGAATGTTACCAAAAAAAAAAAAAAAAAAAAAAACCCAGGCGTGATGGTGCAAGCCTTTAATTTCAGCACTCGGGAGGCAGGATAACTAAAAGTCTGAGGCCACCCTGAGACTACATAGAGAATTCAAGGTCAGCCTGAGCTAGAGTGAGACCCTACCTCAGAAAAACAAACAAACAAACAAAAACCCAAAACAACAACAACAACAAAAGAAAGTGACACTTACAGTTACCCCCAAATTAAAAACATTACACAGAAAGCCAGGCATGGTGGTGCAGGCTTTAATCCCAGCACTTGGGAGGCAGAGGTAGGAGGATTGCTATGAGTTCGAGGCCACCCTGAGAATACAGAGTGAATTCCAGGTCAGCCTGCACTAGAGTGAGACCCTACCTCAAAAAAAAAAAAAAAAATTACACAGGTAACAGACCTGGAGTTAGTGAAAGCACCCATGGGGTAGATCTGGGGCGTAAGGAAAATAAGCACATAGTAGATTAGAGACCAGAGGAAAATCATGTGTTTAGTTCAAGTGATAAGTTACCCCAAAGTATAAAGTACAGGCAAGCAGAAAAGTCTCCAGACCATGAAACAGTTGTTTGCTCCCCACCACCACCACCTAGCTGGGGAAGCCAGACTGAAGTGTGTCCCCAACGAAGAGAAGCAGAGCCAAAAGAAAAAAAGAAGAAGAAGAAGAAGAAGAAGAAGAAGAAGAGGAAGAGGAAGAGGAAGAGGAAAGAGGAAGAGAAGAAGAAAAGGAAGGAAGGAAGGAAGGAAGGAAGGAAGGAAGGAAAGAAAGAAAGAAAGAAAGAAAGAAAGAAAGAAAGAAAGAAAGAAAGAAAAAGAAAGAAAAGAGAAAGAAAGACAAACGGGAGCTGAGCTGAGTGGGGAGAAGCTAGTGCTAGGAAGAGGACAACAGCCTTTATAGGCAAGGGAAAGACCCAATTGGTGTTTAGATTTGGAGGGCAGATTCCCCCACCTGCACCAGCCCATCTAGGTAGACTTCTAGACTGTGGACAGCAGGAGGCACTGTCGATCAGTCTTGATCAGACAGTTCCATTTCTGCCAAGAGATCTGTTCCAACAATATGAAGGCTAGTGTTGGGAGGGAACTGGTTTCCCTTTCAGTTCCAGTGTGGTATTTCAATGTATTGTGACTGCAGCCTATCACACCCAGCTTTTTGTTTGTTTGTTTGTTTGTTTGTTTGTTTGTTTGGTTGGTTGGTTGGTTGGTTTTTCTAGGTAGGTTCTCACTCTGGCCCAGGCTGACCTGGAATTCACTATATACTCTCAGGCTGGCCTTGAATTCATAGTGATCCTCCAACCTCTGCTTTCCAAGTGCTGGGATTAAAGGTGTGCACCACCACGTCCATCAGGATAATGACTTTAGAGACAGATTGACAACTACATTTCAAATCTAGTTCCTTCCTTATGAACTTTAATGAATAAACATGGCTGGATCCTTAGATTTGTCATTCATAAGCATGGCTCTCATATCTGCACTTAAGGATTATAGTGATAACTGGAGATAATGTAAACCAAACACCTGCTACATTGTAGACATTCAACACGTATTAGAAACTGTGGTTGTTGTCTGCTAGAAATTGGGATGTAAAGATGAAAACCACACATCTTCATCTGAATAATTAAAGAGGGAGAAAATAACCACATTGCAGAATAGAGTTATGAACAAGCTATAGTTTAGAGGGTAAAAGTGATTGTATCTTACAGAGGCATAATGGTTCACATGACGGGTGACATTTGGAGATGATTCAGTAGGAGTGAATTCACCGTATGAGCGAGGAAACATTTTAGCTGTGAGGACTGTGTATAGTTGCAGGAAATATGAAAGGCCAGAAAGTTAGCCTAAGTAACTTGGTTTATCTAGAGTGCAGGGCTTTCCAAAACTCTCTGTTCATCACCATCCGATGCTTTCAAGGTTCCTGTGTAACATCTGATGTATTAATAATTTTCTTTTTTTATTAAAATATTTTTATTTATTTGTTTGAAATCAGAGAGATTGACGGAATGAATGGGTACACCAGGGCCTCTTGCCACTGCAAATGAACTTCAGATGCATGCATTACTTTGTGCATCTGGCTTTACATGGATACTAGAGAACTGAACCCAGGCCTACAGGCTTTGCAAACAAGCACCTTCAAAAGCTAAGCCAGTTCTCCAGCCAGTGATCTATTAATAATTTTCTAATATAGAGGCACTTTACTTGACTCACAGTGGGATTATATCCCAATAAACCCATTGTAAATTGAAAATGTCCTAGGTTGAAAATTGCATTTAATGTAACTAACTTGTTCGTGCTGAACATTGTTGCTCAGTAAATTAAGCAGGATTCTCCAGAGAAACCAAATGAATAGAACATATATGCATTATAGAAAGGAATTTATTAGGAGGGCTTATATCTACAGGGACTGAGAAGTCCAACAATGGCTATGCGCACTGTGCACTAGCTGCTCAGTGTACAAAGCTGGTTGTAGCAACAGTCCCTGTCTGGGGCCTTAAGGCCTAGAAGATTTCTAGAAAGCTGCTGCTCTCCAGTCCACATTGGAAAGCAGAACAAGCTGGAGCCTGAAGTCAGTGAAGCTTGACAGCAGCAGCACTGGCAACAAAGATAGATACACTTACCAGCAAAGACACATAAAGGCAGGCAGGCAGGCAGGCAACACTGCTTTGTTCCTTAGACCTGTTTGTTTCTTGGCCTCTCACTGGAAGGTGATACACCTTTAAGTTAATCCTTCCTAGAAATGTCTTCATAGACCTACCTGCCCAGAGGAATATCTCTTCGTTGGTTCCATATCCTGTCAAGTTGGCAATCAAAATTAGCTAAGTGTCACACTTAGGATCATAGAACACTAGTTTAAGCTGTCCACTCTTGTGATATGCAAGACTGACTTGGGGCTCTGGCTTCTTGTTATTGCTCAGTGTTGTGGGGCTGCATTTTACTAGCCCTGGAAAGATCAAAATTCTAAACCGGAAGTGCGGTTCCTACGGAATACATGTTACTTTTTGCACCATCAAGAAGTCAAAATGGGGCTGGACAGATGGCTCAGTGCACTTGCTTGCAAAGCCTAATGATCCAGATTTGATTCACCAGTACCCATGTAAAGCCAGATGCAGAAAATCACACATACATCTGGAGTTCGTTTGCAGTGGCTGGAGGCGCACCGATATTCTCATTCATTCATTCTCTCTTTCTCTCTGCTTGCAAATAAATAAAATAAAATAAAAAAGAAGTCAAAATGCCATAAACTCAACCATTATAAATTGGACAATTCTCTATCTCTCTTGCTCCTTGTACAACACAAGCCACATAGTTGATACAGCTGTCATCGTCTTTTGTTTTATTTTCTGTCCTCTCTACGATGCTGTAAATTTCACAAACTCAGTGACCATAACCTATTCATCATAGTGTTTCTATCCATCAAAGGAATAAGTAGTAACTACTTATAATAATATTTATTTCTTAAGCAAGTGAGTGAATGAGTGAGCAAGTGAGTGAAAAATGGTAGGACAATAGTAGGAGGCTAGAATCTGAGTGAGTTTGCTAGGCAAAAGCTTTTAGAATGTTTGTGGAAAAGGCAACATAGTTCTGAGAAGTGACAGTGGAGTTTTTAGCACTGAAACATCTCTATCATACCTTATAAGGCTCAGAGTTCATTGTGAAAAAGGTGGCAGGAAAAATTGTAAGAGCCAAAGGAAGGGTCAAACTGCTTACAATGCAGTCATCCAGACACAAAACAACCTGGATATCCATGACCTTGCAGCCTGGTACTGCCTACACAAGACCCTCATAATAGGAGGAAAAGATGATGGCATCAAAATAAAAGAGCGACTGATTGAGACGGGGAGGGGATATGACGGAGTGTGGATTTGTGAAGGGGCAGTGAGAGGGGAGGGAATTATCATGGTTTATTGTCTATAATTATGGAAGCTGTCAATTAAAATAATAATAATAATAATAAATAAATAAACTATTCTTTTAAACTATTCTTTTATCTTTGTCGATAAAGGAGTGGCAATGTCAGGGAGGAAGATGAATTGAGTAACTAAGAGATTGACTTGTAAGGTATCATATTGTTCAACACAAGATTGAAGAGAATGGCTGGGATTGACAGCAAGAGGCATATTTAAGAAATACTTGTAACTTTGAGTACATAAACCTTGGGGATTGGTTGGAAATGGACAGTTGTGATCCTAGCTGGAGAAAGAGACTGAGAAAATATTCTTTTTTGGAACATGTTGAAGTCTCTATAGAGCACCTGTCAAGAAGCAGTTGTCAATATTTTATAGGAAACCTACCAAGTAGCTAGTGTTGGAGACAGAAATGGGACCACCTAGGTGAAATTAAAACTGTGGAGACAGTTGGTGAATGTGAGTTAAAGAAAGGTATATAGATTGAAGAAAGAAAGGGTTTAAATAGATATTGACGAAAAACGTCAACATCTCAGGAGTGACAAGAGAAAACGGATCTGGAGGAGCAGACAGGGAGAGAAAGATCTAGAAAAGCAGAACACGGCAGGATGTCATGTGTTTGAAGCCCTTTCAAGAAGGTGCACCTCACCAAGTGCATCAGTAACTCAACTCACTGCTGTGACTAGACGACTGAGAAACAGCAGCTTAAGGAAGGAACAGGGTCATGTCAGTGTGCGGCTTGAGCGGGTACACACTATCACGGCAGGGAGGCGCAGCAGCAGGAACCGGAAACCGCACTTGTCATGAAGGAAGAACGCGGGGCTGCTACCTAAAACCTTAAGGCCTATCCGCAGTGACACACTTCCCTCACGGAGGATTCACCTCCAGAAGGCTCCCCCACCTTTTCTAGCAGTGCCACCAGCTAGGAGCCACGTCTTCAAACATGTGGGTTCATGGGGATGGAGCATAGAATGTGTAGTTTCAAGGGAAAAGGCAGATCTCAACCGGATAATATGATCATTTAGGGGATTATTTATTTATTTTCATTTTATTCTTTTTAGAGAGAGCAAGAGAAAATTGGCCCATGCAATCGAACTCCAGACGCTTGCGCCACCTAGTGCACATGTACCACCTTGCGGTTGCATCACCTTTGTGTGTCTGGGGTGTTGTTTGCAGGCAAGTGCCTTAATTACTAAACCATCTCTCCAGCCCCAGGATTTAAAAAAAAAAAAATTTATTTACTTGTGAACAAGAGAGAGAGAGAGAGAGAGAAAGACAGAGAGAATGGGCATGCCACAGCCTCTTGTGAATGCAAAGAAACTCCAGATGCATGTGACACTTTGGGCATCTGGCTTTATATGGGTACTAGAGAATCGGACTCAAGCCCTCAGGCTTTACAAGCAAGTGCTTTTAACTGCTGTGCCATGTTTGGGGAATTTGTTTGGAGATCAAACTAGTTTTGATTAGCAAATACTGTCTAAGTGTAGTGGTTTGATTCAGGCATCCCCATAAACTTAGGTGTTCTGAATGTTAGGTACCCAGCTGATGGAGATTTGGGAATTAATGTCTCCTGGAGGCAGTGTACTGTTGGGGGCAGGCTTATGGATGTTATAGCCAGTTTCCCCTTGCCACTGTTTGGCACACTCTCCTGTTGCTGTTGTCCATCTGATGTGGGCCAGGAGGCGATGTCCACCCTCTGCTCATGTGATTGTTTTCCCCTGGCATCATGGAGCTTCCCCTCGAATCTCTAAGCCAAAATAAACCTTTTCTTCCCCACAAGCTGCTCTTGGTCAGGTGTTTTCTGACAGCAATGCAAACCTGACTGTAACACTGAGGATGTGCTATGAGACAAATACTGAAACAGAAACTTTTTCATTCTTTTTATTTTATTTTATTATTATTTTTGTTTGTTTGTTTGTTTGTTTGACGCAGGGTCTCACTCCAGCCCATACTGACCTGGAATTCACTACGCAGTCTCGGGGTTGCCTTGAACTCACAGCGATCCTCCTACTTCTGCCTCCTCCTAAGTGCTGGGATTAAAGGTGTGTACTGCCAGGCCTGGCTAAAGACAGAAACTTTTGAATCTTCATTGAACCTGAAGGAGGGGTCCTTTATCCCAGAGAGCTCTCAACAGTGAGGCCAGAAGGTCACTATGGGTATTAATTTGGAAACAGAGTTCAGGGATGCTTCTCCGCTTGGGTAGAGACCTTTGGAAATAGCATGCCCACTTATTTTTATGTGTGTTGAGTTTGCAACAGTGGAAGATGTGTGAAATGCTCACCTTGTATAGCCCTCACTCACAATAATTGTATATGTTTTAAAGTTTTAGATTTATCAGTTTTGGAAGTCCTGGGTGCTAACTTTATCAGGCTTGTCCTAGAAAGCCAATTTTATACTGACAAGATGTGTTATAAACCATGGGCATCTACAATGAATAATGCATGTACTGGGAAGACGAAGGCCACGGTTTCTCATTTAAGGATCATCGTTCTTAAGGAGCCATGGTCACCATCATATCAGGATTAGTTTGCTCACAGAATTAGAAAGTTCTAGTTTAAATATTTTTAAAAACTCCTTTCTTTCCCTATCCATCTATCTATCTTTCTTTCTTCTTTGTGCTTCCTCCCTCCCTTCATCCCTCCTTTCTTCCTCTCTGTTTCTTTCTTTCCTTCCTTCCTCCCTCCCTCCCTCTCTTTTTCTTTCTTTGTTTCTTTCTTGCAAGAGACAATGGGCATGCCAGGGTCTCTTGCCACTGCAAACCAATTCCAGCCACATGTGCTACTTTGAGCATCTGGCTTTTCCTGGGTATTGGGGAATGGAACCAGGACTGGCAAGCTTTGCAAGCAAGCACCTTTAACCACTGCACCATCTTCCAGCCCAAAATGTCCTAGTTTGGAGCCTTATCCTGCAATATTTGCTTATGTGGTGGTTAATCTATAAGTTTCTTTTAGTATCAGCCAAAGACGATTTGGTTCTATTTTCACTGACCTTCTGTTTTTTTACATTTCTCCTTGGTTCTTTTGCCTCTTTCTCCTCACTAGGCATCTTCATCATTTGCTGTGGTTCAATTCTAGCCCCAGTTATTGCGCAGAACTACATGTTTAAGTACGGTCAAGGAAGAAAACTTTTACTGTCAGTATTTAGATGATGACAAAAGACATATTAGCTCGAGAAAAAAAAAGTTTATTCACATGGATTTGGGTAAATGAAATGCTCTCTGAATGGGTAGAGTTAGGGGGCTTCGGTATTTAAAATGTGAAAAGGAAAGGGGAAAAGGCATCTATGTGAGGAACACTTGGGATTCTTTAGGCAAAACAAATAGATTCTTAGGGGAATAAATTGAAGATAAGAAAGTTTATGATAATGCCCCTGTATGCATGTACAAGCAGTCTTTTTCCATATTTGTGGCCATAAAACTTGCCCAGAGAGAGGATTTAGGATCACTGAACTCTTCTGGGAATTTCTGTCATTAGACACAAAGGGAAAATTCAGAAAAAAAAAAAAGTGTTATCTTTTGCCAGGCTTATAAACTGGGTCTCACTTGAAGTTTCATATGTAAGGAAGAGACTTGTCTAATTGCTTCATGTTTTAGTTATTTCACTCATTGATGTGGCCACATATCTGATGAGAAGCAACTTAAGGAAGGAAAGGGGAGGACTTATGTTAGCTTACAGTTTTAGGGGATACAGCCCATTGTGGTTGGGAGGGCATGGCAGCTGTGTAGAAGCTGGCTGGTCACATTACATCCACAGTTAGAAAGACAGCAGAACCACACAAAGTGGGGCTGGTTTATAATACTTTATGGTCCACCCATAGGCACCAAGGCTCCACCTCCTTAAGGTTCCACCACCTGAGAATTCACTGTTGAAACACATGAACTTAGGGGGGCGGGCGGCATTTTATATTCAAACCACAGCACTTAATATCCCATCAAATCCATTTTCTAGTCCTGGGAATGAGTCATTCCCATGAAACTGTTGTGTTTCACTTCAGGAGGTGGAGGTGTCAATTGAGGTAGGACACATATCAAAAACGTTATAACATGTTAGCAGTGAGGGACAATTCTACAGAGACACCAGAAATACAGATGAGAAGTTGGAGCAGACTCCAACACACTGGTGTTGTTTGTTCTGTTTTGCTTTTGAGTCACAGGGAGCAGACGCCTGGGGAGATGTGCAGATCCAGAGCCCAGGTGTGCTTCCATGCCAGAGGTGAGAATGGCAGGGACAGTGTCACATCCTGTAACAGTGAGTGGAAAGTGCAGATGTGCTGGTGAACTTCCCAGGGGACTACACTGTGATGCTGACAATCCTTAAAGAGGACAGCAAATCGTCCAGTTTCAGCTTGCTGGGCTTCATGTAAAGGGTAGTTACACTTCTCAGTGATGGAGGAAGAGACAAACTCGGGATATGAATCATAGACAAAAGGCTCCAGTTTTCATAGAGATGAAAATATCTCAAACATTGAACAAGACTAGATCTGGGGCTGAGGAGATGGCTCAGCAGTTAAAGGCACTGGCTTGCAAAGCCTATTGGCCCATGTTTGATTCCCTAGTACATATGAAATTCAGGTACACAAAGTGGTGCATTCACTTGAAGTTTGTAGTAGCAAGAAGCTCTGGTCCACCCATACTCTCTCAAATAAAGAAATATATTTTTTTTCTTTAAAGAATAGATTGGGCTGGAGAAATTTCTCAGTGGTTAAAACCACTTGTTTGCAAAGCCTGCTGGCCAGGGTTCAATTCCTCAGTACCCATGTAAAGCCAGATACATAATGTGGTGCATGAATCTGGAGTTTGTCTGAAGCAGGAAGAGATCCTGAAATGTCCATACTCTCTCTTTCTCTGTCAATCTCTGTCCATTGAAAATAAATAATAAAAAAAAAATAAAAAAAAAAGAGTAGGTCTGATAACCCAGAAATATGGGCTATATTTTTCCATCATAAAACATCATTTCTATGTATAAGCTCTCCCATGAAAGAAAAATAAAGTAACAATATTGTTTTTTATAAAAAGGTCTAATCTCATCACCCGATCATTTATATAAATGCAGCAAACACAGTAATTAGTCAGCCTGGGCTAGAGTGAGACCCTATCTCAAATATATAAAAAAAGTAATTAACCATGTATATATTTATAAGTTTGCTTTGCTGGAATTTTACAAAGAATCTTGCATTGGACTTTGAAACATCTTTTGAAGCTAGATATCCTGACCAAGAACTCACCACCGGATTTCTCTTGTACCACCATAAAGTTGGGTGAATTCTTATCTTCTTGAAGTTCCTCCATTATCCTAAGGTTCTTAGATCTTCTAGGAGGTAATCTTTCTTATGCACCTGTGATGTTGATATTATAGCTTGGATCAGAAATGTCTTTAAAGGCCCATGTGTTGAAGGCTTGGCCTTCAGCTTGTGTTGGGTGGTAGTAGAACCTCTAAGAGATGGGACCTAACCAGATGGGATGAGTTCATGGGTGTGTCTTTGCATGACACATTGGGGCCCTATACGTTTCCTCTCTTTTTTGCCTCCTGGCTCCCATGAGGTGACCAGATTTGCTTTGACATGTCCCATGATATATTGCTTTATCACCATTCCAACAGCAATGAAGTCAACCAACCATGGACTGAGACCATGAGCCAAAATAAACCTTTCCTTTCTTTTTCCCTTTTTTATAATTTTATTTTTGTATTAATTTTTAAGGTATCATAAACTAATGGGCAGAGACTGACTGAGGCCCCTTGGTCCCCACAATGAATACCAATAACCCCACTGAAGAAGTCCCTCAGCAGAATTGAGGCAGGGCAGAGGGGGTCTAACAGTACAACTGTTTTATTTAAAAAGCAATGAATAATAATAATAATAAATGCCATAGACCTGTCCTTTTAATGATTTAATCATCTCAGATATTTGATCACAGTGACAGCAAGGTATCATAGCTGGGAACCTTACCCAGGTAGTAAGGCAATATTTCCAAGAAGGCTTTATAATCATTGGCTCCATAAACATAAACTTAGTCTGTTCAAATTGCCATAACTTATGCCGTATGTATCATTCTTGTGCTACATTCAGTGTTCCCATCATGTTCTGTTCTATGGGTAGAATGTGTTGCCTAAATTAATGTGTTGAGAACTTGTTCTCCAACATGGTGGGGTAGGCTTTAACGGGAGATGTTTGAATTATGGAGACCCTGATCTTTCTTAAATGAATATTGTTGTTGCTGGAGTGAATTTTCCCTATCTTGTGTTCTCTTTGTGTCTCTCTCTCTCTCTCTCTTTCTTTACTCTCTATGTCTTTTTACTCTACTGACTTCTGCTATGGAATAGTGCCACATATACAGGTACTTACCAGCCCTTCAATCTGGACTTTTCAGCCCCCAGAATTGTGAAGAAATAAATGTCTTGTCTTTAAATTACACAGTCCCAGGTATTCTATATAACATCATGAAATGAGCAAACATGTCCTGTTATCTAGAGAACAGATTTTTATTGAACTTAGGCAAATAACCATATTGTCATGAAATAAGGATATTTAACAGAGTTTCCAAATTCTGGATTGAGCAAGTAAGAAGAAAAGGATAAATGCTGCATCTTTGTATGCAAAACTTTAATCCACTGGATGTGATTTCCAAATAGTTTAAGGGAAAAGCACTCCTTAAATCCAGAAAAGAGAACATTAAAGAGCCAGTGATATTCCAAGCAAGTCATAAAAGAATTGATAATTCTTTATCAGCTCTTTTATTCTCATGCAATTAATTCTTGTTCTGCTTGAACCTGGGGTAGTGGTTTTATGAACCCATCAGCATCGCCATTAATTCTGAACATCTTTACTCACTTCTATGAGATGACCTTAAAGTTACTTTGGTGATGTGATTGGTAGCTTGCACCCCACAGTTCCTGCCCCAGTCCTTTCCATGGATCTTGAGATAGCCCTTGTTGAAAACAAAGCATTTTCATTTGCACCTTGTGATATTAACCTCTGGTTGTTAATTTAACAGGATTTAGAATCACCATGGAAACAAATCTCTGTTCATGTCTATGAGGGAACTTCTAGATTAGGTTAGTTGAAGTGGCACAACCCATCCTAACTATAGGCAGTGCCATTCCATGGACTGCGATCCCGGACTGTATGAAGAGGACAGAGCTCGCTGAGCATTAAGCACTCATTGTTCTGATCTGCATCCACACTGTTGCACTGAGTGTGAGCAGCTGCCTCAAGCTCCTGCTGCCTTGCCCTCTCCATCATAATGTGCTATGGAACTGTAAGATGAAATAAACTGTTCCTCCCTTACTCTGACTTTTCTCAGGTATTTTGTCCCAGCAATGAGGAAGTAATGGACACACACCTGATGGCAGGAAATCATCAACGTTGAAGCAATAACTACCTGTGAATAAGAAAAAGTTCAAAATGGCTGTGGTGAAGGATTGATGGAAAAGCCCTGTGATATAATAAGGGGGAGAATTTGATTGTTTCAATACATGATATTTGAAGATAATAACCAAGTTTATAACTAATTACTTTATACCAAGTCAAATTATCAAGAACAGAGATATTTCCATATTACTATTAACCTTTGGTCATTTCTAAAATACTTATATTAGTATATATTCATAAAATAAAATACAACTCCAGGAAGGTTAAATATCTCTTCTCAGTTCACAATGCTTCCATGCAATATAGCACAACAAATAAACTTAATGGCTTAACACCTCTCTGTTTACAATGTGAGAGACGACATCTTTTGATATTTTACAGGTGCCCTTTCAGAAATCTCAGTGTTTTGGAGATTTCGGAAAAGGTAATCCAATTTCAAGTTTGATTTTAGGAAGTTCTGTAAAGTATAAAAAGATTTGATCCCCTCATTAATAGGATCACAGGTCCCTATGGAAAAATGCTTATTCATTCAACCAGAATGACAATAAAGATTTAAAACTAAATATAAAAGTAACATGTTGAAAAAAAAATTTAATTAAGCATTTTGTGTTTTTGAGACAAGGTGTTAACATAGATCAAGTTTCTCTCAGGCTTAGACTGGCATCAAATTCACAGCAATGCTCCTGCCTCAGGCTCTTGAATGTCATTTTACATTATATGATCTTATTATTCCTAGTAGATTCATTTTCATTACATATATTCATTTTCATTTATTTAGTTATTAGAGACAGAGAGAGGAGGAGGAGGAGGAGAGAGAGAGAGAGAGAGAGCGAGCGAGAATGGGCCCGCCAGGGCCTCTAGCCACTGCAAACAAACTTCAGATGCATGCACCACCATGTACATCTGGCTTACATGGGACTTGGAGAATTGAACCGGGGTCCTTAGGCTTCATAGGCAAATGCCTTAACCACTAAGCCCTCATTACATATATTCATTAGGATTTTTATCCCTTACTAAGGAAATAAATACTTATAGCCTATCATAACACATCTTTCTATACTAGAAGATTTATAAATATACCATTTTATAATTTATGGAGACAAATTTTTTAAGAGTACAATTCAAAATTGTAAAAAAGGAATATGTTTGTCAATATCTGTAGTTCTATAAAAATAGGAAGCTAGCTGGGCATGATGGCATATACCTTTAATCCCACAGGAGGATCATTGTTATGTTTGAGGCCACCCTGAGAGACTACATAGTGAATTCCAGGTCATTCTGGGCTACAGTAAGATCCTACCTCAAAAAACCAAACAAATGAAATTATATATATGGAGAGAGAGAGAAAGTAGGTAAATTTCTATTTAGTCATGAATATTTCAATACTTTATTTCATTAAGAGATGTATGTAACTAATATCTGATATACCACTAAGGTTCCAAGTTGCCATATAATGTTGTGAAGATTAACTCTCAGTAGATATATTATAAAGTATGATTAATATTGAAATAAAGCCTGTGTTAATATCTCAATTTAATTAAAATTGAATCTATAAATTTTATAATCCTAAAAAAAGAAGATATGTTAGCTGGGTGTGGTGGCACAAGCCTTCAATCCTAGCACTTGGGAGGCAGAGGTAGGAGGATCACCTTGAGTTCAAGGCCACCCTGAGACTACATAGTGAATTCCAGGTCAGCCTGGGCTAGAGTGAGATCCTACTTCGAAAAACCAAAAAAAAATTATGTGTAATTCTTAGACTCGCATTTCTGTTTTTGCAATGGTTCTTAATGTGGACATTTAAGGCAAGGATTATTGATTGTTCAGGCTCCTTTTCTTGCAAGCTATTGATTTGGAGGTTCCTTGCCTATACACCAATATGTACCAACACATCAATGTGATATGGGAATTTGGGGGCATCCCCATATTCTTACCTTACAAATTCAAATAATTAAAATCCACAGGCCAGAGGGTTAGGTTTAGAGAGATTTTATTAGATGAAGTGAGGGAACGAGGAGAGAGTTTAAAGATCTCCAGCTCATGAGAAGACAGGAGAGAGCAGACCCCACCTAGAGACCCAAATTGGGATCATTTGTAGGTTCTGAATGGGGCTGAGCTAATCAACCACAATTCTAGGTTCAGGTTTAATCATTACAGGAATCTTAATTCTAGGAAAGGGGAACTCCTTCCCAGGGAGGAACTCAGGTTGTTTATGGAAAAACAGATCTAGGGAACTTTTTTTAGAAAAAAAAGATAAGGAAAAGTCAGATCCTTCTCTGACCTCTAGCAAAGTAAGATTGTTAGGGCAAGCTCAAGGACATGTTTTTACTTTGGAGGGTCAGGGACAGGCTCCCTAAATTGCCTCAACTGACCTGCCTATTCCACCATATCCTTTTCTCCTTGTTATTTCACTTTATTTCTTCAAGTGCAGAAGTGTTCTTCTTCAACGAAGGTGGAAATGTAAAGATTCTTCCTTCTGAGGATCCTGAACAGAGAGATATCTGCCTTTGGAAATTATGTGTCCATCATTGGACAGACTTTGAACTGTATTGCCTCCTTGTGAATGCATAGTTCCATGTCAGCCTACTTAACCTTCACTAGCAAGGCTTCTAATAGGCCCACAATATCAACTCACAAATAGACCATCTTCTGATTATATGTCAGATTGTTAAGAAGGAGGTCTGGCCATTCGGTACCTTAGTGAGGAGGAGGCTTTTCAGGGATTGTCTGGCTTGTTCTATGACTGTAAAATAATGGTAGGTGGGATAGTTAATGACAGGTGTGTATTTTAATTTTTGCTATAAATTTGATTTCTCATTAATTTTGTCAAGGGTCTTTTAGAATGATTATATACTTTTGTATTTTCAATTTCTGCCTTTTATAAATAGACATTTGCTTAGAGTGAGGTCTGAAATTATTCTTTAATGTAAAAGCTTTTCCAAATCATGACATCTATTGATTGGCCACCAATGATGTAGAATCTCAGGCAGATATCTTTTCCAAAATGTGGCTCAGCAGGCTCAGGAGATGTCTTAGCAGTTAAAGCACTTGTCTTCAAAGCCTAAGGACCCAGGTTTGATTCCCCAGTACCCACATAAGCCAGATGTACAAGGAGGCGCATGTGTCTGGAGTTATTTGCAGTGGCTGGAGACCCTGGCACATCTATTCTTTCTCTCTATCTGCCTCTTCCTACCCTCCCTCTCCCTCTCTGTCAAACAAATAAATGAATGAATGAATAAATAAATAAATAAATAAATAAATAAATAAATAAAATATATTTAAAAAATCAGTTGCCAAAATATGACTCAAAACCAATAATTTTTTTTATGAGTTAGCCATGGACACCAAAAACATGCTCAAAGGGAAGATATAGCTCTTGTGATCCAGATTTACTTCTAAAGGTGGCTAGAAAGTCATAGAAAAACCCATGAAGCTTGGCAATAGTTGTAAGATGCCAGCTACACATGAGGTACCCAGGCTAGCCCAAACTCTGACCAGCTGATGACAAATTCTTACATCCCGCAACGTTATGTTTAGCTGCCTCTGAGGACAGACCCTGATGTCTGCACTCCTTGGCTGGCAGAAAACAGGAGAGAAAACCTTCTCTCTGAAGCCAAGCCAAGTTTTCAGAAGACATATCACTAATAAGGGCTTCATTGTTAACCTTGCAAAAAAGCATCTGTAACAAGAAGATTCAAACCCCAAATCACAACACTCAAAGAGATATATTTCCCATAAATACTTCCTTTGGCTAACCTAAATCTTGGAGAGAATAGACATCATTCATATGGACACAGAGCCAAGATGCTAGAGCCTGACTGGTAAGAATGCTGGCTAGGTCAGAAATGCTACAATTGCATCTGTAGCCTGGGAAATGGGGGCAACCAATCCCATCTCTTGTCAAACTGCTGGAGAAGAAAAAATAATTCTTCCCAGTGCTGTTCATGTTTTAGGTGCCTGAGATTAAACTGACTCAATATAGTTTATTAAAGGAGAATAAACAAGTACCCCCCCCACACACACACAAAGTTCATTTATATTTGCATAGGAGCACTCAGAATTGCCTCACTAAATGGATAAAGCTAAAGTCTTATCTAGCTAACTGAAAAGGAGAAAGAGGAGGAAGAGGAGGGGGAAGGAAGATTTCCTGGTTTGCTTTAGAAAAGTCAAATAGATTCTCCTGGGAACAAATTGGAGACAACAAGGTTTGGGATGATGTTTGTTTCGACTGGTGTTTGTGTGCTTCTACCAGTTTTCTTCATGGCCACAAAGGCCTTTCCGAAGGGAATGTGTCATAGTTGAATTCGGTTAGGAGTTTCTCCTTTAATGCAGGTAAATGGTGTTCCATTTTGTACCATTCTACCACGACCCTATGATGGCTCTCATCTGCTTGAAATTCTGGGTCTACCATGCTACGTAATACAAGACATAGTTACTGAAAGTTTCATAGATACTGATAGGATGCCTTCATATTATTAAATGTACCACACATAATATATATACTTCAACCATGGGATAGTTGAATTAGTTAGTTTCTTAGTTACATTTATGGATATTTTATCCATTTTGTGTTATAGGAAACACATGAACGAAATCTTGACTTTCTCTCAATTTTTAAAGAGATTTTGAGTCTCTTCCCTGAAACTTGCTTGTTCTTCATACGCAAGGAGGATAATGATAGCCTTCTTACAAGGTTGATGGGGTAGAATGAAATAAAGAGGATGAAAGGGCTTCGCAGATTGTTTGGTATACAGTGGGGATCAGAAAATGTCAGATGAGTCTCAAGCTTGTTGAATGCAACCTCATGTGCTGTTTCCTTTCAATCTATTTCTTGCTTTTAACCCAGTTTAATTGTAGCAGAGATGCACTAGTGCTATTTTGCTTCTCACTGAACATTATCGGGTATAGCTTTACATTAGCACCATGTTACTCCTTTTAAGGTCATGATGCTATGTTGTCACTAAAAATCAGTCAAGTGAAATCACATAGACATTTGCAAGCACTAGATCTTTGTTTGGCAAGAAGGAAGCTTATACTTTTAGATTGTAAATTAATGGCTACGTTAATCTTCCTTTTTTTAATTAAGAAAAGTCAACCAAGCATAAATGTTGATTAAACTGATGATGGTACTGGAAGCAGAATATACATAAAATATGTTACACAAATTACTTAGCCTGTATCTGTCCATGGAGAGTAAAGAAGGAATCAAGGTAATTATCTGAAATCCATAAGAATAAAATACAATAAAACAACTTTTATGTCAACCAAGTCTATGATATTTTGGTGTACATCATCTGCTTAATTGTTTCAATAATACTTTTTGAAATTTTATTTAAATCACATTTCAGCCACTAAAATGATGACTTTTCTCTCTTAGGTCATGTTTTCTATTTGTAATTTTCAAGAAGGTGGCACACTGCATATGCATCTCTTTACAGGAGGCTGTAAGAATAGAGACAAAATACAAATATAAAATACCTAACTGTTCACATCATATTGGGTAAATATTTTATTTTTAATCATCATCATCTTGGGGGAAAAATAACATTAAGGATCTTGCACCCAGATTATTTCGACAGAGTGCTCTTCATCTGCTCTTCCCCCAAATAAGTCATTGCTAGAGAAAACTCACTGTTGAAATTACTACTTCCTCAGGTTGGTTATGTGATGGGTGATGGCTGATGTCCAGTGAGGAAGTTTGATCCCTTCACCCTCTGAGGTTGATTTCCAAGTATCGGAGAACCTCTGGAATTCCTTACTTTTTATACTCTCACCTTCATTGCTGGAAAAGATGAAAGTGACATAATGTTTATTGTCTAAATGTCAAATGATTCTACACTGATCTGTTTAATGGGTTGCAACCTGAAGGAAAGGAAGAAAACATGCATGCTGTTCCTCTCACTGAACAAGTTAGCTTCTTCACCCTGCACTTGGTATTCCACTCCATTTGGCAGGTGCTGTTTCCCTCTTGTTTTTTCTGTTTATGTTCAAACATCTAAATGCATTTATCAGATTGCCTGTGAGACTAGGGATTTGCATTCCCTTTCAAAGATCACAGCATCTTGTGATAGAAAACATTCACACAGCCATGCAAAGCAGCAGCAGCGTGCACATAAAGTATGCAAGTGTCACTTGAAATCCAGGCACTCGTACATCTGCTCATGCTTCTTCTTTATTTTATTTTTTTTTTTTTATTTTTATTATTATTATTATTGGTTCCTAAAGGTAGGGTCTCACTCCAGCTCAGGCTGACCTGGAATTCACTATGTAGTCTCAGGCTGGCCTCAAACTCATGGTGATCCTCCGACTTCTGCCTCCTGAGTGCTGGGATTAAAGGTGTGCACCACCATGCCCAGACTTATTTATTTATTTGAGAGTGACAGACAGAGAAAGAAAGAAGAGAGAGAGAGAGAGAGAGAGAGAGAGAGAGAGAGCAGCAGGGCCTCCAGACACTGCAAACAAACTCCAGATGCATGCACCACCTTATGCATCTGGCTTACTTGGGTACTGGGGAATTGAGCCTCAAACCAGGTTCCTTAGGCTTCAAAGGCAAGTGATTAACTACTAAGCCATCTCTCCAGCCCCTGCTCAGAATCTAAGAACTTGCACGAAATCTTAGCAACTAACCAAACTTGAAATTGCAATAAAACCTCACTAAATTACTATTGATTAAAAATATGAAACAGAGCTGGGTGTGGTGACGCATGCCTTTAATCCCAGAAGTCAGGAGGTAGAGGTAGGTGGGTCGCCTTGAGTTTGAGGCCACCCTGAGATGACATAGTAAATTCCAGTGAGCCTGGGCTAGAGTGAGACTATACCTCAACAAACCAAAAACAACAACAAAACAAAACAAACAAACTAAATACATGCACACACACACACACACACACACACACACACACGACAACCCTAAAGTACCAAAGTTTAGTTCATAGACAACAATTATGCAAGGCAAACTTGGATGAACTTCGAAAGTATGAGCAAGGGTTAAGTAAATAATGTCTTGCAAAATTTCTAAGAAAATGAAATAATATATAACATCGTAGTGAAGTTAATCTGATTTGCTCATTGCTTAATAGTAGACTCTTCCCTGAAAAAAAAAATATATATATATAAAATCATACATGGATTTGGTAAGATATTCATTTTTCTGTCCAGGATATTTTTTCACAGATACTTGTGTGATTTCCTTCATCCATTGCCTTTAACTTTATACTCAGATATCAACAAGGTGTCATAGCACCCCATAGTGTGCACAGTGTGACCTTACTGGCAACTCTCACCTGTCTTTTTCCTTTTTCTCCTCTTTAGCTATCACCCTCACCCCAGGTGACATTCCCTGTGCTTATTTGTCTGTCTCTGACCCTCTATTAGAATACAAAATGTATGAGGCTCAGGGCTTTATTGGTTTTGTTAGTTTTTCTCTAGGATCTACAGTAGCTTCTGGAATGCAGAAGGTAGCAGTGCATGCTTACAAGGTGAAGAAATGAAAGGAAGTTGCTGAATTCTGATGCAAACATTGTTTTTGACCAGGGAAAGGAAATAAACTAATAAGAAGCTGGTTGAAAAGGTTTTCCTTCCTTTTCATCTGGATGTCTTAAGTCTATTTGTTTATTTAGTTATTTATTTATTTTGGCTGCACTTGAAATGCAGGCATTCCGTCAGCAGGCTGCATGCTGACTAATGAGGTACAGATATAGATCTCACCCAGCAATAGTCCCATTCTATATACATTCATTTTTCTCTGGTGACATTTTAATATATTTTGTTGAAGATATTCCCAAGATAATGAGGATATGTCGAGTGTGCATTGAAAGTGATGAGTCTTTCTTTCCATTATCAAAGACAAATACAGGTGTGTAATATATGCAGCACATTGAAAGCAGGAGAAGAAAATGAGAAAATCCCAATGAAAAGAAATTAAAGCTCTCTAGTAATTGAAAGAGAGGCCAAACTGAAAACATAAATCTCTAGACTCAGCAAGGATTTATACTGAGGAGGTGTGAGTGGTTTCCTTTCATGATGTGATTTATTTTGAGAAAATCTCAGTTTCATTGCCAAGAAGAGCTCATGGTTTAGTGAAAATTTCATCTTCAGTTTAATTACAATGAGCCAGGTTCTGGCCCTCTATATTCTGAGACAGTGAACTATTCCTAGCTTAATTTTGATATTCTAAGTACAATATCAAAGAGAGCAGTCACACAGCTACATTTAAATTTTGGCATAATTGCACTGGACAATGTTCATTCATTCTATCATCTATCTATCTATCTATCATCTATCTATCTATCAAAGTTTCCTTATAAAATTATTAAGAAGCATGGAGACTAGTTTGAATTTGGACTGTATCCAAATGACTGAGAAAGACATGCGTGCACTTATATAATAAGTCTTGATGATTGGATGAAAATTGTGCAATAATGAACTATATTTAGAATACTCACACAATAAAGCAGAGACAAATATGGACTGGTCTTTTAAAGTAGGATCAAATTTCAATCAACCCAGAGGACTATCATTAGGCTGTTTTGTTTTTTGTTTCTTGAATTAAGGTCTCGCTGTAGCCCAGGATAGCCCAGAACACACTAGATAGTCTAGGTTATATTGAAACTTTTTTTTTTTCTTTTTTTTTTTTTTTGTTTGTTTGTTTTCATTTTTGGTTTTTCAAGGTAGGGTCTCATTCTAGCCCAGGCTGACTTGGAATTCACTATGCAATCTCAGGGTGGCTTCAAACTCATGACAATCCTCCTACCTTTGCCTCCCGAATGCTGGGATTAAAGGCGTGTGCTACCAAGCCCGGCTGAAACTTTTCTTTTTCTAATACTAGCTATATGGTAGCAAAATTATAGCAAGCATTTGCACAGTTAGTATCACAGGTGGTAATGACTAGACTTTTACTACAAGGATGAGGAATCTATAAGTCAGACAGTAAAGCTAATACAAGTCATATTCATATTGTCTAGGTCCTCCTATATTGATAACTCTACTGTATGGTTACACATATTATAGAGTAACATTTTACTTCAATCTATTTCTCAAAACTTTCATGATTCAGCTATGTAATATAATCACTTCTGGTGGAGAATGAAGACTATAGTTGCCCCTCATCTGCAGTTTTGCTTTCTGCAATTTCAATCATGGTATGTAAATATAAAATAAAATAAAAAAATTTCCACAAATAAAAAATCCAACAGCTCTGGGTTCGAGAAGATGGCTTAGTTGTTAAGGTGTTTGCTTGCAAAGCCAAAGGACCCTGGTTTGATTCCCCAGGACCCACGTAAACCATATGCACAAGGAGGTGCATACATCTGGAGTTCATTTTCAGTGGCTGGTGGCCCTGGCGTGTCCATTCTCTCTCACACTCTCTCTCTACCCCCTCTCTCATAAATAAAATATACTTTAAAAAATCTAAAAGTTTCAAATTGTACAGTACGCTGAGTAATGTGATGAAGTCTCAAATCTGCCTCTCCGTCCTTCCCAAGATAGGAATCATTTCTTTGTCCAGCATATTAACACAGTATATGCTATGCACCCATGAGTCACTTGGTAGCCATCTTGACTATCAGAGAAACAACCATGGTTTGGCGCTACTTGTGTTTAAGGAACCTTAGGTGGTGTCCTAATATTGTCACATGCACCTTACTACATCCCATCACCTAGCACTTTATCATCTCTCATCATCACAGCAGGACAAGTAGAGCATAGTAAGATATTTTGACAGGGAGGGATCATATTTATAAAACTTTTATTACAGCACCTAGTGACAATTATTTTATTACCACTGCTAATCATAAACCACACCTAATTTACAAATTAAACATCAGCCTAAGTATGTATATAACGAAAAAGCACAGTGTAAGTAAATAGGGATCTGTATCATTCAGAGTTTCAGGCCTCTACCAATGGTCTTGGAACATATCATCCATAGATGGGGGTATTTCAGAGTCTTTCTCATTGCTGAAACAAACCACCCAGCCTAAAGCAGCTTATGGAAGTGCAAGGGTTTAGTTTGACTTACAGTCTCGAGGAGCAGTTTCTTCACGGCCAGGCAGACAGCCAGAGTGTCACATCTTTTCACCTCAATTTTTGGGAGAAGCAATAAGAAAGAATGAGGTAGCTCAAACAACCAATGGGCTGGGCTAACAAAACTCAAGGTCCACCCCCAGTGACACACCTCCTCTTGCACAAGGCTCCACCTCCCAAAGGCTCCACCATTTCTTCAAATTGCCACCAACTGGGGACAAAATATTCAAAACACATGAGTGTATGGGGGATATTTCATTCAAATCACCCCTGGGTGGGAACTACTATGTTCATACAAATAGAGACTAACTAGAAGATGTATTACATTGTTGTGAGTAGATCATCTGCTTCGTATCATTGCAGAAGGCCATGACTACCACTAAGATTCTACATGGTCTTCTGTTGAAAAGTTGGCTACTCAACCATCTGGAGGTGGGAGACTAAAACCCACAAAGTTGAGTCAGCAGAATTTATAAAGCTTGACTAGAGAGACACCTCAGCAGTTAGAGGTACTTGCTTATTAGGCCTAAAGGCTGCATTTCATTCCCCAGTGCCCATGCAAAGCAAGATGCACAGAGTGCCACATGCATCTAGAGTTTGTTTGCAGTGACAGGAGGCCCTGGTGGGCCTATAGTCATTCTCTCTTCCTCTATCTCTCTGTCTCTGTTTTTCATTCTGTTTCTTTAAAATTAATAAATAAAAATATTTTTAAATATTCTTTTATTTATTTGACAGAGAAAGAAAGAAGGGGAGGGAGAGAAAGAGAAAGAGAAAAAAAAAAACACAGAGAATGGGTGAGCCAGGGCCTCTAGCCACTGCAAATGAATGCCAATGCATGTGCCACCTTGTGCATCTGGCTTATTTGGGTACTGGGGAATTGAACATGGGTCCTTAGGCTTTGCAGA
Organism: Orientallactaga sibirica; assembly: GCA_036365145.1. NCBI lineage: Eukaryota > Metazoa > Chordata > Mammalia > Rodentia > Dipodidae > Orientallactaga > Orientallactaga sibirica. The sequence continues at coordinate 2,250,736 of JAEOAD010002373.1, forward strand.
CAAGTGCGTTAACCACTAAGCCATCTCTCCAGACTTAAAGATATTTTTTAACAAAGAACTTATAAAGCCTATCAGGTAATGTTATACTCAAGAGGGACCTAGTCTGAGTTTAAAATGGGATTGTCACAACTAGTGATATCTCCCCTTGAAAGATCATCTTATGTTTGTATGCAAATTTTTTTGTAGGTGTGCTGAAGCTTTAGTTTTTTGCTTACTTACAGAAACGACACAGATACAGATTAACATGGGAAGATGTTCTTTTGTTCAAGCTCAATCCAGTACTGTATTTCTCTTCATTTCCTTTAGTCGGAAATTCTCCCAAAGTCATTAAAATCAAGCAATGATGTGAAATACAATGTAGATTTGAAAAAACTTATTTTTTGATCTTATCAATTATTAGAAGATTGGCCAAGATAGGGAAGGATTTCTAATATGTTATTTAATCAATGCAATATCATTTTAAGCTACAATTAAGTTATCTATTGGAATGAAGCATACAGAATATCGAAGACATATAATTAGATCTCAACAAATTTCTAACGTTGTTTTCTCTAACAGTCACATATTAAAAAAATCAATATAAAGGCTTGTTTTCCTGAAACACCATCTGTTATTTTTGTTTGAATTAAGCTCTGTGCTTTAAAGGTTATGAAAACTGTGTAGCAATTAGCATCATCAAAGAGAAGGTGTTACTTTTACATATTGGACATTCTAATTCTTCATTCCTATAGTGAAAAACCTGATACAGACTACTTTTACAGACAACAGACATTTATTTAGGTTCAGGGGCTACACTTGTCCATTTTGCTAACAGTATCCTGAGGCATACCAGAGCAGCACATGGAAAGAGACCGGATGGGTGTTCATGTGCGTTGATGAGCCTGACTGGTTTGTTGCCCTCTTCTTATAAAGCCACCATCATTCACTTATGAGCCTCTACACTCACGAATTTACCCAATACTAATCACTCCCCAAAGGCCTTACTTCTAAACCGCATAGTTGAATTAGGTTTTCCCTGTCTTGAGACCTCACACAAAATCTCAAATTTCAACACATGACAGCTTGGGGAACACTCAAGTCAACTCTAAACCATAGCAATGATTATAGAATTCCAAAATAACCTCTTCCAACAGAGCAGTGACTTAATTTCTTGCTTGTAGGCAATGAAATACCTAACTCATAATATGATTGCTTCAAAATGCAAATGAAACTGGAATTTGTTTTGCATTTTTTTTTTTTTTTTTTTATGAAGTAGAGTCTTACTCCAGCCCAGGCTGACCTGGAACCCACTCTGTAGTCACACATTGGCCTTGAACTCATGGTGATATTCCTACCTCTGCCTCCCAAGTGCTATGATTAAAGGTGTGTACCACCATGCCTGCTGATACCAAATGTACATATACAGCCCTCAAAGAAAGTGGACATCAAATTGTTCCCAAATATTGAAACTTCTACTGATATCTCTACCTAGTCTTTCTTTAAAATTATAAGAGAATTATTCTCCCTTCTTTATAGGTTGACTATAGATTTCAACTCTTTAATTTCCAATTTCAATTTTATATCCAATATAAGTATCAAGATAGATAACCAAGTTGTGCCCATCAAATTGCCCTCTAAATATTTATGTTTATTGCCATAGATCAGTGCTGCTGTCACTTTGAGTAAAAAAGCTTCTTCTTGGGCTAAAGAGATGGCTCAGCAGTTAAGGCACTTGCCTGCAAAGCCTAAGAACCGGAGTTTGATCCCCAGTACCCACATAAAGCCAAATACATAAGGTGGCATGTACTCCTACGGTTCGTTTGTGCTGGCTGGAGGCATACCTCCTCTCTCTCTCTCTTTCTCTCTCTTCCTCTTTCTTTCACTCTCTGTCAGAAAAATAAACACATAAATAAAATATTTTTTAAAAAAGCTTCTTGTGTCAGGCAGCAATGACTGCTAAGGAGACCCAAACTCATTAACATGCTGAGAATAAGTAAGAGTTGAGTTCAAAACTAAATGAGACATCTCTATCACACTGGCAAGGTTCAGAGAACATTCTAGAAGCAGTGATGGCAAGACTGTGAGACCCAGGATGCAGAGGAGTGTTTTGGACATAAACTGGTTGATGCACTCATGACCTCACAGTGGCTGTTGCTATCTTCTCAAGACGTGCATGGTATCAGGTCCAGCAGCATGTCATCGTGGATAACGGAAAATGGGATTGTCACAACTAGTGATATCTCCTTGAAAGATCATCTTATGTTTGTATGCAAATTTTTTTTTGTAGGTGTGCTGAAGCTTTAGTTTTTTGCTTACTTACAGAAACGACACAGATACAGATTAACATGGGAAGATGTTCTTTTGTTCAAGCTCAATCCAGTACTGTATTTCTCTTCATTTCCTTTAGTCGGAAATTCTCCCAAAGTCATTAAAATCAAGCAATGATGTGAAATACAATGTAGATTTGAAAAAACTTATTTTTGATCTTATCAATTATTAGAAGATTGGCCAAGATAGGAAGGATTTCTAATATGTTATTTAATCAATGCAATATCATTTTAAGCTACAATTAAGTTATCTATTGGAATGAAGCATACAGAATATCGAAGACATATAATTAGATCTCAACAAATTTCTAACGTTGTTTTCTCTAACAGTCACATATTAAAAAAATCAATATAAAGGCTTGTTTTCCTGAAACACCATCTGTTATTTTTTGTTTGAATTAAGCTCTGTGCTTTAAAGGTTATGAAAACTGTGTAGCAATTAGCATCATCAAAGAGAAGGTGTTACTTTTACATATTGGACATTCTAATTCTTCATTCCTATAGTGAAAAACCTGATACAGACTACTTTTACAGACAACAGACATTTATTTAGGTTCAGGGGCTACACTTGTCCATTTTGCTAACAGTATCCTGAGGCATACCAGAGCAGCACATGGAAAGAGACCGGATGGGTGTTCATGTGCGTTGATGAGCCTGACTGGTTTGTTGCCCTCTTCTTATAAAGCCACCATCATTCACTTATGAGCCTCTACACTCACGAATTTACCCAATACTAATCACTCCCCAAAGGCCTTACTTCTAAACCGCATAGTTGAATTAGGTTTTCCCTGTCTTGAGACCTCACACAAAATCTCAAATTTCAACACATGACAGCTTGGGGAACACTCAAGTCAACTCTAAACCATAGCAATGATTATAGAATTCCAAAATAACCTCTTCCAACAGAGCAGTGACTTAATTTCTTGCTTGTAGGCAATGAAATACCTAACTCATAATATGATTGCTTCAAAATGCAAATGAAACTGGAATTTGTTTTGCATTTTTTTTTTTTTTTTTATGAAGTAGAGTCTTACTCCAGCCCAGGCTGACCTGGAACCCACTCTGTAGTCACACATTGGCCTTGAACTCATGGTGATATTCCTACCTCTGCCTCCCAAGTGCTATGATTAAAGGTGTGTACCACCATGCCTGCTGATACCAAATGTACATATACAGCCCTCAAAGAAAGTGGACATCAAATTGTTCCCAAATATTGAAACTTCTACTGATATCTCTACCTAGTCTTTCTTTAAAATTATAAGAGAATTATTCTCCCTTCTTTATAGGTTGACTATAGATTTCAACTCTTTAATTTCCAATTTCAATTTTATATCCAATATAAGTATCAAGATAGATAACCAAGTTGTGCCCATCAAATTGCCCTCTAAATATTTATGTTTATTGCCATAGATCAGTGCTGCTGTCACTTTGAGTAAAAAAAAAGCTTCTTCTTGGGCTAAAGAGATGGCTCAGCAGTTAAGGCACTTGCCTGCAAAGCCTAAGAACCGGAGTTTGATCCCCAGTACCCACATAAAGCCAAATACATAAGGTGGCATGTACTCCTACGGTTCGTTTGTGCTGGCTGGAGGCATACCTCCTCTCTCTCTCTCTTTTCTCTCTCTTCCTCTTTCTTTCACTCTCTGTCAGATAAATAAACACATAAATAAAATATTTTTTAAAAAAGCTTCTTGTGTCAGGCAGCAATGACTGCTAAGGAGACCCAAACTCATTAACATGCTGAGAATAAGTAAGAGTTGAGTTCAAAACTAAATGAGACATCTCTATCACACTGGCAAGGTTCAGAGAACATTCTAGAAGCAGTGATGGCAAGACTGTGAGACCCAGGATGCAGAGGAGTGTTTTGGACATAAACTGGTTGTTGCACTCATGACCTCACAGTGGCTGTTGCTGTCTTCTCAAGACGTGCATGGTATCAGGTCCAGCAGCATGTCATCGTGGATAACGGAGAAGGGGGGCGGGGGCAAGAAGACATCTAAACAGAAGGACTAGTTGGAAAGGAGGGGCAGGAAACACGAGACAAAAGAAAGTCACGAGAGGGGATTATGAGGAAAGAAGAGGAAAATAAGATAGAAAAATTTACACGACATTTTGCTCCCCAAAGAGTGGAGCTAAAATACTCACTTGGGAGAGTTGTCTAGGAATCTTCAATTAAATGGCAATTAGTTACAGATACTTTTATGTGGAAAGTAGATCAGCTTTTTAAAGGAGTTTTTTTAAATTTTTATTTATTTGAGAGAGAGAACGACAGAGATGGATAGAGAGAATGGGTGCACCAGGGCCTCTAGCCATTGCCAACAACCTCCAGATGCATATGGCACCATGTACATCTGGCTTACATGAGAACTGCAGAATCAAACCTGGGTCCTTAGGCTTCACAGGCAAATGCCTTAATTTCTAAGCCATCTCTCTAGCCTTAGGTAAGTCTTTTAATTCCTAACTAAAACACAGAATCAAGATTAATGTTTCTAATGCAATGTTGTCACAGCATTAAAAATTACACTTGAAACAACCCCAAAAAGAAGACTAAATGGTGCTTATACATGGACCAACACTATTCTGACAATAATTCCAGCAGAGTGTAGAGCATGTGAAAATTTACAAGACTGCATGGCTCAGCAGTGGTCTGTCCCTGTGCTGCATCAGTCAGCACAGTGTCACTGGGCGTGCTGATCAGTGTCAGGCTTGGCCACCTGGTTAATTTATCTAACAGTAATGATGATAATAACATTAGGTGTATGCTCAGTATGTTCCCAGTGCTTTACATACATTAGCTTATTTAGTTATGACAACAAACTCATGGTAGGTACTATTATTATCTCCACTTCACAGATGCAGCTGAAGTAAGCTATGCTGTGGTTCAGGGGAAGGTAAGTGGTGGATTTAACCCAGGTCTGAAGATAAATCTAACCCCAAGAAATTAGGCAGCAGCTGAGCTCAGCCTTGTGACGGTCATAAAGGGAAAGTTTGAAAAGGCCAGGCTTGAGGCTGGAGAGATTGCTCGGCAGTTAGGGCACTTGCCAGCAAAGCATAATGACCTGAGTTCAGTTCCCCAGTACTCACATAAACCAGATGCACAAAGTAGCACGTGCATCTGGAGTTTGTTTGCAGCAGCTGGAGACCCTGGAGCACCCATTCTCTGCATCTATTTCTCTTCTCTTTCTCTGCTTGGAAATAAATAAATAAAAATATTAAAAGGGGGCTGGAGAGATGGCTTAGGGGTTAAGGCGCCTGCCTCCTAAGCCTAAGAACTGGTTCCAATCTCCAGGTCCCACGTTTAGCCAGATGTAAAGTGACGCAAGGGTGCAATGCCGTACTTGACCACAAGGGAGCACACACATCTGGATTTCGTTTGCAGCAGCTGAGACACTGCTGGCGCGCCCATCTCTGTCTTCCTCTCTCTCTCTCTGTCTCTCTCTGTGTGTCTCTCTCCAAAAAAATAATAAAAAATTAAAAAAAATATTAAAAGAGGGTTGGAGAGATGGCTTGGCAGTTAAGGCACATGCCTGCCAAGCCTAAGAATGCAGGTTCCAGTCTCCAGGTCCCACGTGTAGCCAGATGCAAAAAGCGACCGCAATGCCGCACTTGCCCACAGGGGCGCACACGTCTGGAGTTCATTCCCAGTGGTTGAGAGGATGCTGGCGTGCCCATTCTCTCTCTCTTTCTCTCTCTCTCTCAAATTAAAATATATATATATATATATTAAAAGAAAGAAAAGCCACCTATGAGTGGGGGCTCAACTCTATGATCATATGAGTGGGTCCTAAGGAGGTCCTTGGTTTATACAAGTGCCCTACTTTCATCAGTTTATAAAATCTCCATAACATCTCTAAGAGAAAGGTTCTTTCCATTTCATTCTACAGCTGTGGAAAACAAGGTGCAAAGAAATGAAATGACTTTCTTATGAATAGCACAGTAACTGTGACAGGCTAGGCTCTGAAACTTGGAAAGTCCATCTCTGGGGTTCATGTTCTTCCGTCATTATGAGAATGCTGTGTCTTGCATAGATACTTAAGATCTTAAGTAATTTAAGTTACTTTAAAAATATATTATTTATGTATTGTATTTATCTATTGAAGAGAGAGAGAAAGAGAAAAAGGCAGATAGAGATAGAGAGAGAGAAGGGTATACCCTGGATTATATTGAACTTGAACTGTAGAAGTTTGATGATTGCTGATGGTGGTGGTGGCTGAGTTTACATTGTTCTAGTCTCTCCTTGCTATGCTGTATACCAGTTAAAAATGTTTACTCTGTGCCTTTACATGTTAAAAGTATTTAACTTGTTTGATTTTACAGGACTCACTATCTTAAGTTGGTCAAGACTATGAGAACCTTTGAAATTGGACTGAGTACAATTTACAATGTGTGATAGTTATAAATCTATTGGGGGCCAGAGGCTAAATCTATTGAGGGCCAGGGGTGGAATGTGGTAGTTTGAATATATGTCCCCCAATATATTCAGTGTTTTATTAGTTTATAGTTTGCATCTGCAGCCACCTTGCTAGAGGCAATGTCACTGGGCAGATCTTAAGGTGTGATGGTGGGTTTGAGATTCCATTGTAAAGATATGCAAAGTTGTGCCCAATGGGAGTTCCTGAGGTGTGCTGTGGGGCTTGTGGTTTTGCTCTCTTGCCTGGTCCTGTGAAGACAGGCCAGCTTCTTCTGCCATTATGGAACTTCCCCTGGATCTGTAAGCTTCAATAAATATCCCTTCCTCCATAACTCTGCCTGGAAGTTCATCTCAGCGAACTTGAAGCAGTCTGCTACACAGGGGCCTCCAGCCACTACAAACAAACTCCAGACACATGTGCCACCTTGTGCATCTCACTTATGTGGGTTCTGGGGAATTGAACCTGGGTCCTAAGATTTTGCAGGCAAGCATCTTAATCACTAAGCTCTCTCTCCAACCCTAAGTCACTTTTTTTTTTTTTTTTTTTTTTTTTTTTTTTTTTTTTGCTTTCTCAAGGTATGGTCTTGATGTAGCCAGGCTGATCTGGAATTCACTATGTAGTCTCAGGGTGGCCTTGAACTCACAGTGATCCTCCTACCTCTGCTTCCCAAGTCCTGGGATTAAAGGTATATACCACCATGCCCAGCCCTAAATTGCTTTTTAAAAGAATTTTATGTTTCTTCCTCCTCTACTTAGCTCCTATAACCTGAGGGCAAAATTGTAAAAGTAAAATTTCAATAAAAACAGAAAAATATATTTAAAAATTATTCTTGATGGTAATGAGTGAGCACTCCTGAGTAATTTACAGGCATTGTCTTGTTTTAGTTATGGATTAAATTGTGCCTCACGTCCAATCTGCTTGCTGAAGTTCTAATTCTGAAGTCCTCAGAATATATTCTGTAGAGTGAGTCCACCAAGAGAGAGGGCCTTAATCCACAGACTGGTGTACTTACAGAGAGGGAAATTTAGACACAGAGACACAGACAGGCAGGGGAAGAAGCCTCGAGTGACAGTTAGCATCCTTCCTTGTGACAACACACCTGACATAATAACTTGAAAGGAGTAAATAAAGATTGTGGCTCTAAGTCCATGGTTTCTTAACTTGATTGCTTTTGGACAAATGACAAAATAGACCATCAAGATGGGGAGTGTGTAGTAGAGCTAAGACGCTCACTTTCTCGTGACCAGAAAGCAAAAAGAAAGGTTCAGATTCCCAATCTTGACTTCAAGGACATATCCTCAGTGATGTAACTTCCTTCTACTGGACCAGAACTCGTAACATTCCCAACACCTGCCATCAGTGCCTTTGGCTGGTGACCAAACCTTTAGCATATTAGCCTACAGGGGACATTGAAGATGGAACCACAAAAGCCTGGAGTGGGTTCTTCCCTCATAATCCTCAGAAAGAAGCAATGCTGGGCTAGGAGAGATGGCTTAGTGGTTAAGCACTTGCCTGTGAAGCCTAAAGACTCCAGTTCAAGGCTAGATTCCCCAGGACCCACTTAAGCCAGATGCAGAAGGTGGTACATGCATCCAGAGTTCGTTTGCAGTGAAGACCAAGGAACTGAGACAGTGATGAGTCAGTCATGGGCAGAACCATACATGCTTAACTTACATACCTCTGGTCATCTCTTTAAACCTAGACCTCATGTTGGGACCATGAATGATTCCAAGATGAACTTGGGAAGAGGGAGGGTCACTGGAGAGGAGGAGTCTTGCTTTTTTTTTTTTTTTCTATTTGAGAGAGAGAGAGAGAGAGAGAGAGAGGAAAAGGCAGAGAGAGAATGGGCATGCCAGGGCCTTTCAGCTGCTGTGAACAAAGTCCAGATGCATGTGCCCCCTTGGGCACATGTGCCCCTTGTGCGCATGTGTGAAATTGCATGCTTGCATCACTTTTGCATCTGACTATATGTGGGACCCAGAGATTTGAACAAGTGTTCTTAGGCTTCGCAGGCAGGTGCCTTAACTGCTAAGCCATCTCTCCAGCCCTCCCTTGCTTTTACACACACACACACACACACACAGCACAAAAAAAAAAATACAATTGTGGTTGTTGACAATTTTGATGAATCAAGAGCAAAGGAGGAACTACCCCAGTTGATCATGTGAGAATCTTCCACCCTCCTTTCCTGCAAATAAAACATTTTGGGTAAAATCGTTTTAACATGTGGGTTGTTTTTTTTTCTTCCTTTTACACCTCTTCAAACTTTTAGTACTTCAAATTACATTGCAAGTTTCATACAGCTCCTTTGGTAAATTCCTCAGAAATTTGATAGCTAACATTTTAAGGGCAGTACTCTGTGATGCTTCACCAAGTACTCACTCTTTTCCTGTAATATCTTACTTAAATATTGGCATTTTCTTGTGCCAAGGGATGTGCAAATTGTTACATGCTGCGTCCCAGATGACCTCTTTAGTCATTCAGAGTTCTGGGCTTCTTAGGATTCAAAGAGAACATGTAATCTGGCATGGTGACAAAGTTATGTGGTCTCAATAAGCTCTAACCATATTTGAGCCTCTGCTTCTTCATCAATAAAAGAGTTGGTGGGGCGTGGAGAGAGGGCTCCATGGTTAAGAGCACTTTCTATGTGAGCATGAAGGTCTGAGGAGGACTAAGAACCTCTCGAGTGTGCTTCCCAGGATCCATATAAATAACTGCGTGTGGCTACACAATTCTGTAGCTGCAGTCCTAGGGGGAAACAGAGAGAATTGATGAAGCTTAGGGAAAAAAAAAAAATACAAGCTCCTGGATCTGTAATAGACTCTGGCTCAAGCAACAACACATGGAAGAATGATAGAGTGGATGCCTGAAATTTCCACTGACCACCACAGACAGCACAACCCTCTGCAGAAGAGCACACAGGGACATATAGCATATGCACCCCACACCACATATATAAATACACATGCACAAAAAAAAAGATATTTTTTTCTTACTGTAATTTTATCTAATGATAAAGCTCTAGGCAAAAGATATTCTTATAGAAAGTAGTATCAGTTTAGAGACAGGACCAATCATTGTGAAGTAAAAGGGTATCTGATATCACATTATTATTTTCTTTTAATTTTTAAAAAGATTTTATTTAGTTAGTTATTAGAGACAGACAGAGAGAGAGAGAGAGAGAGAGAGAGAGAGAGAGAGAGAGAGAATGGGCACATCAGAGCCTCTAGCCACTGCAGACAAATTCCAGATGCAGGCATCACCATGAGCCTCTGGCTAACATGGGACCTGGAGAATTGAACTGGGGTCTTTAGGCTTCGCAGGCATACACCTTAACCACTAAGCCATCTCTCCAGCCCTGATAGCACAGTATCATTATTCTCTATGCACATAAACACATTCATGCATGTGTATCTAGTCAAAGGAAGCATGATTTTATTTTCTCTCTCTCGCAAGAAGTTTTACATACCAGGGTCATGGGATATGTAAAGTGATATGGCATGATGGGAAATTTTCTGCATTGTGTTAGCCTGTGATGTTTGACAAGCATTTCATTCCCAATTTCTTCATTCCCAATTCTGCTTGTGGACAGAAAAAGCATGTGTGACCTTGAAAAGGTTGCTACTTAGGATGCAAGCCTTCAGCTAACCTTTGGAAAGTATCTGTTCATTTTAATAAGAAAAGGAAAAAAAACACCAGAATTCTAGTATCTTGAATAATTTTAAATAGTGTGAACTTAGGGCAACCATTCGGTATACAGAGACTGTAGTTGCCTCAACATTTTTAAAAAACCAAACAATAAACCAAACCCAAGCTGCCACTGTTGTTGCTCTGGCACTTAGTAAAGGCAAAGGTGCTACAAATGTAACGAATCTTATTCACAAACATGTTTTTTTTTTTCCTGGAAATTTTAAAGATTTTTTCCTTTGTTTAATTTTACCTTTTTTTTTTTAGTAATTAAGAATAAAAATAATGTTTTAAATCTGCTCATCAGAACTTGTTTTACTTTTTCACATTTACTGACAGCTTTGCCCGCATGCTGCATGTTTTACCGTAGAGAAATTTCACATCTCCTTTGTGTATTCATTGATTAGATCACTCATTCATTCATTCATGAAAAACGTTTTGTCACTCTTTTGGTGTGTATAGTGTATGGTGTTGTGAAGACGTGTGTACAGATACACACATGTGGAGGCCAGAGAAGAAGGCAGGTGTCCCCCTCTATCACTCTTATCTCTGTGATACAGAGTCTCTCAGTGAACCTGGAGCTTGCCATTTTTCAGTTAGATTGGCTAACCAACAAGCTCCAATAATCCTCCTGTCTCTGTCACCTTCATCACTGGGGTTACATATGTTGGTGGCCATTCCTGGCTCTTGTTTTAAACATTTTTTTATTGACAACTTCCATAATTATAGTCAATAAACCATGATAATTCCCTCCCACTCTTATTTTCCCCTTCATACATCTACATGTCATCATCTCCCTTCCCCCTCTCAATTAGTCTCTTTTCTATTTTGATATCATCATCTTTTCCTCCTATTATGAGGGTCGTGTGGAGGTAGTATCAGGCACTGTGAGGTCATGGATATCCAGACCATTTTGTGTCTGGGTGAGTGCATTGTAAGCAGTTCTATCCATCCTTTGACTCTTATATTCTATCTGCCACCTATTCTGCAATGAATCCTAAGCCTTGGAAGGCGTGCTAGAGATGTTTCAGTACTGAAGACTCCTCTGTCACTTCTTCTCAGCACTATCATGAATTATCCCAGTGGTCTCTGCCATCTGAAAAGAGAAACTTCTCTAACCAAAAGTGAGAGTAACATTAATATATAGGTGTGAACATTAAGAAAAGTGCTTACAGGGCAGTTTGGTGAACATAATCAATGCATCTAGATGCCTAGCTTTTATGTGGGTGTGGGAACTGAACTTGGGTTTTCCTTCTTGTGCAAAAAGTGCTTTTCTTGCCCACTAAGCTATCTCCCCATCACCTACAAAAATACTCCTTAAAAATGTTCCTTAAGTTTTATGAAATGCTGGATACTAAATTATAGCTGAAACACAAGAATAAATATACTGTGTTGACCAGAGGAGTTCATAATACAGTGGAAGAGGTACACATATAAATTAAATTAAATTCAAATTCAAAATATGTAAAGAATGCTTATGAATGAAAAGGGGAGACAGAAGAGTCATGGGAGCAAATGAGGTGAGACTTTTCAGGTATGGATTCTGACCGGGGAGGTACAAGTGGTTGGTGTGAATGGGAATGCAGGGTATCATGCATAACAATAAATAAAGAAACTGTTGAGAACAGGACTGTGCAAGGAAGTTCTGTGCTTCCTTACTTTAAAGAAGTCATTGGATTTAAAGAGAAAGTAGCTTGACCAGGAACACAGTTCTGAAAGGGAGTAAGGTGGGAAGGTGGAGATGAATTGGGCTGGGGAGGAGCTGGATACAAACTAGCTGAGATTGCTGGTGTGGTGGTGCATGCTTTTAATTCCAGCACCCAGGAGACAGAGGCAGAGGCAGGAGTTTGAGGCCACTCTGAGACTACATAGTGAATTCCAGGTCAGCCTAGCTAGAGTGAGACCCTATCTCAAAAAACAAAAACAACAACAACAAAAAAAGTACAATTTAATCTTTGAGCTGGGTGTGGTGGCACACACCTTTAATCCCAGCACTCGGGAGGCAGAGGTAGGAGAATTGCTATGAGTTCAAGGCTACTCTGAGATTACATAGTGAATTCCAGATCAGCTTGAGCCTGAGCTAGAGTGAGACCCTACCTCGAAAAACAAAACAAACAAACAAGCAAAAAAACAAAAAAACAGTAGCTGAGGTGGGGACAAGCACTACAGCTGAAAAGCACTTTAACAGATGTTTAAAAAAGAACTTTAGGCTGGAGAGATGGCTTAGTGATTGAAGTGCTTGCCTGTGACGCCTGAAGGTGCTGGTTGAATTCCCCAGTACCCACATGAGCTAGATGCACAAGGTTGCATATGCATCTAGAGTTGTTTGCAGTGGATAGAAGCCCAAGTGCGCCCATTCTCTCTCTCTCAGAAAGAAAGAAGAAAGAAAGCAAAAAGAAAGAAAGAAAGAAAGAAAGAAAGAAAGAAAGAAAGAAAGAAAGAAAGAAAGAAAGAAAGAAAAAGAAAGAAAGAAAGAAAGAAAGAAAGAAAGAAAGAAAGAAAGAAAGAAAAAAAGAAGGAAGGAAGAAAGAAAGAAAGAAAGAAAGAAGAAAGAAAGAAAGAAAGAAAAAAGGAAGGAAGGAAGGAAGGAAAAGAAAGAAAGAAAGAAAGAAAGAAAGAAAGAAAGAAAGAAAGAAAGAAAGAAAGAAAGAACCTTTAGAAAGAAAGGAAAGACTACCACATTTCTAAGTAGAGACTTAAGAAGAGAAGCTCTGTGTGAATGGTTTTTCTGGCAGGGGAGACAGGAGAGGAGTGCTAGGCAGAAGGAGGAAGGAGAGGGAATGCTGAGAAGGTTGAATGGAGTTCATTTCCCAGTTTGCTAAAGTCAATCAAAGTAAAAATAGACAGGGCACAGCGCTAAACAATCAGGAAAACAATGGTGGCCAGGGTGAGCAATTCACAGTGATGGAGAGGGAACACAGAGGCACCAAGGTTAGCAAACAGAAATGGAAACTTGCATGTTGTCTTTCATGTTTTTCATGTAACACTACACACTTTCCATAGTTTAATAGCTGTGCCATATGGTCTTTGTTGAGGATAGCATTCATTTTCACATGTACCATATATTTTCTTCTTAAAATACCAGTTCATTGCTGGGTGTGGTGGTGCATGACTTTAATCCCAGCACTTGGGAGGCAGAGGTTGGAGGATGGCTATGAATTCAAGGTCACCCTGAGAATACATAGCAAATTCCAGGTCAGCCTGGGTTAGCACAAGACCCTGCCTTGAAAAACTAAAAAAAAAAAATTTTTTTTAATATAAAAAAACAATAGCAGTGCAGTGAGCATGTTTGCAAATGTGTGTTATTCTTAGAAATGGGCTCCTTGAATAGAAACATGTGAGTATTCTTTTTTCTGCTTTTCTGCTGAGCCCTTTGCTATCATTTATACATGTGATATGAGGTCATGGATTTAGTCTTAAATTTGGTGAGTGAAATAAAGTGAACAAATTCTGAACTGAAATTCCGAGTTTCCATGCTTAGATATATTACTGGTTCCAGACAACTGTTTCCTCCACTTTGATCTCCTTGAGGTGGTTCTGGAGTTAGTGTGTCTTGTCAGCTATTACGTGACTGGGCTGTGCCCTTTCTTTTCATTTCTAATTCTAATAGAAGAAAGCAACGGCAACTTCTGTCTAACAGTGGGCACATTGATTCTTGGTTTTGTTAGGCGAAAGAGAAATTAACTACATCATCCAGAGCCTCATCTATGGAGTCCTTGCGTTTCCTGGACCAGCGCATACTTGAGCTGCCTCTAACTGGAACAGCAAGTAGGTTACATTTTTGGTGTTTCACGTTAGTGTGTGGAAGTCCATTTATTGTGTGACAGTGTTGATGAATCCTCATTTCTAAATTGAAGATGAGCCCTAAATTGAATCATGGTATCTGTGATTAAAGATGATCATTTTAGAAGAATATATAATTTGAGGTGCATCCATTACATAAAATTTAATTATTAAGCAGCCTTCACATTCAGGCTTAATGTTGATTTTACTGTCTTTTCCCTCTGGTATTTTTGCTTTCCAGTTTGCACAAGAGGAAGAAGACACGCGATATGCTCTTGGCTCTTGTGTCTGAATATGGCTCCACAGGGAAGACTTGATACGGCTGAAGCTATTGCTTTTTAGAGACCTTTTACTTTGATCGGCTGCCTTAATAGCCCTCATCTTGTTACATCACACGAGATAGATCTCTGCAACAGGAAGAGAAAAAGACATGACTGCGCAATAGTTTCTGACTAAAACTTCAAAGTACAAAGCCCAAACCAGAGATTTCTCATGTCGTGTTTTTAGAAATATGTGACAGTTACACAATTTTCTTCTTCTAATTTTAAGGCATTCCCTTAACCCCCAGGGATTTTCTTTCTCTTTCTTTCTTTCTTTCTTTTTTTCTTTCTTTCTTTCTTTCTTTCTTTCTTTCTTTCTTTCTTTCTCTTTCTTTCTTCTTTCTTTCTTTCTTTCTTTTTTGATATTCATTCATTGACACAGTCAAATTCTTTCCTTACCATGAACTTGCAATTTTTGGTTTAATAATTTGAACCTTATCCAGAAGGCATCTCAAAAGGCTCATCTGCAAAGATAGATATCAGGGCCAAACCCCTTCACTGCTTCATTTCCTTTCATGCTGCTAGATGCAAATGAAGAGCTGAAGCCAATCAGCTCATAATATTATCATAAATATAATAGAATATGCACAATTAACATAATAGACTATGTATAGCTATTATAATAATATATAACATAAATTGTCCTTGCTAACCAGAGTCTGAGTCAAATAGCTTTATTTATAAGATGTGGCAAGATGTGGTTTTTGTCTTGTAATCCCTAAGTCACCTGGGATCACAGTTGGTAACAGGGCCAGCACCTTTCAGGCATTCTCTCTTAGTGCCTTTGAGTTTAGAAATTCTAGGTGTTTTAACAGTAATAGTATTAGAGCCAGGTGTGGTGGTGCACACCTTTAATCCTAGTACTCAGGAGGCAGAGGTAGGAGGATTGCCGTGAGTTCACTGCCACCCTGAGACTACATAGTGAATTCCGGGTCAGCCTGGGCTAGAGCGAGACCCTAACCTCAAAACACACACACACACACACACACACACACACACACACACACACACACTAATAGTAGCAAACTAAAATTACTCATGGCCTTACAGCTTCATTTACATAATTGCTGAGTATATGATTAATACAGATTATATTAATTGCTTGTTTTATGGTTTATGGTTGACTGGCTAAATTTACTAGTTGCATTGTATGCTCAAGAAATGATCCAAGTGACCTTTTCATTTCAGCCAAGGAACTAGGCAGTCAGTCAGTGACACTCTCCTTGGCCTTCTGATCGAAAATCTAAGTAGAATTGCTCCATATGTTTTGATCATTCACCGTATTTGATTCTTTTAGTCGTTATCTGAAGGCCAGTCTTGGACCAAGATCCACAGAAGATAAAAATACACTGCACTCAAGAGTGTGGTCATGGCTCAGGACTTCGTGTTCCCCTACAAACACGAATTTCACAAGCACAGGGTGTACTAGATGTACTTGTAAAACTACTTTGGGAAAAATCTGAAAAGCAACCCCTAGGACATATTGATAATTCCCAATAGCATACTACAAAGGCTAAGTGTCATTTCAGGAATGTGCTCTATCTGATGTGGTTTGGTCATCTGAGTGAAGTGGAAGCTGGGGGAACACAGGCCTAGATTATCCTTCTGTAATCGGGCTTGTCTTTGGGGTGTACTGAGTCATGTTTGCCAGAGAAAGAGAAAGCTTAGCTAACTGGTAAATTCCATAACACCATGTTGTATTTAAGCTGAAAAGCTCAATATGATATATCTAAATAAACTTGAACATGGACTTGTAGAGGGAATTGAGCTGGAGTCATAGATATAGAGCAGAAATAGATGTTAAGTACTTACCTCACAGGACTAGTATTCTATTTCATTAGATTGTTATATGTAATAAGTAATATTAAAACAAAAGTTTATACTTTAACATAATATTGCCATAGAAATGAGTATGGTTAGATCCCAAGCAACCTTTTAATATTCTTATTCATTTATTTGCAAGCAGAGAGAGTTGGAAGAGAGACAGAAAGAATGGGTGCTCCAGAGCCTTTGGCCACTGCAAATGAACTCCAGGTGTATGCACTACTTTGTGCATCTGGCTTTACTTGGGTACTGGGAAATGAACTCTGGTCCTTAGGCTCTGAAGGCAAGTGTCTTAACCACTGAGCAATCTCTCCAGCCCTTTCCTAAGCCATTTTACCTAACAGTCATTAGTAAAAAGCATGATAACTGCTGAAATTTGTGTATGCCACAACAAAGCTTGCTGTTCAACATTCAATAATTTGTTATGGAAAACAGAGCTCATGTGTCTACAATTTTTTGACACATTTCTGGCATGATTCTTCAATTTTTCTGTTGGACTTTTTTCAAGCAATGTTTTCAGTATTGATGTTGCCTCTGGCATAAGAAACCACACATCATCGTTAACAGTGAAAGTTACTGATGTATCAAAGGTGGTGGACATTATCTTTTTCTATTTTCTTTATGATGCAGTGTTTGTAATCAAGTGTTTAAAATAGTAAGCACTCTCTTGGGAAATAAGTTGAATGGATAGCCAAGTAATTTCTCATATAAAACAGACTAAGATAATGCCATCTGGCTAGGCCATTAAAATATCTGTATAGTAGTAACTGCCCATTAGAGTGACCAACTAGAGCTTATCCAGTTTTATTCACGCTGATCTAATTGTATAGTTTCAGGGTAAAGAGACACTTGCTTCATTTTTTTCTATTGGTTATGAGTAAAATTCATCAATTTTTTTCTGACTTTCATCTTAATGGGTTGAAATAAAGACTCAGATGCATGGCTTTTCAATTTCTTTTACTACTTTATTTTATTACATGGTTATTTTAAGGTCAAAAGATTTCCATTTCCAAAATACATAACAGAAATAATAAAGTAATAAAATTTGGACTTAGATAATATGGAAAATTTTCTTAAAAGTGTCAGCATGATTTACAAATTATTAAAAAGGCAATAAAACTTGAACTTGCATAGCCTAGACTTTACCTTAAACTGTCAGACACATGATTTTATTTCATTAATATGTCACTACTAATTATTTTTTTCTTGTCAGTGTAGAAAGTAAAGTAAAATCTAATTGTCTAAGAAATTATTATGATTGTTAATACTAGATGTTCCTATATCATATAATTTGTTTGCATTTACTTAATGTTTATATTTCTTTGCTTAAGATTAAGTTGATGGAAAAGGAGGAGGTTTTCTGGTTGAATTAAACTCCAAACTTTGTATTTATATGTTATCTAGACAACTGACCAATAATGATTTATTTCAAAGGCTGTTTATGAAATGATATCTATTTTCTATCTAATGTGATCCTGGCCAGAAGATCTTCTGTGAATACCTCATCAAAACAGTATTGAAACTTTCTGCAAAATCTGAAACAGTGCTCACATGGATCATATGGCATCTTCACAGATATCCTGTCCAAATTCATTTGTAAAATAATGCCTTTGCAAATCTAAAATAGTTTTTCATGACACAATCCCATAATGAAAAACAATTTGTCTATATCTTGCAGAAAATGCTATTGAATAATGTGTTATAGTAACAAATTGCATTTTCCTTAGCTTTGTGATTTTTAAAAATTTTATTTATTTATTTGTAAGCAGAGAGAGAGAGAAAGATAGAGAGGAGAGAGGCAAACAGAGAGAGAATGGGCATGCCAGGGTCTCTAGTCACTACAAACGAATCCCAGATGCATGTGCCCCTTGTGCATATGGCTGACATTGGTCCTAGAGACTTGAACCTGGGTCCTTTGGCTTCACAGGCAAACGCCTTAACCACTAAGCCATTTCTCCAGCCCTGTGAATTTTTTTTTAACAAATATTTTTTGTCAGAAAAATGTTTCTAAAGTAGGATAGCATCTGAAATAATCAGTTCAGTTATGGTTCTTCTGAGAATGGCTCAGTGAAAAGGCACCATGTGAGGTACCCATCGTGTCTTTAAGACTGTCCTTAGTCACAGAAGACTAGTAGCACTTGTTTCTTGAAAGGTACATCAGAAGTGGTGCTTGAGGAACTATGAATTTTCCCTACTTATGTTCCCTAGTGGCAATAGTCCCTGCAGAAAAGAAACTAATAATAAGGAGCAGATCCCCTATGTCAGCACTATATTATCTAACATATAGTAAATAGTAAGTGTACATAAACAGTATTCAGTTGTGAGAAAACGTGATTATATTAACACCTTGTTGTCAATGATCTTTGAAAGGAAAAGTGTATAGAGGGGTTTCTCTTCAGAATGATCAGAAAGGGTTCCTCAAAATGATACTACTGTTTTGAAATATCCTTGGGCAGATCATTCTAGTAGGAGCCCTTACAAGACAGAAGTACTTGGACAAAGTTCTTGAAACATTAGGAAATAGCAAAAATAGTTTTGAAATAGTTTTGCTCAAAATTGTTGCCAGGACATTCCTGGTTTGCTCTTTTACATTCCAAGACTGTGTTTAAACCTTGTATTACAGGTTTTTGATTCCATGTTGGATAGTTGTGTCAGTAGTAGATGAACTGATTCATTGGGCAATTTCTGGGAGCTCCCCTTTCCTTTATTGACCATTGATTATTTATTTATTTATTTATTTATTTTTTTTTTTCAAGGTAGGGTCTTGCTCTAACCCAGGCCGACCAGTAGTCTCAGTGTGGCCTTGAACTCACAGAGATCCTCCTACTTCTGCCTCCCAAGTGCTAGGATTAAAGGCATATGCCACCATGCCAAGCTGACAATTGATTTTTAAAGCAAATGCCAATCCTGCAAGATCCTAATAAAGACTAGTGCTCACATGGTCATTAGATGAGCAGTAGAATGGGAAACAGCCATAGGTGTTTCTTTGACATATGTTCTTTTTGCACAATTTGCATGCAAATACTGCTACCTCTATTTACACAAATTAGTGATACAGAATGGTATACTTATAGTCTTCTATAGGATGTTGTGACCTTTAACTGGTAGCCCTTTTAGACAAATTATCTTATTAGAAATTGCCATCCTCATCTCTTGCAATTAAGTTTCAAAATTATTGTCATTGCCCTGGTGAGAGTTAATCTTGCCAATTTGATAGGATTAAGGACTACCATGGAAACAAATCCCTGGTCATCTCTGTGAAGGATTTTCTAGATTAGCTTAATTGAGGTGGGAGGACCCACCATAACAGTGGGTTAAACAATTCCATGGTTGGAGCCTGGACTGTAAAAACCAGGAGAAAAGTAGATAACTAAGTTCCAGCATTCATCTCTCTCTCTCTGCATCCTTATTATAAACTGAATGTGATCAGCTGCTTCATGATCCTGCCACCATGCCTTGCCCTTTTCCCCCACATGCCAGAAGACTAGCACTTGTTTCCAGCACTGTAAGCTGAAACAAATCCTGCCTGAAGTTCCTTCTAATCAGGTAGTTGGTCATAGCAACAAGAAAGTCACTTATACAGTACCTTTAAGTTCTTTATTTTCTGTTCTTAGCTTGTACTTTGAGTTGAAGATTCATTTTTCAATCTGGAGGACTCATCAGTTTTTGGGGGGTACTAGTTATTTTTTTTTTGTTTGTTTGTTTTTGTTTTTTCGAGGAAGGGTCTCACTCTGGTCCAGGCTGACCTGGAATCAACTATGTAGTCTCAGGGTGGCCTCGAACTCTCAGCGATCCTCCTACCTCTGCCTCCCGAGTGCTGGGATTAAAGGCGTGCGCCACCACGCCTGGCTCTTAGTTACTTTTTTTTTTTTTTTGTTTTTCGAGGTAGGGTCTCACTCTAGCTCAGGCTGACCTGACCTGGAATTCACTGTGTAGTCTCAGGGTGGCCTTGAACTCATGGCAATCCTCCTACCTCTGCCTACCAAGTGCTGGGATTAAAGGCGTGCGCCACCACACCCGGCTCTCTTAGTTACTTTTAAAAAGAAATTCCTGGGCTGGAGAGATGGCTTAGTGGTTAAGGCGCCTGCCTCCTAAGCCTAAGAACAGCGGTTCCAATCTCCAGGTCCCACGTTTAGCCAGATGCAAAGTGATGCAAGGGTGCAATGCCGCACTTGACCACAAGGAGGCACACACATCTGGATTTCGTTTACAGAGCTGAGAGGCTGCTGGCGAGCCCACCTCTATTTGTCTCCCTCTCCCTCTCTCTCTATCTCTCTCTGTGTCTCTCTCTAATAAATAAAAAATAAATAAATAAAAAGAAATTCCTGAGAAAAGCAACTTAAGGAAGAAAAGGTTGACTTTGGCTCTTGGCTTGAGGGTTCAGTCTATCATGGCATGGAAGACATGGTAACAGGAATGTGAGGCAGCTGGTTACCAAGAGAAATCCCTCCCACCACTCTCATTCCCCACGCCCCACCTGGCCATTGAATCCCTTTTCTTTCCAACTAGTCTCTCTGCTGTTTTGATGGCATCATTTTTTTCTTCCTCCTATTATGAAGATCATGTATAGGTAGGGTCAGCTAATGTGAGGTCATAAATATCAAGGTCATTTTGTATCTGGAAGACAACATTGTAAGCAGTCCTACCCTTCCTTTGTCTCTTCTATATTCTCTCCATCACCTCTTCCACAATGGACCCTGAGCCCTTGAGGATGTGTTAAAGATGTCTCACTTAGTGATGAACACTCCACTGTCACTTCTTCTCACCACTATTTTGAGTTGTGAGTCACCCCAGCAGTCACCATCATCTGAAGAGAAGCGTCTCTCATCAGAAGTAAGAGTAGCATTAATATATTGGCATAAACATAAATGCTTGGTGGGCATAATATATGTATGTATCCGGACAACAGTAGTTGTTACTCCCCTAGGGCTTATGACCTGTATAGCTGTAGTTTTTTAAAAAAATATTTTATTTTTATTTATTTGAGAGAGAGAGACAGAAATAGGCAGAGAATGGGCCAGCCAGGGTCTCCAGACACTGCAAATGAACTCCAGATGCATGTGCCTCCTTGTGCATCTGGCTTATGTGGGTCCTGGGGAGTCGAACCTGGGTCCTCTAGCTTTGCAGGCAAGGGCCTTAACCACCAAGCCATCTCTCCAGCCCCAGCTGTAGGTTTTTGACTAGGTTTTCAGTACCAGGACTGTATTCCCTCCTGTGAAGCGGGCCTCCAGTCTAGTCAGAGAGCAGTTGGTTTCCTCCGTAAGAGACATGCTACCAATTCACCAGTTGGCTCATTTAGCCTGCCTAGCCAGTTGTAAGGTTTGCAGGTCCACTGCAAAGACTGCTGCAGAGCTCACTATTGGTGCCTCTCTCCTAAAAGGGTGCATAGCTCTTTCTAGCATTCTGATGGCTAGTCCACAGGGAGGAGGTTTCTAGTTCAACTCCTGCTCCATTTCTCAGTGACCTGCAACCCAAGTGTGTGAAGTCGTTAGAAATAGAGTCTTACCATCTAGTCCTGGTGTGCAACCTTCAAGGGGCATCAGGGGTCTCCCTGGCCAAAAACTAACTGGAAGGTATCTCAGCCCTGGCTTTGAAAATTTTCTGATAATATTCTGTAGCATCAGGGCACACCACTATCTACTCAAGGATTTTTATTTGATGTCTAACTTTGTTATTTGAGAGGGGCACCCATTTATGTGACTATTCATATTTTTGATCTTTATTGGATGTTTGCAAGAAATTTTGTAAATTATAAAAAGTTTCATTTGCTACAAAATCCCATGAGAGTCTAACTTTTGAAAAGCTCTTCCAAGCTTTCTGGCCTGACAGAATCATCATTTGCAACATCCGAATAAGGCTGATCTTATTGCCATTTTCAGGTTTTCAGAAAACACCATTGGAGGCCGTGACCTAGTGTCCTTATGGATTCTACTGAGTGATGAGCTCAGCTGCTCATGTAGATCATTTTATTTGCTTTCTCCTTTAATAGTGTTTATTCGCAAATCACAGACCAGTATTTTATTTTCTGATATTGTGCAAAATAAAAGAACTTTATTCTTGCAAACAGGACTTTTACATCTTAGCTCATTGTCTAATAAAAACAAAAAATTAAAAAGTTTGCCATGTTATCAGTCTTCTAATTGGAAATATTTTCCAAATCAACTAATACTACGTTATCATTGTTATTGCCTTATAACAATTTCACATACTGAGTTAAGGAATCCCAGCTGAATTTGGAATTTAGCAAATGGTTAAAGGGGAAAAAAATAACCTTCTGATTATTAGAGCCAATGAGTTGCATTTTGATCTATGTGTGCTGGCATTGTCCACACTCAATGGCTAAATTGATCTATTTTTTTTTGATGTTGTTGTTGATTTAGGTGTCTTTTGGTCAATCTCAAAGATCAATTTTTGCCTTATTGCTCAGGTTGTCATGTAGTTTGTTTGATTTTGTCATTGAAGAATAAAGGATTTCTCACTTGTCAGTCAAGAAGTGTCCCAGGTTAGAGAAATGCAAACACTTGCTTAGTCACCCACAGAAACCACTGATGGTGAGGAATAGCATTTCTTAGTATTCCATTTTGTTAGCTTAAATAGTGCACTTATTTGTGTGATACTTAATAACTGGTCTTTGGTGTCTGATGTTCTAGAAAAGTCCATACCAAGTCATCACACAGCCTTGTAATGTTTGAGTGATAACCAGGCACAGAAAAGCAAGCATAATTTTAAATGTAAACTTAAGTAGTGAATGATAATATATTTATCTATGGAATGATAGTATGAAGGATTATGTGAGAGTACTTAACAAAAAAGAGGTTAGGAGGAGATGACTGTGCCTTCTAGCAACTCTGGAGTAATTCATTGATAGGTGCATCTTTAAGAGCAGTTACAAGGGCTGGGATGGTGGCTCAGCAGTTGCAGGCAGTTTTTTTGCAAAGCTTTCCCAACCAAGTTCCATTCCCAAGCCACTCATATAAAAAGTGCCATACAAAAAATGACACAGGTGTCTGGTGCTTATGTGCAGTGACAAGTGATAATGGTGTACCCCCACATATAAATAAATAAAAATGTTAAAAAAAAAGAGCAATTAGAATGAGAAGGAAATGACCCCTAGTCTGCTATACTTGAGAAATAAGAGAATGATAACATGGGAATATACACATGTGGAATTCTGACATTGGAGACAAAGTAAAATATGGGCTGAGCAGTGGATGTTTCAGTAGAAGGTGGAGGTATTGATGACCCACTTTAATTCTCTAAAACAAAGCAATCTATAAGTGAAGCCAGAGTCCTGTGAAACTGTGTGTACACGTGGACACATTCCGTGAAGATGCTTAAATTTGGTTAAAATCTTAGCGTGATCTAAATTCATTACTAGCCATATTCTAGCGCACTTTTATAACCTGTGCACAAAGCACCTGGAGTTTGGACATTTCATTTATACTTGGTGATAGGTAGCTCATTCCCCCGGGACATTATCTAAATACTGCTGAGGGATGCAACTTGACTAGGCTGCTGGCACTTTTAATGTTAACATAACATGTGGATGCATTGCTCATCAGGGGTGCAATGTTGTGTTTCACAAGATGCGTGAGACAAAGGCCCTTAATGAGCTTTGGCTGTGCTGCACTCATTGGGCACCATTCTGTTCAGACCACGGCAGGCATCCTGCCAAGATATGCAGGGGAACTCACTTCAAAGATTAGAAGAAGAAATTATCCCAGTCCCTGCTGCGTACCCTTGCCATTGCTTTGTCCACATTCACATAAAGTTCTGGATGCTAACAGTGTCAGTTCAAAGAAGGCTGGCTCCTGAGAAGCACAGGGGCTCCTTAGCTTAGGAGGATGTGTTTATGTCAAAATAAACCACTTGTAAATTGAAAATAGTTTAAAATCAAAGATGCATGTTCATTGCTGCTCTTTTCACAATAGCTGGGTTGTGGAATCAATCTAGATATCCATCATCTGATGCTTGGAAAATGAAAATATGTTACATATACACATCCAATTACATATACACAGCTACAAGAAACAAAATTATAAAACTTGTAGGAAAATGGATGGAACTGGAAAATATTATGCTGAGTGAGGTCACTCTGGTCCTGAAAAACAAAAAAATTGTGTATTATCTCTCATATGAGGATCCTAGCTTTTAATGTCTCTGAGTTTGTAAATAGGGGATGTGAGAGTAGGTAATAGCTGCGAAACTAGGTAAGAGAACACAAGAAGAAAACAAAAGGTGTTAAGAAAGAGGAAGTTGGGGCTGGAGAGATGGCTTAGCAGTTAAGTTGCATGCCTGTGAAGCCTAAGGACCCAGGTTTGATTCAGGTCCCACGTAAGCCAGATACACATGGTGCCACATGCATTTGGAGTTTGTTTGCAGTGACTAGAGACCCTGGAGTTCCCATTCTCTCTCTGTCTCTCTCTCTCTCCTTCTCCCTGTCTCTAATAAATCAATAAATAATAATAATTTTTTTTTAAAAAAGAAAGAGAAAGTTGAAAAATATATGTGACATTAATGTGGAGAAGAGACTATGGAGTGTGGTGGGCACAAAGAGGGGAAGGAGGATGGGGAAGAAGTGGTGGGGGAGGAGAACCAACAAAAATGTGTGTGTGTGTGTGAGTGTGTTTAAATGCCATAATGAAACCCGATTCTTTGCAGGCTAACAAAAAAGAATAAAAGTGAAATAAACAACTATCTTCTTTAAAAATGCATTTAGCGCAAACAACCATCTGAACAATAGAGCTTGGCCTGGCTAACCTTAAATGTGTTCAGAACACTTTACATTAACCTATAATTGGGCAAAATAACCTCATACAAACTCTATTTTATGATAATGTGTTGACTATCTCCTGTAATGACTTGTATCTCTCTCTCTACACTGCAGAGCATTACTCGCTTACTCCTGTAATCCCACAGCTAACTGGGCGCTTCAGCTTGCTGGCATTGCCCTGCATCATCAGAGAGGGTCAAGGCATGTTTTCCTAGTCAAAAGAAAAGTTAAAATTCAAAGTGCAATTTCTACTGAATGCTATTGCTTTCACACAATATTTCACAGTACAGTCCAAAAAAAAAAAAAAATCTCAAGTCAAACTGTCAAAAGCTGAGGACTATCCTCTGTAACTCTAGTATATTTCCTGCCTTGAAGTAAGTTATGGTTTTCATAGGCAATGGTGACTCCTAATATTCATTATTTATGCTCCTTCACATTTTGCATAAATATTTCCAGAGATAAATTCCACTTGATATACTTCTAGACACTGAGATTGGCTGGATACATTGCAAGCTTAATATTCCATTTTTGTATGCAGAGCAAAAATTTAAATTATTCATATCTTCATTAAATTTTAAGTATAAATAAATAACAATTAAATTCCTTGTCCATTAATCATCTGCAAATGAAAAGTGGCAAAGGCTGTTATCCTACATGGTCTGCTGCTTAGAGGACAAAGGTTCCTAAAGATTATTCCTATGTTAAAAAAAAAAGCACTGTACAATGAAAGCCAAATCATCAATAAAACTTTAAACACATAACTAGAATGATTTCATTAAGTTCTTAGCAAATTTTGTGGCACATTTCCCTTCTGGTTATTAACATTATGTTTTATGCTATTAAAAAATATAGCATTCCTCCTTTATCTGTGGTATAAATGTTTTATATTCTAAGTAATAATATTCTATATTAAAAGTAAGCTTAGCTTTATCTGGTTATGCCATGACAAAATATATTAGCTGGCATTATTAAATGTTTGCTAGATACCAAAAACTAAAGTGACATGTATACACACACACACACACACACATATATATATATGCATGTATGTATGTATACACACACACACACACACACACACACACACACATGAAGTTTTTAAAATGTACAAAGATACTGTTATCTGCATCATTTCATATATGGAAAATGGAAGGTACTGAGCAATGAGGGAACTTGCCTACTTTTGACAGCTAGAAGTTGGTGAAGTGAGAATTCAATGGTCATAATTGGACTACTCAAAGTAACACTCATGCATTATACGCATGCTCCTCTTCATTTTACTTGTTGTGGAAGAACTGAAATGTACAGTTTTCAACAGTACATGTGTCCTACTTTGGGAAATATAATAACTAGACTAAGATTTGAAACAACATGTTGCATCTGGGACTGTTTGTAGCCACTCTAGCCAGTTTTAAGTAGATAGCTCAACACCATTAACTCCACTGCCACAGTTGTGCATGTGTCATCACTACCTACCTCTAGAATTTTTCATCCTCTAACCCAAAACCAATTAAATAATAAGTCTACTTCCTTTTCTCCCCAGACCATATAATATTTTATTCTTTAACGCAGTAGTCTCTGTCTCTATTAAACAGGTTGATATTGTGAAGTTCTCAGTACATTTGTTTTACATGGGTTACGAATATACTAATATTTCCAGTTCTCATTTAGAGCACAAAGTTAATATTCAACTCATTCTCTACCTGGATTGTCACAATGTCCCTATTAGTGGGTTTATACTAATGACACTTTATGGACCCAGGGTGATGGCTCTGAGTAAAAGCCCTTGCTTGCAATCACCAAGGCTCAGGGAACATTGCAGAAGAAGTTGACAGAAAGACTGTAAGGGTAGCATTGCCACCCCCCCAATAATAACTGCTGCATTTATAACCAGTAACCCCATGGTGAATACCAGTAACACCACTGAGGACAGCCATCAGTGGAATGGGGGTGGAGAGGGGAAGAACGGGACCAACATATGATTTGTACATACAATAAAGTTTCTAATTAATAAAAATAAAATTTAAAATTAATTAAAAATAAATCTCTGTGATTATAAAGCTATGGTTTTGAAGCATACATACTTTCAAAGGAAGAAGGCACAATGTTATTAAAGTGGATGCATTTAATGCTGAAAGTGATATTTCCTAAACTGGATGCTTGGCAGGTAACCCAATGTTCTAGGAATGTATCTCAAATGATTATAAAGTCTGCCTTCAGAGTATGCATACGTGTGTTTGTAGTATGTATTTTTTGGATGTACGAATTTTCCTTAAAGATAATTTTCTCTGATGGAGTGGAAGGGGAACAGATGTGAGGGTCATTGTTCTCAGGTAATTAAAGACTTCTGTTTTCTAACATAAGCATTTTGCATATGGATATTTCCTTCTAAACTTTGTTTCACAGCTAGCTATACATTTTGATACATTGTGTTTTCATTTGATTAACTTTAAAAGATCATCTACAGGTGGGGTTATAATCAGGTGCTGGTCACGCGTTTATCAAGTCTGGTGGTTTGAATGTACAGTGTCCTCCACACCTTCAGTGTTTTTGATTAATCCTCCTACTTAGCTGCCAGCTGGTGGAGCCTTGCTGGAGGAGGTTTGTTGCTAGGGGTGGACTCTGAGGTTGATTAGCATACCTGACTGGATGTTTAGTGGTAGCTCTCTCTGTCTTGCTTGCCCACCCTGATGCTAATGTATGGAGATGTGATGACCCAGTGGCCTGCTTTCTCCACCATGATGAAGCTTCCCCACAAAACCCTATAAACCTGAAATAAATCCTTTCCTCCCATATGCTGCTTCTGGCTGGGTATTTTTTCCTAGCAATGAGAGACAGTAACATTTTGAAAAAATTTGTTTGTGTGGAAAAAAATTGGATATGTGGAATTGTTTCTTTGGCTCATGGTCTGGAAGTATATATATATATATGTATATATGGAGAGAGAGACAGAGAGAGATGATAAATAGATAGATGATAGATAGATAGATAGATAGATAGATAGATAGATGATAGATGATAGATAAATTACTTCCTTCTGACAAATAATAGAGCTACTTATAGGACATTAGGGAAAGCCTGTTCTCAAGGCTCACCATAATATTATTACAAAAATATCACTAACGAAGAAAGTTAGTGTATACTGATATCCAAGTAGACATTAGGGTCAGTCAGGCTTTGGTATCCCAAAGAAGGTTTAATCTAGCTTAGTGTGGTGGTGCATGCCTTTAATCCCAGCACTTGGGAGGCAGAGGTAGGAGGACTGCTGTGAGTTTGAGGCCACATAGTGAATTCCAAGTCAGTCTGGGCTAGAATGAAATCCTGCCTAGAAATCCACCCCGAAAGAAGGAAGGAAGGAAGGAAGGAAGGAAGGAAGGAAGGAAGGAAGGAAGGAAGGAAGGAAGGAAAGAAAGTTAGTTTAATCTCCAAGGAACTGCACATTTGTAATAGGTCATGTGTGTGGATGTGTCATCAGTAAGTATTGAGTGCATTGAGACATTTCAGGAAAAAAAGACTTAGGATAAAAATACAGTTTGAAGCCAGGTGTAGTGGCTTCATGACTTTAATCTCAGCACTTGGGAGAGGTAGGATTGCTATGAGTTCAAGGCCACCCTATGACTACATAGTGAGTTCCAGGTCATCCTGGACTAGCATGACACCCTACCTTGAAAAACCAAAATAAATAAATAAGAAAGAAAGAAAGAAAGAAAGAAAGAAAGAAAGAAAGAAAGAAAGAAAGTTTGAAACATCAAAAAAAAAAAAAGTTTGAAAGGAGAGCTAATGAGGGCTGCTTTGTAGAAAAAAATCTTCCTAACCAGAATGCAGTCAGTGTTAATGATTTTTGGTCAAATGTGAAAGTAGCTGAAAAACGGAAAGTAACCAAAGTGAAGACATTGTGAGGAGCAGGTCCAAGTCAGAGGCTATGACAACTGTTGTGAAATTTAGAGCATCTCAAGTTCTACTGAAAAATCATACTCTATGTACTGAGCAGCAAATTATGCAGTCTGTTAGTGTTGTTTAACTTGTGTTAGAGGAGGATAATTATAATGAAAATAGAGGATCACAGAAAAGGTATAACAGCAAAGATATGCTATGCTGGAGACATGGCTTGGCAGTTAAGGCCCTTGCCTGCAAAACCTAAGGACCCATGTTTAGCTCTCCAGATCCCACGTTCAGCAGACACACAAGGTGGCACATACATCTGGAGTTTGATTGCAGTGGCTGAAGGCCCTGGCATACCAATTCTCTCTCTTTCTCTCTTTGTCTCATAAAAATGCAAAAAAAAAGTGTGCTAAATATATAATAAATATGCTAAATAAATATGCCAAAATATTCTTTTACAGATAGATGCAGACAGCATTTTTAAAATAGCGGATAACATTGCATTAACTTTCAAAAAGACATTTACAATGACCATTACTTTGTTGCTAAATTTATTTGTAAATCTTTCCATCAAATTTTCAAGATTTATTATCATTTATTAGGGCCTTTCCAGATAGAGGTATACTTCACATGCCTTTCTTTGTTTGTATGTATTTTAACTTTTTCATTGACAACTTCTCTCTATATAAACAATATACCCATGATCATAATCTTGTCCCACACCCCACCACTTTCCCCTTCTAAATTCTTCCTCCACTGAATCTTTTATTTTTTCCAACTAGTTTCCTATTTTGATGTCATAATTTTTTTCTTCTGTTATGTAGGTGTTACATAGGTAGCATCTGTCACTGTGAGACCATGAGCACCATAGCTACTTTGTGTCTGGTTGACAGGACTGTAAGCATTCCTCCCCTTTTTACATTCATTCCTTTGCATCTTCTCAATGGGCCCCAGCCTTGAAGGGTGTGATAGAGATATTTCATTTAGTGCTGAACACTCCATTGTCAATTCTCAGCCCTTTAGAGAGTTTAAGTCATTCCAGTAGTCACCATAAACCTAAAAGAGAAGATTCTCTAACAAAAAGAATAGCACTAATATATGGGATAAACATAAGTATTTAGAGAGCAATTTGATGGTCATAATATATCCATTTAGCCAGACAACAGTAGTAGTTCCCATTCCCCTAGGGCTTATGACTTCCCCAGCCATAGGCTTTTGATTATCTTTGCAGTGCCAGGCATGAATTCTGTCCACAGAGAGGTCGTAAAGTCCAATCAGAGAACAGTTGGTTTCCCCTATAACAGGCATGCCACCATTGCACCAGTTGGTACATTTGGCCTGCATGGCCAGCTATAAAACTTGCAGGTCCACTTCTGGTTAACACCACTAATGACTTTTCTTCCCCAGTAGGCTGCATATGCCCTTTCAGCATTCTGACAGCTAATCAACAGGGAGGAGGCTTCCAGCTCAGCGCCAGCTTGATTTCTTAGTGACCTGCATCCCAAGCATGTGAAGTCTTTAGCAATAGGGTCTTACCATCTGGGGGACAACCTGCAGTCTTGGCAATAGCTTATAATGTTTTGAGGGCATCAGTGGTCTCCCTGACCAACATATTTCTAGAAGGTGTCCCACTCTTGTCACTGAAATTTTTCTAATACAATCTATGGCTTCTGGCTACCACATTATACTTAATATTGTTTTTATTTGAATTTAACATTTTAAAACATTTTATTTATTTATTTACTTGGGAGAGAGAGAGAGAGAGGAATAAGTAGATAGATAGATAGATAGATAGAGAGAGAGAGAGAGAGAGAGAGAGAGAGAGAGAATGGGTGTACCAGGACCTCCAGCCACTGCAAACAAAATCCAGATGCATG
The DNA here is from genome assembly GCA_036365145.1 of Orientallactaga sibirica. Taxonomy (NCBI): domain Eukaryota; kingdom Metazoa; phylum Chordata; class Mammalia; order Rodentia; family Dipodidae; genus Orientallactaga; species Orientallactaga sibirica. The sequence goes on from JAEOAD010002373.1 coordinate 2,281,597, forward strand.
TACCATCTTGTGCATCTGGCTTACATGCATACTGGGGAATTGAACCTGGATCCTAAGGCTTTGTAGGCAAGCTCCTTAACTGCTATGCCATCTCTCTAGACCTATATTGCTTTTTGAAATCCACTTTTTAGTCAGAAGTATATATCATAATATTATATAGAGAAATTTCTTTGAGTGTAGCTTTGAAAGGCCTAGATGAATACATATCTGAAAAATCACATAAAAATAATTTTTCCTTATGTTATACAGGATTCATGTTTGAACATTATAATTAATCTTTGTCATGTTTAGTGACCTTAACTTTTTCACATCAATGCCAAATATTCAATCACTACTATATGGATTTGTGTTCTTGACATACATGAAGTAATTGAAGACTCCTAAGGTGTCTTATGAGTTTGGATTTAGACAGATGGGCTTCTTCCTCATTAACCTTACCTGCTAGGAAAAGATTATGCTATGGATTGACACTTGCAGTTTATCTTATGATGATGTTTATTTGGGGTTTAAGAAAGCATTTTATCACTTAGCCTAGTACACTAGTAAGTGATGGGTTATAATGGAAGAAGGAATTGGCTTTGACTGTTAAAAACAACAGATTTTATTACTATGGCTTTGTAGTATAGCTTAAGATCAGGTATGGTGATGCCTCCAGAGGTATTTCTTTTGCTGAGGATATGCTTGGATATCCGAGGCCTTCTGCCATTCCATATGAATTTTGAGATCATTTTTTCTATTTCTGTGAAGAAAGATGTTGGGCTTTTTATTGGTATTACATTAAATCTGTATATTGCTTTTGGTAAGATTGCCATTTTCACAATGTTAATTCTTCCTATCCAGGAACATGGGAGATCTTTCCATTTTCTCAAGTCCTCCTCAATTTCTTTCTTATGTTTTCATTATAAAGGTCTTTCACCTCCTTGGTTAATATTATTCCAAGGTATTTTTTTTTTGATACTATTGAAAATGGGACAATGTTGATTATTTCTTTCTCTGTATCTTTGCCTTTTGCATAGAGAAAGGCTACTGAGTTTTGTGCATTGATTTTGTATCCTGCTACTTTACTAAAGGAGTTAACCACTTTTAAGAGTTTTGAGATGGAGGTTCCTGGGTCACTTATATATGGAATCATGTCATCTGCAAATAGGGCTAACTTTACTTCCTCCTTTCCAATTCCTTCTAGTACTATGTTGAAGAGCAGAGGTGAGAGTGGACACCCCTGTCTTGTTCCTGATCTCAATGGGAATTCCTTCAGCCTCTCCTCACTATTATTTGGGCTTTAGGATCTTTATAAATAGCCTTTATTATGTTGAGATATAGACAGTCCATGCCTAGTTTCTCCAATGTTTTGATCATGAAATGATGTTGTATTTTGTCATAGGCCTTTTCTGCATCTATTGAAATGATTATGTGGTTTTTTTTTGTGCTTGAGCTTACTTATTTGGTTTATTACATTGACAGATTTCCTTATGTTGAAACACCCTTGTGTTCCAGGGATGAAGCCAACTTGATCCACATAGATAATGCTTTTGATTAGCTGTTGAATTCAGTTTGTGAGGATTTTGTTTAGGATCTTTGCATCTAAGTTCATCAGGGAAATAGGCCTGTAGATTTCTTTTCTTGTGACATCTCTGCCTGGTTTTGGTATTAGAGTGATACCAGCTTCATAGAAGGAGTTGGGGAGCTTTCCCTGTTCTCCGATTGTGTGGTACAATATGAGAAAAAAAATGGTTTCAGTTCTTCCATGAAGGTTTGGTAGAATTCAGCTGAGAAGCCATCTGGTCCTGAACTCTTCTTTTTAGGGAGGTTTTTGATTACCCTTTCAATCTTAATGGTTGTGACAGGTTTGTTTAGGAGGTTAATCTGCTCTGAGTTTAGCTTTGGTAGGTGGTATGTGTCCAGGAATTCATCCATTTCCTCCATATTATTCAGTTTTGTGGAGTAGAGGTTTTTGAAGTAAGTCCTGATGATTCTCCCAATTTCACATTTGTCTGTTGTGATCTCTCCTTTTTCATTTCTAATTTTCTTAATTTGATTTGTCTCTTTTTTCCACTTGATCAGATTGGCCAGGGATTTATCAATTTTGTTTAATTTTTCAAAAAACCAGCTCTTTGATCAATTCTCCTAATTGTCTTCTTAGTTTCCAATTAATTAATTTCTGCTCTGATATTAATTATTTCTTTCCATCTGGAGCATTCTGGGTTGGATACCTCATGTTTTCCCAATGCCCTTAGGTGGATGGTTAAGTTGTTGATTTAGGATCTCTCTGTCTTTGTTATGAAGGCATTTAGCACAATGAATTTTCCACTGAGGACCACCTTCATTGTGTCCCATAAGTTTTGGTACTATGTGTTCTCATTGTCATTCATTTCCAGAAATTTTGCAATTTCACTTTTTATTTTTTCCACTACCCACAACTACAGTTGTGGCGGCATACACCTTTATTCCTAGCGCTCTGGAGGCTGAGATAAGAGAATGGCCCTGAGTTTGAGGTCATCTTGGGCTACAATAAGACCCTGGTTCAATGCAAAAGAACTTAAAACTCACCAATTCAGCTGGACTAGCCAGTCAGCAAGCCCAGAGACCTTCCTGTCTCCAGCTCTTCAGTGTTTGCTACCACACCTGGCTTTTACATGAGTGCTGGGGAGCTAAAATCAGGTCCTCATGCATACATGCAAGCACTTTACTGATTGAGCCATCTCCTCGACTCTTAAGATGTCTTAATGATAGCTAAAGATACCATTTCACCATTTCTTTTCCATTGAACTTTCAAACTATGTTCATCATACACACACAAATGTACATATCTTAATAATATGTTTTTAGTATTGGATTATTCAGCTTAATATTCAACTTGATATCAGGGTGCCAGTATTGAAATGATGTTGACAAAGTCACATATTTGGGGTATAATATTACACTAGATTTTCTCTATTACATTTATTCAAAATCCAAAAAGGTTGTTTCCTGTTTTATTAGGCTAACAGAAGCCACAGGAACACTGTCTTATCACAACATATTACATCACTCATCTCAACAAAATCAATTATGGGCATTAACAGTAGAAATTAATTCTCCCCCCTGTGCAGAATGGTGCTTTATATTGACAGACGCTAACCCTGGCATTTCAGTGTGCATATCTTTATACTGAACTTGGTATTGTTGACTTTTATGAAAATTAGGAGACATGTACTTTAAAATATTGAGGTAGCCTTACATAAGAATTAAGAAAAATTAAGAACAAAAATGGAAGAGTTGATTGTTTTCTTGGTCCTTTGAAGAATAAGATTCAACAGACATAAATTAGTGAGGGTACGTTACGTACCTATTGCTACATAAATGATTTCAAAACTTAATCCCTTAAAATTAAGACTTAACTTTAAGTTAAGTCCTAACTCCAGGTGTCTCACTGTTTTAGACCAGCTGCTGGTCAGGACCACACTCTTCTCTGAAGGCTCAAGTGGGGAACACCTCCTGAGTGAACTCCATGATTGCCTGCAGTACTCAGCTCTTCACACACTGGGGATTTAAAGCTTCATTTTTTTTTTCTTTCAAGGTAGGGTCTCACTCTAGCCCAGGCTGACCTGGAATTCATTCTGTAGTCTCAGAGTGACCTTGAACTCATGGCAATCCTTCTACCTCGGTCTCCCAAGTGCTGGGATTGAAGGTGTGTGCCACCATGCCTGGCCAAAAGCTTCATTCTTTATTGTTGGCCAGAGATGCTTTCAATTACCTACTCCTCCTTGGGACAGCTCACAACAGGAACTGGCTTTCCCTACAATGCCAAGAGAGGAATGTGCAGAGCCATAAGTCAGAGGGTTTATTATCTAATCTTGGAGATAACACAGTGTCATTTATGACACGTTCACTGCAGATGTGTGCGTAGCAGGAAGCAAGAGTCATCACAGGGAATCACAGGGGAAGTGTCTTTCTGTCACCTGTAAGTAGAAATGGGGTGCTACCCTACTTTGTTCATGAAGCTAAGTCTCTGTCTTAGCGGAGGTTTGTGTGACACTACCCGGTAAACTTAATGAAGTCCTTATCTTACTGTTTACTTAGTGTAAAAAGCAGAAGGCACTTAACTGTCCAAACAGACATTTGCTTGTATTCTTCCATGGCCTTCTCCATAGAGAACTTTGCCTGTTTGATCAGGCTTGAAAAGTTTTGACCTTCTCTGAAAAGCAAATTGGAAGGAGGCTTTATGGAGGACATTGATGTAAGGTAAAATAATTCTTTCTATCTCATTCCATGCCTGAAGCCCACCTTTACAAAGCTATTTATCTGTACCCAGGGTGGGGCTTTAAGATAATGCTTTTCTAATTTAGGATTCAGTTGTCTTTTATGAAAAGGAATAATCTAAAACTAAGATTATTTTCACTTGACTGTACGGGGGAGGCCACAGTGAGTGAGCTGTGGCCAGTGTTCATGTATAATAAGGCCTGAAGATTTGGTGAAAATAAGAATTCTAATGTATCTATAATAGTTTGTCAAAAGGATCACACTTGGCTGGGATGGAAGGAATTTATTTAATTTAAGTTGTGTATACTTTTCACTCAGAAAAGATTCATTGATGAATATTTAAGCTTTCCTCCTGATTCAACCTGGCTTTATTTTTCTTTTCTGTCCTCTTTTTGACATGCAGACTTTAATCCTTGCTGTGTAATTGATTCTGAACATCTGATGAGTGGCAGGCCAGTCACAACCCCAAGGTCTATTTCTAGAAACTACCACATCTCTTTGCATATCTGTTTATCCTGCATTTTGTGGTTGAACTTAAAGATTTATGCAAATATATCAAGGGGTAATAATTGCTTTTCTATTTCCCTAAGCTGCAGATGGTTTGAGAATGGTGGGAAAAGAGCATAATCTTTATTTGAAAAATGATGTCACTGTTCTCAGCCTGTTAACCACATATGGTGGATGTCATTATTGTGCTCAACAGTGCTCTCCCCAGGTGGGTATACATCCATCCCCTTTGCTGTGGGATAGCCAACACACTCCACTGGCAATAATGTTCTTCCCATTGTAGACTTGTCATGTGATTATATTGGTTCAATAGAATATATATGAATCCAACATAAAACATTTTCTAGCAGAAAAAAATTCTCCATCAACTTACGTCCCCACATAGAGCCAGGGAGAGCAAAGTTTCAGTAGGTCTCACACCCATGAGTGGAAAAATGCATGTCTACTGTTTTAAGTTATAGAAATTTAGGGGTTACTTATTTTCAAAACCAAACCTGAAGAACTTATCAATCAGCTGTATAATGGCCATGTGCTTCGATGGTCCATGTAGTCTCTGTCAAAGCTGTCAATCATAGAACAGGATGTCCCTTTGTATTTCCTATCAAGAAAGAGTTGCTTTCTCTGGATCTCATTTCACACATTAGAAAGGAATAGGCAATAGCACTTTTAACTATTCAGGGTATCCATACATGTATATTTCCCAGTTCTCTATCAAAGATGATAAGTAGGCTAGATGCGGTAATAGATTAAGTACAAAAAGTATGTGTGGTAAATGTTCACTTACTTTAAAGATTTGGCATTAAGGCTGGGGAAATGGCTTAGCAGTTAAGGCATTTGCCTGCAAAGTCTAAGGACCACAATTCAATTCCCCAGGACCTATGTAAGCCAGATGCACAAGGGGAAACATGCATCTGGAGTTCGTTTGCAGTGGCTAGAGGCCCTGGTGTGCCCATTCTCTCTTTCTCTCTATCTGTCGCTTTCTCTCTCTCTCTAAATAAATAAATAAATAAATAAATAAACAAACAAACAAATAAACAAAATACTTTATCCCCCCCCCCAATAAAAGATTTGGCATTAGAAATTTCTCAGTAAAATGCCCACTTAGGGCAACCATTGGGGTATTCATTCATTTGTTCATTCATTCATCAGTTATTATCCATATGAGATGTGGGAAGATAGTAACAGGAGGAGACAGATGTTTGGATTTTAGAGAAGGAAATAGAGGATTGTGGGAATTTTGAAGAAAGACCAAGTTCTAATGATTCTTTCCAATACCTGTGGAATTCTGAGTTTTGCCAACTGATTCCAAACATAAATATTCCAAGTGCAAATACTACCTCCCCTAGAAACATTGACGTAAATCTGAGAGTAGATGGTAAGTTCTCATGCCAGGTGAAAAATTGGCAACTATGACATTTTCTCCCTGTCTGGTTAGCAGCATGATCTACTTTTTTCCTCCTGTGGTTAGTTCTTGTAAAAATGGGGAAACAAGAAATATCTGCGTGTTTGTTCCAGTGAGTTATTAGAAGGCAAAATGGAGACTTCCGTACCCTGCTTCTCAAAAAAGGTCTGGATTTAGTAGTGGTAGCAAAGAGAACATCCTAGCCTGGAAGAAGAGTGGTGTGTCAAGAGAAATATGTTCAAAGAACAGATTTAAGAGGCATGCGAGGAGAGAGTAGAAATCCCATGGAGAGTGTTTAGAACTGTGAAGAGGAGATTAAAGTTGGAGAAAGTTTCCCAGGTTGCTTCTGTTTCTATCCTTGAAATTTTTTGAAGTATAAAGTGTACAGTATAATGAGTTTTGACAAGTTCAGACTTTTTATTTATTTATTTATTTATTTATTTATTTATTTATTTATTATTGACAACTTCCATAATAATAAATAATAAACCATGATAATTTCTTCCCCCCACTTTCCCTTTCTCAACTCCACTCTCCACCATATCCCTTCCCCCTCTTAATCAGTCTGTCTTTTATTTTGATGTCATTATCTTTTCCTCCAATTATGAGGGTCTTTTGTACTTAGTGCCAAGTACTGTGGGGTTATGGATATCCAGTCCATTTTGTGTCTGGCAGAGTGGATTGTAAGCAGTCCTACCCTTCCTTTGGCTCTTATATTCTTTCTGCCACCTCTTCCATAATGGACCTTGAACCTTGGAAGGTGTGATAGAGATGTTTCAGTGCTGAGCATTCTTCTGCCACTTCTTCTCAGCACTATGGTACTTTCTGAGTCATCCCAGACATCACCACCATCTTAAAAGAGAAGCTTCTCTAAGAAAAAGTGAGCATTAATATATGGGTATAAATATTAAGGGGAATGCATACTGGGCAGTTTGGTGAGCATAATATATGCATTGAGCCAGATACCAGCAGGTATTATACTTTTAGGGCTCATGACTGCCCCTGTCATAGGTTTCCCTCCTGTAGAGCAGGCCTTCAGTCCAACTAGAGAGTGGTTATATTCCCCCATAACAGACATGCCACTATTGCACCTCTTGGCTCATTTGGCCTGACTCACCAAACTTAAGGCTTACAGTGTCCGTTGTTGTGTATTTCCACTGATGACTTCTCTCTCTCCCATGGAGCTACGTGCAACATGGCTTTTTCCAGCCTTCTGTCAGCTGGTCCACAAGGAGGAGGTTTTCAGCTCACCTCCAGCAGGATTTCTTAGTGACATTTCAGCCCAAGCATGTGGAGTTTTCAGCAATAGGATCTTACCATCTATTCCTTGTGGGAAACCAAGAGCCTTGGCAATGGCCTGTAATGTTTTGGGTACATTAGGGACCTCCCAATAACTCACTGGAAAGTATCCCATCCCTAACACTGAAAATTTTCTAGTAAAAATCTATGGCTTCTGGGTGTGCCATTGTCCAAAAAAGTAGGTTTCCATATGACTTATTTATAAATGCATCCTTTAGATATACCACTCTAATCAAGATATAGAATACTTTCATTAATCTCTAAAAAGTGCCCATGTCAATTCTCCCTTCTCTTAGCCCCAGGTTGAGTTACTTACTTTTCACAGTAAAATAAAATCATATTTTATGCAATCTCTTGTGGGTTTATTTTGCACTGCATAGATTTAATCCATGTTGTGGCTGCCCCAGCATTTTATTCTTACACTCTGTGTTGAGTATGGGAGATTCTTGGTATGTTGGGAGCAACATTTGGGACAAAGATTCCCCAGCGACTGCAGACCTCTTTTTCTCTTTAATTGTTATTACAATGGGGTTCTAAGGGCTTGAGCTTCATGGTGACATTTGGACCATAAGATACACCATTCTGGTATTAGTCCCTCCCTTGCCTCAACCCTGCTGTGTCTCCCGCAGGCACCCAGTGGAGTTGCCACCATAGGTGAGTCAGTTCTCAATGTCACTGACTACCTGAGAGACCACGGATTCATCATCATGGTGATGAGAAGTGATAGTGGAGTGTTTAATACTGGATGAGATATCTCTATTACACCCTCCGGGGCTCAGGGAACATAGGCAATGTGAGGGTACTATGACCAAATTATAGAATGTTCATGTATAAAAGTGGCCACTAAGATGACATGCCATTCTGTTGTTGTAATTCAAGTCATCAATGAACTTGACAAATGGTCACTAAGAGCAATGCCAGCCCCAGCATCAAAGTGGGGAGAGTAAGTGGCACTGTTAAAGTTATAGGAGATAACACGTGTTTTCACAGAGTCCAGGATGCCTTTGGAATTTTCTGATATCTGCCTCACCACTCCCTTGATGCCATAATTCCTGGTAGCTTGCTTCAGATGACAGGCACAATCCACAACAATATACAGGGTATTGGTTTGCAGGAAGCCATAACACAAAATGTTCCATTCAGGTTAAGAATGACCTTGTTCACAGCCTTGTCAGGTCCAGCAGATACAGGCAACCCCACACCATCATTTAGTTTCCTAGAGAGGCCATCCAATCTACGCATGATGTGAACTGTGTTCCTTCCTTGATGTCAGAATTGTCTTAGGTGACTTTTGTTCAGGGAAGTCAAGCAGTCGGTGGGGGAGGAAGCACTGAGGATAATCTTGAGAGGACTGTTGTAGCTCTCGTGGTGCAGGGAGTCTGGGATGAAAACAGAGTTGAAACTGAATATAGTACACATATTACGACTTCAGTGAAAGGAGCAGAGGCGATGACCTGCTTGGTTTAATTCTTGAAATAAGCCTGAGGACCAATGAAATCCACAAAATATATTCTGTAGCCACCTCATTGCATTTGATGTACATAGCAACCTTTTTTTTTTTTTGAAAGTAGAGATGGCATGCTCATTGTTGACAAGCTTGTAATTCCCAGCCTTGATTGCACCACTTATGTTAGTATGTGTGAAATCCCTTTGGAACAAGTAGACAGTGTACTTGATGCAATAAAGGGGCCACTGATCATGATAATGCCTTTTGCTGCTGTTGCTGTTGGAGTTGAAATAACTGGTGTCCATGTATCTAATGCTTCCAAACCAGCTCACATGTACTTTACCATCATGCCTCAGGGATGTGCTAGGTATGACACGAGAACATGGAGCTGTCCGCAAGAAAAGGAGAAGCCAAGAACCAAGAGGTAATTGCTTAATTAAAAAGCTTGGGCTGGGAGCTGGGCGTGGTGGCGCACGCCTTTAATCCCAGCACTCGGGAGGCAGAGGTAGGAGGATCGCTGAGAGTTCGAGGCCACCCTGAGACTACATAGTGATTCCAGGTCAGCCTGGGCTAGTGAGACCCTACCTCAAAAAACCAAAAAAAAAAAAAAAAAAAAAAAAAAAAAAAAAGCTTGGGCTGTGAATTAGCTCAGTTGGTAAAGCATTTACCTTGCAAGCATGAGGGCCTGAGTTCTACCCAGAACCCATGTAAAAATGCCAGGGATGGTTGTACATACTTGGAATCCCAACACTGGGGAGGTGGAGAAAGAATTCCTGGTAATCATTGACCAGCCAGTCTAGTCTAATTGGTGGGAGCGGGTTTCAAACAGAGATATACAGCATGTGGTAGTTTGAATATATGTCCCCCAATATATTCAGTGTTTTATTAGTTTATAGTTTGCATCTGCAATCACCTTACTAGAGGCAATGTCACTGGGGGCCGGTCTTAAGCTGTGGTGATGGTTTGAGATTCCATTGTAAAGATATGCCAAGTGTGCCTAATAGGAGTTCCTGAAGTGTGCTATGGCTTTTGGCTGTAGCTTTGCTCTGTGTGCTGTGTGCCTGGTTGTCTTTTCTCTCTCTTGCCTGGTCCTGTGAGAGCAGGCTGTTTCTCCTGCCATTATGGAACTTCCCCTGGATCTATAAGCTTCAATAAATAATATCCCTTCCTCCATAACTGTGCCTGGTCTGGAAGTTCATCTCAGCGAGCCTGAAGCTGTCTGCTACATGGCATATCTAAGAATTGTCCTCAGGTCTTTACATGCATGCTTATGCACATGTACAAGTTCCCTATGCACATGTATGTTCACAACATACTTATGCACCCACTACACATACATGCAAAAAGAATTTGAAAATAAAAAATTTAAAAGGCTTGGAATGTAGCTCAGTGGTAAAATGATATTTTAGCAGGTATGTGACCCTGGGCTTGACTCCATTCATGGAGGAAAGTCAAGTAATTTTAAATGAGGACAATATTTAATATTTATTTGTATTGATCACTGTTGGTACTTTTCATTCATTTGTGTAGATTTAAGTTGCTAACCAATATAATTTTCCTTTTCCCCAAGAATTAAAAAAATTTTTTTAGCATTTATTTTAGTTCAGATCTGTTTGTGGTAAGTTTTGTAGCACAATTTATCTGAAAACTTTCTCTTCTCGTTACATGGTATTTTTACTGTGGCCCCAAGGTTATAACCAGCAGAGGGTGCTGTTGCTCGCCACAGATGACAAGTTCGGAGACTTTTGGCCTCCCAAGGAAGCCTTGGCATTGAATTTGCATAGGGGTTGTTCCAACTCAAGGCTTAGGAAGAGAACAGCTGCTCTGCAGAGCCTTCTAGATAAATAAAACTATTACTAGAAGGTGATAATACTATTCATGAAATAGGTCAATAAGAATAGGTTGTTTTATTCAAATAGTGAGAGTTTCTATTTTTTTGTTGTGTTTAAAAAAAGTTCTTACTATGTATTGGCTTAATTCCTCACAAATAATTTGTCTAGATTGGCTTTCATGATAAGAAACATGTCTGCTTGCCTTCCTTGGTGCTGATAGTTTTTCTCTTTATTTTTTATTTTTTATTTCATTTTATTTATTTATTTTTTTGGTTTTTCGAGGTAGGGTCTCACTCTAGCTCAGGCTGACCTGGAATTCACTCTGTAGTCTCAGGGTGGCCTCGAACTCATGGTGATCCTCCTACCTCTGCCTCCCGAGTGCTGGGATTAAAGGCGTGCGCCACCACGCCCGGCTATTATTTTTATTTTTATTTTTGGATTTTTCGAGGTAAAGTCTTACACTAGCCCAGGCTGATCTGGAGTTAGTCTCAGGCTGGCCTCAAACTCACAGTGATCCTCTTACCCCAACCTCCATAGTGCTGAGATTAAAGGTGTGCACCACCATATCTGGCAATATTTTTCTTTTGAAAATGCTGATGCCTGTGTAGTGTGGTCTTAGAAGCAAGTAATCATTACATATATCTATTCATAGTGATTTGTACCTGCATTTTAGAACAGTTTGGTCATTTTTCTGAAGATTATATTCTATTATTAATTTCATTGTAATATGTGAACATGATGATTTATAGAAACTTATAATTTTATGTGAATTAGAAAGAGCTTTCCCACCTTCAAAGTGTTTTATACATAAAGGCAATCAGGCATGACTAGAGCTTATGTTATATAACCATGCCAAAATCATAGTGAATTATCTCTTGCAAATATGCTTTTTCATCATATATAGAAACTCACACACAATGAGTGAAAATTGAAAAAAATATCGTTTTCATTCTGTTGTGATGTTACCCGTCATGCTTTGAAGATAATCACCATTAGAGAGGCACAGGATACACAATGATAGATCTGGCCTCAGTAAGTACTAGTTGTATAGCTTTGGAAAACACATCATCTCTCTAAATCTAAGATCTCCTTTCTGGAATACTGACATAACTCCACAATTTACCTCATAGAATTATTGTGGGTTTCATGAGATAAGTGTATGCAGGACTCAGTACAGTGTTGGTCACATTTTGACTCAAGGATTGCTCTAAAGTCTTTGATTAGGTTTTGTGTTCAGTGAAGGATATTAAATAGGCATTGTCTTTGTTCTATAGTTTTCTAATTTTATAGAATGTTCTGACAGCTATGATATAAACAGAGGACATATGACTTCTTGAGATGTGTTCTATTGTAAAGCAGGGCCAGTGGTATAGTGCAATAGAAGGGTTATTGAACTTTGTGTCAGGAGACTTTAATCTTTCATGACTATTATTTCCTAACAATTTTTGCAAATTCATCTATTATCTTCCCTGGCAATCTGTGAGAGATAAGCTTCTTCCGCCAGTGTTTGAACACTGTGAGGCAGCTTCTGCCACCCTACATAGGAGGGCTAATGAAAGTCCGGAATACATGGGGCTATAATCCAAAAGCAACTGAGCCCATCCTATTGCAGGTTCAGTTGTGTCCCACTCAAATTAATATGTTGTAGTCTTGACTCCCCGTAATTCTGAAAATGACTATATTTGAACATAGAAACTTTAAAGAGGAAGTAGGTTAAATGACATTATTGAGGTAGGCTCTTGTTTAATTTGGATTTTTGAAGTTGGGTCTTACTGTATCCCAGGCTGACCTGGAATTCACTATGTGGTCTCAGGGTGGCCTTGAACTCACGGAAATCCTCCTACCTCTGCCTCACAAGTGCTGGGATTAAAGGAGTGCACCACCACACCTGGCTTTGACTAGTGTTCTTATGTGGGAAAATTAGAGCTCTGAGCTATATAAAGGGAAGACCATAGGCAGACACTGAAGATGACCAAGCCTATGATGTTTGACCTCTAGCATCCAAGACTATGAGAAGTACATTTCTGTGGTTTAAGCCTCCCATGCTGGAGAAAACCAGCAGAATACATGGCACCTTTTCTCCAAGGCTCCTCAGCATGACTGTTCCAAAGGACTGGGGACTCAAGTATATGTTTATGAATTTATGAGGCATCCCTTGTATGTTTCTTTCATATAAAAGAAAATTAAATGTAGCATCTTTACCTGCAAAGTATAAGCTTACTAGGCTGAACTCACTCTTGAAAGATTCCATTTTTCTGTAGGTACTGAGGTCTGACAATATGTCATATATTAAAATCTACCAAGACACTACAGTAGAGTTATCTGTGGCTTTTGTCTGAACTCTTTAAACCTTTTCTTCTACATAGAAAGATTCCTCTGAAATAAGAGAACAAAGACAGACAAGTTTCTCTTTCTAGTTTTCAGAGACTGAGATGTGACTATTAGATTCTGCTGTCTAACCCACAAAGAAAATGCGAGTGCCCTCAAGACAAATGTACTGACTGAGGAGTGCATGCTGTTAGAAAGCCGAAAGGAGAGTCCAGGCATTCTGAAAGTTGCCAGAGCTCACCAGGGAAGGCCTCATGTTCTGAATATTAAATCACCAGTGAGTTATTTTGCAGTCAGAAACAGAGAATTTATTTCCAATGTGCGATGACTATAGCGGCATGTTAGCGTCATACTCAGTATTTGCTGTTTCTGCTATAACAAATTACCACCCACGTGGCAGCTTAAGACAATACCACACCTGCTATCTCATAGTCCTGCATCAGAATCCAGGCACAAATTGTCACAACAAGGCCTTCCCAGCCCAACATGTCACAAAGACTGATAGCAAGGTGTCTGTGCTTTCAGAAATACCTGAAGGATATTGCTGATGCTATTATTTTATTATTTTTTAATTTTAAAAAATTTATTTTATTTCTTTGAGAGAAAGGCTGAGAGAGAGAGAAAGGGCTTGTCAGGGCCTTCAACTGCTGCAAATGAACTCCAGAAACATGTGCTACTTTGTATATCTGGCTTACGTGGGTCCTGGGGAATCGAACCTGAGTCCTTTGGCTTTGTAGACAAGTGCCTTAACTGGTAAGCCATCCCTCCAGCCCTTATTCTTTATCAGATAACACGTAGACAATGAAAACCTGAGGCAAATGTGTGACATAGAAGGCAAGCAGCTTGGTCATTAATAATACTTAGGGTATTTCCTTATGAATTTTAATAAATTTATTATCTTACTTTATTTATATTTTTTTCCCTATGAAAGTTTAGTAGGAAGGGCAGGATGAGAGATCCAAAGAAGACCGTTAATATCCAAATGTTTCTACCTGGAGTAAAAAGCATCCAGAAATGTTTCTTTTTAAATCTGATTTCAATCTCATTCTTCATGTAGTAATCCAGATATATTAAGAAAATATTTGCTAACATTTTCCCCGGAAGTATAGCAAAGCAATTTAAGAGTGGCACACTTGTTCATGCTCGATAGAGTTATTTCCATTCCAAAATGTGTGTTACCTCCATTTCAGAATATCAGACTTAACAAAAGTCATTTCCCAGTGAAGGTGGGGAAATCATTTCTGGCAGATAATGACTCTTTCATATGACAATATGATGGTGATCACTGGTGCTCCACAGATAGCATTGTTACCATAGCCGTGATGCTTCACAGTACTACTGTGGAGACATTTCAAAACCATTCTCTATTCAAGGTGCTAAAGATAAAGAATATGGCTAAATTATATATAAGACACACTAGACATGGGTCTTGGATAGCAAAAATAATGGGAGCAAATGGAATTCTCAGAGGAGAACGCTAATACAAAACAAAGGGGGAAAGATGACACCAGTGCTAAGGGCTAATGTGTCTTCTCCAGCAATGTTACACTGGATACATATGGTTGTGCTTCTCTGATCTGTTCTCCTTAATGTAGGTCTGGCCAGGCTGCTCTCTTTTCAGGATCAAGTGAGGAAGAAGCAGGAAAACATGTCCCTCAACATTTCCAACGTTCAACATGGAGTCCTCTGAAATCGAAGACATCTGAGCCTTAACGAAGCCTCTCCCAGCCCCACCACCCATCACATGCCTCTAAGCAGGAACAATGAAGACTGAGGCTGAGAAAAAAAATGAGTTTCACATAAGGAATTCCTAGTCTATACATGCATTGTCACTACTTAATGTGTGTGTTTTGGGTTTCAATTAATAAATTTTAAAAAATTGAAAAACCAGTTTGTAGCGAAAGTAGACCTAGGAGCAACAGCATAAGTTGATATTGAATCTCATTATGGTCTCATGCTTAGTTGCTTGAGGAAGTACATCACATAACAACATGACATAACAATATAGCATAGCACAACACAGATCTGTAGCCTTAGTAGAATAAATCACTTTAATATAGTGGTAACAATAGAATCAAATGAACAAAAATTCCAATCAATAAACACTGGGATTGAACTCTGATCTGAATGTTTTGTGGATTTAAGAAAAACAACTCTTTCAAATTTTCCATCTGTTCAGTGTGTGTGTGTGTGTGTGTGTGTGTGTGTGTGATCACAGATGCTTCCTAAGGAACTTTAAAGCCAGAAACAACACAGCACCAAGCATCACAGAAGCTCTTGCTTCACAGGAAGCTGGGAGCAATTTGTGGTAGATGGTGTGAGTTACAAATCGTTGCCATGGACCCTGCAACCACACAGAACTTGTAAATCATATTCTGAGAGTAAGTGGCTGACCCATGCATGGAAACGAATTGACATGTACATAGTGTTTTCCAGATCAAATCGTAATGGCATGTGGGTCTGTGAGATGAAACAGAATGACCTACAGTAGGTCTCGAAGTCCTGCTTCGTAAGATTGGGATCCATTTGCATATTATGTGATGCTGTGCCCAGTTACCTCAGAGGCCCCTTTCAATTTGAAGGCAGTATTTGCAGAGCAAGGAGGACACCTTTGATATTGCCTTCACCTCTAAAGGTCCTAGTGAGAGAAAGGCAAGTGATTAGAGAAAACAAACTATGCTCTGGACTTAGAATATTCTGCAGGAAGAAGTATAGGAATATTCTTACCCACCAGCTGCACGACTAGAACAACTGGTGTGAAGGAGGCAGAAACAATCACGTAAGTGTCATGTGATATGCCAAACATTAGGCTAGGAATCTACATTTCATTATAACATCAACCATTTCAGAAAACGGAGACTCAGAAAGTCTGGGTGTGTCTAGTTAAAAACTCACTCTACATACTAACCTGCTACCAAAATCTTACTGAGGGCTGGGGAGATGCTGCAATGGTTAAAGGTGTTTATATACAAAACCTGACAGCCTAGGTTCGATTCCCCAGTACACACATATAGCCAGATGCACAAAGTGACACATGCACCTGGAGTTTGTTTGTATTGGCAGGAGGTTCTGGTGAGCCCATCTCTCCCTCTCTCTCTCCTTCTCTTTGTCTCTCTCTACAAACTCTCTCAAATAAATAAAATATGGAAAATAAATTAATAAAAACAAAAAAAAATCTAAGTGAATCAGCCAGTTTATCAGTGACTTAAAGAGCCATCACAGCATTACAGTTTTCTTATAGGAAAACCAATGAACTATCTATAAGAGTCATTCAAAAAAGGTGAGGAAATGAGAACTTCTTAGGAAGCAAATGGTTTCACAAGGGCCCCGGCACCACTCTGCCACTGAGAAGTAATTTCCCTTGAACTTTGTAAAAGCCATCACACCCATTTAATTTCAGTTTATGCAAAGTCCTTTGGGTGGAAATAAATGAGATGTTTTAACAAGGCAATTTCTTTCAGAAAGTAGGTAGCATAACAAATAACAAAACTGGCACCAGGAATAACTTTCTTGGTTTCACTTATTCTAGATTGGCTAATTTATTTTCAGTCCTTAAGAGGAGTAAAGAACACTGAGCAGGAGTCTAATTAAAGTCCTGTCACAAGTGTCAGAGTCATTTAGACCTGATAGAAGCTGCACTCCTGTTGCAGGGCTAGAACCCACCTGGCTCCTGACCCCCTCCCCCACAGCCTATCCCACAGGCCCAGCGGAAGCCATGCCAGCCTTCCCGCTGTTTTACACCCTTTGGACTTCACTACCCCAGACCTTCCTAAGCTATGTCTGGAATGCGTTTCCCATAGCTATTGTCCTGGCTCATTCCCTGACTGTTTTCAGGTCTGGCCATTGTTTAATGTAATCACATTTGCCCCAAAGCCCTTGGCATTCTTTCTCTCTCTTCAGTTTTCTTTCTGCTGCCTTGAGCGTATGTGTGTTGTGGCCTAACCTAACCTCAAGTTCTTGCTCTGTCACTCTTCTGCCCATTCTTATTTGAGCCTAAGTCTCTTTACTGATACTAGAGCTTGTGGGGACTCAAGGTGTGTGGGGGGGGGAGGGAGGGAGGATTCCAAAAATTCAATTCTCAGGTCTCTGCTCCCCTGCAGGTCTAAAGTTATCAATGCAGTGGCCATGTTAGACGTTTTATGTGGCCACTGGAGAAGGGAACTCTGGCAGTTTCGTGACTCCTCAGGCCCTCATGCCTGCATGTAACCACTGAGCAATATTTTCAACCCTCGCTCTTCTTTTTGTTTTCCTTATTTTCTCTAAATGTATATGCTGTGTGGCGTGTGTGCACATGTGTGTATGTGTGTGAGTGCATGTATGTATGTGGATGGCGTGCACGTGGAAGCCAGAGGTCAACGTCGTGCGTCTTCCTCAATCGCTGTCTGTGATGGTTAAGTTGTTGTCCACTGATCTGTTTAGGAATCCACAGACATTCCTCTTGAGTGGGTCTCTGAGGTTGCTACCAGGAAGGATTGACTGAAGAAGGAAGGCCTTCTCATAGGGTGAGACCTTCCCCCAGAGTGGGCGGCCCATCTCAGAGGTTGACTTTAGATAAGGAAGCTGTGGCTGAAAAGAATCCCCCTTCCTTTCACTTGGCTGCCAGAGCTGCTTGCTGTCTTCCAGTGTGGACTGAAGACCACCACGGACTAAAGACCAGCATGGACTGAAGACCAGCATGGACTGAAGACCAGTGTCTCTCCAGGACACGTCCAGACCTTCAGTGCTGGATTGGGACTGCTGAGGCATCCAGCCTTGTGGACTGAGGAGCTACCAGGTTCCTTGACTCTCAGGTCTGCAAACTGCTATTGGACTGCTGTAAGCTAATCCAAAAAATTCCCTTTTAATACAATTCAGTCTATAAGTTCTGTTCCTCTAGAGAACCCTCACTAATACACTGCCCATCTTATTTTCTGAGACAAGGACTCTTGCTAAACCTAGAGTTCACTGATTCAGCTAAGCTAGCCAGGAAGCCCCAGGGAGTCTCCTGTCTCTGCTTCTCTGGTGCATGGATTGCAAGCACCACATCATATTTGTCATATTTGGTGAATGAAACAAAAAGGTGATTTTTAAGTGAATTTTCTTTAATAGTATTTGATCTGAATTAAGCTTCTCATAGAAATTAAAATCCAAGCAATAGGACTAAACAAATGATTATTTTATTTTCTCTTTCTCTGCCTTAAGTAATGGACTGAAAACTCCTGAGATAGGGTGAAATACAGAATCTGGCGTTAATTTAATTAAAGAGAAGTCATTTTAAATAGCAGAGTCATTTTGGCCCGGTGTTAATGAGGGAGAATGGACGTGGCAGCTGGGCCCCAGACCTGGCTGTGTAGCTGCCCTTACCAAACATGGGAGCAGATTCCACCACACTCAAGCTGCAGCTGTGACAGCAGGTAGAGCATTTATCTGTGCAGCCGGGGCAGTTCCTGTGGAAAGGTCAGCCACACAGTGCTTTGAGACCATGGAGGAGCCCTCTATGGAAAAATATCACAACTCCAAATTCAGATAAAAGCTGTTCATCAGATTCCTGGATACGGAGTAGCTAAATTTACAACTGATAAACAGATCAAAATTAGAAAGGCGGGGATGATGCATATACTTTTCCATCCCTAATTTACCTTCCATCCTTCTTACTCATTCCTCCTGGAGATGGATGCTCTTGGGTCACTCCAGGGAACCTTCACAGCATCCTCAAAGTACAGGTCTACTTTCCCTCTTTTTAGAGGGTGCTGTGAAGAAAACGTACCTTTACATTAATGACATTTTGTTTCAAAATGGACCATTTGTCTACACGTTTAGGAGTGTCCACTACATGACAGTCTTGGCAGTGGGAACCAAACCACAGTGTAATAAAACATGCTTGTTCACTACAAGGTGAAGGCATTTAAATGATGGTATAAATATCAGGTAAGGGATGTGAACAACTCATTACATGTCCCCCAAGGAGAATGTGTTAATAATAGAGGGAACTAGGCAAGGCCTTACTTAGAAGGTGATATTTGAATTTGCAAGATGAAAAGGACTTTTTTTCTTCCCCAGACAGAAATGTCAGGGAAAGGGCATGCCATAGAGAGAAAATAGCATGTTTCAAAGCAAAGAAAGGGATGTGGCAATGGCAGGTTTGGGGTGTGTGTGTGTGTGTGTGTGTGTGTGTGTGTATACACTTGAGGAATAATATGATAAAATATTATAGAATCTTGGTTGATACGTCTGTAGAGGTTTATTCAGGACAATGTCTCTATTCTCTAGGTGAAGTGTCCAATACAAGGAATCAGAGAGATATAAAGACTCTTTTGAAGTGGACCATCTATGACGTGAACTCAAGTACCCACTCCAATGTGCTTCAAGTCTCATGGGCACTCAAGCATCTGTTCAGAACATCTGGGGAAAGATGTCCACATTTCAGGTGAGCCACTCAAGCGTGGATTGTCACACAGACCACACAGGAAAGTGTACGCATTCCCAGCATTCTCTTTGTAGCTATCCTTTCTTTTGCAATGAAGAACAGATCTTCGAGCGGCTATGGTAGCCTTGGTTTCAAGGCCACCCAGCTCAGTGAGAACCAAGCATGCTGACTAAGGTCCTGTGGAACCTATAGCAGGATCTATGCTGCTAACCTTCTGTCTTACAGTCACTGGGGAAATGGTTGAATGTCCTGACTCAGAGAATGAAATGTTAAGTGAGTTTTGCAAGTAATATTCTTTATTTTTATTGCCAGAAAAAATAACTTTGTAAATTTAAAGAAGGATAAATTAAGGAATAAAAGAAGGAGAAATTTTGGTCTATCATAGTTTTACAAGGTTTGGATTACAGAAAATAAAAATAGAAGCCCGAGGGTCCAACTGCTTTCTCAGAATCTTCTTTCCCGTATTGGTAAAGGTTGGGTTCCATTGAACATTGTGCCTGCATTGTCCATCCAGTCTGGAAAGCTCCCTCCTAGTCTCCACTTTCATCTTTTTCAGTCATTATTCAATGAACTAGAAACAAAATCCTGGGCTGGAAGAATGGCTTAGTGGTTAAGGCACTTGCCTGCAGTGCCTAAGGACCCAGGTTCAATTCCCCAGTACTCACATAAGCCAGATGCACAAGGTGGCACATGCCTCTGGAGTTCATTTATCATGGCTGGAGGTCCTGGCACACCTATTCTCTCTCTCAATCTGCCTGTTCCTTTGTGTCTCTCAAATAAATGAATAAATAAATAAATAAAATGTTTTAAAAAATTCTGTCTGCACTAGGCTCTCGTGTACCTTGGGGACGCCCAGCTATTTGCTGAGGATCTGTGTTGGCTTTTTCCAAAATGGAACAGACAATCATTCTCAACTCTTTTGGCTGGAGGTGGGCTCTTGACTGAATTCTACTTGGTAGAATGTGAGTAAAAGTATACTAACTCCACATTTTCTTACTGGTTGAAACTCCTGGATGACCTGGGAAACCACTTGGTAGACAAGTCAGAGACTCCATGAGCTTGGGTTCCAGAAATACCTTCATCCATCCCCTGTATCACACATCCACCATCATTGCCAAATGGTCCTGAAATAAGCAAGAAAAAGACCTCAGTCTCATTAAGCCACTGAGAATTTGGAGCTATTGAGTCCATGCCTAACAATCTCTCTCTCTCTCTCTCTCTCTCTCTGTGTGTGTGTGTGTGTGTATACCATCTCTTTAGCATGATACCTGTGGGCATTTAAATAAGGTCTTTTGAGAACTTGAAAATATGGATAAGGAATTTGTTGGGATGGGGGGGTTACTATCTATAACTTTGGAGTCATTATCATATAGGTAGTATAGTTTCAGAGGCTCAAAGCTCAAAATCAGGCGGCTCCATTTGCCCCCTTTGGGAGTAGTGGGTAGCATTATGTGACTGCTGGAGGACATGGGGAAAAAGTCACATGTTGTAGAAGGGACCAGAGAGATCAAGGTGGATAGGGTTAAGCTCGGGCTTTATAACTGTCTTCTGTGAGACCCCCACCAAAGGCTCACACAAGAATGATTTTAATCTTTTCTATTGCTGGTGCCTTCCTGAATCTCCCACTAGTCCCCATCTCTTCATACTCCAGGCCATTTCTCACTGCCATTCTGAGGACCAAGCCCCCCTCACATGATCCTTTGGAGGACCCTCAAAGCTTACTCCACACTAGGAGAATGAAGGTCAGGAGCATCTTAGGGAGTTGAGCAGTAAGTGTGGGCAGAGAAAGACACCATGGCAAAAAAGTGAATTGAAGAGAATAAACGGCATTCTGTCTTACAATTTGTCTGCAAATTCATGAGAATTTAAGGAAACGAAGACTGTGTTAAAGGCTAAGGATAAATAATGCATCAGTGGTTTCAGACACCAAAAGTAAAATTGCTGTGCATTCAAAAGTCAAAAGAGTAGGGAAGTAGAGACAGAAGCCACAGTTGATTCTAGAAGAGTAGCGTTAAAGGAAGGAGATAAATTCATTCAAGGTCAGAAAACTGAGCAGATGAATTTTAAGTATGAGAATGAATTAAGCAGGTTTTTAAGCTGAAAGAGATCAGCCATTGACAGAGGGTATACTTTTTTTTTGTTGTTTTTTTTAAGGTGGTGAATGCTGAAAGGGCCTTGGAGCACACACAACCAAATGGCCAGCCTATGAGAGATAGTGCTGTGTCTTATTTAACATACTTCATTATCCCCGGTCTTAGAATATTCTTAGAAGTTACTCAATAAACATTTACTGAAGGAAATGAAGGAAGAGAGGAAGAAAGGGAGGAGAGGGGCTGGAGAGATGGCTTAGCCTACAAAGCCAAAGGACCCAAGTTCGATTCCCCAGGACCCATAGTAGCCATAGTAGTACAAGGGAGCGCATGTGCCTGGAGTTTGTTTGCAGTGGCTGGAGGTCTTGGTATGCCCATTCTCTCTCTCTCTCTCCCTGTTTCTCTCTGTCAAATAAATAAATAAATAAAAATAAAAATTTTAAAAAAAGAAAGGGAGGAGAGAATGGAATCAAGAATACAGATAAGAATGTCATCTTTGGAAAAATATGCAGAAGTTATGTGGGACATTAGGGAAGCGGGGAGTGGGGGGCACACACATAAACCTGGGAGGTAGAGTTTGTGACTGATATCTGCTGTTCTCTCTGGGAGGTGGGAGGCCTGGCCATCTGTTACAAATGAAAAGCTGAGTGTGGCTAAGTGATTGAAAAAGAATACTAAAGAATTGGAACTGCTACTATAATGAATAATAAGGTTATTTTCTAGAAATGAAAATATTAAGCAATCCTAATAATGCATGTGTTGTGAAATGCATTCATTTGAGATTGTTTAAAAAAACATTAACAGAAAATAAACCACTGGATACCTTGAACCTTTATAATACTGGGAGTTAGCTTTAAGACCTGAATCTAAATTTGTTTGCAGATTATCCAGAGCAAGTTTATTTCCTAATTTTTGCACAATTCAAGGCAGTGAGTTAGTCTTTCTCCATGAACTTTAAGCTTTTTTCTTCATATTTTATTAGTAGCTATAACATTGTTTACTGAGAACTTCATCCTTTGGGTGAAATTATGATGACAAAAATAATATTTAATTTTCTGTTGCAAATCTTAATGCTTTTTATGAATAAAATGTAAGTGAATAAATACTATGAATAGTGCATAAGTTTGACTGAGCATGGCTCTGAATATGTAGATACCAAAATGTTGAGCATCTAATGGCCATAAAAGAGCTGTTTGCTTCACATTTTAATATACTGCCAGGCAGGTCCTTTCACTTAATTACCCCTTTCCAAACTGAATCCAGACAACCTTGAACATTCTTTCATTTCTTTATTCAAGGAATTTTTATTGAATACATGAGTGTTGAAGGCATAATGAGGTCATAATGGCATGACTGTTCTGTCCTTGTGGAGATGAATCAATGAACAATTATCAAACTAATCACAAGTTCTTCCTAAACTTTTTCCATGACTCTCAGGCTCCTCCCCCTTTGGACTTTAATCAAATAGTTCTTAGTGAAATTGTACCATTCATTGTTTGTCCACATGTTTAGTTTTTTTTTTTTGTTTTCCAAGGTAGGGTCTCCCTCTAGCCCAGGCTGACCTGGAATTCACTACACAGTTTTAGGGTGGTCTCAGACTCAGAGCAACCCTCCTACAGCTGCCTCCTAAGTGCTGGGATTAAAGGCTTGTGCCACCATGCCCAGCTCCTATGTCTTATTTTGCATGTTCACATGGGGAAAGTGGGAATGTGAATAAGTCAATGTCATTTGGTTGGAGGATTCTATTAATAATTTCAAGATGAAAAGGTTTATATTGTATCAAAGGTGGCAGGAGAGAAGTTCATGGAATGAGCCAATAGACAAATTTAAAAATATTAAAAGAATATATCTAACTTTTCAGTATAAAGTTTGCCACAGATACCAGATTGTAGGCTGCTGTCCTTTATGTTAAGGCAGCCCCAAGTCACTGCAATGAACACCATTGTCTGTGGAAGCCCCTTTGATTTTCATTGCGTGATTTATTTTGTGATGGCTTTCTTTTCTCTCTCTCCAAGGAGGTCAACTCTGTGTCTTAGCTTTAAGCATGTTCTCCTCCTGCTCCTTAATGAAGAGTGACATTGGAACCCCATGCTTTACATGGGAGATGAAAGTTTTCATGTATAATTTTATATGCTTACTTGAAAAGGCATTAAGATTAGAAAATGCTCACCATCTTCTCATGCAGACAGATATCCTAACCAAGACACCTTTATTTCATTGTGACTACATTTCTGTCTTTGAACAACTGTGTATGTACGTGAAAAATAAACTGTAGTGGAAATTTCAATAGGCTATGACATGGTTATCACTCCCTGCTCTTAGCTAGATTTATTATGAGAAAATGTACAGTTTGGAAAGGAAAGGAGCATGAACTCAGTTGAAGTCATGGACAGGACAGGACAGGCAAAGGAGATTTGGACAATGCTGTTAAAGTTATGATAAGGATTAGTACTCTTAAAGAGAAATGTCTCGCTTTTCCACCTGGATAATTGGAAATGTGCCTTGAGGGTGTGCCTTGAGGGAGAGAGCCCACTCATTGAGAGCTGCAGGGTATAAACATACAAACAGTTTTGGAAATTTTCACTTAAAAAGAGAATGCTTGACCAAAAGCAGTCTGCAGGACATTCTGCTAACAGGGGCAGCTAGGGCAGTTCTTTCTCAGATATAGTCAGGCAGGCATCCAGAGGATCCTGTGTCTGTGAAAAGAGGTCAGGCTTCGTCTTAAGCTGGCAGCAGAACTTGGAATCATACCTATGGTGATAAATTACCAGGCGTGTCAAGGTATAAGAGTGAGGAGTCATGGAAGTTTGCAACAAGGTTCCAAACATCCACTGAGGCTAAGAAATGTATAGCAGTGTTGGACACCTTGCAAGGAGTTGCTGAGTGGACTGTGAAGGTACAACCCACATTGTAATGGAAGCTTCAGGATATTGGAGATACCCAAACCAGAATGTTCACCAAAGAAGCCTATAGAAAGTGCAGCCAACCCAAGAGAGAGATCACATGTGCCACAGTCAACAAAGCTATTCATTCCCACCATAGCTCAAATGATGCCACTTGGTGTCTCAGATTGCTGGGTCTTGAGCTTCAGGATTGGATGTTTGCCCTGCTAAGTTTCTGTCTTGCTTTGATTCAGTAGTTCCTTGCTATGCTCCCATTTCTCCCTTTTAGAAGGGAAATGTTTATTCACTGCTATTACATGTTAGAAGTATGTAATTTGTTTTGTTTTGATTGTACATGAGCTCACAGTTAAGACATTAGTTTGAGTCTCAGAGCAGACTTTTGAACAATGTTGGACTGTTAAGACTTGTGGGATTCTTGGAGATGAAATACATGATTTTGCATTATGAAATGTTCATGAGCTTTTGAGGACCAGAGGCGGGATGTTATGTTCCAAAATGATGTGCTTGCCGGCCAAAGTGATAGTGGGTGGACTTGTGGTGATTCATTTTCATTGACTGGATTTAAAATCACCTACAAGACATACTCCTTGAGGTATCTCTGCGGCAGTTTATGGAGAGGTTTAACTGAGGAGCAAAGACTCACTCTACATATGGGTGGAACTGACTGTCCCACAGGCTGGGAGCCCAGAAAGAATGAAAACAACCAAAAAGGACAAAGTCAAGTGAGAATCAGCATTCATCTCTCTGCTTCTGGTGGGCACAAGGTGACCAGCTGCCTCATGCTTTTCATCCACATGAGGAATTGTACCCCTTCAGACCATCAGCCGAAAACAAACAATCCATCTTCCCTCTGGAGCTTCTTGTCAAGAATTTTGTTACAGCGATGAGGGAAGCAACTAATCTAGGGAGCACTCTGAGGAGCCAGAATGCCAAGCACGTGCTCTATTCCACTCTGCCCATGCCAAGGAAGAATCCCCCAGCTCTACACCTTCTCCTGATGGCCAAATGGCACTGACCATAGCAACCATCCTACTACACTGTTTTGTTCTTAGTGACACCTCAGGCATACAAACTATGACAGTTCCACTGGTGCTCCAATTAAATGAAATGAAAAGCCAGCTCTTGGAAAAGCTGGAATGTTGGGAGCAAGCTGCACTTTTCATGTTATCCCAGATGGATAAGACACACTCAAGCATTCTCTCTGCTGAATTTTGCGAACTCAAGGAGGATCTGACACAGGTAAAGTTCTTCTGACGTGTTTCATTGAGATGATTTTGGGCTCAGAGATGGCTCAGTGGTTCAAGGCACACTCTTGTAAAGCCTGACATCCAGGGTTTGATTCTCCAGTACCCACAAAAAGCCAGATACACAAAGTGGTGCATGTGCCTGGAGTTCATTTGCAGTGCTGAGAGACCCTAGTGCCCATTCTCTCTTTTCTCTCCCTCTCTCTCTCCCTTTCTGTCTCTATTTCCTCGCTCTCTCTTTCTCATTATGCACACATAAATAAGAATATCAATGTGACTGTTCTTGGTTTTGTGTTCTTCTAAGAAGCCATACATCTTAAATTGAACCCAGAATTCTCATAAGGGTATTTAGTTTGCATATCATTGTTAAATAAGTGTTTTGTGGGGCAATCAGGACTAACTTTCCTATCTATTATTTTTTTGAATGTTACCCCATTCTAAATTATTTTTAAATGTTTCAATATGTTAGTAATTAACTTTATTCAGCCCACTTATATCATCAAGAAGCTATCAATTAAGTCTATCACTTAGAAACTTATGTGTAGCCATTGGCATTGAACACTAAAAAATCTACTACTTCTTTTAGAAAAATGTTTTCATTTTGTTTATCACTGGTTAGGTGTATAATGTCAGTTGATATGTGGCAAGTCTTCTTTATGTTAAAACATATGGCATACATAGAATATTAGGAGGTAAAACATGGGCTGTGCTCTGTGCTCTTTACTTGAGAGCTTTAATCTCAGAAACCTAAATGGTTTATTTCCTCATAACAATTGGAATTGGGGGTCATAATGAAGACATATTCTGGAGATGGAACATACTTCATTAGTGATATTAGAAGTAAAAGTTTCAGCAACATATCCAAGCTTTCTTTAAGATGCATCATGTGATTTTTTATTGTCATTTGTCTTTGTTTCCCATCACTATTTCCATCACCTCAGCCAGTTAACTTAAAGGACAGTTTCTTTTGGTTCATAGTTTTACAAATTGTAGTTCATGATTACTGGGTCATGAGGTTTTGTGCCTGTGATAAAGCAGGACATAATGACATTAACATATGATAGAGCAACATCATTGACCTCATGGCCAGGAAAAGAAAGCGAGAGAGAGAGGGTGTGTGTGAGAGAGAGAAAGAGAGAGAGAGAAAGGAAGGAAGGAAGGAAGGAAGGAAGGAAGGAAGGAAGGAAGGAAGGAAGGAAGAAAAAGGGTGGTGCTGTGGTCATAGCATTCCCTTGAAGAGCATGCCCTCCATGACCCATAGACCTCCTACAAAGTCCCTCCCAGTATTGCTGCTCTCAGAATGCTGACACACGGACTGTTGAGGAACAGGTATTCAAGCCATAGCATCATTTTAATGGGATTTGAATGATTAGACTCACATCAGAAAATAGATTTGCTTTTCATTTCATTTGTGGGTTTTCCCCCCTCTTACACCTTACTCTCTTTCTTCCTGGTATTATCCATATTTTTATTTTCCTTCATACAAGTATGTTTGTTATTTTTCTCTGAATGCTTTCATGCATTTTATATTCCCTGTGGCTTGTCATGTACACACTAATTATTTTAGCTCATCTTTCTTTCTTAATGACCTTTTGTTTACTTTTTCTCCTTTATCTGACCTTCTCTTTCTCTTGTTTAAAAAATCATTGCTTGCTGCTTACGTGGAGTGGCTTCAATGTTAGAGCTGTAATTTAGGCACTGATTTCGAAGCAGAATGCAAAGGTTTCATTTGAAGCTGGCCTGACTGTGTGTCTGCCATATGCCACCGAAATAATCTATTGTTTATCACTGTTTTATTGTGTTCTTACTCAGTTTTATACTGTTTGGGTGTGATATGGCACTGTTAGTTTTATCCACTACAAAATTAACCAAGCCAGCTGGAGGAGTGTAATTTAGAGGGCTAGCACATGGGCTTGTGAATGCTGACATCTTGATTGTGCTCTGAGGGGGTTTATGTGCTTTCATACCCTAGTTTCACCCAAATAAAGCATGAAGATTAAAATACACATTTGCACTTACTCCTCCATATATATACAAACATCACTGCATTGTTCTGTCTTTACTAAAATACGAAGAAAATGAGAATGGTAGTCTGTAGTGATCTTTCAAATCCAAACAAGAGTGTGGTATTCAACTATATTCAAAATGCTGTGGTATTTAAATAATACCTTAATGTTTTTCTAATATACATTCCATTTTATTATATAATTTGTATACTTTTATAGACTTCTATTTGGATACTTCATTTTCTTTTTTGTTTGTTTTTTTGAGGTAGGGTCTTACTATAGTCCAGACTGACCTGGAATTCACTAAGTAGTTTCAGGCAGGCCTCAAACTCAAACTCACAGTGATCTTCCTACCTCTGCCTCCTTAGTACTGGGATTAAAGGCATGCACTCCCACATTTAGCTCATTTTCTTAGTAGTATGATTTCTTCTTTCTTCCTTCTTTCCTCTTTCTCTTTCTTTCTTCCTTTCCTTTACACATACCTATCTGTTACAAATTATAAGTAGAGTCTGAGGTTCAGTGATGACTAAGATGGGCAAGGTGTCATGGGAGAGATGAACACACTCAACATATAAACTCCTAAACAGTGTCCAATGTATGATTCCCTATACTAGAGGGTTTTATAAAGAAAATGAGTTACAGTCATATGATAGATATTGGTGGAGAAGAAACAAGTGGGCATTTTCTAACAGAAAGTCAATTATGGCATCTCTAAGCAGGTGGCATTTAAGCTGATACTTAAATGACAATGGTCATTCACAAGAGGACCTACAGCACATTATATTTGAAGCAGATAGATAGCCAGATGATCTTCATAGGGTTTAAGAAATACAAAACAAGCCAGGATCAGTGAATGCTAACAAAAGGTAAGGACATAAGTTCAGAGACAGGAGTATGGTTTTGTTCATGTGGAATGCCAGAGGCTGTGCCCAAAGGGCTGGATTGGATTCCTATTGCAATGAGAAGTGATTGGAGGGTTTAGGCACAGATATGATAGGATTTGATTTGTTTTTAAAATTTCACCATGGCTGCTGCATCCTGAGGAAGGTGGGCAAAGCCAGAACTGGAAAATTCAAACACCAATATATTATTTTGTCCTAGACTACATAAGTCACAGAACAAGTACCCTTGTCTCTTGACTCCAATTCTTTTTATCATTTTACCTTGTGACCTCATCATCTTCTATTTATTTTTCCATCATTTTGTCCTCCAGACATGATCTTCGCTCGTATCTTCTCAGACGATCCTATCAGTTACTCAATTATCTTGTTATTTATTCTTCTCATGGGTTGACCTTGCTGAGTTATAGAAACATGTTGTTTTGTCTTTATTAAGAAATGCCCTCTATTGAGAGTAAGCTGAGTGCATGTGTTGTGTGTATAATTAAGTGTAAAAATATGGTTCTAAGATAAAACCAAATAGATTACTGATGTTCATACTGAAAGAAAATTGAGAAAAAAGACAATAGTAGAACAAAATGAATCCTCAGTGCTTGTAAATACTTTACACTGATGACTTCTCCTGACTGTTTAATTTTCCAGAGGAAATTGATCACCTTCTTAAATTTCATTTTTGTCTTGAGAAATTTGATTTCAAGGGGAAAATTAATTTGAAAAATGAAAATTTAAGATGAAGAATGAATATTAGGTGGCCATCCTAATTTATAAAAAGTGAAACCAAATAAAAGTGTTACCAACTTTCCCATTTATTATTTTTCTATTAATCTGTTCATTTATTTCCTTACTCAACAATACTTCATGAATAATTCCGGTGCCAAGGGTGGACATTATCTCATATATTTGACCTATGAGATATAGCAAACTGAGATGCTGTCTCCAAATGTTCCAAATGGAACATTTTCTCATGCTTTCTCTTCATCAATCCTATCCTTGGCTTCTTATGCCCACAGTCTGTTCTCCTTGTTGAAGCTACCTCACCAGCACAGAGCTCGCTCTGCAGCTTGTAGTGTCCTCAGTCTGGACACCCACGGTTCCTTCCAGAGTAAACTCACAGGACAAGACACCTCAAAAGTCAAACTTGGTATGCGACTTGCTGTATCTGCCTCCTGTTGCTAAAGATGATGAGCTTGCAGTTTACCTATGGAACCATCTTTTATTTAAAATCTGGATTCCTTTACATAAGGGCTTTCACTGGGCTGAGAATCCTAGTCTTGGGACATAGTCTTTATCTGAACCAGATATCTCGACCTACTCTCTGGACATGGCTTCCTTCAAACACTTTTCTGAGTTTGTTTCCCCTCCCAAAATATTTGAGAGATGGAGCATTATTAACTGTGGTAGCTGGGAGAGACTGCAAAGTCTTTTCAGACATCCACATCTTAGTCAGGAGTCTCTACACTCTGTTTAGTTTTTTTTTCAGTCCCTTTTCCATTGGTACACTGACATCTCTAAAGCCGTATCACTTCTTTTTGTCATATTCAAAGGGCCTTCATCTGAGGCTGTCTCCTCTTTTGGATTCATGGCATACTTGACCTCCGTAACCCAGCGTTTCCCCCCATCTGTTTCTTTTCTGCTTCTGTGATAAGCTTCTTCACAGGGCTTCTCCTTTAAGGTGGGTGTTTGTTAGGTTTCTTATCTCTGAGCCATTTGTCATTTCTAACACCCTGTGGGTAAGCTTTCTTGTTTCATATGCCTGTACATTTCTCTCTCTTATTTAAACTGTCGTACAACCCAGACTGAATCCTTACATTATATTCTGGATTCATACTATAATGTTGCTCTGAACTACCCATCATCATTTTGATCCTAATATTGTGAAATCTGGAGGTACTGTCTTCCTGCTAAATTGCTCTTTATTCTAAATCTTTGTGGAGTAATCTTCCAGGCCCAGTTTAATTCCTCCCCTACCATAAATTCTGATAATTCTAATGCTTAAGGATTTCTTGACATTTTCTGCCATTGTTCTTTTTTTGTTTTTAATCTCCATTTACTTCCATTCTTGTCAGGCTATCACAACTACCTCTTTCTTTGTCTATCTGCCTCTGATGTTGTTGCCTACAAACCAATCTTTTCTATAGCTACCAGATAGATCTTTTTAAGATATCAGTATCAATAAACCGGGCTGGTCCAGAACCAATGTCCATCATTTGTACTCTAAATTTCCTCTTACTATGTGCTGCCTTGAGCTCCAATTCAGCAACCCTGAACTGCTTACAGTTTTCCCCATGTTTCCCCCATATGGCTGACATTATTCTTGTGGTTCTACATAAGCAGAATCTTCCCTTCCCCTGCTTGGCTAGCTTTACCTATCTCCTGCACCCATTGCCAGCCATCTAGTATTCACCTTCTGCTTACTGCTATGCCTCCATTTCTTCTTGGACTATGGAGACACATGCATTCCTGCCCTGCCTTCCCCACCCACTCTGCCATGCTGAGTGAGGTAGTTATTATTTCAGTGGTATTCCATAAACAACTATACACGTGTGTGTGTGTGTGTGTGTGTGTGTGTTAAACATCTGCTCTCATGTTCCACCATTTCTTTTGTATTCTCACTGTTAACTGGTAGCAGAGTTGGAATCCATGGTTGCTGGACCTCCCGCACCCAGCCACGGGGTTTCTCTAGTCTCCTGAAGACATTCCTCTAGCCTCTTTGTCATTCATCTTCATCTGCTCTTTGGAGGGAGAGCCTACAAATGCATGTGATGTCTCTCCTTCTCATAAGTTCTTAAAGTATATCAATCTTTGTGTTTCTGTATTTTTTTCCCATTCCACTTCAGGAATGACAAAGAAATCTTCTATTAAGCTTATAGTTCTCAATTTAGTATTTTTTATATCAGTGGTTTAAGTGGTCTATAGTGTGTTGTTATATGTTACTACTGGCTTTTTACAGAAGCATCAGGGTTAATATTAAGCAACCAACATAGACCGCACATCTGTAATAAAACACTGTGGAGGCTGAAGCCAGAGGATCAGGAGTTCCAAGTCACTCTGGACTACACAGTGAGACCCTGCCTCAAAAATTAAAGCAACAACACAATGAAAATAATTGCTTACTCCTGTACCATTATATTCCCTTTTAAGCCATCCTTGTTCAGCTGGCTCCAAATGTTAAATCCAAAGAAATATCTCTTTATATGTTTCCTCTGGGGCATTAGTTCTATGAAGACAAGAACTGCTGTGCAAATAATATTATTAATCTGTGAAAATGCCCATGTGGGGCTGGAGAGATGGCTCAGTGGTCAATGGCACTGTTTGCAAAGTTTAATGGCTTGGGTTCAATTCTCCAATACCCATGTAAAGCCAGACACACAAAGTGGTACATGTGTCTGGAGTTTATTTGCAGTGTTAAGAGCCCTAGCATGACCATTCCCCCTTTCTCATTCTCTCTGTCTGTATGTCGCTCTCTCTCAAATAAGCAAAACTATTTTTTTGTTTTTGTTTTATTTATTTATTAGCAACAGACAGAGAGAAAGAGGCAGAGAGAAAAAGAGAGAGAGAGAGAGAGAGGGAGAGAGAATGGGTGCGCCAGGGCCTTTAACCACTGCAAATGAACTCCAGATGCATGAGCCACCTTGTGCATCTTGCTTATGCGGGTACTGGGGAATTAAGCCTCGAACCAGGGTCCTTAGGCTTCACAGGCAAGACTCAACTGCTAAGCCATCTCTCCAGCCCAGAAAAAGTATTTTTTAAGACAGAAGATGTCTGTGTGTCCCCCATCCTTAGCACTGGGTACTAGGGAATGCTAGTGTAGAATGATGTGTATCATTGTACATAACAATCATCTCTGATCTGAGAGGCACCAGGAATCAGCATGGAACACGTGGATTATCTGAATGCAGGGATAATCCTGCCTTCATGGATATGTGGTTTTAATGGAAAGACATCCATTATGATTTTCTCTGAGTCCTCCTTCTACTTCTGTGTTCTGCCTCTTTAGTAATAAGAGGTTCTGTCTTCTCAAAGAACATTTCCCTGAAGTCTCGTAAAATATTAACAGTAAGGCTCATTTAGATTTTACATCTACATTTTATTACATGCAAAATTTTTTTCTCCATAATTAGATTTTTCAAGTTTATAAGAGCACCACACACACAGTGTGTGTGTATGTATGTGTTATGTGTGTCTATGTGTATGAGTGTTTATATGTGTGGGGGCACACATGTGTATAGGTGCAGATGCACATGTATATTTGTGTGTATGGAAGCCTGAGGTCTATGTCAGCTGTCTTCCTCAGTCCTCGTCCGCTTTGTTTATTGATACAGTGTTTCTCACTGAATCCACAGTTCACTGATTCAGCTCGTCTGACTAGCTGGCTTGTCCATAGGATCGATCTGTCTCTGTTTCCCAAGCATTGGAATTACAGGTGCATGCTACCTTGTCCAGCATGTATATGAGTACTGGGACCACAAACTCAGGTCCTCATATTTGTGGGATGTAATAGTTAGGATCTCTTAAGTCATGGTTCATGGGAAAGACCTCCAAGGAAGCTACTAGGATGGCCAATCTCTATTGTTAACTGGATTGCATCTAGAATCACCTAGGAGACAATTCTGTCTCTGGACATGTGTACTAAGGAATTCTTAGATCAGGTTAATTGAGATGGGAAGACCCACCATAGTTGCAGGTGACCCCATCCCATGGTCTGGGATTCTGTGTTTAATACAAAGGAGAAAGTAACCAGAGCATGTGCATTCACGACTCTCTGCTTCCTGACTATGACATACTGTGAAAAGCTGCCTGTTGTTCTTGCTGCCATGAAGGACTGTATTTCCCAGAACTATAAGATAAAATGAAATCTTCCTTCTTTAAGTTGCTTCTGCCAGGTATTTTGTTGCGGTAATGAGAAAAATAACTAATACAATGTCATACTCTTTTTATAAGCACATGCTTTGTTTAAAAACTGATGTGGGGCTGGAGAGATGGTTTATTAGTTAAGGTGGTTGCCTGCAAAGCTTAACAACCTGGGTTTGATTTCCCATTTCCTATGTAAAAGCCAGATGCACAAGGTGGCACATGCATCTGGAGTTAATTTGCAGCAGCTGGAGGCCCTGGTGTGCCCACTTTCTCTGTCTGTCTCTCTTCACTTTGTCTCTCACTGCTTGCGAATAAATAAAGTATTTAAAACACAAACCCATGTGTGGGCATGAGAGCAGAAACCATTTCTAATTCATACAGTAATCCAATGAAATTCATTCAAACTCAGCCTTTGGTCTTATACTTTAATCCATCTTGTCTAAGATTCCTTTTGCTAAATAATTTTGATTGAGTCTTCCTTGAATTGGTCTGAAGCAAATCATAAGTACATGTCAAGAGGAGCAGGAGATGCATTTCATTAACAAAAGAAGGCCTAGCTGGACATGATGGCTCAAGACTTTCATACCTGCTCCTGACAAGGCTGAGGTAGGAGTATTGTGATGAGTCTGAGGCCAACCTGGGCTATTGAATGAGTTCCATGTCAACCTGGGCTAGAGTGAAACCTTGCCTCAAAATAACCACAAAGCATGAGACCATGACTGCTAGTCTGAGTGATGTTTGAATCTTGCTTTCTGTTTTTTTTTCAGAAATCTTAGTTTCTTAAATTTCAGATCAGTCTGGATTTTTTTCTATTTTATTTACTATTGTCAGATATTTATTTTGCATCTACTTTCTTACTATTATAAATTACAGTCAGTAAAAAGTTGGCTGGCATATTTGCCTGAGTTTTGTGGTGTGCTTTTTCCCCCTTAAGGTGGATATATGATTTTTTGGAAGTATTTTTGAAATTTATATGTAGCCTCAATGCTAGAAAAAAAAAGAATGATAGTTTAAATTTCTTTCTCCTATAAATATAAATTAGAAGCTGGCAAGATGGTGCATGCCTTTAATCCCAGCACTTGGGAGGCAGAGGTAGGAGGATCTCTGTGAGTTTGAGGCCACCCTGAGACTACAGAGTGAATTCCAGGTCAGCCTTAGACTGAGACACTATCTTGAAAAAATAAAAAGAAAGAAAGAGAGAGAGAGAGAGAGAGAGAAAGGAAGAAAGAAAGCTGAAATTTGGAAAGCTTATTTTTCCCCATGGTTTATAATACCTGACTCTAAAATAACTGAAGTATATTGAAATATTAGCAAAGTTTACTCAATCTGGAGGGTTTGATTTCTTCTTTTCTTACTTATAAAATGACCAAGTTTTACATAACCATGCTACTCTGCCTATTCAAGTTATTTTTTTGTTACTGTTCATTTCTTTGCCTTGCTCATGACTGAAGCATGGCCTCAGGTACTTCGGGAAGTGTTCCCCCACTACCCACATTCACAACCCTTCCTTTTCCCAAGAGATGACCAATCATTATTTTTCAGGCACCACCATCTTATCTCAACCATTGCTCCATGATTTAGTCTTCTGAATTTCAGTTCCTAAGTACAGAAAATGTGAAAATTTTAGGATACCTTTTATACCTGAACTATTATGAAATTTCCAATCATTATTTGTTTTTTTCCTCGTAAAAACTGGTGGTAGAAATAACATGTTTTATTTGATTTGCTACTATTGTAAAAGCTGAATGGAATAAATAAAAAAAATAAGGGCTGGAGAGATGGCTCAGCAGTTAAGACATTTGCCTTGCCAAAAACGAGGGACCCAGGTTTGGTTCACCTGCACCCAAGTAAGCCAGATGCACAAGGTGGTGAATGCATCTGGAGTTTGTTTGCAGTGGCTCTCTCTCTCTCTCTCTCCATATGTATAAAATCTTCCTCTTTCTCTCTGAAACAAAAGAAATTAAAACAAAAGTTGAAGAGAGGTGGTTTAGCAGTTAAGGTGCTTGCCTGAAAAGCCAAGGGACCCAAGTTTGATTCCCCAGTACCCACATAAGCCAGAGGTACAAGGTGCTGCATGTGTCTGGAGTTTGTTTGCAGTGGCAGGAGGCCCTGGTGCACCTATTTTCTCTCTTTCTATCTGCTTCTTTCTCTCTCTCTCTCTCTCTCAGCTAAAAATAAAATAAAATATCAAAGAGCTTTCTCCATAATAATAAAAAATAGCCAAATGAGTAACTCCCAAATTAGAAGAAACACTTGTCTTCTTTAGAGTAAATCTGTAAAGCTCAATGTTATTAGCCAAACTATTTTAAGAATTGCATGTATGTTTTATATGAAGTACATATAGGATTTTCAATGTAGTTGTTTTCTACAATATATTTTGACCATGGTGACATAAATGTTTAAAATACTTAGGAACTCATTTTGTCAGGATTTAAAATACTTATTATAGCTCTATTGTATTTTATATAATGATATTAGCCAACAGAAATATAGTGCATCTATTATCATTTTATTGCTTCATATGCTTGTTTACATCCCTACTTTTTTTCATCTGGATCGGTTGGAAAAGGTTTTCTTATTGAATGCTCACACTTTCTCACTGGCGGAACACTTCCAGTGTGCATGAGGCCGTGGCTTCAATCATGGCCAAGGCGAAGAAACCCTCTCTAGGTTTCTTACATTCCTGTGTCTTGAGAGGAATGTCAAAAATTGAGGGTCCGACTGTGCTTTTACTTGGGCCAGTTCTCAAGGCTGTATTCTCATAAGTTATTCTCAGGATGATGTGAAGTTTCCCTGTGAGATGAAGTGATTAAGGATGGATTTGTCCAGTCTGTGTTTGTCAGGCTGTGACATAAACCCTACGCATGCTCCTCATTCATCCGGAGCTTCTCTGACAGCCCTTGAGGACTTGGAGACAAGGGAAGAGTTAAAGCACTTTTTGAATGCTCATTCTGCACTCAGGGAAGTGGATAAGTAAGTCCTTTATCCTAATCCAGGAGCCTCAGGTCTTCTGTCGACACTCATAAAACAGTGAGAACATGTCGTAGGGTTTTGTAAGCAGAATAAAGTCAAATCTTATGCTAGCAAAACCTAGTATCTTCTACCCCAATGGATATTTCTTTTTCTTTTCCATATGTACACATGTGTAGTATGTGCAGGTGGGTATATGTGCTCACAGTGTACACATGTGTGTATGTCAAGTCCAGAGGTTGACATCGGGTGCCTTCCTTCATTGCTCTCCACTTTATTTGTTGAGGTAGGGGGTTCACACTTGAAAACAAAGCTTCCTAATTGGCTATTCTGACTGGTCAGCTT
The DNA here is from genome assembly GCA_036365145.1 of Orientallactaga sibirica. Taxonomy (NCBI): domain Eukaryota; kingdom Metazoa; phylum Chordata; class Mammalia; order Rodentia; family Dipodidae; genus Orientallactaga; species Orientallactaga sibirica. The sequence goes on from JAEOAD010002373.1 coordinate 2,318,368, forward strand.
TCCTTGGGGTATGTGTCCCCATTGTTTGAGTCCTGGGGATCTGAACTCAAACAAGCTCTTTATGGACTGAGCCATCTAATAGGCCTTGACTGGAGATATGCATCAGATCTATAGACATATTTAGGCTCTCCTACCAATTTACTTAAAAATTTTTACTTGGTATTCTTAACATATGCAAATTATGCCTCAAGCTTATAATATGTGGCATCATATGATTTTTCTCTATAAGACTATTCACTGTGTTTTATCACCTAGATGCAACATTCAATGATGTTTTTTGAAAGCAGATTTGATCATTACCTTTCAGGACTTGTGAGGGAATTGTTTATCCTATTTTATTTTTATGTCATGGCAATAATTGTGTTTTGCTACCAATTGTATCATTCCTATCAGAAGCATCAAATGTTTACATTGGAAAATTATTAGTAGTAAATAAACTGTAGCCGTTCAGTGTCTCTAGCCTTCAGCTACAATCTATTTTACTCGGATGTTCACAGGGAGGCTGTGCTGGAAGCTGCAAGGCAGATTTGGAGTCCTTCAGAGGTTCAAGTGAAAGGCTAGGCTAGAAATCGTTGATTCAGCAAAGCCAATATTATAGTGTTTAGAGCAGGGCTCAGTCAACAATGGGGCCTGCTTCCTAAGATAGCCACTGCTCGTTTTTTATTAAAAATGTTTCAAGGAAAAACTACGGTTCCCACTTATTTACATAATGTTTCTGGCTTGTTTTATTGGCACAATGACAAGGTTACATAATTGTGACAGATTGAATCAGGACTGTAAATCCTAAAATATTCACTATCATGGATGTTACAGAAAAATGATACCAGTGGATGGATCTGGATTTCCATGACTGCTCCTAGCTGATAAGCAGATAGCTGCATGAAACTAGACACAGAAGACCCAGCAGAGCAAGTATTGATTACTGAAATTACAATGAATAGATGAGACAATTTTAGTTGTAGGAATTTGTTTGCAATGCTATTTTACTTTTATTGAATTTTTTAATATTTATTTGAGAGAGGAGAGAGAGAGAAAGAAAGAATGAAAGAAAGAACAAAAGAAAGAAAGAGAAAGAGAAAGAAAGAAAAAGAGAAAGAGAAAGAATGGACATGCCAGGGCCTCCAGCCACTGCAAACAAACTCCAGACGCATGCACCCCCTTGTGCATTTGGCTTACATGGGTCCTGGGGAATCAAACCAAGGTCCTTTGGCTTTGCAGTCAAACGCCTTAACTGCTAAGCCATCTCTCCAGCCCTACTTTTCTTTTCAAATTTATATTAATTTATTTATTTGAGAGAAAAATGGTGAGAGAGAGAGAGAGAAAGAGAGAGAGAGAGAATATGGGTGTGCCAAGGCCTCTAGCCATTGCACTTGAACTCCAGGTGTCTGTGCCACCTTGTGCATGTGGCTTATGTGGGTCCTAGTGAATCAAACCTGTGTCCTTTGGCTTTGTAGGCAAGTGCCTTAACCATTAAGTCATCTCTCTATCCCCCTCAAAACCTTTGAAATAGGAATATTTTAGTTCAGGAAACTGATCATATTGGCCATGGAAGAACTCGGAAGTGAAATCCCAGACTAATACCCAGAAGCTGCTCCTCTAGGACCACCACTATTGGAGCCCTAAATTTTATTTTTGACAGTAACATAGGTGTATATAATAAATGTTGATTGTATTCACTCTTCCTTATCCTTTCTTACCCCCTCCCATTCCCAATAGATCCATTTTTTCTTCCCATTGAATACCCTTCCTATTTTCTTGCCCCCCCCCCTTTGGGCCTATATTGTCTTGTTTGGCTATTTGCTACATATAAGGGAGTTCTGTCTTTTCTTTAGCTATTAGTACCCTGTACAAGTTTAATAAATGTCTGCTTTTATAAATTGAAGTGAAAACATGCTTGAATGACAGCCATTCTCACTGTCTTTACTTTTCATGGTAATACAGTTATATGCAGAGTTAATAAGACTCTGTACCAGATTATAGTTCAATAAATTATGTAACCAAGGCCTGGACTAAAATATCACCTTTAAAATCAATACAAATTTAATTAATTATGATATCACCTTTAAGGAACTAAGAGTGATTTGCCATTTGGAGATAATGCCTGCAAAGCCCTCCCTCCCCAGCACTATTGGTCTATAGGGTACCTGTTTTTACAGGTGGCAAGAAGGTTATTTACTTAGAGTTTGGGAGCCTTTAAAAAATAATTTTTATTTATTTATTTATTTATTTATTTATTTATTTATTTATTTATTTATTAGAGAGAGACAGGCAGATAGAGTGAGAGAGAATGGACATGCCAGGACCTCTAGTCACTGTGAATGAACTCCAGATGCCTGCACCACATTGTGAATCTGGCTTAAGTGGGTATTGGGGAATTGAACCAGGGTCTTTAGGCTTCCCAGGAAATTGCTAAGCCATCTCTCCAGTCCAAGTTTGGGAGCTTTTAAATTTAAGGAACCTACACAAAATAGGAATTAACTTGGAGCTATAAGACACAGCCGATAAAATCCTGTGCAGCTATATCCTTGGTTTGATTTTCTAGGCTTAAGAGAACAAGTAATGTCTCTCAGATTCCAGTCAGAGATTCCCAGTGGAAACTTACAGATAGAAGTTAAATTTGATATATAAATGCATTTTTCAATACCGCATACCTCTACATTCTTAAAACAATCTCAGTGAAGTTTGCTGATATTCTTGCTGTATCCGTGTCTATCATCAGTCAGGAAAGAATGGATGAGACTGAGCTACTATATGATCAGCATAGTCCCTGAGGTAAGTATGCTACTTACAGCTTGATTTTCTTCAGTGTTGTAGAAAGGTGGGGGCTTACGCAGCACTCATTAATGTAAGGCAGCGCGTTAGATATTAGCGAGGTTGAAGGTGCTTGAGCATGGATGCCATCTTCATTATGGTAACTTGTAAAGGCAGCCACTGAAACCTCTGGACTCTGGTTACTGATCCAAAGAATGGGATCTGAGCTGTTTATCCGGTCCTGGGTGGAGCCATGACATTGGGAGCTGTGCAGAAGGGCACCTGATTATGATCTAGCTAGAGGCTTTCCAGTAAAGGATAATGACATACCATTGTGTCCTCCCGTAAGACCTAATCCAAATGGGCCTGTCAATCACCTGGGCTAAGAAGTGATCTTCAGGGGAAACTCACAGATCCAGAGACTTTAGAAAAAGTATAAAGCCTGGTTAAAACGTAGACCGGCACATGATCTTTTGGACAATGTCCACTCTCTCCCCTTGAGAGTGTGCTGCATGTCAATGGTCCCTTTGGTCACTGCTCTGTCTTCCTCATTGAGAGTGCCCAGTCACTGTACAAACCTAGCTGTCTGCTATACTATAATCTGGTGTCTCGCTTCTGAATTCTCTCAATGGTGATCATAAAGACTACAGACTGGGGGCTGCAGAGAGGCAGGATGAGATCCTGGTAACAATTAATGGTCCTCTAGTTCTAAGGTCAGAGGTCATACTGAGGCAAGCAAGCATAGGGTAATAGTTGAGCCACCCAGGACTGCTAGACTTGGGCATAAGCTCACCATTTTCATTACAATGCACTTGAGCAACCTGGGTGCCCCACCTGCATCAGGGTGCATGTACACTCCACCCCAAACAATAAACTATTTTCTCCTCTCCTTAGAGACCACTATTTTGTGATCAATGCCTATTCAAATAGGTTTTTAGATAGGTCCTTTGGGATCGTGTAGCCTGGACTTGTTTTGGGTGCATGCACAATAAGGCAAACTGTGTCATTTAAGAGAACTTTTAGGAACAAATTCTTTTTTTTTTGAGATTAAAAAATTATTTGAGAGAATGAAAGAGAGAGAGAAAAAGTGGTAGAGAGAGAGAGAGAGAGAGAGAGAGGGAAAGAGAATGGGCATACCAGGGCCTTAGCCATTGCAAACTAACTCCAGACACATGTGCCACCTTGTGCATCTAGCTTATGTGGGTAGTGGGAAAATTGAACCTGGGTCCTTGGGCTTTTCAGGCAAGTGCCTTAACCACTAAGCCATTTCTCCAGCCCCTAGAAATAAATTCTTACTTACCATTTTTCCTATGTGTAATCGGACATATATAGGATTAAAATCAGATGTATTGTAAGAAGCAACATATGTAGTAAAGAAAATGATGTCTAGAGAGGAGTGTCCAGCACTGAAACCTCTGTATCACACCCTCCAAAGCTCAGAGTCCATTGAGAAGAAGTGGCGGAAAGAATGTAAGAGCCAAAGGAAGGGTACCACTCCTTACAATGCAACTGTCCAGACAGAAATTGGCCTCGATATCCATGATCTCGCAGTGCCTAGCAATACCTTAACAAGAAAAAGACAATGACATCAAAATAAAAGAGAAACTAATGGAGAGAGGGAGAGGATATGATAGAGAGTAGAGTTGTGAAGGGGAAAGTGGGGGAGGGAATTATCATGGTTTATTGTCTATAAGTATAGAAGTTGTCAATAATTTTTTTTTTTAAAAAAAGAAAATGCTACATGGACAAAACCTGTCAATTAAACCATAGAACCACCAGAACTATGCCCCTAGCAACCAGTCCCACAATTGCATCAGTTCAGTATCTGCTTCCATCAGCACCTCTCCCCTTATTTTGACTGCCTGCGCTTTTCTTCAATGTAAGGGCTGTCATGATCACATTGGTAATCTGGGATAATCTCCCAACCTCAACTGTTTTGAGTTAATCATTACTGAATAATTTCTTTTGTCATATAAGATAACACATTCACAGGATATGAAGATTAAGATGCAGATATTTTTGGACCATCATTTCTGGTTGGAACCGAGATTATGTTGGAAAAGGCCAGACAAATTTTGAAATGTTCTGAAAAGATTACTGGGTACCGTCATTGAAAACTTAGTCCTGTCTTAGCCCTTCCTCAAGTCATCTGATTTTATGGGGCTTCTGTAGCTTCCATGGACTTTGTGCCTTTAACAACTCTGCAAAGAAGTGATACTAAGCTCTAAATACTGATTAGAGACATGTAATTGTGCTGTGGAATAGATACAACTGCTTTCCTGCCACCACACCACAGCCACACTCTTCCTAGAATAAGCTAGCCTTCTAAATTCATTTCAGCCTTGAAAGTTTATATCTCTGATGACCTTTGAGTTACCCATAACATCTTATTAGTTTCCTCATTAATAAATTAATAATTAAATTAATGAATAATTAATTAACAAATTAAAAACAAACTTTGACCTCTGTTCTTTTAATAGTCTGACAAAAGCCTCAACTATGCCCTTTCTTAAAGTTTATTCTCTAACTTGGAGACTTTTTTTTTTTAATTTGATAGAGACAGAGAGAAAGAGAGAGACAGAGAGAGAATGGGTGTGCCAGTGGCCTCTCAGCTGCTGTGAATGAATTCCAGACACGTGCACCCCTTGTGCCCATGTGTGACATTGTGCACTTGTGTCACTTTTGCATCTGGCTAAATGTGGGACCTGGAGATTCGAATGGCTGTTCTAGGCCTTGCAGGCAGGTGGCTTCACTGCTAATTCATCTCTTCAGCCTGAGACTTTTAATTATGTACAAAACAGATAGCATCGTCTAGTGAAGTTCTATCATTGTGCTTCAATAAACACAAAGCAAAGCCCCATCAAGCCCTCGCCTACATTCTTTCTTTTCTTCCTTTTATTGCTCTGAAGTAAATAGAAAAGACTATCTTTTTTATCTACAAATTTATTTTGACTCTTTAATGACAATAATTCATTTAACATGCTGCAATATTAACAACCCACATAAAAATTAAATATCATTAAAATCCTTATCTCACATAAATTAAAATAGCCTTAAAATAAATACTCAAGTGTTCAAATTTCCTAAGATATGTCCCATAAAATGATCATAAGTGTATTATATTTTGTTGTAATTTAAAATATACAAGGCACAAAATCCACATGTTTACATGTTTTGTACATACTTTACTTTTGAACAACTTTATTGATGCATATTCTGTGTGGAATAAATCATATTTGTTTAAAGTATACAAAGTGATAAGTTATATTTTAAGTTTCTCTCTCTCGGTCTTGTTAGGCAAGATCTTATGGAGTTCCGGCTGACCTAGAACTCACTAAGTTAGCAAGACAACCTTGAACTCCTTATCTTCCTTCAACCTACCTCCTCCAAGTACTGAGATTATTGGTGCATACCACCATATCTGGCACTATATTAAATATATTTAATTTATATGATTTTCTTTCATATGTTTAAAAATATTTTTATTTATTCATTTGAGAGAGACAGACAGACAGACAGACAGGCAGACAGAGATAGTATGTGCACACCAGGACCTCCTGCCCTTGCAAATGAACTCCAGATGCATGTGCCACTTTGTCCGTCTGGCTTTACATGGATACTAGGGAATCAAACCCAAGCTCCTTTAACCACTTAGCCATCTGTCCAGTCCTCTCCTTCCATATTTTTAATCTTACAATTTAATTGTTTAAAATATTCAGGTTATTCACCTACAAAGTTTCTCAGATTAGAATTGGACTGATTGATACTTTGTGAGCTAATGTAACAACATATTCCTTGATCTTTTGCATGTCCTACAATTTGGTATTTGATGGTCAATATTTAGTCATATTCATTCATTAAAGTTTACAAAATTATGATTGCAATTCATAATTCATCTCTTATTTGGTGGCTAGAATAGGATAAATGCTGTCTAATCTTCTTGTTGTTGTTTATTTAATGATATAGGAGAGGTAAAGTTTAGATGGGAGAGGTAAATAATCATTTAATTCTTTCTCTCAATCTGTCAGTTTTCAAAACAGTGAATTATTTCTCTAGGATTTCACAGTAATGACTCAGTCAATGCCTTTTTCCCTTCCATCTCTATGTGTCTCTGTCTCTGTCTCTGTGTGCCTCTCTCTCCCTCCCTTTCTCTCTCTCTTTCTCTGTGTGTGTGTGGGGGGGGTGTATTTTAGCATTTATTACTAACTCATTAATAATTATACTTGCTGTATTTGAACTTACTGCAATAACCGTATTTGCGCAATAGGAACCTTTTGTTTATTTACTTTTTTTGAGAAACAAACTTGCCTGGCCTGGTACTATCTATGCTGCCAAGGCTGGTCTCATATTGGTAGCAATCCTCCTGCCTAAGCCTCCCAAGCACTGGCATTATGATTATGTACCTGCGGTGCCTGGGAAAACAAAGCCTTGTTTGTTTAGGTCCTACTATATTTTCCTGGCTGGCCCAGGCTGACGACAAATGTAAAATATCTTCCAGACTCAGACTCCCAAGTGCTACCTACCTTGCCCAGGTAAAACAGGAGCCTTTAGATACAAGTTCTTGTGATCTCTTGATACAATCCTAGGAGTGTATGATAATTCCTTTGCTTTACAGCATGTAAATCACTCACTCATACTTCTTCTGCCTTGGGTCTGAATCAGCCTATGGGAAGCGGTACCTGGAATTTTTTTTTTAATTTTTTAAATTTTTTTATTTTTTATTTGAGAGAGACAGAGAGACAGAGAAAGACAGAGAGAGAGAGAGAGAGAGAGAGAGAGAGAGTGGGCACGCCAGGGCCGCTCAGCTGCTGTGAACAAACTCCAGACGTGTTTCCCCTTGTGGGCAAGTGCTGCATTGCATCCTTGCATCTGGCTAAATGTGGGACCTGGCGATTGGAACCAGTGTTCTTAGGCTTGGCAGGCAGGCGCCCCTTAACCGCCAAGGCATCTCTCCAGCCCATACCTGGAATTTTTAATACTTTTTAGCAATATGGTCATTGTTACTAAACAATTTCAGTGGTTTGAACTATTAATGAGTGGCTGGGCATAAGAGAAAAAACCAGTAAGATCCATACATACTATTGTTTTTTTTTCTAGACATAATATTTTTAAATTCTGTTTCTTTTTTTATTATTATTAAGTAGAAACTTTGCATGGACACATCATATGTTGGTGCCATCATTTCCCTCCTCCCTGTTCCCACTCTGCTGTGGGCCATCTTAAATTGCTGGTATTTACCATGGAGCTGTTGAGTTATGGGTTGTGAGAGCAGCAGTCATTGTGTGGGGGCAATGTCCTTGGATATTCCCTTTCCCGCCATGGCTTTTACATTATTATTTGAACTGAAATTCAAAATGCAAGCCCATACGTAACCCGTTTCATCTTCCTTATCCATTTCCTTTCTTCCGACATTAAGTCCTAGTAATCATAGAGATGCTAGAAATTTTCTATTACCTAGTTACTTTGTTTTTTCCAAATCACTCTGAAAACAGTGAAATCATCCTAGTAGGAACAATATACTTACAGAACATAGGAAGCCTTTCTTTTTTGGACCTAAGAATATATTAAAACCAGAAATAGCTGGGCATGGTTGTACATGCCTTTAATCCCAGCACTTGGGAGGCCGAGGTAGGAGGATCATAGTGAGTTCAAGGCCAGCCAGAGACTACATAGTGAATCCCAGGTCATCCTGGGCTAGAGTGAGGTCTCTTGAAAAACCAAAAAAAAAAATTATATTTTTAAATTTTTTAAAACTGAGAACTTTAATATATGACCATAGTATAATTTAATTTAATTTTATTCCTATCCTGTTATCCTCTTTGACCCTCTGCTTGCCCCCATTCCTCTAAGTACCCTCTTCTTTTAAGGCACTTCGTCCTCTGTTTTGTCATCTCATTTCTTTTTTTCTCTTTCATCTTCCATGTTAAAATATTAATAGGCACAGAACAGTGCAGATTTTGCGGGGGTGTTGGTAACTCCTGTGGGATCAGTAATGCACCAGTTGGAGGTTCACGTTGGGAGAACAGTGCTCTGAAGAAATCTTTCCCACCCTGTGGCTCTTACATTCATTCTGTCTCCTCCTCTGCATTGTTCCCTGAGCCTTGGAGAGCAAGACAGAAATCTTGTTTTGGTCTGAGCTCTCAACAGCCTCTTATTTTCTGTTCTGATGAATTTCAAGTGTCCTCAGGGTCTATCAGCAGAGCCTTCTCCATAGAGAAGCCACCTTGGCCAGCAGTGAGAGCAGCTCCGGTGTTCACTCTGCCATTTTCTCCGCGGTGGTCCCTGAGCCCTGGGGGGTGTGATGGAGATGACTTGTCCAGAGTTAAGCACTGGACCTTGCCTTTTTCTTGTTATCTTCATGAGTCATAATTCTCCTGGTATTCACCACCATCTATAAAAAGCTTCTCTAACCAAAAGTGAGAATAGTATTACGCTAAGGGCGTAAACATTTTCATTTAGAAGACTTTTTGATGAGCACCGGTGTCTCCATTTAGCCAAAAGGAGTGGAAGCTTCCTTCTAGGGTCTATGACCTGTCAAGCATGAAGTCCTTGCCACTCAGCGGGCTTCATGTCCAGTCAGAGAGCAGTTGAGTACCCCATAATTTATATGTCACAATTGTACCTATGGATACATCTTGCCTGGCTGGTGGATTTTGTAGCTTGCAGATTTCACTGCTTTATTAAGACTGTTGGGTGACTTTTCGCTTCCAGCAGCTTCCATAGTTCTTTCCGGCTCTGTGAGAGCTAGCCAGCATGGGGATGACTTCCATCTCAGTACCAGCTTGATTTCTCAATGTCGCATAACCACAACCACAGTGCCTTCAGCATTAGAATCTTACCATATAGTTCTAGTGGGTAATCATGTGTTTTGGCAATGGCCTGCCTTGTCCTGGCCAACAGATCACCGTGCGGCATGACCCATCTTGGGCACTGGTATTTACCTGCAAGGGCCCATGACGTCAGTATAAAACTTTTTGCAACCCAGCAGGATAGTTCTACCCAACTGCCTTATTTCTCTTTCTTTCATGAAAAAATATTTTAAAGTATATTTTTATTTCTTTACTTGAAAGAGGGACAGAGAGAGGGAGGAAGAGAGTAAGAGTGAGTGTGGGCACTACCAGAGCCTCCTGCCACTGCAAACGAACCCCAGATGCATGTGCCACTTTGTGCATCTGACTTTGTATGGGTCCCGGAGAATCAAACCTGGGGCATCAGGCTTTAATCATTGAGCCATCTATCTATCCAGCCCCCTAAAAGCGTATCCTGTAATTAGGTAACAAAGAAATGGGCTTCTGTTGTGCTTATTCACACCACGCTTACTTTGTAGATCCCTCTCCCTCCTCTCCTCCTCCCCTGCCCACACTTAGACATTTCCACTTCCTGTATTCTGACCCCGCCCTTGCCTGTCTGTTCTCTCCTCCTTTAATCTCTCCCTTCTTCTCCTCTCTACAAGCCTCATTCTAGCTTAACTACATTTCAATAATTTGCAGAAAATATTGTGTAGTTATTCTAGTAACAGGATATTTAGCTATGCCAAACTCCTAAGAGCTCTTTTGGATGATAAATACCTTGACAGATGTTAGTTTATTTTAAAGGAATCTGATGATTTTGGAACACTTCACAAGTAATAAATAACAACTTTATTATAATGTTTTTTTTTTACCTTTGCTGAAGAATAAACTATATTGTTTAAACTAAAATAAAATATTATTAAAAATTAAATATTACTTTTGTTAATGTGTTATACACAGTAGCAAGCAATCCTATTGGACAAAGAAATTAAATGGAATTAAATATAAAAGATAGAAATAAAAATGACAAGGAAAAAGATAAACAGAATAATTACTAAAAGACAGTTTGACATGAAATATGGCATTTGAGAGGTTGAGGTTTATAATTCCTAATATATTTAAATTAGAAATTTAAAAAGAATTACTTGGGAGAAAAGTCTTTGACATGTTCAAAACTTAAGCTTTTCTTTCTTAGTTGCTTTTCATGTTGACTTAAAATTTTTGTTATACATATGTTCTGTTCTAATTAATCTTTACATTTGAAATTTAAATTCCATGATGATACATCCTCATTTTTAAGATATATTTTATTTATTTATTTATTTATTTATTTATTTATTTATTTGAGAGAGAGAAAAAGGGAGAAAGAGAGAGAGAGAGAGAGAATGGGTGCTCCAGGGCCTCCAGCCACTGCAAACAAACACCAGATGCATGCGCCCCCTTGTGCACCTGCTTATATGGGTCCTGGAGAATTGAAACAGGATCATTTGGTTTTGCAGGCAAATGCCTTAACTGCTAAGCCATCTCTCCGGCCCTACATCCTCATTTTTAATGAATATACCTAAAAACAGCGAGCCACATGCTTATTTTTTAATTACATTTTAGTGAGTATACAGATTTTTTCCATCATTTTAGTGAGTATACAGATTTTTTTCCATCAATTAACATAGTTGTACTATATTTAAATTGGGGACTTCAAAATTGTTTTATACTCTGACTCTAATAAGCATTTCGTAGTCTTTAAGCCCTAGGTAGCAGTAGGGATACTAATAATATCAATAGCTACTTAGCAGGATAAAACCTGTTATAGGCGGTAGACCTGTGTCCACAAGGCATTCAGAAGCCATGAGCACTTGTTAGCTATTTTAAAAAATGTCAAACATTGATTGGTTAATTTAGGCATGATTTCTTATTAATTTTTTTCTGAGGAAATGAAAATAGCTATGCAAGGAAACATCTATAATTTCAAATATTGGATCATTGGATCTGTAAAACTGATAGGAATTGGGAACCGGGTAGCCCCAATTTTATATAGTTAGTCAGGGTCATCGACCCATACAAACACAAAAGATTTCTACGTGCCCTGACAAATACTAGTAACGCTACTCATGAAAATATGCTGTAGAAACAGCTTACAGTGAAGACTCAGGCACAGGAAAATCCAGCTCTAACAAAGAAGCCTTGGGGCCACCAACTGGCAGCCCCAGATAACAAAAATCTGTGAATAAATTATTTCAGGCAACAAAGCTGACCCATTTCCTCCCATTCGATGTGATGCCTAAAAGTGGGGAGGGGATGAAAAAGACCCCAAAGTAATTAAGGCCTTGATCCAGAATCGTGGGCTCTTTTTTGAATGAACAAATGTATATATAAACCTCTGCTCCAGAGTGCTACAGGTCAACTCCTCTTTGGGCATAAGGAATCTCCCTGTGTGAGAGCCTCATTTACATTCTCTTCTCTGCAACAAAGTCTGCTTCCTCTATTCAGTAAGCTTTTTCTGTAAACTGGCTTTATCTCGATAATAAACTTTCTCTTTTTAAACTCGTCCTTCATTATCCATTAGATTCATTCCTGAATGCATGAGGCAAAGAACTGGAAGCCACTGACTCAGAAGAGCCTTGGTGACCTTTGAGAGTTCCTGAGTTAATCCCACCTAAGAGCAAAGACTCCCTTGCTCCCAAAAGGACTCATTTCAGAGTGAATTCAATTGATATGACGTAGCTCCCTTCCTGTATGTAACTCTTTCTTCAATTTTCAGCAAGGTATTACTTCTTCTTTACCATTCTCTGTTTGCACACCTCAGAACACTCTTCATATTCAGGTGCATATTCTTTGCCCATCAGCTCTTCCCTACACGGAGACAGCACCTTGGCTGCTACTGCAGCTATGCACCTCTTGAGGGCTCTGTTAATAGCTGTTGTTTAATAAGTTGCCATTGGACTAGTGATGGCTTTGAGCCCACTGGCCTGATACTAAGCCTCCTGAGGACAGGTACATCATCCCTACTACCTAGCACTTAACAAAAGGCAATCCACAAATATTTTGGAATAAATGAAGAAATATTAGGAAAGCCAAAATGGCATCCCCAGTGGTTGCTCAAACCCATATCCTTTTACTTCAGCCACAGAAAATTGCTTTCTACTACTTAAATTTAATATGGGGAAACATTTTTGAACACTTGTGAAGGATTTCTTAGAATCATAAGGATGATCAACATAGTTTTCTATCCTGAAGGTGTCAAATCACAGTAGAACCTACCTGGCCTTTACACCAAAGGAATTTAAGGAACCAGAAGAATTTAAGGAACAAGGATATACCTATGATCATGTCAAATCATCCTGGGTCATTCAGAACTGTGCCCTGGGATTCCTTTCCGCTTAGAAATCCCACTGAAGAGTGGGATAACTCCTTACCCAATGTCAGCTAGAAATTTGACCTCTTAGGATTAACTTTCTCTTCAATATTAGAAATGGGTTCAACACTGGCAGAACTCAATTAGCATGGAAATCCCTCTCCTCTTGTCACTTTACCAAGTGATATATTAGTTGATGGTCAGTTGATCTGTTTGAATTAATGGTCATATGCACATGGCCATATGCCCAGAAATTTGGGCACCACCAGAAAGGCCTATGTGTATAATGATTTCTTCCTGGTCATGGCTTCCAATTGAAAATGGTTTTAAAACCATAACCTGAACAGAGGTCAAAGAGCTACTAGGGAGTTTTATGTAGTCCAATTGCACTTTTATTTTCCCTGGCAATGACCAAAGGCTTATAGTTGTGCCTAATTAGACAATATTATTTTTAAGTAATCAAGATTTAACTTGACTAACAACAAAATATTTATTATCTGTGCCCAAAACTACTTATAATTCTTCTGGAAAGGAAACTAGTTTGATTTTAATTGCTTGATATTTGACAACAGAATTTTTACTTTTTTATTTTTAATATTAAATTGGTTATTATATGGGACATGGTGTGTGTTATTTGAATGTGATAATGTAAATGTATGGTCCGGTACACCCAGCTGTTTTACTAAAATTGAGTTTGCAACTTCAGTCCCTAGAAGGCAGATTCATGCTGTGGGGGTGGGTTAGGGCATTTGACTTGGGGTGGATTTGAATTCTAGCCCAAAGGTGTGAGAGAAGTTTGAGCTCTGCAGGGGTTCAGGCTGTCTGCTGGTGCTGGTGTTGGTGTTTCACTTGCTGCAATTATTTCTCTCTGTTCAGATGTAGGGAAGCAAACACCTTCTTCTGCCATGGATGGAACTTCCTCTGGATCTGTGAACCTGAAATAGACCCCTTCCTCCTGTAAATTGTGTCTGGTTGAATATTCATTCCAGCAATGTGGAGCTGTCTACAACAGAATTTGGTACCAGACAGTTAGGGTCTTCCTGTGATGAATCTGATCATGTGGATTTTAGCCTTTTGAAACTTGTGTGCTCAGGAGATGTGGAAGGATTTGTTACATGGGACTGAAGAAGCCTCGTAGTTTGGCAAGCCGAATTTTATGGGCTATTCTGGTGAGAGTTTGCAAATGTTCAATGCAGAGAGAATTGTGTTGGCTTATGAAATGTCAAGGGGGGGATGAAAAACAGTAGAGAAGTTTGTTGGAACTGTACTATTGGTATAAAGGCTGCCTTCATTCTTCTGCCCATGTCCAGAGGGTTTGATAAAAGTTGAGTTTAAAAGTAATGAATGGACTTGTGTGCTTTGCAGAAAGTATGGAACTGAAATATGTACCATTTTACACTGGAAAAATTCAAGCAAGTTTAAAGTTAGCAGTACAGAGACTGGTTTTAGGTGGCTAAAGCTGCTATTGTTGAACAGATTAACATCATTAAGTGTGGGCCAGCTGCTTTACTTTAAAACAACTGAAAAGTTGCCTAAGGTCACGTCCAACCAGGGAAGGCTGAATAAATAGGCATGCAAGCTCTTTTGAAAGGAGATGACAGCAATGAAGAACTCTGAAAAGTAACCTGCTCTTCAAGGTCATGATTTATTTCCTCCTGGATTAAAAAAAAAAATGACTGTGTTGTTGCACACTTGGTATTGGTCTAGTAGCATGAAGAATGCATGGAAGTGGGCCATCAATTGCACATGGTTCCAGGAGTCACTGCTAGGATATGGCATGTGAAGTAGGGTGATAACCTTGGTAAAGAGGGAGGTCAATGAGATCATTATAAGATAGGCTGAGGTTTGCAGTAGAAATAGAACATGTTTTGGTTATACCAAGACTGTGGACAGGCTACCATGGAGTGCTGTTGGCTCAGGATGGAAGTTTTGCCCAGTTACTCAGCCCAGCTGGAGGGCAGAATTGGAAATCCAGAGACTGTCATCACTGGTTATGGATATGAGACTTGAATTGCAGGTGTCTGATGTTTACCTGATGGTTATTGATTTTGCAGTGGTCCAGTCTCTACTTCTTACGCCTCATAGCAATGGAAGTATTGACTGTATACCATTATGTGTTGGAAGTATATAACTTGTCTTTATTTTTATAGGACTCACAGTTAAGAGACAGTCTTAAATCTCAGATGAGACTTAGGACTTTGGAACTGTCTTACAGTTGTTAAGCCTTATAGAAATCTTTACAGTTGGGACTGAATGCTATTTTCAGTATGAGATGGTTATGAGTCTATGAGGACCAGGGATAGAATGTGGTAGTTTGAATATAACAGTTTAGATGTATGGCCCCATAGACTCAGATGTTTTATTAAAATTGACTTTGTAACGCCAGCCCCTAAGAGACACATTCCTGCTACAGGGTCCTGTGTCACTGGGGGTGGATCTGAATTCAAGCCCAAAGGTATGAAGAGGAGTTTGAGCACTAGTGGGGTTTGTGCTGTCTGCTATTGCTGGTGTTTTGTCCGATGCAGTTGTTTCTTTCTGCTTAGATGTAGGGAAATAAGCAGTTTCTTCTGCCATCAATAGAGTTTTCACTGGATCTGTAAGCTGAAATTAATCACTTCCTCTCATAAACTGTGTCTGGTTTGCTGTTGCTTCCATAAACATGAAGCTGACTACAACAAGGAGTAATTCCTAGTAGGAATTTATTGGCTAACTCCTCATGTCTTCCTGAAAATTTTTATCCTGTATCAGTTTTTATATGATCTGTAAGCAAGGTATAAGCTCAGGTTTAGTAAAGATGCCTGCTGAGGGATAGGAATTACAACAGGAAGTTTGTAAATCTTTTTTTTTTTTGGAGAGAGTCACAGAGAGAGACAGAGAGAGAGGGAGAGGAAGACAGATAGAAATGGGCATGCCAGCAGCCTCTCAGCTGCTGTGAACGAAATCCAGATGTGTGCACCCCCTTTTGGTCAAGTGCTGCATTGTGCCCTTGTGTTACTGCATCTGGCTAAATGTGGGACCTGGAGATTGGAACCGCTGGAGACTGGAACCACTGTTCTTAGGCTTAGGAGGCAGGCACCTTAACTGCTAAGCCATCTCTCCAGCCTGTAAATCTTTTAACAATATTTTTTTATTGATTTCTTTACAGACGGGAGTAGGTGGGAACACCAGGTCCTCTTGCTACTGGAAATGAACCCCAGATGCATGTGATACTTTGAACAGCTGGCCTTGCATGGGTACTGGGGAATTGAACCTGAGCCATCAGGCTTTTGCTAGCAAGTGCCTTTAACCACTGAGCAACTTCTCGAGCCCTAGAAGTTCCTAATTTTTATCCACCCTAAAATTTCCATAGCAAAGAGACATATAACCTGGAGACATCAAGAGATATAGGGAGAAAGAGGGGAAGATTAATATTTGAAGTTACCTTACATGAAAAACAGGATATTTTGCTTCTCATTATACAAAGAACCAACACAGTTGTTTCTAAATAATGGCCGGTTCCACGAAGAATGTGTTCCTTTTATAGCCAGAGCCATATTTTTATGTTATGCTGGCTCACTACACATTTGAAATTGACATACATTGGAGCACTTCAAATTTATATCTTCATTTAGGCCATTCATTTAGTAGGTCAAATCATCATTATATTTCACTGGTATGGTAGATTTTAATTCATTTCACCTTTTAATCTTTCATCAGTTTTTCATTGCAGGAAATTTCACAGTATATATAGGATTTGTATAAATTTGTGTGCAGTAAATTTATTCCTTTAACAGTTTTATTCTTTCATCAGAAATTCATTTAAATGAGTTTCACTATATATCACGTCCACTTCCAGAGCAGCTTTAGGTCAGTCTGTAATTGATGCAGAAGCAATGAGGTATTAAAAGAGATAGGAAATATCTGAAACTGGGAGAGTTCAAGAAGTAGGCTATTGTAAGGGCAGTGCACTCCCCACATAGTGTGGGGAGGGGAGGAGAGTTTTGCATTCTCATCTGAAGCCTTGCATGCTTCCTAATTTCAATTCTCACCAAAGTCAAAAGATCTATTTTACCCAGGCTTGTGTGTTTAAAACAAAAATAACTGCTTCACTGCCCCCAAACAGCCCCCATATGACCGTGTGAATGTCTGGGTTGGTCATTAGAATTCACTTGAAATAACGACATAGATTCTGTATGTGAACATTCTATCTCCTCCCTCCTGCTGACATTCATTAAATAACATTTAAGTGATAAACATTAATATTCTCAATACAGTAGCTATGGAAATAAGCCATAGAAGAGGCACATTCTACCATGTTTTCAAATAGAAACAGATGAAAATCACCAGTATGGCAGCAGAGAACTACCATGGAAGAGATCCTGCACTTGAGAGCAGAGGGGGCCGCTGTTCATTCTGTGTACATCACAAGAGTAACGGGTGCCCTTGAGAAAGTCCTGCTTGCTCTTGCAAAATAAGCGATTACTTTTGATGGTAACTTCTGTCATAGAGAGGTGATGTTTTTGACTGGAGAATGAAAACACCAGAGAGATGATAGGTGGGAATTAATCTTTGAATTTCTGAATGTCTCTGAGGAAGATGCTTTAAGAAGGAAAGAAAGCATAAGAGAAAGAAGAACGAGTTGAGAAGGAAAAAAGGCAAGGAGGTGGAGAGGACGGTGCCTTGTGCTAAGGCCCCTGTAGGATCAATGCACTCCTTATGAGCCTGACAGCAGCCAACAGTCTTCCCCTTGTCTTTGGCCACTGTGCTGCTCTTCATGATATGCCAGAGGTCGAATCAATGCTTGCTGAGTTGAACTGGATCACACCACATTGAAAGAAAAAAAATAATAATAATGTTGGGAAAGATGCACTAAACTCATCATCCTCCCTGGCCCACCCCCAATGTGAATATGAATATATCACTATACATGTGGCTAGGGATGTGGCCTGAGGAAAAAGAGGACTCAGAATAAGCATTCAAACAGTATTTGTGATAAGATGGCATGAATTGGGAAAGATAGTGAGAGGATTATTTGAAGACCACACTTATTTCTACTCATCCTACTTACTAATTTCTCTCTGACTCCACTAATTCAACAATGGAGGGTCCAGTTCAGGAATAGTCCTAACTTTCAGATCTAGAGCAGATTTCATACAAAGATGTGTGAGTCACTCTGGCAAATCACTGGATTTCACTGCATGTTCAGGGTAGTGCTGCTTGGTCCTGGATCCCATGAGCAATCTAAAACTGATGCCAAGATAGAAAGTCTACTGTATTTTCATCTATTTTTTACAAACTTTATTTTTCTCCAGTGACCTAGAGAAGAACAGGGAACTCAGAGGTGAGAATGTAGGTTGCTGGGTTTTTTTTCTTAATGTTTTGAGATTTTTCAACCCTTTGGTAGTCTTCATACTGTCAAGACTGGCTGACAGCTTTCTGGGTCCATTTGTTAAGACTCTGGAACTTCCAAAGGCCTCTGCAAGGATTGGGAAGTTTATTATAGTAATATGAGAGCACCTTACTGAAGGCTCATTTTATTTGGATCTAACTTATCAAGCCAGCTGTCAAACTACAAGTGGGAAGGTTGAATTTCACTGTGCAGGCAATTTTATAACCTTTCAAAGGATAATTACCTGCATTTCTATGTAGGTATTTATTGATACAGGGTGACAGGCATTGAAAGGAGCAGATCCACAGGTCATATCATGGACTAGAGGATAAGAGTCATCTTTCCGCTTGTCCATGCTCTGTTGCTGTTTTTTCAGTGCATGCAACATTCCGTTCTTTAAGCTACTGTTCTGGAATGAGGCAGTTTGAGGTTTAGGAATCCTAACTTAGGATTCTCATTCCATCAAAAAGCCCCAAATACAGTTTATTTTTTTTCTGAAATCAGTTTAGCAACTGTAGCTTCCTTTTGGTTAACTTGTCATAGATTCTTTCCTATCCTTTTATTTTCAGCTTCTTTGTATCTTTGAATCTAAGGTGTGCCTCTTTTAGTCAAAGGAAAGGTGAATTCATTTTCTTTTCTTTGTCCATCAGCCTATCTAGACCTTTTGATAGGAATGATTACATTATTTATATTTAGTACAATTATTTATAATAAAGTCATGTTTATTATTTTGATAATGGTTCTCTTTATCTTACATCTTCTTGCTTCTCTATTCTTATATTAATATTATTTTATTTTGTGTTAAATGTTTTCTAATATACTTTTAAAATTCCTTTATCATTTCTGTTTTTAAACTTTTAATTGACAACTTCCATAATTACAAAAAATAAACCATGATCATTCCCTCCCCTCCCCCATTCTCCCCTTCACAAATCCACTCTCCACCATATCCCCTCCCTCTCTCAATTAGTGCTGAATACTCCTCTGTCACTTCGTCTCAGCACTATGGTGCATTTTGGTTCATCCCAGCGGTCACCACCATCTGAAAAGAGAAACTTCTCTAACCAAAAGTGAGGGTAGTGTTAATATATGGGTAACAACATTAAGAAAAGTGCTTACAAGGAAGTTTGTTGAGCATAATATATGTATTTAGCCAGACAAGAGAAGAAGGTACACTCCTGGGGCTCATGACCTCCCCTGCTACAGGTTTTTGATTAGATTTCCAGTACCAGGCATGTATTCCCTCCCATGGAGTCATCCTGCTGTCCAATTGGAGAGCCATTGCTTTCCCCCATAACAGACATGCCACAATTACACCTATCTGGTCTTTTGGCCTGGTTGGCCAAACTTAAAGCTTGCTGTGTCCACTGTTTTCAGTACTGATGACTTCTCTCTCCCAAAGGGCTGCACGCAGCATAGTTTTTTTCCAGCTTTTTGTCAGCTGGTCTATAGGGAGGAGGTTTTCAGCTCAGCTCCAGCTTGATTTCTAGGAGTGGTATAGCTGGGTCATACTGTAAATCTATTTCTAGCTCTCTCAGGAACCTCCACCCTGCTTTCACAATGACTGTACAAGATTACATTCCCACCAACAGTATAAAAGGGTTCTTCATTTTCTGCATCCTTGCCAGAATTTATTGTCATTTGTTTCTTATCTTCTTTTTTTTTGTTTCTTTTTCTTTTTAATCAAGAGAAAGAGGGAGGGAAGGAGAGAGAGAATGGGTATGCCCAGGCCTGTAGCCACTGCAAACAAACTCCAGATGCACGTACCACCTTGTGAATCTGGCTTAAGTGGGTCCTGGGGAATCAAACCTGGGTCCTTGGTCTTTTCAGGAAAGTGCCTTAACTACTAAGCCATCTCTCCAGCCCCATTTGTTTTCTTCATAATAGCCATTCTGACAGGAGTGAGATGGAATCTCAGGTAGTTTTAATTTGCATTCCTCTGGTGGCTAAGGTTGTAAAACATATTTTAGATGGTTATATGCCATCTGTGTTTTTTTAATTTGAGAACCCTCTATTTAGTGTCATAGCCCTTTTTTTTTTTTTTTTTGGAGAGAGAGACAGAGAGAGATAGACAGAGAGGGAGAGGGAGACAGATGGGCGCGCCAGCAGTCTCTCAGCTGCTGTGAACGAAATACAGATGTGTGCGCCCCCTTGTGGTCAAGTGCGGCATTGCGCCCTTGCCTCACTTTCATCTGGCTAAACGTGGGACCTGGAGATTGGAACCGCTGGACATTGGAACCAGCGTTCTTAGGCTTAGCAGGCAGGCGCCTTAGCCGCTAAGCCATCTCTCCAGCCCTCATAGCCCATTTTTAAATTGGATAGTTTGATTTCTTATTATTTAGTTTTCTGAGTTTTTTGTATTATCCTAGATAATATTCCTCTGTCAGATGTATAGCTGGCAAAGATTTTTTTCCATTCTGTAGGTTGCCTCTTTCCTCTATTCACATATCCTTTTCTATACAAAAGCTTTTTAACTTCATGAATTCCCAGTGGTTGACTAGTGGTTTTATTTCCTAAGTAACTGGGGTTATATTCAGAAAGTCATTGCCTATGCCAATATATTGAAGAGTTTCCCCTGTTTTCCTCTAGCAGTTTCAGAGTTTCAAGTCTAATATTAAGGTCTTTCATGGATTTGGACTTGATTCTTGTGCATGGAGAGAGCTAAGGATCTATTTTCATCCTTCTACACATAGATAACTAGTTTTCCCAGCACCACTTGTGAAAGAGGCTATGTTTTTTCCAATGTATGTTTTGGCATTTTTGTCAAAAGTCAAATGGCTGTAGCAGCTTGGATTTACATCTGGGTCCTCTATTCTGTTCCATTGATCTGCAAGTCTGCCCTTGTGCCAGTGCCATGCTGTTTTTTTTTAAAACTATGGCTTTGTAATATAGCTTAAAATTGGGTATGGTGATACCACCAGCCTTAAATCGTTTTGAACATTCAAGTTTTTTTTTTTTTTTTTTTTTTGGTTTTGCAAGATAGGGTCTCACTCTGGTCCAGGCTGACCTGGACTTAACTATGTAGTCTCAGGGTGGCCTTGAACTCTTGGCGATCCTCCTACCTCTGCCTCCCAAGTGCTGGGATTAAATGCATACACCACCACGCCCGACTTTTCAAGGTTTTTTTGTGCTTCCAAATGAATTTTAGGATTATTTTTATATTTCCATGAAGAATTCCATTGGAATTTTGATGGGGATTGCATTAAATGTGTAGATTTTTTTGGTGAGATTGACATTTTCACAATGTTGGTTCTTTCAACCCAAGAACATGGAATGTCTTTTCATTTCCTAATGTCTTCTGCAATTTCTTGCTTGAGTGTTTTAAAGTTTTCATTGTAGAAATATTTCACTTCCTTGGTTAGATTTATTCCAAGGTACTTTATTTATTTATTTATTTTTGAGGCAATTGTGAATGGGAGTGATTCCCGGATTTCATCCTCTGCATGTTTGTTGTTAGTATATAGGAAAGCTACTGATTTCTGTGTATTTATTTTGTATCCTGCTGCATTGCTAAAATTGTTTTTCAGGGCTGGAAAGATGGCTTAGCAGTTAAGGAGCATGCCTGTGAAGCCTAAAGACCCAGGTTCGATTCCCCAGTACCCACGTAAGCCAGATTCACATGGTAGCACATGTGTCTGGAGTTCGTTTGCAGTGACTAGAGGCTCTGGCACTCTGGCATGCCCATTCTCACTCTCTCTCTGTCTCTAATAAATAAATAAAAAATAAAAATAAGTAAAATATATTTATGAATTTTTTATCAGATCTAGCTGTTTGCTGGTAGAATTTAGTCTTTAATAATTTATTAAATTATTATTAACGTGTATTTTAACCAGAATTCTCTTTTTTATTTTTAAATTTTTTGTTTATTTTTATTTATTAGCAACAGACTGAGAGAAAAAGAATGAGAGAGAGAGAGAGAGAGAGAGAGAGAGAGAGAGAGAGAGAACAGGTGCACCAGGGCCTCCAGCCACTGCAAACAAATTCTAGATGCATGTGCCACCTTAATGCATCTGGCTTACATGGGTACTAGGGAATTGAGCCTTGAACCAGGATCCTTAGCCTTCATAGGCAAGCGCTTAACCACTAAGCCATCTCTCCAACCCTAGAATTCTCTTAACTAAATAACTAGTGGTATTTTTCACAATAGCTGTATGAAATATATATATTTTTTCTCTTGATTCTTTAATTATTATGCCTTCTGTTTTTCTGAAGTCACTTCAAGCTTAATTTGACAAGCAACCAATTAGAAAAGATTCTTTTATTTAACAAATTATTTATGTGTGTGCAGTGTGGTAGTCAGTACCAAGAAACGCTTGGTAAGCATGGCAAGAACCAGATTCCTCCTCTAGGGGTGTGTGTGTGTGTGTGTGTGTGTGTGTGTGTGTGTCTGCATCTGTGTGTGTGTGTATATGTGTATGCTTTTTTTGTGTGGGTGTTTTTCTTTTGAGGCCAAAAGTGTTTATCAGTTGTAACAGTTTGATGGTAGAGTCCTTAGGGCCCTTTTTGTACAGAATCATATCATTTGCAGATAATGATAATTTGATCTCTTCCTTTCCAATTTGTATCCCTGTCACGTATGTCGCTTGCCTTATTGCTATAGCTAAGACTTCTAGTACTATATGAAATAGAAGTGGGGGCAGTTGAAAACCTTGTCTTGTTCCTGGTTTTAGTGGAAAAGCTTCAAGTTTATTTCTCCATTTAGTATTATGTTGGCTATAGGTTTGTCATAAATAGCCTTTATTATGTTGAGATATGTTCCTTCTATTCCCAGTTTCTTTAGGACTTTTACAATGAAGGGATGTTGGATTTTGTAAAATGCCTCTTCTGCATCTACTGAGATGATAATATAATATTTGTCCGTCAGTCCACTGATATAGTGTATTACATGTTGTATGTTGAACCATCCCTGCATCCCTGGATTAAAGCCTACTTGGTTGGGGTGAATGATCACTTGGATATATTCTTGTATTCTGTTTGCCAATATTTTGTTGATAATTTTTTATTTATGTTCATGAGGGAGATTTGTCTGTAATTTTATTTTTTTGTTCTGTCTTTGGTGTCAGGATGATGCTGGCTACATAGAAGGAGTTTGGTAGTATTCCTTCTCTTTCTATTTTATGGAAAAGTTTGAGAAGCATTGGTGTTATTTTTTTCCATGGAAGTCTGGTAAAATTTACCAGCAAATATACCTGGGCCTGGACATATATATACTGCTTGCATCTCCATACTTGTCATAGGTCTATTTCAGTGGTCAATCTCATCTTGATTTAATTTTGGTAGGTCATATAAATCTAGGAAATCATCCATTTCTTTCATATTTTCAAACTTAGTGGGGCACATGTTCTGCCTAAAGACTCTATCAGCAAACAGTTAAAGCTGATAAACACTTTTAGCAACATAGCAGGATACAAAATAAATATACAGAAATCAGTAGCTTTCCTATATACTAACAAGTATATAATATTCTGAATTTCTTTGTTATCTGTTGTAATGATGCCTTCATCTCTAATTTTATTAATCTGTGTCTATTCTTTCTTTATTTTGGTCAGATTTGCTAAGGTGTTTATCAATCTTGTTTATCCTTTAAAAGAACCAACTCTTTGTTTCATTGATTCTTTGTATTATTTTGTTTGTTTCTATTTAGTTAATTTTTCCTTAATCTTTATTATTTCTTTCTGTCTGCTGATTTTTGCTTTGTCTTTTTCTCGTTTTTCTTCAGCTAGGGTGGCTCGGTTGGAGTGCCTGCTGCTCTCTTTTCCTGTGTTGGTTGCTGTATAGCTGATCTCCCTTGCCCAGGTCTCCTATGGTTGCTGGCGATGGCAGCTGGGGGAGGGGAGGCTGTGGATGGTGACCTGTGAGTAGGCTCTTCCTGTGTTTGCACTTAACCTGGGCCCACTAACCAATCAAGGTCCTTCATATGTCATTGAACTTGGCAATGAGGCTCAAGAAAAGGGCCCAATCCAAGTGTCCACATGCTATTTCCAGCTTGCTCTCACTAGGCAGGGTGGGTACTGCTCTTGGCTTGGAAGCTTTCCTCCTTCGCACCCCTTCCTGCACCTTTCCCTTAATAAACCTTTTGTAATTTACCCTTCTCTGTGTGTGAGCTTTTCACGTTTGTAGTTGTAGACAAGAACTTGGAAGCCACTGGTTTGGTAAGTTGGAGAATTCTTTGACAGTCACTGGCTTAGGAGTTCTAAGCCCACCCACAGAACTTTTTCTTACAATAAAACTAGAAAGTGGGGGCTGGAGAAATGGCTTACTTGTTAAGGCACTTGCCTATGAAGCCTAAGAATCCCGATTTGATTCCTCAGTACCCAAGTAAGCCAGATGCACAAGGTAGCACATGCATCTCGAATTTGTTTGCAGTGGCTGGAGGCCCTGTTGTGCCCATTCACTTTATGTGTCTGCCTCTGTCTGTCTGTCTCTCTCTCTCTTTCTCTTGCTAATTCTCTCAAATAAATAAATAAAAATAAAATATTTTTTTAAAAAACTAGAAAGGGGCTGGAGAGATGGCTTAGAGGTGAAGGCGCCTGCCTCCTAAGCCTAAGAACACTGGTTCCAATCTCCAGGTCCCACGTTTAGCCAGATGCAAAGTGAAGTAAGGGCGCAATGCCGCACTTGATGGCAAGGGGGCGCACACATCTGGATTTCGTTTGCAGCAGCTGAGACACTGGCGCCCAACTCTGTCTCTCCTCTCTCTCTCTCTCGGTCTCTCTCTGTGTCTCTCTCCAAAAAAATAATAAAAATAAAAAATAAAAACTTAAAAAAAAAAAAAACTAGAAAGCGGACTGATGGCCAACGAGGTCTTAAGGGTGGATTGAAGAGTAGAAAAAAAAAGACTATTATATTTTATGGTTTTTTTTTTCTTCTTATTATTTTAACTACATTAGTGACATTTTCCAGGAACCCCAATAGGTAACACTGTTAACAAACTTAGTAAAAATCTGATAGAAGTACCAAGCAAGCATCTATCACACAGAGAACATGATATTGCTGTGATTTTGTGCTCTTCTCCTAGATGCATATTCTTTTAGAAACAGATCCAATTACTGATGGAGAATCTGAATATGATGATCACCGATGCTTGTCTGTGAAGTGGGAGACTTTTATGTTTGCTCTTAAAGTCCTCCGTCCTAGTAGCTCATCTAATATTGTTGCTTGATTTTCCCTTTCATCCTGTGGTTAGAAAAGTACTCTGTCACCCAGATTAGTGCTAAACACATCCCTTGGTTTATAAATAAGGGAAATTCTATATACTAATTTTTTTTGGTGGGGGTGGGGGTTCAAAGTAGAGTCTCACTCTAGCTCAGGCTGACCTGAAATTTACAATGTACTCTCAGGGTGGCCTTGAGCTCATGGTGGCTCTCCTACCTCTGCTTCCCAAGTGCTGGGTTTAAAGAAATGTACCACCACGCCCAGCTTAAAACTATTTTAACTGGTTGGAGCATTTGCCTTGAATAGCAAGTTATCCTTGCCAAATTTCCATATTGTCTATTTATAATGCTTGTATAGTCTTGTCATGAGATTATGGTCTTATTTAAAACATAAATATTATTGAGAAGTTTTCAATTCTAGAACTAGAACTGGATTCTAGTTCTTTATTAGGTAACTATTGGCCATCACATTAATAAAGATGTAGATAAATATGTTGAAGGCAGTGATGATAATGATTAAAGGGAAGAAACTAGGTCTTATGTATAAAGATTTAAGAAATATTGCTTATTTAGTTTTGATATGAGAGACCCAAGGGAAGTCTTGATAACTATTTTAAAATTTATTGCATATTTTATGAGGAGTACACCTAAGAGTTATTTTTCATATCTGTGGCAAACAGAAGAGAAAATATATTTAACTCTTTAACTCACTAATTAACTACTTATGTATTAATAAAATCTATTTTTCACTACCTAAATCATTCTCTGGCAGTACTTTGGACTTATAGGGTCTCATTTCATTTTTTGAGGATGCAGGGTCACTATTTAGCTCTCTTGCTCAACAGCATCATGAGAGTACAGGGTAACTTGAAACTTGCTTACTGGTCATTGACATTAATCAAGGACTGACTGTAAGACAACATCTCACCATGGCTCCTGAGAAAAATATTGCTATTACAGAAAGCAAAGATTTTAGTAACTTCTTGAAAATCTTCAGGGTTGGACACGCCATACCTCTTACCAATATGAAAGATACACACATACATGCATGCATATATGTGTGTATATATATCTCTATACATTAGCACACATTAAGTCTTTGCATGCATTTCTTCTGGCATATGTGAAAGCAATGTGTTAGATGCTGATGGTGAGGAGATGGGAAGTGGAGAGAACTGCATTGATATTTTTTGTAAAAAATTGGTACATTAATAAATAGTTAATGCAAAAAATGATTTATGTTCATATGTCTAATTTTTAAGTCTTTCCCCATAAGGCAAGTTTATGTAAATAATTTAGGAAACTGATTCCTAATTTGTTAAAAATAAATGTTACATGCTATATACACATGTCTCTTCAACTAGTAATAAATAGATTAAAGGTTGAGAAACAAAAGTCCCTAATACTCCTATGATTAGCAATATATTTTTAAGAAAATTGTTACATCTTCTGAAGAGAATTAAATAACTATATTTTATTTTTACATTATTAACATTTTTCCCAATAAGATTAATGTGACATTAATTCATAGTGTTAGAGAGAAATGTGTCCTGGTGAATTTTAATATTATTAATCATAAATCAATTATTTAATTAAAATATTATTTAGAATTTTTTTGGTATGCCTTCATGAATGGATGTAGGTGGTATCTATAATTCCAATGTTGTGCTTTGGTAATTAAACCTCCAGGCTGATGTGTCATCTCAGTTTGTCAAAGAACTGGATCCCAGTTTGCTGCACTGAATTGCTTTCTGACAGACAAGAAATTTGATTTTTATAATGAGGTATAAATCATAAAAAAAAGATTGTCTATCCAAGACTTCAGTAGAAATAAGATAAGGAGTTTCATGGAAACCTTTTCTCCTGGGGAGACTTGAACACATGTCTTCACCTCAAATTGGGCTCAGATGGTAGACCAAAGTACAATTTTACCAATACTAGTTTGGCAAACCAATGAGTCTATTGGGGTTACTGAGAGAGCATAGTGAGAGGTTATTTACAGGAACATGGAGCCCCAATCAGCTGTGTGTCAAGATTGCTCCTCGGGTGCTCCTTCCTCAGCCACAGTGTGAGCCTGAGGACCCCAGAGCATCCTCTCCACCGAGAAGTTGCATGTCACCCTGGAAGACCACTTCCTCATGGCTGTTTCGAGGAGCTCCTTGTCCCTGTCCAGGAGTATGGAGACCCCAGAGCAGCACCTCAGTGGGGCTTACTCTATGTGGATTACCCTTGCCAATGCTCCTCCCTCAGGTTGAGGTCTTACTTCCAGGGCATGGAGACCCCAAAGAAGCCACCTTGATAGAGCTCATTTTCTCTTCATCTTTTACCCTCTATATATGCTATCATATACTCTATCTCTCCCTGAGGCCAGGAGACCTCCTGTGTTATTGAGTACAGTTGGCACAAGGGGTACCTGAGATCTCAGGTGAGGATCTAATGACCCTCCTCACATCTCTCATGAGTTGTCCCAGGTGCTTATGATAACATTAGTCATAGTTATTCACTGCTCTTAATGCAGAGGAATTTTGCCATACAACAAGGATGTGAGAGTTTCTGTAGGTTAAAACAGGACACCAAAATTAGGAACGTCTGAGATAAAGAGACTTCAGTCTATATGTCTATGCTATTGAATATATAGTACAGGCAAAAATGACCCGTGGTTCATTGCCTGCTTGGACTGATTTCCTTATGATGGTAATCGAATGTGAAGTGTAACTGACAGCATAACACATATGATATTCTTCCATGTCCTTCTGTGACTTTCCATGAGGGAAGGAGATGAAGATGGGGAATATTCTTTTTTTTTTCTTCACCCACACTTGAACTTAAAGGCAGAATGACATCACTGCAAAGACCCTAGATAGGTAGACGCCAAAAGAGATATTAGGATAATGGCATAGAGTATCCTTTTCTATTGAGGTGGAATGGTTGGCAAAGTTGGCTTAGCTCCTAACAACTGATGGAAAAGAGAAAGGTTCTATTTTAGGATTTTTATTTCAGGATTTTGGAGTCTTTGGTCTTGTTAGCTTCTTATTTTATGTTTGTATCACTTGTTTTCTTTTTTTTTTCTTTTTTTTTTTTTTTTTGTATATGTGGTATATATGTATGTGTGTGGTTCATGTGGAGGCCAGCGCAGAATGTCAGGAACCCTATATTGTTGATCCTGGTATTTCCTTGGTACAAAGGGAGTCCGTCACAAAACCCGGATATCCCTGCTTTCTCCTCCGCCTCCTCCTCCTTCTTTTTTTTTCAGTCACACTGACTGACCAGTGAGCCTCAGCTGATTCTCCAGTTCCCACTCCCTGTAGAACTAGGGTTACAGGCACGCATGGCAGGCAGCATCCAGCCATTTATGTCAGTGCTGAGAATCAAACTCAGGGAGAATCCCTCTGTGGGTCACTCATGTTTGTGGAGCAAGTGCTCTTACATGGGAGTCATTCCCCAGCCTACTTTCTTTCATTTTTTCAGTACTAGAGAATTGAACCTAGGGCCTTGCTCATTATAGGAAAGCACTCTACTACTGAACTATGTCCCGAGCTGTGATGGTATAGATGAACTATTGCACATAAGCTCATATGTTGTCAATACTTGGTCCCCAGTTGGTGACCATTTGGAAACGATGTGGACCTTTGGGAGCTGGAGCCTTGCTGGAGTACGTTTGCTTCTGGGAGTGGGTTTTTGGATAATATAGCCCAGCTGCAAACCAGTACACAGACTACCTTCCTGCTGCTGTGGTTATCTAATGCCAGGCTATCTCACTCTTGCTGCTTCCTCCCAATTTATGTGACAAGATGGATGCCCTGACCATCTCCTTTGCCATGCTTTCCCAGACATAATGCAATTGTTTATTGAAACATTAAGCCTCAATAAACCCATTTTCTCCTATAAGCTGCTTCTGGTCCATTATTCTGTCCCAGCAACAAAACGGTAACTGATACAGTACCCCACATCCTTTCTCTTACGTTTAACATAAAAGAAAAATCAAGGTAGGAATAAAATGATCAGGAGTGATATATGTCCAGCCAGCATTTTATTTTTTTTATTGACAACTTCCATAATTGTGGACAATATCCCATGGTAATTTGCTCCCTCCCCCCACTTTCCCCTTTGAAACTCCACTCTCCATCATACCCCTTTCCCCTCTCAATCAGTTTCTCTTGTATTGTGATGTCATGATCTTTTCCTCATATTAGGATGGTCTTGTGTAGGTAATGTCACGCACTGTGAGGTCATGGATATTCAGGCCATTTTGTGTCTGGAAGAGCATGTTGTAAGGAGTATTCCTTTGGCTCTTACATTCTTTCTGTCACCTCTTCCACAGTGGACCTTGAGCCTTAGAAGGTGTATGAGAGATGTTTCAGTGCTGAGCACTCCTCTGTCACTTCTTCTCAGGATCATGGTGTCTTCTGAGTCATCCCAAGGTCACCACCTTCTGAAAAGAGAAGCTTCTCTAACCAAAAGTAAGAGTAGCATTAATATATGGGTATGAACATTAAGACAAGTGTTTACTGGGCAGTTTGGTGAGCATAGTATATACATTTAGCCAGACACTGTCAGATGTTACACCCCTACAGCTCATAACTACCCCTGTTGTAGGTTTTTAGTATCAGGGAAGTATTCCTCCCATGGAGCAGGCCTCCAATCCAATTAGAGAGCGGTTGGTTTCCCCCATAACAGACATGCCACTATTGCACCCATTGGCTCATTTGGTCTGGCTGGCCAAATTTAAGGCTTGAAGTATCCACTGTTGAGTATCTTCACTGGTGACTTATCCCTCTTCCATTGAACTGCATGCAGCATAGCTTTTTCCAGCCTTCTGTCAGCTGGTCCACATGGAGGAGGCTTTAAGCTCATCTCCAGCAGGATTTCTCGGTGACCTTGTAGCCCAAGTATGTGGAGTCTTTGGCAATAGGGTCTTACTATCTATTGCTGGTGGGAAACCAAGGGCCTCGGCAATGGCCTGTAAACTTTTGGGGGTATCAGCGACCTCCCTAGCCAACAACTCATTGGAAGGTGCTCCATTCCTGGCACTGAAAATTTTCTAGTAATAATCTATGCCAGCCAGTATTTCCATCCTAGTTTCTTCCCAATCTCATAGTCCCTCTGGCTGAATGATCATAAGGTAACTTTGGGTTACCCTCTACATGAAGTCAACACATACCTTACCACACTTACCTTTACACAAACTTCAGCATTTATTTACAAAAATAAATGGCATGATTATGAATATGTCATGTTATGGCTTTATAATCTCAGGAGACCAAAGAATACACTGCTCCAAATACTTTACCAGGTATTATATGCAAAGTATGACAAACCACATGAGTGAAGGCCTACAACAGCATATTTAGACATTTAACTTATGTTAGCCTAAGCATGCAGACCTCTAATAAAAAATCAGGGAACTGGTTGAATTCTATACTGAATGAAGATATTTAGCAGTATTCACTGGTGCATTCACTAATTTAACAATTAGAAGAAGATATGCCAACCTTACTTAGCTGAGTAAATTTGGCTACCAAGGAAGATGTATACAGGTCTAAGGCAGTCATAGGCATTCTCTGTGTTTTCCTATCAATAGTGATAGGTTAGGTGCAGGAAGAAATCATGAATCAGGGATAAAAGCATCTTCCACCCTGTATCGTGCTTGTATCACCACTTGGATGAATTTCAAGCCCTTTGGCATGGATACTCCATCTACAGATTTATTTGATTCTTAAATAACAGTTTGGGAAAGTCTAATGCTGCTGACGAGGCCTATAATGACAATTCACAAGAAAATCTATTTGTTTCTCTGTGTTTTCTTTTTTGCACATCATTCTTCTGGTTGTATTAGCAAGCAGAAGGAATTGTAAAGCCACAGGGGAATGCTTTCGATGGGATAACGCAAGCATTAGAGAAAGATTAGCAGTAATTTCACAAAGGTGTAAGGTAAGTGGCTCATTTTGATGGAATGTGTTTAGAATGATTAACAAAATAAGACACACAAAAAGATAAAAATGTAGACAATTCTATTCAGGCAAAAACCATGTAAGATACAAATGTGGTACGTCTCCAAATCCACACATTTACCACCATGTAGTGTTCAACTTCCCCTGGACTGTGGCCCACAGCTGGCTCAGAGCACAGAGCCTACAGTGCTTAAATGTCAGTCACCCCACTCAGTCACAAGGCACTTTAGATGATGCATACCCTTCTTGAAGTTTTGAAAATCTTAAACAAGACACTGGAACTCAAGCTTAAAAAAATGTATATCAAGAAAACATATAATTTTCCCATGGCTCATGAGACAAGAGACCTAAACTTCCAATTATCACATAAGATCAAGACCAGCACTCATTGATTTATTCATCTGTATAGATTTAATCTCTATCTTAAGAATTGTGAGAAATACAGAAGAATATACAGAAAGTAACCACAGCTCCCTCAAAAGTAAGTTTATTTCTATCCAGAAATATTTTTCCTCCATCACTTAGGCCTCCTTGGGACCTGTCTGAATTTCCAGATAGCTACTATTGAAATGGTAGTGCTTATGTTCTCATTTCTGGAACAAAAGTCCTGATCAGAAGCAGCGTATGGGAGGAAAATATCTATTTCAGGCTTACATTTTTCAGGGGAAATTTCATCATGATGGGAATAATCATGGCACCCTGTTCACAAATATCGCACACCCAAAACAGGCACACAGAGCAGCCAGAGTGAGCTAGCTGTAGACACCCATGGGCTAGTCAACACAAGGTCCACTCCTAGGAATACACATCCTCTGACAAGGCTCCCCCCCCCCAAGTGCTTTGAAGGAAGCTTACTCACAAATGCTTGAGGTTATGGGGGCATTTTACATTCAGACCATCCCAATAACTTTCTAAGAGAATGTAATACCAGCCTTTTCCCTCTTTGTTCCCTTGACCTTTGTTCAGAGGTGAACAGATTTTACTCTCTGAAAGTATTGCTAATAAGGTCCTTCATATCATCACCCCACATGTAGCCAGGAATCAGAAGAATGCCATAGGATACACCAGGGCATTGATGAGAATGGGAGCTTTGTACTACGAAGTGGCAGGACTTGCCTTAAAACATAAGCCCATGCTAATACAATTATGGCCCATGGACCAGTAGCCTGGGCATCACTGGAGAGCTTCTAAGCGAAGCAGGATCTCTAGTCTCACTTCTGATCTAATGAACCAGACTCTGCCTTCATAAATACATGGAGTCTGAGAAGCACTATATCAAGCTGTTGAAAGATAAATGGATTAAGAGCTCTCTCTCTCTTTCTCTCTCTCTCATATTCTTCTTTTTAAAAAAAAAAAAAATTTCAAGGTGGGGTTTTGCTCTAGCCCAGACTGACCTGGAATAGTCCCATGGTAGCCTCGAACACATGGCGATTCTCCAACTCTGTAGCAGACAGCTTCAGGTTCGCTGAGATGAACTTCTAGACCAGGCACAGTTATGGAGGAAGGGATATTATTTATTGAAGCTTACAGATCCAGGGGAAGTTCCATAAAGGCAGGAAAAGCAGCTTGCTCTTCACAGGGCCAAGCAGAGAGAGAAAAAGCCAACCAGCCACCACAGCAAACAGAGCAAAACTACAGCCAAAAGGTCACACAGCATACTTCAGGAACTCCTGCTAGGCACATTTGCATATCTTTACAATGGAATCTCAAACCATCACCACACCTTAAGACCGGCCCCCAGTGACCTTGCCTCTAGCAAGGTGATTGCAGATGCAAACTATAAAGTAATAAAACATTGAATATATTGGGGGACATATATTCAAACTACCACAAACTCTGTCTCCAAAGTGCTGGGATTAAAGGCATGCACCACCACATGGGGCTTCTGTTATATTCTTTTTAAATATTTTCTTTCTTTCTTTATTTACTTACTTATTTGAAAGAGAGAGAGCTAGAGTGAGAGGGGCAGATAGAGAGAGAATGGTCAGGCCAGGGCCTGTCAGCACTGAAAACAGACTCTGGACACATGTGCCACCTAGTGCATCTGGCTTTATGTGGGTAATGGGCAATTGAACCTGGGTTCTTTGGTGTTGCTTGAAAGCACCTTAAACGCTAAGCCATCTCTCCAGCCCCATCTCTTACATTCTTAGTTTAAGTTCAGATTATTTAAGGTACCATTGGCCACAGGATAATAGTGAAGTCTTGGTTTTCAATACAATGCAGTCAATTTAGGCTAGGGATTATAACTTTCAATGTTGTTTCTGAAATGCCCAATGTTGACATGTATAAATGAGCAATAGATATGTATGGAATGAATAAATTTGGTTACCCAGCATTCAACATGGAGTTCACTCTGTATAAAATATCTGATACTTCAATCTCCACTCCGTAGTCCCTGAGAATGTATTGCTATGTGAATTTCTAGATATATCTCATTCAGCCAATCTGCAATATTAACTGAGCATCTACTCTAATCCCCTTCTCAGAAAGTGAGAATTAAAGTTTAAAATGTGTTTCTCTTTGCTCTCATGGTATTTATAGTCTAGTTCATGAACAGTTATGCAGAATGCATGTTATGATACAGAGGTGTATAAAGTTCCATTGAAATGCAGGAAAATAATTGAATTTTCCTAAAGTATATAGAAAATGACTCCACAGAGCTTGAAGTGAGACCTAGGGGATGAACAGTGCTTATGTCAGGAGTGTTTAAGTATTCTAAGTGAAATAATTGAGGCACAAGAGAGCTTATAGTTTGTTTCAGAATTTATGCAGAGAGGATAAGGAAGGTGGCATGAAATTTTGCAAGAAGTAAGGCAAAGCCCTGATCACCCAAGCCCTGGCATGGCTTGCTGAGGTGTAGGTATCATGGGATGATGTGGAAGCCATGAAGAATGTTGACAGGGATATGATATGGTCAGATGTCCTTATTTTAAAATGCATGGTGACTAAAAAGGATCATAACCAGCCTCAGAGAGACAGATTAGAGGACTATTATAATAGTTTATCTCATTTTTGACATTTCAGGAACTCAGACTATGAGAGGTAAGGAAGGAGACAGAGCGAGATGACAAAATGTATCCCTTGACCAAACTTTACTCAGGTGTCCTGAACTATTTTTCAACTGAGTTTCAACTTTTGCACTTTCATGTTTGTCTAATTTTAGCAAAAATCCTGTCAAGTTAGTTTATCCATCTTTAATATTTGATCACCCCTTGTACGTTATTTCATATTCACCACCATGTCCCAGGTGATGTCTACTCCTCCTGACATGCCTTCAGTAACGTCTTAATAGGTTGGTGTTGCAGTTGCCTTCTCATTGCTGGAAAAAAAAAAAAAAAAAAAAAAGCAACTAACCAAAAGTAGCTGTGGGAGGAAAGGATTTATTTTGGCTTACATACTTGAGGGGAAGCTCTATGATGGCAGGGGATAACATAGAGTGAGCAGAGACTGGACATCACCTCCTGGCCAATATCAGGTAGACAGTAGCAGCAGGAGAATGTGCTGAACGCTGGCAAGGGAAAGATGACTATCACAGCTGTAAGGCCACCCCCAACAAACACCACCAGCAAGGCTCTAAGGCCCACATTGCCAATGCTGGGATCCAAGCATTCAAATGATCGTGGTTGGTTTACTCAGACTTCTCCCTCTACCCTAATGTTCCCTCTTAACATTCTTCATCTATTCATTCCAAGCCCCATCCCTCTTCTTGGCTGTAAATTCATATATATATATTAGGGAGAGTAAAGTCCAATTTCTCTTTTCCATTGCAAAATTTCCCTGATCTAATGAACTTCATCTATTGCACCTAGGACTTCACTAATCATCCTTTGGTCAATTGAACCTGTAGCAGACAGCTTCAGGTTCGCTGAGATGAACTTCCAGACCAGGCACAGTTATGGAGGAAGGGATATTATTTATTGAAACTTACAGATCCAGGGGAAGTTCCATAAAGGCAGGAAAAGCAGCTTGCTCTCACAAGACCAGGCAAGAGAGAGCAAAAGCCAACCAGCCACCACAGCACACAGAGCAAAACTACAGCCAAAAGGTCACACAGCACACTTCAGGAACTCCTGCTAGGCACATTTGCATATCTTTACAATGGAATCTCAAACCATCACCACACCTTAAGACTGGGCCCCCAGTGACCTTGCCTCTAGCAAGGTGATTGCAGATACAAACTATAACTAATAAAACATTGAATATATTGGGGGACATATATTCAAACTACCACATTCCGCCCCTGGCCCCCAATATATTTAGCTCTTGGCCCCCAACAGATTTATAACTATCACACATTGTAAATTGTACTCAGTCCAATTTCAAAGGTTTTCACAGTCTTGATCAACTTAAGATAGTGAGTCCTGTAAAATCAAACAAGTTAAATACTTTTAACATGTAAAGGCACAGAGTAAAACATTTTTTAATTGATATAAGGCATAGCAAGGAGAAACTAAAACAATGCAAACTCAACCACCATAAACAGTCATCAAACTTCTGCAGTTTAAGTTTAATATAACCAGAGACTAACAGTCTCCAGGTTTTCCAATTCCGCCCCTCCAGCTGGGCAGAGTCGCCAGGGAAAACTTTCATCCCATGTCAACACTGCACTCCATGGTAGCCCTTTTGTACAGTCCTGGTATATCTAAAACATCTTCAGGTCTCCATGCAAACCACGGTCCATCTTCCAAAAGTCTCTTCCAGCCTATTCCTGAGGGTATTCATGACCTGCCTCATACTGCATCTCAGCAGCAGCTCCTGGAACCGTGTGCAATTCATGACCACTCTATGCATTTTTCATATTTCCAAAACTAATACCAGGTGTGCAGGACACAGCCATATTCTTAATCCAGGGACAAAATAAACCATAGCCTTGAAAAGCAGGTTCATTCTCCAGTCAGCTCTTTCCAAGAATTTGCATTTTTAACAGTCTTTCCTCAGGCATCCTCTCCATTGTTTTAATGTAAATCAAGTCAGGCCACCTTCCTTCCACCTTCCTTAAGATTGCTAATGTGTTTGACAATAGCAGCTAAACCAGTCTCAATGCCTCTACTTTTAACTTGCTTGAGGTTTTCCAACTTAAAATCTTAAAATCTCAGTCCAATATCTTCAGCCAAGCACATCAGTCCATTACAAATTTAACCTTGATCAAATTTCTGGGCCTGGATAATAGAACGTAGCCATCCCTTATGCCAGTAGCCCAGTTTCAATAAAGTCCTCTGCAGTCTTTCCTTTCCCTTAGAAAGTTCATAAGCCAAGCCTCGAAGTTCAATACAGTCTGCACTTAGCATTCTAAAACTCTCATCAGAATAGTCCATAAAACTTGGCTTACCATTCCAGAAGGCATCTTCAGTTGTAAGCACCAAGTCCATGCCCATTCCTCCAAAACAAAGGTTCCAAAAGATGAACATCCACACGGTCAGGTTCATCTCACCCCACTCCTGGTACCACTTTACTGTAGCAGACAGCTTCAGGTTCGCTGAGATGAACTTCCAGACCAGGCACAGTTATGGAGGAAGGGATATTATTTATTGAAACTTACAGATCCAGGGGAAGTTCCATAAAGGCAGGAAAAGCAGCTTGCTCTCACAAGACCAGGCAAGAGAGAGCAAAAGCCAACCAGCCACCACAGCACACAGAGCAAAACTACAGCCAAAAGGTCACACAGCACACTTCAGGAACTCCTGCTAGGCACATTTACATATCTTTACAATAAAATCTCAAACCATCACCACACCTTAAGACTGGGCCCCCAGTGACCTTGCCTCTAGCAAGGTAATTGCAGATACAAACTATAACTAATAAAACATTGAATATATTGGGGGACATATATTCAAACTACCACAGAACCTTAATTAATCTGAACTTACGTTAACATCAAAGGTTGCTCTTTCAGTCCCCTTATCTTTCAATAGTTTGATACAGTGCTTCTGAAGCTCAGTGTATTTATGGAAGCCAGAATGTGAGTCATCAGGTTGGAGATGGGACTTGAGATCTTGATCCACTATGTAGCTTTCAGGAGATGCCCAGGCTACTGTTTCTTGGGCCATCTTTTCATAATTGTCATCCCTTTCATACACTTGCTTTATCATTTTTCCAAAACATGTCATTGAATAATTTTTCACTTCAATAAAAGAAAAACTATCTCAGGAAGGAGCCAGTGTTAGGTAAAGAAGCCCAGTGTGTCTACATTTACTGTTTGGTGAAAATGACAATAAATTCCTCTTTGTAGAATTACTTTCACAGTTCTAATGAAGTACTTTGTCTAGTCATAATATAAAAGGAGGCAATGATAAGATTATGTTCGGTCTAAGAACCCAGAAGATAATTGTACTGAGAATCAGTGGAAAATAGAGGAACCCATGTTAGCATCAGGCAAACCTTGGCAGAAGGATGTTTTGTAAGGTATGTGAGGACCATACAAGAATTGGCCATCAGTTATGATTGGTGAAATGCTCCTTCAAACCTCCAGGTCCCAGGTTTAGCCAGACACAAAAGTGATGCAAGGGTGCAATGCTTCACTTGCCCACAAGGGGGCACACACATCTGGAGTTCATTCACAGTGGCTGAGAAGCTGCTGGCACTCCCATTCTCTTCTTCTTGTTCTCTCTCTCTCTATGTCTCTCTCTGTCTCTCTCTCAAAAGAAAAAAAAAAGAAATCTAAGAGTATCATCAGAAGCCATCTTCCAGTTGGTGTGTGGATCTGTGAGAGAATACCCACCAAGGTCATGGCATAGTGAGGTATAACTCATGCCTGTTGAGTGTCACTATCCTCACAAAATTCTAGAGATTCTATTGAAGTGCAGTCCATATTCACTAGGTTCCAGATGAAACTCAAGACTATGTTTCTAATAAGTTCTAGGTGATGTTGGGCTGTGAACACTGGTATCCAAGACCAAGAAGTGATTAGTCAAACATCCAGGAATTTTTAAGTGACTTCCCATTCCAAAGTTCTGAAGGAATGAGACACAAAGCAAGTAATTGGAGGTGGGAGGGGTGAAGAGGATTGTCTTTATTCCTCCATTACATCAAGGGTGCCATTCATCTATATGACAAACAGAAACTGGGCCCCTGTGATCAGTGCTTTATTTCTGTGGGCACTGTCAACAAATTATATAAAGTGGGGCCAATATCCATAGAACCTTCACTCCATGGAGAGTCGTGCTCTTAGAGCACAGAGTACCTAGCTACGTCTATAAATAAAAATGCTTTCATAATAATTATTAAAAGATCTATAGCCAAATCTTCAAATCTACAAGTTATAGAAAATTATAAATGAAGAAGAAGCTAGTAATAAAAATAAAATCGAGAATTCGAGATGATTCAAATCATTTTCATCTTAAAAATACCTCATTTGTGCTTGCTTTTCTTATTCTTTGAGCATTCTAAATAATTGCACACATTTTTCACTTTGTATAGACGCATCCTGATTATAATTAGAAGAAAAGAATACATGTGGCTGAGCGTAATCCAAGGCACAGGGCTGAAGACGTTAGATACAGGTGATGGAACACTTAGGGACAATTAAAAGATTCATTTTGCCTATATTCATCATTGTTTCCTCTTGCATAAAAATAGTGGTTTATTTTTAATGAAAGATTAAAGTTTTGCCAGGCGTGGTAGCACATGCCTTTAATCCCAGCACTTGGGAGGCAGAGGTAGGAGGATCGCTGTAAATTCGTGGCCATGCTGAAAATACAGAGTGAATTCCAGGTCAGCCTGGGCTATAGTGAGACCCTACCTCAAAAAAAAAAAAAATTAAAAAAGATTAAAATTTTGAGCAGCAACAATGTGAACACATGTAAATTGTAAATTTCATCTGGCCCAAGTTCAGTCTTAAACAATTTATTGATTAAATTTAACAATTTATTTAGTTACTTAGTGTTTTAAATAGACTGAGAATATGTGACCGCTGACGATTATCTGGCTCTGAAAACTAAGCCCATGGTTCTGTTCCTGCTTTATAGCAAGTCTCTGAACATGTTTGACAGGCAGAGTATAAAAGAAGGATTTAAACTGCTTTCCCATATCCTCAACTTTGTCAGGGATAACACCGAAATCTCCATCATTCATGTGGCCCAGAGAGTTCTAAAGCATTAACAATTTATCAAGCTTATGCATTATAAAAGCTAGAGAGTATATATTTTTAATACCAATCACCCAATCGAGCCATAATGCAAGAAGTGTATTGCAAGTTTGATTGGTACAATTCCTGTTGAATGGATAAAATAGGACATGCTCCTGGAAAAGCTGGCGCCCAATAAACTTGACAATAAAATCTCATCCAGAGGGGTTAAAGAAGGAACTTGGGGAAACAGGCTACTTTGCAAGAAAGCTGCTATCTTTGATGTGTAAATATTTTCTTTTTTGAATTTGTCAGGATAAGCATTGGCTTTTACAGGAATATATATATTGCAATGTTCCTGGAGTTCTTTCACCATTCCTTATCATTTCTCCAGAAGAACAGCCTTTCAGAGCTGAGTTCAAACATGGCTCACAATGATGGCCTGAAGCAAGATGTCAGAAAAGAAAAACATAATGTTTGCTGCTTGGAACTTTCAATCCCTTCCCACCTTATCCCCGTTCTTCATTCTTTTTCTATCACACAGTATATTTCCATAGGGGGAGGACCCATTTATTTTCATTTCTTATGACAAAGTCAAAGGTTTGCTACAGGAAAGGAAATGTTATTTCTGCTTACATCCATATAGTGAAGTAGTTAGTAGAAAAATCTCCCATAAAGCCAAATTAATATTTGACAAATCTATTACATTTTCCTCAGGGATCATTATGCATGCTACATAATAATCTCAATTTATGTTTTATGAACTATCAATGACTTAATATTGCTAGAGATATTATATTTTTAAGGAAATGTCTTCCAAAAGCCTAGTTAAAACAAATTTTCAATAATAAAGTAGAAAAATCAATGTAAATGGTGAAAATAATACATCATTCATAGAATATAGAAAACATAACAGACAATATAAAATCAGATAATATTCTTTCTCCCTTTTCTGTCTCCACTTTTTACAAAGGCCCAATGTATATGAAAGCAGAAAAGTAGTTGAAGTCTAGATAAAATGACAATTGAGGGAATTGGCCAGTGATAGAAACAGTTTTAGGTGATTGGATGTTAGGTATTGTTGAATGTAGTAAGTGTGGGCCAAGATCCCCTTACCATAGAATCAACCCTCTGCAGATTAAAGTACAGATGTCCCAGCCGTGTCACAGACCTCAGTAGTAGTCAGGCCTTCATCAGTGCTTTTAACAAGCCCTCTTCTGTTCTTCCATGCTTCTCTGTTTGAAACTCTAGAGCCAACAGGCCTTGTCTGCTTGACATCTACAAAGTGCCAAAGGCTAATGGTCTTTAAGTCCTTGAATCACAAGCAGGGTTCCGATGTCATGCTGTTTTACTAAGCACTCAGCATGAATCATCTTTTCTCAGGTATCTGTTGCAAGACTATGTAAGAATCAGGAAGATGCAATTTATTGGGTCCTAGTAGTGTGTAAGAAAACAAAAATGAGGCACAAACTTGGAATCTTAAGCTTAAATGGTACTTGAGGCATGTGGTGAAGGATAGATTGGCGCTGTTCATGACGCAAAACCTCAATGTTTCTAAATTGAAGAAGCAAGGGACTTGAGGGTGGTCTTGATAAGGAAACTGATGCCTGATAACTGAGGGTCATTTTCTTTGCCCAGGTTAGTAATCTGTTGCTTTTATATGACAATAAGATATTTTCCAAGACTAGTTGGTTTAGAGGAATTTTCCTAAAGCAAATATCAAAGTAATTTAGCGATTGATAACCTTTTCTTCTTGGGCATGGATTTCCTTGAACAAATAGCTAACGTTAATACAGATAGCTGCCACTTTTACTAACAGTTTCTAGGCTGTGCAGACAGAGGTGGTTTCACTGCCCCAATCAAAGGAGACTCTGGGGAGGGGAGATGATGGAGAGTGGAATTTCAAAGGGGTAAGTGGGGGGAGGGAGAGAAGTACCATGGTGTATTATCTACAATTAAGGAAGTTGTCAATTTAAAAAAAAGGTTAAAAAAACATAATAAAATTCCAATAACCATCCAAAAAAACAAACAAAAAAACAAAGGAGACTGTGGAGGACATTGACTGAGATCTCTGTTCTAATTTCTTAGAGAACTCCATTTAACAAATATTTCTTAATAATGTTAGAAGAGATGGAAAACTCCAAGAAGAGATATTGCTATTGTCCTACCCTTACTTTCCATGGCAATATGACCATGCATGCATCCACATGGCTTCCTGATCTTTTTCAAAGTCGTACTTCAGGCAACTTCCACTTGATCAGAGCACTCACTCAAGTAGCAACTTCAGGGACTCTGGTGTCAAACATCTGGTACTCAGGAGTGTGAAACGGTCGTGCATGATAGTCTCGGTGAATGTGGAATTCTAAAATCAGATAAAGACCTGGGGACATTGCTGGGTTTGCTTAGAATGTGTGCAGAAGAAAGTGAGCCTAGCTGGAGAGCTGGTAGTAATTTTAAGTGATCATTAAGTAAAGAACAAAGCAACTGGTACTTATGTGATAGGAAATATGTAAAACTGAGTCGTGAAAAAGTGGAGATGAATGAATAACAGCTGTGTTTCCAGATGATTCTGAATCTGAAAGTGAACAAGCAATTCTGTCATGCCCAAAACATGTAGGAGGCCACTGCGACATTTCAGAACACATTGCAGGAACAGTTCGGGACCATTATAAGAAGACTATAAAGGAAGAAGTAGGTGGAAAAGAAACCTAGTGGTAAGTTGTAAAGAAGAAAGCAGAGGAGAGGAAAACAAAAAGAAGAGGACTAGAGAGATGGCTTAGCAGTTAAGGCATTTCCCTGCAAAGGCAAAGGACCCTGGTTTGATTCCCCAGGACCTATGTAAGCCAGATGCACATGGGGATGCATGCACCTGGAGTTAGTTTGCAGTGGCTGGAAGCCCTGACATGCCCATCCCCTTTCTTTCTCAGCCTCTTTCTCTCTCCTTCTCTCTTTCTCTCTCAAATAAATAAATAAAATATATTTTAAAAAGGAAAGAAATGGCTTTATAAAAAGACATTTAATTTAAAAAAAAAACGTTAAATGAAAAAGAGTCATATAGCAGTTGCAACATGAAACAGCATCCATCAAAATCAAGTATGCATGAGAAGAAAGATCTGAAGATTTGATTATTTATAGTAGATGTTTCTAGTTTCTGATTGGTAATTTTTCTTTCTTTGGATAATGACTTCTTTGCTCTTCCACATGACTTTTGTGTTGTACACAACATGAGCTCCAGTCGCTCCTGGTCACAGGGTCAGTTGTGCTGCACTAGACCAACTGGTGCCATACTGAGAATTTGATCCTCAGGGTGAATGAAATAGGCCCTGATGAGCCATGAATAAGCCAAGTATTCCTGCACATGGCAGAGCCCTGAGGAAACGTTGTCTGTTCACGATATTGGATTCCCTGAGATACCACTTGTTGCAGTCAGGTTCGCATTGCTGGTAGAAATCACCCAGGCAAGAGCAGCTTGTGGGGAGAAAGAGGTGTATTTTGGCTTACAAGCTAGAGGGGAAAGTTCCGTGATGGCAAGAGAAAGCAGTGGCATGAGCAGAGGGTAGACATCACTTCCTGGCCAACTTCAGGTGGAAAACAGGAACAGGAGAGTGTGCAGAACACTGGCAAGGGGAAACTGGTATAATACCCATAAACCCACCCCCAACAATACATTGCCTCCAGGAGGTATTAATTCCCAAATGTCCATCAGCTGGGGACCTAGCATTCAGAACACCTAAGTTTATGGGGTACACCTGAAACCAACCACCACACCACTCTTTCTTTTTTCTTTCTTTTCTTTTCTTTTTCTTCGTCTTTTTTTGAGGTAGGTTCTCTCTCTAGCCTAGTCTGACCTGGAATTCACTATGTAGTCTCAGGATGGCCTCAAACTCACAGTGATCCTCCTACGTCTGCCTCCCAAGTGCTGAGATTAAAAGCATGCACCACCACACCTGACTAGAGATCCCACTCTTTAAACTTTCTGGAAACCCAGTGGTTCCTGCCTCCTTTTGGGTCTGTAGCCATTCAATGAGAGCCAAATCCATAATCCCTTGTTTCTGCCCTGAGATCTGCAGTACGGAGATAATTGCTTAGCCACTTGTTCCAGAATATTATTCTTGTTCTAGAAGGTAAGAGTATAAAGAAATTAAAAACTTAATGCATAGAAGCTCATTTCCAGTCCCTTGCCTTATCTCATTGTGTCCACTAATCTAACATTACTGCAAGAATATATATATATTAGTTCCCTATCTTGCTGGTCTGCTTTAAAGTCTGTATCCAGCCCATATATTCTATATTTATCTCCACTGAGACTCTTTTTTTCAGAGACACCACTAGTATACTATTACTAGTTGATTTACCACTACTAGAATGCCAGTGATAGTAGGTCACTGTTAGTATGACACTGCTATTATTCCACTACTAGTATGTCACTACTAGATACCACTATTAAGTATACCATCAAGTTGCTGAGCTTTTTTAGTGCAGTCTGTCTTATAATTTAAAATTTGTTTGCTCAACAGACATTTCTAAGTGGTTGTGGCAGTTTGAATATATGTCCCCCAATATATTCAGTGTTTTATTAGTTATAGTTTGCATCTGCAATCACCTTGCTAGAGGCAATGTCACTGGGGGCTGATCTTAAGGTAT
This sequence comes from Orientallactaga sibirica, assembly GCA_036365145.1. Lineage (NCBI taxonomy): Eukaryota > Metazoa > Chordata > Mammalia > Rodentia > Dipodidae > Orientallactaga > Orientallactaga sibirica. Next base: position 2,362,441 of record JAEOAD010002373.1, read on the forward strand.
GGGTTTGAGATTCCATTGTAAAGATATGCAAATGTGCCTAGCAGGAGTTCCTGAAGTGTGCTGTGTGACCTTTTGGCTGTAGTTTTGCTCTGTGTGCTGTGGTGGCTGGTTGGTTTTTCTCTCTCTCTGCTTGGCCCTGTGGAGAGCAGGCCACTTCTCTTGCCATTATGGAACTTCCCCTGGATCTGTAAGCTTCAATAAATAATATCCCTTCCTCCATAACTGTGCCCGGTCTGGAAGTTCATCTCAGCGAACCTGAAGCTGTCTGCAACAGTGGTCTTTTGAGAAGCCTCAAATTAGCACACGTAAACAACCAATAAGTGCTTTTGTATTTTATTTATTTTTATTTTTGGAAAAATTAGACAAAATTACATTTTGCCTTCTGTGAGTAAATTTTAAAATTATATCATAAATTATCATATATACTATTGAAATCTCATTTTATATGTAAAAATTAGACTTTGAACTTCTGGAAGGCAGAAAATTTGTCATAGTAGGGAATAACACTAAATAATACAGAACAGAAAGAAACAAACCGTGTATGTTGTGCTGCCTCTTCTCAATTACTGCCATGTTGCCACAATCAAAGTACATCTTTGATATTTGAGATCTACATTTCCATGCTAACTGCATAGGATCCTTAACTTTGATCAGTTTAAATTACGGCAGTAGACAGTGTGTCAAAGTGACCCAGTGACTTCATTTAGCTCCTGATTGTCAGTAGAAATTCCTAAGTAAACCATGCACATGTTCATAGTGGGGCTAGACTTGGGAGTTGGCTGCAGAGACAACCTTCCATGAAGAGAGGGCCTGAGGGATGACAGGCTAGGAAAGCCCTGAAGTTCCCGGGAGGTTAAGCTTCAATGAAGACCCAACGTGGTAACTGTTGTCATAATACACCCCTTATGGTCTTCCTTCCCTGTATTACCCTTGCCCTCTCTAGTTATGTATACAAAAAGTGACATATTGAGAAATGGTTACTAAGTTACTATGACTTCGTTAAACTTTTGTTTCAAGTAATAGAAACTGATCTTGTTCAATTTGTCCATGAAAAACAAATGAAATATTGGTAGGTTACAGGGATTGTATCTTCAGCTGCTCACTTGACAGTCATAGGCCCTTAGTTCTGGCTGCTGTGATAAATTGCTATAGATTAGGTAGCTTCAACAAATACTGAATTCTCACCATTCTGGGAGTTGGACATTTAATATCAAGATGCATGGTAAAATTTTAGTTAGGGTCTTCTCCCATCTTGTTGACGACTGTCTTTTCCTTATCCCCTCATACAGAGGAAAGAGGGTCATTATGCCTCGAGGCTTCTGTTCATAAAGTCATTAATCCTTTTGCAAAGATGTCACCCTCAAGACGTTACTGTTACTTCTTGTAAAACTTAGTCTTGATTACTAATGTTATAGGATCACCATAGAAATTCACTTCTGGTGATGGTTATGAGGGTGTTTCTAAGAAAGTTTAGTGGAGGAGGAAGACGAACCTAAATTTGGGAGGTACCACCTCATGGGCTGGGGTCTCAGACTGAATAAAAGCACTAACATGAACACCAGAATTCACCCCTCTTTGTGTTCTGACTGCAGACACAATGTGACCAGCTGCTTCACATCCCTGCTGTAGCCTTCCTTGCCATGGAACCTCCAAACAAGAGCCAAAATGGACTCTCCCTCCAAATGCTCTTGTTAGGTGTTTTGTCATTACAATGAGAAATCAACCAATATGCCTTACAAAGGCCCTTGCTCCAATGAGCCTATATTGGGAATTAGATTTCAGCATAGCCATGTCATTGGGATACTTTCAATCTAAAACAGCTGCAAGTACAAGTGTAAGAATTTTTGTTTCAAGGTCTGTTGCTGGGGAGAGCCCCACTAAACCATAAACTTGTTATGGAAGTGTGCTGTCTGTATTGTTTCATAATAAAATAGCCTCTAGAATTATATGAAACATGTTCTGGTGATGAGTGCATACCTTGGAAAGGCTGGTGTTTAATTTTTCTTGGCTTGTTCAGCTACTAGTACAGTGCATATCACAGAGCAGGTAATCAATAAACAACTGATGCTTAAATCACATTGGTCTCAGTAGTGTGGCTCCAGGGTCTGTTAATTTCAGGGATATGACACTCACAGAAGACTAGAGTTGAGCCACACTGAGGATGAAAGAGGGGTTTGCTCCGTAAGTGTTCATCCAGCTGTACTTCATAGCAAGACTGACACACAGCCAACAGCACTGAGATAGGTAGGCCAGCTGTCAATGGCTCCGGTAGTTCTGATCGTGTCCTCTGTTGCAACGGTCCATATGCGCTCACTTATTGTTCTTGTTCATAACCTTAGTTTTCAGCGACATGTTTTGCACTGTGTTTGAATCCTACTCTACAAGTTAGATCCTCATTATAGTGTCTCTTCTCACCAATTCCTTTCACCTCAAAGGGAAAGAGAGATGTTGTATTTAAAAAATGAGATCAGCCATCCACTTGAGCATCTATAGTCCTCCTCAGAAAGTGGACTTTGTATCATCACTGATTGTCCCGGCCTAGGGCCAAGCTGCCGTGTGCTCTGGTGGACTGGATTCAATATTAGTTTCAGTTGATACTGTGGAACATAATTTATAATAACTTGGACAGTTCTAAGTCAGTGCTTAAATCTATCAGAAAACAGCATTTTAGTGTGTGATATATGCAAAATACCATAAAAGTTACCAAGGAGCCACAAAATGCCTGCCTTCTAAATATCTAGGATCCCAATTTAGGTCTAGTACACACTACTTATATAGTCTCAGAAAAATAATTTTACAGGTTTCATGTGCATTTTTAAAAAATACTTATTTATTTATTTGAGCGAAAGGGAGAGAATGCGAATGAGCCACTTTGTGTATCTGACTTTATGTGGATACTAAGGAATTGAACCAAGGCTGTCAGGCTTTGCCACTGAGCCATCTCTCCAGGCCCTTGGGTGTAATTTTTAAAGGCCACTTAATATGATAAACACTTAAAACTTGCAGTTGTGATAATTATCAGTCTATCTGCAAAAGCTGTAAAGCAAATGAAACAATATATAAGATCACATGAAACATATCAAAAGGCAAGGAAACTTTTCGCAGATATAGTGTCTGTAGTACTATGAATTATGGGAAGGCCACTGTTCTGGGCTAGAGAAATCAGGAGACACATTTTGGAGTAAGTGGAATTAGAACTGAGTAGTCAATAAAGAGTAGACCAATAGGAAATTCTCAAAGGGAGAAATATAAATGGCTAATAATCACCTGAGAAAATGTTCAATATCCTTAACCATCAGGAAAATGCAAATGAAAACAACTGTGAGATTCCACCTTACTCCAGAAAGGATGGCAATCATTAAAAAATCAAATGACAGCCCGGCGTGGTGGCGCACGCCTTTAATCCCAGCACTCGGGAGGCAGAGGTAGATGGATCGCCATGAGTTCGAGGCTACCCTGAGACTACATAGTTAATTCCAGGTCAGCCTGGACCAGAGTGAGACCCTACCTTGAAAAACCAAAAAAAAAAAAAAATCAAATGACAATAAATGTTTGTGAGGATGCAGGAAAACAAAAACCCTCATTCACTGCTGGAGGGCGTGCAAACTTGTACAGCCACTATGGAAATCAATATGGAGACTCCTGCAAAAGAAGAAAATTGGACTACCAACTGACCCAGCCCTTCCTCTACTGGGCACCTATCCTAAAGACTCCACTCATGACTGCAGAAATATTTGCTCAACCATGTTTATAGTTGCTCAGTTCACAATAGCTAAAAACTGATATCGACCCAAATGTCCATCGTTTGATGAATAGGTAATGAAGATGTGGTTCATATATGCAATGGAATTCTACTCAGCACTAAAGAAAATGACATAATGAACTTTGTAGTAAAATGGATGGACTTGGAAACAGATCACACCAAGCAAACTCGCACAAGCGCATAAAGACAAATGCTGCATGTGCTCGCCTGTGGTTCCTGAAGTGGAACAGCTTGAGTTGCAGACATACCTGACAGACAACTCGAGGGTCAGACAAAAGAGATGGAAGGGCTTGCGGGGGTGGGGAATGGAGGGAGGAAGTAGATATACACAAAACCAAATCCAAAATGAACTGGAACCATAGAAACTTTCCTCCTAGAAAGTAGACTAAAAGATATAACCCTCAATAGGATTATGGAGGGAACGTCTTGTAGAAGGGCCCTGGATAGGGTGGGATGAAGCCTAACTCTAAAACATTTAGCTCTAGCTTGCAACTCGTAGTACCAGAAATTGGTTACAATCCATGTTGAGCTGTTGATCAGAGAGACTTATGAGGTCCCCACCACAGGACAGACGTCTGTAAAAGCACTTGATTACAAGCCCAAGGCAGAAGGTAAGACCCTATTGATGAAGACACCACACACTGCTGATGGACAACACCGAGAGATCTGGCTGAATCTGAAAGGAAACCAGTTCCCAGATGGCTATCCTGTCTAGTGATGAGAAGCACTACATGGGATGCTAGGGCCAACAATGGTCAACAATGTCATGAGCAAGCAGCAGACACTGCTATGTGAAAACAACCAACCTGCAAAGATGCGCACACCTGTGTGACACACTGCCTAGGTGGGTAACCATGACTCTTTGATCAGTTGTGAGATCTGCTCAGTGGAAAGGAACCCATAACTGGAACCAAATCAGAACCCTATGGAGACCAAGATTATGGACTCCAATGAGAATCTCCCACCAGCTTTTGTCTAACATTGAGGCGAGACTCATTAAAATCTCTCTAAATTAACAATGTTTATCCCCTTTAACCTATCCTGATCTCACTCTTCATTGCAAAATCTGTTCTTTGTTTTTCAGTAAGGAGTGAGAACCAAGGACAACCTCAATCTACCAACAAGACAAGAATAGACAGCTGACTCCCTGACAGGAGATGAACCACCCCTCACACGGCAGCCAGGGCCCAGGGGAAACCACAGAGGAACTGGCAAGATGAAGAAGCTGCTTCCATGGGAAAGAAAAAAGGCTGGAATTGTGCACATGTCATAGTTTGTTCAAAGAAGGTATGTTTATGATCAACATCTATTTATTGAAAAATCAACATTTTATCTTGTCATAATCCTTTTCCCTAAATGAGCCTGTATGGTTCAAAATGTATTCATAATTTGTCTTGCTATGTGGTCCAGGGTGGCCTAGAACTCATACTCACTATGCTCCAGATTTCTGAGAACTGGGTTTCTAGGTAATGAGTACTGTGAATCTATCACCATAGCTGTCTTCATTTATTTTTTTTTAAAAAGGAAAAGGAAGGTAATAGCTTATTTAAAAAGTGAAGAATTGGGACTGGAGAAATGGCTTAGCAGTTAAGGTATTTGCCTACAAAGCCAAAGGACCCAGGTTTGATACCTCAGGACCCACGTAAGCCAGATACACAAGGTGGTGCATGCATTTGGAACTCATTTGCAGTGGCTGGAGGCCCTGGCATGCCCTTTCTCTCTCTCTCTCTGTCTCTCTGTCTCAAATAAATAAATAAATAAATTTTGAATGAAGAATTATTCTTCTGCTGTCTTCATGCTAGACTTTCATTTCTTCCTGCCTGTCTGTATTTATTATTCAGAATGATATCCTAAGTTATACACAGAGTACACACACACACACACACACACACACACACACACACAACCATTTGGTACCTTTTATTTTTAAATTGACTTAAAATTCACCTTTTTCTTTTGGTTTTTCGAGGTAGGGTCTCACCACTCTGGCCCAGGCTGACCTGGAATTAACTATGTAGTCTCAGGGTGGCCTTGCACTCACAGTGATCCTCCTACCTCTGCCTCCCGAGTGCTGGGATTAAAGGTGTGCGCCACCACGCCTGGCTCTAAAATTCACCTTATTTTAAGGAAATTATGTATGGAGTCTCCTATATCAAAGAAAATTTTAGAAATTACAAGAATGTGAAAGAAAAACTATATTCTAGACTTATACTTAAGTTCCTTCATGTGCCATGTAGAAATGAAGGTGTTAACGCCTGTCTGCAGATCCATTTTTATGTTACCAGACAAAAACCAGTGCCTCCACTGAATTATAGGTTTGAGAGCCATTATCTCCCAGGAGCACCTTGAGAAAGAGATGTCTAATCTCAATAATGTGACTTTTCCGTGTTAAATAAATCCCCCATGTTCAGTACTTTTTTGCTTCTAAGTAGAAAATGTCTTATCCTTCCCCCCATTCATGTCTTCTAATCTTAAAAAGAAAAGAATCTCAAAGAAATTTGCATTCCCACTAACCAGAATTGATCTTGTTTCTTTCTATTTAGTATTCCTTGTCACATTGCTTTTGTGAGTGTCTCATATAATGGATGAATAAATGCAGGCGACTTGGTGTGCTTGCCAAATGTTTACTATAGAAAACTATTTTCGTCACATTGACTTCCTTCTCCATTTCTTATACTGAAGTATATACTTATTAAAAGAGCAATTAGTCTACTAAGCTTAGTTCATCCAGCATACATCTGACAGAGTATGTGAAAAGTGCCTGGGAAGGCATTTTACTGGGAATTTGAAAGGCTTTGGAGTTTTCACTTTTGCTTTGCAGATGAGTGACAGGAGACAGGGCGGAGCCTGCAAAGGCTTTAATTTCCTTTAAGCAAACAAAACAATAACATCAACAACAAACCACTCTTTGCTGCATACTTTCAGCTAGTACTGTTCTAATAATAAGGAGCATAAAGAGTGGCTTGACATTTGCAGGAATGTTTGTGACCATAGCTTCTCATCTCATCAATACTGCCCTTTGTAATTGCTTTAGAGCTGGGTAATGGGTTGTATGGAATGATCATCCGAGCAATCAAAAGCAAATAGAGAATTGTCTTAGTGTACATTTGGTTATTGACTTTTTCCCCCTTAACTCAAACCAGTGGAGTGCCCCATTCCACTCCTATACTCTATAGCCTCTCCTGTGGAGCACAAAGAATATTGACTGAAAAGAAAAATAGATTGCATGCTCACATCAGTGCCTTCACCCAGTGTCTTAGTTTGCCAGATGCTGACAAGATTTTATTTATTTTTTATTCATTTATGTTATACTGTCACAGAAGGGCACACACAGACACTTAATAGTAATGTAAGAAGGTAAACTTTGTTAAGGTCAGATATATGCAAGTTATATATAAATAGTATATATTTTAGAAATCTTTTTTTTTTTTTTTTTTTTTTTTTTTTTTTTGGTTTTTCAAGGTAGGGTCTTACTCTAGGCCAGGCTGACTTGGAATTTACTATGTAGTCTCAGGGTGGCCTCAAACTCACAGAAATTCTCTTACCTCTGCCTCCCAAGCGCTGGGAGTAAAGACACCCAGCCAGAAATTTTTAAATATTTTTATTTATTTATTAGTATATATATGGAGACAGAGCAAGAGAGAGAGCGAGAGAATAGACGAGCCAGGGCCTCTAGCTGCTTCAAACAAACTCCAGATGCATGCACCACTCTATACATCTGGCTTTACATGGGTACTGGGGAACTGAACCAGGGTGAATAGTCACAGGCAAGTGCCTTAACTGCTAAGCCATCTCTCTAGTTCTATCTTGGATTTTAATTTACCCGTGAAATTTATCATTTTGAAAAATCTAGGAATAAGGTTCTTTAGAGTCCAAATTTTGGAGCTAGAATTGATACCATTATTACTCAGTATAACTATAGCGCTACCTAGTATTGGGTTCTATAGAAGGTGTAAAGGCAAGGTTAGACTACATATGGCCAGTAAACTGTACTGTGACCTTTCTTTCCCTTTATAGTCAATATCAAAATCAAAAACCCTTTGTGACACCCACTTTCCTCATAAACACATCACCAAATGCTAAACATTTCACAGGGATGGCCACTGACCAGTCTGTGTGGACAGTTTTGCCCAAAGCCTTTAGAGAACATCATCAGGCCTGCTTGCCAGTGCTAATGACCATTTCTTCGTGTGTCCCAGCATGCCATCCTTCTATGAATACACCTCTTCACTGTGCCCCTTTTGACACATTGTGAGACCAGGTTTGAAGTGGGGTCGTCTCTCAGCTCTCAGCTGCCTCCCTCGGACGAGTCCGTCTAGCTCTCTCTGGATATTTTACTTTTTCTTACCTAATTGACACGAGCTGCACTTGCCACTGCATTATTACTTCATCCTCCTTAGACCCACAGGCTATTTCAGCTTATAAAGGTCACGTCTCATTTTCGCTGGTTTCAGTTAATTCACTGCTGTCAGAAAATTAATTAGAAAGCGGGTTTACCAATGATCATATCTGCAAACCAAGGCTGGTGCTCCAGTGGATTCAGACAAATAACTGTAAAATCAGTGTAACCAGGTATTTGGCTTTCTAAACAAAACAACTGATTAATTTATCGAGTCACCTTTCAATAATTCACTAACTGGATTGCTAATGAGGAAAAAAAATGATTACTGTTATGTAACATACTAACATTTAGAACTCCACGAGAATTTTGACAGCTTAGCTCAGAAATATTCATTAGTAAACCTCCTCCTTGGGAATGACCCCTAGAAGGTGTACAGTTACCTGCTGATTATTTGATTTAAATCGCATTTCCTCAATCTGTTGGTAAGGAGCAGATGCCATTCAGGATAAAATGTGTATTGGAGAGACATATTGTATCTGTTTCTTCCCTGCAACCCAGCAACTTTGCCAATATAGCAGAAAAAGGGAAATATTACATAGAACTTAGAATGTAAAGTTTGCAAATCTGTCTTAACTGGGTTCAGTAATTTTTAATAGAATCCACATAGACCTCAGACATGTACAGTGATCAACTGGAACATGACAGAAAGCAATGTTCTTTTAAGTAATTAATGGCTGCTAAAAGGTCCCCTGTATTATGTAGGAGAGAGAGGGAGAGAAGACCAGATTTAATGAGAGGATTCAGGAAGGAGGGTTGATGAGAGAGATTAATCAAAGCAGAGCACAGTCATGTAAGGCACGGAGTGTGATGATTCACTCACAAAACCAAGGAGTAAAGGAAGCAGAAAGGGGAGTGGGACATGGCAGGGAAGACACATATGTGGTGGTAGTCAAATGTCAAACCTCGTTAGAGAAGTTGTCCAAAACATCTCTAATGAGCTGGAAACAATGTGCAACTCACCTGGTTCAAGGATTTTTTTGCACAAATTCAAACTCAGGCCAGGTTGCTCAATGGGTCTTCAGAGACGCGAGGAGACACTGGAGTGAGTCTCAGCCAAGGGGAGCTGTGTTAACAGACTTTTCCCAACCGCCTGACTTTGGCACTTGAGACAAACACATAGGCCATTGTTTCTTTGAGGCAGTGCTAATTGACTTGGTTTCTAGGTGACCACTAATTATTATTACAGGAGACATTAGGATTAGAGAAGCTGCGAGAATAAGCCCAGCAAATAACCGTGTTTCTAAAGTTGTCAGAATCAAGCAAGGCTGGGGGCCAGATATCAGTGAGCAGGGAAGGATGTGATAGAAATCCGCACTCCTCTGCCAAAGGAGTTAACTACACTGAGCCACCAAAGCCATCTGTACATGCGGAATGACCTTGGCAGAAGTGGGGCACATTATGTGTTTTCATGGAAGAAGAGATTTTTTTTTTTTTTAAATCAGGTGACATGGTCTGGTGGAGAGGTGTCCTCACTTTTCCTGCCAAACCTCCAAGGCATCTGATGAAATGCTACAAAGTTCTTTCAAGTTTTTTTTTTTAATCTAAGTTTGCTCTCCCTCCATAAATGCCTTAAAATAAATGGATTTTAAAAGTCAGCGGACCTCAACTTGTTCTTTTTTTTTCTGTTCTTTTTTCCTCTAATTATAATAAGGAATGACCTTCTGCAATCATCCTTTGGATTATGTCACTGTCTTTAAATAAATTTAGAACTCTTCATTTTAATCTACATCAAAATAAAATGTTCTGCCTCTCTCCCCCTGTCCATCCTGTACCTTGCTGTTGTCACTGATGTTGCAGTCTGCTCTCGCCTTCCTGCCGAAGTCAGGACACAGAACTACTTGCAATCCTTATTGCCTTATTATTTTTCTATAAAACGTGCTACTTTTTTTACTTAAAGTATCTTGCAAGCCTGGTTCCATGAAACTGGGTCGCTTATTTTCATGCAAACTTTAATTTTTAGAACTCTATTTCGACGGTTCCTTGTTACATGTGTGTTCCTGTTTCTGGTACCTTTGCGAATCCATATGCATTTATCTTATTCTTATGGCCACCAATGGTTTGCAAGTTTCCTAAGAACAGGAGCCCTAGACTCTCTCTCTCTTTTTTTTTTTTTAACTTTCCTTCTCATAGTACTAGGCTTATTGTTCCCAGTAGACTATTGGTCATACCTATGTAACAGTGAGCAGTGAATATTAATTTCCCTTCTTTGCTCCTTTGATTTCACTTCAACTTGGGCAGATTGTCATCGTCCGTTCTCAGATTAATAGTTTTCCATTTCTTATTTCTTGATGTTCCTATTTCAGGTCTTAATATGTTTTCCTTGAAGTAAACATAGGGACAGAGCACACAGAGCAAGGAAAGTAGTCACCATTGCCTTTCCATTTGTCACCCACCAGGAATGTGAGTCTGTATTTACATACATAATGTTAGCTCTTTACTCATCCACATAGGGGTCAATGGACAGTTTGTGTCTTTGTTTAGAACCACAAGTACCACTTTTCTACTGCTCAGTTTAATTGTTGCATTCCTGTTTAGGTGCTGTGTGCCCAGCCTCTCTTAATTACTCATTGATGATAATTATGGCAACAATCCAATTTCCTTTAACAAGTATTTCCAAAAGGGAAACATTGCAAAGGATAACATTTTCCACATGAAGTCCAGATTTGAGCACCAGCCATGTTCTTTTCACATACTATAAGACCGAGAACTATTGGCAAAGATGCCCTGATATCAGAGCCTGGGAACCACGAGGATGCTGAGCAGGAAGACTGTAGACCTGAGTGTGTGTGCAGCATGCCCCGTATTCCTCCATCAGCAATGTCTCATGTTGACCCCAAACAACCTTTGTGTGGAAGCTACTCTTAGAGATTAGAGTTAGTCAAACAGTTGCTCTGCATTCACCTTGTCTCTCCTGATGTGAGCCCAACTCTGAGATGATCGCACTAATTTAAAATACTTGGAAACTAGCAAAACAGATAGATGTAGACACACAAGCCTCTAACCCAGGAAGTCAATAACCTTCTGTTGTGTGGAAAACATCCCGGGAGCCACTCAACAGTTCTCTAAACAGCTCTCTCCAGTCAATTATCAATAATAGAAGAGAGGGAGGCAGGAAGAAGTCTGGTATGATGGGAACACTGTTCTTACATTTTCCTATAAATCTGGCTAGGAAACCAAACTGAGGTTGATGAGGTCCCTGTGACACACGAGTCTTTGTGAGACCTGTGTAGGTGAGAGAAACTTTAGGTAAAATAAAGAAGAAGGATGATAAATAGATATGGGCTTATTATTTATATTTCTAATTTGAACATTATATAATAGTGCCTCCCACAGAAGCAGAAGGTGCTTGTTAAAAATGCCCCACAGGTCTGCTGGGTCAGCCTCCGCTGGGGATTGTCTTCTGTCTCTTTAACAAGCTCTCTCCCAAGTGATTCTCATGTTCAGTAGAGTTTGAGGACGACTGATAGACTCTAAAATAGCAAATCCAAACCTAAGTGCTGTGCACTAGAAGACAAGAGTCAATAAAACAGACCCACTTGAGGCATTCCCAACAGCAAATTATGGCACTGAAGTAAGTGAACACTTCTGAACTCCTAAGGAGGTTAAACAAACTGTAAAACTCAACTGCTGAGTTTCCAAGCAGATTATTTTTAGTGTCTTTACTTGTAAATGCATTTTCTTAGCAATTAAATGAATCTAAATAATTTAAGTTTTTAAAAGCATTACCCTTCTTATTTCAGCCAGAAATTTGAAAAGATATTTGCCTGAGCTAGTGTGAGAGGAAGTCTTAGCAGAACTTATATAGGTAAGTTTTGTCATGTGTTTTTCTGAGGTAGGGTCTCACTGTAGCCCAAGCTGGCCTAGAATTCATTATCCAGTCTCAGGCTGGCCTCAAACTCATGCTGATCCTCCTATCTCTGCCTCTTGAGTGCTAGGATTAAAGGCATGAGCCAACACACCCAGTCTTAACTTTTGTCTTTAAGCCCCATTTCTGTTTTCTTTGTCTCCAGCATCTTCCTGGTAGTTCAAAGGACTGATGGCCTCATGGTTCTTCCTCTGTGCTCCTGTTCAAACTGTTCTAATGGCATGGATATAATATGAAGTGGTAAGCTGACAAGCAAGAGAAATTGCACTGAGAGTCTGACACTAAAGTGGCTATGAGGACATTTCTGGGGCTCTAGTCTAGCTTCTTAATTTGGAAAAAATGAAGGGTGAACTTAAAATATTTCTGCTAGCTTTCCTCATCCTCTCTTTCTACAACTCACTCCGTTCTCTGTGCCTCAGCTTCATGGTTGGAAGTGAGGTGCTCCTGTGCTTGGAGCAGAGATTTCACGAAGAGGAGAATTAGCGAATGGCTTCTCAATGCGGGTACAGAGACCTGAGCAGCAACCGCTAGCTCTGGTGAGGAGTTGGAACCGTGGCCCTGAGTCAGTCACATTGAACGCTAATTGCTTTGCTGGGGCTCATGATCCTCATGTTGAGGATGGAGACAGTCAAGCTAATTGTTCTCAGTGTCACATTGGCATTACCAGAGCAGACGAGCAGATGTGTCTAAGACACATGATGGGAACGCCTCAATGTTTCTTTGTCCACCACGAAGAAGCTGCTCATTCAATGCCTTATGTTGCCCTCTCAAAATTATCCATAAGCATACACACAGCCTGATCCAGGAACTGATCTACAGGCATCACTTTGATACTTACGTTATTCTCATAACAGGCCTGTGGGTGCTACTATTACTCTGCTAGACACATGAGGACTCTAAAGTCCACAACCCACCCATGCTAATCGGCAAGTATTCCAGAGTCTGGCTCCACTAAAATTATCTCTTCTCCACCATTGCTCTAGAAGTTGAACCTGAAGACTGGAGGATTAGAAAGGGAAGAGAAGGTGAGCCGGTCAACTGAATGCTTGATCAAGGGCTCTGCATTAAGTTTTGTGCAGCAGAAAGACACCGTGATATTTTGGAAAACATCTAAAGTGAATGCTCACCTACAAAAAGCCCAGCCTGTGTGTTCTCCCTTTGAACAGATATTAGCCCAGCCTCTGGGATATTGGCAGAGAAGTTAAAAGCCCCATGGTAGTCCCTCACTGAAAAGGAAAAGATGAGGATATTTAGGATCTTAAAACTAGAATTGTTGCATCTCTCTCTATCCTGTCTCCCAAATATATTCCTGTCACCCTCCTCATAGGAATGCTAACTCACTCTCTAGTTCAGTCAAAACCCACCTCACCACACTCCATGATGTTTATCTTCTCACTCTTTTATTATTTAATTATTATATATTTAATCTTTATTACATCTTAAGATGCCTTTACCAGGTCTTAGAGAGTACAAATGCCATTTGTGACAGGGGTTAATTTTGCTACAAAGACTCACTATGGCCTGCAGCTTTGTCTAACAGACACACAGAATTTTATCATTTTTTTTAAATTGGGGATTTTTCAAAATAGCCAATGATTAGTTCAAAATAAATATGGACTGGACTGTGTATATACCTGAGCATATTAAATCCAGCACAATTATTTTGAATGAACTGAGTTGTATTTTTCCTATTAATTCTCAATTTTGCTTTATGAGTAAATGGTTATATTTAGCCAATTAGAACTAAAATGAAGAGTTATATTTACTGCTGAAATTCTGTGAAATTTTTAGTTAACATCACTTCCTCATCTCAAGTTCCTTTTGCTGTGAGAAGACAATTCTTAGCCTCTGCTCATATCATTGCTCAGAGCATATTTTAAGCATTGTTCATATTTCTATCGTTACAATGTCTAAAGGGGTTTACTCCAAGGAATGTGCTATGCCAAATTCCTGCTATAAATTAATCCTTGCCCTGGGGATGATATTTTACTGGTTGAACCATGGCCCCAAAGCTTCCTGTCTCCATATGAATTCCCCCAGTCTTCTTTCTTACTTAACTTGAAGTTCCCTCACTCATCAAATTTTGAGTAACTACTCATATTGGATGTTGCTGGAATCATTGTATGTCATACACATACAATACAACCTACATGCTCAGGAAGTTCATGTTCTTGAGTAGAACAGCTGTGTACAAACCCGCAATGTTATTTCAGTACTGTAATAGAAATAGTAAGTAACATGACAAACTAAAAGAAAGTCATCACCTGTATCCTACCTGGCAGGGTGGGGGACAAAGAAGCCTTCCTAGGAGAAATGACATTCAAGTTGCAAAGGGAGTTGAAATTGAGTGATGCATGATGGCGGAGAGCGTTAGGGCTCTATAGAGGAGACACGGCATGTGCAGAACACGGAAAAGCTGGGGAGTGTCTGGATTTAGGGCACCAGGAGGAGTTTGGTGTTCAGATGACTCTTGGATGGCAGTACATATCGGGGATCACTCGTGAGGGTCTTGGGCTTTAGTCTAAGGTCACTGGCATTGTTCTGAAGGCATTTTCCCTCAAAGGCTTTCAGGCCTTAAACACCTGAAATAGCGTATCTTTATGAGTACCAGAATATCCAAATTCTTATGATTTCTCTAAGCTTGCTTGTCTCAAACCAGTATTTTAGACAAAAAGAAAAAAGAAAAACAACCAGACAACAACAACAATAAAAACATCAGCTTAGGTGAGGGAATGACCTATGTGGATCTGTCAGGAGTGAAGTGGGCAGTGAGCTTAGTGGACACCTCTTTGGGGAGGAAGACACTAATGGCATTGGTAAATGGAAGTAAGATGGCAGTGATGGTTTCTGATTTTTGTCTTATGGCTCTAGGATTTGGACATGGTAGAGACATGAAGTAGTTCAGACAAGAAGTATGAAATTTAGTGATTTCAAGGTTCCACAAGAAACAAGCTTAGAATATTCCAAGATAAGGCCTCAGATGGGGCCTCAGAAGCAAATGTTCTCTAGTCTGTACTTGGACCTTTGGTTTTTAACTTGTACTCTTTGATGCTTTTAAAGTATAAGCTCTCTCTCTTTCTTTATATATATATATATGTTTCTTTTCTCTCCTTTTCTTTTTATGGAAGAATAAACTAAATACTAATTGAACTAAAATTTATTCTTTCTATTACATACAATTAGAGCTAAATGACTTTAATTGGCTGCAACAGTCTTAATAATGGGTTCACAACCAATTTTACTCATTCCAAACAGCCAGAGATACTTCAGTAATACAGATTCAGTATATTGTCACTTTATCATCTATTTCCTTCCTGTGTGGTCCACTTTTTCAGATATTGGCTTTCAAGGAACTAAGATGCATGTCAGTTTCAAAGAAACTTTCTATAGTATCTTAGTATAAAACTTCCTTTAGTTCCATGGTGAAGTCACATTACTCTTTTTGAAGTAGCTGTTTGGTTTGATGACTGAATCAATATAACTATCTTTCCACCTACTTTTAAGTTCAGATATATTGGATGCACTGATTGAATGAGAAGTTGAAATGAAAGGCTTCCATTGCTTCATACCTTTCATTTATAATGTGACAGCTTTTAAGAAGAGTAGATATTTGGCCTAGTTTTAAAAGCCTGGTGAAAGGGAGACTTGGAGATGCACGATCAGACCTTTATCTGATAATCTGTAATTTCCTGTGTCACAGATTCGGGCTCAGAGCTAGCACAGCTGTGAAGCAGACATTGCTGAACATATGAAACTGACTTGTATATGTGCCAAAATAACTAATAGCAGGTTTGTACCTAAGTTGTCTTCTCCCACATTCTTTACTAAACAATAGACTTTTCTACATGTCACTGATGACCACCCAGCTAGCATATAGTGAGGTACAGAGGTTTCATAATGTCAGGGTGGGTCTCTACTGCCGAGAAAAATATGGGTCAAAAATCATGACTTATGCTGCTTTCTTGATGAACCTGGTATCAGCACAAAGGTGAAGGAGATAAACAAAGAGAACACTCAACTCCTGACAAACCAGAGATCCACAGACATAGAGGATCCCAAGACCTCATCACTGAAGTAGACCTAAAACAAACCTAACCTGGCTCAGGGAAATTCAGGAAAGAGGGAGTGGAAAGATTGTTGGAGCCACAAGTTGGGACACTATGCACAGAGACATTGCCTCTTCCCCATAACTGATCCATCCCTCCAATATGAACGATCCACAGTCCACATGGAGATAACTGATATCCCCAATGAGGAGAGTCCCTTTAGTGTGGGGAGGACAGAGAGGAGGCTAAGGATGGTACCAACATGTGCTGTTTACACAGTGAGTATGTCCATAACTAATAAAGAAAATTAAAAAAATCATGACTCATCGAGCTCATGCTGGGAATGTTCTTTGCAGAAGAGCCAGTCAGTCTCATCATCTGATTGCAGTGCTTGGATGACCACTAATATCTCCAATTTAACACTCTTTCCTAATTTGTTCCTGAACAGAAAATTATTATTTTTAAAAAGTATTTTATTTATTCATTTAATTGAGAGAGAGAAAGAAAGAGGCAGAGAGAGAGAGAGAAAGAGAATGGATGTACCAAGGGCTCTAGCCACTGCAAACGAACTCCAGACATATGTGCCACCATGTGCATCTGGCTTAGTGGGTCCTGGGGAATCAAACTTAGGTCCTTGGGCTTCACAGGCAAGCATTTTATCCACTAAGCCATCTCTCTAGCCCTAGAAAATTATTTTTAACAGGAGATGCACTTTAACCACTATTAAATTATTCCTATGTTTCCCTGATTTTAAAAGAAATACATATTGATTAAAAAATTTATAATTTGGGCTGAAGAGATGGCTTAGTGGTTAATGTCCTTATCTGAGAAGCCTAAGGATCCAGGTTTGATTCTCCAGGTCCCACATAAGCCAGATGCACAAGGTGGTGCATGCATCTGGAGTTCATTTGCAGTGGCTGGAGGCACTAGCACATCATTCTCTTTCTCTCTCTGATAAATAAATAAAATAAAAATAAATCTCTAAAACATTTATAATTTATAATACAAAAGTAAAATGTATGGAAATTAATAGGAACAAATTAAATTCACAATTCTTATCATTTAAATCCAGCATTTCAAGAAAAATGCAAATATACTTGAAATATAAACACACAAACAATACTCTGTGTGGATCTCTGCATTCCATCTGTAAAATAAGCAATACACATATTTAATATAGATATTCACCACACTTGTGGTCAGGTACAAGAAGGAATTAAGGAAAGAACACGAAAAATTGATTTGTTGGGATGCCAGATTGCCACTGTGAAATCTGGTCAGTTGCCAGAAATGACTCTATCTTATGTTTTTGTTGTCATTGTTGTTGTTAAGGAGCTATCATTACTATTCCCAAGTAAAGAGGAAAACAGTTGGCAACCAAAAAGGAATATAATTAAACTGACTCAATGCAGTGAGATAAACACGGGGATAGACATCATTGTTCTTTGTTTTCTAGGGCACTAAGATTAATCAATTCTTCAGGAAGTTATTTTCTGCCTTCAATTCAAAGGATGTATGATTTTTATTAATATGTAGATATGTTGTGAAGCAAACATGAAAGATGAGGAATGGAATTATATAAGTGTGTGTATATATAACATAAAACATCTGCAAATTCAATTACATCATGATTAATTTATAGCTCTTTATTCACTTCTGAGTTTCCTGTTAATGACCTTAAATGGAAATATCAACATGGTTCTAAATGTTTTTCAACATCTAATATAAGATGTTATTGTCAAGGTGACTCTTTCACCCTGAACTCTAAGACTATTTCTTATTGATAAAGACTTTTTAGGGTTGTTCTTTATTTTATTTGTAAAAGTTTCAGAGTTTTTTTTTTTTTTTCAGATGATCTACGTTTTACTGAATGCTAGCACACCTTAGAATGACATCCTCATTTTACCTTCCAAACATTCCATGAGCTACTTACTATTATTGCCCAAACCTAAAGCCAAGGAAACAGACTGGAGGATCTTAAGTTCTTTTTGTGTCACCAATGTCATAGACAAGCAAAGCCGGTGGGAAATGCTTAGCAGTTTGAATTCCAGTTCTATGTTATACTTACATTTATCTTTGGTCATTTCTGCACTGAACTACCGGAATAGATCTAACAATCACATTTACATGAAGTTGTATCTGTAGGCTACACCATCTGCACATAACCAATGGAAACAGGAATCCAGGAATTCTCAAATTTAAGCCTGCCTTAGACTGACTCACTTGGATCTGTTAAATCCATGTTTCTGGACACACCTGCAGGCTTTGCTCTTCAGCAAGTGTGAGATAGTACCCAAGAATCCTGACTTCTAACAAGTGGTCAGGCAGTGCTCACCTATGCTGCTGGGCCTGAGTTGTAGGATCCTGGAGACCCAGCTCAGTTATCTGGAGAGAATTATATAATGCCTGAATGTAGGGGTTCCCATGTGAAATGTCTCCCATTGTCTCATGTGTTTGTGGTTAAGCCTCATGCTTGATCCCTAGCTGGTGGAGCCTTTGGGAGACGGAGCCTTGTTGGAGGAGACGTGTCACTGAAGGGGAGCCTTGGGGCGTTGTAGCGCAGTCCCACTTGTCACACACAGCTCACTCTTTCTCCTTCCTCTCCGCTGATGAAATGTGATTCCTGACAGTCTGCTCCTTCCTTTTTTTCCCCACCAAATTAAATTGTGCTGAAAACTATGATCCAAAATAAACCCTTTACTTATATATAAGCTGCTTCAGTTCAGGTGTTTTGCCCCAGCCACAAGAAAGTGGCTGCTACACTAGGCCTCGTGATATACATAAGACCAAAGCAAAAGCACGTTCACTAGCACATGTAGCAGATGCTATCGAAGCCTCGCCATATCTCTTGTACTTTAACCAATGCACTATGTCCCATTGTCAGCTACAAGGTTTTCCTGAAGGATTTGCTATATCTGCAGAAGGTCTCTGGCATTCTCAGCTAACCAGAAGTGCCCATGGACACGACATGTTTCTTGAAGTAAGCAGACTGGCTAGAATTAATGTGAATATACCCTAGCAACTTTCCTCTTCTGGTAGGATACCTCCAAGTCACGGGGTTTGTGGCTTTCCCCCAGAGTATTCCAGTAAAATTAAGCTCTGCCCAATCTACCTGCCCTGTAAGTGCATAAGTAGCATTCTCACAGGGGCACTCCTAATAGTCAGAGTGTCTAGTGTTCAGCTGAGGAGGAAATTGTAACTAAGTTAATATGGCAAGAACTACTAGAAGGAGGTCAACAGTTTCAGATGAAAGTCCTTTCAGAGACCACACTGATAGCAGGAGGACCATGAACTAAAATTGAA
Source organism: Orientallactaga sibirica (assembly GCA_036365145.1). Lineage (NCBI taxonomy): Eukaryota > Metazoa > Chordata > Mammalia > Rodentia > Dipodidae > Orientallactaga > Orientallactaga sibirica. The sequence goes on from JAEOAD010002373.1 coordinate 2,381,820, forward strand.
GAAGAAAGATTTTTCAGGGTCTCAAGAAAACTAGCAAACCCTGAACTACAGGAGGGGTGCTTTGGAAATGGGCATAGTAAACAGTGGGATTTGGGGAGAGATGAAGGCTACAGACATGAGGGTCGTAGAATGAGACCTTAGGAAAGACTAAAGGGAAACAGGAAGGGACAGTAGAAAACCAGGAGAAAGTTTTACCCATTCAAAGAGGGCTCCTGGGGGTGAGGAAGAAGTACTAACGGTGCCACACTACAGAAAGATGACATCTGCAAGGAGATTATCAGACTGGGAAACTGAAGCGTTATTAATCTTCCACAACCATTTTCAGTAGAAATGTGTGTACAGGGTTCTGATTGTAGCTGACTGAAGAATAAACGCAGCGACCCAGTGATTATAAAACCAGAAGAACTTGGCAGCTAGGGAAAAGGAAAAGAGAGTGATGGTTAATGGAAGGAGCTTTAAGGTCAGAAACATTGTTTTTAAAATGAAGAAATAGGTGAGCTATTTCCCAGCAGGCAGAGTGACAGAAAAGTACCAGCCTTTGTCCTCCAAGAGGTGGGAGGGAGGAGATGGAACTTTACCACAGCAGTAAGTTTCACCTCCCATTGTCAAGTTTACACAGAGATGTTCCACAGGCCAGGCACATCACGGGTGAAGGAACTGGGTAGGTGACATAACAGGAACATACTCATCATGATCTCCTATGGAGGCTTGGATAGGCATTCCTGAAAAGTCATGTGCATGAAAGAAAATTGGAGTTTGTTGCAGATGCAACTCCCAAGTGCAGAAGGTAATAAATGTAGCCCAGGATGGAGAATGGGGCGGGGGCGGGGCGGGGAGCCCGTTTAGGAAGTAGGACTGTGAAGTTTGTAATGCTACTGATCTTCAAACGTTTTCAGAAGCAATGGGAAATTTCAGAAGAATTCAAAAGAGATGAGTTTATTTTGGAAAATGCACTTTTTGTTTGTTTTGCTCTGACCCTTTGTTACTGTTAGGTAAACTGAGCCTTCTATTGTGAAATGACAAGCTCTGTGTAGCTTGTGTACTTCTCATCAGTGTGATTCCAAGTGAATCTTGAATGCTCTAGCTTTTAATGAAGTCGGCTATCACTCCTTGCCATCTAGTTGTATCTCTAAATTCTCCCAACGGTAGGTACATTGATTATTCTAACATCCGCCCCTCCCTGAAAATCCCCCTGAGAGTTCTCAATATTAATCCTAAATTTAGCTCTGCCTGGTCTGCATCTGAAATGTACAGACCTAGCAGGTTTCAGTTTTTCAGTTCTTTTTGTGTGTGTAATTTCTTGACATCTAAGAGACAGCTGTCTGGGTGGGGGCTGAGAGCTAAGAGGATCAACATGCAGATGTCAAGGAAGTAGTATGCTTACAGCAACAGCTCAGTTAGATTTGAGATTTCCCCCAACCCCATTCTTGCCGAAGCACCCTAGCCCTGTTCATGCGGACTCAAGCGTGTGAGTTTTCTATTGATAGAAGTCATTAGGGTTAACTTTTATACTGTGCTTTGTTCAAGGCAAGATTGGGGTTATCTTCAAATTCCAGTGGTTCAGCATTTCCACTCTGTGTCCTATAGAAAATCAATGCATACAGATATTAACAAATGAAACCAGTAGAATTAGTAACTTTTTTCATACTCAAAAAAAAAAAAAAAAAACACTTTTTTTTCCCCCCTGGGTGGTTGTATTTTCGACGTTTTTTATGTTTCCCTCTTAGAGAAACATACAGACTGTTGTTTTCTCTTGCAGTCAGTGTTTCTAATAATAGTATGACCTTTTTCCTGTATATTGAAAGAGTGTTTTTGGCTAATTGACTGGATTTCTTCACTTACTATTGGCTTCCGTAAAGACCAGGCTTCATAAAGTTGGTTTAGTCTTCATGGTCCAAATGAAATAAAAGAGGAAGCAATTAACCACTTAATTTAAACTATGTCAATAGTCAGTTCAGGTAATTCTAACATTGGGAACTTCTACCCTTTGAGTTATTGATGAAGACACCAGTAGAGAGTGGAATGTCGGTCATGATCCAGGGCTGAGCTGGCTCCTCGGGGACATGTAGTGGCAGTTCAGTATCCAGCACAGTATTTGATGTCTCCAGATGACGTACATTAGTTTTGTCAAATGGCTACACTAGCAATTTTCTGTCATTTTCAACTTGCAGTATCCTAATATTGTTTGACTTCTTTTCAACCTTCTATTTCAGCTGCATATTCTACATGTCATTCTTGCTTTTTTTTTTTATTAAGTTTTTAGTTTTTTTTTCCCATTTTGGCATTGCCATATATGTTTGTAATGTATTTTGATCTTCCTCCCCAAACTACCCTCTCTTATCCCTTCTTCTCCTTTTCACTCTGCTTCTTCCCCATTAATCTCCATTTTATTTTCATGCTTTTCTTTCCTTTGTTGTTGTTGTTTACCCATTGAGTTAAAATAGGGGTGCTGACATGATCATGGGTAGAAGGTCATTAACTGTGGGATGGGAAACATACCACTGACTACACCACTGGTGAAGCTGATCCCCCCTCCTCCCAGCAACCATCTGCTATCACTGGCTACACTTGGAAATCTGGGTCTCAAGGATCCTTTCCCCATTCATGATGAAGCATTGACAGGGTCAGTCTCGTGCAGGAGACCACAGCTGCCATGAATTGAACATGTACAAGGGTCATGCTGTATGCCAAAGACTATCTTGCAGCCCTTCTCTTCATATATATTGCTAAACAGATCTCTGCCCCTTTACTTGTAGATTTTCTTTTTCTTTAGGAGATCTGTCAGTCTCTAATTTGCCTTAACAGCAGTTCTGAAGCGTATCATCTTAAATCTGGAGAACTGGTTCTAACTCTTATGGTAGAGACAAATAAACTGAGACCAGGGGAGGTAAGCCACTCACCACTGGCTAGATGTGGTCGTGTTTGGCTAATTATCCAATGCTTGTACCTGTTCTCAGACCACTGTCTACATCCTCCACATGTGAATTTTCAGCTTCTCCTCCACACCTTGAATCTAACCTTGCACTAGGACTGCTTTTGTTTGATACAATTAGGAAGAATTAAGAGTGCAAATTCAGCAGCAATAGATAACTAATGCATAATTTATCTCACCTTTTCCTTTATAACTCCCAGAGTATTTAAAAAACATCAGCAATCCTCGCAGGAATTATTTGTTTCTAAACTCCTGCTTCCAGCTATCTGGCAAATTTTCAAATATTTGTTTTCTTTGTATTTTGAGTGATTTCTTTACATCTCCTACCTCATGAAGATTTCTAACTAGTTTTTTATGTGTTTTATGTAGTTTAGTTTTTTGGAACATCTTTGGCCTGATGTTTAATTTTTTGTATGCCATTGGGCATTGTTACCCTGTTGCACTAAGATTTAATCCACTTACCAGTGGATTGCCATTTTGGCAGGCAGGTGGGGCTGCCGCTGCTTCATCTCAGCAGGCGCTGAGCAGCAGGAAAATCATGATCTTTGACAAAGGGAACAGTTTACTTGTGTTTGATTAATTTTATTTAGTTCCTTGCCGTGTGAAGCTATATATATTAGCATGGGACATCCCCCTATCTGTAGCCTAAACAGAATCAAATTATCTCACATCCTCTTTTGGTTTGTGTTAATATTTTCTCAATTTTATATATGAAGCAGTGTAATGTAAGAGCATGAACACTGAACTTTGTGCTAGAAATCCTGAGTTCAAATTCTCAACCATCTTCCCATCAGTGAGGACACTTAGGGTAAATCAACTTGTCTCAGACTCAAAAGTTTGTTATTGAGCTCTTTGGGAGAATAAAGTAAAGTGTGTAGAGCCTTTTGTAAACTGCCTACTTGAGTATCTACTTCCTTCCTGAGTGCCATGCATTTATAGATGTTTATTGAACATTCTCAGCTGGATATCTCCTGACAAGACCCAGTTCGCCTCAATAAGTACCACCTGCACTTTTCATTATTTACTGAATTCTCTAGTTCTGTCACGTGTCCAGTTACTGAGGTTTGAAATATCAAAGTAAGATTTTGATGTCTCTTTCTCACTGATCCCTTGTGTGTGTTTACTGACTTATTTATGTAGCACATGCTAATGTGCTCCCTTTACAGTTGCTGTACACTCTCCTTTCTTCAGTCTTCACTCCGCAATTTGCTCCTTCTGATCTCCCCACTTAAACTCTCTTCCTCTGGGTCTTACCCCCATATTAGATCTCTCAGCTGTCCTTGACTCAGTTGTACCCTTCTCCCTCAGACTGTTTTTCAGCACTAGTACCCCTTACTAAAGAATTCCTTTATTCCTAGTCTATACCGTGCAGGTCTCCCTGCCTCATCCCCCATGACCCTCTGTGCCATATCCACAAATTTGTCACCAGCCTCCTTCCCTCGAGGGCAGAGGAGATTTGGATACTTCCAGTGACACTGAAGATGGTACCTAATTTTAAGAAATGCTATCTCTCCATTTGAGAAATGAAAGGGGTGCCAACTACATTGCAGGGTCATTGGGACGTGAGATACCTCATTTGACTGACACAGAAGAGGCACCCACAGCCAAAGAGTTCTTCCCAAATACCCTGATACCCTGATACACTTGCATAGCAAAAGCAAAATGTTCCATACTTTTTTTTTTTTTTTTTTTTTTGGAGAGAGACACAGAGAGAGAGGAAGAGGGAGACAGATAGAGAAGGGCACACCAGCAGCCTCTCAGCTGCTGTGAACAAAATCCAGATGCGAGCGCCCCCTTGTGGTCAAGTGCAGCATTGCACCCTTGCGTCTCGTTGCATCTGGCTAAACATGGGACCTGGAGATTGGAACCGCTGGAGATTGGATCCAGCGTTCTTAGGCTTAGGAGGCAGGCGCCTTAACCGCTAAGCCATCTCTCCAGCCCAAAAAATTCAATACTCTTTATAAGACAATTCAAAACAGTCATCCCAAATCTAGCTAAAGAGAGGAGAATGAAATTCTTAGAGCAAATCTGTACGTCGAGGTAGATTGTGAAATGCAGCATGGGTGGATGAGTACAGAGTGAAAAGTCAGATGTATGAAGTAGATGACATGCAGGTCATCATTTGAAAAGCAATTATTAGCTATGAATTGATGGAAGGAGAGCAGGAAAATAATGCTTTAAAGTATAGGGAATTACATAGGAAATGCCTGAGAACCAAACAAAATGTGGCACTGAGGTGTTAGCCTGGTAAAATGCATAGGATGGATTTTAGGTTAAAGACCATGTTTACAAAGAACAGTTTTCCTGATAACCGAAAAATATATGTGAACTAATGTTTCCAATGTACATAAGTTTTACTTCTAATAAAAGGAAGGCATCTTGACATGTCTTTCTTAAATAAGCAAGTTAAGAACTTAATGAATTTGTAAATCCTTTGGTATTATATTAAACAGATGGTCTAACCCAGTTTCAAACTACATTATTTTAAATGTCTGCAAAACAACATGTTGAAGCCATCATTCTTCCAAGAGAGGGTTCACCCTGTATTTTATTTATGAACATTAGTTACTGTTCCTTCTAGTGTGAAGTGGGCCAGAAAGAAAAATCACAAATTCAAAAGTCTTTAAGATGGTGTAGTTGTAGCCTGGTCATTTTACAAATGAGAAAACAAAGAGAAAGGAGGGTAAATGTCTTTCACAATGCCCCACCAGTGGCCACATGAAACTTGCACATCTGTCTAGATTCCAAAGGCAATACTGTAAAATATTTGCTAAGGAGCCTAGTACAGCCATGATGATATTCAAGAAAGCAAGGAAAGCTTGAATACTTCATTTATCAGATAAGAAGATTCCTTCTAAAAGCTTTAGCAATTAATAAAGTCTAATATCAGCACAAAAAAAATAAAAGAGAATAGAGATCTTAGGAGAAAAAGTATACGAATCAGTACCTTGGTATGGTAAGAGTGCCACTACATGTCAGCAGGAACTTTGGCTTCCTCAAGAAATTGTACTTGCTGAATGCGCTATCTCCATGAAAACTCACAAAGATTCTACCTTGTATTAGGCACAGAAATTAACTTTGGATGGATCCTAGGTTCTAAATGAGACAGCTAAATTAATCAAACTACTATAATACCTTAACTTTAAAAGCTCCAAAATAAAAACCGCTAGGCACAAAAAGAAAAATAAAGATCAATAAACAAGATTTCATGAAAGCTAAGAACTTGTATTCATAAGGCAATAGCACTTACAGAATAAACAGTTTATCATGTGTCCAGGTTAGGAAAACATTTATGTACTGCATGTCTGTTTATCCCATCACCAGTCAGCAGACAATGAGAACTATGTGTCAATAAGAAAAAAGCATGCAACATTATAAGTAGGTAAAGCATCTGTGGCAGGGAGGATGGCTCAGTGGATAAGGTACTTGCCACACTAGCGTGAATACTTGAGGTCAGATCCTCAGGCTCCATGTAAAAGCCAGAAGCAATAGTAGACTTCTATAATCCCAGCATGCCTATGGCTAGAGAACAGAGACAGGGGATTTCCTGGAACTCATAGGCCATGTAGCCTGGCAAAAGGAGTAGCTGAACAACCAGAGAGTCTTCCTGCCTCAAACAAGGTGGAAGGTGAGGACAAACATTTGAAATTTGTCTTCTGACCTCTACATGGGCACCCAAAGCACATTTGTGCCACACTCATGAACACACACACACAAACACACACACACACACACACCCCATAAAAGGAATTTCACCCTAAAAGATATTTCTAGTGTCAAAATATCCAGGAAACCTATGGAAAGAGGTTAGATATTCTTTAAACCACAATTAAGATGCTAATATTCAACATTCACTATACCAATTTAGATAAAAGAGTACATGCTATGAGATTCTATCTACATAAAAAGTAACAGTGGGGAATAACACACAAGTTTTGAAGTTGGAACTGTGATTTCCTGTTCATTTTCACAATGAATATTTCCATTGTGGATAATATTCATCTTTTAATGATGAATGGGTGGAGAATGTGCCAACTAAAATGGCAGACATAAGATTGATATGAAGCATTGGGAGTTGTCTACATACAAATCTAGGTGGTTTTTCTATGGATGTAAATATGTGTAAAAATATATTAAACCATATTGTATGATTACTATGCATAAATCACATCTCAGTGTAAAACAATGGCAATGATGTGATTCTCTAAAGAGTGTTTATCATTAGTGACTTTAAGAGAAAGCTTTGTCTTGCTCTGAGTTATGCCACATATTGTCTAAAACAGTGGCTTTTCAGATTGTCAGGAACTACATCTTACTAACAGTTTTTGACTCTACTTTGAGAGTAGAGGATGACTCTGCTCTTAGGTGAACATATGACTGGCACCATCTGTCTGACACAGACCAATAAATGACTTATTCCTGAGAGTAGAAAGGAATAAAGTAGAATTTATCAGATGAATTAGGACCATAGGAACACATGGGCATACTAGAACCACATCAGGAAAACCAGACCCAAGAACTTATGGGACACATCAGACTGAAGATTGGTTGTTTGCTAACTCCCTCACCTTGGACCCCATAGAGAAGTGGACACCTAGCACTGAAATGGTGACAGCCCCCATCCACTGTCATTTGATGCCCAGTGTGTACGGGATGACCCCCTCAACTGCCACCTGCCCATTTGCCAGTGTGTCCATCAGGAGCTACTGTTCTGCTGTTCATCCTAGTTATCTGGCCCTAGTCTTGCTTTTCCTTTTGCCTTGCTCCTGTAGCTCAGCTTAGACCTGCAGCCTGACTACACCAGCAAGAGCTTCTTCTGTGCCAGGCTCTCTTATCAGCACAGAGACTCTTACACTTCTGTCAGCTCCTCAGCTTTGGCCTCTCAGGTCTTTTTGGAACTGGTTATCTTTTTAAAACCCTTTTATTGTCACATCTGGAGATATATTTAGGGTGTGATGTGCAATGTGTGACTTGATAATTGACATTAGTAATTAGGACTGGAATAAAAGAAACTGGGTTTGTCTCATCCAGGGTTACCAAGGAATAGGGATGTATCTGTCAAATTGCTGTCATTGAAAAATCACAGTTCCTGTAAACTTATTGCTATTCAATATAGTCTCACCTTGTGAAAAGACACAAACATGGTTGTCTATGAGTCTAACAGTTTCTTTAAGACACATGAAGTTTTGGGTTGTTGTTTGATAGTTTGTTAGAGAATTATACTGATATTTTGATGGCGACTACATTGAATCAATAAATCACTGTATTATGCATCCTTCAAATCAGTAAACATTGGAGATCTTGTCTTTCTGTCTCTCTTTTCTCAGCCTGTTTCTTCTTCTTCTTTTTTTTTTTTTTTTGGTTTTCTCGAAGTAGGGTCTCACTCTGGCTTAGGCTGACCTGGAATTCACTATGTAGTCTCAGGGTGGCCTCGAACTCTCCGCAATCCTCCTACCTCTGCCTCCCAAGTGCTGGGATTAAAGGCATGCGCCACCACGCCCGGCTGTTTCTTCTTTTGATTTATCAGTATTTTGTAATTTTCACTGTAGAGTTATTTAATTTCCTTGGTTACATTTAATTTTTTTGTGGGGGGTTTTGGCGTGAATTGAGTTTATTTTCATGTCTTCTAAGTAAATTTCTTACTGGTGTATAAAAATGCTAATGCTGCTGACTTTTGTATGTCAGTCATGTGTTCTGCAAGTTTACTGAATTCGTAAACAGTTTGACTTCTTCCTTTATTAATTATGTGCCTTTAATTTTAAATTTTCTTGGGAACTTTAATATATGAACATATTGCAAATTGGTCATATTCCCATTGGGTTATCCTCTTATGCCCCCTCTCTCCCCTGTTCCCATTCCACTGAGGGCGCTTCTCAGTGGGGGTGTGGGCTCATGGATACACCAGTCAGTTTCTGTGAGGACAAAGCCTTCTTCCTAGCACACCTTCTCATCTGTATTTTTAATGCGCCGTTAGATTCTACTTCTTAGTATTATGAGAATTCTGGCATCTAAGCTCATTAGAAATAGTGTGTTGTGTGTGTGTGTGTGTGTGTGTGTGTGTGTGTGTGTTGTGTTTGGTTTTGATGAGAAGTGTTGATGTTTGTTGTTCTTTAAAACTTTAGTAAAATTCAGCAGGGAAGTCATCAGGTCTGGTGGTTTCCTTTTTGAGAGATCTTTTATTACTGATTCGATCTCCTTGCTTGTCACTAGTTTACTGAGGTTTTCATTGTCTTTGTGGCTCAACTGTGGTAGGTTATATATGCAAATCGCTATTCTATACATAAACGCAACTCTTAAACTTCTTAACAGCTTATTTTTTTGCCAATTTCTATCTAGTTGCAAGAAATATTGAAAACTTTTAATAGGATTAAAGCTTCAAGTGTCAGCATTCTGAAAACCACATAGCTCTGTAATCTTTTCTTTTTAAAAAACAGGGCTCTCCTTAGCTTTCTTTTAAAACCAGTCCCAAAAAAGGTAAAATACATGCTGCTGGTCACACAATTTACGTAATGTTACAGTTTCCCTGTCTATCTCCATTTTTTGTGCCTTGACACTTTCTACTAAAAAATGGGCCGAAGATGTTTCCTGGGTTAGCTAGCTAATAGATAAATGATAATCTTTTCTGTGAGTTACATTGAAAATGACAGCTATTGTTGTATTCACTGTTTATGTTTCTAATTACTCTAATTATGCTTTCTTAAAATTCACATTATATCTTCCATGTGTGAACTTTTGACACTGATTGCAAGAGAATCAATGGTTACTTCTTAAGCTAAGCGCTTATCCTTTGTAATGAGAGAGCCATGCAATTGATCTCTTATTTCACTGTAACAAAGGGAAGTACCACCTAGGGACATGGCTTCAGAATCATCTGTGCTATGACTTCATGCAGCTGTGTAAGATTTGAATACAAAGATTAGATTTACCTCTATCTAGTTGGGAAGGTTTTCCCTGTCTTTACTCTAATGCTGCCATTTCCCATCTGAAATTTCTTTGCTGAATATTATAGAGCTAGATGGACTTTAGACCAATGCTTCCCCACGGGTGTACAATGATATACCAGCAATGACTTAGAGGTGTGTTGATACAGCATATCATTGGGGTTTCAGGCTGGTGGGGCCTCAGTCATCTTACTTTGTGGGGCTTTAGTGTTATTGCCTTGTTATTCTATGAAAAAGTGTCAGGAAAGACCATGAAGCTGAAACTGTATTTGGAAGACTTTGTTAGAGTTCCTCAGCCCTCATGGTAGGTATAGAAGGCAGATTTTTGTGTCATTTGCTCTGTTATGTTTTGGCACAACATTCTCCTTCCCTTCGAGTGGCTGGTCTCAGTATATCCTTTAATGGGAAGGGATGAGTAAATTCACTCAAAATAATGGTTTGTTGAATTCCTTTTTATTATAACTTAGTTGAAATGCAAGTATATTAATCCATATAAAACTTTAAGATTCTATCATTACCTCCTTATACAAGTGAAAATTTATATTTTGAGAAGTCAAAGGACTTGATAAAGATTAGGGTTATGGGTAAGTTCTTCACAACCATTTGACTAGATCCAAATCTTGTGTTCTTTGCATAATACTGATGCAGGATTTTGAGATGAGAGAGGGATTGCATTCCATAAAGATGCAGTATATTCCAGGCTTATGGATCCTAACTTTTGGATTTTATTCAAATTAGGAAAGCATTAAAAAAATGAACTCTGAGAAGGTAAATTATGAACTATGAGGTTTATTTTAAGGAGAATTAGGATTAGGGGAAGGCTAGCTGAAAGACACAAGCCAGAAGGGAATTCTCCCCCTTATCCAACTGAAAGGGGGAGAGGAGAATGGACAGAATCTCCCTCACTGAGAAATCTTGTGGGAGGGAAGCCTCCACTCACTCATGGAAAGCAAAGCATGAGAGCCCAAGCCAGCAGATCCCCTTCCTTTCACTCACACATAGAGAGTCAGAAAAGACAAAGAAATAGTATAGTGAAGGACTCAGAGTTTAAAGATCACACATGTAGTAAACCAAGAAAGCATCTAGAGACAAAATACATGTAGAAAACAAGAAGGAAAATGCCTAAGCAAATGAGAAATCCTGCCCCCATTCCAAGCCAGGCAGGGAAGGGGGAGCACTTATGAACACAGAGACCAGGCAAGTGTCAGGCACCAGGAGAAGAGAGATTTACACACATGCCAGGCTCAGGTATGGAGTAAATATCCAATTAGGATGCTGCTCATCACTAGACTAAGGTGTGCAAGGGTGAGACGTGATTGGTTGGTGGACTCAAGAGGCTGATCCAGGAGGGGCTCCAAAATTTTATTACGAAATGGTGTCATTCACAGGGCCAGCACACTTGTGCTCATTGTCAGATGGAAGACCAGCTGGGGATGTTATGGAGCCCTTAGCTTTCCTCCATGAGCTGTTAAGGCTTCCTTACAATAGGAGAGCCAGAATCCAAGGAGGAGCAAACAGAAGCCATGGTCTTCATCAAAGCTAGGCTTCAGTAATGCTGGGCAGTAGGTTCTAGGGAGCAATTGTACAGCATGGAGATGAGAGGGACTAGTAATGGTCGCTGCATATTTAAAATTTAAGAGATTAGATCTCAAGTGTTCTCATCACAAAAGATAAGACCTGCCGGGCGTGGTGGCGCACGCCTTTAATCCCAGCACTCGGGAGGCAGAGGTAGGAGGATCGCCGAGAGTTCAAGGCCACCCTGAGACTACGTAGTTAATTCCAGGTCAGCCTGGGCCAGAGTGAGACCCTACCTCGAAAAACCAAAAAAAAAAAAAAAAAAAAAAAAAGATAAGACCATGAGAGGTGATGGGTGTGTTAATTACCTTGAGATATTCATATCACCATATATGCATATGTCAAAATATCATGACCTATATCATAAATGTATTCTACTTTATTTGTCCAGTATGCTTTAACATAGCAGGGGAAAAAGCCAAAGAAATATATGAAGAAAGCAAAATCCAGGTTAGAACTAGCACAGTGATATTTCCGTCACATTTAATTAATCACAATTATTATAGTATCAACCCATACTCAGGGGATTAAAGAAATAGACCCCAACTTTCTCTAAGGGGCATTGATTTTATCAGAAAACAAACTAGATTTAGTAATAGCATTGTGATTATCTAAAAAAGAAATGTGTCTGAGTAAGACCCTATTGCTGGAGACATCTCTTGCCTGAGAGGCAAGGTCACCGAGAAAGCAAGCTCTGGTGCTGAGCAGAAAACCTTCTCCCTGTAGACCAGCCAATTGAAAGTTGGAAAAAGCTGCACTGCATGCAGCCATATGGGAGACAGAAGTCATCAGCAGTGAAAACAGTGGACACTGAATATTTAAGTTTGGCCATACAGGCCCAATGACTGAACAGGTGCAATAGTGGCATGTCTACTCTTGAGGTAACCAACTGCTCCATAATTCCCTCTCTACGGGAGGGAATACATACCTGGTACTGAAAACCTGAGCAAAAGTCTATGGCAGGTGAGGTCATGTGCCTTAGGGGTATAAAGCCTGCTCTTGTCTGACTAAATGTGTATATTATTCCCACCAAGCAGCTACTCTCACTTCTGGTTAGAGAAGCTTCTCTTTTCAGATGGCAATGACCACTGGGATCACCCAAAAGGCAACATAGTGCTGAGAAGAAGGGATGGAGGAGTGCCCAGCACTGAAACACCTCTGTCACACCCTCCAAGGCTCAGGGACCATTGAGGAAGAGGGGCCAGATAGAATGGAAGAGCCAAAGGAAGGGTATGACTTCTTACAATGCAACTGCACAGACAGAAATTGGCCTCGATATCCATGACTTTGCAGTGCCTAGCAATACCTTCACAAGACCCTCAAAATAGAAGAAAAAGATGATGACATCAAATTAAAAGAGTGACTAATGGAGAAAGGGAGGTAATATGATGGAGATTGGAGTTCTAAAGTTGAATGGGGGGAGGGGAGGGAAATATCATGTGTTTTTTATATGTAAGTATAGAAGGTGTCAACAAAAAAATTAAAAAAAAAAAAAAAAGAAATGTGTCTGAATGTGTGTGTGTGCATGTGGAGGCCAGAAGCAACCTTAAGTGTCATTCCTAGTGATGCCATTTTATCTCTTTTTTTGACATAGGGTCTCTCATTGACCTGGAGCTAAACAATTAGCCTAGTCTAGCTAGCCAGTAGGTTCTAGGGACCTTCCAGTTTCTCCCTCTTCAGCATCAGGGTTACAAGTGCATACTACCATATCCAACAGTATGTGGGTTCTTGGTTGAAGATGAGGTCCTTATGCTTGTAAGACAAGCACTTTACCATCTGAAATGTCTCCCATCCCACTTTCCAAGTTTTTATGAAGATACATAAAATATGTAGGTTGCTGATTCTCACAACGCTATAGTAATATATATAGTCTCTCTTTGATTGCAAATAAAAATATTAAAAGAAAAGCACTTTCATGAAGACAAACAGGCCAATAGAATAGTGTAGAGAACTCAATTAAAAAAAAAAAAAAACATGGGCTGGAGAGATGGCTTAGTGGATAAGGCACTTGCCTGAAAAAGCCAGAGAATCCAGGTTTCGATTCCTCAGGACCTACATAAGTCAGATGCACAAGGTGGTGTATGCATCTGGAGTTTGTTTGCAGTTGCTAGAGACCCTGGCATGCCCATTCTTTCTGTCTGTCTCTCTGTCTCTCAAATAAATAAATAAAAATATGTTTTTAAGAGAAGACTACTATTACAGATCATCTGTTATTAAAAAAAAGCCCTCGTATGTATAAAAGACTTTCAGCAAAGTGTCAAATGTTCAATGGGAAAAAAATATAGGCCTTTGAACAAATAGTTTTGGAAAAAAAAACTGGACATGCAAGGGCAGAGCTATGGATTTGTATTCAACTCACACTGCAAATAAAAAAATAACAACTGAATAAAGACACAAGTAAGATTAAAAGTGTAACATTCTTAGAAGGAAAACACAAGAAAATACTCATTATCTTGGGTTTGACAATGATGTCTTTGATACGGTATCAATAACATGAAATAAAAAAGCAAAAATAGATAAACTAGATGAATTTATAAAACATTTATGTATAAATCATCTCATGAACACATGCATATACAATGGAATGTACATCAAAGGGCATTGTTAATAGAATGAAAAAGCAGCTAAAAGAATGTGAGAAAATATTCACAAATCACATATTTAAGAGATTAATATCTGGAATATATAATTCATACATACCTCAATAACAAAATAATCAGTGCATTCAAATGGGCAAGGGATTTGGATAAATATTTCTCCAAAGAACATATACAAATGATCAATCAAGGCTCCACCACTAGTCATTAGGCAAATTCAGACCGAAGCCAAGAAGACATTGCTTTGCTTTTATTACTACAGTCATTACATGTATAAAAGAAAACAGGAAGAAAAGAGACAGTGTTGGGTACAATGTGGAGGAAGTGGAGCCCATCTGCACTGTTGGGAGTTGAACATGCCACAGCTATGCTATGTGAGAAATGGGCACTTTCTGGTCGAGAGCTTCTCTTTCTGGCTACAGATCCAAAGGATTAAGTGCATTGATCCCGACGGGTGCTTTGGCGCTATGTTCACTGCAGCAACATTCACAGTATTCCAAAGGCATAAGACTCCCAGTGTCTATCTGCCCATCAATGAATAAGCAAAATGTGATGTAAATACGGAGGGGGATATTATTCTACATAAAAACCAAAGAAGCCAGGAGTGGTGGCTCACACCTTTAATCACAGCACTTGGGAGGCAGAGATAGGAGGATCGCTGTGAGTTCAAGGCCACCCTGAGACTACATAATGAATTCCAGGTCAGCCTGAGCTAGAGTGAGACCCTATCTTGAAAAATCTCCCCCCCCAAAATAAACTCAAAGAAAATTCTGCTACATGGCACCACATGGATGTGCCTTGAAGACATGGTGAGTGAAATATGTTGCCGCAGAATGAAAACATGATATGATTCCATTGATGTTAGGAGTCCTGGGTAGTGCAATTTGTGAACACAGAAAGCTCATAGTGATTTTCAGGAGCTGAGGGCGGGGGAGAGCGCATGGGGAGCTGGTGTTAGTGAGCACAGTGTCAATTAGGAAAGTTGACAATGTTCTGGAGATGTGTTGCAGTAATGGCTTCAAGGACTGTGAGGTACCTTAACACTGTTAAAATACCTTAGCAGTGGTTAAACTGCTAATTCTTTTGTTTTGTTGTTATTTTCGAGGTAGGGTCTCACTCCAACCCAGGCTGACTTGGAATTCACTCTATAGTCTCAGGCTGGCCTCAGATTCATGGCGATTCTACTTCTGCCTCCTGAGTACTGGGGTTAAAGGCATGCACTACCACTCCTGGTTATAAACCATTAATTCTTATGTTGAGCATATTTAGACACCTTAAAATGTGATTGTCTTTGCATCCTGTCATGTAAGGAGTTGAACTTGTTTTTTATTTTATTTTAACCTACTTAAAAGAAAAAGAGAAATGGGTGATGGGGAGGAACAAAACATGGGAAAGGGCTCTGATCTGCCAGCTTTAGAGAGAAAGGTTGTTGAGGATTGAGTACTGATACTTGCTTCAGGAACTGACTTGTTTCGCAATGTAGTTGGCTGGACAGATAGTTGTTTACATTGAATTTATCACCACACTTAGGAATATCACTGGTACCTTTCAAATGTGGTTGAAATGTGTTTACAGGGATCATGGCAAACCTCATTCTCTCATTTTATTAGTCAGGGTTCTTCATTAATTTGGGAAATTGTTTGTTCAACAATGACTTATCTCATTTGATGATGGTTTCTGAATCCCCTGGATTATGGCAGGGATTTGATTTTATAACAATCTCCCAGGAGAACTTTCTGAACAGCTGTGAAGGCTGGAGAGTGCCACAAGGGGAGATCACATTTTGTGAGCACAGCAGCGAGGGACCACAGCTGACCAGGATGAACCTTTTCTGCTTTTCCTTGGTAAGTCACTTCACAGGCACCATTAGTGTTCTCATTTTTGGATGCTTTTGTGCCAAATAAAATGAATTAAATTAAGGTACAGCCTAAACTTCCTGTTTGATGACCCACATTTAGTGGTTTCTGAGAGTTTACTTACCAATAGAAATGATGCTTTCATCAAAGTGCATAAACCTTCATTTAGAAAAGCAATGTAAAAATAAAAACATTACCTAGAAGATTTCTGGTTATTTCACATTTTGATATTGATTGTTTTAAACGTTTGATCTTTTGTGAATTGGGTTTTTCTATTTGTTATGAGTATAAAAAATTTGACAAAATATATTTATTTGCTTTGAGACATGCCCGGAATCAAAAGGTTTTCTTTATTGTTTGAGTAATGAATTTTGTTTCATGTTGGCTTGGTTAAACTTCCATGGTGGCAGTTTTCTGAGTCACACTGCATTGTAAATGCAAGGTACAATAGATTAAGCCAGTCTTGGAGATGTGCTCACTCAAGGGTATAAGCATCTCTCAAATTCTATCTCACATTATTACTTTTTCTTCTTCAGCCTGAAGTGAAACAATGAAACTTCCCAGGTAGTCAGAGATCTGGAAATACTTTCTAGTTCCAACCTGCAATTGTGACCATCTGCCAGTGCTTAAAAATGGATTTCAAAAATAATTTTATTCATTTCTATGTGTGTTTACAGCAGGATATTATGCCTTCTCAGTGGTATTTCAAAATGTCGATGGTAGATCCCTTTCATTTGGGAAAATAAAATGGTCTACTTTTGATGTTTGTTTTCTTTCCAAATTGCAAATAAGATTAACATAAGTTCTGGGGATGGTGCTGACATACGTTGCAATACCTAAACAGGAGACATTTTAAGCTAAGATAAGGGATTTAATCTTAGAACATCTTGAAAAATAAGATGCAATTGTGAGCTGTGAGAGGCTGAATCATCGAGTTTGAGTTGCCTATAATGTCCAATTTACAAAATAACTGCCAACTCTCGACTCTGCTTTGTACCATATAAATCTGACTGGAGAAATCCCATTCCATGTGATTTAAGCAGTATTGTGCATGCTTTCCTAGTTGATCTAAAAGAGCTATCTATGGTTTATATGAATATACTTCCCATGGATATAGGCAATGTAGCACCAGACATGATTGCATTCTGAAATCATTTTGAATGGTAATATAATCAGTATGCTAATGTCTCTATAACATAGCATGGTGTGGCATACGTTTGTAATCTTAGTACCAAAGACATATAAGCATCTAATGAATGTGATTGTCACTGTCTATAATAAAGAGAATGCAACACAAAATTCAAAACTTATTGTTTCAAAGTTGTGGTTTAGGGACTCAATGTGACTACCACTCTTTGCTCACTTTTAAAGTTGTCAGAACTTTATGCTTAACTTAATAATGATGCTCAGAAACATTAGACAGAAGGATCATGAACACTACTTTATTCAGTTTAAACATTTCAATGTTTGTATGTTAGGAAGATGAGTTCCTTCACTAAAAAATGTGCACAAGGTATTTTGAAAAAATCAAAATTATTTTAACTGTGTCTTTAAAACTCTTGTGGAGTAAATTTGAAAAAAAAAACTTATTTACTAAATGAATTCACAACCAATGTGTTGTGACAGCTTACTGTGGTGTTATAAGCTGTGAAAAGGGGTGTGTTACAGCTTTTACTGAGAATTTTTGCATAATCCAAAACATATTTGATCTGTGTTTGTAGGAATGTGAACATATGGGACACTGTATTTAAGAAAAGAAAATGAAACTCACTGATTCAGTAGAAGGAAAGATTATATAATTAAAAAGAAAGGTATATACAAATATACTGACCCTTACATCTCTAGTAAGCAGGTGATTTTTCATATTAAAGATCATATAAGATTACCATAAAGAAAAGAGTGAAAAACTAAAATGTTCTCTAATTTGAGAATGGGAAGAAGTGGAATATCTTCTAGTAAATGGGATTTTAAAGAGAAATATGAAGCCAGCAATTTCATGAACTATCCAGTCTGCACCAAAAATACTATCACTAATCCATTAAAGGTAATTGCTAGTATTTTGAATCTATAAACTTGAAATGGGGTTTATCTTTCAAGAGGGGGTATGAATACCTTTTATAAAGGCCACCTTGACTCCACAGTGATATTTTAGAAATTTATAGTGTCACGAGGCTTTGAAAAAGCTTGCTCATGTGAAGCAAGATAAATTTGTTGACTCATCATACAGTTACTGAGTTTGGCAAGACTTTACAATCCATGAGGTTCCAATCAATCCTCCCTGCATGGCATCTGGGTGATTCGAAGGGCTACTTCTGCCTATCTGGACTCTCTACCTCATTGCTTTACCTCTTTGCCTTACCTCTGACCTTGTCTTGCCACACTATGACAGCTCTAATGAGAAGTAGATATTTTGATAGAAAGAACATACCCTCCTTGTCCTTCATCCAAATTTTGACATTTAAAAGTTGTTGTTCTATATAAATTTAGCATCATATTGTTCAATTATATGAAACTCTTGGGCAGGATTTTTATTAAAACGGACTTTAATCTTACATTGTTTTAAGGGAAATTGATTTCACTATGGTGTTGTGTCCTTTCATCTATAAAATATTCAGCTTTCGTATATTCATTTTGCATCCTTTAATGGTGCTTTGGAATTTTCTCCATAATTTTTTAAAAATTTTTTATTTATTTATTTATTTATTTATTCATTTATGAGAGAGGGAGGGAAGGAGGGAGGGAGGGATGGAGAGAATGGCATGTCAGGCTTTCCAGTTGCTGCATACAAACTCCAGATGTATGCATCACCTTGTACATTTGGCTTATGTGGGTCCTGAGCAATTGAATCTGGGTCCTTTGGCTTTGCAGACAAGCACCCTAACTGCCAAGCTATCTCTCCATCCATAGCTCCATAAAATTTGTATTGTTAAATATTCAGCTGGGGAGTAAAATATTTTTGGATGCTAATGTAAATATTTTTTATTTTGCTTCTTTATAGATCCATTGTTGTTTTTATTTAATTTTAAATTTTTATTTATTTGCACATGTGTGTATGTGCATGCACATGTGTGCACATTCTATAGCATCTTGCTGTTGTGAACAAACATCAGACACTTGTACCACTTTTTGTGTGGTTTCTATGGGTGACTTGGGAATTGAACACAGGAATGAAATATTTACAAGCAAGTACCTTTAACTGCTGAACCATCTTCCAGCCCCCGTTGTTGTTTTTATATGTTAATATTGTCAATCGATCATTTTTCTGAGTTAAAAATTATTTGGGGGCTGGAGATAGAGCTTAGTGGTTAGAGCACATGTCTGTGAAGCCCAAGGACTGGGCTCGATTCTTCAGATCCCATGTAAACCAGATGCCCAAGGTGACACAAGTATGCAAAGTCGCACATGCACACAAGAGGGCACATGTGTCCGGAGTTTGTTTGCAGCAGCTGAAGGCCCTGACATGTCCATTCTCTCTCTCTCTTTCTCTGCCTCTTTCTCTCTCTCAAAATAAATTTTAAAAAGTTGTGCCAGTCATGATTTATTCAGATTTTGCTATGAAAATAGTTCATTAATTTTCCTCTCTACCTCTTTCTTTCTTCTGTGACAGCTGACTGCTAAGAATGCTTGCTGGCAGGCACCCTAGTCATTCCTCACACTTGTATTACTGCCTCTAATTGAGTCTTCCCAAGGATTTTGATAAATAACCCTAACCAAGATAAAGAAGTCCTACTCTTTTCTTAATTTGCTAAGATTTTTTTCATGAGTATGCTAAAACTTTCAAATGCCTTGGAAAATGTATTGAAATAAGCTTTGTTTTTAGTATTTTAATGTATATTTAAATGTCAAAACATCCTTACATTTATATATGAGATATGAGACATTAACTGTCATAATGTATATTTAAACGCACCACTAGATTTAATTTTGGTGACATTTCATTTAGGATTCTCAAAAGTATCTTAAGTAAAATTGATCTATTATTTTCATGTATTGACAAGAAACTTCCATCACTTTCTTCTTCTAGAATTTTTACTAGTCTTATGTTTTAGTCTCAGTACATTTTCCACATTTGGCTTCTTTCATGTGCTTTCTGTTTTTCCTTTTATGCTACTTCCCAGGTAATATCCTCAACATTTTCTGATTGTCTTATGACATTTTAGCATTCATTCCAATTTTTGATTATTTAATAATACAGTTCTGTGATTATATTATCTGGTCTCAAGACTAATTGGTTTTAGTGCCTATAGAATTGCTGTTTCTGTTTTGGTTTCATCATAAATTATTTATTTGTAATGGGATATCACATTTTCATTTAGCTCTGTGAGGATCATAAATATTCTTTCTTAAGTTATTTCTCCATCTGCCTTATGATTTTCATTTCATCTGGACTGAAGTTTGATTTTCAGATTGTCAGTAGAAATGCTCCATATAGTATTGATAATTCCTTGACTATATGTGTAAAATACTTTTGATATACATTGCTATATTATAATTTTGCCCTTATAATTCCTCTGGAAAATAAATCAAATATCTGGTTTCAAGTTGAGAAAGTTGAATACAGCAGATTACGTTTATGATAAATTTCAGAGTATGGGAGTGCAAGAGACTCCTGCCACTGCAAACAAACTCCAGATGCATGTGCCATTCTGTGCATCTGGCTTCACATGGGTACTAGAGAATTGAACTCATACCTTCAGGCCTTGCGAGTAAGAGCCTTTAACTGCTGAACCATCTCTCCAGCCCATACTTTACTTTTAACTTGATATCTTCATCATGCTTTTAGGAAAATTGCTTCATTTTGTGAATGCCTCAAAATACTTGGGTCATTTTTTTGAATTTTTGATCTTTAATATTAATAATGTCTTTTTTTTCTATTATGGTTGTTATTGAAAATTAGTATACTATAAGTTCTTAAACATTTTGCCTGGCATAATGTAGATGTGTTACTCTATAAGAGTGGATAAATAAATTAGGTACTTTATAAAAATATTTTCTCTTATTATTGCACTCACAAATCTCTGTTCCATAGGAGGGCTCTATGGATAGCTTATATGAGCCAATCCCAGAGCAACAAGGGAACCAAGGGAGTGCCTCTGGTAAAACTGAGGAGGAGGGTGGACAAGAACACCACCATTTCTTCAATGTAAGTGAAGCCTTGAATTGAATGAATGTCCTTTCCACCATCTATTTAAACTCACTGCTCAATGGCACACCTTAACCCAGCAAAACCCCACTCTTATCAGAAATTCTTTGTTTAGTTTTAGCCTCTGACTTGTTCTTCATGGTTTTGGCTTAATATGAACAGGTGAAGTACATGCTAGGTATCAAATACATGAGTTAATTCAATCCTCAAAGCAACTTGACTACATACATCTTCTTTTTAAAAATATTTTTTATTGACAACTTCTATACTTACAGATAATAAACCATATTTCCCTCCCCTCCTCCCTTTCCCCTTCAGAACTCCACTCTCTATCATATCCCCTCCCTATTTCCATTACTCTCTCTCTTTGTTTTTGGAGAGAGACACAGAGAGAGGGAGAGGAAGACAAATGGAGATGGGTGCGCCAGCAGCCTCTCAGCTGCTGCAAACGAAATCCAGATGTGTGTGCCCTCTTGTGGGCAAGTGCAGCATTGCGCCCTTGCATCACTTTGCATCTGGCTAAACGTGGGACCTGGAGATTGGAACCAGCGTTCTTAGGCTTAGGAGGCAGGTGCCTTGACCGCTAAGCCATCTCTCCAGCCTTACTCTCTCTTTTAATTTGATGTCATCATCTTTTTCTCCTGTCATGAGGGTCTTGTGAAGGTATTGCTAGGCATTGCACGGTCATGGATATTGAGGCCAATTTCTGTCTGGGCAGTTGCATTGTAAGGAGTCGTATCCTTCCTTTGGCTCTTAAATTCTTTCCTCCCCCCTCTTCTGCAATGGACCCTGAGCCTTGGAGGATGTGAAAGAGCATACATCTTCTTTTCAAAATATTATTTATTTATTTGAGAGAGAAAGAGGCAGATAGTGAGAGACAGAGGGAGTGATAGGGCCTCAACTCCAGACACATGCACCACCTTGTCCATCTGGCTTACATGGGTACTGGGGAATCACACTTGAGTCCTTAGGCTTCACAGGCAAGCACCTTAAACACTTAGCCATCTCTCCAACCCAACATGCATCTTCTTGATGAGGAAATTTCAGGAGAGAAAGAAAGATAATTTCCTAAAGGTAGTGAGTCAATAAGTGTTAAAGTTGGCATTTAAACTGATATATGTTGTGTCAGTAGTTTCTGGTAAACCAGCTCTGAGTGTGTCAGGGGAGACATAGATTGGTAGTTTGTCAAATTTCCATGATTTAAATTGTTGAATTTCAGGTTAGTAAAAAGTTACATACAAACCAGTGGAATCTACTATTTAACAACAAGTTACCTGATGGCCAATTCTATCATAGTACTGCACTTTCCAGTTCGATATCCTGCCACATTGTTAAACTATTTCTTGGCTTTGTAGGCTTACATCATCTGACAAATTGTGTTAAAAGAATAGAAATGACAATAAATTTTGTGAATTATGTATAAAATTATTAGAAATTCAGTGTTCTCTCAGCTCTGTGAAAATAAGGATCTATTTAACAACAAAGTATATGTAAGAATATTAGTCAAATATTCTTAATATTCCATATGAATAAACATATTTAATTTTTTATTATTTAGAACAATTAAAACATTTTTTTAAAATATCTCTTGCAAATTTGAAGTTTTAGGAACATATCCTTCCCTTATAATTAATTGTGACTAAACACAAATTAATATTTACTTATTAAGTACATTTGTTCAGTGCCTCCTTTCTGTAAGGTGCTAAACTAAATGATATCTATATAAAAGTATTTATATTGGGCTGGAGAGATGGCTTAGCGGTTAAGGCGCCTGCCTCCTAAGCCTAAGAACGCTGGATCCAATCTCCAGCAGTTCCAATCTCCAGGTCCCATGTTTAGCCAGATGCAAAGTGACGCAAGGGCGTAATGGCGCACTTGACCACAAGGGGGCACACACATCTGGATTTCGTTCGCAGCAACTGAGAGGCTACTGGAGCGCCCATCTCTGTCTGTCTGCCTCTCCCTCTCTTTCTCTGTGTCTCTCTCCAAAAAAAAAAAAAGTATTTCTATTTATTCCCATGGTAACTTTAGTGATGCTTAGAAATATCTAGAAATAATAAATGACTTTCCCAATTAAAAGATATAGCAAAATAGTTTGTAATTTAATCCTTGGTTTACACCTAGTCTTTTGTAGCCACATTAGAGAATGCTATTCTCATAAGTTACATAAAGTTTCTATTTAGGAAGCAATTTTAGTAAACAAATTTGATAATTAGTTTCAGAAAGAGGAAGAAGAACACAAAACAAAATTTAATGCAGCAAAATTCTTCTCTCAATTCTACCCCCTTTTCAATATAAATAAGATGTTGGTGTTCAAAGATATGAATAAAAGGAGCCAATTATATATTTGAAATGTTAATATGAGATGTACCACTGACTTGGATACTACTAGTTGACATTGTAAAATGTTTATAAGCATTTTCACCCTATGATTAAAAAGCAAAATGGGATAAAGAACCCAAAGAAATATCTTAAATATATAACTTTAATAAGAATGTATGAAAAATAAGGTCATGATCAACCAGTCTCCTACAATTTCTCTTCAAACATCAGTTACCTTGCAAAATTAAATTATAATAATAAAAACATTATTTAAATTAGTGTAAATATATCTATATATCTAAATATTAAAAATATATGCATATATAAGCAGGTATATACATATGCACACATGCATGCTAAAAAGCCATTCAATATTTATTACACCCTTTAGTTGTGGAATTATGAGAGTCCTATCATATTATTGTTGGTAATAGTTATTTTCTTAATGAAGATAATTCCATATATTAGATAAAGTAAATCCAGGCTTTTAATAGTATAATTAAAACATTTTAAGGCTCTACTTCCTTAATTGCTCTTGTAAGTTGTTTGGAGAGTCCTAATTTTCCCTGTAAATCTCTGAAAATTGGAGTTGTTTTTCTCCTAGCATTCTGCTTCCTTTTTCTATTTATTTATTTATTTACTTACTTACTTACTTACTTACTTACTTACTTACTTATTTGTTTGTTTGGGGTAGGGTCTCCCTCTAGCCCAGGCTGACCTGGAACTCACTTGGTAGTCCCAGGCTGACATGGAACTCAAAGTGATCTTACTACCTTTGCCTCCTATGTGCTGGGATTAAAGGCTAACTCCTTTTTCTTTAAAAGATATTCAAGGGAAAAAAAAAAAAACATTTAATATAACTTTTGATAATATTACAAAACCATTTAACTTTTGGAAATAGTTCCATAGAAATACTATGAAAACTCTCCCAGGACCCCATATAAGTAGAACAAGACTTATAGGTATCAAGACTCAACCCAAATGGATTGGGACTTTCTCAGAGAGTCCAAGTGCTCTTAAAATCCTTAGAAACAACTTTACAGCTCTGCTATTCATTGCAGTGGAAATTATGGCTCAAACTAAATATCATGCCATGGTCTGGAGAGATGGGTTAATGGTTAAGGCACTTGCCTGTGAAGCCTAAGGACCCATGTTTGACTCTCCAGGTCCCACATAAGTGAGATGCACAAGGTGATACAAGTGCACAAGGTTGCACATGCCCTCAAAGTGGCACATGCATCTGGAGTTTGATTGCAGTGGCTGGAGGCCCTGGAATGCCAATTTTTTTTCTCTCTCTCATAAAACAACAACAACAAAAAAAAATCATGCTGTGCACTGAAAAGAAAAACCCAAATGAGAGAAGAATGCACATATTTTATTTGTCTTTCCTTTGGAGGTATTTCATTCATACCTATTTATAAAGAACTTTCCTATTTTGGAGACACTGTCTTCAGCATAGTTTGACATTCTAGAGGTAGAAACTAGACTGTCCATGTTCTCAAGGGAGACAATCCCTGGAGAACAACTACATATTTAACAGCACTAGTGGTGTTAAAGAAGTTAACTGTAAATGAATTTTAAATGGTAATGTCATAAATATCCAAATTGTGTTTTTTTAATATTTTAATTTATTTATTTGTAAGCAGAGATGGAGAGAGAGACAAACAGAAAGTTAGAGACAGGGAGGGAGGGAGTGAGGGATGGAGGGAGGGATGGAGGGAGGGAGGAAGGAGGGAGGGTGGAAGGAGGAAGGGATGGCACATGAGAGCCTCTGGCTTCTGCAAATGATCCCCAGATGCATGTGGCATTTTGTGCATCTGGCTTTATATGGGTACTGGGGAATCAAACCTGGGCCATCAGACTTTGTAAGCAATCACCTTTAACCACTGAGCTATCTTTCCAATCCCACAGCTTGTGTTTTAATTGCATTTGCAGGTGGGGTAGTAATGTAGAGCTGTTCCAAAGAGGAATCCATTTAAAACGTGGGATTTTATTAAACATTTGAAAGGGGAACATTCAGTGATTTATTTGCAGATCACCACTTTCACATACATGAGGTTTGGGAGGAATGCTGCTAAAAATAGTAAGTAAAAGGTTATAGAGTGAAAAATCATTCATTAAATCAGTATGCCAACATAATAACTTAAATACTGACTACTTTGTTATCATATTATTTCAGATATAAACTATAAGAACTTGATCTTGTATCTATTTTAGTACCACCTTATGCTATCCAAAGGTAATAAATATCTTAAATTAGAAAGACAATGAGGATATAAAATGTCTGTACCTCTGCCAACTTAGGGTTAACTAAATCAAGCCTGAATTGCCTGGTTTGCCTTCTATATTGATTAAAGGAAGAAAATAATTGTCAATTTTCCACTCCATTTTGTATTTTATAAATTAAATTGATAAGAAATTTGAGCCCTTTAAAAAATGAGCTTAAGTTTAGGACTAGGCTAATGCCCTTATGATTTCTATCTTACACACAGTGGTCTTTCAATAAATATTTGTAAAGCTAAATGAATGGATTAATGAAGGCTTGCTATTCAACCTGAAGAAATAGTAATATCACAACAGAGAGACAATGAGGCCATGGCCACAGATGTGCTTTGGAGTGGTTGGAAATGAATCTCATTCTGGCTCTACTGCTTGTGAGCTATGACCTTGGAAAGGTGCTGGGATCTTCTCAACCTGTTTTCTTCTGTAGTGGAATGAGGAGCATAATTTTCTGTGTGGCCAAGACTGATTGCAAAGAACAAAATCTCACTAATGCAAGCATGAGGGATTCAGTACATAAAGTAGAGAATCCTCAGGAGAGGTGATATTTTGCATTCTAGGGCAAAGACTGCCAGTTATAGCCTACGGTAACTTGTGTTTATATTGCACATGAGTAAAGAAGGGCTTTTAAACTTTTAAGTTGGTTGAAGCACAAACATGAAAATAAAGGAGTGATTGGGATGCAATCACCTCTTTTTATTGCCCATAACTCATTCCCTAAAGCTGACCTGTAGAGCCACAGGTGGTCATTGAGAATCAAAAACATGGCTATACTAAACTCAGGTGAAGGCTGGAGAATGGCTCAATGATTAAAAGCATGTGCATGCAAAATCTGACAGCCTGGGTTTGATATACGCATAAAGCCAGATGCACAAAGTGGTGCATGTTTCTGCAGTTTATTTGCAGTGGCAGGAAGTCCTGGCACACCTATACTCGCTCTCTGTCTGTCTCTATCTCTCTTTCAAATAAATAAATAAAATTTTAATAATAAATAAATAAAATATTAAATAAAAAATAAAAGCAGGTGACTAACAAGTATAAAATTGATGCCATATTTTAAAGACCACACATAATATTTAATAATTTTTGTCATTTATTGATAATATTGGAAATAATAAATGACATGCCATTCATTTAACATCACTAATAGGTGAGCCCTACACATTCACATCCCACATTTCAAACTTCATGTGAAGGCATGCCTTCTCTCAAAGTTAAATCCTGTCTGCTATCCAGTCTTCAGGGGGTGTGGGGAGTGAGGTTTTCAACCTCCAACTCTACACAGAGGAAGGCCTGCCTGAGACGTGCACCTTCATTAGTCAGGAGAGAGGCTGCCTTTCTGCAGGTGGCCCTCCATTGTGTTCAGAGACAATGACTTGCATCTTTCTGACCCCAGATCCACAGTGTCATGAAAACATTTAAAATGACTTGGACATGGAAACTCCTTGGTAGTATTTGGATCTTTTAAATGTGTTAATAAGTGAAAACTTTTCATGATTTTTCCAGCTATGATGGAGAAGACTAGAAAGACAAGACTTGAGTACTGATATAATAGAAAGAAATTGCAGGAGTTGCAACCCAAAAGGTTTTCCTACAACTCCTGCAGTTGGATTTTAGCATCATCTAAAACTACAGACAGCCAAATCCCACACTAAACCAAATTCGCCAATAAAAATTGATTATTGTTGCCTTGCTCATGTAATGATAATGTCATTTATGTGTTGAACCCTATTTTAGTAGGCATAATACAAATTTTAAAGGAACTCATTGGAATTATTTTCAATTACATACTTTATTTAAGCCAGTATATCCAAAATGTTATTATTTAACCATGCAACTAATAATATATTCTCATATAAGAACTGAAATCTTGTTCACATTTTCTATTTGGCACATCCCAATTCTGATGCTATCATTTCAAGAGAGTAAAGTCCCAGTGAAATAACAAAAATGGTATACTTTTGTTTTCAAATTTTGTTGTTATATAATATATTATAATATAAATAAATATATAAATAATATATATAAATTATGTAATTTTATATAATTATAATTTTGTTTTCAAATCAAAATCAAATGAAAATTTAGTTTCTACATCATACCAGCCACCTCTGCAGTACTTGATATCCACGTGTGTGCTTGAAGTTGCCAGTGGAATTGAGGCATCAGTGTGTGAGTTACAATTCTCTACTTCACTCAGGATAGGATAGATAATAAAGCAAAAAATATCCATCGTACGCATTTAGTGGGATGCTCTTAGTAGGAACATAGATATTAATGTGTATTTGACAATACACAGAGGATTTTGAAAGAGATGGTAGGGAATACTCATGTTCACAAAGGAGGAAGCTAAGGTTAATTAGTGACTTGGCTGAATTGACAAGAGGGAGCTTCCCAAACGTGAGCTTGTTCTGGCAAAGCAAGTCTGTGAGCGCTGTGTGCACACACGTGTGCACATGAATGAGTAATACTAGGAGAGGGGTAAATGGCAGAGTCTGTTTTGAGGAGATGAGAAGCAAGGGGGATGGGAAAATGATGCAAGAAATGACTCAATAATATAATATATATGCTAAATTTAATCTGTTATCTAGAGGACATAGTAGAAAAATATCCTCAAATAGGCACTGAAGTTAATAGACTTGAATTTCATTCCTCATCCCAGGCTGGGAACTATGTATCCTTGGGAATGTTATTGAATTACTCTGACCCTAAAAGTATTTGCCTCTTGGTTTGTAGTGGAGATCAAATGTTATAGCCCACGTTAAGCACCTGGCATAGTGAATATTAATGACCATTTCCCTTTCTCTGCAAGCCATCACACCAGGGTGGAGTGAGCTTTTAATTTAATATCCTTGATTAAATGACTTTAAGTCAAACTCTCACTAGAGCTTGGATGTCCTTTTAAAATAACTGCTCCAAATAATTTGTAATCAGCACTCCTTACCTAAAAGCATTGATTTTTCCTGGGCTGGACAAGAAGAAGCAACAGGATTTATTGTCAATGTGCATTAGAAAACCTGAGATTTTAATCTCCACAAATTGCCTCAAACACCTGGGTATAGTACAATGTTTGACAATTCAGCCTCAAATGTCCCACCACATGTAGATAGTTGTAAACAAGAAAAATCTATCACAGGCACATTTTTTTTGTCTTACACATTCATGTTTCTGTGTTTTCTTTGCATTTATAACTTAAATATTTTTTAAACGAAAGTTTAATTTTCTAAGTAGTCATTCATCATCATTCTATGCTCATAAAAACACAGGAGAAATCAATTAAATTCTCCTCAGCTGCTACATGCCAACAAGAGGGCAGTACAGCAGAATCTAGTGCAGATTTAGAGACAAGCAGCATGATAGCATGATGCCAGTCCAACTACTGGTTAGATATCAGCACTAATGAGGACAAGGTCAAGGGTTCAATCCCCTTCTGGCCAGTTAGTTTTTCTCTATTCTAGAGACACTAACAGTCCCCATTACCCCACTCCTCTCATGGTTGAGGTGTCTTGCTTGGAGGATAGCAGCCATCAGCACAAAACCCTTGCCCAGCACAGGAAGAACTCAGAGAAGAGATGCCTTTTCTCTTCTACCCACAAAGGCTTTCTTCACTGAAATCAGTCTTAAGGTTACCAGGTACAATTCACAGCTTTCAGCTTAAGATAATGACTGGGATGGTAGTTAAAGTACCAGAAAATTCAACTGACTTCCCACTATGCCTTGACTCCAAAATAGCACTTAATCACTACCTGAACCCACACCCAGTTTCCACCTCCAGGACATAAGAAAATTAGATTAATTCATAGCGGCTGTGCTTTCTAGCACAAGATTGAGCCTGGTTACTTCACAATGGATGGGGGGAGGGTCCATGAGGCCCAAGGACTCGTGAAAAAGATGTTCTTTATGGCTCCTTACTGCCCTAAAATTTAAAAAGAATTTGAGGATCCCCTGATAAGGAGGGGGAATCCCCTGATCCAGAGTGTGCATATGAAGAGTAGGGTAGATCTCCATGCCCCCCACACACCTCCCAGTTCCCTGGTCCCAGATCCCTTGCTACTGGCTTGGGTCTACCTCAACCCTGAAAGCTTGCTGTGGAAGCAGACCCCTTGCTTTGCCTTCCTGATTGAATGGTTCCTGAGTCCCTAGCTTCCAGATCCTCTATTCCAGAGAGTGAGTATGCAGAATGAGTATACCAGAGCTCCCAGTTCATTCCTCACTTCCCAATTCCCTGGTCCTGGTACCAGTGCTGCTGGCTTGAGGTGCCCTGGTCCCTGTGTGGGCTGTGGAAGCAGGGCTTTTGCTCTGGTTTCCTGATTGACTGACCCCTGGTTACCCAAATCCCTAGTCCCCTGAGCCAAAGGGTAAAAGGGCTACTGTAGGAGCTGGCCTCTTGCCCCTGGCTCTCCAGCTTCCTGGCTCCTGGTTCCCCAACCCATGATCCCCATGTAATGAAGAGTGTGTGCAAGTGGAGTAAGTAAGCCAGAGTTCCCAGTTCCCCACCTTCTAGTTCCCCAGGTACCTTTCATGTACTTTCAATCTTCACAATTTGTACATCTGTGGTTATAACCCCATTATACACCAATACTTTAAAACATAACACCCACTGAAGATCCTATAAGCTCAAATACTTGCTTCCCCCTCAATAAAATAAAACATTTTCCCAAAATGGGTAGACCAAAATTCAAAAAGCAAAAAAAAAAAAAAAGTCAGAAAACTGAGAGCTCCCCACCAAGGATGCCTAGTCCCACAATAGAAGCCTCCGATGAAATCACAAAGAAATCAACAGAATATGAATCCCAAAATGAAAACACAACAAGCTATATGACCTTCATCAAAAGAATTGCTGAACTGGAAGCAAGCCATCAAAAAAAAAAAAAAAAAAAAAAAACCACCAACAATCATATAAATGAACTTGAGCAGAATCATCTCTTACAGTGCTCATCTTTTGCCACTAGGCTTAACTTAATGGAAGAAAACCATAGAAGGCTCAAAAGAGATATGAATGAATTGAAGGTGAGTCAACAAATGGAAGATCGCAATAACCAGCTGATTGATTAATGGAGACTTGATCAAGTGCAAGGATGAATTCCAGGAAGCATCAAGAAAAATTAGGCCTCAAACTGAAATTGTACCTCAAAAAAGAGATGGACATGATGCTAAATAACACAACAACAAAAAAATCAAATAGAGCTTTAAAAAACCTCTCTAAAACCCTTACTAACAGAGTTACTCATGTGGAAGACAGACAGAAAAAATTGATTGGGAATCAAAAAATTTTGCTAAGTTCAAAAAATCATGGGAAGAGAATATCAGAGAACTGTAAGATACCCTAAAATGACCAAATATCCATATCATTGATATACCAGAAGGAGTGGAAGTCCATGTTCTAGGCATAGAAAATATATTCAACAAAATCATTGAAGAAAATTATCCCAATTTCTCAAAAGACAGGCCCATCAGACATAAGAAACTCACAGAACACCAAACAGACAGGACCAAAGAATAAACTGTACAAGACACATCATACTGAAAACTCTAAACAATGAAAACAAAGGGAGAGTGCTAAAAGCAGCAAGAGAGAAACACCTCACTACATACAAAAGCAATCCCATCAGAATTACTTTAGATTTCTCAATGGAAACCCTAAAAGCCAGAAAGTTCTGGAACAGAACACTTCAAAGTCTAAAAATCCTATGGCTTCCCACCCAACCTACTTTGCCAAGCAAAAGTATCCTTTATAATAGATGGTGAAAGGAAAACTTTCCATGAAAAAAGTCAACTCTATGACTATATGAACACAAAGCCCAACCTACAGAGAATATGTCAGGGACTACTCTGCACAGAGAGTCAAACAACCAATCTCAAGAGCCTACAAGAAGAAGATCACAATAACCAAAACTAGAGCAGGCTCAAAAAAAAGTACAAAACACAAGAAATCCCCAAATCACCCATCAAAAGACACAAGTTAATAGGGTGGATCAGGAAAATAGACTCTTCTATCTGCTGTCTTCAAGAAACCCACCTCATCACTAAAGACAGACACTTCCTCAGGGTGAAAGGATGGAAAATGATATTCCAAGCAAATGGAAATAAGAAACAATAAGGGGCAGGTGTCACTATATTACTATCTTATAAAATAGATTTCAAACCAAAACTAATCAAAAAGGACAAAGAAGGCCACTTCTTACTCATCAAGGGAATGATCCAATGTGGGGACATCACAAGCATCAATCTATATGCACCAAACACAGGTGCCCTACAGGTTATAAAACAAAACCTACCTGACAGCAAAACAGAAATAAACACCAACACCATCATAGTCAGAGACTTTAATACTCCACTATAGACAGATCATCCAAGCAGAAAATCAACTAAGAAATATTAGAGCTCAACAACACCATAGGTCAACTAGACCTAATGGACAGATACAGAACATTGCACCCCATCTCTAGAGCATACACATTCTTCTCAGCAGCCCACAGAACCTTCTCCAAAATGGACCATATATTAGGCCATAAATTATGTCTCCATAAATTCAGGAAAAATGAAGTAACTTCCTGCATCATATCAAATCACAATTCTTTAAAGCTAGAAATTAACAAGTCACACATTAGAAACTCCTCTAGCTCCTGGAGACTGAACAACACACTTTCAATCAATAATTGGATGGTGGAAGAAATAAAAAAAGAAATTGTAAAATTCCTAGAATTGAATGATAATGAAAACACAACTTACCAAAACTTATGGGACACAATGAAGGCAGTCCTAAGGGGAAAATTCATAGCCCTAAATGTATTCATAACAAAGACAGAGAGAACCCAAATGAATATCCTCACTGTCCACCTAAAGGCATTAGAAAAACAAGAAGAATCCAAACCTAAGAGCTCCAGGTGGAAAAAAATAAAATAATCAAGATCAGAGCAGAAATTAATGAGTTGGAAATTAAGAAAACAAGAAAATCGATGAAACAAAGAGCTGGTTCTTTGAAAAAATAAACAAGATTGATAACACCTGGGCCAAAAATTAAGCAAAAAAAAAAAAAAAAAGGTCTCATATTAACAAAATCAGAAATAAAAAAGGAGAGGTCACAACACACATCAATGAACTTGAAAGAATCATCAGGGCATACTTCCAAAACCTCTACTCCACAAAATTGAATAATCTCAAAGAAATGGATGAATTCCTAGACACATACCACCTACCAAAACTAAACTCAAGCAGATTAATCAAACAAACCTATCACAGCCATGGAGATTGAAAAGGTAATCAAAAACATCCCCAAAAAGTAAAGTCCAGGACTGCATGGCATCTCAGCCAAATTCTATCAAACCTTCATTGAAGAACTGAAACTAATTTTCCTCAAACTCTTTCACATAATCGGACAGCAGGGAATCCTTCCTGACTCCTTTTATTATGCTAGCATTACCTTAATACCCAAACCAGACAGAGATGCAACAAGAAAAAGAAAACTATAGGCCTATATTCTTCATGAGTTTAGGTGCAAAGATCCTGGACAAAATCCTCACAAACGGAATTGAACAACATATCAAAAGCATTATCCACCTTGATCGAGTTGGCTTCATCCCAGGGATGCAGGGTTCAACATACAGAACATACAGAAATCAGTCAATATAATACACCATATAAATAAACTTAATCACAAGAATCACATGATCATCTCAAATGAGGCACAGAAGGCTTTTGACAAAATACAGCACCACTGCATGGCTCACGGAATTTTGCCGATGAGGGGCAGAAGTTTGTAAGATCCACAGATTGAGACATCATGCCCTGAGGCATTCCCTCCCCACTCAAAAAAAATGACTGCCTCTCCCACAATACATAACCCATTTCCCCATGGGGAATACTTGCAACCCCAGTGAGGAGGGTCCCCTACAGAATGGGGGCAGGGACAAGAGAAAAGAGAGTACCAACACATGTTGTATCCATACAAAATATGTTGTTAATAATAATAATAAAGCATTGGGAAGTGAGGAGAATTGTTTGGCATTAAAGAGTATTGTTTTATTTTTGGCACAAAAGAAAGAATTCTGAGGTCTTTCAGTGCACTGCACTGCATTCGTAGAGCCTCTGGAGCAAGACTCCCTTAATTTTGTTCCATTGTGATTTTTATGCTATGTTACCCTAAGCATATAGGTATATAAAACAGACACATGAATCAAACCTTTAATGACAGTAAATCATAAAGAAATTTATTTTAAAACAATTCTTTGGCATACATATAATTTTACCACTGATTAGAGATAAAACTAAATTTGCATGCTAATGACATGGATGTGTTCATTTATGCATATACTGAAAATTAAATCTTGGTTGAGTATTTGATATTGCAGGACACACATGGAGAAGTTCCAATGTTTTTCAGCGTTGATGCAGTTTGACTTTATACTCCCCAGTGCTGAGAATGGCACTTTATATAAATACCTTGTACAAAACAGCAGAAGAATATTTAGGACCATTTCAGAAACAGTGAGAAATTCTGTTATAATCTCATGTCAAAATTAACTGAATGTTGTTTTTTTATGAAACCCAAGTCAGCCACTCAAGCAGCAATTTTTAAAATGAAGTTTTGTAACATACAATTCACGAATATACTAATTTGATACATGCTGAAGAATTAAACTTCTTTGTTTTCTATAATAAAGCAGAACGTTTCTTTAAGAGCAGAACTTTGTGTGTATAGTAAAAACGTTATGATTCATAACATATCAGAGTCTCCAATCTGAGCTGAGGAGTTTCAGGAGGCCACCAGTGGCTATTATGTGGCATGACCATAATGCAGTGCAAAGTCCACATGCTATGTATTCAACCCCGGCTGCAGTGAAATTTTATGGGCTATTATACCAGAAACATTTCAGATTCATATCACATTTTTGATTTTGAGTTAAGTTTTTGGTCATTGTGCATTTAGATACTTTTAACTATTATCTGAAGATTTTATGGTTTGAATATGAAATCTCCCATACAAGCTCATGTTTTGAACACTCAGACCTCAGCTCAGGGGTGATTTTGAAGGCCATGAAACCTGAACGAGCCTGGCTGTTTGAAGCAGGTCGCCAGGAGTGGGCCTTTGCAGGCCATACCTGAATATTCCAGCTGCTTTCTTCATAGTCCCCTATAATGTGAAGAGCCTCATGCTCCCAGTGCCACAGGGAAAGCCATGTCCACCACCATGCCTTCCCTACCACTAGAGACTAATCTCTCTCCCCTTCCATTTCTCTGTTCTCTTTTTCCAAAAATTGAGACAAAATAAACTTTTCCTCCCTTAATTGTTTCCACTAAGTATTTTTGCCACAGTGATGCAAAAGTAAAATAATATGAGGCCTTAAATGCTTTGAGTGAGTGAGTGCTTTCTATACTTTGAGAGGTCATCTACTTTACTCAAAGCCCCCTGAATTAAATGTTAGTGCCATCTTTAATAATACCTTCATGACTCAGCTGAACAGGTGTTTTGCCAAGTACTTGGGAAGTATGGCCCAGACATCTTGACACAGAAGATTATCATCACATCTATGTCCCATCATTTCTTTACATCTTTGTGCATTACTCACCCAAGTATATAACTTGAATCTAAAAGAATGTGGCAAAAATGACAGGAAGTGCCTTCATTAATTAATTACAACAGACTTGTGCACATTATTGTGAAGCAAGATCCTGTGTGGCAGAATCCCAATGGGAAGGGCCTGAAAGAAGCATTCAGTATACCATCAGAAAATGAGAGCTTCAGTCCAATAAGTTTTCTGAAGTCTAAATGCTGCCTATATTCCACATGATTATTTAAGAGCATCCCTTCTCCTACAGCTAAACCTTTGAATGAGTCCTCTTGTGGGCCAAAAACTAACTAGATTGCAATCTTGTAAAACATCACCACAGAGGATTCATCTAAGTCAGGCCTGTATTTCTGATCCATAAAAATTGTGAAATAGGGCTAGAGATAAAGCTACGTGGTTAAAGGCACTTACTTGCAAAGCCCAAAGGCCTGGGTTTGACTATTCAGTATCCACATAAAGCCAGAGGCACAAAGTGGCACACACATTGGGAGTTCATTTCCAGTGACAAGAGGCCCTGGCATACCCATTCTGTCTCTCCTTGAAAATAAATAAATTATGAAATAATAAATATTCATTATGAGCCATGAAATTTTTGAGTGACACAGTAATAAATAAATAATATAGGAAATTATATTAATATATTTTCCAGGATTATTTGTTGGTAACCAAATCTATGCTAGCTCACTTAAGCAATAAAGAATATGTTACAGGATATTGAGATCTCAGGATACTCTTAGCACTTTAAGCTTTTAGGACGTGCTCCAAGAAGTGTACTACAGAACCAGCCACCCGAGAGAACTAATGCTCCTGATACAGTCAGAAGGTGGCTGATTCAACATGGCACCACTGTAGTGATAGGTTCCATACTGTATGTGCTGAAATTTGTGATATTAAAAGTGAATATTCTTACACCTTGCCTTTTACCCTATGTTAGTTAAGTTTCACATAAGTATCTTAAATTGGGGCCTGTGGTGAATGGGATATAAACAACCTGGGACATGAATGGCACATATTATATATCCAGGGAAGTTAGAAAGTGTCATTCCCCTCTTTCTTTCTTCCTTCCTTCCTACTTATTTGATCACCATCTTACCCCTTCTACAAATTAATTTTAACATCAACAAAAATCCACTTCTGCAAGAAATATATGTACCCAAAATAACCACAGAGTAACATAAGAAACTGTGTGGCTTATCATAATTATCATAATATCATAATTATCATAATATCAAACTTAACTTCTATAATAATTCTCAGAAAGAAGTTTTTAAATATATCATTAAGCAGGAACATAATATTTGAAGGGTTAAACAGACATTTAAAAACTCACATCTTTGACATTCCAATTTTAGTAATGTGCTGATGAAGTGAGCACATCTTTGACATTTATCTTGTTATCTTATACAAGATTCCTTTAAAGTCTTCAACCTTCATTTCTTTTCTTATAAAATGAAATAAAAAAACACTTGTTACCTGTTAATCATCTTGTGAAAACGAAGGGGACAAGGAATTTTCACATTATTAGCATGGTGGCTGGCACAGAGTAAATGATCACTAACAGGCCCTCACTGTAAGTAGATAACCAGTTTTTTGTTTTCACCATACAAATTCAGAGAGATAGTGGAGGTTTAAGCCAGGCTTAAAAAGGAGGAACTGGACTGGTAGAAGTCAAGACATTGCTGTACACTGTCCTAGCACCTTTCACACGCACATAAAAAATCCTGAAAGGCACTTAGAGGCAAGTGTCTTATAAATGGATAATTGACACTTTGAAATGTGACATGCCATCTTAGAATAGGTGAGTAATGGAGAAGTCAAGGTAGGTGAGTGCCAGGTGGGTGATTCTAACCACTTAGCGGCATTTCTTACTTGGCTCCAAACTATTAGACTTGGGAGATTTTTGTTCTGTCTCCATATTAACATCAGCATTGACAGAGCTATTAATAACACCGACACTAAAGGAAGAAAATGAGATTAACAATGGCATCCCATCAGCCAGGTCTTCATCAAACCACGAACAAGAGGAGCCGATGTCAAAACAGTGCAGGAAACTCTTTACTTGCGTCTAGATTACATAATGACTCCACAAGCCCACATCTAACACATAGATTATGTTCATTAAGAAGACTGCACTCTTCTTTCATGTTTAATTTTCTTCCACTATATCTATGATCACACTACCTATTGTGCCACCAATTCAGATGTGAGCACTTTTTAGTGTGTTTAATTAACTTCCTCCTGTAAATAGAGACTTATGTTAAAATAAAATGAAATCAATAGATTAAGGTTAATTATGCCCTATTCTCTTCTTTATTTCCTAGGCTTATGATACAATTACTAATTGAAACTAATGAAAGCCACAGTTATCTCTTTAATCATGTTTTAAAGAAAAAGCTGTAAAACACAAGAGCCCATTCCCATTTTCATTGTCTCTTAAAAGCTTTTGCCATACCTACTGACTTGAGATATGTCAGGAATCCTGGAGTGTTTCTGATGAAAGGGTGGTAGAGTCCCTGCTCATCAGCCTTCAGCCTATAGATGTGAAGGCCTGAATGGGAATCTGAGAGGTCCTTGAGTCTTGTCCAGCTAGTAATAGATGTGAAGGACCAAGATAGATTTTAGAGCCCGCCTTGTGTTTTGCCATTGGTAAGGGTGGCATTTAATATTCTTACCTATCTTATTCCTAATCACCGTCCCCCACCCAGTTTCAAGATAAAGATTCACTCTTTAGTCAGGCTTGTCCTGAACTTTCTGTATATAGACCAGGCTATCTTGAACTCATGGCGATCCATGTATATTAGCCTCCAGAAGGCTATAATTACAGATATGAGCCACCATGACCAGCCTTTCTAAGCACATGCTTTCAGTCTCGCTTGGGCTGCTCTACTTCCATTTGTGGTTATGAGGAGTAAGTTAAATGATGACAAGTAGCAGGAAATATTAAGTGTAATAAGCATTAGTTGTCTAAAACCTTGTGTAAATATAATTCCATAAATCAAAACACATGTAAGGCTATTTAAATTAGCTGTCTCCTTCAAGAAATCTGGAAAGGAATCTTTTTGATGAGACGAATATTTTCTAATGCAAATAACCATCCCCTAGGTAGGTAACTTGTTTTGCCTTTGTGGATATTTATAGTGCTACCAGAACAGTTTGTTACTTCCAGATTGATAGACAGCTCACTTAGCACACCAACAGACAAATGGCAAAGTTCATATGTGATTTACAAGCTCTATTTCTGATGGATTAGATATGGTCCCTGTGCATTCTTCAGGCACTACAAGCTACACACTCTGCCCTGAGACAGGGCACTGAGTGTATGCTATACATCACCCTCTTAGGAAAATCAGAATTCATTATCTCTACAGGATTGTTACCTTGAGACAGGAACTACACAGGCTGGCAAGAAAGTCTCCTTTTTCCATCAAGAACTGACGGTTACCTGGTTTTTCTTTGTTTCATTTTTACAGGAGGAAGAAATCTCTGTTCATTGAGAACCCAAGCTTTCCTACTGTAATGTACTAGAGGGGTCCCACTGTGCACATTACCATCTACATGTGTTGGTTCCTCAGATCTTTATTTTTATTCAGTGTGCTGTCATAAAGTACTGGGAATTTTTTAAAACTTTTTTTTTGAGGCAAGCCCAACATACTGGCCCTTTTTTTAATGCAAGAGAGCAAGAGAAAATTGGAATATCGGGGCCTCTAGTCATGACAATCAAACTCCAGATGCATGCACCACCTTGTGCACATGTGCGACCTTGCACGCTTGCATCACCTTGTGTGTCTGGCTTACATGGGACCTAGAGAGTTGAACACGAGTCCTTAGGCTTTTCAGGCAGTGCCTTAACTGCTAAGCCATCTCTCCAGCCCACTACTGGGCATTTTTTGATGATGAGGGTGGCATTGACAAAATGGTTGATGCTCTGAAAGCACATTAATGTGAGACCTACAAATAATTAGTGCTTCAAGAAGGATACACTCTCTGAGTTGTTTGGATAGTCATGACATACGGCATTATATTTTTCAGCAACTTTGGAGATGATCTTCCTTTGGGCCAATAGTGCTTATTTGTGAAACTTGATCTCGACAGCTGGATAGGGCTTCTTTCAGTCAAGCACAGCAGTGTCTGTTGGAGTGAAGAAACTAGCATATTACCATTTGTATCATCATTCCTACTGAGGGCCTTCCTTATTGGGATTGCTGGTATTCACCATGGAGTTGTGGCTTATGAGCCACAGGGTGAGAGGGAATATCCAGAGACATTGCCCTCCCCACAATGACAGACTGCTGCTCTCACAACTCATAGCTCACATATCATTTGAGCATCTGTTGAAACTTTATTGCAGAATAGAAAACTAAGAAATGTCTAGAAAAAGACTCAATTTAGATGTGGCATACTTAGAAGTGCCAAATGTTCATATTAATAAAATCATTTTAGTTATAAAAATGATTAGTTTTCATTCATGCAGAGAATGAATTAAACAAAATTGAAATCATTACTTATTTTAATAGAAAATCATATATGTAAATATGTATGTATGTTCAACTTTTATGTTATATCTGCATTCTATTTCAATATAATTAAATCATTAATGAGATATAGTATCATTTGTGTGTATACATACAGAAATTATTCAGTTTCATATATATATATATATATATATATATATATATATATACACACACACACACATACACACACACATATATATATAGTGGTCGGTATCATGTAAAGGTTTTGTACAGGTTAGCTCATTTAATCTTTGAAATTAAGAAAGTGGGATCCGAGATGAACTTGAAACAACAGTCATTGATGGTCAATAATTGAGAGATCATTTGAAATCCTTTGTCTCCCAAACAGTGATGGGTATAGGAAGCGCCACACTAAACTATGATACCTTAGTATACTGAACAGTTTAAGCTGTAGAGAATTGAGAAAGCTGCAGATGCAGGAATTTCCCTCTTGGTTTCTGCCTCCTCTTTCCCCAAGACTGTAGAAGCAGGATTGCCCCTCTTTTTCCTCCCTGTCACAGGCTATGAAACTTAAGAAGGTCACTCTCTGAGCTTCTCCTTCCCTCCTCTCTTAAAGGACAACAAATGACAGGTGCTAAGTATGCCCTCTTTATTAGCATTATATCACATCCCCCTTTGTCTTCCAATCATACTTCTGCATAACTGCCCTGCTCCTAAAATCACACACATTTCTCTGAGGTATTTTTGTTCATTTCTTCCATGCTACATATAATTTTTCACTAAATATGTAGACTTTTCTTTCAGTGGTCTGTCTTTTGTTAAAGGGATTTCAGCATGCATCTTTCAATGAATGAAGAAGGAGATATTTTCTTTCTTATAACAATGTCTGGTATATAGTCAATGTTTAATGAATGTTTGCCTTCTAAACTGCCAAAGTAGGAATGAATTAATTTTTATATATGAGTAAGAAAAGTGGCTACTCTAATTGAAGCCCTGCCTGTGTGACCCTGGACAAGTCAATTTATCACTTTGAACCTCAGTTTATTCATTTGCAAATCAAAGGTCAAATCATATCAGCTTTACAATTTTAAAAATTCACCCTGGGATTTATACCATCAGTTGCTGTCAATCATTCACCAGTGCAGAAACACCTTTCACAGTTCCATTAGCTAGGCAACAACAACTCCTGACTTCTCCACTCCATTTTTCCTTTTGACTTCGTAATTTGAAAGTAAGATTTATAAACCAACAGTGCACATATTCAAACCCAAAGGACAGTCATCAAGTAACTACCATACAAGAATAGAAATATATAGCATTTAATATTGAAAATATTTTTCTTGTGAATGGCATCTTTTCCTTCTTCGTTTATGTACAGGTTTTCTTTTTTATTTTTTTAAATATTTTATTTTTATCTATTTATTTATTTGAGAGAGAGAAAGAGGCAGAGAGAAGGAGAGAGAGAGAGAATGGGCACAGCAGGACAACTAGCCACTGCAAACAAACTCCAGACGCATAAGCCCCCATGTGCATCTGGCTTAGGTGGGTCCTGGGAAATCGAACCTGGGTCCTTTGGCTTTGCAGGCAAGCACCCTAACCACTAAGCCATCCCTCCAGCCCCTATGTACAGATTTTCTAAATGTGACTTAGTTGCATAGTTCCATAAAATGCTATTTTTCTGGAACCTACATTAATTTACCTTTGAATGAAACACATTGGACATATGTGTTACTACTGACTTATTTATAATAATTGGCACTTTTTTAATTTTGCTAACAACTTTCAAGAGTAAAGATTACATTATTTTCTCTAGTGGAGCAAAGGTAAGACCAATGATTACTGCTTGATTTGGGAAACAATGGAAAGGTGACAAGAAAAACTTTTACCTAGCATTTATGTTAAATGACAAATTCAAGGATGAGAAAGAATTATTTCCCAGACTTTTTGCAGTATATTCCTCTTATAATTTAGAACACAACAAAACACACACACACACACACACACACACACACACACACAGTGTGTGTACATGCCCAGAGCATAAGAAAACATACCCAGAACTGTTGCTCTAAAAGCAAAGATGTAGATAATCTCTTTGGCTTGTCCCTCTAGGAATAAAGAATGAAGTTCTGAACTCTCAGGATGGTGAGAGTCTGCTTATGTAAGCAGAAGTCACTATGGAAAGCAATTTACATGTCCATGTATTCTTTGATCAAACATAAGCAGTACTTTCAGTCCTAGCTCACTAGTAATCTATAAAAACCCAAGAAGCAGACCTATTTTTCCAATTAAGCAGATGATACTGCCCTCTTTAAGTAATTCTTTTTCCTCATATAGTCACACTCCAGACCAGAGTGTACTGTGCCCAATTCTCCCCACCCCTTCAGCAGACAGGCTGCCTTAGAGACATGCATTCACTCTCTCATCTTAGCAGGAACTAAAAGGCAGTTTGACATTCGTGTTTACTCAAAGCATCCATTGCAAGAAAAATTCTTTAGCAAAAGATCTCCAAACTTGACTGATTCATTATAAGGAAAAGTTGACCTCAATTCTAGTAAACCAGACAAAATAGAGAATTTGTAGAGAATCTGACATTGTATGGCCTTAAAATCTCTATGGTCCTTTGAAATTGTTTTTACTGTGGTTCAGACATCCAAGCTTCAAGCCAGAAGGTGACTGTGTCTGTCACCCCAACTAGTAGTCACAAGTTATTAACCAGAGTGGGGAACAGACGGAACCTGACCGTAAGTCTTAATTTAAAGGAAAAACAAAATCAGCCAGGTGAAGCAGGAGATGGTGATTTTGCTCACTCAGTTCAAATACTTCAGGCTCAGTTACATAGGAATTTTATTGACCATCTAAAATAAATCTCCTTGATAGCAAATAAAACAATAAAACATTAATATAAGTTGATTCACAAGTGCTATGGTGTGAATGACTGAAAACATTACTATTTCCTAGTGTCCTTAGGTACTGGATCACTCTCTACACAATCCTTTTACTCTCTTCTCACAACATGTAGAATCTATTTTGAGGAGTGAAAGATCTGCAATCTCAAGGGATTTTTATCTTTGTTCATGGTAAAAATTAATAAGGTCTGGGCTAATGGATTCTGAGTGTTGAGGTGTAGTCAGCTCAGACTTTATAGACAGCATGAACAGTACTGGCTCCTTCCTAGTAGATTTCAAAGCCATGGGACCTGAAAACATTGCTGCAAAGAACTATGGTCATTCTCTCTCCTGGTGACCACTCAAAGCTGGTGTAGTGAAACTTGCACTTCCGCTGATTGTGATGAAAGGCACTCAGCTTGGTTTGGGACCATGACCTTGGATAGAGACCAGGACTCACAATGACACAGCACAGATAACTAAAGGAGGGATCAACTCATCAGAGGCCAGCTGGTGTTCTCTAGCCCATCCCAGGGCTTGGTCCATCACTCTCACCCCTTCATGTATATTACATCTCCTATTAGATGCCCTCCTCTGGGTGATCCATAGCATTTCAATCTTGTTGAATCTTGTTCTTCATGATTTTAGACTGCTTGTTTTAGCACATGTGCTTTCAGTAAACCCTGGTTGCCAATGGTGAAATGCAAAATTCAGACTGTCCTCTGAGAGTCAAGTCTTCCTACAAATATAATAA
This sequence comes from Orientallactaga sibirica, assembly GCA_036365145.1. Taxonomy (NCBI): domain Eukaryota; kingdom Metazoa; phylum Chordata; class Mammalia; order Rodentia; family Dipodidae; genus Orientallactaga; species Orientallactaga sibirica. The sequence goes on from JAEOAD010002373.1 coordinate 2,425,152, forward strand.
GGGGTAGAGAAAGGCCCCCCCCCCAATCACTAGAAAGTGAGAAGATTGTTTTGGATTTGATTGTGCACAGACTGGTACAATTATCCACTTGCATAATAGATCAAACTTGCCTTCTGATTTTTATTCACTATTCCTTCTGTTTTCATTTTGTGTGGAATGTCGGTCCCTATTTTCTGTAGTATGTAAATTCCTACCCTGACAAACAAACAAAGCTGTCTTTTAGAACGAGGTGTTTCCTATCACATAGTACAGGTTCAGTATATGTCTGTTGAATGAAAGATAGAGCCAATAGTAGAGAATTTGAAGGGCTCTTAAGGTGTCTGGGGGAAGATTAAACTCTTTGAAGGATATTTCCACATGCACTGACATATGCTTTCCCTAAAGTGTGAAGGATTTTACATTACACACAATTCTTTTGCTCTGAAGAAAAAGGTCAGATGGGCCACTGATGTATTTCAAGACCCTTAGGGTACTGTAATGGACAAAGTTCTCTCTTTCTTAAATGAAGATACTATACCATGTATTACCATGCACTGGCCTACATCTCTCCCTTTAGTACTGGTGGTAAAGTACTGAAGATTTCTTTGTATGCTTTTATGTTTTTATTTAAACTGGTAAGAACTTAAAATATGGTATAAACCTTAGGAAGTAATAGTAGTATCCCACGTTTCTCAAAATTACAAAGGAGGAAAGAAACAAACAAACAAGGCAATATTCTCTGTAGAGTAAACCATCTAATCCTTTTTATTAGAAAAAGAGCAAAGTGAATAATACATAGATTATATTCAAATATGAGCTATACTTGAATTCTAATTTGTTGGTTATTTTTTGTTTATGTTTTATTTTATAGGAAGTTTCTAATTTTGAGGATGAAAAACAAAAAGAAGGAAAGTAAGTCAAATTTATTCTATAAACTTTACCTCCTTATAGTTTTATAATGCTGAATACCTATGTTCATGGGATCCCTGCTACAGTACTTTCTTTTTAAACTGTCATGTACAAATCTAGGTATGTATTACTCCTTTACCACTTCTGGGTTTGTGCTGATGCATAGGAAATCTGTGTTGCCACATTCCTGTAGATAGGGATGTGAGAATTAAATTTTAAGAAGAAGAAATGTATTTAAACAGGTTCGGGTTAAAGTGGGAACCTGCTTGAGAACATGTGCCTATCGGTGACCTATTTAATCTTCTAAAGAATTCTACTAATCCAAATACAAATGTGTTTGTAAATGGGTTTGGGTTATTTAGGTCAAGCCTGGCTTTACATGCAGTGCATGAAGCTGCCAGAAGATATAATACACACATGTTGCATAAAGTAATGGGATTTTAGCTAATAAGCAAGAAATACATGGGGACAGGAAGCTGCTTTATGGGGAAACTTCCAGATTGGTAGTTGATGTAAACCAGAAATGGCTTGCTTACATCCTGGAATGGTATAAATATACCTTGTGTGCTGTTGCCTATGGGTGTTCTTTCCCCATAGCTGTGCCATCTCCTGACCAGTTCACTTTGTGCTTCATAGTCTTCCTTTCTTTCCTCCTCAGTGTTCTCCCAGTTAAAGATACAAAATGCATCCCTAGTAAGTAAGTAATTAGGCGATTAACAGCTCAGGGCAGCTACTTAAACCATAGCACAGGCATTTTAACCATGGATAGGAGTATGAAATGGGTTTTGGCAGGACCCTGCTCAGACCTATCACCCACCTATGCAGCTGTTTATCTTCCCTATGGATAAGGAACCTGGTAATTTCAGGTCAAGTACTTAAATGAAATTGTAGCTATTGGCTTCTGATTGGAGCTGATGAAGATTAAAGACTCCCAGAACCTGGAGGTGGAGGAGGATGAATACAACAAAGGCAAAATTCTTGATGCTAACCTAATTATGATTTTTCCAGTATAAACCAAGTTGATTCATGAGCCCAGACTCTAACTAAATAAAACAAGACTCTTTTTAGTTCTTCAATTGTTTTTTTTTTTTTTTTTTTTTTTTTACCCTGAGAGAAATAAAATGTCATGCTGTTTACACCTACCTCACTTTGTAAGAGTGTAAGCAAATTTTTTAAGGAAACACTTGTGATTTGCCAACATAAGTCCTAAGCACTTTGTATTTAAAATTTTAAAACCAAAGGAACAAAATGGTCAAGAAGAAAAGAAACTTTGTGAGCAGGCTTTTGATTATAACTCTGGGTTTCAAAAAAGAGAAAGTTGGCTTTAACAACTAGTGTATACGAAAAGCAGTAAAGACAAGCTGTGAGACAGTTGTATGTGTGCGCATATGTAGATATGTGTATTATCTATTTCACAAATTGGTTCACATGCTCCAGTTGGCACAGTCTAATCCTTTACTTCTGTTTTAAAATATTTCATTACCGAAATTTTCAATCATACACAGAGGAAGCGGTCAAGGTGCACTCACAGTTCCAAAGTTGAACAAGTATCAACTTGTTGTCAATCTCATTCATTTTTACCCTGCCCATTCCTATCCCCAGTGGGTATTTTTATAAAGCTGACTTCATACACATAATTCCATGCTTCAATATGGTGATATCAAACATGACCTATAGATTAAAGGTGTAATCACAATACCCGCACTTCACCAGCACAAAAAAAAGACAATCACATCATATCACCAAGTATATAGTAAACATTAAAACTTCACAGATAGGCTCATGGTCTTTTCCAGAGTTGATTTATTTCAATCAGTTCTGTGCAGTATGTGTGGTTTATGGCTCTCCTCCACTTGTTTGTTGAAGAGCCTGGGTTGTACATCCTGGGTCTTTCAATTTTGCAGATGGAATCCTTGCACTGTTCTCTAAACCACGTGCTTTTTTGTTCCTGGAGTCCATTTCCTGCAAAGTTTTTGGTTAAATCTTATGATTTGATAGATTTAAGTTTGGCATGGACACACACACTCATACACACAAAAACAGGTCTGCTTATCTTCAGGTCTGTGTATTTCCTTTTGCATTGCCTGCTAACCCTTGTCTGTTCATCTCCATTTGCAATGGTAAGATGGCTCAGTGAGCTCTGATGGTATCAGGTTGATCAAACAGCACAGAGTTGCCCATCAGCTTTTTAACTAAAAGGTTCAGCAGTAGTTAGTGCTTATTTCCCAAACCTGCTGTCTCATTAGGGATTACATAATGATTATATTAATTTGCAACATTCATGCTGTATTTATTAGACAGAATTGTGGTCAGAATTCAATATTTGTGCACTCTACCAACTATAGACGGAAAATATTTTCTTTTGAATTGCATCTGAATAAAAGTTAAAGATGGAAGACAAACCTTACGATTAGAGACTGGATGTAGAGATTTAGATTCATGGGAAGATTGGATTAACTATATTATAATCACCAACTAAATTAAAGAAGCCTTTCAGGGAGTTACCAGTGATCTAGATACCACTTACAATATGGCCTGGAAAAACACAGTTTCTTTAAATATAATATTGACAAAAAAAGGTGCTTATTCTGTTCTGGGGAGCAATGTTACACATGCATCCCAAATAACAGCACTGCATTTGACACTCACTAAAACAGGTCAGGCCATATGACTCTAGAAATGAGCTAACAGAGAAGTTAATAATTGAACTTCCTTCTATAGGAAGGTTAGAGAATTGGTTGAGAAAAGAGAAAGGACTCTTGGTATCCATATTACCTTCCCTGATAATAGCTATGAAATCCTCGCAGCTGTAGGCTGCTGCATAATGCCCTGTGTCCAATGCCCAGCCCAACATCTACCAGACAGCTGTTAACAAAGTGATATCTCTGGCTAATCAGAGCAATGACCTTTTACTCCTTTCAAGGGAGAAACAAGCCTGTGTGTGTGTGTGTGTGTACATATATATATATGCCTTAAGAGAACTAACACACACACACACACACACACACACACACACACACACATGAAAATAAGACCAATAAGAGTAAAAAGAAAGGAATTTTGTAAAAAATTAAAATATAAATATATATTTTCAAGATAAAAGTGCCTTAAGTCATCTTAATCCCAGCTACAGAAAAGCGGGAGACAATAGACGACTGCAAGAGCTTGCTTGCCAGGGATGTCTAACTCCTCCACACCCAAACTAAAGGTTTAGAACAGAGAATCATTAGCAGCACAGCAGGCTAAAATGCACATGCCATGTTGGGAGCTCATAATAAGGTCATTATTTGGACCTACCAAAATGTTGGAAAGATTGTACCTCCACAAGCACTTAGCCAATGGGGAAAAAGGAGAAGGAAGGACATTCAGGTCTTATAAAAGTTACTTCTGATGATCAGACAAGGGCACTGCCATTTCTTTGGGCTATACCCTATTCTGAAGAGTTGAAAATAAACTACCACAGTTTTCCAAAACATTTTAAAGAAAAACTCAATTGCATCTATACTAAACTATACTAACTTTTGCCCTGTTCAGACAAAATACTTTAACAACTATTTATATAGCATTTACATTGTGTTAGGCATTGTAAGGAATCTAGAAATTACTTGAAATATAATACAGGATACATGTAGTTTTTATGAAAATATGATAAGCCATTGTATACTACAGGAGTGTGTGTGGGGGGGGGTGTGTGTGTTGGGGTAATTGGAGTAAGAGATGTCTCAATTCCCCATATCCAAGGAAGAATGTATTTGGAAATTCTTCCCCCATTGACTATTTAGGATATGCATAAATGACTCTTTTCTTTTTCCAGTTTTATAAAAATTAATTTCTCACTATTGTTTGTAACTTTCCAGATCAATCAATATTACAGCGTATTAAGTATAACTTGTTATCTAAGGTCAGGAAACTTCAGGACCATAGGTTGACATTGGTAGATAATACATATATTTCTTCTATCAAAGGTTTGTCACTTGTTTTACTTTCTCTTTGATTAAAACCCCATTTCTTAAATCTTAAGTATCTATTTCTTTTATTCCTCTAGGTCATGTTGGAGATTTCCATCTGAAAATAAAATATTTGGTTAGTGGTTCATGATATTGTCCGTATACATGATGTGTTTTGTTTCCCTAAAAGTTCTTCTGTTCTGTTACTTCTGCCGTAAAACAACAAATGATTAATGAAAGTCAAATTCAGTTGTCTTTGAATTCTATACAAAAAGAAATGAAAACAAGTAATGTGGTTCTAGTAAAAGATTAAAAACACTAAGACGTATGAATAGTTAATATATTTGGAACAACTTTATTTTATATTTAAAAAAGAATAATTCTCTCTGGTGGTTTATTGGCTGATTATTTTCCAGCTCTCCACATTTAGCCTTGCCGGTCCATGGTCAAGGTGACCTGTCAGAGATCTTCTCAGATCTATGAATCTAGGAGAAAATGGAAAAGAAACTGAGCATAGTTTTATTAGAAAAGACTCTTTTTCAGCCTTTCACATGCCAACTCTTCTACACAATTTTCACAATTCTATCATCCAAATTCATCTATTAATACCACATAATCCATATTAAGGCATCACTGACTTTGTGTTTTCATTCTAAAGTAAATGTCAAATTCTATTAATGACTTTTATAAAGTCATGTGTCATCTCTCACCTAACAAAATGTTGGGAGTAGTAATTATTAATTCAACAGGGACCTCATGACTGATGTTATCAGGACCCTAGCTAGCGTGAATAGGAAGCCATACAACAGAGCTGGTACCTGGTCAGGGACTGACAAAACCAAAGATAGTTTGGGAGGGTCAGTTCCAAGGCCTCTGCAATAGGTGACAAGACATGCCAGTGAGTCTGACCCACATGATGGTGCAGTGTCCACACGAGCAAGCCAGGGAATTCATTTTCAATGCAGTGTGTTAGACCCACGGGTTACCTTGATTCCTTCTCCCTGGAAAGCCTAACAGTCTGGTACTCATCTCTATTTCCCTTTATTTTCCAAACAAGTCTCCTGGCTGTACCAGGAAGGCTCAGTCTGACATAGTGATGGTCCTTGGTGGTGGACACATCTTTCCAGAACATCTGCACTTCCATTAGGTTCAGTGAATACTATCACATCGAATCAAGTAGGGCATGATTTTGTTTTCCATCAAGATGTGTTCTCCCAGCAGCCAGTGTTTTTGCATGTATGCTGTGAGTATTTGCATCTTCCATACCTCTTTATGGTCCTCTGCCTTTTCCATAATCTAAACATGAGAACAACAGTGATTCCAGACAACCCCAATATGGTAAGCATGTCAAACTTTGCTTACACAATTTAAATTTGTTTTCATCAATATGACACAGATTGGAGAATAAGCTATCTTCAGCAAGATGCTTAAAAGGGATTTTATCTCTTTAGCATGGTTCTTCACATGCCCAGCCCTCACGTAAATATGGGGAGACAAAGCTTTGCAAATCATGCTCTTTCCAACCAAGGACAGTTTCACGAAGCTATCATAACTCAATATTCTCTCTGTAAGATTAATCTTTCTATTATTGCATGAAAATGGTTGTGAATTCTAAAAAATATTCCAAAGAATAATACAATCTTGAGCTATCAAGACATACTTGTACCAGGTGTGGTGGCACACGCCTTTAATACAAGTACTGGGGAGGCTTATGTAGGACGATTGCTTTGAGTTGGAGGCCAGCCTGGACCAGAGTGAGTTCTACATCAGCCTGGGCTACAGTGAAGCTGCCTCAAAAAAAGAAGCATTTGAGTAATGTCATTCTATCATATATATATATATATGAGTACATAGGAGTGCATGTGAACAGATGAACGTCATGCATTTCAGCTGACATTGTCCAATCAGGGACTAGAATTCCTCAGAACAGGCCACAGAGCTCTCTTGTAATTTAACAAGTCTCAAGTGTGTATGCGCTGAAATTGGTTGATTTCAAATTTCTCACACTTACTAGGCAGATGTTACTGTGACTTATGGTAACCAATCCTCTGCTTTCCTTTACAAGGAAAAACTGTGAATGATGCAACCAAGTGGGAGCCCAGCAAGGCTGAGAATGATCCCTGTATCAGAAGGCTTTGTCAGCAGAATGGTAATGGCTAAATTTAGCTCAGTTGACTTTATGCATTTCCCAAACTAGTTTTAAGGTCAGTTAAGAAAAATTCACATGTTTTACCATTAAAATAAGCACAGAATTGTGGTCTACTTAAAGTGAAAAAGTGAATGTGGTAGAATAAATATTAATAAATTATTAAGATATACATATACATATGTGTACATATATATATATATATATATATATATATATATATATATATATATACATATTCAAACATGTGGGTTTGAATATGAAGTATATGAAGAAAGTAATTACAATTTAATTAATCTGTTATTTGAAGCAAAAGCAAAGAATCAATGGCAAATCATACTGAAAATCTTTAATGTCCAAAAGAATTTTAAAATGCATACAGTAAAGCCTTATAAAGATAACAATATATTTAATAGTTGTTATAGTTAGGTTTTTAAATAATAATTTATGAGAAATATTCTGGATTACTGATCTAAAATGATGTCATTTCATAATTTTAAATTTCCCAGCAACAGCAATTTATCAGTCAGGAGTAGAACAATGTATTAATAACAAATGAGTTCATATGTAAAATTGCTTAATTTGGAAAGGTAATGAATAGAAAAATGCCTTAAGAGTTCACAAAGATAAACAACAGTTCTTTTGAAATTTGGCCTGCTATGAAATACACATCCTACGGTTATTAGAACAAGACATAGTGATATTAGCTATTGACCAATTTAAAGTTTTTTATGATGTTTGATTTAAAAAGATTATTAGTATTTTAGAACCAAAGGTATTTTAATATAATTTTTCAGTTAGAACTTTTACATTTGATTATGCATTCTGTTCATATTTTGAATTTTGTTTTTTCATAAAAATTTTTTATTTACAAGTCAAATATTTGTGAAAATAATAATTGTCCTGTGAGATATTTCAATTTTATTCAAGATTAGGTAATATCTTGGTAAATATTTTTTTATTTTTTAAAAAATTTTATTTTTATTTATTTATTAGAGACAGACAGAGGGAAAGAGAGAGAGGGCAAGGGAGAATGGGCACACCAGTGCCTCTAGTCACTGCAAACAAACTCCAGACACATGCATCCCCTTGTGCATCTGGCTTACATGGGACCTGGCGAATTGAACCAGGGTCCTTAGGCTTTGCAGGCATGCACCTTAAATGCTAAGCCATATCTCCAGCCCTTGGTAAATAATTTTAACTATATTTGTAAACACTTAAATTTTCCTCCATAATAAATATATAAGTGAAATATTTCAGTATTATTTGAAATATTTTCTTTTAATTGTAATGTTTGATTAGACTCAACTTCATGAACGCCAGCCATACAAATCCATTCCATGCCATGAGTAAGATTGATTACTCTTCTATTCACCTGTCATTTTGTTCATTCATCCACTCATCCATTTTTCTAATAAGCATATGTTACATTTTACTCTATTTTATATTGATCCCTGGAAGACATAACTGTATTATATATCTTTTTCAATTTAAAACTCTGACATAGATATGACGTATTTTATCTCCTAAAACTGCCTTTTTTGTATGGAATGTTATATGTTTAGTTTTTTTTTTTTTATTTTTACATTTAGCAATAGTAAGCAAGTAATTATTAGAAAAAGATCTTGGCCATAGGTAAGGTGCTTTTGGTTAGCAATGTTTGTCTTTTCAGAGACCACCTTTTATATACAACCCTTCCCAGCTTATACATTTCTGGGGTTCTTGAATGACTCATGTGTGTGCACGCACACACACACACACACACACACACACATGTGCAAGAAGCTGGGCCGACATTTCAAGCAGAAGCAGCAGAGTCACAGGACATTACCTAGGGATTAATGCTGTGCTAGGAACAGTTGATGGCCCGAGACCAAGGCTGTCTGTGCTATTATAAATTGAAGGGAGAAACAGAGATGGAGGGAGGGCCACAAGGGGTGGGCTCAAATTTTATGGGTGTAGTAACTTCATTTAGAAGGCTCAGAGTATCTCTAAGCAATTAGTGCCCTACATATCAACCCACAATATTTCTTTCTCATTTTAAACCCTACTTTTAAGCTGTTAATTGCATAATTACTTAAGGGTGGTTTACTGTGCCTGAGGATAGGCATTCTGTGTTCAGTGAGAGGCTGGTGGGGACGTGCGTGTGCTGTCACGCAAACACTAAGGATGGGTTGTAAGATGGCCACAATAAACAGAAATCTGCACAGAAATTTGGGGGATATTATTAACTTGTAATGAATTGTTACAAAGCCCAAGACCAAAACATAATCCCTCAATTTCAGTTTTAAAACAGGATTTCTACATGATATCCATTCAACTGGATTCATTTTAGCCTTGAAGAATCTGGTGACCTGATGAAAAACTTTTAGTTCTGTATATAGCTGAGGATTTGTGCCTGACATTTTAATATGCACATAGCTCAACATCAGTATGCTATATCTTTGAAGGCAAAATTCATCAGTGTAAGTTGAGTGCCAGAAGCATAACATTTTTAGCTTATCCAGTCCATTTCCTTTTTCTAAGAAGAGTTTTATCTAAACCTACATCTGCTCTATTAAAACAGTACATCTGTAAAATAAATACGTGGAAATCAGTTGCTCAGGACTTTCTAGCTGAACAATTCTTATAGCTTAGGTTTAAAATTAAATCAATCTGTAACTTAGGCTAATTTTATTTCCAGTTTCATAACTGAGAAATTTTTTTCATTACATTCATTTTTATGAGTCATTTGGAAAACCTATGCATTTATTTTGGCTTTTGCTTTCTGGATAAAATCCTGAGATGAACAATCTTTTGAAATCTAGCAGTTGGACTTTACCTAGTATCAAATAAAGATTTAAGATAGTTTCAAAAATAAGGTTTTTCTATTTTGTACATGCAGAATAAACACAAACCAATATTTATAATGTAAATAAAACTGTTTTGAGGAGTTAGAAATTCTTTTCAAACAAGCAGTATAAAGGAGGTACACTATTTCACAATCAGGATGCTGTTTTTAAACTTTTTCATATTAGCACTTGAATGCAATTGAATGAAGGTATTCTCTCCTATATATTTTTAAGAATATTATTGGGCTGACCTCTTCAAAGTCAGTCTGTTGTGAGGCTTCCCTTTTGTTTTGAAAGAGACTTGACTCACTCCTTTTCAGTTGTTGATACCCTGTACCCTCACGTCAAGATGACCAACATATGCTCGGGATGATAGACTAAGCATGAATCTCAGGACCTGGACTCTGCCTCACTGGTTAAGGCACTAGCTTGCAAAACCTAACATCCTGGGTTTGATACCCCATACCCATGTAAGGCTAGATGCTCAGAGTGGCACGTGCAGCTGGAGTTAGTTTGCAGCACCCATTCTCTCTCTCTCGCTCTCCTTGCAAATAAATAAACAAATTTAATTCCCAGAACTATTAGTTTAGTTCTAGCTAGACCAGACTGCATGATGAGTGCTAGTAGAGAGTCCTATTTCCCACAGGAATGGATGCTCATAAGGTGGGAAGAAACTCTCAGAACAAAGGCTACTCGCCACATTGGCTTTCAAGGAAGCTTAACTGAATAGGATGACAACAAATGAATCTTAAAGCCCTTCAATTCCTTAGGAAGTCCTTACTAAATTATGACCAGTAGTATGGAAACTAACAACATCAGAAGGCTCTCAATTAGAACTGCATAGAACTTGATTACAGATAAGGAACTTTTTAAACCTCATCTCATTTTAGATCTGTATCTGCATTTGAGGGCCATTTGAGTTGCAAGTTCAATGGTGGAAGGTGTATTCTTACGCACACAGACATTGGTATGTTGTAGGTGAATGTTCTGAAAATCAGTGGTGCAAACTGACCATCCTGATACTTAGTGCTGTAGAATAACGTTTTATTAGGCTCATCAAATTAATTAGACTCCAGGGATCTAGTCAGAGCTTCACGATCTAATGCTTGATCTGATGTCTGCCTCACAATCTTTGAAGCTTCAGTTACGAAGACTTGGATGCTTGGGAAGAACTTAAAAGCCTGGTGACTGCAATCATATAAATTCTTTGTTTTTATGTCTGGCTCTTGGTCAGGAATATACTGAACTCAGCCTGCATTCTCGGCTGGGATACATAAATGTGGCCTCTTCTTGTGACTCCAGCTTCTCTCCTCTAAGGGTTGGTTTTCAAGTGGGAGCAACATGCCAAGAAACCTCAAATAGCATGAGGACAATTCTCAGCATGAACACCCAAGGAGATCATGGCAGTGATGGCAAAGCTTCTCTGACCTAGTAGTTGCTCACACGGTATCATTTCCATGATGTTTGATTGGAACTCAGACTAGCCTAGACTCCCCAAGCAGAGAACTAGACTCCATCTCCTGATAGAAGAGAAGCAAGGTCACACTGAAGACCAAAATGGGATATGGAAGATATGGTTGTTGGCATCTTTGAGAACATGCATCTTAGTCCCCAGGTACTTGTGTCTTTAGAAATATTCTCTTTGAAGAGTAATGTGTAGGAGGTCACAATTAAATAAAAGGAATAATGGACACAACAAATAGTGAACCTTCACAAAATACAATTATTGTAGTGTCCCCTCCTTAATCCCACACAGGCCCCTCATTTTCTTTAAATTGGTCCCAGCATGACTGAATTTATTCTGAAGAAAAGCTTGTTTAGAGCCTTATGATGTTTTAAATGTAAAACAAAGTTACATTAAAATCCATATATTTACATCCTCTTGGAAAACTTGAGGAAACCATTTGAACCGCAAGTCTCAGGAGAGGTCAGGTGAGTGAGCTGAGATCCAAGGCTGCCCTCTGATGCACTAGCTCACTACAAAGATCCCATGTCTCCTTGACCAGAGTCACTTCTTCAGTAAAAGTACTTTTCTGACTCATAGATATTAATATTTGCAACATTCATCTAGGGGATGATGTCCAAATTCTTGGTGCCCAATACTCATTCAAAGATTCAAAGACTTACCCAGACAACCCCATCTCCTCTTGAACTATATCCAGAATCATCCTCAGAGCAAACCAAGCACAACCTCTACATATGATCAAGATCCCTTCAGTCTGCATTTTCAGCCAGGGTTCATAGTTGTTTTACTGTACCTGACATTTCCTTTTTCTTCTGTCATCCTTTCTGTCCATCACATTGAAGAATATTCATTCGTAAAGCTACTCTATAAACTTGCATCTCTCAAATGCTCTCTTTGTCCTGATGATCTTCCCCCATAGTACCATGTGTGAATTATTCATTGCATTGCCTTATGTTACTGAGCGAGTGCATTGTCATGAGTCATGCCCTATCCTCCCAGCTAGATTCCAGATCTGAGAATCCAGATCTTTCTCTATTCCCAGAAGAATGCCTATAGAAAGAAATAGTCAGAATTCGTGTTAAAGAAATCAAAACACAAAAGACTTACAGAGGATCCGTGTAAAAGAATAAGTAATTTTTCTCGAAAAACAAAACCAAAAAACAGAAGGTAGCAAAACCATAACTTGTAGCATCCTAACTCCATGATAAAAGACTTTGTCTCAAAGAACTAAATCGCAAAATGAGTTTATTTGAAAATTGAGGTGTTAGCTGGTATCTTGTAGCATGGTTGCTCCAGTTGTAATGGTAAGTTATTGATGCAAATAACTAGCACTTACCTGTGAGTTTCCCGTATTGTTTGACCATGAAGGGTATTTGGAGAGTATCTGCACCAATTTCACTCTGTATAGAAGACAAGCTTTCCCTGTCCTTTCTTCTGTCCCCAAATATGAGAAAGAACAATGGAGAAAAGAGTGAAGGGCTACAATGATTGCTCAGTGGTTAAAGGCATATGCTTGAAAAACCTGATGGCCTGGGTTCAATTCCTCAGTACCCACATAAAGCCATATGTACAAAGTGGCCCATGTGTCTGGACTTCATTTGCAGGGGCAAGAGACCATGGCATTCCCATTCCTCCCACCTCTCTCTCTCTTTCTGCAAATAAATAAGTAAAATATTTTTAGCACTGGGGAAATGGATTAGCAGTTAAGGCATTTGCCTACGAAGCCTAAGAACCCTGGTTTGATTCCCCAGGATCCATGTAAGCCAGATGCACAAGGGGGTACATGCATCTGGAGTTCGTTTGCAGTGGCTGGAGGCCCTGGCATGCCCATTCTCTCTCTCTTTCTCTCTGCCTCTTCCTCTCTCTCTCACACTCTAAAACAAATAAATAAATAAACTATTTTTAAAAAAATAAAATAAAATATGTTTTAAAACAAAACAAAAAAGAGTGAAGGTGAGAAGGAAAATCACTAGCCTGGTGGCCAGGGGACTTCTGGGTTTTTCAGTACTCACATCTATAAAGTAAAAGACTGAGATTAAGTGACCCATAAAGTCTTTCTTTCTTTTAGCACACTGTGTGTTTCAGATTTAAATAAATGAATCCTTTTTACAGGGACTGAAAGGGAATTGCTGTTACTTTTGAAAAGGTTTCATTTAGCTGCGAGCAAATGGAGGCCAAAATCCAAAGCTTTTTTCTAAAGCATTCATGTAACAATTTTGACATAAATAATTCATGCTGAGAAGACCCAAGCTAATGATGCTCAAAATGCCAGGGGTGGAAAACTTGGTTTAACGAAACAGGTGACATGGTTACTGCCTCAAATCATAGCAATTTGGAGCTAGAAGTGGCTTTTGGAGCAAAAGACAAACTGAGTACCAGTGAGGTTCCTTAGCCTATCAGTGACAAGTTTGGTTTTGATTTTGTTAAATTGCTCTGTTGTTTTGATCTGTTTCTTGTAAAAATAGTATGCCTGTAATAAAAAAAATCGTGATCAAGTAAGTACAATACCTTAATAGACTAAAGAAAAACATATTGAGCATACCTAAACTTCTCATGCCCTATCTATCATCTATCTATCTATCTATCTATCTATCTATCTATCTATCTATCTATCTATCTATCATCTATCTAATTTTTGTTCTTTATAGTGCTGGGAATAAAACCCATGGGATTTATTATTTTGGCATGTGTATATGTGTGTAGTGTGTGTGTATTTTTGCATGCATGCGAGCACATGTGTGTGGAGGTGCACATATGTGCACATGCATATGGAGGCCAGTGGATGATGTTGGGTGTTTTCTTTGATTTATCCTCACTTTATTTTCCAGGGCAGCATCTTTCACTTGAACCCAGGGTTCACCAGTTCACTAGTCTAAATAGCCAGCTTGCCCAAGTGATTCCCCTGTCTCCACCTCTTGATTGCTTGGATTTGAGGTGTGTTGCCATGCCCACTTGGCATTTGTATGGGTCTAGGCAGTGGAACTCTTATTCTCATGCTTGTGAGGCAAGCACTGTACACTCAGAGCCATCTCCCTAGCCCCTCAAACTGTAACTTTTGATTATATATAACTGTCATCTCTTTTTCATAGATCTAAATGAAGACAGTTTTGTTTTGAGTAAAAACATCAATATTCTTCATGAAGATAAACCACAAGGAACTTCCTTTCAGGTGAATAAGGTGAAAAACCAACATTTGCAAGGTGTTTTGTGAAAACCTTTGTGTTACAGAACTCCATAACATGTAAAATGTAATGATGGTATACAGACAGCCTGGTAGCTATTTTGCATTTAGTTATTGTTTTTTTCCAAGTGATAAGCTTATGTCTCTGGAAATTGGAGCTTAAAGGAAAAGCATCAAATGTTGACTTGGTATGATAAACCATTTTGATTATGCAAAAGATCATGCATGGCAGTCTTTTCCTAAGTAACTCTGAGCCTGTTAAATTAATACACTGGGGTGCTCTTTGATGAAGTCTGTGTTAACTGCTTCGAACTATCTGGCAACCCTTCCTTGTGGGGCACGTGACTCCTGTGTCTACATCTTATACTGTGACTCGTGACTTAGCCTTTTGAAAATTGCTTCGATTAGCACAGAAAATCAAGCAATTAAGAATGCTGGGCTTCTAATAATTATATAACTTAACAGCTAAGTAATTCTTATTGTCATCCTGTGGCAAGGAGTCTATGAGTCAGTAGGGGCAGCTCAGGCATCACACTGATTTTTTTTTTTTTTTTTGGAGAGACACAGAGAGAAAGGGAGAGGAAGACAGATAGAGATGGGCGCACCAGCAGCCTCTCAGCTGTTGCAAATGAAATCCAGATGCTTGCGGCCCCTGTGGTCAAGAGCGGCATTGCGCCCTTGCGTCACTTTGCATCTGGCTAACCGTGGGACCTGGAGATTGGAACCACTGGAGATTGGAACCAGCGTTCTTAGGCTTCTGAGGCAAGCGCCTTAACCGCTAAGCCATCTCTCCAGCCCAGATGTGTGGTATTTTTGACTGCCATAAGGTTCTTCTTTATTGTGATAGCTTTATAAGAAAATTTAGAACTGACCTACCTTGGTACAGTGTATTCAGCAACAGGTAGAGGATATATCCTATACGAATTGTGAAGGGCTGAGTTAGTGAGGAAGGGAGTTCACATTCCTAAATTAGCCTGATTTCTGAGGCTGCTGGAGGTCCTTCAATGAAGTAGACAGTGTGCTCTATCCAGTTTTTGCCGCGGTTCTGTTGCAGCTGGGCTGATAGATATCTCAGGGCCGTTAGCAGATCTGGCTTGTGCACCTGTCTTTGGTGGGTTCACCCGGAAGTGCCTGAATGAGAGCACTGAAGTCCGACAGAACCCGTTTTGCATCTTCTTTGGGCTCTGACTCCCTGTGATGTTGGGCAATTTACTGATGCCCTTCTGGCCTGTTTTCATCACTAGAAAATCGGCCCACCGAGGACCCTGTATTTCAGAGCTATCACAAAGATGAAGTGAGACACTTCACCAGAGCACTTAGCTTCATGACTGACGTTTAGTTGATGCTTTAAAAATATAGTTGTTATCATCACTCTTTCTCTTTTCTCCTCCTCTGACCCCCCCACCCCACCCGTCCTCTTTGTGAGGGCTCAGTGATGACACTTTCATAAGCACAGCTGGTAGATTATCTCTGCAAAATTCACTCTCATTTTCCTAAAGTCAGATGAAGTCTAAGATATAATATCTAAGTGAAACATTGTCTGATAGCCAGGAAAAATAAAAAGGAACTGCTGGCTTACAGGAAGAGCTCCCCAGACATGCCTTGTGCCAAGAGAAATCTTTCTTTGGCGTTTTAGTAGGAACAGACCTATCTGTTTGTAAGAAGAAAATAACACAAGAAGTTCTTAGGAGAAAGTAGACAGACATCTTCACACTAGCACCAATGCTTCTGGAGAGTTTAATTAGCTAAGAAGTGGCAAAACTAGAATGGTGACCATTCAATTATGTCACACAATTAATGACCAAAGATTAGTTAATGGATTCATCCCCAGTGACAAACCAACAAGTAAAACCCACTCATCTGAAATCCTCACTTAGAGGTGTGTTTTTTTTTAAGGTTTAGAGAGACTTTATTAGATTAAGAGGAAAGAGGAGCAAGTAGAGAGAGTTCCCACCATAAGGGAGGCAAGAGGGGGTAAAAGCCCATGTGTAAGTAGAGGTGGGGAGGGGTCTCCCCTCTTCTCAGGCAGCTGGACTGAGATGAGGGAAGGCTTACCAGAACCTGGAAGTTCAGGAGCTAGCCAAGAGAGAACTAGAGTTTTATCTATCATAAGTAACTTCATGCCTTTTCACAGTAGTCATTGAATATAAGTATGAAATCCTTAGCTACATGATAAGACTTTGGCTTAACAAAGAGTGTTATGGAAACTATATTTATTAACTCATTGTCACTGAAGAAAAGTAGATTTGTCTGGAAGATGAGGGACAAAAAGGAAACATTTTCAGGTGAAGGAAATCTGATATGAGTGGGAGGCTCCTATGTCTGGGCTCAAGGGTAGGATGTGTGGCACAGATTATGGAGTGTCATTGGTCAGTAGATGACAAAGGCAGCAGTACCTCTGCTGGGTAGCCTTCTGAGGACTTTCTGTATCACATTTCTGAGTGCACTGGAGAGATGGCTCAGCCATTAAAAGCACTTGTTTGAAAAGCCTGATGGCCTGTGTTCAACTTCCCAGTACTCATGTAAAGCCAGATGCTGAAAGCTACACATGCAGTTTACAGTGGCAAGAGGCCCTGGTGTATCCATTTTCTCTCTTTCTCTCTCTCTCTCTCTTTTTCTCTTACCTTGTCTGCTTACAAAAATATAAAAATAAAGTGGGTTTTAAATGCAGGCTTCTGAGCCACACTCTGTCAGGCAAAACATGCTCAAAAAGTTTTCTTTATGACCCTCAAATGACTGGGGATGTCTTGGGCCTGGAAGAAGTGACATGGATTTGGGTGGCAGATGCAGGAGACGTTTGTGGAATGCTTCTACAGCACAAACTTGCTCCATGACTATTTCTGCATTCTGGGCTGTGGATAAGTTTTCTTCAGAGCAAAGTGCTGATGGGGAGAGTCTGAAGCAGAGAAGTTTGCTTACACTGTGATCATTACCCCAACCACAAGGAACGTGCTGGAGGGACTGACTCCCAGCATTTATTTTTGTATCCTTGCTCTTGTTTCTTCTCTGGCAGCATTCAGTTGATGGCTCAAATCTTTTGTAGCATATTGAAAAGGGCATAAAATATGCAGTAATACAGACTTTGGGCTAATATATTTTCAAAAATGTTGCATGCCTCATTTCTCACGTAAATTTCTAGATTGCATTCAGCCTTCAGAGCGTCATTCATATTCATGATTTAAAAGAGGGATCACATTTATTACTTTCAATGCTGGTGATATTAAACACTGTCAGACACTCCTACTCAGGGCCATACCAAAATATTTTCCCCTGAGCTCATGTAGAAGGAAAAAAATATTGATGGGCAAATTAATGGATTAAAAATACATATTCAGGGCTGGAAGTATGGCTGAGCTTAATGATGATTGCTTGCAAAGCCTGACAGCTTGGGTTCAATTCCCCAGTACCATGTAAAGCCAGATGCACAAAGAGGCACATGCATGTGGAGTTTGTAGTGACAGGAGGCCCTAGTGTGCCCATTTCCTCCTCTCTCATTCTCTTTCTCTGTCTTCTCTATCTGCTTGAAAATAAAAATAAATAAATAAAACATGCATATGTGTATAGATACATATACATATACTTCCCATTTATGGTAACTATTAAAGTATGAAGTATGGCAGAGTATGGCTCTAAAACCATTTCAATCAATTTTCCTTGACATCTTTTTTGATGGGTACTGCAAGGTTATAGATTTAAATTCTTAGTCTCCCCTGAAGTTAAGGTTGGCTATGGAAACTAGAAACTACTCCTAACCAAGGAAATGCCCACAGAAATTCCTGGGGAGGGTGTTCGGCAGGGAGAGGGGGGAAGAAGCAAAGTCCCATGAGGATAAAGCTCTGCCCTTTGTCCTTTTTCCTGCCTGGAGTTGGACATGACATCTGGTAAGCAGCCACCTTCCAGCTGAGAGGCACATGCCGGGGTGAGGGAGCAGGATCACCGCTGACATTCCTGAGAGGCTGCAGCAGCATTCTTGTGTCTCTGTTCCCACTGAGAACACCGTAGGCTACAGTAGGTTCAGTCAAGGTTGTTGGTTTTTCTGTTTTTCAAAGCAGAAGACATTCCTCATTGATCTACCTCACCATTGAAAACAGGAGGTGCATCCACATTAACAATCTCAACAGAGCAGAATGGTGTCTAGACTCAGTTCTGATCGTGTTATCTGGACTCACTTCCTGCTTTCAAAGGACAGCAATCTGCATCTAGAGTTAGCCATTTACTCCTGAAAATGTAATTTGGATCAATAACAGATAGAATATGGACTATACACAACACATTGGCTATGCATTGACCTAAGAGGATTTCTACCACAGCATACCAGTGTTGGTAAAGATGTGCAGTGTGGACCAAGATGGGACTGATTTTGGTGAGCTTACCTGAAGTCATGACTCTGAGTTACTTGCAGAAGCATTGAAGTGTGCTGTTATCTGTTAAGCTAGAGAGGCAATTCCATCATTCAATTTCATCAGACAAATGAGGTAGTTCTAAACAGATGTAAAAAATCTATAAAACAGAAAAGAAGAAAAAAAAAAGAGATCAAATGTTCAAATAATGCCTGCAAATGTCACAAAAGGATCCCCTTTAGGAATGGGGTGATAATACTGAGATGAGATAATACTGTGAATTGATCAATGTTTTAGATTCCAAGCATTTATTTATGCAATGCATAATTTCAACTATTGTACAAAGTATCTATTGAGCATAGCAAATTATCCTAAAATTTGGAGGCCTAAACCAATGGACACATACTACATCATGGCTACTGGGGATCAGGATTTAGAAGTCATAAGATCAGGTATTTCCACCTCAGAATCTCTCACGTGGTTGCAATGAAGATGTCATCTGCAAACTTAACTTGGGCTGGAACATTGGTTCAAAACTTCGTGTCATAGCTGAGGGCAGGAAAGTCAATTTCTTGTTGGGGTCTGCTTGAAAGCATCAGTCCCTTCCCAGCTGGCCTCTCCTTGTGGCTGTTGGAGTGTTCCCATACCATGACATTTGGTTTTTCCCAGAGAGATGTATGATACAAAACAAAAAGAGGCTGGAATTCCCTGTGAGACCTACAGCTGTTGTAACTGCTAAAAGCAAATTACTCAATCCAGTTTACACTAAGAGAAGGGGCATCATCATTCCCCTTTTGAAAATATAAATTCATTTATGGATGTATTTTAAAATTATCAGAGCTACCAAATAATACTTTGGAGTTACAGATAGGAATATATAGTAGCCTTCTCCTACTTCCCATGAGCAGATGGAAAGAAGAGTGAGAAATGTTGTTAGCTAGAAGGAGAACTGAATGTCTCTCAATGGCTGGTTTTGAGAGGAGGAGCTTTGGTTGGTGCTTGTATTATTCATCTTTCTCATTGCTATGACAAAATACCTGACAAAAACAACTTCAAGAAGGAAGGGTCTACCATGGTTTACAGTTTGAGGTGCAGTCTGTCAGAGTGGGAAATATGTGGTAGCAGGAACATGACACCACCAGTCCCATTGCATCCAGTCAGGAAACAGAGATGAATGCACCACTCCCTTTCTCTTTTTTAGTCAATTGAGGACCCTAGCCTACAGGATGGTGCCACCACTCTTTCAGATGGGTCTTTCCTACAAGTTAAACCTCTCTGGAATCTCCCACAGACACACCCTGTCTCCTAGGCGACTCCAAATCCAATCACGTTGACAATGAAGATTAACTCTCATCATGATAAAGGGACCTAGAATGTTAAAATAGAATACACATCTTTTCTTCCCAGTAAAATAAAACTAAAATCACACTACGTTTCCTCACTTCCAACTTCCATGCTCAAAGGTATGTGGCATCTTTAATAAGTGTGCTTTCCCTTTAACACAAAGACTTTGAGCAGACTTCAGTGTAACTTTTACTAAAGCAGGAAGAAATACCTGATTCTGACACATAAATTTTATGAATGAACTATATCATCCAGGCAAATTCCAGCTCCAAAGATGTAAGTAGTTTCCCTTTCAGTCACTTCAAAAGCTAGAGAAGAATTAATTGAAATTCCATCCCATTTTTCTCACTCACTTTTAAAAAGGAATATGCAGCCAGGCTTGGTGGTTCACACCTTTAATCCCAGAATTTGGAAGGCAGAGGTAGGAAGATGACCTTGAGTTTGAATCAGTTTAAGACTATATCGTAAATTCCACGTCAGCCTCGGCTAGAGCAAGACCCTACCTGAAGGAAAAAAAAAAAAAAAAAAAAAAAAAAAAAAATATATATATATATATATATATATATATATATATGGCAAAAAATGACTCTTAAACACCTTTTAACTTATACCAGCTAGCACCCTTAAAATGTAACATAAAGCTGAAAATGTGGGCCAGTGTTTTATGAAGCCACAGGCTCAACCCAGTAATAAAATTCAATAGCCTAGTACATGCTTCAGTCACTTGCCCAAATCTCTATTTTTTTAACTACTATACCCTATATTAGGATTCAGTATAGTCATTTGTGGAAGCAACAATATTTAGACCACAGCATCTGTATATATATATATAATAAAGTGCCCACTGTTGAAGATTTTAAGGTCTCTTAATAAACTGTGCTTCATTTCAGCTACATTTTTATTACTTTTATTGTATTCTTTGAGAGAGAGACAGAAGGGAGAGAGAGAAAGAATTAGTGTTCCAGAACCTCTAGCCACTGCAATTGAACTGCAGACTTATGTGCCACCTTGTATGCATGTGCAACCTTCCACATATGCATCACCTTGTGTGTCTGACTTACATGGGATCTGGAGAGTTGAACATGGGTCCTTAGGCTTCACATGCAAGCTCCTTAACTGCTAAGCTATCTCTCCCAGCTACATATATTTTTTTCAAAAGAAGTATAATTTGGGCTATAGAGATGGCTTAGCAGTTCAGGTGCTTGCCTGCAAAGCCTGATGACCCCAGTTTCATTTCCCAGTACCCATGTGAAGTCAGATGCACAATGTGGCACCAGCATCTGGAATTTATTTGCAGTGACTGGAAACCCTGGCATGCTTATTATGTCTGTATGACTCTCTTCTCTCTTCCTCTCTCTCTCTGCCTGCAAATAAATAAATAACATATTTTTTTAAAAAAGGAAAAAAAAGAGAATTAGAAGATTCCAGGAAGACGTTTACACTGAGAGGTGCCAAATGTAATAAAATTAATAAATGCTGTGACTAGGGATAGTATCCAATTGTTCTAAATGTACATTTGGGTTGTATTTTAATCTCTATCAGAGATTAAAAAATGGATGTCTACTCTGTACTAACTAATGTGGGTACTAAGGGTTTACAGAGTAGCCCACTTCATAAAACATGTTCTCAATCCATACTCTCTTTTCACTACATTCTTCTGGATTTTGTTTTGAGACAAGGTCTCTTTTTTTTAAAAAAATTATTTTTACTTATTTATTTGAGAGACAGAAAGAGGGAGAGAGCTGGGCATGGTGGCACATGCCTTTAATCCCAGCACTCGGGAGGCAGAAGTAGGAAGATCACCATGAGTTCAAGGCCACCCTGAGATTACATAGTGAATTCCAGGTCAGGCTGGGTTAGAACGAGACTCTACCTCAAAAAAAAAAAAAAAAAAAAAAAAAAAAAGATAGATAGATAGATAGAAGATAGAAAGAGGGAGAGAGAGGAAAAAGAGGGAGAATGGGCATGCCATGGCCTCTAGCCACTGCAAACAAACTCCAGATGCATGTGACGCCTTGTGCATCTGGCCTGCTTTGCAGGCAAGCACTTTAACCACAAAGCAATCTCTCCAACCCTCTTCTGGATTTTGGATCATAGGCTGGAATTGGATTAAATAAGGAAACAAAGTGTACATCTGGTGTGTATGTATGTATGTATGTATGTGTGTGTGTGTGTGTGTGTGTATGTACGTACGTACGTATGTATGTATATATGCATGTATGTATGCATATGGTGTGGTAGTTTGAATAGATGTCCCCCAGTAGATTCAGCAATTTATTAAAGCTTTAAATCTCTAGCCACCTGGCTGGAGGAGGTGTCTCTCTGGGTAGATCCTAGGATCTAGTCCTAAGGTATAGGGGCGGATCTGAATTCCATTCTAAAGATATACAAAGTGATTGAGTTCTGCCTGGGGTTCCTAGAGTGTGTTTGTTTGTGGTGTAGGTTGTGGTTTCTTTCTCTCTGTGTTGACCTGTGAGAGGGAGCCAGCTTCTTCTGCCATTATAGAACTTCCCCTGGATCTATAGGCTTCAAGAAATTCCATTATTCCTATAAACTGTGTCTGGTCAGGAAGTTTATCCCAGCAATGTTGAAGTTGACTACTACATATGATATGTGTGTGTGTGTGTGTGTTATAAGCAGTAAATAATGTGTATATATATATAATATATATATATATATATATACATATATAATGTACATATAACACATATTCATTTATATATTGATACACATGAATATTCATTTGTGTTTATATGCATCTTTATATTGATGAGACATTATTTTGTACTTTAATAACAGAGTCATTATTATTACTGAGAAAATGGATTCTTTTCCATTATTTTGCTAGCTTCATGCCTTTTCTATTTTGTTTTGAATTGTTGTGTTTTTTTTTAAATATATAACAAATGTGAACAGCAGTGTCTCTTTTTCCTTTTCTAATGCCAAAATTGGTGACTTCTGAACACTGGAATCCATCTCACTCTGGAAAACAGGTTAAGCCTATTGCTCGGGAAATGGTGAGAAATTTCCCCCCAGATATTCCCAAGTGGATTTCCCATCTCTTTCCCCTCATTTTAAATGAGAACCATATTCAGTTGCTCCTTGTTCTACTTGTTTTCAGCTGCTTCATGGATATGTTTCTACAGAATAGAAAAGATATCTTGTCTTTATTGAGAACTATCCTGACCTAAGACAAGCATAACATATGCTCACATAAGTGAACATTCCTGCCTTCAAGTTAGCAGCTTCTCTGAAAATGGGGAAAATTTATAATGTCCATAAGTATATCCTCTGAGGCACTGGTGGTGGGGCAAATATAATAGAGACAGGAGGATCCTGAGCTAAATGCGAAGTTATTTCCATCACAACAGCAAACTATATCTTCCTTGTAGGGCAACTGTCCCTTACGTTATGTAGAACACTCAGATCAGCCACCTTCCTTCCTTGGGAAGCCATTGCTAGACAGAGGTTCATGGAAAGGACATGCTTCAGAAGGTCTGGCAAATTTCCAGAATAATCATGTACATTGGCAAGTATCATAGATTCTGAACTTGAATAAACTGTATATCCTATTTATAATTCTTGTTCCAGACAAGCTTCTTGGGAGAACATTGCAAGCTAAATTATACAACTTATTTGATAATTGTTTCCCAAAATGGAGCTATAATACAGTCTTACAGATTCTGTGCCAATAAATACCTTCAGCAAATCATGTTTCTTTATGTAGGAATGAATAGAATAGTCTCAAAATATCATTATGAATAGCCCCCTTATCAAAGATGACTAACATGTTATTAACATCTAAGTTTCTATGACAGTTTTCTTCCTAATAGTTTTTTTTTTTTTTTTTTCATTTTGGTCCAGGGAATGATAGCCATGCTAGATAGGAAGAGGTGATGAAGAGGTATGATTTAAATACTACTTCTGCTCCCTAGGAAATTATTGAGCTATGCCCTTGCTCCCTTATCATGCCTTTTGAGTTTTTAATAACTAGTTAAATGTCAAAAAGCTGTGAGAAAAACATAAATGGATCTCAGTGAGTACCAAAATGACTTCTAGATGAAAATAAAGCTATGTATTTGGAAGGACTAGGAAATACCTAAACTGGAAATAGAAGTAAGGAAACTGGATTAAGAAAAACACAGCACTGGATGTTGGCCACTAAGCTCACCCTTTTAAAGAGAAATATTTAATCAATTTATATTTGAGAAGGAGGGAGAATAGGCACACTGGGGCTTCCTGCCACTGCAAGTGAACTTCAGATACATGTGCCACTTTGTGCATCTGGCTTTATATGGGTACTGGGGAATCAAAGCTGGGCTATGAGGCTTTGTAAGCAAGCACCTTTAACCACTGAGCCATCTCTCCAGCCCTGAACACACATTTCTAAGTATCTCCTCATTTTAAATTATGGTATTCCACTGGGAAAATTTTCTTTAAGCTATAATAATCTGTGATTCACAGTAGCTAATTCCTACTTTCACATGGCTCCTTTTTCTCCACTTCTGTCTTTCTCACACCTCCCTTCCCCTCCCCTAGCTACCTTCTCCACCCCAATCTTCCTTCTATTATTATTTTTTTTATTTCATTTGTTCTTTGAGACAGGGTACCACTTTGCAACCTGGTTGGGTTGGAACTCTCTGTGTAGAACAGGTCAGCTTTGAACTTCAGCAATCCTCCTTCCTCTGTCTCCTTAGTGCTGTGTTGACAGGTGTGCACCACAACAACTTTCCTTGCTGCTTTACTAAGGCCCACGAGTTTATCTAAATAACAAAGAAATTGGTTATCTGGTTGCTTGTCCCTAAACTGTCTGAGGATCAGTGAACTCCTCTCGTCCACCTTTGCACTTTGTAGAGGAAGAGGTTGCAATGGATGAGTGAAGTGGCTTGCTCAGTTCACCTCATCACAAAGCAGAGCATCAAACACAGCAGTAACTCTATATCACAGTTGATTATCACATCAGATTTTCATGATGTTTCTTGTTTATTTCTTACATATATCGTCCTATTAGAAAACCAAAGGTATTTGAAGCAATTAATTTACATACTGGATTTTAAATTTACCATTATCAACTTTTTTGTCTTTTTACTCAGAGAGGAAGCATTTCCCAATAGAAACATTCTTATGAATGTTTGTAGACACTATTTCAGATCAGGGGATATTACACAGGAAGTGAGAAAGATGTTCCTTCTTTGGCTATTCCAATTAAACCCACACATGCCCCCATTTGCATCTTCATCTTGTGCAATCTTGACAGTTTTCTGCTAGCTAGGCAGTGCCTCCTCTAACTCTCACCTGTGGGTCAATGAGCAAAGCATAGTGTTGCTTCCCCTACGGAAGTGTGGCAATGGCCATGAAGTTGCAAAGTCTTTATGCCTTGGAAAGTAGGGCTTATTTGACTTCTGAGAACCCCCTTTCCCCTACTGCATTCTCAGAAGGCATCTATTCCAAGAGTAAGATTATGTACCTCAAAGCTGGTTTGAGAGGAGGGAGAAAGAGCTAAAGGCCTGCATTAGAACTTTAGTGGGTTATTTGTGCTTACTTGTGGGATAAGACAGTTACTTAAAGGGCTCTGATAACAATGCTAAATTATACTGTTCATCTGTTCAAATAGCTGTGAATTCTCTAGCCAAGCACACTTTCCTCTCTACCACTTAATTTTTTATGCAAAAGAAAAAACTTTAAATATTATTTGTAGTTCTATGACACACATTAATCTGTCCCTCCAAATGTATTTTGGTCAACCAATACTAAGGTACTAAGATGAGTAAAACATCACTGGGACATCAAAGAACTCAACTTCTAGGCTTAAAAATCAAAATACAGGGGCTGGAGAAATGGCTTAGCAGTTAAGGCACTTGCCTGCAAAGCCTAAGGACCCATATTCAGTTTCTTTCCAGATCCCTCATAAGCCAGGCACACAAAGGTGACACAAGCACAAGGCTGAACATGCACAATAGCTGGTGCAAGAGTCTGGATTTCAGTTGCAGTGGCTGAGGCCCTGGAGTGCCAGTTCTCTCCCTCCTACTCTCTCACTCTTGCTCTCTCTAACAACAACAAATAAATGAAAATAAAATCAATAAATAAAAATATGAGCTGGAGAGATGGCTTAGTGGTTAAGATGCTTATCTATGAAGCCTAAGGACCCAGGTTAAATTCTCCAGTACCCACATAAGCCAGATGCACAAGGTGGAGCATGTGTGTGGAATTCATTTGCAGTGGCTGAAAGCCCTGGCATACTGGTTCTCTCTCTGTGTGTCTATCTGCCTCTCTTTCTAAACTAAGTATATGAAGAAATAAATATTTAAAAAATCAAAATTCACAATTCTCAATCCAACTGTTATTGATAAGTTATCTTTTATTGATTAAGCCACTTAGTTTTTTCTTTTTTTCCATTCACTTTCTTCTTGCTGGGACAAAAACTCTGACCAGAAGTAGCTAATGGAAGGAAAGGGTTTCTTTCAGCTTACAGTTTTAATATTTTTATTTATTTAATTATTTATTTATTTGACAGAAAGAAGGAGATAGATCAAGAGAGAGAATGGGCACACCAGGGCCTCCAGCCAACGTAAACAAACTCCAGATGCATTCACCCCCTTGGGTATCTGGCTAACATGGGTCCTAGGGAATCAAACCTGGGTCGTTTGGCTTTCCAGGCAAACACCTTAACCACTAAGCAATCTTTCCAGCCCTCAGCTTACAGTTTTAAATGGAAGTATCCATTATGACTGAAAAAGGTTGGCAGGTGGAAGCAGGAAGTCTGTGTCATATCTTTATATCAGCAGTGAGGCAGCAGAAAGAAAGAGAACCAAGCAGGGCTGGAATGTAACACTTCAAGACCTACTCCCAGTGACACATTTCCTCCAGCAAAGCTCCACCTTCTAAAGGTACCACAGACTTTTCCAACTATGCATTAAGTATTCAAACACATGAGTCTGTAGCAAATATTCAACATCCAAAGTATCATGCACAATAAAGGGTGCCTATTGTTTATAGCACTCATGTGAAATAATGATCTTCTTGGGTAAATAAAGGGTTTCATTCTTTGCGTTTCCACAGATTAATGGATCAGTAAATGATTGTGAGTTGAGTGAATAAATTAAATGTCCTAGAAACCTTCTAAGAAGATAGCTTTGATTTTCACTAATTTGCTTATTTACTTATTCTTTTAATGATTTTCTTTGACTGCACATAGCTCTATTTTATTTTAAAATTTTTGTTTATTTTGCAAGCAGAGAGAGAGAGAGAGAAAGGACATGCCGGGGTCTCCAACCACTGCAAATGAATTCCAGATGCATGTGCCACTTTGTAATCTGGCCTTATGTGAATACTGAGGAATTGATGCAGAATTGTTAAGCTTTGCAGGCAAACACTAAACTACTGAGCAATCTCTCTAGCTCTATTTGATGATATGCTGATCAAGTCATAGTTTAATTTCAGATTCTATCACTAAAAGCATAGTGAAACTAAAATTATAATCACACATTCATATCTCCTAGCAATGTGCAATTTCCCCACCAACAGGAATTATTTTTTTCAATATTTGTTTTGTATAAATGAATCATTTTCAAAATGGCTTTTTTGTCAAATGTAGGACAGAGGACACAGTAAAATAATCCTCTTAAATGTGTTTGTTTCACTTGTTTGCATTGAAAGATTCTAGTTCTAATCATCTTCATTTTATTACTGTCTGTTGATTTACTGAATGCTAATTGATATTGTGACCTTACAATTATATTTTTAGAGTATGTTTTAAGTCAAGAATAAAGATTGATCACCTTGTAGGAAAAATGGGGACATCAATTAGGATGTTAATACTTCAACAATAATATCTTCTTTATTTTTGTTCTTATCATGAAGATAACTATTATGTATGCGATCCTTGGGTACTTTTCTTTTCATTGGGTAAGAATAACATATAATAGAAACTTGTGTTCTCCCAGCCTGCTTGGCAGAAACAGACTTTATTATTGAAACCTGAATTCACAGTAGATTTAGAATTGTAAAATTTTCCAGTTATATCTTTATTGTAGAAAATTCAGAAATATATAATATATAAAGAAGGGGGAAGCTATTCATAATGGTGGTTAGGAAAAAAGCTCATTATAGTGCCTTTTCCTTTTTATACTTTTCATGGAAATTTGCATTCGCATTGTCACTTAATATATCGAGCATAAAAACCATCCCTAAGCCTCATGAATTGGTAAATTTTTGATAATCAAGCAGTCATAAGAATAGGAAACTCAGACAAATTGTCAATGCAAAATACATGAAACTACCTAAAGTTTCACTTCACAGTTTTCAATATAGATTTCTTTTAAAATAAACCAATGCATGAATTAACAAAGTAAATCTATTTTTTGTTCTGTTGAAAAAATTATATAAAGTAGTTGTCAAGTGATCAAAATTCTCTATTTTAATACATTTTAAAAGCAAGGCTAGAGAGAAACATTTTTTTCTAAATCAGAAATTAAGAGCAAAAGAAGAAGAAAGGGAATGTTTTTACTTTATTAAGGACTGTCATGTTATTTTTCAGCTTCATTTTCATCAACAAGGTAAAGAGAACATACTTCAGACTGAGCAGTGATATGAATTTGGTCTCCACAAGCTTAAATTTCTGCAATGCAATAGTAAGGGATAAATTCAGAGATTTAAATGCCTTCAAGCACACATCTGTACCAATGATAATATATATATATATATATATATATATATATATATATATATGAATTATGTGTATTAGTATGTGTTTGTACATATCAAGCTTTCAAACCTGAGAGTATCTATATTATGGTTACTTTCTATATTGGAAATCTATATTTAATTTACAAATCAAGATCCTGAATTTGGTTTTAATTTAGATATCAATGATTAAATAACTACTAATTATGTTGGCTTCTAAAATAATCTTGCAAGAAAGATTAAAAGTCAGAATAAATAGTTCTCACGTCAACTCTGTTATTAAACAACTTGTTTCTTTTCATTTTAAAAACAGGTTGTTTGACTATATATACTATAATTTCAACTTAAGCTCATAAAATATGATTATGTGACTAGCTAATTCAATAATTTTTTGATGCTAATTTAAAAATTTTATTCTACAATTCTAATAGTCAAAGTATACAGATAAGATACATTTAATCTAGCACTTCTAACAAACATTTTATATTTAAAAATTTGAGCAAAATAAACTAAAAATTTTAATATTCATACATCTAAATACATATGAGAGTATATACACATTAAATACATATACATGAAAATTACATTTACAGTCATACATTATTACCATTTGAATGGAAATCTCCATATATCAAAACAGACCCTATTTAGAAAGACTAAATTTAAAGGAAAACCAACTAGAGACTTGGCAATAGTTTTAATGAGAGAAAAGTAAGCCAGTAGGTAGTTATGAAGATGGGGGCAAAGAAACAGACTCAAGATTCAAGCTGGAGGTAGAATAAACCAAACTCTCATTTGTGGATGGGCCACTGAGTGGATCAAGATGACATTCAACAGGTGACCACTGGGCGAGAATCCTGTTGGGGACCATCTGCAAGTTGGTTTGAATCATGACTCATAATCATTTTTAAAAGACTCTGGCTATGAGAGTCTAAAGTTCAGAACTCGAAGAAGATGTAATTTGTGAGCATGTGGCATTTAGGTGTTATTAAAGACAGGTATGTGTTTATGTATGCATGTGTGCATGTGCACACATTTAATGAAGGCCATAAAGGGAGAATGATGATATAAGGTATGGTCCAGGGCTAGTCCTAAAGGAATTTGGATTTCAAGGAAAGTAAGTTGTCAACATATACAAGGTAGTAAATGGTTACTCACAAAAGGCAGAAGGCTGGATGTGGACATCAAGCTAATTCACAACAGAGTAATCTTTGAGCAAGCTAAGCCTGAGGACATGGAAGGCTGTGCTCCCTGGGTGGAGTATCATGAAGGCAGAAGCTCGCTGCTTCTCCAACAATTTACTGATGAAATAGTCATGAACCAAACAACTCCTGAATGTGCTCTGAACTGATAAACACAAGGCAGGCAACTAACTCATAGTTTTTGACATACATGAGTCAATCAACTCTTGATTTGTCATTTGTTGGTAATTACAAACATTCCTTTAATTCAGCTATAGCTCCCCCACAGTTTTCTCTTAACAGATTTTAATTAAAAGCTGTTAATTACAGTTAGTATGGAGTTCTCTCTCCACAGAACCCCTGACCTTCCTTTATATCATATGTTGCATGTTGTGTTTTCATTCTGGACTTATTCAAACACTGCTGGACCATGTATACAGCTGAATATGGTGTCTCAGATTCCCAGAGAGTAAAATATTTTCAGAAGGTCATTGTGGTCAATATTGCCAAATATTGAGGAGCAGAGGAGTTTGAGAATGCTTGTTGGGACCTTGCAAGCAGTTTAAATGGAGAAGTAGAGAAAATGGACTGAGAAGTAGTAACCCTAGTAGAAACAATGGGAAATCAAATAAAAGGAAGTACACACAGTTGACTTTGGGGATGCAAAAGTAGGAAATCAAATTGTTAAAAAAAAAAAAAAAAAACTGGTAAATAATCAAAGACTGAATTCAAGATGGATGAGGCCAGAGCATATTTGAATGTTATTGTGACGCATTCATGAGAAGATAGTGTTCAAGGTTGAGCAAAGAGATAAATGAAGGTAGAAAGCATGTTGTGACTCTCCCCTTAGATTCTGCATGTTCTTCAACCCTCTCTACATAGGCCTCCTTAAAGGTTTGTCTCTGGCCTCATCTCACAGTAGTGTTCGCTTCTGTCTCTGGCTGAGCTTCCTAGGTACACATTCAGATTCCATTCAGCAATTCTAGCCTTGGAACCTTTGAACAATGTGTACACTGCCTCTTTCTGAGACTTGCCTGATATTCGAGTCTCAAGTGACATGTCCTTCATGACCACATACTGAATCCAAAACCATCTTCATCATTATGTGTCAGTGTCTTTTCTTCTTACCTCATATTTTCTTATTTATGTACTATATAGAATTATGACGTATCATGATATTCCAGATTATAGTTTCTAAAAACAATGATTGCATCTCCTTGTTTAATCAACTCCCCTGCCCCTGGAAATGTGAGGAGAGTGCTTACCTTATATGTTTGTTGCTTGGTTAAATGCTACATTGAATTTATTGAATAGTCTTTTAAGAACACAGCTATAATTAAAAGGCACATTGTTATACATTTTTAATCACATTCATTGTAAGTATAAAAGCAATAATTTAGGAATTTTACATGAATTTTGAAAACATTTTCTAGAATTACCTTTTAATAGATTTCCTTCATTATTTTAATTTTTTACAGTAATATTAACTTTTATCTATCAAGTATATGACACCTCATAGCAATAGTCCAGAAAGTACCCAGTTTGGTATCAGAAATGTACTATGGGGCTAGAGAGAAGGCTAGATTGCTACACAAACATAAATATATGTGTTGGGACTGTAAGTGCTCACATAAAATGCCAAGTGCAGTGATGTATGTCCATAATCCTAATACTGGGAAAACGGACACAGGAGGATCTTCAGATCCTGCTTGCTACCTTGTCTGACTGAACTGATGAGTGCAGGTTCAGAGAGAGATTCTGTCTCCAAAATAAAGTGGAAATCAATTGAGGAAGACACTTGACATTGACCTCACATGCATGCACACACAGGTGCATGTGCACCTGTACATACATATGTGCCCACACACAAACATGTACACAAACACATAGACATACCACATATGTACATGTAAAAACAATTTGGTATGGATAATCCAATCCATTTGGTGTACAAAAAATTTATAAAGTCAGAAGTAAATTTACATTCAACAAACATTTATCAAGCCGTGCACTATCCTAGTTATATGGAACATAAAGGATAATAAAATGTAGTCAATTGATAAGTAATAATCCAAAGATAAAGCTAGTTATACAGGATAAAAATGACAATATTGTTCTTTAAAAAGGCTATTATAGACTGTGAACTAAAACATTAAGATGTTGGTTGGTTTTCAAACCTCTGGGCCATAAAAATCTCACTTACCTGAATTTAGATAGCTTCCAAATACTTCTCTTCTTCCTGGGAGCAAATTATTAATATGATTCACCTTCTCTGGCACATAACACCTTTCCCCAAACTGGATGAAATCTTTTTTCATGAAGAAGGGGGAGAGAGGAGGCTACCTTTGATGCCGATGTTCAGCGGAGCAAGTAAGCCTTGACTGTAACAGGAGTAGGGTACCCTAAGAAAAGAAGCCCGGCAAAGAACAAACTTACATGCAATGTCAGCTTCCTAGTTCTGGAAGAGGTTAAAGATTAGAAAATAGCACTTTCTGAATTATAAGAAGCCTACAAAATTGAGTGACTCGGAAACCACCAAAAAGGGATATTGAGAAAAAAAAAAAAAAACAGAAGAAATTATGATGAGCCAAGCACGACCTTTGGAAAGTGAGACAGGACTTTGCATACCTAAGACGATCTCCTCAAATCCCTCTTGGAAAGATTAAAGTTAGTCCACTATCTTCCTATTTGTGTAATGAAAGCAGGTATGGCTTGCTCTGACAAAATGTCACATTTCCAACTCAAGTGTTATTGTACAGACAGGGCAGCCAGTGTCTATCATGTTCAAAATTATTCTTAAAGAGAAAAATAAAATCTGATTATAAATTCTGAAAGTGTTTGCATGCCAGAGAGCTTTCACTTTCACATGTTTCTTTGGACTTGTAGTTTCTTTCAAGAGATTGGAAATCACTCTAAAAAATATGCCACATTCAAACATTTTACAGCTATAACTAAAAGGCACATTATTATACATTTTAATCACAAATATCAGCAAAAATAAAACAAAAATCGTTCACCTTTTGAAAATTGTAGGATCTATTTAGGTGTCATCTATCAGCTGTGCAGTGAAAAGAATGAGGCAAAAGCCACTTATTGGCTGTTCATCTCTCCAAACCTCCAGATTCTTGTCCTGGTAAGTTTCCCCTCCTCTCAGCATAGCTGGGCTGAGAGAGACAGAGGAGACCCCCAAACTCTACTCCCACATGGCAGGAGCTCTCTGAACTTTCTTCTTTTTCCTCTCTCAATCCCTCTTCATGCTTCAGACTCACGTTCCCTTCCCACATGGGCTTTTGGGCCACATAGGAACATCTACTCCCTCTTCCTTGGTCTGTGGACTTTCCCTCAGCCCTCCTGACGTCCTCACTTCTAAATAGATATAATAATTTAATAGTTTAAATGAGACAAAAGCAGAGGAGAAAAAACTTCTGAGTCCAGAGCTTTCTTGATGAAAAAGTATTCATATACATACATATGCATTTGCAGTTACAAACACTAATTTGTATAAAACTTAGCATAGGAAGTGTTAAACTCCAAACTATTGTACAACCTTTAAGAGTAAATATCCTAAAAAGTTCAATAAAAACTGCATAAATGAAAGTTGATCAACATTGAGCTGTTGGGAAATATCTATGTTTTTTTTTTTACAAGAAACCTTAAAAGTTATTATTCAATGTTAATTCTTTTTAATCCATCCTGTGACACAGTTAAGTGACACTTACATATTGAAATATAGTATGTACTTCTGTGATATACATGATGTGGTATGCTGTGATATACATGGTGTGGAATGCTATTGCCTATATGGGGGTATGCAGTGGTATACCTGATGTGGTAGGTTGTGTTATCCATGGTGTGGAATGTTGTGGTATATATGGTGTGGTATGCAGTGGTTATATGATGTGGCAGATTGTGGTATATGTGGAGTATATTATTAAAAAATAATTGACACTTGAAACAAAATGGAGTTTTTCCAGAAATTTCAAAAAGAAAATGAAGAAAATTTATACTTTGCCTTTTCTGATCATAGCAAGTGAGCTCACTGTTTGTATTCCATCAGCATATTCCAACACATGTGTTGCAGTTACCTTCTTGTTGCTGGGACAAATACCTTACCAAAAGCAGCTGATGAGAGAAAGTTTGTTTATTTTGGCTTACAGTATCAAGGGAGAGCTTCATGATGGCAGGAAAAATATGGTAGAGCAGAGGCTGAACATCACCTCCTTGCCAACATCAGGTAGAAAAAAGCAACAGGAGGATAAACCAAACTCTAGCAAGGGAAAGCTGGCTATAAAACTCCTAAGCCCACTCCTAGCAACACACCTGCTCTAGCAGGCTTCCACCTCCAAAACTGCCAGCAACTAGGGATCAAGCATTCAGAATGCATGAGTTTATGGGAGACACCTCCTTCAAACTAGAGCAGCATGCAAATAGGACCTTACATTACTGTTTCAGTGATATTGTGCTGTAAAGAGCTTGCTCCTCTCTACTATGTCACTTGGGGAAAAAGAGGGTCGTTTACAGATAAGTCAGAATTTATTCCATTTTTGCTCCATTTTGAGGTTGAAATGTTGGTTAAAAATTGCACTGCTTCAGTATAACTAGTTGTTAACATATTTTACAGTTTTGAACCCCTATAATGTGGTATTCTTTCAAGTTATTGCTTAAATTGTCTCAGGCTGCAGGTTTTAAGGCCCTGTTATTAATTTCCTCACATTTATGATCTTGGCATATTTTAGATTTAATCTTTTATGAAGAACAATTTGTCTTTATCTTGAGCTGTGTTTGTGCTAGGTCATAAAATCAGGTGGTGACCCAGTAGGATCAATGGGGACATTAAAACGGCTACAGAAACTGATGTGGACCAAGAAAGCCAAGGTGCAGAGCCTGGATGAGGTGAAACCACCACTAATAAATCTCCGTAAGTAAGTAAGAGCTCAGCAAGAGGCTCAGCGTTCTCTGAGGAAGAGCTGGCCAAGCAAGGATTAATGAAGTCCATTTTGATAAGGTCCTAAAATAATCATTAAACTTTGAGCTTTTCTTTATTGTTAGTTATTTTAATGCAGATAACCTACATCCTAATCCTGAATTTCACTCCAAATTGACACTCCATCCCATTACTCCTGCCCTTCACAACCATCTCAGGGATCCCAAGAAAGACCTGTGGATGAAGCTTAGAAGGCAAACAAGGGTGACCAGTGTCACTGTTTCCATTTCTTGGCCACAGGGAACAGTAGCTTTAATTTTTTATGTGAGTACAGAAAAAGGTATGACTATGACTTGCAACTTGGATTTGTGTGGTTTTTTTTTTTTTTTTTTTT
This sequence comes from Orientallactaga sibirica, assembly GCA_036365145.1. Classification (NCBI taxonomy): domain Eukaryota; kingdom Metazoa; phylum Chordata; class Mammalia; order Rodentia; family Dipodidae; genus Orientallactaga; species Orientallactaga sibirica. The sequence goes on from JAEOAD010002373.1 coordinate 2,460,475, forward strand.
TTTTTTTTTTTTTTTTTGAGGCAAGCCCAATGGACTGGTCTTTTTTTTCTTTCTTTCTTTTTTTTTTTTTTTAAATGAGCAAAAGTGGGTGCATGCAAAGACAGAAAGAGAGAGAGAGAATTGGCACACCAGGGCCTCCAGAGTGTGCACCACCTTTTGTACATGTGCAACCTTGCACATGCATCACCTTGCACATTTGGCTTACATGGGATCTGAGGAGTTGAACATGGGTCCTTAGGTTTCACAGACAAATGACTTAACCATTAATCCATCTCTCCAGCCCTGCATTTTTTTTAATTACAAAATTGCCCTATGAGCCGGGTGTGGTGGCGCACGCCTTTAATCCCAGCACTCGGGAGGCAGAGGTAGGAGGATTGCCATTAGTTCAAGGCCACCTGAGACTACATAGTTAATTCCAGGTCAGCCTGGGCTAGAACGAGACCCTACCTCAAAAAAGCAAAAAAAAAAAAAAAAAGGTGCCCTATGAACTGTCATCTTTTGCTTGCACTGGTTGGTATTCAATAACGAGCAACATGCATCGGGTTATACATACTGATTAGTTGTCACTGTTTTGCATCTTACAATAGTCCCCTCCTCCTCTGCAGTATTACTTTCTACAGATCCAATTGGCCACAATCAACCCTGGTTGGAAATTCCTAATGGAAAAATCCCAGGAACAAACAATTCACAAAATTTAAATTCTGAGCCACTTGGAGTAGACTGATGAAATCTTGATGTCACCTTGCTCTTTCTAGCCAGGAACATGAATCACCCCTTTGTCCAGCATGTGTATTTTGTATAGGTTACCTGCTTCATCAAAGAGGGAAAAGGAGTGAGGGGGAGAGACACATTTACAAAACTTTAACCCAGCATATTGTTATAACTGTTCTATTTTACCAGTGTTGTTAGTCTCTTAGTGTGCCTAATTTATGAACAAAATTTTGTCATAGGTATATATTCATAAATAAACATGGTATGCGTGTCTTCCATACTATCTATGGTATCACTCATAAGAGCCTTGGGATCTGTCTTCTGTGGTCCTAGTCTTTTAATCAGACTCATTGCCACATTGTATAATCTGACCAGTCAGCTCTATAATGCTAAAGAAATAATGCCTCTTTTCATTTTCTTGGTCTTCTTAGTTTCCCAAAATATTTCACTATGAGATGCATACCATGGATAAGTCTCTTTGCAGAACAATATTAAAATAGAAAAATTTGACTGTCAGTGGTATTTCAGCCTCTATCCACTGAGATTTCAATTCCTTTAAATAAGGCAAAGAATTTAATTTGCTTCCTTATGATGGTCTCTTACACAAATGACCTTGGAAAATTTAAAAATATTTATGAATAGTTACAGTGCTATGCTTGTAAGATGTGGAAATTTTTTTGATTTGCAGTTTTTCTCAAGTGTCTCTAATGTGCTTTTTTGCATGCAGCTTCTGTTTGTTTCAGTCCAGTCCCTGTTAATAGATAATATGTCAAAAAGTTTGAGGTAAATGTGATTTTCATGAAACAATTGCATATACTAAAAGTAATTTTTTAACAGATGTAATACTGCAAAATATTTTTGAGCATGAATGACACCCTGACTTAGCCTATTATGTACATTTATTTCTATTTTGCAAAATACAGTATTCATAATTTCTTCATATGGAGAATTGTTAGTCTTGGTTTAACTTATGGTTTTTATCATTCAGAAGACAGTGGTGATGACACATTCCTTTCCTGTATGAAATTAACCAAATCACAAGAAAAGAAAGATGATCACATGCCCACAAGAAAAATGGAAGATGTTGATGCTAGTTTGGCCTCACTTTCTGCATCCTGGGATAGACACAGCATTCCTGGCAGATGGAAGTTGGAAGACATATTATCTCCTTACCAGGAAGTTCCAATGCAGAATAGCTGGATGCCTTTATCAGAAAACCCACCCTGTGCATATGCTGATATTCAAATAGCTCAAACTGGACAGTGGAGCAACTGCTGCTCTTGTACTCACCACCCCCGACTCAGGTCCTCTCAAACTGATGGGGAGCTCTTCCATTCCTGGGTAAGTCTGCTCTTGCCCTCACCATGCACTAGTCAAGTCCTCTCACACAGATGCGGATCTCGTAATTTCATGGATAAGTCTATAAACTGCAGGAGTGCAGAGTCTTATATCTGAGTGTATGTCCCAGTAGTATAGAAGAGAAAGAAAGTGAGCTGCTCTGTCACATTTGTCAGATTCAGGAGAATTGGCAGGGCTCATGTTTCTTTACAAGGATGAGATCAGTTCTTGTGGCTCTTGCCCTGTTAAAGTTGTATATGTTCTTTTGTGTCCAATTATACCTCAGCATAGTATTTCTGGAAGTTTCCTTTTAATTGAAGGTAGATTCAGGTGCTTATTCATGTAAGAAATTGTTCATTGTATTGTCTAAATTATTTCTATTTTAATGAAGCTACACTAAAAAATAGTAGCCAAATTTAATGGTCCTTTTTTTTATTTTTTTGGTCTTACAATTATCCAAAGCACTTTATGTATATGAAATCATTTAAATCTCACAAAACCTTGTAAAGCAAGAGTGTTTTTTTCTATATTATTTCTCTAGTATTTTATAATTGCAAAAAGTGAAGCACAAAAATGTTAGTAAATTCACACAGTAAAGAAAACTCAGAACTTGGACAAATTTGGTTTGGATTCTAGCTCTGCTACTTTTTTTGTTTGTTTGTTTGTTTGTTTTTGTTTTGAGGTAGGTTCTCATTCAAGCTGGCCTGGAATTTACTTTGTAGTCTCAGGCTGGCCTTGAGCTCACAGGGATCCTCCTACCTCTGCCTTCAAAGTGCTGGCTTGAAAGGAGTGCACCATAACACCCTGTTTCTGCTACTTTTTAAGTTTAGACAAATCATTCAAACAATTTAATCCAAGCCAAGCATGCTGATTCATGCCTTTAATCCCAGCACTAGGGAGGCGGAGGCAGGAGGATCTCCATGAGTTCTAGGTTAGCCTGTGACTACAGAGTGAGTTCCAGGTCAGCCTGAACTACAGTCAGACCCTGCCTCGAAAAAACAAACAAACAAAAAAACCTATTTAATCCTAATTTTCTGGACTGCAAAATGAAAATAGCTATATTAAGCTCACAAGGTACATGAGAAACTAAAATTAGATACCATAAATCCTGTAGGTCTTAAGGATGTTGCATTTAATTCAGCTTGAACCTAAGTTCCTTGGGACATTCATTATATCCTAATTGCTTTTCAGTTAATGGTTGTTCTGTTCTCAGAGGATTAACAGGACAACTTTGTGCCCCCAAGGAAACCTACTCCAAGCCATTCTCCTTAAGGATTAGTCTGTCATTAGATAACAGCTGTATTTGATTTGATTTTTATTTATGTATGCAAGCAGAACATGAGTGAAAGAGAAAGAGGGAGAGAATATGAATGTACCAGAGCCTCCTCACCCTTCCAGTGAACTCCAGATGCATGTGCCACTTTGTGCATCTGGCTTTACGTGGGAACTGGGGAATTGAACCTGGACTGGCAGAGTTTGCAAGCAAGCACATCTAACTGCTGAGCTACCTCTCCAGCTCCAGCCCAAGTGACTGTATTTTAAATGTATTAGAAGTCTTTGAAAAACCTAATTCTCTTGTTGTCTTCTAAATCTTTGAAGATTAATGCAAAGGTTACCAGTGATTAAAGTGCATTAATAAATCTTACAGTGTCTGAAAACACTTGTAACTAGTGATAAGTGAAATGAGTGATACTTCCACACAAGAACCATTTTCTGGAATGTGTTCTACTTCTCTGGTTCTCTTTGGAGAAGCTGGGTGTTTCAAGATCCCTTCCACAGCTTCTTGAACTTTCTGAAGGCTGATTGCTGCAGAAGTAGCATTAAGGTTCTTGGTTCTTTGATGAGTGGCAAAGATGGCGAATGTGAGTCTGGACAGAAAGATCCAGAGCTTCATTCAGGAATAAAATCTGAACTCCCTAACATGGCATCTCTGGATTTGAGAAGGCTGGCCTCTGACTAATTTTTCAGCCTTATGTATTTATGGTTCCATGTATATTTCCTGTGCTGGATGGACAAGCTGAGGAAACTGATGTTCCTCAAAGCTGCCTGGTGCTTCCTTGCCTCTGCCTGTTTAAGTTTCTGTTGTGGCCTCTCTTGGTGTGCGTGCTTGCTTTTGGAGCTGTCCTCCTATCCTGTCCCTCAGGTTCACATGAATGCTTTGTCCTCCAGAAAGCCTTCCTGGACCATGCCAGATGGAAGTAATCTCCTCTTCCTTTAAACTCCTCCATCATCTAAGCATCTCACTGTTTCCTTAAGTATTCATCAAGCACATATCATTATTCACTATATGACAAATCACAATATTAAACAGTAGGTTTTGAGAACAAAATAAATGTAAACCCTGCCTTTATCTTCATGAAACGGACCAAATTTTGCCATGGAATGGAAATTTTTAGATATTTCTCTACTTCCTATAAAAATATGTCTAGAATGCAATTCAATAATATCTGAGTAGCATTTGCTGCTTTAAAAATGGAGTATATAGCTGGAGAGATGGCTTAGCAGTTAAGGTGCTTGCCTGTGAAGTCTAAGGACCCAAATTTGATTCTCCAGAACCCACAAAAGCCAAATACACAAGGTGACACATGTATCTGGACTGTGTTTGCACTGGCTGGAGGCCCTGGCCTACCCATTCTCTCTCTCTCTCTCTCTCTCTCTCTCGGTGTTTCTCAAATAAATAAATAAATGGACTATAAAAACCAATGGACTTTGTCTTATAGATCTTGTAATAGCATTTCTTCTTATTTTTCTTTTCTTATAGCCAAAGTTTTACTCATTCTAATTAATCCAGCTGCATGTACACTCAGTTATTGTGTGTATGTGAGTGCCTGTGGTGGGGACACATACAAAAGCCTTTTGTATTTAGATGGTCTTGCCTATCTTGGAACATAACTAACTGACAAATGAGTTTTATCTGCAAGAAGGTCAAACATATCTGCAGAAGGCATAGAATTTCAAATGGTAGTCTTCCGCACTTATGGCAGAACAGCCTCTGTGGGTTTGCAGAGAGGTTCAAGAGCATGTTAGACTTAAATTGGTTTGGTGAACTTAATGAGACCGCTTACACTGAGGGATTTGAGACATTGCGGTGAAAGACATTAGATGAGTGCAAATTATTATTTTTATATTCTACACCTATATTCTATAATAATAACAAGTAGAAGCCATCCAGTTTCATTTTAGCAGAGCTGGTTTTTTTTTTTCTGTAGTAATTGCAGAGTTATTATTTGGGTTACTCAACTTTCACTCTACAGAAGTTACAGAGGCACAGAGCGTTAGGGGAGAAGACATGATTCTGAAATGAATGTTACTATTAATGACAAGTAGTCAGAGGTGACATTTTTGTCATTTTAAAGGGTAAAAGTATGACTGTATTTTTGTTAAATTGTGTGAACATAGTCAGGCATGATGGTGCTGGGCGGGCCTGCACCTCACATTACAGGAGAAATGAATCCTACCTACAAGGACAGCAATTTCTCCAGTACTTCAGAAATTTCAAGAAGAGTAGATGTCAGTGCCCGATTTTGTTAGCAGAGTTTTGAGGTAGCCTGAAAATGATTTGTCTCACAGAAAGTTCTTATTTACCCAGATGTGTCCCTACTAAGTCTCCTGCTGGTTATGTTCTCAAAGCTGGCTCTGATAGATTAAACCCATTTCTGATGAGCAAACTTCCTCTTTAACCCACTAATTCCCAATTCTGTATAGTTACCTCAGTTCCCACTAACTCCCCATCTTTGTGAGTGAGTCTGCATACCAAAATACCCATTGGCAATGTGCACAAATCAATATCTTACTATGTAGGGCTACTGGGAAGATTAAATGAAATATGTCAGGACTCTGTCAATTGTAGGAAACATTCATCCCCAAATCAAAGAATGCTGAGGTTGTGTTAAGATAGGAAAGAAGTAACATTATTCAGTTGAGGTAACGCAACTAAACTGAACTAAACTTGGAAAAGCATTGTTTGTGAAGGGCTCTTCGCAGAAGTCAACAAAAGGCTGGGACACACCGATGTTTAACAGACAGTTGTTATTTGTAAGTTTTGAAGGGTCTGAGAAGTGGGAAAACAGATGCAATTTTTGAACTGATATAAGCTGAAAGAGGTAAAAGATCAGATTTATAAAAGTGTGTACTCCATGGGAAAAATGTGAAAGGAAAAACTAGGGATATGTTTTTGTTTATTTTCTCTAACATTTGAGGTGAATGATTCTGAGAGAGGATTTCAATGATATCTTAAAATAGATAATAGTGAAGGCAACCAAAATAATATTTGAATCCAAGTGTTTAGAATCAATCCACAAGAAGAGGGATTGAAGGATACTTACAATGCTCTGCATGCTAGGAGCATGAATCATCTTAGAGGAAAAAAAAAGAGAAAAGCAAGGAAGGAAGGGTTTGAGTGTTGCAAAGGTGACATCTGTATAATATCATGATAGCAGCAAATGTGAGTTTAAAAAAATCTAGATGAAATTTTCATATTTATAAAATGGATAAACAAAATATTTTATCCCAATTAGCAACAGAAGTAAGACAAGAAAAAGGGAACTATATCCATTCCCCTTACATGTCTAAAATATTTGAGTTTGTTTTTAATGAAAATCGTGTGACATGTATTTATAAAGGGGAATGGTAATAAAAGCTTTCTCAAGAAGCGACAAAGTCAGTGGCCTGAGACAACAAAACAGAGATCTGAGTAAAAAATTCAAATGCAATACACGAAGAATGAAAATAGTGAGAGACAAAAGCATATAGCATAAGCCAAAGGAAAATAAGTAAGGTTTATGTACAACATCTCAAGGCAAGACAATAAAACAAAGTGCTAGGAAGGCATCTGAGAAAAATAAGAGAAAATCTCATAGGAAAAAACCATTTGATATTATCAAAATGATGCCAAAAACATTAAGTGTGGATAATTGAAAAATTATTTTATTTATTTACTTACTTGAGAAAGAGCAAGAGAGAGAAAGAGAAAGAGAGAAAGAAAGAAAGAAAGAAAGAAAGAAAGAAAGAAAGAAAGAAAGAAAGAAAGAGAGAAAGAAAGAGAGAAAGAAAGAAAGAAAGAAAGAAAGAAAGAAAGAAAGAAAGAAAGAAAGAAAGGAAGGAAGGAAGGAAGGAAGGAAGGAAGGAGATAAGGAGAGAATGGATATGCCAGGGCCTCCAACCACTGCAAACAAACTCCAGATACATGTGCCACCCTGTGCATTTGGCTTACATGGGTACTGAGGAATGGAATCTGAGTCCTTAGACGTCTCAGGCAAGCACCTTAACCACTAAACCATCTCTCCACCCCACCCCACCCCCCTTTTATTAGTTTTTTTGAGGTAGGGTTTCACTCTAGCCCTGGAATTCACTATGGAATCTCAGGGTGGCCTCGAACTCACGACAATCCTCCTACCTCTGCCTCCCCAGTGCTGGGATTAAAGGTGTGCACCACCATGCATGACACTCTAGCCCATATTTTTTAATGAAGCTATTTCAGTGGTAGGAACAGAATGTATGCAAATGCTAGTGAAGACATATAAGACATCTATTTAAACTTGCAAATAAAAATTGGAAACTCAGACAATTGTCAGGACATGGTAATGCACACATGTAATCCCAGCACTCAGGAGGCTGAGGCAGGAAGATTATGAGTTTGAGGCCAGCCTGTACTACATAGTGAGACCTATCTTAAAAAAAAAAAAAAAAAAAAACTTAGCTGGGCGTGGTGGCCTACACCTCTAATCCCAGCACTCGGGAGGCAGGGGTAGGAGGATCGCCGTGAGTTCGAGGCCACCCTGAGATGACATAATGAATTCCAGGTCAGCCTGAGCTAGAGTGAGACCCTACCTTGAAAAACCAAAAAAAAAAAAAAAAAAAAAACTTTTTTTTATTGGCATTTTTATACATCCATATAATGCATTTTGATCATAATCCCACCTCTCCCCTTCCATTGAACCCCTTCTTCTTTCCAACTTGGCCCTCTTCTATTTTGAAGTCTTTTCTATGTTGTGTACTCTGCCATCTGTGATGGAATGTGGATGGGCCCAATATTGTTCAAGACTTGTTCAGGTAACCAAAGCTGCTATGAGGTCTTGAGTGAAATGACCACTGCATGTCATCCCAAAGCATTATCCTCTTCTCCTGGCTCTTTGTGCCCTCCTCCGCCTCAGTGCTCCCTGAGCCTTGAGGGGTATGATAAAGACATCTCTTTTAGTGCTGAGCACTCAGAACTTACTTATACTTAGCATTGCGAGAATCACAAATTTGGGGGCATAACACAAATATTTAGAGGGCAACTTGATGGACACAGCATATGTATTTAGTTAAACAACAGTACATGTTTTCCCCCTAGGTCCTAGTACCTTCCCTAGTGCCTTTTGACTAGGTTTTCAGTACCAGGCTTGAGCTCCCTCCTGTGAAACAGAGAGCTGTTGGTTACCCCCATAACAGTAATGCCACTATTCCACTATGGCTACATCGTGTCTGGCTGGCTGGTTCTGTAGCCTAGTCTACTGCTAGGTAAGACTGTGGATGATATTTCTTCCTTGAATCAATTGCTTTCTTTGACTAGCCAAGGTATTTTGTGTTTGCAAATAAGTTTCAAGATTGGTCTATTTCAGTGATGAATAGCTTTGGAATTCTGATGGGGATTGCATTTCAATTTGTAGATTGCATCTGATAAAATAGTGATTTTTTTTATTTTTTGAGGCAATTATGAATGGAATTGTTTCATCATATTTGTCATGGGAATGTATGAATGTTACTGATTACTGTGTCGTGACATTTTAATTAAAGTCAATAGAATGTTTGAAGGAGTGAGAATCACTATTTATTCAAAAAAAAAAAACTCAAGAGGTAAGAAATGCTATAACAGTTTACTCATCCATTCCTCAATTTACTCAATTAATAATTCATGTCAAGTGCCCCTGAGCCATTCAATGTACAAACTTGGGGTGTTAGAAGAAAGCCAGTGTGTTTGGAGACTGTGAAAGGTAGACAACCTACTGTTTCACATTTATAATGGTAGTCTATGGGAACTGACAAGGAAAAGGTAGGGATTGGGAACATGGAGAGCCACACAAGCTTGGAAACCTGAATTTGATTCTTAGTACCCATGTAAAAGCTAGGTCTGACCCTGTACACCTGTCACATCAGTGCTGAGGAGGGTAGAAGCAGAATTGCTGGAGCTTGTTGGTCAGCCTGTATACCAGCGAATGGAAGGAACTCCAAGTTCATTGAGAGACCCTATCTCAAGGAAATAGGATGGAAGAGCAATAGAGAGGACACCTGACATTCTCCTCTGGCCTCCACGTTCATGTACACAAGGCAGACACATCTGCACACACATGTGTATATATTACATACACCACACATTACACACACACACACACACACACACCACTCAAAAGAATGAAAAGATAAACTAAAAAATTAAATCACTACATTTCTCAGTATAAAAGTTCACTAGGTTGTAAACATAGTGCAGTCCTGGTATATAAAATCAACTTGGAAAAGATATGGCTAAACATGCAAACGCATTTTACATTTTTAAAAAGGAGCTTATAAAAAGCACTTAAATTATGAAAACATGAGCTATTGTAATAGCACAAGATGTCAGGTTTATGGAAATTCTTTAGGTTTAGTTTGAAGAAAGTAATTTGTAAAAGTGTGTAAAATGTTTAAATGTCTTTTCTAATAAAATATTTTACAATAAAAATAAAGATAAAATGAAAAAAAATGTAATTGCTCCATGTGAAGTATTGTTCTTGAAGTCCAGGATACAAATCTTATTAAATTGAATTTTTTAGACACAGCAATGTAGCTTTCAAACCAACATAATCATTTGATTGATATTTGGCATTTCACAACCACCCAAACCTTATGAATGTTAGTTATGAAAGAGACCTCTGGTGAGGTCTAAAATTGCTATAAAATCTAAGTAAGATTCTTTCTTCCTTATGAGTTACTTAAGGTTGTTGTTCTTACTGTGTTTTACTACTCTTCTGTGCATTTTTTTTTTTTTTTTTTTTTTTTTACTTTTTGCTTGTTTATTCAATGCATCCAATTAAGCAGAAAGTCTGGGTGAGCCTGTCAAGTGTTTGCCAAATTTGCTTTTGTGGCAGAAGAATTAAATAATTCAATATTGTAAGTTAAACTCAAAAACACCTCGTGTCTATAGCGTGACCTGTTGGAGGCTATTCCAACTCAAAGAACACAGTTGTCAACCTGGACTCAGCTGAGCTGTGACTCCAATTTCATGGGCTTCTGTCTCATGTTTAGCTATCTGGTTCTTTTCATCCTCAGTATTTTGGAGTGTTTGTTGAGGGAAGCAAACTCCATATGATAGAATAGACTGATAAGATTACTGCAGAAATATTTCATCCTCCTCTTTCAAAGAAATTCTTTCCTACTCACTCTTCAGGTGACCTTCATTGACCTTATTCCTACTTGTCCTCAGCCCTCAATGAGGTCTTTTTGGTTTAGAGTGTTTTTTTTTTTTCTATTTTTGCATTTTCCCTGATTGAATACACTGCTTCTTGTCCTTCAAACTTCCTTCTCCCTCCTGCTCTCAGAATACCAACACCAGCTTGTAACTCAAACAAGAGAAGAACTTGCAGTAACTATGTACAATAAATTCACTTAGCTTGGTTTCCAACTAGGATCACCTGTCATGCAAACTTCTTTTTTTCTTTTCTTTTATATTTATTTATTTATTTATTTGAGGGAGAAAAATAGGGAGGGAGGGAAAGAGAGAGAGAGCAAGAGAGAGAGAGAGAGAGAGAGAATGGGCATGCCAGGGCATCCAGCCACTGCAAATGAACCCCCGTTGTGCATCTGGATTACGTGGGTCCTGGAGAATTGAACTGGGGTCTTTTGGCTTTGCAGGCAAATGCTTTAACCACTAAGCCATCTCTCCAGCCCCATGCAAACTTCTTTATCAACCAATGTATGCATTTTCATTTTGGATCTGAGAAGGACTCTACCACTCAAACAAAAATTACTTTAAAAATATCTTCTATGATATTTCAGAGGACTGAATTCTGTTTTGAAAGGCCAATGGCTAAAGTAGAAATAAGACTGTAGAAAGGGGCAGAAAAAAGGGGGTTATGCACTGTAGTGCTGGGTTACGAGATACCTCATTGCATTATCCTCTTGTACCACACATGTACACTTGTACATGCACGTATACACTTGCTGGCACAGATCCTGTCACCTTTGAGATTTTGCTCAAATCACATGTACACATCAGGATTATGATAGTCACAATTTCTATTGACTCATCACTTACCATGTTATGGTTGTTTTATACATATTTATATATGTAATAATTCAGTGAGGTGGTATCATTATCCTTATTTCAGGAATAGAACTCTAAAGGGCAAAGAGATTCAGTGATTTTTACAATATGTAGTTGGTGAAAGAGCTAGATTTTAAGCCCAAATCTGTAAGAATCTAACAGTTTCTGAAAATACCATAGCTTTGTAATTTTTGAGACAGAACTAATAACGTAACCTTACTTTACTAACCTGTAAAAATGAAGATGCTTATTCTTACTCTGCAGCATAAAATGAAGTGATGCATGGACATGTGAAAATGCAGGTTCAAACTAGGGATTTATTATCTTACTAAATAGAGCCATTACCTTCAAGATACAGCATAACTTTTCATGACTTTACCTTATATTTGCTCTATGAATTGGGCAAAATTGCCATTTTATAGATGGAAAAATTGAATCACATAAGATTAAGTGAATTAACTGAGGCCTTTCGGCTGATGGTGGCAGAGCAGTGTTGAATACATCCCTAATAATAAACCTAAATCTTAGTCAAAACTTTTCCTATCACTAAGTTATCTTGAAATATGGCATTAGTTGGTATAAATGCATGTGGCAATAAAGGGGGGAGGTATTTGGTGTGGGAAACGACTAAGCCTGGCCTTCAATTGTAGCCTTAGAATTATTCTGTTGATATAAGGATATGGGGTGTGTTTGAAAGCAACAAAGCCTTTCTTGGCACTTGGGTAGGTTTTTAACTCAGGAATTAGGGTTGCTGAATGCTCATGGTCACACAAAACTGACACTGAGTCAGACAGCTCCCAATTCTTGTCTCATGAATAGATCAATGAAATCCATGTACACAGAAGGCAAGGCAGAAAGATTTTTTTATCACAGAGTTTAAGAGAAGGAAAGAAGGCAGAGCTCATGTGTGGCAGGAGGGGTGTAGTAGACAGCCTGTAGGTCATTGAGATGAACTTCCAGAGCTGGCTCAGTTATGGAGGAAGGGATCTTTATTGAAGCTTACAGATCCAGGGGAAGTTCCATAATGGCAAAAGTTGGCCTTCTCTTAAAGAACCAAACAGAGAGAGAAAGGCTCCAAGCCCAAAACCCAAAAGCCACACCATACAAGCATACTTAGGAATTCCAGGTGGCACTCAGAAACTTTGCATATCCTTTAGATTGGAATTTCAAATCCACATCACACCTTAGGGCTAGAATCTAAGATCCACCCAGTGATACCTCCTCTAGCCAGGTGGCTAGAAATCCAAGAAGTTTTAATAAACTCCTGAATCTATTTGAGGCATTTATTCAAACCACCACAAGGGTTCACCCCAAATGGGATACCATTGAATGTTGTTGCCTTGGAGTTCATAAGGCTTTACTGGAGGGGTGGGGTTGAGCTGGATAGTACAGATCCCATGTCACTTCTGGTTTCCAGGAAAGAGGAATTCTAATAGGAAGAAGGATAAGAAAAACCCAGATCCTCCTTTATGCCATTTCTTGCCTCCAGTAAGGTGGAGGCTGCTAAAGACTTCTTTAGGAAAAAAAAGATATAATGAAAGACAGACCCTGTCTTATGGGTTTAAGGACATTTCCTGCTTTAGCCAAGAAATACACTGTTCACTATTGGAATTCAGTTAATTTCTGTCTTCTTCATAAAGCGGGTGTGATTGTTAATATACTTGTTTTCTCTGAGTTTCTGTCTCTTAAGTGTTGAATGGACAAAAGTAAGCCAGATCTTAGTGCCTGTTATAAAGCAGGTATTCCCCTGGACTGTAGGACAACACAGATGACTACGATGTGTTCTTGCCATAAGGAGTCACCATGAACAATTCTCAACAACTCTGTATTATAGGACATAATACCACCTTGAATGTGCATTTCTGTTATAAGGTAAAGCAGTTGTTGCTTCCTGGGAATATGTAGACTCCATGCCTTGAGACTCCTGAGGAATAAGCAAACCTGGGGGTGAGGTGCATATTCAGGTCTCACCATTCTGCTTCTCAGATCTCCCAAATTATTATGGCATTAGCAATTCTTTACATATGTAAAATGACTTTAGCTTTTTAAAACTCATCTAGTTTATCATGGCCACATGTCATACACATTTCAAGATGTTTTATTTCAGAGTAGGGATATAACTCTCAGGCATAACAAATCTTTTTCATAGGAGAATGAAAAATGAAGGAAAGAAATTCATGTTCCCTCTCCTTCCTGGATAGTTGTAAAACAAGTGGTTGAATTCACTCTAAAATCCCTTATGAATATTCAGTATACAATCTTTATGCATCTCATGGTTTCCAGCTATTAAATACAACCAGACTGATGAATAATTGGATTAGAAATGTGCTCTTATTACAGCTAACCTCAAGCTCAACCCAAACTGAGGCCTGCATATCACCTAGACAAAGGACTTCTTAGACGAGGTACAAAAAGTATTAACATCAAGAACTCATTTAGTTGGCAATTAAAAAATATTTACTTGTGCCAGCTTAAGGTAGAATATTTTTAAAAACATCCACTATGGACCTTACAGTCTAGTCTAATGAAAGGCACAAATGGAAATAATTATATAGACATGAAAGGGCAACTTTGATAATAGCTATGTCAAGTATGTGGCTCCATGAAGGTCTTTTATGGGCAGATTTGATCTAGTCAAGGAGTTAGGAAGCACATTCTGGGTACTGAAAGTTGAGTTCAAATCTCATGAGTTGAAGTTAGCTGGTTATACAATGAATGAGACAATGGTCAGAATTGCCAGGAAAGGAATCAAAGAAATGAGGCACAAAGTAAGTCTGAGGAAGGAGTCAGAATCCACAGGACTTCCTGAGGTAGCGCTGCTAAGTTTATCATTTGTCCTCGGAAAGTATCAGGGAACTGTACAAAAGGTGTTTTAAATTGATAGCCTTTTTGTTTGTTTCTTGTTTGTTGGTGGCATGAAGCAAGGTAATTAAGTTTGCATTGTGAAAAGTTCACTCTTCATACAGTGAAAGAAGTGTGGAGAGGAACAAGAGATGAAAGATGATGGTGAAGTTGATCAGTGGTAGTAGAAAGACAGAGATTAATGAAAATTCTCAAGCTCACAGACTATGTCCCCAGCACATACATTTCTCTAAATGAACGAAATGTCAGCTTTAAAAGTCATCTTTTGTGATGCCAACAAAAAGCCCAGTTCACTTTAGGACATATGGTCACAGATGACAGCAGAGAAGTGATACAATGACATGACTGCACACTGCAAATCTGCCCTTTGATTTTTAAAACCCAGAAGCTCACAGCCACCATCATGGTTTAATGGAATCATTACCAGTGGATAAGGAAATGTCATCCATTTGCAACCCCTTCCCCCCGCCCCCACAGATTCCACTTGGATATAGGCCATTGTTTCTACAGAGTGGCTTGGAGCCATGCAAGGTTTCAAGGGAAATTGGCCTTTCAGAGGGGCATACGAATAGATAATGCATATTGCCACTGTAAAATCTCTAATGAATATTAAGGGTGGCTTTCATTTGTGGTGATTGAAATGAACTCATAAATTCTCTCTCTAGGATGTGGGGATTTTTTTTTCCTCCCTGTGGAGAGATTTAATGGATTTGCGGCATTCTGAATGATTTGGCAAGAAATCAGAGGTATCTGCGCAGTCACCCGCAAAGGGCACTTAGTTTCTTGCATGTGATAGTTGACCACCACAACATATTTTCTGCAAGAACCCAGAATGATTGATACAACCCACCGTCAGCCATGACAAGGTGTCAACTGAAAAAGACTGGAAAAAGAAGCAGTTAAAACGCCAGAGCTTCAAAAACAAATTTTACTTTTAGAGAAGGGTTATTTCCCTTTAGAAAAAAGTTAGACCTGCCACCTGCAGGAAATTTAGATCAGCTGTTTGTGGCAAAGGCCATCATATTTTGAGGGCACTGAGAGAGCTCCTACTGCTCTCTGTATGGAGTAGATTAAACTGTTCCCACATAGTGATAAATAAATCACAAGAAGCCATAACAGGAACACAGTAGTTGTGACAGTTAATGGTACAACTTCCAGTTAAAACAATATTCTTTGGGTTTTCTTAGCCAATTCTCATTTTACATGTGTTGGGTGTTTTGTTTTTTGTTTTGTTTTGATAAGTTAATTTTTCACATCTATACAATCAATAACTTTCAAAACTTCATTGGATTTAACAGGAATTTTCAAGGCCAGAATTCTAAGGACCATTGCTGGTTCTATGGGATTGGGTTCACAGGACAAATTCTGAAAAAAATGTAACAATAATCGATCAAACCAATGAGTTAAAATTTAGACTCTGTGTGAGTGTGTGTGTGTGTGTGTGTGTATAAGGAGAAGGAAGAAACCACTCAAAGTGGAAATTACCCATCAATCCTTCATATTATACAGCAATTACCCAAACTTTATTCCTGCATTTTCTAATTCAATTGCAAAAATGGTTAAAAAAATGAACAAAGGGCTGGAGAGATGGCTTAGCAGTAAAGGCACATGTTTGCTAAGCCTAAGGACCCTGGTTCAATGCTCCAAGTCCCACATCAGCCAGTTGCACAAGGGGGCACAAGTATCTGGAGTTTGTTTGCAGTGGCTAGAGGACCTGGTGCACCCATTTTCTCTCTCTCTCCCTATCTCTGTCTCTAATAAATAAAACAAATCTTTTAAAAAAAGAGCAAACCAACAAACAAAAACAATTTCATTTTCCTACAAGGAAGAATCAGTTTTTTGAAATAGCAAGTTTTTAATGCCAGTTTTTGGTGTGTGTGTGCATGTGTGTGCACAGGTTCATGTTTGTGAGTTCAGGCACACACATGCCAGTGTGTATATTGAGGTCAGAGGACTCCCCTCTGGTGTCAGTCCTTGCCTCCCACTTCTCTTTGAGGCAGGGGCTCTTGTTACTGCTATCTCCGTCAGGCCAGCTGGCCTTTTAGCTTTCTGCCAGTTCTCTACCTGCCTCTGTTCTCACTGGGGGCATGCTGGGATTACAGAAACCTGCTACAGCAAACAGCTTCATGGGTTTATCTGGGTACTGGATATCCAAAGACAGGTGCTCATGCTTGCATAGCAAGTGCTTTATCCACTGAGCCATCTCCCTGGCTCCATTTTTATTTTTATTTTTCATGTTAGACTTTAAATATCTGAAGTTAAGAAAAATATTAGGTAATTTTATTCTGTTAAGGTATGCCTAATCTCTGACCATCCTTTCTTACAGCATGCATAAGATAATCAGAAGGTTATGAATCCAAATGTTCAAAATTTGCTTACATGAAGGGATAACCTCTGTGATTTAGGCCACCAGGTTCCTGTTTAACACTGGAGATCAAAGCTTGGTTCACTGGGGAAAACCCTTCTGAGAGTACTTCTGCCTCTCTATCAGGCTTCTCTTGTGGGGAAAACTTCTATATTTGTAAAAGATCCTGAGCTGGGGTCAGATAGTATTGGCTGTAATTCCTTTAGATGTAAAATAAAGATAGCACTAGTCAATGGTTAAAACGCTTTCCATGGATAAATATTCATACATCAACATGGAGAAGGAGCGGATAGTAGTTACGGATTCCACTTAACCAACATCTGGGGAGATGGACTTGGTTTCCATGAAAACAGCCCTTTGATGGCAAAGTGGTGAATACCCAAACATACCCAATTTTAGGATGGACAAGAAACTATGTGCTTTGCTCTTCCAACAACCATTTTCAGCTTTAGAATTCAGAGCTGCTCAAATATGAAAGGCTGACATGTGTGAGGCAGATATTGGGACTTATTATACATGAGATTCAGAGGCCTTTGTAAGCAGGAAGGTTTACATTGGAGAAATGGCACTGGGAGAATAATTGCACATTTATTGATTCCAAATAAAGGCATCTCTGTTTCACATTTGTTCAAACATTGTTTCAAAGCTGTATTTCCCAGTTTTTGTTTCCAGACAAGTGCATTAGAATCTCCCAAGATATCATTAATATTTGACAGTTCCAGACTTGCTAAACTAGAATTTCTGGCATGGACATTCTTTTACAAGCTGTATGTGACATGGCCCTTTTCATCAAAGTTTTAGTATCATTCCTGAAGACAGGAAATCAATTCATTCCCTGATTTTTCAGTTTCTCCATCACCTACTAAAGAAGATTGTTAAAATATATCTATTTAATGAATTATTAAAACTGCACCATCGTGGGCCATATGCAACTAGATTTAACAAAGGAAGAGTGGGAGTTCTCAGGAATGAAGAAAGTTGGCCAAGATCAAATAAGTTTTAGAACTGGGCTGAGATTTCAGACAAGGTCTTCTGAATCCCATTTTGTAGTAACCATCACTGTAGGATTTTCACACTGAGAACACAGAAGGGAACAAGATGCTGGGAATACACCAGGTGGCCTTTGGTAATTCTCACTACTTAAACCCATTACAATCAACTGAAAATGGCCCATGTAGTTAATGGTCACTTCTGATAAATCCCCAGAGGTAGTTTTGTGCTTTCCAACTGACTCAAGTTAAAAAAAAAAAAAAATCCCAGCAGAGTATATGGTACTTTTTTGTAAAACATGAAATAGAAAATTCTCATGCAAAAGGTAAAACAATGAGGCCATTTACCATGTTTCTTTTTGTTTTTTTCTTACCAGTTTTTTTTTTTTTTTAGTATAAGATTTTATGATTGTAACATTGCTCTATCTGTTCCTGTGTAAGTGGAGTTAGATTGTCTTTGGTCATTGTTCTTTTCTGTTCACGTTTAATATTCAAACTGGATTAATAAAAATTTAACTTAACCCTTTCATGTAACTTCTTATAATTTATGGGTGCCTTTTTCATTTTCTTTGCTACCATTTTCAGTCTTCTCCTATGATTATTCCATGTTCTTTTTATATGATTGCCTTTATGGCCAAGCAACCATTCAATCACCTGTCAATACCACTTATGCATGATCTTAGACCCCCTACCATAGCATTCTACCCAAACCCTGCAGAGCCAAATCATAACCTCTACCAAGAGTCAAAGAAAATGTCCTTCTTGCTAATTATGAAGTGCTCTCATTTTATAGTAAGTTTCTAATACTGCTTGGTTCTAATATGTAAGTTTAAGATATTTGAACCATGCTATTACATCTAAAAGGTATCTACATGTGTTGTGTGGGTATGTATATAGTTCTTCACACTGGAAAACACTAATATAGGTCAAAAAGAAATATACCAAAGATTATATTTGATTCACCATGGTCAACCTCCTTTGGCCTATATCTTCCTTAAAAAAAAAAAGAGTCATATATGATGCAATAAAATATTTTAAAATCTTATTTTAAATGTCAAAGTAGATTGTGGGAAATGAAAATCACTGGGGTAAAATGGGAACAAAACTAAGCTAAAATATTTAGGGGATTTTTAAAAAATTAAGTACATTACTTCTGTAATGTGCTTTTTCCGACAGTCTTGCAACTCTTGGGTATTGTGATTAAACATGAATAGTATATTTGATGGGTATATTCATTGTGAATTAATTCAGTTCATATGTAAGTGGACAGCAGTCTTTTTGACTCCTACAAAACAACATATTGAAGCAAAGTTTCTGTCCTAAAAATGTGGTAATATATTAACAATGATTTCTTGACCAAAACATCAGGTTTATCTTTGGAAATATTGTCAGAAGGTGAGAATAAGTATTAAACAGTAACAAAATGGAATGAATTAAGATATAAGTCCACCTATGTCTAATTGGTGGTAAAGAAACTATATGATCCTGCCCTTCTCACTGACAAGAACATGCAGCTCATTGGCTTGTCTTTTGCAATTAAACACATTAAACAATCTTCAAATATGAATGAAAGTAGTGTCTGTGGAGCTTTCCCCCAACTTTTAGTGTGCTTAGCACTGTATTTCCCATAATGCTTACAAGTTTATGCAGTGTGGTATGAAGAAGAAATCATTAGACTCTGAGTTTAACTTTAGAATCCATGGTGGGCATAGCCATAGAACTTTTAGGTCTTAATTCACTTCTTCTGCATGCTGGGAAAAATATAGCCTTTCTCCAAGACTTAGTATTAGGATATTAAGATGCCTAGGTTCATTCTATGTTGCTACAATGGAACACAGGAGACAGAGTAAAGCACGAAAGAGATTGCTTTGTTCGAACATAATTCTGGAGTCTAGAAAGTCCAAGAGCACAGTATCAGTATCTATTTACTTCTGTTGCTTTGCCTCACAGAATTAAAAACAGAAGGTGGACATGCGTACAAGAGAGCACAGTAGAGGGCTGTAATATAGCAACAACTCACTCTTGTAATAAACAATCTACTTTTGTGAATAAGAATTCACTCATGAAGTAAAGCATTAATTCATTCAAACCTATTCAGTGACAAAGATTCAAATACTATTACTAGGCCCAACCTCTCTACACTGTCTCATTGTGGAAAGAAGTCTCAACAAGAGTTTTGGTGAGGTTAAATCATACTTAGAAGTTATAGGGCTTAGCCTTCTTCCTAATATATACATGGTGGCCATGGTACTCAGGCTTCTCAAGATGAATATAATAAATAAATAATAAAATAAATAGAATGCACATATAATTATAGGATAGAATTTGATTAGCTTGTAAAATCAGAGACTGAAAAATCCCACAATAACATAACAGACTGGTGAGGAAAGAACAGAGTCGAAGAAACTATAAACCTCAGAGCAACAGAAAAGAGGGCCTAGAAGCTCCCTGAGAAGTTACTGATGTTACTCAGCATCCAAAGGCTAAAGATCTAGAGTCTGCAGTCCACAGGCAAATGCAACAACTCACAAACACACACGAATGCACAGACACTCACACACACGTGTGTGCGTGCCTACGAAGAATCAAGTTCTGTGGACTGCAAGAGGCTATTCTACCTTTTGTTTCTGGTCCTCCAGCCAATTGGTCAGTGCCACTGACATTCAGGGTGAGTCCACTGGCCTATAACGCCAATTATCTCTGGAAATGCCTTTCTGGCTCCTTCATCTTCTCTTTAAGACCATACATTTCCAGGTGAGAACTTTGTGATTTTATGTTTTGGTTCAAAGACAGATCTGAGTACTATACTGCCTACATAATCTTATCTTTCCATGTTTTGAAAGGAGTTTAATTAAATAATTGCATTGATCTGAAGACCTCTTGCACTACACATTTCATGTTTATAAAAAAGAAAGCAGAAGTCTTGTTAAACATTTTTTCAACATAATTCAGTTAGAAACCTACACTTTATATTTTTATATTACACAATTACTATTTTGTAACATTATTAGTTATGACATTACAGTAACATAAATGAAAGATACCTTGAAAACATGGCATATATTAATCAATTATTTACTCATATATGCAAGTACAATGGACTATTTCTCAGCAGGCTATAAAGAAATTGCAGAATATGAATCAGAATGCTTAAACTATGTCTTGTTGCACATTATTTCTTTAATATTTTACTAGAAACAATAAAAGCATGCATTATCAAAATGGACATTCTGGATTAGAAGCATCCCAAGATGGGCCACCTGATTGAATTCCTGTTCTTTAGAGTGAGAGGTCTGGAGACTTACTGGAGGTCAGAAGCTAACAAGAAGTACAGCCAGAGCCAGAAACAATGTCTTCTGACTCTCAGCTCATCTTCTTGATGGAGTCCCCCACAGAAGTCCTTTAAAACTAGCACCTAGGCAGTGTCTTCTAAAAGGGCCACCACTAGGTTCTCTTCCTAGTCCTGGGCCAGGTGAACTCTGTGGGTCCGTGGGGTAGAGGCTGACTGTGCTCCTCTCTTTCTTATCCAGCTTGTTCATCCAGCCAGATGCAAGGAATCTGGGACAGACAAGAGTTCAGTGTATGTTGTAGGGAAAACCACTCAGCTCCCTTGGGTCTCAGTTTGTCCTTCTCCAAGGTGGGGGGCAAATATCTGACCTTTGGGAGGGCTTGTTGCAGTTTTAGTCACCAAGGATCTGTGGGTGCTATCTCCAGTGATGGCAAGCCAAGTTCAGAGGCAAGGGGCTAAATTTATTTGCTTTCAGAAAGCTATATCACTTATGGGATACCCATGTATGAATTTTTGTGGTAAGGCACACTGAATACCTACTCAAGCCTTCTGTACTTACAGCAGATGTGTTTCAGATATTTATATTAGATTAGGCATCATTGATGAATATATAACTTTAGGAGCTTTGTAGGTTTGAGAACCACCACCCAAATTAGAAAGAATTAGATTCTATTGCCTATTGGCTGTCATTAAAACTCATAATATTTAGAGGACATATACGTATTGGATATAACAGTATCCTTAGTATTGACCTTAGTTATAGCATTCTTCTTAAGCTTTTTACTTGCATAGGAATGGACATTTCAAGATATGGATATAAATCAGTTTCTCCAATTCAGATAAATACAAAGGAAAACAATTCTGGGAACTCAAAGGGCTTGCTACTGGAAAGCTAATTTATTTCATGGTTATGAGCTCTCAACTGAATTATTTTTAATCAACATCAAAATATCAATATCAAAATAATTTGAATGTCTACATTACAGCATTAGTACTGTCATTTTTCACTGTGACATCCCATCACTAAATAAGGTAATCTGGAAGGACTTAATTTTAAAGCATTCCTCTTTCTGTATCCATGCAATATCATGCTCTGAGAGGACATTTTAGGCCCAGTAGAGAAAAAGAAAAGGATAACGTTTTTCTCCAACCCCTTTGTTTCACAGAGTCAAAGTGGTCAACAAGTTTTGAAAATCTATTAACTTGGAGGAATGGTGCATCTTCTGCCCACTTCTTATATCCAATATGTGCTCTACATTCAGCCAGAGCCTTTTAACACACATGAGTTTAACTGTGTCCTTCTCTTCCTTTGGCAAAGTTTCTCCAATAATTCCCCATCCCATATGGATATACATTTCAATTAAATTCAGATCTACAGTTTCTTAAAACTACCATATCATAACAGCACACAGTAGCTGGCTTAAAATAAATGGATAATATTGATTCAACAGTTCTGCAGGCTACAAGTCCAAAATTAAAGTGTTGGCAGGACGCTGCCCTATTCTCAGGAGATTTTTATCCTTTCTTTTGTCTATCAGCTTCTAATGCTTTCAGGAATTACTTGATCTGTGGTGGTGTAACTCCAACTTCAACCTCTGCCTTCATGAGGATATCCTCTCCCTATGAGTTCCCACTTTATCCTCCTCATTGTCCATGTGAAACACCCCCCGCCTTCTTTCAAGAACAACAGTCATATTGGATGAAAGGCTTGCCCTTCTACACTATGGCCACATCTTAACTAATTTTAACTGTAACAACCCAATTTAGAAATAAGGTTACATTCTGAGGTAGTAGGAGTGAGAACATCATCATTTTTAAAAATATATATATTTGACACAGAGAGTGGGGGAGAGAGAGAGAATATGGGCACAAAAGTGCCTCCAGCCATTGCAAACGAACTCTAGATGCATGCGACCCCTTGTGCATCTGGCTAACGTGGGTCCTGAGGAATCAAACCTGGGTCCTTTGGCTTTGCAGGCAAACACCTTAACCGCTAAGCCATCCCTCCAGCCCCCATCATACATACATACATATATTTTTTTCTTTTTTCTTTTTTTTTTTTTTTTTTTTGGTTTTTTGAGGTAGGGTCTCACTCTGGCCCAGGCTGACCTGGAATTCATTATGTAGTTTCAGGGTGGCCTTGAACTCACGGTGATCCTCCTACCTCTGCCTCCTGAGTGCTGGGATTAAAGGCATGCGCCACCACGCCTGACTCCATCATATTTTTTGATGGATACAAATCATAACACATACCATTCAAGTCTACCTAACCTGACCTTCTACTTTTTCTTTTCCAACCCCTTCATTGGTCCTTTTTGTTGTTTAACATACACTCTTAATATAGGGAATTCCTTGTCATTCCGAGACTTTCTTGTGTCTTTAATCTGCTCATATTCTCTACCTGTTGCTGAAATATCCATCCCTTTCCCTCTTCTATATTGTATGGAAATTTTCCATTTTGTCTAGCATTTCCTCAAGGTCCACTTTCTTCCTTCTTCAGGGAAATCAGCCATTTTCCTTCTCTGCTTTCACTTTTTATTGTACTGATACAGAGCGCATTACCTCAGTCTTCATGTCCTGTCAGTCAGCCTGACTTCCCACTAAACTATAACTCTTAGGATCAGTACACATGCTTTACTATCTTTGGATGCCTGGAAATGGGCTAGGTCTACAGTACACATTCAATGAATGGTTTTTCACAAATAGAATAGGGCCTCTCTCCAAAACTTTGAATTTGACAAGAGTGACCAAAAGCGCCCAGAAACAATACCATATGCCTGTGAGGAGTTCAAAACTCATTCAGTCTTCTCTCTTCATGCTAAAGAGGCATTAAGCCACGGGCTTTTGCAGTGCAAGATGCAGGAAAGGCCCTTTAGTGTTAGGCCACAACTAGGCAACCTCAACTTCACTGGTTTAAAAGTCAGCAACAGACTTGCACAGTTTACAAGTTGGTATCATTTCAAAGTGACATTAATGTGGGGATTTTTGTTCCCTTCAAATCAGGTAGAACATAATACCAGAAAGTTGGTTCACACTGTCAGCAGGTATGCCCTTTGGTGGCTGAAATAAAGAAGTTGGCTTCATGTAAACCATATGATATACTTACTGATTGGGCCATGCATGCAACATTAAAACAGAAAAGTTCCCTTTGGTGTTTATTGGGTTAGAAGGAAGCTTTCTTTTCTCTCTTCAACAAGAAGGGTTGGTTTTTTGAAAGCATCAACTCCTCAGACATGAGTTGGCAGATTCAAGACAAGATATAAAACTCAGAGAGTACAGTGCCAGAATTTTAGTGAAGATGAGACTCCTTTCAATGGGCAAGAAGATATTTCATTTCAATGACTGCTTTGCAGGAAAGCTCATGGGCTCAGAATTAGAAGTCCTGGAAGTAGTAGCTGAGTTGGTAGAAAGGGAAATTTAAATAGACAGTTTCCCATATGCATAAAATCATGATAGGTACTTCACAGGAAGGCTGTAAGGGTAAAATAATTTATGCTAAAAGGTGTTAAATCCTAGGGAAAGAATATGGTATAAATCAATAATAGATCATTAGGAAGGTATTTTGATATATCTCATGGATTTCTCCATAAAAAAGACAGTAATTTTAAAGTAGTGGCTAGTCTGTGCATTTCAAAAAGTTTTCAACATTTTTTATATCATTCAATTAAACATTCACTTCACTAGCCATATCCTTTTGGGGTTTTGATGGATTCTGAGATCTTAATCATGATGTTTGTCACTCCATAGAGATTACCACATTTATGGAGAAAAGATTAACATTCTTTCAACAAACATTCCTCCAGTCAGAATTTGTACCAGGCTAAGTAGTAGTATAAGTAGTAGGACTAGCTTTCATTTCCAGGGAACTGAAACAAACCAATCAGACAGTAAAATGTACCATCAACAGGCAAATACTTGGAGAAACTCTTCAGAGAAATTCAGGCCTTCAATCATGGGAAAGATTATGGAGTTTAAGTTCAATTGCAAACCCACAGCTACATGCTGCCAAGTCTAAGTGAAAGCAGAACTGAATTCCCCCATACAAATTTCCCCTATCTAGTGGCTAGGGGTTAACATCATCAGAAAATATCACTGTAGCATCTGACAATGAGAGAACTTCAAGAACTTCAAGTGACAGACATATGCCAAAGCTATGGAAACCAAGAGGAACACAGTACCAAAAAGTTGGGTCACACTGTGGCCACATCCTGGAAAGAGAAGAGGGCTTACATCCTAGCAGTTTCATGATTTGCACCATTATAGAGGATAAGAATAACGTTTGTTAAGACATTCTCTATGTCAATCACTCTTTTACAATTTTAATTTATTTAATTCCAACATCAACCTTGTGAGGAAATATTAGTTTCTTTTTGCCAATGAGAAAAATGAGATTCAGAGAACACAAGTGTTTGTCCCTAGTTCATGCACTGTGTTTACAAATACCAGGTCTTTGAGGTCCCCTCAACCTCATCATCCCTGTAGGCCTCCATGGATGGATGGTACCAGCAGCAGCAGACCTTCCAGCCAGGCTTCTCAGCAGAGGACTAGTCAAAATGTATACCTGATTGAAGAGTCACTGGTGTGGTCAGAATTCAGTTATATTAAATAAATAAATAAATAAATAAACAAACAGGGACTCTGATTTCCCTTCCAAGGTATATTGTTGATCAAGCAATCAATTCGTTTTCTTGGACAAGTGAGCACAGATATTTACTTGACTGTTTCATTCATCACACTACTTGGTTGATGATGAAAAGCAGACTCTTTTCTCAGTAGCATAAGCTACGAAAGATATGAGAAAAGGTTTCTTATGAGAGAGAAAAAATAGCATTGAGTCACGGTAGCATAGTTGTAAAATCCTGTAAATAGTCACTTAAATTTTACCATATGGTCATTGACACATACAAATGCCTTCAAATGGGAACTCAGGAGGGTTTTGGAGGAGCCAGGCTTCACTGTGGCTTCACACTTGGTGTGGAAACCTCTTTCTCTGTGTGTTGCATGATGGTGAGGTAATCCATATCTGGTTACAATATATCTATTTTCCCAAGGAAGTACATTGTGACTCAATGAAGCCATGTACATGTGAAATATATATGAAAAGATGAAATTTGATTACATTACAGTGGGCATTTTTTACATTAAAAGTTCTATTCTCTTCCTTTGTAACTTAACTGACAAACAAGGAACATATCACAGCTTTTAATTATACTCTAAGGAGAGGGGAGGGCACAGAAATATTATGGTGTTTTGATTATTCTAACAAATGGGTCTTATGATTATCATCTTCTATAGGTTTATAACTTTAGCATAGTTTCAAATGACAAGGTCTGAATAAAATAATCTGAGAACTCAAGAATCTGCCATAATTATTTCTGATCAGTGAAGGTACAAAAGAAATAGAAATGATCTTGTTCTTCCTGTTTAAAATAGCTTTTCTGAGGAAAGGCTTTTCAGCAATATTTGGTCCGTTATTCTTTTTTTTTTTTTTTTTTGCAAGTTAAGATAGGAAATTATGCTGTATTGATCAGTAACACCTACCTTTCCCTGGTGATTCTGAGGAACAAAATATGAACTAAACAGGGAATTTAAATATCACATGTATACTATATATAGTAGCTTCGATTAGGGACTGGAGAGATGGCTCAGTGGTTAAAGGTACTTCCTTGCAAAGCCTGATAGCCAGGGTTTGATTCCCTAGTACCTGTGTAAAGCCAGTTGGACAAAGTAGTGCAGATGTCTGAAGTTTGTTTGCAGTGGAAGGAGTCCCTGGCATGCCTATATTCTCTTTCTTTTTCTCTCTCTCAAATAAAAAATATTTTTAAAATAAAATTAATTTTAAAATATTTTTGTAAAATTTAGCTTGTTTTATGCTATCACTATTGTACTATGAACACAATTTGCTTTCAGCCAAATTGAGATGATTTAGGTGGTACTGAGTAATACCAAATTTAAAAATTATTTTAAAGATCTTTAAAATGAAAATCAATGTTTGGTTGTTGTCTCATGCTATTTATAAAGAAAGAAAAAGCAAAGTATCCTATACAATACTATTTTTCTGTGCTTTGAGAACATGAAAATGAATAATGGGGATGGGGCAATAGCTCAGTAGGTAAAGTGCTTACTATACAAAATGCCAAGTGTGGTCACACGTGCCTGTAATCCCAGTGCCAGTGTCATGGAATAAGGGAATCTCCAATGAGCTCTAGGTTTATCAGGAGACCCCCCTCCTCTGAAAAAATGAGGTGGCAAGGGACCAAGGAAGACACGTGATGTTGATTCTGGCTTCTAGATGCACACACATACAAGCACACCTCACACAGAAACATATACATAAAAGGTAAATGAAAGTATAGAGAGATAACAATTAAAATGTGAGAATAAGCTTCCATGGAAAAGCTTCATGTTGGAGTCCTGTCTGATTCTTATTCACAGCTGCAGTCTTATCATTACATTGGTCTGAAAAAATCATACAGTAGAAGGGTAATGATAGGGATCAGCTTTCTGCAATTAGGCACATATTTCTTGTAATTAGGAGCTTAGCAAATAAGACAATATTTTAAAGGGCCAAGAGCAAGAAATGTGAAAGTGACAGATAATACAGGGAGACATAAATTTGTCAAAACTCAACTTTGCTCAGATACTTGCTATCATTTGGATCCTGAATGCTCCCCAGAGTTTCCACATGTTACTGTCTGTTTCCCTAGCCTACAGGTGGTGGGACCTGTCGAAGGTGATCCCAAGAACAGGGCCAAGCAGACACCCTGTAGCCTAAATTGTTAAGCTTAAATTGTTAAGCCTTTGCTTCTTTCAAGTTGTTAACCTCAGGTATTCTGTCATTGTGATGCAAATTGGATTACTATAATGCCTTGGCTACACTGTTTACTGAAAAGCTGCAAACACACAAAGTTAAAACACTTGAAAAAAGGCAAGAGGAAGGATGTTAGCTAACATTTCAGATGATGAAAGGGGAATAAAGAGCAGAGATAGTGACAGTTACACATGCTAGAGAAGAGGTGTCACTGCTGAGCATCCCAGAACTCCAGAAAGCCTCAGCATCTGAAGGCCCTTCTCCCTCCACAGTCCTCACAGGAGGATCTTACCTACAGAAGCTGACCCATCTCCAAGAGCAAAGCTCCGGATATTGCCATTGGAGGGTATCCTAATGACAAGGCAGCTGTGCAGCCTGGTCACATGACAAACACCACCAAGCTTCCAGTGGGGTTTTTCATACCATGCTCTTAGTTTCATATCAACGACCAACAATAAATAGATGTTTTATAGTAACCTCAAAGATAAAAGACAGAAAAGATAGAGATCAAAGCAAATATGAAAAAGCACCAAATCAGTAGCAAAATAATAAACTATTATTCACAGCTATAAGAAAACATATTTACATATTTATTTGGTTATTGTATATTGTTTACTATATGCCAAGAACTTTTCTTGTAATATTATGAGAGGTTGCTTTAATTCTCATAACAACACACTTCAGGTACACATTACTTCCATTCCCATTTTATGGAAAGGCTCAATAACTTGCCATGGTTACCTTTAAATAACAGAGCAAAAATTTGAAACAAGACGGTTTTGCTAATCTTCCTTCTTAAGCATCATATCTAACTGCCACTCTATAAATCAAGAATTACACGGCTATATAAAAGGAACAGTCAGTAAGGACTTGTGCAAATTAAATATAGCATAGATAAAATACAGCAATAATTAGTGGAAAAATTAATGTAACTTTGCCAGATCATAGGACAAAGTGTTCCAGAAGTGAAAAACAAAGTCACATAATAAAAATGAGAGTCTAAACACACAGGACATGCAGTATTACAGTAATTCATTTTTAGATAGGGAGAACAAAGGAGAGGTAAAAGCTTTATTATGGAGGCAGACATGCAGGGAAGGAGAAAGTAACCATATCAAGACATGACCATTTTAGGATATCCAAGGATAAAGGAAAAAGTATGAGAGTGAGAAAAGGGAGGAGTGGGAAAAGGGGGGAGTGAATGAGGGAATAATTCAAACACAATATTCTAGGAGTCACAAACTCAAATCTCAACAACTCTGGGCAGCCTAAGTCCTGAGAAAAAAATTGTAGCCACAAATTCTATTCAATAAAAAATAACACTTAAGGGCTGGAGAGATGGCTTAGCAGTTAAGTACTTGCCTGTGAAGCCTAAGGACCCCAGTTCGAGGCTCAATTCCCCCAGCACCCATGTAAGCCAGATGCACAAGGTGGCTCATGCATCAGGATTTCGTTTTCAGTGGCTAGTGGCCCTGGTACACCCATTCTCTCTCTCCCTCTTTCTCTCTCTCTCTCCCTCTTCCTCTCTCTCCCTCTTCCTCTCTCTGTTTCTCTCAAATAAATTTTAAAAAATAACATTTAAATGTGAAGTATATTAAAGGAATTGTTTCCTCCATCATGGTGGGATGTTTCTACAAATGTATTTTGCAGACCAAAAAATAAAAAGTGAAGAAGATACTAGCCTCTGCCTAGAGAGGATTGGATGTGATATAAATCAATCTTAGGAAAGAACATCCAAACTCTGTAGAGGAGTAGAGAAGAAATGTTTAAGCATTGGAAAAATATATCTGGTGTCTGAAATTCAAAACAATCACTTGCATAGTTGTTGGAGTATTTATTGAAATAACAATCATACCCAAGGAAACAAATGAAAAGAACGAGAGCTATTGATCCCCAACCCAGACAGCTAAGGAAACATGAAGCACTATAACTTTGCTTCAGCCATGGACAATATTATTTACATAATGATAATATAAGTGATGACTAATGATTGAGGTGTGGGAAGAGTACAGAATTCTCAAGGACAAAAACAAGAATCAATAGATATTGTATAATACATAAATCAAGAATATATATGGCTAACACTGAGAAAAATGCATGTAACCAACTAGAAAATGGTTTTAATACTGGAAGGACATGAAATAGGAAGTCTGGGTCAGAGTAGAGAAGCATAATAGTAGAAACTTCTTTTGTAATTTAGGGTTACAAGCATTTTCATTTAAAATAGACTAAAAGTAGACTTAAAATGGTGAGAAGGGACTGGAGAGATGATTCAGTGGTAAAGGTGTTTGTTTACAAACCCTGGCAGCCTAGGTTTGATTCCCCAGTACCCATGTAAAACCAGATGTATGAGTGGCACACATGTCTGGAATTTGTTTGCAGTGCCTGGAGCACCTATATTAACTCTCTCTGTCTGCCTCTGTGTATGTGTACCTCTCTGTCTCAAATAAATAAATAAAAATATTTAAAGAAATAAAAAATAAATTGTGAGAAGGACATTATAGAACTATGAAGGTGGTTTTATGACTACAATTTGGATATGATGCTGAGGCATGTGAAGACTAGTGAAAATTAAGATTTAAAGACTGGGCTGGGGAGATGGCTCAGTGGTTAAGGTGCTTGCTGCAAAGCCTGACATCCCGAGTTCGGTTCCCCAGTACCCAAATACAGCCAGATGCACAAATTGGTACATGTGTCTGGAGTTCATTTGCAGTAGGCTAGCAGCCCAGGTACACCCATTCTTTCTGTCTGTCTCTCCTCTCTCTCCACTTGCAAATAAATAAAAATATTTTTAAATTATTTATTTATTTATTTGAGAGAGAGAGAATGGATATGGGCATGCCAGGGCCTCTAGCCATTGCAAATGAACTCCAGGCATATGTGCTACCATGTGCATGAGGCTTATATGAGTTCTGGAGAATCGAACCTTGGTCCTTAGGCTTCGCAGGCAAATACCTTAACTACTAAGCCATCTCTCCACCCCAAATAAAAGTATTTTTAAAATTAATCAAATGAATCAAAGACTAAAGGAATAGCAAGCGTGTTTTGGAAATACAAACTGAAGAGGTCTATTTCCATATCAAGGAGGAAGTAGAATATGTTTATGGTACTAACTTCACAGATAGTATCAGTTTTACAGGTAGCTGATAGATTACAAGGCATCACCTAGTTTCTACTGCTATGACAAAAATGATAAGAACTGGGCAAATTCTAAATAACAAGAAACTATTTCTCACAGCTCGTTAGGCAAAGAAATCCTAGATCAAGGTACCACCAGACCCATAGTCAGGTGAGGGTGCTTTCCAGCTTCAGAGACACTGCCCTCCTCTTATGTCCTGACACTGAAAGGTAAAAGGTCTTTTACTAAAGGTGTTAATCTCATTCTGGTGTGTTCTGGCACCCATGAGCCAAACACCCCCCAAAAAGCCTCATCTCTCTCTCTTTTTTTTAATGTGGTTCGGTATGACTTTATTATTATTATTTTTATTTAAATATATATTTTTTATTTATATTATTCTGATTTTACATTCATAGCATTGGTTCCATTGTCCCCCTCCCTGTCCTCCCACTTTCAAAGGGACCCTCATCAATGGGGAATGTGGGTCAAGCATTGTGAGGTTTTCAAGAGTTCTGGGGGGTAGGCCCAGTGTCTGTGCATAATGCCCCAACTTGTGACTCTAACAATCTTTCCACCCCCTCTTCCGTGAGTTTCCCTGAGCCACATTGGGGTCATTTTAGTTCTACTTCAGTGGTGAGGTTTTGGGAGCCTCTGTGTCTCTGGATATCTGGCTTAGTTGGAGTTGGATGTTCTCTGTGTTTATCTCCTTCAGCCTTTTTCTGGTGTGGTGATTGCCATGAATGCTGAACTCTTGCCCTTCCCCTGCATTGTTCTATGGTTTCAGCTGGGGCCCTGGTGAGGTGTGGTTAGCTGATCCTCCCTTCAGGTTTGTTGTCCACCTGAAAAAAGATAAGCAAATTCTCCAACGGAGAGAGAAGTTAGTACTAGATAGAAGGGATGACCATATATGTTTTGGAGGGAATTTTATATGCGTTGGCTCTCTTCTAGCCCACATTTGGTGGTATCTTGCTCTTGGAGACCGAGCTCATTTTTTGTACCTGGTTTTGACTTATTTCCCAGTTCCAGCAATGAGTTCCATTCCACTGAGTGGATCTGTTAGCCAAATCAAGAGCAGTTGGTTACCCACCATGGCTGTTTGCCACTACTGCACTTGTATGAGCATTATGTCAAGTTGTTTCCTGCTGGGTATCTTAGACTGCAAGTTGTTTAGACCAATGTCAGACATTTTCCCCCAGTTGCTCATGTAGCACCCTCTGGTACTAGACTAGCTAACTATCTGGGGACTGACCTTCTCCCAGATTCTGGCCAGGTATCTCTGTGTTTGGTCTCACACACATATGCTATCTTCAACAGTAGGGTCTTACCATTAACCTTTGGTGGGTCACCAAGAACTCTGACAGAAGTCTGTCTTTGTTTGGAGGGGGAGAACCTTGTAGGTGTCTCGGATCAAAAGCTCATTGTGGAGTTTAACCCCGTGCTGGCACTGGGAGTTTTAAGTCTGCACCTAGAAAAGTGAGGGAAGAAAAAGATAGATAATATTATAGAGGAAGTGAGTATAGAGAGGAGAGGTAGGAAGAGAGAGTGAGAGGGAGAGAGAGAGAGAGAGAAGCAGGACAAGATTAGGGTTAGCCTTCATGATGCTCTCTCCAGATTCCTGTGGTTTGGGTGTTCCCTCTGCGGGTCTGCTGAAGGATCAATGTTTTAGCCTATTGTTCAGAGTAACGGGTTTTATAGTATCTTTTCCTTTTGGGTCCCAATTGTATCCCTGCCCCTTGTCCTTCCCTCCCACCCTCTCGTTCCCTCCCACCCTTACCTTCCCCCCATCCCACCCTCCCTCTTGTCTGGTCCTCAGAGTGTTTATTAGGTTTGGCTGCATGTCACTTAGATTCAGGTTAGGAGCAACAGATAAACGAGACCATGCGACGATTATCTTTATGTTCTTGGGTGAGCTCACTGAGGATGATCTGTTCCATGTTTGACCTTTTTTTTTTCAAATTTCCTTATTTCATCTTTCCTTACTGCTACATAGAATTCCATAGTGTAGATGTACTACATCTTTGTTATCCATTCATCTAGTGATGGACACCTGGGTTGAATCCAGCTTTGTGCTATTATGAATTGAGCAGCTATAAACATGGTTGAGCAAATGTCTCTGGTCTGAGGTTTGGAGCCTTTAGGGTAAATGCCCAATAAGGGAATAACTGGATCCATTGGTAGGTCTATGGTCATCCTTTTCAGGAGTCTCCATATAGCTGTCCATAATGGTTGAACCATTTTACATTCCCACCAGCAGTGAAAACTTGTTCCTATTTCTCCAGCATTTGTTTTCATTGGTTTTTTTTTAATGTTAGCCATCCTTACTGGGGTAAGGTGGAATCTCATTGTTGTTTTAATTTGCATTTCCCTGATGATTAAGGATGTTGAACATTTTCTTAAATGTGCGTTTGCTATTTGTATTTCTTCCTCTGAGAACTCCCTGTGCAGTTCTCTGCCCCACTTTGTAAGTGGGTTGTTTGGTGGTTTATTGTTTAGGTGTTGGAGTTCTTTGTAGATTCTAGAAATCAGGCCTCTGTCAGTTGTATAGCTGGTGAAAATATTCTCCCATTCTGTGGGTAATCTGCTGGCTTTGGTAATAGTATGTTTGTCAGTGAAAAAGCTGTTCAGCTTCATGAGATCCCAATGGTTGAGTGATTGTTTAATTTTCTGAGCTGCTGCGGTTTTGTTCAGGAAATCTTTTCCCACTCCTATGTCGCGGAAAGTTCCTCCTATTTTTTCCTCCAGTAGATGCAGTGTTTCTGGTTTTATATTAAGGTCTTTGATCCATTTGGACTTAATTTTTGTGCATGGGGAGATGTGTAGGTCAAGTTTCATTTTCCAACATATGGTTGTCCAGTTTGTCCAGCACCATTTGTTGAAGATACTGTCTTTTCTCCATTCTGCGTTGGAAGGGCCTTTGTCAAATATCAAGTAGCTATAGTTATTTGACCCGAAATCTGGGTCTTCAATTCATCTCTTAATAGTACCATCTTGAATAGAAGGAATTTTGTGTTACTTATTTCTAATTGTAGAAATTAATGAGCTTCAATTTCATACATGCATATAGTGTGAAATAATTATGTCTACCCTCCCTATTACACTTACCTACCCTCCCCTGTCTCCCTGCTGTCTACCATCTAGTCGTCCCTCTTCCATTTCAGGTCATTTAAAAAAAAATTAGGCATTTGCCTTGTTGTGTCTGACTTATTTCATTTAAAATATTGTCCTCTAGCTCTGTAAGTTTTCTGCAAATGGTAAGATTTTATTCTTTGTGGTTTAACAGGACTTCATTATGAGTATATTCTTTTCTTTTCCATCCATCTATTGATAGGCAACCATACCTTTGCTACTGTGAAGAGTGCTACAATAAGCATGCATATACAATACAGCTATCTTATTTTGCATGATGACTTCATTTTCTTTTTTGTTTAAAAGATTTTATTTTTATTTAGTTATTTATTAAAGACAGACAGGGAGAGAGAGGGAGAGAATGGGCATGCCAGGGCCTCTAGCCACCGCAAACAAACTCCAGATGCATGTGCTACCATGTGCATCTGGTTTACATGGAACCTGGAGAATCAAACCTGGGTCTTTAAGTCTTCACAGGCATGCACCTTAACTGCTAAGCCACCTCTCCATCCCAATGACTTCATTTTCTTTGGCAATATACTGAGGAGTGGTATAGATAGATCATTTGGTACCTCCATGTATAGTATTTTAAGGAACCTCCATAGTGTTTTGCACAGTAACTATAGATAGCTACATCTATACCAACAGTATATAAAGATTCCTTTAATCCCACTGTTGCCACATCCCAAGTGCTAGCATTACAGCTATGTGCCACCAGAGTGGTTTTATGCAGTGCTGGGGATCAGACTCAGGACTTGCATGCTCGGGAGGCAAATGTTCTACCCACTGAACCACATCTCCCGTCCTGGAAAAATGCTTTAACATCATTCACACATATTAAGACCACAGCACTAGGGAAATTGAGAACCTAAGGAATTTCATAATGTGTAAAAAAGATTATGTGTACTCTTACGCTGTTTGGACAAATTTTTGTGAGCATAAAATTAGAGAAAATTATTTTAAGGTTAGCATTGAACGATAATAAAAGTCATAACAAAGTAATTTGGGTTGAAAGATAGTAGCTTTCTCCCCATGGTGCTGAGTCTTAACTATAGAAGAAAATTTTGGATTTTTGCAAACTTGGTTGTTTCAAGTTTTTTTTTTCCACATGTAATTATTGAATCAATTTTCTCTACAACCACTGCCAGCAGTTTAACATTACTCCTCTCCCCAGCCCTTACCACTCCTGACCCCACCACCCAATAAATCACTCCCATTTGATGCCAGGCCGTATGAGTGTGCCAAGACATAGTTATGACATAGAACGATAGTTATGAGCTGAGATTTTTGGATTGAATCCTGACTCCAGCACGTTAAGGATACCAGTACCAGCTCATGAAGATTTCTGCAGATGACATGGGAAATATAAACAGAACAAACTGCAGAATTTGCAGTACATGGTACAGCACTCAGAATCATAGCAATTAACTTGAACTTTGAGGACAAAATTAATTCATGAATATTATAAGTTTTAATCACAAGTGGATGAGGCTTTATTTTATCATTATTTATTGTAGCAACCACTATAAGGTCTTTATGTGCCTTTGAAACCACTTAGCAAGTATATATTTATAATTTATTGAAGTAATCAGAGTAACTTACATTTGTTTCTTTAACTTTATCAGCTCCCCATTTTTTATTTAGTCACTTTTGAACTTGTAGTCCTCGTGTTCTGTTTTCTCAGTCTTCCTCGTGCCAATACTTTTTCATGTGAAGATGAGACCTGCCAAGTTCTTTATCTCTTTCAAGGCAGTGTTGTCCTCTATGATCCTTTATTTATTTTAGATTTATTTTAGATAACAAGCCCTTCTTTCAATGTATATACATTCTTGATTTCTTCTACAACCAAGAGAACCAGCATAGTGCACTGCATTTTCTCTTTAGAAATTTAAGATAAGAAATGTTATTTGGTCAAGCAGTTGAAGGCCTCACCTGGACTTTTCATTTCTCAATAACATTTTTTACATATTTGTTTTATTTTTTATTTATTTGAGAGAGATAGAAGGAGGCAGATAATATAAAGAGAACTAATGTGTGCACCAGGGTTTCCAGCCACTACAAACCAACTCCAGATGCATGTGCCACCTTGTGCATCTGGCTTACATGGGTCCTGTTGAACTGAACCTGGGTTCTTTGGCTTTGCAGGCAAGCACCTTAACTACTAAGCCATCTTTCCAGCCATTAATAACATATTTTTGAGCACAAAAGTAAACCTTATTTCCATGAGGACACTCTATTTAACCACCATAACAAATTTTTAAATATTTATTTATTTGCTTATGAGAGATGGGACACAGAGAGAAAATAGGAACACCAGGGCCTCTAGCCACTGCAAATGAACTCCAGATGAATGTGCCACCTTGTGCGTTTGGCTTACATGGGTACTGGAGAATTGAACCTGGGTCCTTTGACTTTGCAAGCAAGCACCTTAACAGCTAAGCTATCTCTCCATCCCCACCATAACAATTTGTAATTTTATAATAAGAAATAATAAGCATAGAATTGGGTGGTATTTGTTGTGAAAATTACATTCTTCTGTAAAGTGCCAAATCATCATTTTCTGATAGAGTTTAAATTAAGAACAAAGGAAAAGAGTTAAACAAATTGTTGCTAACCAAACTCAGGCTAAAACTGTTGCATGAATCCATCTCAACATGGTGAATTTTCTTTTTCTTTTTTTTCTTATGCTCAGGAGAATTCATGTACTGAAAGTTTACTAAAGCTTCCCATTTTTTTTAAGCCTTCAGGCTTGAATGGGGACTATCAATATATCATTCAACCCGTGCTACTCTTTTTATTTATATAAGACAAAGCTTACTGAAATTCTTTCCCAATCTTTCTAATCATTCATTTGCAGTGGCTGGAGGCCCTGGAACACCCATATTCTCCCGCTCCCTCTCTCTCTCAAACAAATAAATAGAAAATTTACAAAAATTGTAAAGATATTAAATTTTCATGTAGATATGAAAGAACTTCAACAAGTAGAGAAGGGGGAAAGTTTCTTCAGTACAAGATTAGTAAATAGGGACTCCAGAGACAGAACAGCAAAATGACCCCAGACACGGAGGAGATGTAAGAGCTCTTCAGTGAAGTCCCAACTCCACCTTCTTAACCTCCACCACATGCCAGAGGAAACTCCCACCCCATCACTTCTCCAAAATTCACAAATCTCAAAAAGAGATTCTTTGTTTACAATAATAATCATGTAGATAACCAGGGGAAGGAGCCACATCCTTTGTGGCTTGACACTATTATCTGAATTATTAAACAATGAACTAAAAACTAGAACATCAGGTTTTAATCCATAACTGATTCAGGAAATCTTGAGTAGTTAGGCAAGATCTTCCCTTCCACTAGGCCATGGGCCAGCAGGAGCACAGTATTACCATGGGTCTTTCTCTCTGTAATTTCCCTCATCTGCACTGCCTGGTCCAAGAGAAATGGGAGATGACACCCCCACCCCCACAGATGCACACAGACACACAGACATACCCCAATCCAAACAGGCAGCTCCTTGGTGGAATCATTCTTGCATGGCTGAGTGCCATTCCCTGATTAACTGCTGGCTAGTAGGAC
The DNA here is from genome assembly GCA_036365145.1 of Orientallactaga sibirica. Classification (NCBI taxonomy): domain Eukaryota; kingdom Metazoa; phylum Chordata; class Mammalia; order Rodentia; family Dipodidae; genus Orientallactaga; species Orientallactaga sibirica. Next base: position 2,497,940 of record JAEOAD010002373.1, read on the forward strand.
AACCTGGGAGTGAAGGGCTTTGCTTGGTATTGTGGGAGTGAGTGCTAGCAAAGGACTCCCACTACTGCTACAGGCTCTGCCATATTTTTTTAAATTTCATTTCATAAAAGGTTATACTCTCTTATCCCCTCACCCAAGCTCTTGTATCCCTGTGGGGGGGTTGCTCCTCAGTAGGGTTAAGGTCTTCACTATAGGGTCATGAAGGCTTGTCAGTCCCTGTGAGGTAGCAGGGGGATGGCATCTCAGGGTGTTCCTACCCACTCTGTATTCTTACAATCTTCTCATCCCTTCTTCTGCAATGTTCCCTGAGTCATGGCAGACCTGTTAGCCTCTGGATTTCTGCTGTGATGGGTTCTGATTGACCACAGTGTCTTTCACCATCACCCTGGAGCTGGTTGTCAGGCTAGCAGTGAGAGCGGCACTCCCTGCTTCCTCTGCAATTTCTCTTGGGACTTGTCTTCCATGTTTTTTGAAAACTGGACAACTACTTAGTGGTAGCTGTGGTTTAATTCTAGTCGGTTAACTGGCTCTTTTGATTGGTCCCCATGATTCCACCTTATTTGTATGCGCCAATCAGGGGCTGCCTGTGTCTGCCTAGTCTCCTGCACTCCACATCTCAGCACCAGAGAGAATACCCGAGCTCCCAAGGGGAAGCTTCTACTTGAGCTGTGCTGGACTCCTACCGCTGGAACTGCTCCCACTGGGGCTCCTGCATCTGCTTGGGAGACCATGGAGATGCTTGAGCTCAGGTTGCTGAATCTGGTCTCTGCAAGGTGAGAACTGCTCTCAGCCTGACGGATTCTTCTTGGCACCAGCATTTTCAATGCCTAGACACTTCTGCCTCAGACAGAGATCCAAGGCCTGCTATCTTGACAGCCACTGCTTCTTTGGAGACCCCCTGCTGTGCCCACAGCCTTTGGCTTCTGATGCTATGTGACCTGATATTGCTCTGGAAATCTGAGCTCTAGCTTCCATGACTCTGACTGGTGGCTGAAAGCCTGTCCAGAACTCAGAGCTATAGAACCTTCATGTTCTCTGGTCTTGACCCACTACCACCAGAGCCCTGGGAAGAATGTAAGAGCCAAAGGAAGGTGAGAAATGCTTAGAATGCTATCTTCCAGACACAAAGTGGCCTTGATATTCATGACCTCACAGTGGCTGACACCATGTACACAAGACCTTCATAATAGAAAGGAAAAAATGATGACATCAATATTAAAGAGAGACTAATTGGAAAGAAAGGATTCAGTGGAAAGAAGATTTTGAGGGGGGAAATATAAGGGTGGTAGAGGAGGATTATTGTCATGGTATATTATCTATACTTATGGAAGTTGTCAATAAAAAGTTAAAAACAACAGAGAGAGGGGCTGCAGAGATTGCTTAGTGGTTAAGGTGCTTGCCTGAAAAGCCAAAGGACCCAGGTTCAATTCCCCAGGACCCATGTATGCCAGATGCACATGGTGGTGCATGTGTCTGGAGTTTGTTTTCTCTCTTTCTCTATCTGCCTCTTTCTTTCTGAAATAAATAAAAATAAAATAGTTAAAACACACACACACACACACACACACACAAAACAGAGAGTGTGGTAACAACTGTGCATCCTCCTTTTCAAACACCAAGATTCAGGCATAACTGCCTTTACCCTCCTGGTTGCTAAACTTGAAGCCAGCATGAGTCCACTTTTTAAGTTGTGGTATTCCTACAAATAAATAAATCCTTGTTTGTTCACTTTTTGCTTCTGTCCATTCCATTTTTGGAGTAGATAAGTAGGGGCAGGAGCAAACAGAGAGAATGAAGAAGAGTAAGTTAATTTTATGATTGATTCCTTTTGTTTATTACTGAATTCTGCAGATTTTAATGGGGTAAATCCATTCTTTCTCTGTGTGATTAGTCATCTTTATTTTACATTGTTAACTTCAAAGTTGGAAGCCCATGATAACCCTCTCATTTCCCTTATTTTCAAGTCTTCAAAGCTGCTTTTTCATTGCATCTTCAAAAAAGCATTTAAGGCACAGCCAGTAGTATATTAGGTGTAATTTCTAAAATAGTTCTTGGTCATGGTCATCTCATAAAACATGGAAGTTGTAAGATGATGGCCAACTCTACAAGTTAGAAAAATCTATAACCAGTAAGGCACATTTGGAAAGATTTGATCGTAATGCCATCATACATTGAACAAATATAAATGTCTTAAAATAAAAATGTAGACTAGAACTGATTCAAATATTTCTATGCAATTTATTCTCCAACTGAATGGTAGAAGCCAAAGATGCCAATGACGTCCCCAGGCAGTCCACAACTTCAAATCCAGTTACTCCAACAGAAGTATTCATGAGACCCACTTTTCTGCCATCTGTGATTTCAATTTGATGATCAGTGAAATAAATAGTTGGTGTATTGATGAAATAACCCTCGTGTGTCTCCCTTTACTTTCCCATAAAACACACCTCCTTTTCTCATTTCATGGTGATTTTGTTAAAACTTTGACTCACCCTCCATGACGCAGACAGGAACTGGTTAGACATGCTATAGCCTTATCACTGTTTCATTCTGCATGCAACCCGAAACCATGACAATAAAAACGACCCTTGCAACTTCCCCATTTCAGGACATGTCTGAAGCAACATGTGACCTAGTGGTTTAGTTATATTCACCTCAATCGTTTTTTCTGTCTATCTTTGAATTTTGAACATTCTGGAGCACATTGGGTCACTCATTAAATATGTAAGTCCTCAAAATTCCCTAAATTGGAAGCACATTAGTGAGAATATCCACCACCTTTTCATCTAAGGGTTTGTTGCATCCCAAGGATGCTAACATGTTCACATTGTGGTAAGTCCTTAAATGTGGTATCTTTTAGTCACCAGAGATCATTCCTTCCTGAGTATATGGATTGGAAATCACTTATTTCACCTGTAATTTCAGAGGGAAATATTCATTTTATTTGATTTCATTTTAAACATTTTGATGACTTTAATAATGATTAAATGCCTAGACTGATTTTATATAAAATTTTTGAGAATAACATTGCTAAATAATATGTCCCACTATGAGCATTAAGAATGTGAGTGTTCTCTATTTGTTAGTTATCATTGTAAAATGTAAACTATAGTAGATACCTCCCCAAATATTACTGCTTGGTAGTATCTGCTTCTTTAATATCCACAATCAATTGTTGACATGATTTCTTTAGGAAATGATTGCACTCAAGTATTTGGTATTAGCTTGTATTATTAACAAAACTGTCATATACCAAGTGCAAGCATTACCATTTTATTGATTGAATTCCCAAAATAAAATTATATTAATAAACAAAGAAATGGAAGTATAGTAAATACAAATGTTTCAGTTAAGAAAATATTTTTCATGACTTTCAACTACTTAGGAGATGGAATAAAATATTTGTTTATGTTAGCTGAAGCACAACCAGTAAGTTTCAAAGAAGACAGATTTTAGGGACTTACCCAACCTCAGAGTTCTCAGGTCTTCCAGTGTTATTCCCCTTTGAGTATTTCAAAAAATATCCATCTACTCATTCTCAAACTGCAATTCCACTTTTTTGATTTTTAAAAATTTATTTCTGTGTGTGAGAGAGAGAGAAAGTAAGAGAGAGAGAGAGAAAGAGAGAGAGAGAGATGGAGACAGAAACAAAGAGGCAGATAAAAAGAATGGGCATGCCAGGTCCTCCAGCCACTGCAAACAAACTCCAGATGCATGTGCCACTTTGTGCATCTGGCTTTATGTGGATCCTGAGGAATCCAACCTGGGTCCTTTGGTTTTGCAGGCAAGTGCCTTAACCACTATGCCATCTCTCTAGTCCTGTAATTCTATTTTTAATATCTGGCAGAAGAAGCCAATGAACTATAATCTTGGTAAGTGTATATATTCAATTCTATAGTAGAACATACAAATGTTGTTGTATTTTTGTCAAGAAGCAAGCTTGATATATTGTCCTGTAGCCTAAAGGAAGTGTTCCATTTGACCCTTCTTAAGAGAATTAAAGAGTGAGCTAGGCCTTAGAAAGGAGGGCAGTGAGGTAGCAGAGAAGATTGAGAGAGAAAGCCAGTGGGTTTGGCACCTAGACAGGCTGTGATTAAGAATATTGGCACTATTACTTTTTGCTTAGGGAATTTATAAGAAGAAATCTGAGTTGATTTTCTTGAACCAGGCCATTTTAATAGGACCAGAGTTTCAGCTACTTTGTGACTCTCCCTTTGGTAATTTCCATCTGACAAGAAAGCCCAAACTTTTGCCTTCTCCTTTGGGTTATCTTCATTAAACTTTTTTTAAAAGCTTTAAGACATATTAGCTCTCTTCCAAGTCTACAAAGTAGACTCTCTGGATGCTTTATTTGAAGAGATCGCTGATCCTTGGGATCACCTGTGAATGGTAATTATCTGAACAGGGCACTCTACTGTGTAGCAGAAACTTGTTTAATTGGAGGGTCAATTAATTCACTTTTTTATTAATCAGAGTTTTATAACATAGTGATTTATTTACTTTTTAAAAGTAACATATATACACCATCATTTATTTCTGGAGTCATATTCTCATATTTAAATTAATTTCAACAATACAATATGGTATCTTTAAGAAAGATTAATATTGTTAAACTCTAATGTATCTTCCCACAGTGTGTGCTTATAAATGTAAAATTGAATTTCCTAAATATTCTCTTAGTTTTTGATAGCATAAAGCCAATATTTCAAGTTTTATTTCATTTTGAGGGCTCTGACCTTTTTTATTGGTATTACACATTTCCCCTTTTATATAAACTGAAAAAAAATGAGTTTTGTTTGAAAATCATTATGGCACTTATGTTTCATGCAGGAATGTCAATGATTGAGATGAGGGAGCTAATCTCATAGAACACAGTAGCAACAGTCAAGAGGGCCAAAGACAGAGTAAGGGGGAGGGAAGGAAAACAAAACTTTACCCAACTACATGCTGAAGTCATATCCTGACCACAGGAGGAAGTGACACATCCCTGGGTTCAGAACTCTCTGGTGTTGTACATCAGACAGCTACTGCTACTGTTTTCAGTTGTCTCTGTAACAGCACAACTGCCCTCACTAGGAGAAGTCTGAATTCAGAATGCTCAAGAGGAAACCATCCAATGTCTCAGAGAAGGAGAAACAACAAAAACCTAAGGTAAGGCAATTTCATACTGTCAAATAAATTCCATACTGCCAAACTATTTAATACAAAGCAAGCACACATACACACAGAGAGAAAAAGAGAGAGAGAGAAAGAGGGAGAGAGCGCTGTTATCTGTCAGTTATAAGTTAATTTAAGCATGGAGTTGGGCATCTTGTGGTAAATATGGAAAACTTCACACTGCAGTGTTGGATGTCAACACTTGGCAATTATTGTCTCTATAAATTTGTAATATATTTGATGATTTACATTGTTAACTGAAGTTTGAGTTTAGATCACCAGTTTTGGGGGATCTCAGATCCAGAAGTTGATACTGTGAACTCTTTCTGCACATTTTTCATGGCTATGAGGTTTTTGGTGTCTTTCATTTCTACTGAATATATTTTATCTGCTTAGAATGTAGCATTTTAAAAATAAGGTTGTGTAATATAGATGTTTGGGTTAAATACATAAGTTTTCATCTTTAAGTGTTAAGCTTTGATGGTATGTTATAGTCGTGTGTTTTTCCTACTTTCTCTCAATTTATCTAACATTGTCATTGAGGAGAGAGGATCGGGGTGTGTTTTGAGAAAATCAAAACTCCATCAATTGGTTAATGTCAGTATCTGGAGACTGTTATTCTGTCCTTTGTCTTTATGATAACCACCACTTTTTAAACAAGTATTACATGGAATAACAAAGTTTAGATTTTAGAACTCTAAATTAGTTTCAATACTATAATTAGTCTTATTAATATGAAATGCTGAGGTCATAAATTTTCTGCACTATCTGTACATTTCTTGAGTTTCTAAGATAAATACAAAAGTTAATTTCCCTTTTCTTTATTGTTTGTGAGATAATAGCTGATTCTAGATGTCTTTATAAAGGATTGATATTTGGATTGTTATCAGCCTTTATTTGTCATTTTCAGAGAAATATATTTGGAATTGACTGTGACCTTTTGACTTGATATGAAATTGAACAGTTCTTGATATTTTGAAGTGCTATACAAAATGTCTTAGAAAAACTTATTTCCAAATAGAGAAAATTAAGAATAGATGATTTCCAATATTAATTTTTCTGACACAAAAGTCTGATAAAAGTTAGGCAAACCTCTTAGGTAAAAATATAAGTGGATAACGTTTGTGATTTGTCTGTATTTTTTTCTACTTGAATGGGAATAAAAGCAACATTTTCTAAAATGTAAAAATAAAGTTTTTTTAAGTGCCACATATCTTCTATTTAGGATTAATTTTATATAAGATTCATATGATTGAATGCAACAAATATTCAACAGTAAGTTTGGGGTAGGTTACAAAACTTAATATGAGCCTGCTTTGCTCAGAATATTTAAGATTTGACATTGTACTCTCTGATAAGGACTGCCTTCTGCAGGGAGTCACTCTCTTATTTATGTCACTAAACTGTTTTCAGAATGATCACTCTTCATCAGCATTTGGACCCAAAGCAGGGAATATTGTAACACACATAAAATATTGTTCAGCTTAATGACTTCCTCATTCATGTAATAAAAGCACATTTGATAAAATATACACCAGGGACCAAAATATGTCATAGAAAATAGTCACATTGAAAACACATTAACTTTTCTGTGCCTGGATTTTCATTTTCTTTAGACAGATTATATATGAATGAAAGTGATATGCTAGTTTATTTGCACAGGTATATTTCCTTATATTTAAGATCAACTGGATCTTTTAAATATGAAGTATTTCTTCAATTTGTATAGTATGTGTTATAAAAACACTTATTTATATTTATTTCAGTCTGTAATTTTGGTATATTTATAGAAAAAGAACAGAATCCATAAAGAATAGTAAGAATGGATGTTTTATAACACCTACAAATAATTGGCTATTAGGAAAGAGTGTAAATGCCTTCATCTACTAGAAGGGAGCATGAAGTGTGTGGCTAGATCAATATGATGATAGTCTCTAAGAAGCTAGCCCTTAAACACAGGAAGCATCTGTCTTCATAGATTACATAACAGATGATATTTTCCATCACCTGACCCACAAATTTATGCCCTTTCTTTTATGCTCTCAAAATTTAAACAAGGATTTCCATTTTTAAAAGTTGTAAATGATAAAGTAGGTAAAAAAAAAAAAAAAGTCATTATGTAAATGAGAGAAGCCTGACATGGTGGCATACGCCTTTAATCCTAGCAGAGACAGAAGGATTGTCATGAGTTCAAGGCCACCCTGAGACTACATTGTGAATTCTAGGTCAGCCTGGGCTAGAGTGAGACTCTACCTCAAAAAAGAGAGAGAGAGAGAGAGAGAGCTATCATTTAATCATCTAGTTCATGTTAAATTCCATAGGTTTAGGACTGGAGATGCAGTTCAGTAATAGAGTACTTGCCTATTTTCTGGGTTTGATACTACACATCACACACATATGAAAAAAATAGGATGAAGTCCTATAGGCTATTGTTCAGATGGCCTAGTGCCCAACTCAAATGCAAAGCACCTGATACCTAATGGCACCTTAAATAAAAATGATGAAACTTTTTATTTAAATAGATAATTAATGACCACTAAGTTATAATTACATAGGAATAAAAGTGATGGTGTGCCATTGCATTAGGATGTCCTATACATAATGAAAATATATTGTACACCTCTGAAAACTAGAAAAAATAATACTCTAACCTTTCTAATGAATTGGAAAATTGATAGAAGTTCAAAGAGATAGATATGTTTAAAATGATTTAAACAACTACATAATGTGTGCCAGCTTGAAAATATAATATGGTACCCATAAATATGTATGATATTTATTTTTATGTATCAGTTAAAATTAAAGTTAAAGGAAATTAGCTTTGTTATTAATATTTTCAAATAGGACCTACTGCTGTTAGGTTAAAAGTATTCATGAATATATGTGGTTGTAGATTTTATGAGACTCCTATATCCAAAATAATATATTATTATCTTATATTAACAATATGTATCATTGACCATATTCATGTGTAAAAATGTAAATTAAAATTCAAAATCTAGTTATACCATGTTATTTTATCATTAATATGATACTTTTTTTATTTCTGTGTTTATTTTTGCTATAGTTTCTTCCCTTCATATAGCTTACATATAAGACCAATAGCATTCCAATATGTTATAAGACAATCATGGCATACAATGAGAGTCAGAGAACAGAGATCGCTCATAAAGACATTGGAAAATATGCAGAGATATAAAATTAAAATATCACATATACTGAAAAGTTAAAAAATTCTTATAAGTTTAGCATGTCTTAGAACTCTTTGTTCTATATATATAGGTAAATTCCAATGTAAAAAATGAAATGATGAATAGAGGTTATATATTCTACATTAGATTAGATCAAAAATCAGCCTTGCTTAACACATCATTTCTTCCTGCTTGAAGTTTATTTTTACTTTTTTGCTACTAGCATCCAATTCTGACAGTGATTTTAGAAACTTGTAAGCTTATTGAGGATTCTATTTGATGAGCTATTATCTATATTTAGATATGCTCAGGTTCTAGAATATGTTTTTATTTGAGTAGCCTGTTTTATTTTTGTGGTCCATATTCATTATGAGTTTATTATGTAAAAGTTGTTATACTCAAAGGTTTTTTTTATACTATTTGATACTCATTACAATACAGAGAGAATAATTCTTGTTTAGCGTCATAAGTAAAGAGCCCAAGGCATACCAAAAGTTATGCACATTTAACAAAGTTTATTACCTGAAACAAAGACACATGAGTAGATGCAGAATAACATTTTCTCATGTGACTCATACATATGATGTCAATATCCAGTATTATAATACTTTGTTATCCCCCTGCCATTGTAAGCAATGGCTGCCAATATTTCTATGTCAATGCTATTTAATTTTTTTCCTTTTTAAAAAGTTATTTATTTTTTATTTGGGAAAGAGAGAGTGGGTGAAGAAGAGGGGAGAGAGGGAGGAGGGAAGAATGGGTACCCCAGGGCCTCATGTCACTGCAAATGGAATTCTAGATGCATGTGCCATTTTGTGCACCTGGCTTTATGTGAATGCTGGGGAATCAAACCTGGGCAATCAGGCTTTGTAAGCAAGTGCTTTTAACTGCTGAGCTATCTTTCCAGCCCTGTTTTATTTATTTTTATGGAGACCAAGCAGATAACACCTCTAAGCACCTTTGTAATTTGGAAAAGGGCTTGGGATCCTCTACTCTTCCTTCCAAATACATGCAAGAATTCCATCTATGAAATCTCTCTAGCTTTCTATACAAATTTCAATACTTAGGATAGTACTTTTTTCTTCATATTCAAATAGTTTTTAAAACTTGTGATGTAATGCTGAAAGTATAGTTATTAGTCTTCCTGCTGCATACACAACACCTTCAATGTAGTTCTCCATAAATAACTGTAAGAAAAACTGTGATAAAAACAGTTTCTTGAGAGTACAGATTCAAAGATAGATATTCACAGTACTATGCACTTTTATTTTGGTATATATAATAAAGTTTGTATAAACCAGACGTGGTGGTGCACACCTTTAATCCCAGCTCTCAGGAGGCAGAGGTAGGAGGATCATCATGACTCTGAGGCCACCCTGAGACCTACATAGTGAATTCCAGGTCAGCCTGGACTAGAGTAAAACCCTGCCTCAAAAAAAAAAAAAAAAAAGCAAGAAAGAAAGTTTGTGTATGTGTATGTAAATACAACTGTTGTTCATGTCTAAGTTTTATTTAAGAACTCCCAATATTCCAGACATGGTGCAGGAAATTCTAAAGTGGCTCACTGCTCCTTAATAGCCACCCTTTGTGAGAGAATATGGCCAAAAAATTGAAAATAAAAAAGAAATAGCTTCTACAAATGAAATTTGGTAACTGTAATTAGAACAATTTGGTGTTTATTTGCCTTGCATTAATGATCTGTGTTAATAAATTTTAACTGACATTTCCTTTGAGTTAAGGACATTTCAGTACTGCTATTATTGTACAGGGAAACATTGAAAGAATAGCACTTCTTAAAATAGCTTTTTTTAAAAAATAAAACCATTCTCTTTAATCTAAAGTGCATACCAAATGAGACACCATTAGTGTCACAGATGCTAATTTTCACTAGCAATGACTGAAGTGGCATTCTTCCCCATTTGCATTTGATCCCAGCGATGATGAGAGGTGACGAGTTGATTATGAGCTGTTTGCACCGCACTGCCCGCTGTGCAAATTTATGCTCCTAGACAGAGATGACACGCAGTTGTGGCACTAAAGAGCTTTCCACATGGCTTTTTGTTTCAAAGCTGTTAAAATACTTTTTAACTCTTCTCTAACCAGGTAGAAAGAAGGGCAGATCTTCATACCTTATGCCTCCCAGAGCCAGGCACTGGTGTGAAGGGCTCATGGCTATTAACTTTTTAAAAACCCTCTTAAAACCTGCTATGAGATGTCAGTATCTTCCCCAAATTGATACAGAATAAAATCATCTTGTATATGCGAAATATTTCACCCATCTAAGGTGCCATGGCTGCTGCACAGACATTTTTGCCCTGCTTCCTCTGAGACTTCGTCATCCAAAGTATAATTTTCAGATGTTAATTTATATTAATCCAGTTCACTGGATTTTAAACAAAGCTACCTTTGAATGTGTATAATACATTAGATTTTTTTAAAAATGATAAATATAAATTAATATTTATTTTTATTTTTGACTCTTACTTCCCTCTCCTAAAATTTTATATATATGTAGCCATCAGGTTCACATTGCTGGCAGAAATCACCTCATCAAGAGCAGCTTGTAAAAAAAAAAAAAGGTTTAGTTTGGCTTACAGACTCAAGGGGAAGCTCCACTATGGCAGGGGAAAACAATGGCATGAGCAGAGGGTGGACATCACCTCCTGGCCAACATCAGGTGTGAAACAGGAACAGGAGAATGTGCCAAACACTGGCAAGGGGAAACTGGCTATGACACCCATAATCCCACTCCCAACAATACATTGCCTCCAGGAGGCATTAATTCCCAAATCTCCATCAGCTGGGAACATAGCATTCAGAACACCTAAGTTTGTGGAAGACACCTGAATCAAACCACCATATTCCACCCCTGGACCCCATAAACTGATAACCATCCATGATGTAAAATGCAATGCATTCAGTCCAAATTTAAAAGTCCCATTTATTTATTTATGTATTTATTTATTTATTTATTTATTTATTTGACACAGACAGAGAGAGAATGGGCATGCCAGGGCCTCCAGCCACTGCAAATGAACTCCCCTGCACATCTGGCTAATGTGGATCCTGGGGAATTGAACCTGGGTCCTTTGGTTTTTCAGGCAAATGCCTTAACTGCTAAGCCATCCCTCCAGCCCAAAAGTCCTAATGATGTTAACTGAGCCATAAAACAACAACAAAAAAATCTCCCCCAAAACCCATAATGGCACAGAATAAGTATTCACACTGAAAAAGATGGCATTGGGCATAGCAAAGAAATATTCAACCAATACAGGACTTAAGCAGGGAACACAAACTCTGTAGCTCCAAATCCAACAACTCTAGTCAGTAACAAGTGTCCAAGTCCAGTAATTCTAACCAGCAGCAAGTCTCTGGAGTTCCAATTCTGCCCCTCTAGCAAGGATACTCACAGTGCTGGGAAACTTTATCTGGGCTGGCAGCTCTCCTTGGCAGCCATTTCATGATCCCGGCATCTCCACTTGGTCTCCACTGCAACCCACAGTCCATCTTCACAATTCCATCAAGTCTCCATGCAGGCATCCAGCAAACCTGCTTTGCACTACCCATGGCCATTTCCAAAAACACAAGACCATGTTGCAAATTCCATGACCCTCTCTTTCCTGAAATTCTTATGCTCCACAATACCAGGTAGGGTGCTAATTTATTAATCCCAGAGGAATAAAGTAGACTTTGAAGAACAGGACAATCCTTGAGTACTCAGACCCCTTCAAAAAAGTCTACAGTCTTCCTGTTGCCCAATGCAGGTCAGCTGGCCCAATCTCAGGGGTTGTAATCTTTCATATAATTGCAGCTGAATAGGCAGCAGTTTGGGCCTAAAGATTTCTTTCTGTGCCATATCCTTCTGCACACACCAGTACGTTTCTATGCAAAACAACCCTGCACAACTTCTCAGGACATGGCCATAAAAGCAAGCCTCTCACACAAACTGATTCTAGCCCAGTCCAGGCAAAGCTGTTTCTTACCCTCACAAGACAAACCTCACAGTCCATAGTTCTTACTGCATTCACGTCTTTCAACTCTGACCAGAATAGTCCATCAAGATGTACTTACAGCACTGAAAGGTGACTCTTAGGCCAAGGTTTCAAATCCTTCCACATTCTTCTGAAAAATAAGCTCCAAAAGGCCAAAGCCACACAGTCAGGTGTCTAGCAGCAACACCACTCCTTACTACCAACATACACTGTTGTAGTCAGCTTTGCAGTACTGGCAGAAATCACCGGACCAAGAGCAGCTTATGGGAAAAAAAGGTTTATTTTGGCTTATAGACTCAAGGGGAAGCTCCACTATGGCGGGTGGAAACAATGGCATGAGCAGAGGGTGGACATCACCTCTTGGCCAACATCAGGTGAACAACAGGAACAGGAGAGTATGCCAAACACTGTCAAGGGAAAACTAGCTATAATACCCATAAGCCTGCCCCCAACAATACATTGCCTCCAGGAGGCATTAATTCCCAAATATCCATCAGCTGGGAACATAGCATTCAGAACACCTAAGTTTGTGGAGAACACTTGAATCAAACTCCATTGTATGTGTGTGTGTGTGTGTGTGTGTGTGTGTGTGTACTGATATATATATATATATATATCAAAAGGGTCTTGTCATGATGCATTTACTTAGCATATTTATGTCATGTTTGTTTTTTAAAGTTATTTGAAGTAAATTATAATGCAAACATAAAATGAGACCATTAGGAGAAAATGAAAACCAGATCAGTTAAAAGGTATCCCAGAGGGCACCAAAATTGACTTAAATGTGGATCTAAGGACATGCTTCCCCATGTGGCCCTACTGACAACACATTGGCATGCCCAAAACATTCATGATGCAGTGCAGATACTCTGACTTGCCCCAGGACTGTTAACTCACAACATACATTTTTAACCTGGCACACAGGGGTTCTGTGAGTACTTTAAAAATTTCAAATGATCTTATATATTGATCTACTGATTGTTTTCAGCCTTTATTTAACATTTGAATCACAGGAGAACTTTAAAAAGTACTGATAATTGAGTGCCATTCCCAAATAATCTGATTGCTCAACTATGTAACTGGGCATCACAAATCTTTAAACTTTCCCAAGGTGACTGATTTTTTTCTACTTCTCTGTTCACGATATTTAGAAATTAATTCACTAATCCATCCATTCACCCATTCCTCAAAGCAACAGATATCCATTGACGTCTCACCATGGAGCTATGAACTGTTACAGAGATAAACAAACACCCTTGCCCTCATAGGTCTTACACTTGCTGAGAATCAAAGATGATTAATGAGATAAGTGGAAAGCAAGGAAAAATCTCAAGCTTTAAAAAAAACTATATACAGATTTGAAGTATAAGTGGGTAGAAAAAGCATGGGAAGGATGAGGCACCTGACAATGGGACTAAAGGAAATGAAGACCATGGGCATGGGAGTGGGAGAGAAAGACACGTTCTAGGCAGAGGGAGGAGCAAGTCCAAAGTCTCAAGCTGAGGAAGTCTATCATGTTTTAAGAAATCATTAAGCACAGAAAAGAAGAAGGAGCATTTATAAAGAACAGGGTCTTAGGAGGCCTTCTTGGTCATTAAAAGGATTTCAGCTAGGATTGAAAGATTTTGAGAAGTGACAGAATCTAGCTCTAAGTTTAACATCTTTATTCTGGCTTTTCTATTTCACTTGGGGAAAGAAGAAGAATGAATTGAATGAGAAAACTTTTTAAAAAAACACATATTTTATTTTTTTAAATTTATTTCAGAGAGGTAAATAGAAAGGGAAGAAGAGAGCAAAAGAATGGGCACAACAGGGACTCCAGCCACTGCAAACGAACTCCAGGCACATCCGGTTTATGTGGGTCCTTGCAAGTTGAACATGGGTCCTTTGGTTTTGCAGGCAAGCACCTTAACCACTAAGCCAGCGCTCCAGCCCATAAATGAGGAGACTTTGGAAGAAACTATGTAAGAGTTGAGCAATCATGGATCAGGGGAAGTATCAAGTTGACTTGGCTGTTGAGAAGACGTTGGCTTTGAGATCTATTTGTACATATGGCACCCCTTTGAATAGTATAGGAAACTTACCATACACACTTTAGAGATAGCAGATATAAAGATGCCACTACCATGGGATGATTTTTTTTTTTTTTTTGAGGTAGGGTCTCACTCTAGCCCAGGCTGACTGGGAATTCACTATGTAGTCTCAGGTTGCCTGACGATTCTTAATTTTGGCTGGTGCCCAAGTTCAAGTGACCCCATGACATTGCGTACAGCCAAAAAAATTAAATAATAACTCCACAGTTGAATGCCTACTTCCTGAAGGCTTTTGCCTCTTTTTCCTTAAAAATATAATTTTTTATGGATTTTAGGTTTAATTTTTAGGTAACTTCAAGTCCATAACTTGCTTCTTTCACTATGTTTAGTTGGTTAAAAATGTGAACAATTTTAGTTGTGACTACTCTCCAAGAAAGCAGTAATTCATTATAGATTTCAAATTTTATCAAAGTAAATTAAAAAATTGGGCCCAAATAGATTGCCAATACTCTTAAAAATGCCCATACAGTTTGTAGAAAATCCAGAAGGTAAGTCACGAGAAAAATTGACAGGGTGTATAGTCAGTCCCCCTTTTGTTTTGAAATTTGCATATTATCTCCTATATGAAGAGCATAAAATCACTACCTTGTCTGCTATCAAAAATAAATGAACTTCATTTGTTAAATATCATTTTAATTAGGCACCTGTCTCTTTAATCTTTTCTTGCTTTGCTTTGGAGATAAATGGCTACATTACTCATAAAAAATGTATTTCTTTTTAATAATATTTATTTATTTATTTGACAGAGAAAAAGGGAGAGAGAGAGAGAGAATGGGTGTGCACTGCAAATGAACTCCAGATGCTTGCACCCCCTTGTGCATCTGGTGAAACTGGGTCCTGGGGAATCGAACCTGGGTCCTTTGGCTTTGCAGGCAAATGCCTTAAATGCTAAGCCATCCCTCCAGCCCAAGAATGTATTTTTCAAATGATAGAATCCAGTCTATACACAAGTCCACACACTAAGGTAGTATTACCTAACTGATCCAGTTCTCCTATTTGCTACTGTTAAGGGTTTAGGTGAACTTTTAGAAATAAAGCATGTCTCTTAATTAGCTTCTTAGTAAAGTACAAAAATTTCATCTATTAGGAACTGATTAACAAAATAATAGTTTCTTAAAGTTTTATTTTACCTTATTTTTACTATCTATTTGAGAAAGAGAGAAGGGAAAGAGAAATAGACAGATAGAGACAGAGAATGAACAGGTGTACCAGGGCCTTCGGCCTTTGCAAACAAACTACATAAGCATGTGCCACCTTGTGCATCTGCCTTATGTAGTTCCTGGGGAACTGAACCTGGGTTCTTTGACTTTGCAGGCAAGTGCTTTAACCACTAAGCATCTCTCCAGTCTGAAATGATAGTTATTAATGGTGGATGGAGTGATTCTTGTATAGGTAAACTATGTAAACTTCTCCAATGTCAAGATGCTAGATTTTTTTCCCCCTCAAGTCTCTTTCCTTTTTTTTTTTTTTTTTTTTTTTTTTTTTTTTTTTTCGAGGTAGGTCTCACTCTAGCTCAGGCTGACCTGGAATCACTACGTAGTCTCAAAGTGGCCTTGAACTCTCAGCAATCCTCCCACCTCTGTCTCCCTAGTGCTGGGATTAAAGGCATGCACCACCATGCTCTCTTTTTGGCCTGAAGTTGTATGCCCACTTGCTGCCTCTTCCTGTCTTCATGCATGCCCTGGAATCTCTTTCTAGGTCATCAGATAGCATCTTATGAGGATACCACAAGGACTACATTTTTAAGTTAGTATCTCTTTAAAGGTCTTATTGTCAAGCACAGCCACCTTCTGAAATACTCAAGTTAGGGTGTCAGTACATGAATTTTGGTGCAATTACAATTTAACTCATAATGTAGTCCATGGGCTCCTACTAAAGGTGAGGATTTGATTTTCAGCAGCTTCCTTCATTCAAGTTTCTATAAATCCTTTACCACTGCTAGTTAATGTGCTGTATTGCTGCTGGCCACCTGACCTGGATTGCCCACTGTGTGCCTTCCTTTGATCATATTGGACATTCTGTTTTCTCATCATCTCTTCATCAGAATTTATCTCTGATATGTCCTATTGGGTATCCACTTGGGATCACATGAAAACTTACAAAGGCAAAACAGCTGCTCAATACCCTTGCACAGTACTTTCTGGCATCATATTGAGACCTTCCAAGATGTTTTACAAACACAACTATGCCTGGGTCCCATTACCAGAAAGGCTTCATTGAGGCCCATGTCCCTGATGTTCTGAGCCCTCTTTTTCTCTGTTTCTTTATTCCTTTACCTATCATTCTATGATATATTCATGAACTAATATTTTATTTGAATATCTGATAGGATTATCCTCTCAAGAAAGCTTCAAGCAGTTACCCCAAGGCAAAGAGAGGTCAGCTTAGCAAAGCATTAGGCAACATGAACTAAAGTCATGTAGACCTAGGTTTGAAGGTCTTGTATTGATATTTCTTAGCCTGAAGATTTTTAACATTTGTCAAATCGCTTTTGAGCCTCAATGTTGTGAGCAGAAAAGGGAGAATTGTTAAAGCACAACACATATGCTCCATGTGACATATTAATGTTGTAAATTTCCTAGACTCCGGTCTATCTTAGTGTTCCTCTTTGCTGATTTCATATTGCTTTTCCAAATCTTGTTGCATTATATTATCATAACTAGATCTAACTAGATCTACCATCGAGAAGAAAAGAAATATCTTACTCATATTTGGACCCCTTGAATTTGGGGTTATTCAAGAGGAGTTGAACTCAATCTTTCTAACTTTCCACATTCCATTTACTTTCTATTTTATGCTGACTACCACCAAAGACATTTATAGAATAGAGCATAATAAGAGATTTCTCGATATGTGCATGTTGAGTGTGGAATGACTAATGGATAATATTAGTCATTTACAGAAGTAACCTACTTCAGAGCAGCTTGTAAATGTGTCAGTGATAAAGATCTGTGCAACAGACACATGAAAACTAGGTAGCTGTTTCTAGAATCGGAATGTAATGAAACAAAACAACAACCAAATACTATAATACAAACTGCATGAAAAGCAAAAAATTAAAAAGTATTAGCAAAAGAGTTGCTTTGTAGAGTGGCTAGAATGACATGGGAGAAAATTTTGCCACGAGTCTGCAGAAAAATTCAGAGCTGCTGAAGCAAGTATCCCGTCCAGTTCTGCTGACTTGCTTGTTTGCGTGAGTTACGCTGCAATATCATTATGTCTCTAGCCTTGATGCCACCTCAAATCCTTTACCATTACCCTGCTACACACACCAAACCAACTGCCTCAGAAGCCATTTCCTCCAAGTGAGACAGTTCTTTGCGCAGACCACAAGAATATACATTCTTCTTGACAGAGGACTTTCTCATAGCAAATCAAAACTTAGTAGTGCCAGTTTTTGGTAGTTTGGTTTATAACCCAGGCAGCCTGAGGTAGTTTATTTCTGCAAGCTTGACAAATACACTCTGAGATAGAGATCTGACCAAAGTGTTGGCTTCCTGGAAGTACTGACCCAAGTTACCAACTGGTGTCACTTCCAGTAACTTTTCTCCACACAATAAAGTGAAAAA
Source organism: Orientallactaga sibirica (assembly GCA_036365145.1). Classification (NCBI taxonomy): domain Eukaryota; kingdom Metazoa; phylum Chordata; class Mammalia; order Rodentia; family Dipodidae; genus Orientallactaga; species Orientallactaga sibirica. The sequence continues at coordinate 2,515,942 of JAEOAD010002373.1, forward strand.
AATAAATAATAAGACAATTTTCCTGACTTTTAAAAGTTATAGTAGTACTACTTTACAAAATAATATTTAAACCAGGCATGGTGGTGCCTTTAGCCCCATCACTTGGGAGGAAAAGGTAGGAGGATTGCCATGAGTTTAAGGCCACCGTGAGACTATATGTTGAATTCCAGGTCAGCCTGTGCTAGAGTGACCCTACCTTGAAAAAAGAAAAAAACAATATTCAAGGCACATTCACCCAGCATAAAATATTATTTTATATTACATAGGTGGCATTAGAAATTTAGTTTTAATGAACACATCGAAATTTTGCAAGATTTTTTTTTCCTGAATATCTTACACTGCTACAGCTACTTTTTAAAGTAAGTAAAAGTGGGCTGAAGAGATTGCTTACAGGTTAAGGCACTTACCTGCAAAGCTTAAGGACCCAGGTTCAGTTCCACAGAACCCACATAAGCCAGATACACAAGGTGACACATGCATACAAGGTCACTTATGTGCACAAGATGGCATACACGTCTGGAGTTCATTGCAGTGGCTAGAAGCCCTGTTGTGCCAATTCTCTCTCTCTCTTCCTCTCTTTTTTCCTGTCTTTCTGTCTCTCCCTCTCACCCACTCCCATAAATAAAATTAATTTAAAAATCTATAAATTAAGTAAAAATAATAAAAATATATATTCAAATATATAAATTTATGATATTTATGATTGTATTTTCTGTACATTGTTATTATTATATACCCATCATCTTTTCTTCAGTTTGATGACAGATTTTGTTTGATTTTCTTAAGTTAGGATTGCCAAAAATTGTAAATTACTTTGATTATGATTATATCATTATCTCATTATTAACAATCTAACAATGTTAATACATGTTTAAGACATGTATTTTCTTCACAGATAAGTATACTACAGCTATCAGACATGACAGTGTTGGTCATGGAATTTTTGTAACCCGGGTTTGTTTCTACCACCAGCTTTTACCCCTCAATAGACTAAACTGTTCATATAAACAAATTCAGATTGCTGAAAGAAGAGAAATAAATTTGACAATGAAAAAGTTATGGAGCCCAATAGTTTATTCCAAATATCCTAGTGCAAACTTCCTACTATTTTTCCTACCCATTTTTTCCATGTTTGGGATTACATACCATATATCTGCTTCACATAAACATGTCTGTTCTTACTAAGAAAAAAAATGCTTAAATTCGGGAGCCCGGTAGCAGCGGGTTCTGCCTGAGATGGGAATGTTTATAAGCTTTATGATATTAACTGCACCACTCAACCTCAGGCAGCATAAAGCATGCAAAAAAGAACTTTCTGTCAGTTTTATTATTTCTAAAAAGGTTCCCCTTGAAGCAGAAGAGTGACCTTGCTCGGCTCAGCTGACATATGCCACTGGATTAATGGTCGAGCTCTGCTGGAGGGAAGCTCACGGAAACATTACAGCCCCAGAAGCTGGGCTGGCGGTGACCATTAATCAGGGGGACCAAAATCATGCATCAAATCCTCCCATTTAAAAGTAGTAAGAATGACTTTAAAAAAAAACTTTTTGAGAATTAGCTTATTGTTTGTCATTACTTGTGTTCAAGGAGATCACTGCATGACTAAAATATCCCCTGGGGAGACCTTTAGAAAGGTGACATGTGTAACTGAGGCCACTGAATGCAGAGGGCAGTTAAGACCTGTGAAAGTTACAGGGAGTTTTTTGTTACAGACTCTGATAGGAAATTATTAAACGGATTTTGTTTTCACAACTCCATTTTCACACCTTTATTTAAGTATGATTTCAGAGTGATGAGTTTTATGAACGGATTTTGCTTCTTTGTGATAATTCATTTATTTTTAAAATCAGAATGACTGGGTTTAGTGGTATGAATATGTGACTGACAACCCTGTTAAGAAATATTCAGAGAACTAAAGTTTAAGTCAACATATGCAACTATTAAAAGATGTTAAGAAGGATCTTGGGCTCAAAAGTGTTATACATTCTTTTGTCATATTAGGTGATCAGAAATTTAGAGGATTTTTCCTCCCTCTAATTATCATACAGAAAAAAAAGTTTTATATGTAAGATTCTAAAATACATTGTTAAATTTTAATAAGACAAGGTACTCTTGTCTTCTGAGATTATTTTGAAGTTAAAATGTGATAGATATTTGGCTGGAATAATGGCTTAGTAGTTAAGGCAATTGCCTGTAAAGCCTAAGTACCAAGGTTCAATGTCCCAGTACCCACATAAGCCAGATGCACAAGGTGGTACATATGTCTGGAGTTCGTTTGCAGTAGCTAGAGGCCCTGGAATGCCCATTCTCTGTATCTGCTTCTCTCTCTCTCTTTTTCTTTTCCTCTCAAATAAATGAATGAATGAATAAAATATTTTAAAATGTAATAGATATAATTTCAGCCTTATTCTTTTAATCGTTCACATTTTGATGAATGATGCTCTACATAAACACATAAAATTTCATTTGTAGGTGGTACAAATTGAAAAATTAGTCACATTAAGAAAACCATAATAAGGGCTGAAGAGATGGCTCAGCAGTTGAGGCATTTGCCTACAGAGCCTAATAACCCAGGGTTGATTCCCCAGTACCCATCCAAAGCCAGATGGATGAAGTAGCACATGCATCTGGAGTTTGTTTACAGTGGCTAGAGAGGCCCTGGCACATCCATTCTTTCGGTCTTCTCTCTATCTCTCTCTGCTTGCAAATAAAATAAATAAAAATTTAAAAAAAGAAAATCACAATAAAGTTGCAGTTTACAATTCTTGCTAATGTCTTAAAATTAAGCCAGACATGGTGGCACATGCCTTTAATCCCAGCACTCAGGAGGCAGAGGTAGGAGGATCACCAAGAGTTCAAGACTACACCCTGAGACTACATAGTGAATTCCAGGTCAACCTGAGCTACAGTGAGACCCTACCTCGAAAATCAAAAATAAATAAATAAATAAATAAATAAATAAATAAATAAATAAATAAAATAATAAAATAAAGGCTACTGTAGTCGGTGTTCAGTTATTCTAAGTAATAATTGCCTTCTTTTACAGGGATCTTCAGTATGAGTTTACTGGCTATATTATACACAAACTATTATATATTTATTTGTTTTTAAAGTTTAAAGGATTAATATAGTTGGCAACAACATGACCAGCAAAAATGATACCTAATATTTGGTTATAGTTAGAAGAAAATCAATTAAAATCAATTATGCACATTAAGAAGTTGTTTTCTGCCGGGCGTGGTAGTGCACACCTTTAATCCCAGCACTCGGGAGGCAGAGGTAGAAGAATTGCCATGAGTTCAAGGCCACCCTGAGATGACATAGTGAATTCCAGGACAGCCTGAGCTAGAGTTAGACCCTACCTCGGGGGGGGGGGAAGGTTGTTTTCTAAATACTAGAGAAAAAAAGGTATATCAATTTGTAATTAGAAGTCTAGTACTGCTTTTCTTATATCCAAGTACCTAGGGAATAAAATTATCCATGTGAAAGTTGCCCAGGGAGATTACTTATTTTAAGATAGGGAATGACAAATACTTAACGCATGTTACCTGTGGTTCATTACTTCTCTCCTTACCTCCTCCAAACACCTGCTGTATTCTACATCATCTATGGAAGTCATAGCTCTTTGGGTCATAGCTCTTCTGACCACTTCTCAACAAAGTACTTCAACAGAGCTTTGTATAACAAACTATCCCTACTGATACAGGAATATAACACTGCTTGCCAATTTTGTGCTTGAGCTACAGTTCATTGAGACAATAAAAATCCTAATGAAATAATGGTGTATCAAACAAAACCATTTTCTAATTACTAAAAAGATTATCTTCATTAGAAACAATATTTGTTTCAGTCAAAAGTTTGGAAGGGGGCTGGAGAGATGGCTTAGTGGTTAAGCATTGCCTGTGAAGCCCAAGGACCCCGGTTCAAGTCTCTATTCCCCAGTACCCACATAAGCCAGATGCACATGGTGGCACATGCATCTGGAGTTCATTCGCAGTGGCTAGAGGCCTGGCGTGCCCATTCTCTCCCACTCTCTCACTCTTGATCTCTCTCTTTCTCTCTCCCTTTCTCTGTCTCTAGTAAGTAAATAAATAAAAATTTAAAAAGTTTGGAAGGGAATAATATTAGATATTAGCCAAATTTTTGTCATCTTCTGATTTTTTTTATCATATAGGTTTTGTCCTAGTTCTTTTCTTGTTATTTTAATCATTATTTAAGCAATCGCCCCTTTAGATTTCATGATTTGTAGAGTCTCTCAGTAAACAACTAAAGAATCCCTTAGAATAAATAAGCTGAAACAAATTAATTGATCTTGATTAATTTCACTTCCAAAAGCTTTCATCACCTTGAAGTACCATCCTGTAGAATAACTTTTAAAAATATGGGCTTAGGGGCTGGAGAGATGGCTTAGCAGTTAAGGTGTTTGCCTGCAAAGCCAAAGGATCCTGGTTTGGTTCTCCAGGACCCACATAAGCCAAGTGCACAAGGGGGCACATGCATCTGGAGTTCATTTGCGGTGGCTGGAGGCCCTAGTGTGCCCATCCTCTCTCCCTCCCTCCCTTCCTCTCTCTCTCTCTCAAATAAATAAATGAATAAGTATATTTTTTTTAAATATGGGTTCATGGTAGCCCTCTTAAGGTTGCAGTTTGTAAAGCTTTTAATTTCTTTATATTCTAGAATATTTTAAATAATTGGTCATACACTAAATGACAACTTTTGCCACACTTTTTTTTTTTGGAGAGAGACAGAGAGAGAGGGAAAGGAAGACAGATAGAGATGGGCACGCCAGCAGCCTCTCAGCTGCTGAGAACGAAATCCAGATGTGTGCGCCCCCTTGTGGTCAAGTGCGGCATTGCACCCTTGGGTCACTTTGCATCTGGCTAAACGTGGGACCTGGAGATTGGAACCGCTGGAGATTGGAACCAGTGTTCTTAAGCTTAGGAGGCAGGCGCCTTAACCGCTAAGCCATCTCTCCAGCTCCACACTCTCCATTTTTTATTTCACAAAACTATATTTAGATGCATCAAAATGTTGTTCACAAGGTTCTTTCAACTAAAATAGAATAATTTCTATTGAACTCCTAATAGTGTAACATGACTTCAGGTCTTTGTGTATCCAAGTAAATAAATAAGAGAAATGGTGATCAGAAATGTAGGAGAAAAACTGAGAGTTTTAAATATTTAAGTCTCAACTCATAAATCTTGTTTTACCTCATTAAATAGACTATCATGAAACATGCTTTTATAGGTTATGAATAGTTTTGCATTGATTTTCTTTATTATTGTTCTAGCCCTAGCGTGCACACGTGCGCACACACACACACACACACACACACACATTTTGGGTAATTTCTGAAGTAGTTTCAAAGTGTCAGAAAACATTTTAGTGGTCCATCACCTGCTAAAAGTTTTAATATGGGAAAATTAACCAAAATTATAAAAACAAAGATAGAGACAGAATTCTGAGCTTCCTGTAGCTATCGTGCAGATGGTAGAAAACTAGTGACCCAGAGATGGAGCAAACTGGCTTCAATTCTCTCAACTCATGCAAACTGAAAATATCTATAATACTGATTTTTGTTTTTTGACATTCTGATTGCCTTTCTCCAAGGTTAAAGTCTCAATTTGAAGGCAAGATTTGGCAGTTCTTTCTTTCTTTCTTTTTTTAAAGTTCTCTTACACCCCACACAACTATCATGCATTGTCACCACATGAGAGTATAATTGTTTCACACTGAGGCAATCCTAACAGATTATTTTAAGGGAGCTAACTTTAATTCACACTCTTCAAAATCTTCACACCTGAGTTAGTTAAAACAATTAAATCCTCGAATGCTTTTGGATAAAGAGTGACAGGCTTAGTGAGATTTAGCATTTTTATAACAGAATATTCATGGGTGAACTGCAACAGAGCTCCAATCATCCACAGTGTACTGCTAACTGAGGCTTTGTGAGCAGTATTTAGATGTGAGAACTCGTTGGCAGAGCATGTATAATTTTTAATTTGCCAGTATATTTCAAAATACTGCAGAAGTTGGACTCACATATGCAAATATTTTCTTTGAAATAGACTGTGAAACTTCCACCAATACCTTAACCAAATTATAAATCATGTTGCAGATGAAATTTTTATCTGACAACCCTCAAAGATGATAGCTCTATAACAAAAAAATTAAGGTGAAATTCTAGGTTTTAGTCAAAACACATTGCATTTCTAAAGTCTCACAAGTTTCTTTGATGTTCATATAAAGCAGCAGGATTGAAATTTTGTAATGGAACACCACGGCATATAGAGAAATTTATATCAGTATAGAAAAATTTTAAAAGACTTTTAAAATTTTATTTATTTGTGAGAGAAAGAGGCAGAGAGAAAGAGAGAGTGGGAGAACCAAGGCCTCCTGCTGCTGCAAAAAAACTCCAGATGCATGTGGCACCTTGTGCATCTGACTTACATGGATCCTGGAGAATCAAACCTGGGTCCTTTGGCTTTGCAGGCAAGTTCCTTAACTGCTAAGCCATCTCTCTAGCCCCCAAAATGTTTTTTTTTGCAAGTTGCAATCCTTAACAACAATTTTGTAGTTGAGAGTGAATAGGTGATTATTGAGAATGCTGCCAGCTTTGTATCATGAAATGGCATCCTGCAATGACTAAAGTTGCAATACAAAACTGGAGAAGAGGTATATGACTCATGAGCAATCAATCGCCCTATGTCCTTTCTATCACTCACTGTATTGTGGAGGAAGCACACATATGCAACTGTGTTCAAACACTCCACGTGACATTTGTTCAGCTCTGGCTATGTGGAAGCCAAGCAGACTATGTGGAAACAGTCTCTGTATCCTGTGGTCACAGATAGAATACAAAACAGGAAATTCCAAAACATATCTTTGTAAGAAAATTAATTGTTACTAAAATGAATTCAGATTATAAAAATCATTTACCATTTCCTTTAGTGTCCTAGAGTCCAAAAAATTATAACTCATTTGCAATATATGAAAATTTTACAAAATAGTTTCTTTAGTAAATTGAATAAACCATTAATCCATTATGAATTATTTTACCATATTATGTATTCTATGAATAATATATGTATATATAATCCAACATTTGTCATGCAAAATTTCAAGCATATGTACAAGTAGAATTTTATAATCTTCCAGATATGTGCATATATATATAAGTATTTACACACACACACACACACACATATATATATGTATACACAAACATACTATCCAGCTAATCATAAAATAATGAACAGTTGTGTTCTTTATGCTCACATATAGTTTCTCTCTTTTTTTTTAATAAAATTTTTTTTGTTTATTTTTTATTTATTTATTTGAGAGCAACAGACAGAGAAAGAGGCAGATAGACAGAGAGAGAATGGGTGCGCCAGGGCCACCAGACACTGCAAACGAGCTCCAGATGCATGCGCCACCTTGTGCATCTGGCTTACGTGGGTCCTGGGGAATCGAGCCTCGAACCGGGGTCCTTAGGCTTCACAGGCAAGCGCTTAACTGCTACACCATCCTCCAGGCTACATATAGTTTCTCATTGTATTATTCTGAATTATAAATTAAAATTTTATTAATTTTATTTATAAATATTATCAATTTTTCAAAACATCCTCAATTATATCTTGGACTTGGGGGTACAGAGGTTTATTTGACCTGTGACTAAGTAACATTTGATTTTCATAACTCAGGGGCTCCTAATTTATACTTTTCCTATACTCTTTTATTTCTTTCTATTGATTAATTGAAGAAAAGAGGTTATTAGTCCTATAGTTTCTACCTGTCTGGAGATTTTCTAATTCACTACATTCTCTTGGCATCATATAGGGTACTTTGTCTCTGCATTGCTTAGAGTCCAGAAGTGTGGTAGAATCCCACCCCTCCTCTTCCCTCCCTTGCACTTCCTCCTTTCCCCACCTCTTTCCCTTACCCTCTAAAGAATATCTCATGATTTAGGTACTAAATGCTTCTATCAGGAAGCACATATTCTGATGTTGTAGTCATCTCTCTGCCAGTGGCCATTGAAAACAATGCTTAGATCCAATACTATATTAGAGAAGTGGTAATTTTATAATTTCATCATTAACTACAGTACACATATACACAAAGAGCAATTTTCTATGATCAATTGTTAAGCTACTCTGAGATATATCACATATAGAAAACACAGCTTAACTGTTTATTTTTTTTATTTGTTTGTTTTCAAAATGTAACTGCTACATTTCCCAAGAGAATCACTGATTCTTTTCATTCAGTATGAGTAGGAGTATCTAAGAAGTGTATATACATATATATATATATATATTATTTTATTATTGGTGTGTGCATATGCAAAAGAACATGCACATGTGACCATACTTTCTGGTTTTATATGGGGGGGTGGTGTCTGAGGATTGAACTCTGGGTGCAGTTTGAGTGGCAAGCACTTTACTGAGCCATCTTCCCAGCTCAGGGAAGTGAGTATTTTTAAGAGAAAGTATATCATGAACTCTCTCAGTGTTTCCAAACAAGATTTAAAATGGTAAGACTTTATTTACTTTATTTTATATTTGTATTGCTTTTACTATATACCAAGAATCTTGATTTCAAACATTATTGACATTAGTACAATCACAATAATACAACTGCTGGAAACAGGTTAAGACATAGTTTGTTATTACTTTTTCACCCTTGGGATAGTTCCTTGTATGTATTGACTGCCAGAATACTATATTTTAAATAATTTTTCTCTCTTAAACAGCTAATTTAATGTGGAATTGTTCATTTGTTTCATTTTAATTTTGCAAACTTAGGAACCTTTTTTTATTTGTTTGGTTTGTTTTTTTGAGGTAGGTTGTCACTCTGTCCTAGGCTGACCTGGCTGGCCTTGAACTTACCATGATCCTCCTACTTCAGCCTCCCAAGTGCTGGGACTAAAGGTTTGTGCCACCACACTTGGCAGGAACCATTTTTCAATGAATTTGCTTTATAAATATATGATCCGTTGACATGGTCTTGAAGTCAAATATATAGAACAAAGCATATTCAGAGAAACATAGTTTCTTTCTTGTCAACTTTACTCATTTATTTTGCCATAGAGCTCTATGAAAGAAACCATGTATTTGTCTGTATGGTAACATACACACTCTGTTTCCTCACTGAGAGGGATGGCAGTCTATCTTGTATACTTACTGTGTTTCACTTTGTTCACTTAAACTATATCAGAGAAACTTTTCCATCGTTTATGAAGAGTTGTGTTGTGAGGTTGGGACAGGCTCCCAAAATGGTGTCTGTCACCAAGGACAGCAGGATGGTGACAAAGACATAAGGAAGTAGGTTATCTACATTCTTCAAGAAACTGCCCAGCCAGTATCCCTTCCTGGCCTAACAACGCCCCCAGGTCATGGTCTCCTGCCCCCTTATCTCATAAGTCACCTGGTCACTGTTCTGGTCTCACCCCCAGCTATTTGAAATGGCTAAGGTAAACAACAAAGGAGTTCTTTTCCCTTCCTCACCTTCCCCCAACTGAAAAGCCCTATGAAGCCCACTACCTGAAAACTTGGGTGGGCTGTGCTCTGCTCTTGATAGTCAGCCCTGGCAGCTTGTGCTTTTCCCAAATAAAAGCTTTCATCTTTGCCTCAGAGTGGTTTGTGTGGTCTTGGCCACTCCCAAACCTTACAGTATTTCAACATTTTACTATTGCACACATTTGCATGTTTGTGCTTACGCATGTGATTCATTCAGAACTGTCTTGAACATTGGGGTTCACAGGTTTTTGATGTAGTGTGGATGTATATAATGCAATCCATATCCTACTGTACCTCTGGCATGGATACTTAGAAATTTAACTTCTATGACAAGGTATAAATACATATGAAAATTCACGGGGTATTTCCATTTCTCTCCGTAGCTATTATACATTTTACAAATAGATTTCAAATTCAAAAAAAATTTTTGTATTTTTTTGGTGGGGGTGATGCTGGGGATTGAACCTAGGGCCTTGTACATGCTAAATATGTATTCTATTACTGATTTATACCCTGTATACTCTGTATACACTTACATAAAGTGTAAAGACTAAACATGGCTTAATAGTAGCATTACCAAAGAATTATGGAAAATATGAATTTCATTTAATTCAAGCTGCTTTTTCTATTGACAACTATTCATGTAATAGCTCAATCATTTTAAGATCTTTTATTACTCTTTTACAAAATGGTTCTACCCATTAGACCCCCTATCCCCTACCCCAATCCTGCTGAGGGTCTTCTTTGATGGGGTTATTGGTATTCATTGTGGGAACTAAGAGGCCTCAGTCAGTCTCTGCAGGGGTGGAGCAAACACCATGTCTCCGGCTATTCCCTTCCACCCTGAGGCTCTTGCAATCTTTCCACCCCTGGCAGGAAAGATACGGATCTGATTTAGTATTACTTTCTCTATAAACTCTGCATTTCTGTTTTGATGTAGTTTGCGTGACCACAGTGTCTGTCGCCATTTTCCTGGAACAAGTTTTCAGGCTAGCCATGAGGGCAGTATTTGTTTCACCGCCTCTGTAATGATTTCTGGGCTGGGGCAGATAAAGTGGATGGGACTCATTTCCTGGTAGACAGTCGGCTCTCTCTTCTTTATGTATTGATGTAGCCTGGTTCTCCCTCATATTCCCCTCAATCTATAAACTAAAAGATTCTCCAACCAAAAACGAGAACAGTTTGAATAAAAGGGGGATAACCATAGTCATTAGATATATTGATGTGAATATACACTCTTTTTAGTTAAAGAACAGTGAGGGTTCTCTCTGGAGCCTATTGTTTTTCTGTTCTAAGGAAGCTGGCTTGGTCCCCAGAGCCAGCTATGAGTTCTCCTTACTCTGGGTGGGTCTCATGTCCAATCTGTGAGCAGTTGGTTGCCTGCATTGGCTGTGAGCCACTATTGCACAAGTGATTCTTGCTTTGTTGGTTGATTTTGTCACTGGCAGGATCTCCAGCTTATTCAATCCATTGGCAACCATGATTCTCCAGCCATTCTCATAGCACTTTCCAGAACCTTGAGGGCCTGCCAGGAGGGAACTGGATTCCCTCTGAGCTCCAGCATGGTCACAGACTGTGGTGTCTTCAGTAATAGGGACATACCTTTTAGCTTTTGCAGGCAATCAAGTGTTTTGGCAATTGCCAATATTATTTTGGGGACTTTATGTCACTCTGACCAATAGCTTACTATGACAGGGAACCCAATTCCAGCTCTGGCAATTACCAGCCAGAGCACATGGTTTTAGGGTTATGCTTTCTCCACCTTTTATGGACCTCTTCTGATTGGGTCCCCTCTTCCTTATTGAGGGTAATAACTTGTAGAATGGTATTCAGGAAGATTTCTATGGAATTGATTCATGCTCTATTAGATTTGTGAATATTCCCTTCCCATTTCTTCTACCCCAAAGGCCTTTCCTTACCTTTCTTTTTGCTGACCATCAACTTCTTGTGGAGTAGCCCTTCCTCTCTTACCTCTCTATTTCCCTCATTTCCTATCTTTATTCTAGTACTATGTCCATATTGTTATTTATTATGGCTTACAATTAACTGATGCTGGTCCAGATTAGGAACCACATAAGAGAGGGAATGTGACGTTTGTCTTTCTGAGCCTGTGTGACCTCACTTGGAATGATTTTTCCCCAAGTCCCTCTATTTTCCTGCATATGCAATTATTTCATTTTTCCTTACTACTGAGTAGAATTCCATTGTATACATGTACCATATCTTCATTAACCATTCAGTTGTTGATTAGCACCTGGGATGATTCCAGTTCCTGGCTATTATGAATAGAGCAGCAGTAAAAATGGTTAAGCAGTTTCTCTGTGGTGTATAATAGAGTCGTTAGGGTATATGCCCAAAGGTGGTATAGCTGGATCTAATGGAAGTTCTAGTTTCAGCATATCCATACTGATTTTCATGGTGGCTGTAAGTTTGCACTCCTGCCAGCACTGGATGAGAATTCCTCTTTCCCAAACCTCCACCAGCATGTGCTGTCATTTGATATATTTTTTTCTTTTAATCGTTGCCATTCTGACTGCAGGGAGACAGAATCTCATAGTTGTTTTAATTTGCATTTCCCTGATGAGTAGAGATGTAGAACATCTCCTTAGAGGTTGAATGACCATTTGTATTTCTTTTTTTTTTTTTTTTTTTGAGGTAGGGTCTCACTCTGGCCCAGGCTAACCTGGAATTCACTCTGTAGTCTCAGGGTGGCCTCGAACTCACGGCGATCCTCCTACTTCTGCCTCCCGAGTGCTGGGATTAAAGACGTGTGCCACCACGCCCGACAACCATTTGTATTTCTTCATTTGAGAACTCTCTATTCAATTCCCTGACCAATTTTTTTTTTAGTGGGATGCTTAATTTTTTTATTGTTTAGCTTTTTGACTTCTTTGTAGATTCTAGATAGTAAATATTTGTCAGAGCTATAGCTGGTTTTCTCCTATTCAGTAGCTTATATATTGTCTATCTTAATGGATTGCTTATCTGTACAATAGCTTTATTATTTTTAAATAATGTCCCAGTTGTTGAATGTTTGCCTAATTCTCTGGGCCACTGGAGTCATGTTCAGAAAGTCTTTCCCTATGCCTATAACTTGGAATGTTCTCCCTACTTTTTCTTCTAGTTGATTTAGAGTTTCAGTTTTTATAATAAAGTCTCTGATTCATTTGGAGTTGATTTTAGTGCATGTGGCTGTCCCGTTTCTTCAGTACCATTTGCAGAAAATGTTATCTTTGCTCCAGTGGGTGTTTTTTGGCCCCTTTATCAACGATCAGGTAGCTGTATTTATTTGAACTCATACCTAGATCTTCAATGCTACTCCATTGATCTGTGTGCCTGTTTTTTTGACAGTACCATGAAGTTTTTATTACTGTGGCCTTACGGTATAATTTGAAATCAGATATGGTGATACCACCAGAGGTGTTCCTTTTGCTGAGTAGTTTCGGCTTTTTGAGGCCTTTTGTGCTTCCATATGAATTTTGAGACTTTTTGTCTAACTCTGAAGAATGTTGCTGACATTTTGATTGGAATTTGTATATTGTTTTTGGTAGGATGGCCACGTTAACAATATTTTGAGCATGGAAGTTCATTGCATCTTCTCAAATCTTACTCTAGTTCTTTCTTCAATGGTTTTATGTTTTCATTGTATAGGTCTTTTACTTCGTTGGTTAGAGAAATCCCAAGGTATTTTACTTTTTATTGTGATTGTGAAAGGTACAGCTTCCTTGATTTCTTTTTCCATATTGTTGTCATTGATATATACAAAGGCTAGTGGTTTTTGTGTGTTGGCTTTATATTCTGTCCCTTTGACAAAAGTGTTTTATCACTTCATTTTTGGTGGGGTTCTTTTTTTTGATCTCTTAAGTATAGAATCATGTCACCTCAAATAGTACTAGTATGAATTCTTCCTTTCCAATTTGTATTCCTTTTGTTTCTCTTGTCATATTGCTAGAGCTAAGACTTCAAGTACTATGTTGAAAACCAGTGGTAAGAATGGGCACCCCTGCCTAGTTCCAGAAGTTAATGGGAATGTTTCAAGTCTTTCCCCAATAAGTATGATATAGGCTTTAGTCCTGTTCTAATCTGCCTTATGTTGAGATACAGTCCCTCTATCCCTGTCTTCTTCAGTGTTTTAATCATGAAGAGGTGTTGAACTTTGTCAAAGGCCTTTTCTGTATCTATTGAGATGATCATGTGGTTCCTGACTTTGAATCTGTTTATGAGATGTATTATATTTGTTGGTTTCCATATGTTGAACCAACCCTGCATTCCTGTGATAAAACCTATTTGATCAAGGTAGAGGATACTTTTGATGTATTCTTTTTTTGTTTTGTTTTGTTTGTTTGTTTTTCAAGGTAGGGTTTCACTCTGGTCCAGGCTGACCTGGAATTAACTATATAGTCTTAGGGTGGCCTTGAACTCATGGTGATCCTCTTTCCTCTGCCTCCCAAGTGCTGGGATTAAAGGTATGCGCCACCATGCCCAGCTACTTTTGATGTATTATTGAATTTGATTTGCAAGATTTTTTTGAGAATTTTTGCACCTAAGTTCATCAAGGATATCAGTCTGTAGTTCTCTTTTCTTATGTCTGTCTGGTTTTGGTATTTACTGAAATGCTGGCTTCATAGAAGGAATCAGGAAGCACTCCTTCCTTTTCAATTGTGTGAAATAACTTTTTTGAGTAGAATTCAGACTGTCTGGGACTGGGTCTTTTTTTTGTATCATTTGATGTTATATCTCGATTCAGGTAGTTTAATCTCATTTGGGTTTAGTTTTAGTAGGAGGAATGAGTTAAGTAACTCATCCATTTCTTTCAGGTTTGCCAGTTTTGTGGAGTATAGATCTTTGAAATATGTGCTGATTCTCCCAATTTCATTAGGGTATTTTGTAACTTCTCACTTTTTATTTCTGATTTTGCTGATTTGAGCCTTCTCTTTTTTGCTTTTGATCAAATTGGCTAGGAGTTTATCAATCTGTTTATTTTTCTGAAGAACCAGCTCTTTGTATTATCAATTTTACCATTTTTATTTCTAATTCATGGGTTTCTGCTCTGATCTTAATTAGTTAAGTCTGGTACTATTGGGTTTGAATTGCTCTTGTTTTTCCAGTGCCTTCAGCTGGATGGCTGTCCCATAAGTTGTGCTATGGTATTTTGTATTTTCATTATTGTTCACTTCCAGAAATTTTTAAAACATATTTGTTGCTTTCTTCCACTACCCATGCATTACTTAATAGTGAATGTTGCATTCATATGCCTTTAATCCAAGCAAGGCTTAGTTTGAGGCCACTCTGAGACTACATATGAATTCCAGGTTTATGCCCAAACAAATAAATAAATAAATAAATAAATAAATAAATAAATATAGTGAATTGTTCAGCCTCCAGGTATTGGTGGATTTTCTGTTGTTTCCTTTGTAATTAATTTCTTTCTGCATCTATTGAGATGATCATGTGGTTCCTGACTTTGAATCTGTTTATGAGATGTATTACATTTGTTGGTATGTTGAACCAACCCTGTATTCCTGTGATGAAACCTACCTGATCAAGGTGAAGGATACTTTTAATATATTCTTGAATTCAGTTTGCAAGAATTTTTTGAGAATTTTTGCATCTAAGTTTATCAGGGATATCAGTCTATAGTTCTCTTTTCTTGTGTCTGTCTCATTTTGATATTTAGTGTAATGCTGGCTTCAGCTCGATGGTTAAGACTGCCTTCATTGTGTCCCATCAGTTGTGCTATGGTACAACTCTAGCTGTATTGTATAGTAGTCTGATATAGTGCACGGAATTATGTTGATTCTCCTGAACTTATTGAGACATGATCTGATCTATTTTAATCATGAGCTGCTGATAGATTGTGTATTCTGTGGATTCAAAATCTTCTATAGATAATTGTTTCCAAGTGATCGTTATTTCCCTTATTTTAATTTTCTCTTAGATGATCTGAATTTGATAATTATAAAAGTCTTACTATAATTGTTTTTGGGGTTATTTCTGCTTTATTTTCTAGCAGAATTTGCTTTATAAAATTCTGTGCTCCTGTGTTTTGTGCATATAGGTTTATGATTATAATATCCTCTTATGTTGTTCCTTTGATGAGTATAAAGTTGCCTTCTTTATCTCTTTTGATTACATTTGGTTTGAAGTCAATTTTCTCTGATATCAGTATATCCACCCCTGCTTATTTTTTATTTCCATTAACTTGCAATATTTTTTTTCCATTCTTTACCCCTAAGATAATTTCTATTTTTATTGGTAAGTTCAGTTTCCTATAGATTGCAAATAGATGGGTCCATTTTTCTGATCCAGCTTTTAAGCCTGTGTCTTTTGATTGGGGCATTTAGACCATTGGTGTTTAGAGTTATAACTGTGAGGTGTGAGTTAATCCCTGTCAAGTTGGAGGCTTTGTGGAGTTTGGTGTTTTCTTGGACTTTATATGTTTTCATGGTTGTTATTTTGTTCCTCCTGTAGGCTCTTGGGCGTGATTATTCATCTCTTCAGTTTGGGTCATTCTATGCAATATTCTCTCTAGGGTTGGCTTAGTGCTCTTATAATTGTAGAGCTGGATTTTGTCATAGAAAGTTTTCCTTTCACTTTCAATTATGAGGGATAATTTTGCTGGGCACGGTACTTGGAGTTGGCAGCCATAGTCTCTTAGGATTTGAAATACTCCATTCAAATCTCTTCTGGCTTTTAAAGTTTCCACTGAAAAGTCAAAGGTAATTCTGATGATTTACCTTTGTATGTAACAAGCTGTTTTTCTAGTACATATTTTAGAACCTTTTCTTTGTTTTCAATGTTGAGAATTTTAATTATAATGTGACATGGGGAATTCCTTCTCTGGTCCTGTCTGGTGTTCTGAGTATCTTTTGTACTTTGATGTAGCTTTCTTTTGTGAAGTTAGGGACATTTTCTTTGATAATTTTGTTGAAGATATTCTGTAGGACATTGGTCTGTATTTCCTCCGATTCTTGTATGCCAATGATCCAAATATTTGGTCTCTTTAAGGTGCCCCACATTCCCTCATAGCCTGTGTACTTCTTTTTTTTTTTTTTTTTTTTTAATTTATCATTGTTTTACTACTGCTGGACTATTTCATCTGTCCTCAAGTTCTAATAGTCTATCCTCCATATGGTCTACTCTGTTGGTGAGACTTTCTTGGGAGCCTTTTAAAAGAGTTATTTCATTGTTGTTATCTATTACATTTTTTTTTCAGCATCTCCAGCTCTTTGTGGTGTGGAATTCCAATTTCATTTCTTGGTTAGACTTGCTTTTTTGGAGTTCATTCCTGCATTTGATTATATCTTCATTGAATATATTCTACTGCCTAATGAGATCATTTTATCATTGGTTCCCTCCATTTCTTTTACCTTTCTATGAAGTTCTTTTTTATTCTCTTCAATTTTTTTGAGACATGCATTGAGTTCTGTTTGCTGATTTGTTTCCTCCAGCCATGCTTTTATTTTGAATTCTGTTTTGTTTTTCATTCAGCCATGTTTTAAAATATTTTGTGAGTTGTTTATTTCAGATCTCACCTAATTCTTCCATTCTTTGGTTCATGGCCTGATTAAGTATGTTGAGTATACTTATCATAGCTTTATTTTTGGATTCCATGGCTGGATTTTCTTCTAGGTTTGCAATGGAGAGTTCCATTATGGGGCTGCGTGACCTAGGTGGTGATATTTTGGCTTTGTGTCTTGCATTCTTTGTTTTGCTTTGGGGTTTGCCCATCTTGAGGTCATTGTCTTGTTTTGTCAGGACTGTAACAATTAGTATCTCCTGTGAAACATGTGTTGATTGCCTTTTTTCAGAATTGGTCAAGGTAATAGTGGGAAGGTGGTATATTTACAGGTTTGGGGTGGATACTCTTGGGCCTGAGCAGGGTCTTTCCTGTATACTCACTCTCCTGGGAAATCTGGGAGAGATCCTGGAGTGCCTATCCAACATAGTGACCAGGAAGGATCCTGTTGTCTCTATGGTACTCATTTCATGGTTCTTGGTGGTATTGGCTGTGGCTATAAGAGCTGCCCAGGAATAGGGAAGCTTAGGCCTATTCACTCCACAGGCATGCATGGGGTTTTATCTGCCACACAGGAGCCACCAGGGAACCATGGAGCTGGATCCTACTTGCCCAACATGTGCACAAGACCTTACCCCCCCCCCACAGGATTCACTTGGGAACTGTGAGACAAGACCTATTTTTTCCACATAGTGTGCTACCAGAGAACTTGGGTGAGGGGGGCTACTTATCCCACATGTGCATGTGACCCTGGAGAACAATGAAGGAGGGGACCACTCTCTCCACACACACTCCCAGCACTACCACTACTACTACTCACCCTACATGTCCCCAGGGAACTGGCTGCCCAACTTTGCACAGGCTGCCAGGCAGGAAACTTGGGAGCCAGACCCCACTCAACCCACATGTGCCAGATCCTACCCACCTACAGAAATGACAGGGGAACTAGGAGCCAGGGTGTATTCACCCCACACATGCACACACTATTGGGGCACTACTATGTTGTGAATAGATCTATCTTTTTTCTACCCCCTACCCCTCCAGGTAGGGTCTCACTCTAGCCCAGGCTGATCTGGAATTCACCATGGTAAGTCTCAGGCTGGCCTCATACTCATAGTGATCCTTCTACCTCTGCCTCCCAAGTGTTGGAATTAATGACATCAGCCATCATGCCTGCCCTAGTAGCTCTATCTTAATGGAAATTTTGTTACCAGATAGTATTTGCAAAATCTAATTTGTTATGATTATACAATGTAAAATTATCAATATTCAAATAAATTTTCATTTATTAAGTGCTATTATGTAGGGATCAGGTGTTGTTTCCACGTTTCTTCTTTTAGTCAGAAAACTTGATGGTTTAAGTTACCCAATCTGCTTCTTGTCCATCTGCATAGTAAGCATTGACTCTTTTCTATGATAAACTACAACCTATAAATATATTATTAAATCATTTTAAAAAGTCCCTTTGAGACTAGAGAATAATGAAAATTGAAAATATCCTTTAAACACTGAAATTTGCTTTTTAAGAGTGGCTTAGAATGATTTTAAGGTATTCCTCTGCCTAAAGTTGTTGAGTAATTAGGGACCCAAACTAATAGTCTTGTGTCTTTCTTAAACCACTATTCCTATTTCTTTATTGATATAAAGGCAGAGAATTAATTTCAAAAGGTGGTTGCTATTGATTACTTAATGGAAGAAGATAGTGTAGAGAAATGCTGAATTGAGTCCATTCTGTGCCCTCCTTCACAATGGGACCCATTACCCAGTAGAGGAAATGATTCTGTAACTCTCATTAATATTTAATAGACAGGAGAATGCTCAATGTAGGGTATGAAATTGCCATAGGTGCAGGCTCCAGTCAGCCATGGAATGTTTTAAGTATACCAAAGAGTAATAGTTATCCTTGGCTTCTGATTGTTTATAAGCAGGGCAACAATATTTTCAGTTCCCACAAATCTGTAGACAATCTGGCCTGATGGAACTGCCTAGTAGGCAAGTAGAATTGACTAATGCCCTGGAAAGTCTCTATAGGTTGGTAAGCTCTGCACAAGATGACTTGGTACTTTCCAATGCTGAGACAATTTCAGCCCTTCTTTTCCTTTCCTCTCACCACAAGCAGAAAGGGCTGAAGGGCTTGTTTAGTAGGGGTGACAAGTCAGGGAAAGGCGTTAATTGTGTCTAACACAGCCATCATCCTTGGAGCAATATTCTCTACAATAATGTCTATCAGGCTAACCCCTTGTCACATGTCAGGATCTTTTTATTTCAGTTCACTTAAAAAAGAAATAAGGAGTTTTAAACACAGCTGATTGGGGAACATAAGCATAAGAGTGATTTTCACCACTAGGATTCTCTAACTTGGACTTGAATGAAAACAGGTTGTGACTTCTGAGAGAACAGTACCAAATTCTGTAGATTACTGATGCCTATATTATAATTTTGTTTCAAATGATTAAGTTACTTCTTTAGAAAAATCCAATCATTTTTAAAATATGGCTTGTGTAAAAACAGAAAAAGTTATTTAAGCTAAGATATTATTCTTTTGCTTTAGATATACACAAAAAACACAGGATAGCATATCTACCACTCCAAACAATGCATAAAATTAAACAAACAGTGAGAAAATCAATTCTTTGATTCACTGACTCCAAAGAATTTTTAAACTGTCTTCAAGAAAACCACTTACTTTGAAGCATGTGAAGAATATTTACAATTACCTTCCTAGAATGAATAGCATAAGAATAATATTTCAGCTTTATAAATAAAAAGGATCCCAGTACACAGTTTCCTATCCACATGTAGGCTTTATTTGAAAACAATGAGTGAAACTGACCTGGGGCATAAGAAAATGAGGTGAGGTTACTCTGTAATTCCATGTTAAATGTAGAAATTATTTGATTCACAAACTTTTACTATGCATGCCTAAATGCTACTTTCAATTTATTAATAGTCCTGTGTGTGACATTTTCTTTCTGATATCCAACAGACAATTTAATAATCAAAAGTTGGGGATGGAAAATGTACTTGTGTTCATTTTCTTTTTAAACAAATCTGATCTTATGAAGCATAGTGAAGTCTCTACTCAGATGTTTGCTATGGTTTGATTTGTTATTGTTTCTTGCTTACTGGCTATTTGGTTTGGTTTGTTGGTTAATACTGCCTGCATTACCTACTACAAATGAGTTAGTGTTTAGCTCATTTAAAGAAGGTACAACTTAGAATTCACAGGTGCCCCAGCTGTTATTCTCAACAGCCAAAGAAATAATATAAGGTAAAAGAAAAAAAAAATAGATTAACCAATGATTTCTCCAAGGTATTGATCACTGTAAGAGAAGCCATATGATGGCTAGAGAGATGGCTTAGCAGTTAAGGCACTTGCCTGCGAAGCCTAAGGGCCCAGGTTTGATTCCACAGAACCCACATAATCCAGATGAACATCTGTTTGCAGTGGCTACACATCCTGGCATGCCTATTCTCTCTCTCTCTCTTTTGTCTCAAAAGAAATAAATAAAAATTATATATATATATATATATATATATATATATATATATATATATATATATTCCTAGAGGGACCACCCACACTAGGGGAAGGGCTCATCCTGGGGGAAGGATTCCTCCTTTAGTTAATCCTTCCTGGAAGCAACCTCAGAGACCCATTTATGAGGAATGTGTATGGATTCCTAAACAGATCAAGTTGACACAAGACTTAACCATCACAGTCCATATATATACACACATATATATATATAGACAGAGAAGAGCCATATAAAAACATTTTATTATTTGTTAATATAAAATATAAATAGTAACATCTTCAATGCCTTTTGCTATTCCAAGAAAGTTTTTCATATGTAAGAGACAGAGTGGAATAACTAGAATATAATTTTATTTATAATTGTATTATTCTTAGAAGTGAAAGTCACAAACCCTAAATTTCCTTTTCTTTTCCTTTTCTATTTTATAGCGCAGCAGTAGTTTTGGGAATTTTGACCGTTTTCGGAATAATTCTATATCAAAGCCAGATGATTCAACAGAGGTTAGTATTTTATTCCATCTTTAAGAATGTTATGAAAGCATATTATAAAAGTTATGACACTTCCAAGTATAGTAGGAGAATTAAATATATTTTAAAATAACATAGACTTATAGAGATTTTTTTGAATAAATGAACAATTATTTACGGCTTTGTGCCATGCTGGGCACAAAGTGTCTAAAAACTATCTAAAAAGCTTAACAAATGTTTGAGCAGAGCATGAATTTAAGCAGATAGTAATATTGATAATTTCTGACCATTTCCATCACAAAACAGTGTATATGGGTGAGCTGTAATTGCATTAAATGATTATGTAACTTAATTGTAAATCTGTGAAGAGCATGTGGCTAATTCGTAGAACTGACATGTTTCTAATATATGCACTGAAATGTCTCATTGGTGACAATTACATGCACATTTGTGAACCATGCACTCTGTGTGTGTGGTCCAAGAAGAGCTTCCCATATTACTGAGGTCCCATCATATAATAATTATTGTAATATCAATGATACCTATATTTAATTAATTAGTTATCATGAATAAACATAATGCTAACACTTTACTTATCTAGACTATAGGAGCTATTAGTATTTTTATTTTACTATTGAAGAAATACATGTCTACATGAGTAGTTTCTTTTCTTTGCAGAGTTAATAAAGGACATAAACACCTCTTCTCTGAAGCCTGCCATTCTGTTATTATATCTTATTTTGCCATTCTATCTTATTAACTAGGTTCCACCTGTGATGTGTGACAAAGAAAAGGTACAAAGCAAAAGGTAGAAAGAGGAATAAACACACACCGAGAAACCCAGAATTACTTACTGTATTAGTCAGGGTTCTCTAGAGGAATAGAACAGATAGAATGAATTGTATTAAAAGGAAATTTATTGGATTAGTTTATGGTAGTCCAACAATAGCAAGGAGAGTCAAGGAACCTGGTAGCTGCTCAGTCCACAAGGCTGGATGCCTCAGCAGTCCCAATCTGGCAATAAGGCCTGGAGGCTTCCAGGAGAGCTGCTGATCTGCAGTCCAGGCTGGCCTTCAGTCCACGCTGGAAAGCAGCGAGCAGCACCTACAGCCAGGTGGGAGGTGGGGATACTTTCTTTCCCAGAGCTTTCTTATATAAAGCCCCCCTCCTAGAGGGACCACCCACACTAGGGGAAGGGCTCATCCTGGGGGAAGGATTCCTCCTTTAGTTAATCCTTCCTGGAAGCAACCTCAGAGACCCATTTATGAGGAATGTCTATGGATTCCTAAACAGATCAAGTTGACACAAGACTTAACAATCACATCTATGTTTTCATTAATCTCACAACCTTACTGGTGGTACTTACCTTCAGGTCAATCAGCTGTACATCTTATATATATATGCTTCTCTTTATAATATTTTAAAATATTTTTATTTCAAAAGGGATATTATAGACAAAATAAGTAGAAATGAAATGACATTCATTATAACTTTGTAAATACATCCTCATTAATTCATGCTCACACACACACACACACACACATAAATACACACATACATGTATGTATAACATATACTCTCATTTGTTTATATAATACATATTTTTTCAATCATCTAAATATTTATGACTGATAAATGTGTATAAAGCTATATGGTCTGTCAATATTAACACAATCATAAGTAATACAATTATACATACACCTACATTATACACACACACAGAAGAGAGAGACTTACATGATTTTATATTAGTTAATGTCTTGTATAAACTCCATAATCACACATAGCTACATTCCGCTTTTATTTAGTGCATGGTTAACCTAGATAAATAGATAACCTAGATCAATCTCATTCACTTTCATTGTTATATAAAAAGCCATGGCCTATTAATTTGCGAAAGAGTTACTGAACATAGTGAAATAGTTTGCACAATTTTTCTTAAATCCAGTAATCATTATGTATCCTTTTCACAAATACTTTCTCAGTGTCAGACTTTCATCAGGCACAATATTCGTGCTGCATGCATCCTTGATGCTTATGGAAGAGATACCACTTAAAACAGAAAACAACAAAATAATAGATAACTAGCTCAATAAGAACATGGTGCAGGCTATGAAGAACTACACAGAAAGTGATTTAACATTTAAAATGCATGGAAATAGTTTTTTTGAGGCATCTATGATAGAAAAACTGAAATAGATTGGTTTATATTACTCGAATCTTAAAAATGGTAAATTGGGCTGGATAGATGGCTTAGAGGTTAAACGCTTGCCTATGAAGACTAAGGACCCCGGTTCGAGGCTCGATTCTCCAGGACCCATGTAAGCTAGATGCACAAGGGGGTGAATGCATCTGGAGTTCGTTTGCAGTGGCTGGAGGCCCTGGCACACCCATTCTCTCTCTCTCTTTCTCTCTCTCTCTCTCTCTACCTGCCTATTTCTGTATCTCTCTCTCTCAAATGAAAAAAAAGTGAAAAAAATGGTAAATTAACAACAATTGTAATGGAAAAACATACTTCCATATTCATTTGAGTAAAACAATTTTATAGCGAAGTAGAATGTTTAAGTATGGAAAAGAGAGGGGAAACAGGCTAACTCCAAAATTTTAAAGTGCTTCCAAATTGTATTTTACTCAGAGCTTTTGAATTAAGCAAAGAATCTTTGCCTTTATAACCTTGAATGTAGAAATTAATAAAGTGCAATGAGGGCTTAAATTAGCTGTCCGCTTATATTTATCATAGGCAATTTTGGGTAAGATATGAAGCAAAACATAATATTGATTAATAATGATGTTAATTATGTGGTTAAACTTTTGTATTAAAATGTTCACGTTCACTAAAGAGAAGTTTCCCATCATTTTTTATGTTCAGGGAAGGACTGACTGTCCACCTATCAAGAATGGTGGGCAGTGAGCGCTATGCTAGATGACTTTCAAGGTTCATTGCTTGTAAGTCTGAGGTACTACTAAATATGTCCTCGGGCGGAGGTTGGGGGACTGCTGCAAAGCTCCCTGAGGAACTTCATTTATTCAAAGCATACTGAACACCAAGTATGTGCCTAGAAGTGTTCTAGACATTCAGAATAAACAGACAAGGCCATTAGCCTCACAGAGCATGCCTCATCTGGGAAATGTAGACAACAATTAACTGAACAAACAAATACTGTGAAGTAATATCAGGTGCTCAGAAGAAGTATGTCAGGCGAAACAGACAGGCATGTGCATGGCAGGGAGAGCATCCAATCAGACAATGTCCCTCCTGTTTCCAGACAGGGAAAGTGGAAACCTGAATAATTTAAGGAAGAAGTCTGTGGCTATCTAGAGGAAGCCAGAGTAAAAGCAAGTCCAAACCTTGGTGAGAACCTGAGCATGACTATCCTTTATTCTAGATGCTTCCAGGCTTGAGTGCACACTCAAGTGTCAGGATCACTTGACTTTGGATCCCCCAAATATGTTGATGTTGGTCTGCAGCACACATTTGCAATCTGAGAAGTAGCTAGGAGTAAGGTAGTGAGGATATATTATTTCACATAGATTTGATGTAGTACAACAAACATTTTAACACTGATAGCAAAGTTAACTGTGTGGGTAAACTCTCATATTAAAATAGTCAACTCCATTACAAAGAAGTTTCCTGCCATTAATTATACTATTTCATATTGTCTGATGTTATGTTATGGAACTTTGTGGACTATAAACACTGTTTTAATTTGAATTAAATGGGAAGTCTTTGCTTCAAGAAAATGGTTAATGAGCACCAGGCTGCAGCAATACAAATTTAAAAAAAAGACTTCATTAGTACAGCAGGTGAATTACATGAAAATTTCTACAGTAATAGATAGAACTAGATTGTATTTATTATTACTTGAGAATGTGGAAAATGTACATGTGCACTCACCCAGCAAGGTAGAAACATTGTAGGCTCTCAACTGGCTTAATAAATTTCAAAATTAATTTCTTAATATAATCACAACCATCTCAATTTCTATGTGAGGTCGGAAGCTATTTTAACAGTCCCTCAGTGCAGGTTGGTATTTCCCACATATTTAGGCATTGTCACTCATTACACCTGGTGTTAACTTCTACTTTGCTCACCTCAAAGATAAGAATTAAAATGATTATGTAATAAAGCTATTGAATTACTGCTCAATTTCTCAATGAATTTTACACATGAACAGCACAACCTTCTTCACAATCATAGATTGTACATTCTGAGTTGGTAACTCAAGTAATCAATTCATGAAGTTTAATAGCACGTTATGCCCAAAGTACCTGCTGCACAGAATAAGTGGGAGGGCCCCCAATGCAGACTCTTCTTTCTAGCAAGGTTTTCAGATCAGTGCTATTAGGGCTGGAGGTGGAATTGAGTGGTAGAACCCTTGTGTAGTATGTAAAAGGCTCTGGGTTTTGTACTGGAAAACAATGACAAACTCTTGACCAAATAAATGACCTTTATTTCCTTGTTATTTCATCTTTTGTTCTACATTAGGTCCATGAAGGGAAACCAGTGAATGAAAATGAACAACAAAATAAACCTTCAAATAATGGAAGCAGTCTAGGGAAAAAAATGAGGGGTATTTCATGGACAATGAAGAAAAAAGTGGGAAAAAAGTACATCAAAGCTCTTTCTGAGGAAAAGGTAAGTGCATTTCTGTTAATCATTTATATTTTTAGATTATTTTTAAAAATATTCAACAGTTTCTTTTTTGACATAGATAAGATTATTTAGTATTTTTATGAAGTACTTATGCATGTTTTCTTCCTCAGTTATTCCCAGAAATTGTGTAGAAGAAAAGATTGTCTTTCCCATTTTAATAAAAAAAAAAAGTCACATATCTAATCTGTGAAAATAGTATATGAGGACTGGGAAGATGGCTTAGCAGTTAAAGGAACTAGCTTGCAGAGTTTACCAGCCTGAGGTTCATTTCTCCTGTATCCATATAAAGCCAGATGGGCAAAGTGGTGTATGCATCTAGAGTTCATTTGCTGCTACACGAGGCCTTGGCACACCTATTCATCCATGTTATCTTTCTCTCTCTGCTTGAATATATAATTTAAAAAATAGTATATAATTTATTTTGTAGTAAGCATCAGCTCTTTATTCCTTTTTATTGCCAAATACAGTCTATTTTATAGACAACCTACATTTTCCACATCTATTTGGGCTCTTTTCACTTTGGTGTTCTTATGAGTAATGCTGCTGTAAATATTTGTGTATGATTCTTTGTATGAAGATATTTTTCATTTCTCTTAGATATATGCTAATTGTATGTTTAATAGTTTGAGAAACTGGAAACTCTCTTTGCCTAAGCAGCTACCCTATTTTGCGTACCCAAGTGCAATGTAAAAATGGCTCTAATATCTCCATACCCTGTAAACCTGTTATTATCTAGCCATTAGTGGAGATGAAGTAGAATCACACAGTGATTTTTGACCTACATTTATTTTTTAATAATTATTTTTGTTATTATGAACTTTATAGTATGAACATACTGCATACTGGTCATATTCAAATTGGGTTATATTCTTATATCCCATCTCTTCCACCCCCATTCCACTGAGGGCCCTCCTCAATGGAGTTATTGGTGTTCATTGTGAGGCCATGAATTTTTGATGGTCTTTTCATGTTGTCTCAGATTGTTTGTTATATCTGTGACTCTTTAAAGAAATATTTCTTTAAACCATTTGCCCATTTTTAAAATTAGATTGTTTTTATTTCATTGGTCAGTTTAGAACATTTATATGCTCTTTGGATAGTTTTTTGTCAGATATAAAGCTCAAAGTAACATTTCCTATCATCCTGTTATTGTACTTTCATTTTTTAAATAAAAGATGTATTTACTTAGAAGCATTCAGAATGTCAACAAAACAGCTGCAAATTTTTTTGCAATTTCAGAGTGGTATTCAGTTAATAGAGCAACAATTATTTCATATAAGCTGCATCAGAAACAACTGAAGATGAAACAAAAACTACCGTCCCCATATATAACTAATTTGAGATGTGCACCAACAAGAACCTGCTTTAAATTTCCATGCCAATTTACAAGCCCCATACTGTACCAGGCAAGGTTAGTGGCTACTGAACATACCACCAGGACAGGGCTATCTAAAGACACATGTGTGTTAACTATACAAAAAAAAAAAAGACACGTTGTACAGTTTAAAAATAAATCTTACACAGCCTTACATTTCAATTTTTTTTTTCTTTAAAAGGAGTGAGTTGAGCACATGGGGGTTAAATGCTTTATAGACAAGAAAAAAAAAAAAACTGCCCTAGAACTAACTTATTCATCATCATCTTCTTCGCTTTCGTCCTTTCCCTCATCCTCTTCATCTTCCTCCTCTTCCTTATTTTTCTTGCTCTTTTCAGCCCTGACAACTTATTTTTGTTTGCTGCACTAGGTTTTCCTTTAGCTCTATAGGCAGCTTTCTTTTCGTAAGGGTGCTTGTCATCCACAGCAGTGTTGCTCCACATCTCTCCCAGTTTCTTTGCAACGTCACTAATGGATAGGCCTGGGTGTTCTCCTTTGATTTGGGGGCGATATTCAGAACAGAACAAGAAGGCTAAAGGAGGCCTCTTGGGTGCATTGGGATCCTTGAACTTCTTTTGTGTTTCCCCTTTAGGAGGGACATAGGTTTTCATTTCTCTCTCATAATGAGCCTTGTCTGCCTTGACCATATCTTCAAATTTTCCTTTTTCTTTAGCAGATATGGTCTTCCACCTCTCTGAGCACTTCTTAGAGAACTCTGGGAAGCTGACAGAAGCATCTGGATGCTTCTTCTTGTGTTCCTCCCAGCAGGTTTGCACAAAGAATGCATATGATGACATTTTGCCTCTTGGCAAAATGCGTAAACACACACACACACACAGACACATCACTTATACACTACACAGAACTGACTTACACTAGATCATGCCTTATTAGAACAAAGACTCTGTTATCTTGTTATTTTGTTTACTGTGGTATCCCCAGTTCCTAGAAAGGTGCCAAGTAGTCAGGAACAGTTCTATAAACTTGCACTAAGTGAATAAAGGTAGATAAAAGCAGAGAATTAAATCTAATCTATATTATATGTATATTCTTAAGTTTTATCAGTGTTCAGAAATGCTCAAAAAATAGGGATATTCAATTACATTCTGAAGAGCATTAAGAAATTCATAAGCTTTGTCCAAACTCTCGAAATATGGGAAACATATGAGATGTTTTCAAGGAAATATAATTTGTTTTGAAATTGTCTGTCTTTTCTAATTTTATGCAAGATTTGTTTTTCACTAGACTAGGTGGCATGAGCAGTATGAGATTTGTAAATCTCCTTAGATAAGCTTTGCTTTAGAATTGCAAAGAGTGCATGTTTTATTCATATCTAGTGATCTGGTAGAGTGTGAGTAACTGACAAGAAACAACTGTGCAGAGTTTAAACCTGTGGTATCAGATCTCTATGGATTAGTAATGGTAGTAAACAGTTGAAAGGAAATGGGAAGGAGTAAATGCACAGTAACAGGTAAAGCATAGATGTCAACAAATTTAACATTTATGATGACTCTTATTATGATATTCAGCTTATTTGCAAAAATGGGTCATTATAACTTCAGTCCACATTAAAGCAATGTCTCATGTAAGGAATTTTCCCAAGTATATTCTAAAATGTTTTCCTAGAAATCGGGCTAAAGATTAATGACTCTTATACTTTAAGCTGATGTATTCATGAGTATTTTATTGTTTAAATATGTCTTATTTGTTAAGTCAATACACACCCTGAAAAGCTCCATTGAAATCTGCTTTGTGTACTTAACCTCTGTGTGTTTTGTTTTGTTTTGTTTTGTTTTTCTGAAGGATGAGGAGAGTGGACAAGATGCCCTCCCATATCGAAACAGTGACCCTGTGATTGGGATCCACACAGAGAAGGTCTCCCTCAAAGCCAGTGATTCCATGGATAGTCTTTACAGTGGGCAGAGCTCTTCAAGTAAGCACATGAACAGGGGCAGATGCTACATAGGAAGTCTGGGTTAAACTAACTAAAAACAACAAATGGCCCCTCTGGGGCTTCTTTATCAAATTAGCAACAAGGCCCCAGCCATTTGGTAATAGAAATGGTGAAAAAGTAGAATATATTCATTGTTTATAGGAGGGAGCTGGAGAGATAGCTTAGCAATTAAGGTGCTTGCTTGTGAAGCCCAAATACCCGGTTCGATTCCCCAGTACTCAAATAAGCCAGATACACAAAGTGGCACATGCATCTGGAATTCGTTTGCAGTGTCTAGAGGCCCTGGTGCATCCACACTCTTTCTCTCTACCTGTCTCTCTTTCTCTCAAATAAATAAATAAAATATAAAAAAATTAAATTAAAAATTGTGTGCTAGATCAAACTAATGTATTATCTTGAGTCAAATGATTTGAAATGGTTTTCAATAATTAGAGAGGTAAGGTCTTGTTCTTTGTCTCTCTTCCTCATTCCTTGTTTGATTCATTTCTTTCTGCCTCCTTCACTTTCTCTCTCTCTCTGTTTTTGTTTTTCACTCTGGCCCAGGCTGACCTGGAATTCACTGTGTCTATGTAGTCTCAGACTGGCCTTGAACTCATGGTGATCCAGACCAGTTATCTCTTGTATTCTCTTTTATTCTTCTCACACTTCCTCTTTTTCTTTTCTCTCCAATTTCAAAACAATTTCTAAGGTGTTCTGAAAAGTGCAGGACCTTTACATTGATTCTTCCATTTTCTTTTTTACCACTAGCAAGTAAAATTAAAAGTAATATTGAGGGCTGGAGAGATGGCTTAGTGGAAAGCTTAGGGACCCAGGTTCAATTCCCCAGTACCCACGTAAGCCAGATACATAAGGTGACACATGCATCTGGAGTTTGTTTGCAGTGGCTAGAGGCCCTGGTGCACCCATTCTCTCTCTCTCTCTCTATCATAAATAAATAAATAAAGTTTTACAAAAGAAAGTAATATTGAGACAGTTTAGTGGTGACCACTCCTGCAAGTAAAAGCAAGAAATGGCCTTGAGCTTGTATAAGGGAAAATCTGTTCTTTTTTATTCCTTAGTTCCTTTCCCTAAAACCTCACCAGAGGAGGTGAATGGTGCCTCTGCTCTTAGCTCTTACTTTCTTAGAGGAGAAAAAAAAATTAAAGGGATTATTTCCTTCTTGAGAACCTGGCATTGAGACTGAACAAAAGACCCCAATCTGTGTCTCTCAGTGGAATTTTCCATTTTTGGAATTTCTGCATTCTTTCATTTCCTTCATCTCTATAAGCTCTATAATAAAATCTTTCTAAACGTTATCCTCTGGTCTATCGCTTCATTCATTGAAACTCATAAAACAAGAACCTGGAAGGCCATTGACTCACTGGAAGTTCTGTGTGCCAGTGATAGTTCAGCTCCCACTCAGGAGCCCAAAAAGGCTCCAGAGCCCTCAATGACACCCCAAATTCCCCTATAAATACATAATACCAAATAGTTAAATGTCAACATTTAGGTGACAGAAAGGGATCAGCAAGTAGCCTACAGAGGCTGTGTAATCAATAGTGATATTCTCTCAGAAGGAAATTACTAAAGATCCAGTCACAAATCCGGCTATGCTAATTATGTGAGAGGACCGGCAGTGTAGGGCACCTTGTGGCACTTTATATGTGAACTGTTACATCTCCCCAAACCTTTTCAGGACTTTTAAATATTCTTCCAAAGTTCATTTTATACTTCCTTTTAAACCAACTGCTTCTGTTAATATAAGATAGGTCACAAAGGCCAGATAGTTCAGATAGCCTCAGTTTTATTCCTATTTTCCTATTGGCTATAGAAGAATTGATTTTGTTGAAAACCTAATGCAAAATTATTCGTGCGTGCGTGCGTGCGTGCATGTGTGCACGTGAGCATGTGTGTGGGTGTGTTCATGTGTGTGATTTACATTTCATTAGTATTCATTTCTGTTGGAAGTTTTAAAATGTTAGAGTGTAATGCTGACTGTGGGGAGAATTTTATTACTAAAACGTACTATGAAAATCCTGGGCCTGGGTTCATCAGGGAAGAAAGGGTGTGAGGAGGTAACATTCCACTAAAGTACTATCTTATACAACTACATTTCCATGATTCAAGACAACTTACCTTTCTTTTCCACAAGTTTATGTACAGCGTGGAGCCTCTTGAGGGATCTTTACCTTATTTTCATAATGGTAGTGAGACTAGAGTTGTTCCCCTCCTTGGGGAGATCACCCAATGTTCCCATTGAAGGAGGAAGCGAAGTGACTGTGTGTGAAGAAAAGGAGATATACTTCCACTGAGATCTGTTCTTGCCTTAAAGGGCAGCAGCAAAATGAAATATCTTTCTCGTGTCTTGTTTTATTGTGCTTTCCCTGAAAGCATTCAGAATTGGAAAAAGGACTAGAAAACAAGCATTTGGAAGAGTTTAGAATGGTTTGGGGTTCCAGACATATGGACATACTTCATAGTCCATACTCACAACACAAGCAAAAGTATATCTATTTTTTACATGTCTCACATAGGTTTGAATTACCTGTGTATATATTTGTGTGTTCATGTGTATGAGTATACATGTGTGTGAGTATGCATGGAGTCCAGAAGTTCCTCACCTCCTCTCTACCGAGGCAGATCTCTCACTTGAATGAGCTTGCCCATTTGGCTAGTTGAGATAGCTAGCTTGTCTGGTGATCTCAACTCTGTACACTGAGTACTGGGTTGCAAGTGGGTCACCACACCTGCCAGGCATTTATGGGGTTTTTAGGAATCTGAACCCTGGCCATCACTCTTATGAAGCAAGTGATCTGCCCACTGAATCATCTCCCTAGCCTATTATATCCTTTTATAAACAGAGATTTTTGTCTCATCTGGCCCTTGGTGCACAGTAAGAAATCAAAGGGAGAATTTTGCTGCAATTAAGTTGTAGGAAACCTTGCAATGTCAGGTTTTGACCACTTGTGATTAATAGCTCACAAAGATGAAACTATTTCTGTATCAATTTCTGTCTTGATTTAAGTGTATGAAATCACATCTGGCTTAATCATGGCTTAAGCCTATATCCTGCTCCTTATTAACAAGTAACTATTGCTTTGCACCTTCTGTAATGGATCAGATCATAGAGACAAAAATGAGAGGGTGCTTGGGCTTGAGATAAGGAGAGTGACCAGGCTGGCAGAGAAAAGGTCAGGGAGAGCTCAGAGGAGAGAGCGCACTGATAGAGCATGACTGGGAGGAAAATAAGGCTGGTATTGCGTCAGTGTCCAGACAGTGGTACAGAACGCTAAAATCCTGTGTTGAGAACTGTGAATCTCTGTCTTCATCAGGTGGAATAACAAGCTGTTCTGATGGTACAAGTAACCGGGACAGCTTTCGACTGGATGATGACAGCCCCTACTCAGGTCCATTCTGTGGCCGTGCCAGAGTGCACACAGACTTCACACCAAGTCCCTATGATACTGACTCCCTCAAAATCAAGGTGGGCCAACATCACATCTGCCTTGCTACAAGTGAAATGTAAAAATGTGTGTTGGATCAGTCTGTTCTAGATATTTGCATAAATACCATTATACAAGTTCTGAGTCATCTATGAAGGAGAAAAGAATTGCCCACGTTTTTCTGAAATCCAAAAGCCTCATATGTCCTGAAGGTGCCCAGCTCTGCCTATTACTTGCTGATTAAAAATAATGGAGCTGAAGAGAGGAAGAGAAGATGGAATGTTAGGCAAGAAACCAGCAGAGTCAAGGCTCAGGGAACTGCTTGGCTGGGCAACTTCAGGCACTTTTTAAGGTGGTGACTGTGAGTATAACCATAGAACTTTTTCCCTAATGATATGTCTCATCTTGAAGTCCTTCTTAAGACAAATTACTCAGAAGCTTCTAATAATACAGATATATATTATCATATCATATTCTTTAAGTCATAATTCTGGACATGGCTCAGCTGAGGGTACTATAGAAGGAGTCACTTGGCTGAAATAAAGCTGTCCAATAGGCTGAGCTCTCCCTTGAGACTTGGGGTCTCCTTCAAGATTATTTACTATAGATACAATGTAGAACTGAGGCTCTGGCCTTCTTAATGGATACCAACTCGAAGCCATTCTCAGACACTAGGTTCCACCAGCCACATCCCTCTCTATAATATGGAAATTTGTTGCTTCAAGGCCTGCAGGAGAAAAGATGACACATGATTCAGTATTTATTTTAAGAGATCCCATGTCATTAAGTCAGACCCTCCTAGATAATTTCCCTTTAATTAATTCAAAATCAATTGTTTTGGTGCATCAATTACATCTGCAGAGTTCCTTCTGTAGAATAAGGCAACACAATCATGAGTGTGTTACTGCTCACATTAAGAAAGAAGAGCCAGTTACAATAAATAGCCCAAATAAAATAAGGCTTTGTTCTAGAATGTTTACACGGTATAAATTACTACTTTTAGTATAACCAAGTACTATAACAACAAGGACACAAATTATGAATTTTATAAGCTGTGAACATCAAACTAATGTTAACTAATGATTATCATATGTGATGATATAATAAAATTATTTGACCTTCAAGGCACTTCCTTCTATGCTATCAAATCAGGTTAAGCTCAAAGGGATTATAAGAAAACCATTGTTTCCACAGTTTGCTCTTTAGCCAGTTATGTAAAAGGATCCCAAATCCAAGCTCAATTCTTAAAAGAAGGATGCTTGTAGACTAGACAATCACAGGTAATGTCAGAAAGATCACATCTTTCAATCATGCTTAACTCTAAAATTACAAATAAAATTTGTGTTTTATACCAATTACACACTCACAGACCATAAATATAAATGTTTAATGGTAGATACAATGGTGTGTTAGTTTATTAGAATCTATTGCATTTTCACTGGGGTAGAAAGTTTTATCTCAAAGAAGTAATTGTGACTTTTATGTATAGGCACTGATTCGCATAGAAATCAGTTTTATTTATGCAGAAATATCCCCAGGGGATATTTTATTCTTGCCAATAACTGGAAGCCTGTAGCCAAATATGGTTTTAGATGTGGATAAACAAAATGCTACATGCCATTCCAATGTGCCTCCTTCATACTCCAGTGGAAACTTTGTTGTGGGGATTAGTCTACACATTACTTCCTATTAATAAGGCAAGTAGTATCAGTGCCTCAAGAATTAAACAGCCTAACTTAGTGTACTCATACTTTTATTACATATTTACTGAATCCTGAATCTGGTAGATAACGTACTTAAAATGGATTTATTTTACACTGTAGACATACTGTAGCAGATGAGTTAGAATTGTGGACCAAGTCAATTCTTTCTTCCCCTTCCTCAGTTGGAAAGCCCCCTTAGGATGATAACTTGAGCTTTTATACATCTGCTGCTTTGGCAGTATGAATGAGAAAAGCAAAAATTCTAAGTTCAGGCAATTTGGGCTTGTGTTTTGATAGTGTCATTAACTCCTATATGCAACTGGGAAGTCACTTATATCCTTGCATTCTTTTCTGTGATAGGTAAAACAATAATGTGATACTCATAATATTTACCTAAAGGAGACTTTGTGAGCATACAATAACAGTATATGCAATGTATTATGTAAATTACAGTGTGCTCTACAAATCTTAAGTTGGTGAGTTGATATAAGAGAAACAGAATCAAATGTATGCAGCAGCTTTTTTTCTTCATTATTACTAGTAAACAATTTCATTGACCAGGACAACTCGGAGCTATTTCTTTCTTTCTTTTCTTTTCTTTCTTTCTTTTTTTTTTCTTTTTGTTTATTTCTCGAGGTAGGGTTTCACTCTAGCTCAGGCTGACCTGGAATTCACTATGTAGTCTCAGTGTGTCCTCAGATTCACAGCGATCCTCCTACCTCTGCCTCCCAAGTGCTGGGATTAAAGGCGTGCACCACCACGCCAGGCTTTGGGAGCTATTTCTTTTAGCTCTGATGGCATTTAGTACAATGTCCTCATTGTTCACAGTTGTCTATACTTTTTGCCAATTTCTATAGCACTTTGGTTCCTAAAAATTTGATTTGCATATGTCTTTTCCCTTAGAAAGGAGACATCATAGACATTATCTGCAAAACGCCAATGGGGATGTGGACAGGAATGCTGAACAACAAGGTGGGAAACTTCAAATTTATTTATGTGGATGTCATCTCAGAAGAGGAAGTAGCCCCCAAGAAAATAAAGTCCCACCGAAACAATCAAAGAGAAAAACCCAAGAGTCTACAGGAGTTCTTGGAGAGGATTCAACTTCAGGTTAGTGAACCTTTGGCCTGCCAGCGTTTGCTGGTAACATGGATGGGATAATTGAGGAGAGGGGCTTGGTATTTGCATAGTGTTATTCAAATTATATAGGACTTACAGCAAAAGGAAATCTATTTTCCTAGAACAGCTCTTATTTCTCCTTTATTACTTTTATTATGCAAAGACAGGCCTTGATATAGCATCCCTTGGACTAAGCCCTAATGCTATTTAGCAGTCATTGACAGTACAGATTAATGTGGACTAAGTGCAATGAGAGATGAAAAATACCTAAGAGAATAAAAAACCCAGGAAAATGTTGAAATGAAAGTGATAAAGCGAATATGAAGTATGAAGTGAAAAATTAGGAAACTGAAAGGAAATATGAAATGAAAATTGCATTTTTATAGAAAAGATCAAAATCAAGTCAAGAGAAATAACTAAAAGTAATCATTTTAAAAGTAATTTATAAAGCAACAGTGATAATGAAGCCTCATAATGATTGCATGAAAGAAAATATATTAAAAATAAAATTAAATTAAAAAAAAAAACAGAACTTGCCCATAAGGCTAGACCCACATTACTCATGGGGGGAGGACAGGGAGAAGGCTAACGATGGTACCATCATGGCTGTATATACACTATATACATAACTAATAAAAAAAAAGAAGATATATTGTCTGTTTTTATAATCCAATTTCTTCTTATATTAGTATTTTTTCCTTAATGAAATATTTACTTTGTTAAGTGGAAAGATCTACAAAATAATAAAATTTACATATAACTAGTCCTCAATTTACTGTTCTGCATTCCATTCCTAAAATGCACTGAAGGGGGAGGGAGAGGTGGCTCAGTGGCTAAATGCACTTAGTTATAAAGCCTGAAGGCCTGGGGTTCAGTTCCCCAGTACCCATGTGGCAGGAGGCCCCAATGCACCATTCTTCTCTCTCTCTCTCTCTCTCTCTCTCTTTCTCTCTGTCTCTCTCTCTCTCTCTCATAGTAAGATATTTATTTAAAATTAAAAATAAGTAAAAAATAAAATAAATTCACTAGAGTCCTCTGATAATTTTCAAAATTCACCAAGGAACTAGCAATTAAATTTTTCTTAATATTTTTTCTAAGTTACCTACTTTCATTCTTGTCTTTGGGCACACTATCTAAATATTTGTACTGTCTTATTGGAGCATCCCTGTTGGGTTGTTCCTGGGGGGAAGTATAAGTTTGAATCCCGCCTCTGCTACTTTGTTCTGTGACCTATGAAAAATCATGTAAGAGAGTAAACTGTCTCCCTCAAGAAGCCACTGATAAATGGTTGTGTCAGAATGGAAATTTTGGTATTCTGTTTTTGAATCAAATGATCTTTACACACTATGTTGAACAGAATTATCATTTCTCTTCCCCTTTTAGTTAAAATATGGTTTGTAATAAATTCTTCCTGATTACTTAAAACTTCTAGACTTCCTCTTATTCAATTTTAGTAACTGAAATAAGGATATTGAAATTATGATCAAGTAAAAGAGAAGGAATTTTTGAGGAAGTTG
Organism: Orientallactaga sibirica; assembly: GCA_036365145.1. Taxonomy (NCBI): domain Eukaryota; kingdom Metazoa; phylum Chordata; class Mammalia; order Rodentia; family Dipodidae; genus Orientallactaga; species Orientallactaga sibirica. Next base: position 2,552,729 of record JAEOAD010002373.1, read on the forward strand.
AAAGACTATTTAACTTCACTTTGCATTTTTATTCTGTTAGAGAGAACAGGGGCTATAAAAATAAAATACAGACTTCAAAATCAGAAGCCTGTGCATTTTAAACTAATATATGTTGATGCAAATGGTGGACAAACTATTCCTGTTGACAAAAGGAAATAATGCTTTCTCCAACTATCTGGCTTTTAAGCTGAATAACAGCTTTTAATTAAATATAAAGTCTGTGATTCATTAGCTATATATATGCCTTTTCAACCAAAATGCTAAACTTACTTTGTATATAGAATTGTGTGTATTTCAAATTCATTTTCTAGCTTATCCCAAGAAGGTAATGAGAGCAGATGTTTTTTGTGATCAAGCAAATGAGGAGAGAGTTAGGATCAGTAATATTAGTATAATATAATGTATTAGAAGCATTTTATTGATCAAACATAAGGAAACACTAGTCCTTTTAATTTAACTAGTTGGGAAGTGAAAATGTGCCAAGTGGGATGAGTGATCATGCTATTAAATTGATCCATAATTTAGCATTGTTATAGCTTGAGATAATTTCTTTACATTTGTCCTTCTGGAAGGTGAGGATTATACAGAATTCTCTTTTAAATGTCCCAGAGTTTGTGCGTGAGGAACTAGTACAAGTACAATGAAGTTAAGCAAAAGTTCATTTGGCCTTGTTTTGGTTTTCATATGCATTTCTATATTTTCTTGAAACCTAAAGAAAAAATTTGAATACTACTAGTTTATATATTATACTTATTTTTCACCACCCACAGGAATATACCTCAACACTTTTGCTCAATGGTTATGAGACCCTAGAAGATTTAAAGGATATTAAAGAAAGTCATCTCATTGAATTAAACATTGCAAACCCAGAAGACAGGATGAGGTTACTCTCTGCTGCTGAAAATGCCCTTGATGAAGAGGGTAAGTGGACACACCTCCTCTTCTGTCTCCTGACAATGAATGCTTAATGAAAATAATAAAATCATTGGGGAAAAAATCTCAGATTTTATTAGGAAACAATAAAGAATTCATTTCCATAATATGAGAATTTTCATGTAATCTTGGAAATAACTCTGTTCAAATCTATAGCTAAGGGTAATATCTTTTTTTCCATTGGATTTATAAGAAATAAAGGTACTTTTCTGGGTCCCTCCTTTTGATTATGCAAAGCTATTAATTTTATGCAAGTAGATGCCTGTATTCCCAAAGATGGAGGAACTTAGAGACAAATATTTAGTGACAGCATGAGCCATTAGTGAGAAATGTCACACATGGCTTCTGTAGAACAACACAGAGCATGGCTTCAAGCTAATGAGCCTTTGCACCACACAGGAAAATTCATTTCATTACCATATAGTCACATCTTGTACGTGTTTACAGTATTCTTCGAAAATGTTATAATAGCTTGCAAAATATTCAGCACTCTCTTTTATTATCTGAGATAGTTCTCAGTATTTGTAAATATAAACTGAAGATGGGATAATACATTCAGATTCATTTATGGCAGAATACTAGTTACACAAAACTGTGTTTCTAAACATAGGGTGGCTTTTATAGTTAGAATTACCCATCCAGAACTCCATTCCTATTAAATCTGGCTCTGTGCTGAGAATGTGCCAAAACTGTCTGAGTATAATGTGATGGACAAAAAGGGGTGGAATCTAATTTTAAAGATTAAAAAGAATTCAGGCCATCTAATAAACCTTTCTTTTCAAAAATAATACTAATGTTAATTTTAACTACGCCATCTGAATATGCATGTTTAATAAAAACTTTGGGCCAAGATGTTCCTGTTTATTCTTATATGTAGTGCTGTTCAGAACTGGAATGGACAGAAAAGCATCATTTTCTATGATGAGAAAGTAAGAGAGTGTCTTGTCTATGCTCAACTCCTGTTGAAGTTAGAGTTAAGATTCCAGCCCATGTTAATGAGGCAGTGTAACGCTCTAACACAAGTAACAGCCCAGATGGAGAGCAAAGAGGAAAGCCTTATTTAGCACAAGACCTCCTAACTTTCTTTGTGAGCTATCCTATACCTTCTCTTAAAAGTCCTACAAAATTGAGACATAGTACATTTACTACGCACTTGCTTTTTATGTGATAAGAATTAATTTACTTTTAAAGAAATAGTTCCTTGCTTTATTTCTACTTGCAATCTTGTGTTTGCCTAAATTGCCATTCTTCCCAACAGCTTTCCTTTTCATGACTAATTCAACACTAGAACTGATTTTATCACCATACCTAGGTGTTTAAATGTTGTTTTTTTTTTTTTTTAAGTTTTAAGGGCTCAGGGTTGAACAAAAGGAAATGATGGAGGGGCTGGTTGGCTAACTCAGTGAATCAAAGCACTTGCCAAGTACCCAAATTTGAGTACCCAAATTTGGATCTCCAGAATCCACATTAACCTGCCATGTATGTAATCCCAGTGTGTCTATGGCAAGATGGTAAATGGAGACAGGAGAAAGCCTGGAAGCTCAGGGGTCAGCTAACCTGGTGGTAAATAAGAAACCCTACATCAAATAATGTGGAAGGTGAGAACCAACACCCAAAGTTACCCTTTGACTTCCCCACATGCCCACACTGATACACATGAACACACACATACCAACATATCTATAACAATGGAGTTACAGAGGCAAGCAAAGACTGACCTTAAGAAAATCGCCAATTTACTTAGCAGTACCAGCCCACACTAAACTATATTCTGTGAACTTGTATTTATCGTGCTCAATGCCACTCTCAATCCTCTCCAAAAGAATTTAACTGTGAAGTACAAGAAGCAGATGAGTGATTTTTGAACATTAGAAAATAATTGTTATTTTTATAATATCAAACATGTGTTTTGCCCAATTTGCTGAAATAGATTTTGGAGAGGTCAGACATCTGTATGAAGAGAAGAGGTGGGAACAAATCTAAGCAGTCTCTATGCTCAAAGCTCTGTTCTCCACACATACATACACACTGGTAAAAGTGAAAGCAAGGGAGATTTGAAATTTTAAATCTTATGCTACTTGTCAGTCTTCTCAAGGATTTTATGTCAGTATTCCAGTTCAGAAAGTTCAATACTTTCAGTCAGACTAGCCTAACATGCAATATGTATCTTTTTGACATGTATATTCTAATACTACTTTAGATTATAAGATTAAAATAAGAATAATCTCAGAGTTGTGTGTTGAAGGAAACACTCATTCAGTCTGCATTTGTCTATTTCTCATCTTCCAGAATTAGCTCTCTCTGTGTGTGTGTGTGTGTGTGTGTGTGTGTACACTGGTGACTACTATGATCAACTTCTCTAGACCTTTAAGTGCCACATTCTGAAGAAAATAAGGGAATACAATCTCTTTGAGTTATCTTTTTTGGTATAGCAAAGTCTGAAACTCACATCATCCTTGGAGATAATTGCTTTGTTTACAGATGGTATGAAATAGTGGAATAGTGGAAGTTAATACTTCACTCAGGAGTCTGAGGCAAGAGCATGGAAAGTTTAAAGCCAGTCTGGCCTCTATACTAAGACTCCTACTCTTTTTGTTCTAAAAAAAAAAAAAAAAAAAAAAAAAAAAAAAAAAAGGAAGGAGGGAGGGAGGGAAGAAGAGAAAAGAAGAAAGGGAATGGGCTAGGGAGATAGTAGGTTAAAAGCAGTTGATGTGCAAGTGTGATGAGCTGAGTTCACATCCCCAGAACACGCATAAAATCAGAGATGGCAGCATGAGCATTTGTAACCCAGTGCTCTTATAGCAAGACTGGTGGCAGGCATGGCACTCGAAGGTCCAGCTTGGTGTTCACAGCTCCAAACATGAGAAACCCCACCTTAAACAAGGTAGGAGACAAGGACTGACACTGGCCTTTACATGCATGTGGTGACACACACATGCCAACACACACACACACACACACACACACACACACATTACACACATGGAAGGAAGAAGGAAAGGGGGAAGGAAGAAGAGAGGGAAGAAAAGTGAAAGTTGATGTTTAAGTGAGAACAGGAGCCTGGCAACAGCATGACTGAAAGGGGATCATCTACTAAGGCTGTCTTACAGCACAGTTTGTAACATGAAGGGCTCTGAGCCACAAGCAGTGCAGTCAGGGATAAACAGGATCTATCAGGAACCCAGAAAGGGAACTTGGGTTCAGGATCCACTTCATTCTGCCTCCCTCATCACCTGCCTACCATCTATGTTAATAAAGAGTAATAATTTTGGGGTGATGAAAATGGGTCTGAGTTTTAAAACCATCAAACCCAAATTCTTAACCTTTCAGGATAGAAAAACTAAAATTTGGATAGCTAAGTGGTTTTTATTCAAGCAGTCCCCCAAATTTATTAGAAACACATTCCACTATTTCATACCATCTGTAAACAAAGCAATTATCTCCAAGGATGATGTGAGTTTCAGACTTTGCTATACCAAAAAAGATAACTCAAAGAGATTGTATTCCCTTATTTTCTTCAGAATGTGGCACTTAAAGGTCTAGAGAAGTTGATCATAGTAGTCACCAGTGTACACACACACACACACACACACACACACACACACACAGAGAGAGAGAGAGAGAGAGCTAATTCTGGAAGATGAGAAATAGACAAATGCAGACTGAATGAGTGTTTCCTTCAACACACAACTCTGAGATTATTCTTATTTTAATCTTATAATCTAAAGTAGTATTAGAATATACATGTCAAAAAGATACATATTGCATGTTAGGCTAGTCTGACTGAAAGCTATTTATCTTATATGAAGCTGCTTAGCTCAAGAAATAAAGAAGAATGACTTGCATTTGTTGATAAGATGGTGAATTCTGATGATTTGACACCATGCCACTGTGCACATACTTTTATCTATCCTCTACTTTGTGGATCATACCCTCTCCCATGTTGCATTAGAGCTGAGTAGAATGAGGTCACTGACTCTCTTGCCTGGGGATCTATATAAAGCAAGATAGAACATTTGGGGCAAGACTCAGCTCTTAAAGGAGCAAAAAGAAAAAAATAATAATCTAAGTACAATCTGTTTACTTTGGGCATGTTAGCGTTTCTATATTTGTTAGGTGAAATTGGGAGTAAATACTATAGACAGAGGGAGTGAGTATGCGTGTGTGTGTGTGTGTGTGTGTGTGTGTGTGTGTGTGTGTGTGGTGTTCTTTCACAAGTCCTTTAAAGGCAGGCCCTTTGTCTTACTAAAAAATCCTTCCTTAGAATAAGACAGTGAGCTGCTATTCCTGCATGCTTTCTATTTTGCACTTGCTTCTTTTTGCACATTTAGAAGTGTGTTGATGTGACCTTACATTATGTCTACAAGAATATGTACAATTGTCCTTGGGGAAGAGTGCTGATGGAAATAGCTTGTTTACCTAGAACACAAGGATAATTAAATGTTATTTTATTTTTCAAGGATAATTAAATCTGAAATTGAAGAAAATTTGTGACAAAATAAGCAAACTTTACAGAATCTGGACTCAGTGTATTTGCAGTACTTGCAAATCCTTGTTTCCATGCCAAGTGAGGTGGGGTGGTGAAGGGTGTGTTGTGTGCCAGGTCATTGGCACCAGCTGTGGTCACAGCAGCTCCTCATTGCTCAACCATCCCTACTTGTGCTTTCCTACTTGCCTGCCTGCCCAAATCCATGCAGGGCAAATGGGAGGCCCAGTCAGGAGCTGGAACACAAGCTGCCAGCAGGGGAGATTTGTAGTCATGCCAAGCAGCAGTCCAGCAGTTGGCTTAGCAGTGTGCCAGCCTAACCTGGTGTCCTAACCCCTGACATGTGTACCTGGGGTTTCCTACCCACTTGCCATATGATTTGAATCTGGATTCCAGAGATGTACAGCTTTTAAGGAAAAATACTGTAACTACCACAATGCACAAAGTAGGGGAGAGATGCAGGCATTTTATTTATATCTATTTATACATATATATTTAATATCTATCTGTAGTAATAGCTCTTTAGCTTTAGGCAATTTAATTTCTCTAGATTTATTTTTGGTTTTACTAGTAAAGTTTTCATTTATGACAGATGTCATATTCTATATAATAAAAAACATAATGAAATCTAAGCATGTTTATTTTGACTGACAAGGAAGATAGCATGCATCATGGTAGGGTAGGCAAGGCATGGCAGCAGGAGCACAAGGCACAACATATCTGCAGTCGGGAAGCAAAGAGAGATGAACGCAGGTGCTCAGCTTGCTTCCTCCTTTTTATTGTTTGGGGGTCCAGCCCATGAAATGGTGTTACCATATTCTATGTGGGTCTTCCCTCCTCACTCAGACATTTCTAGAAACAGGCTGTTAGGTACATGCAGGGGTATGTTTCTATGGTGATTCTGAAGTCCATCAAGTTGACAATTGAGATCAACTATCACAAATAGAAAAAAATTAAAGAAATCACATTCTGGATAATCTTATTTTTTTCATAGTTAATAATTTTAGAAAAGCTGAAATTAACTTTCATTCTCTCACTGTAGTGAAGCAAAACTTACCCCTATCCTCTTAAGGTTTTAGTTTGGTTTAGTGTTTTTGTCTTTGTTTCCTAGATCAGAGAATTAAACTAACGTAAATGGATGAACAAGAGAAAAGGAAAACATAAAAGTTTAATTCAGGTTTTCCTTGTCAAGGGGCCTACATGAGAATATTAAGAACCTAAGAGTTACAATGGAACATTCAGACAAAAGTACTAAACTAGACAAAGGATAGTAAACTACCCAGGACAAGGCAAAGGGGCTTGGCATAAAATAGCTATTGAGTAGAGAAGTGAGGAAGACAAGGAGAGTCTAACTCATTTACACAGATTTCCCTTGCCCTCAAATTCATGATCCTGGTAAGATGCTACTTTCCCTAGTAGATGTGTCACTGTGGTATAAGTGGAAAGATTTATTTCCTCCCGACTTTAGAATACATACTGTGATACTAGGTTGCAAAGAAAGATGTGAAAATATAAAATCATTTCAATTCCATAATTTTCATGACCCTCAGAGCAGCAGCAACTGGTTACTTTTCCATAATGGTTCTTTTTCTCATTGTTTTGTTGCCATTCCAAAAAATAGATTAATGTTAATGCAAAATAAGCATCTAATATTCACTATATATAGTAACTTAAGGACATGCTTAAGCTAAAATCAAAAGTAGTTGTGGGGCTAAAGAGATGGCTTAGCAGTTAAGGTGTTTGCCTGTGAAAGCTAAGGACCCAGGTTCAATTCCCCAGAATCTACATAAGCCAGTTGTACAAAATGATGCATGCATCTGGAGTTTGTTTGCAGTGGCTTGAGGCCCTGGTGTGCCCATTTTCTCTATCTGCCCACATCTCTCTCAAATAAATAAATATTTTTTTAAAAAAGTACTTGTGAGGCTGGATAGTTTGACAGTTAAGGCATTTTTGCCTGTGAAGCCTAAGGACCAAAGTTCGATTCCCCAAGACCCACATAAGCCAGATGCACAAGGTGGCACATGCATCTGGCATTCATTTGCAGTTGATGGAGGCTCTGGCATGCCCATTCTCTCTCTCTCTCTTTCTCTCTCTCTCCCCCTTCCTCACTTTCTCTCTCCCTTTCTCAAATAAATAAATATTTTTAAAACGTAGTTGTGAACCATGCTATGCTATTTATTAAAACTTTGTCCACGGACAAAGCGTCTCCTTTGCCACTGGGCAGCCATAGCTACCAGCAGTGAGCTAAAGCTTGAATTAGAGGTTTGTAGCCATCCAAAGACATGTATGCTGTTTTCTCTTCCTTGAGAGTCGTAGCTGGCTAGATAAGAAGAGGAGGTATCTTCATAAAGCCAACTAGTATCTTCATTAGATTTAAAAAATGAACTTCCTTCTTTAGCCTTCTTTAGTTTTAATCTCCATTAATTAGTCTAAACATTGTTTTGTCAATTAAAAAAACACTTTTATTTTATCTCTGTCCAGGCATTTTTCTGTACCTTCAAGGTTTCATTGTTTCACATTATTTTGTCCATAGAAGCGGAGATTTGGCAGTAAGGCAAACAAAACAGTAATGTTGTATTATGGAAGTCTCTGGAAAAGAAATCTGTGATGGTTAAGCAAAAACTGGTAGTTTTCACTTTCATTGAACCCTTAACTTTCTAATGGGTGAATATGGGGAAGGTTTCTCTCCTTTGAGTCTGAGAACTTTTTCTCACAATAATTTTATGTCCCTAAAGCTTTCTTCACTTTTAGTATAATTGAGATTGTGCTCACTTAATTAATTAAATGTCACAACTCCAATATAATTATTTTATGAATAATTATATTAGCTGTCTTGTGTTTTAATCACCATGCCATTTTAAACTACAGCATTGATGACCATCTTAAAATCCATACTTTTAATCCTTGAGTTTTATACAATCCTATAACAATTTTGGTAGGGAATAAAGTATTTTAATTCTTAAAATTAATTGTTTTTACTAAAATATTTCTAAATAATCTTTTCATAACATGATAATTTTATTTTCATTAGATAGAGCATAGAACTACACTGTTTTTGGCCTTCTTTTTATGCCTGATTTTATCCAGCTATAATAAGACACATATAAATAAGAGACACATCAAGTTAAAAGATAATAAAAATAAAAATAGCAAAAAATACCAATAATTATTAATAATTCTTCAGTATACTTAGGTTAAAAATATATAAATTTTGGGAAATTTGTAAATCATTCCAGAGCTGTATTGAATAAGTGTACTATTTTAATTTGTCAGCATTTTAAAATATAAATTATTGCAGATAATCTATGAAATATAGTGAAAATCCATTTAAAATTTTAATAGTTTCATTTCACCATTGGTGAATGTATAGAATGTATATATATATGTGTGTATATATATATATATGCACATGTGTTATTTTAAAATTTTAATATTAGAATACATAAAGTATGTATGATTTTTTAACCTACCAACACAAACATTTTATATAAAAAGATATACCCAGATACAGTATGGAAAATCAGAACTTTTGGAGCCATCTATTATCCCAATGTGTTCCTTGCCTGGTTAGCTCAGGTGACTGGGCCATGGGACAAAACTGATGAAGGTTGTGGTTTCAATTTCTGGGTAGACCAGTTAGCATTGCTCTGTTTCATGACCACATGAAAAGACGAAATGATTTAAAAAGAAAATGTGAATGCATTAGTGTAAATTCATCCCCTCTGTAGGAAAAAGGAAACCAAACAATAACAGCAACAACAACAACAACAACAAAAAAATCACTCACAGCCCCAGACCTAGGTTTCTGCCAATCCCTGTTATTAGTGTCAGAATGAAAAGAAACAAAAAGAGGAAAATCTTGACACCCACCCCCTCGTACAAAGATTGGATGTTATATTGCTTTCATTTCCATAGTAAAACATAATGACCTGTCTTTTCTTTTTATAGTTACAGTTGAGGGGCTCCAGCTGATCACCTGCCTGGAATTATTGCAAGTGTGGTGGGGTGATGGGAAGTAGCTGAGGGGCCCAGTCAAGCTTTCAGTTCACCAGGAAGCCATTTAGCCAATTACTGCTGCTCTGTAAATTACTGTGCTGCTTCACTTTCAAACTGAGAAACGATTTCCTTTTTCCATAAAAATTGCACATGAAAGGGTTCTACAACGAATAACCTATATTTAAACTAAACCAACTACTAGAATTTAGAGAATGTGATATCACACTTTTCAGGAGGAAATAAAACAAATGTGCCTTGATTACTGATATTAAACAATGACATATTCTGCAGTGTAGTCGGGTTTTCATTTACTATTTATTTACTCTGTGACTATACGAGGTGAATACATGGAAGCCTCTGGGGATAAAATAACAAGAAAAGTACTTGTTTTGTGAAAAAAAGAGAAAATCTTGGAAAGTGGTGGTCTTTAAGCCCAAGTTTTCTGTCTTGCAGAGAGCCTCACACAATGGTAAGCAACCTAAATAGAACAGTGTGGAGAGCAAACAGCTCTTCTATGCTATGAGTCTTCTTTAGGACTTCACTATCAAGGAGAGGAGCTCAGGTTTTGTAATGTTACACTGAGGTAATACACCGAAAGTAAGTCTGAGGAAATGTGGCCTTCATGACTAAGGGTTCACACTCCATATATGGTAATCACTGCTAATGGGACAGGATGCACATACAACAACTAATTCTGCTGACTTTTTCCAGAAACATGGGTAGTGGGGCACAGAACTAGCTCATTTCATTTTAGTCACAGTAAGGGAAAAGCAGAGGCAAGAGAGAAAGCAATGTCGTAGAAAGATGTGCTCATGTCAGGGTTGCCTTTTTATAGAAGAAAAACTTGGAAACAGGAGTGAGTGATCCTCATAAAAATTAGTGGATAGTAAGTAACCCCCCCCATTACAGATTAGTATGAAAATAAGCAAAAGATGTTTTGTGGTAGCAAACACATAACAGTCAGAGAAGGTGTTAAAATTAAGGTTCCCAGAACTGTGATAACATCACTAGGCTGAAATACCTATTTGAAAACATAAATAAAGCTACGTATGGCATTTGGGAGAATGGCATAAATGTAGTTTCAATGTTTGCAAATAAGAACCAAAAATAAAAAGTTAAAAGAACTGATACAATCCATTTTGAAGACCAGTAGACCAAGGAGCAACTTTTATCATTATCTTCCAACCTTTTTCAACCAGCATTGTTCATATAAACATAGAATCAGAAAATATTTGTCTGTGTGTGTGTGTGTGTGTGTGTGTGTATGTGTGTGTAGTATTAGATATGTGAGTATCTGTGTATGTATGCTCAGATGCATGTGGAGGCCAGAGGAGGATACTGGATATCCTCCTTTATTGCCTTACTTCCCTAATAGAGTCTCTCACTGAACCTGAAGCACACTATTTTTCCATGAGATTAGCTACTAGGGAGGCCCAGTGATCTGCTTGTCTCCCCTCCTCCCCCTGCCACTCTAGTTCTGAAGTTACAGGCATGTATAGTTCTGCCTGGATTTTTATGTGGCTTCTAGGGATCAAACTCAGGTCTTCAACAAGTGCTGTTACCCACTGAGTCATCTCTTCATCCCCCAGAAAAAAAATTTAAGTGGCCATTTTTTCAGTACTCCCAAGGAGGGTATAATGACTACCAATCTGATTCACTAAATAGAAGTTCTGATTTATTTTCCTCTCACTGGAACTGAATAAGATCAGGAGAATGAGATGAAGTATCTGAGGACAGTTCTTGCTACAACCTTAAATATATGTGCTTGCTCCTCCCAATGTGGAAACAGTCAAGAAGTGAAGAAGGGCCTGGAGAGATGGCTTAGACGATGCCTAAGGACCCATGTTCCACTCTCCAAATCCCACAAAAGCCAGACACACAAGGTGATGCAAGCTCAAGGTCACACATGTGTTCAAGGTGGCCCACTCATCTGGAGTTCCTTTACAGTGGCTGGAGGCTCTGGCACATCAATTTTCTCTCTCTCTCTCTCCCTCTTTCCTCTCTCTCTCTCTCTCTCTGTTTTGCTCTCAGTCTCACTAAAAAAAAAAAAAAAAAAAAAAAAAAAAAAAAAAAGTGAAGAAGCCCTGAGATTAGGCACAAGAGGAGGATAAGCTAGCACAGCTAGGAGATAATGGTCAGAGAACCACTTCCTTTCCAAAGAATTCAGGTCAGATGCAGAGACATACCGACCTGGTGTCAGCAAGGGCAAAGAAGCATCACATTAACAAAGGAATTCCAAGAAGAGTAAACACTCTGTAAAGTCACCTAGGTTCTTCAGAAGTAACTTTTGTTCCAGTTCCAATTCTAATTCTTATTTTAAAAGATACTGTCTAGTGAATATAGAAACCTGCCTTAATTAACCGACCTAAAAATAAATGATTGTTATTCAAAACTGCAAAGACATGGGAGACCAGCTGCATATTCATAAGACAGATCCAATGGAAATTTTGGTGTTTTGCTGTTTTCAAGTATCCTGGTTTACTTATGTCTGTTTTCCAGATGGATCCAGACATGGGATAATTACACATTTGAAGTCCTACTGCACAGTGTCACTCATAGTGACCTATTACTTACTGATCCACATTACTGTAATCCTGGAAAGATTCACCAAGATCACTATTTGCTTAGATTTTACCTTACACTAAAAATGACTTTTTCTAATGATACCTTAAGAAGTATTTGGACAAGGTATCTGTCATACTGTGGATCCAATCTGTTTTCTCTGGCAGCTTATTACTAATGTAAAATGAGAGACCATGTTGGTCTTTGCACAGGTAGGAAGTTCACATGACTTCCATGAAGCTACAAGTGAACAATGAAGGGCAAACTTTGACTTCCAAGTAAACAGTGGTATATATGAATGAACAAGTATCTCTTATAATACACAAATATATCTTTTATTCACAGGTTTCCACTTTAATGAATTCAAGGATGGAACAGCTAAAAGAGGATAATGCTGAAAACTCCCACATGAATACACCTTTTCTTGGCTTTCCCTAACTGTTGTTTGTTTGTGAATTTATAGCTATGGAAGAAGCAGAAAAGGAAGCTGTACCTGTATCCTTAAGTCCAGACATCGGAAGTAAGTCACAGTTAGATGAATGCCCAAGGGACTCTGGATGTTACATCTCATCAGGAAATTCAGATAATGGCAAAGAAGACCTGGAGTCTGAAAATCTGTCTGACATGGTGCAGAAGATGGCTGTCACAGAGCCAAATGACTGAGCACACATTGATAATCCAACAACTATGCATGCCATCCACTGGAACAGACGGGAGAGGAAAGACTCCCAAAGTTAAAAAATTGTTTAATCTGAATGATTATACTTAACAAGTTTATATCTCTAACTTTCCTAATGATCTTAAGGAAGTATATTTATTGAATACTGTGTGTTGATATTTCAACTGCCTATATTAGGAAAAGATATAGAGCAATGTTTTCTATGTGTGATATATGCTTTCTTTACCTTTATTTTACAAGTGTAAAATGATAAAACCTGAAAAAAGGTTATTTTTTTCATACCTGTCAGTTTTAAGTAATGTGTGTTATTGAGTAGATAGTAGTAGTTCTGTTGAACTAGCTTGTAAAGCACTATATATGTTCATTTTTGTAATTATTACAAAAGTATAAGTAGGCATTGTAGGCTTTATCCTGACAACCATGATCTTTGAGTAACTATGTTTTGCTGGTTTCTTCCCTGTTATCTAGTATAATCATGTAAATAACAATTTATTGTCCATCTTGCAGTAGCAAAAACTGTAGATATGTTTTGTCTTTAAGTGTAAATATTTTAATTTTGATATACCATAATGGTAATAATAAAATAAACTATGTGTATATGGTATTTTCTGGACTAATGATACTTAAAGCATTTTAATATTAGATATTATAGAAATTTTCTATTCATCAAAGTTATATAGTCAGTCCTCACATAATAAAATTTAGTGATTTTTTTTCATGCCATTTCCTGGATCCAGACCAGTGTAATCCAACTTCTTTAATACTTTCAAGAGATTTCAGTTTGCCATACCAAAACCCTTGATTTTCTCTTTAAATTATCTCTCCTTGTTTATTCCTAACCTGTTTTTTTTTGTTGTTGTTGTTGTTTTTACTGAATCTAATTACAGCAACCAGTTATTGAAGGAGACAATCACTCCTCTCTTTGTTTCAAGTGCATCCTTTTCCTTCAAACTCAGTAATCAAGTTCTACAGATTCTTTCTCTAGAAATGCCTTCAAATTCACACCTCTCTATGTATATCCAGGGTTGCTCTCATGCTTCAGAATCTTATGTGATGTTATCTTCCCAACTGACTTTCTATCTTCCAATCCATCCTCCATACAGTCTCCAGATCTTTATGACTAGAAATTCAAGTCAGGAACTCTCCTGCTTGAGGGTTTTTACTAACTTCTCTTCTCTAGCATAGTATATATGTATGCTTACAGAATATATAAATTCTCTCTTAACTACTTTTTATCTACCTGTGAGTCATATCTCTGCTCTTGCTTCTCAGTTTACACTCCAGTCATATCAATCCACTAAAATTTTTCCAAATGTATTATTCCAATGCAATGTGACCCTTCATAGGCTGTGTAAAGCTTCCCTCCACTCTCAGTCTCAAAGCTACCACCAAATCGTGTGTACCCTGTGAAACCTGCCATAGTTCTCTTCTGGGCTTTCTTCTTTGTGTTGAAGAGATTAATGCAGAGAGAGACTGAGTTGTTACCAAGAGAAGAAGGGAAGGAATGGAGACACATGAGGTTCAGATAGCCAAAGAAAGGTGCTCACATGCAGCCTGCCCTGACAAGAACACATGTACAGAGTATGAATCCCATAGCAGATGCTGCACTTTTCCAACCCAGACACCTGAAGCCCTAGCCTCAGTTTGCCCAATGCAGATGACACACTATCAACAGAAGGAAAATACATTTCATCTTGACCATGGAAAGTGGAATTAAGAGAAACAGAAAGGTAAAAAAAAAAAAAAATCATTCAAAGCTATAAGGGAGCTAAGGAACTTGAACTGCTGCTTTTGTCTAGAGGAGAGGCATGAGTCTCAGCTTTTTAACAGCAGATATGAAGAAAGTTCAAGAGAATGCCGGGCGTGGTGGCACACGCCTTTAATCCCAGCACTCGGGAGGCAGAGGTAGGAGGATCACCGAGAGTTCGAGGCCACCCTGAGACTACATAGTTAATTCCAGGTCAGCCTGGACCAGAGTGAGACCCTACCTTGCAAAACCAAAAAAAAAAAAAAAAGAAAGTTCAAGAGAAAACAATTAATATTTATAGAACAATATTACTGGCTTTGTGTTTACAAGTTGAAACCTAGTAAGATGGCCAGTCTCACACATGTATTCATCCAACAATATTTAGACTTTATCAGTAGAGCTCTTTTGGAACAGAAAAACTGCAATAGCATAATATCAGAGCGTACCTGTAAGAATTAGTATAGATTACAAATGTAAAGCATAATGATTATCTGATCCCAGGGATATCCTATCTTTAAAATTTTAAGTATGTTGTGATAGCACATAATATTAGAGAAATTTTATTCCAAGTAAATAAAAAATATCTTCATTTCTTTTCAGTCCTGGGGATGGAACCCAGAGCTTTGTGCATTCTAGGCAAGTGCCCTATAATTCATTTATTTCTGTGATGGTTCCAGGCTGGCCGTGAACTTGCTGTGTAGCCCAGGTAGTCTCTGAATTTGCAATATTTTTGCCTTTGCCTCCCCAGTAGCTGTGCCACCAGACTCAGCTCATATTTCTTGATAAATATAGAATTCAAATCATTTAAATTCTGGCTTTCCTTCTATTCTGTCATTGATTCATGATTGTCATGTTCATTAAACATGAACAATGTCTTCAACAAAAATTATATTATTTGAGGCTTTTCTTTCTCTTACAATCAACCAGACTGCCAAAGAAGTTAAGATGTGATACTTTGGAAAGTAAAATGATAGGCAGCTACAGGTTATTAGGTTTTAAGAAAGCTCCTTGTGACAGAGGTTACAGCCAAGTACCTTGCAACTTCCTGAATGTGGCCAAACTGATGACGTTTCTTGTTGAGAAACTTCTGTTGCAAGAGTAACTTCTGAGAAAAGTAATATGAAGAAATTTTAAACATTCCCTCAACCCACACATGCAGATATTTCCACTCCTTCCTGCTCCCCACCCTAATTCATAACTAATTAGCATGCAGACTTCAAGTACTCATTCATAAAGGGAGAAGTCATCCTAAAATTATGAGAAGGTTGAAAATAAAACGAAGAGGAACTACATATACAATAAAAAAAAAAAAACCTAGCAACTGATAAATCTGACCAAGTTTTAGACTATGGAAATAAGATAGAAGCAATGCTGATGCTGATTTTGTGCTACCTCCTCACCATGGACTGTCTATAACCATACTCTGATTACCCAGACCTATAGACAGGAGAGCATGAAATTGAACTATCCCCTCTGAAATCTATCACACTTTGAGAACGTTATTTATTTTGCAAGGTTAGTCTTTTGTTTTAATCCAAAAAGTGGTATAGATTACAGTGAATAATGTACACAAATCACTCAACACAATGCATACAGTATTTGCATAGATACCGCTACTATTTTTATATTTACTAATTCATTTTTAATTACTGATGTCTAGATTTAAGATGGAAGCACTGAACATAGTATGATCACAAAATCATGACCTAATAATAACTTAAACTTCTTAAGACAGAAATTGTCTTAGGTCTAGGGCAGAGCAATGAGAGAGGATCAGCCAGATTAAGAGAACTTCTCTTCAATGACATTTCTGACATGACAGAATATGTGCTCCTAACCAGTTTAGGAAGAGACTACACTATACTATATTCAGCTTTGATTATTCACTGTTGAAACATGATAGAAATAATTATTTTTGAACAATGACTACTGTAAAAATGAATGTGTACATTAGCAAATAAAAACTGAACAGTTTTGGAGTTACTATTGCTGTGAGCCCTGGCTTCTCACAAATGATGGTGTCTGCACTGACTGAGCTATAGGAAACAGAGAAGTCCTGAGAAAGGATCTCTAAATGAAAGTGTTTACATATATATGAAACTTATACACATTTAGGCAAAAGATATGCCACAGGGAAGCAAAGTGCTGACAGGCCACCAGGAACGCATCATCCCGACTTTTCATCCTTTCTCTTCTCTAATTTCATTATGTAAGCATCTCACATTTGGATTACTAATGGTTAGAGTTATATTTTGTGCCATATATTAAATTTTTTAACCATCAAGGAAGAGTAAAAAATGGCTTTATTATTTTCAGTGATCTCCTTTGGCCTTCTGGGTTGGGTCGCTGATGGGCCCCAAAGAAGATCTAGATTTCCTCCTAGAGCAGGAGAGAAATCCTGATGCATAAGGATAGAAGTATCATTTCCTCTCTGAGCTCTTGGGCATCAGGCCAAGTAAATGGGCAGGAATCATTCCATTTGCAGAGGAAAATGGGGTGAAAAGCACTTCTGGCACACTTTGTCCATATAAATTACACTTGTTTGCAATTCATCAACTCCTTCTCTCCCTTTATCCATCTGTAATGTAAATTATCATCTTTCTCTAAAGCTCGAAAACGATGCACAACTCAAAAATGTGATAGAATCAGCTCTAAGAGAGCAGATGGAAGTTTCTCCCTGATATGCATATTCATAAAAATATAGAAAACTCAACAAAAGGAGAACCACAAGTACTTGTAGCCGGAGGCTCTATGGACTTTTGTAGAGCAGTAACTCAGTTTGTTGCAACTATTTATTCTTAAAACCTTTACTCATTTATTCCTGCAGCATTCATTGAAAATGCTCTCGGAAGAAATGTGCTTTTCTATGTAAAAACAAATATTTCTCCCTTTGAATATTTATTGCACCTTAAAATCCTTGATTCAGGAAGGAATGGTTAAATATTTTACTAGAAAAATATAATTAGAAGGCAAACCATGCACCATAATGAAATTTTAAGGGTTGCTTTTAGCAATACAAATTACAGACATATTAAGTATGGTGTTGTACCCAAAAGAGTGATATAAAGAGAACTGTGAACTATCTGGATTATATTTTTCTATTTAAAAACTATGTGATTAATCAGAGGCTAAGGTTGTGCATATGAGTGTACTGAAGAAGTAGCAAAATGTTGCTGGAGATTATTTTATGATAAGAACACCAATCATAAGGGAAAATATAGGAATATAGACTGTGGTTAAGACAAAAGGAAACAAAATCATTCAAAGAGGAGTTGTGAGTTCTGGTGCCATAATCAAAGAAGTGGCATCCACACCAAAATTAGGATGTTTTTAACCCTTTATACCATCCTCAGACTCACTTAGTCCAGACCTCATATGTGAAAAAGGTTATTGTAAAATATGGATGCTCAGGTAAGGTGCATGATTAATGCTAAGTGACATGATAAATATATCTTAAAATCTTAAATATTTATTAACATGCTAGAATGGAGTAGGTTTGCTTGCAAACAGGGAGAGCAACTCGGAGCTCACCTGTGTGAACTCCATCCTGGATCTGTGTTCCTGGGGCTCCTGTTGGATTCAGTGAATGGGCAGCTCCATGAGGAGACTATAGGGAAGGAAGAGAGGAGGAGGGATCAGAATTCTCTCCCCAGGAGGTCACTTTGGGATGTTCTACCTTCCGCATGGGGATATTTTACATGAGTCTCTTCTATTTAGATAGTGGTAGTGGTATTCTTGCACATCTTATTTATTTATTTTATTTATTTGTTTGAGAGAGAGAGAGAGAAAGGGAGGAGGGAAATAATATGGGCAGTCTGGGCTTCCTGCTGCTAGAAACAAACTCCAGATGTATGTGACATTTTGTGTATCTGGTTTGATATGGGTGCTTAGGAATTGAACCCAAGCCATCAGGCTTTGCAAGCACAAACTTTTAACCATTGAGCCATCTCTGCAGCTCCTTTTGCTCATCTTTTATGGCTCAGAGTTAGTGGCAACTCTGTGGCTGTTAGTTTCACTTCCTGCTGGCCTTTGTTATTTCTTCTACTCTCCACACAGATCATGCCTCTATAATTAGTCTCCCTTATAAACAAGCCCTCTGGATTATCTTAATTTGATTGCACCATCTGTTTCCTATAGCGAGTCAGACTGGTATACTCATCCCCTGTTCCTCATGACTTCCAGTCACACAGGTCATGTAATGAGGCCAACGAGCACTGCTCTGTGTCTCCACATAACTACATTTGTGTGGTCTCAGGTCACTTATTTCTATTTCACTATAGCCTCCAAGCCTAGTGACAATCAAGTCATTTCAGAAACAAACAAGGAAAGAATAAAGCATTTCTACACCACCACCAAAACATTTATAAGTTCTTACCCATTTGTTTCACAGGGCCCAAATGTATAGGTCTTTTCCCAAGCAGCTAAGAATTTCTAAAATTGGAGTTACTGGCAGGATGTAAATAGATATTTTCACAATGTAATTCAGGTCATCCTAACTACAAAAACTACATATGCCTTTAGTCACAGTCCATAGTCACTTTATATAAAATATAAGGTCATTTCTATTAGAACAACAGACATCCACCAACATTAATATTCATCTGCCAACTACATAATAAAACAGAATGAAGCAAGTGCATATTTTAGCTGCTTGCTACTGAATCAGAAATATCACACATTAATAGCATTTGGGGGGTTATATAAAATTGATAGCACATCAATTGTGAGGTTTTACTGACAACTTATTTTTCTCTAAAATGTTTTAATTCCAAGTTATATTTCACGTACAATATTACTCACTAACATGGGCCTCTAATACAAAGCCTTGGGTATTTTAATCTCAAAAGAAGTTACTTTAAAATATGGATGCCCAGATAATTTGCATGATTAATGAAAATATGTTTTAGAATATTAAACATTTAAGATGCTAACATTTAGTAGGCTTTCTGACAGAAGTTAAAAGACTATTAGAATGACTGATGGATTGCTACACAGTACATTAGCCCTCAGAACAGGAGTGAGCTACAGGACATTTATGTAACATGGGAGCATTCTTGTTTTGTCTCATCCCACTTGCCCTCCATTACACTGTCCTTTTGTATGACCTTGGTTGTTTTAAATTTCCACACAAAGACTTTTGCAGTTTTGAGAAAAGATAAACATACGGACAAGGATAGTAACAGCATTAGACAGGCCCTTGTACACAATATCTGTCACATACTAGGAGACTGATGAAAAGTGCACTGAAGGAATCAGATGCTTCCTTCATGGTTAAGAGTCTTATCTTAGCATTGAAAAAAATAATATAAAATAGAAAGTTATCTGCTACTCAGTAACAAGGGTTCTAAGTTTAGCTCTTCAGCAGGTAAGAATGCTATAAATCTCTTTTTTCTATTTGTTAGGAATTGTGTTAACAAACAAAGCTCTATCTACCTAAATCTTTCTCAAGCCTATTGCCTTTGATTTCACCAGAGCTTAACACCACCTATTTGTTTATTATTTTCCTCCTCTTATTATACTTGGAAATGAAACACACCAAAAAGAATTTTCAGGAAGGCGTTTATAACCAATTTGATTAAAAAGTAGAATACCATTGAAAATGGTAGGACCAAGGGAGACCAAAATAAGCAATAAAACCGAAAGAGCAATACGTTGTCTAATGGCCTGCCTTGCTTTGGGGGAGACAATATGAGTTATGGGAAGTTTTACCATGAACCCTGGTTACCAAAGTCTACTTTTTTTTTCAAGGTAGGGTTTCACTATAGCCCAGGCTGACCTGGAATTCACTATGTAGTCTCCAGGTAGCCTCAAACTCACAGTAATCCTCCTACTTCTGCCTCGGAAGTGCTGGGATTAAAGGCGTGCACCACCATGCCCAGCTTCCAAAGTCTACTTCTTGAGCAACAGTGTCTTCACTGTGTTGTTTAGTTTATTGTTCTCCAGAACATATTAGATAGTATCCTTATACTTGTTCAGTGAACATGGGGGAAATAATACTACTGTATAGTACCTGAAGTCCCACTAGTTAGTCACAAATTCAGAGTGGGCAAAGAAAATGTAATGGGCTTAAAAAATGCCTCCAAAGACAGCAGATGTCAACTATATAACTTGTAAATGGTGCTTTAATTGGGAAGAGTCTAATTGTTAAGGATCATGATAGGAACATCATCCTGGAGTATGTACACAGGCTCTAAATGAACTCACAATTGCCATATTTAAGATTTAAAGGAAGATTTGATAGACAGAAAAGAGAAAAGTTAAATTAGGTTTTTACAACAGGAGCAGAATCTAGCACCTGACATTGGAAAGTTTTCTTGCTTAATTTTATGGTCAAATATTTGGGATACTCACAGAGAGAGTCATATTCAAGGTCATAGTCAATAACATGGAACAACTTCACATTCTGGGCACAGAGCTAGAGTATTAAAGTAGTTTTTCTCATAGTTTCAAAAGTAACTACTTGTGCAATAAAGGTAGCTTAATTAAAATTTATCCAACTGAAACACCATTTATCTGAAACAAATGTTTGTGCCTCTGACATCAACCAGCTCTTCACTTGAGTAGCTAACAATAAACAATGGAATGATGCCCAGTGAATGTCAATTAAAACAAACTGCTGCTAATAAACTTTGCCCTGAAAAAACAATGTCCATATGGGCCCATACTCACATGCACACATGTGTGAGTAAACAGCTGCACACACAAAGCTTTGCTATTATAAGTTTACTCTTTAAAGAGTAAATTTTTAATTAATGCATTTTGAAATTTTCAATTTTCATTTTATTGTTGAAGCACTAATTTTAGCTACTAATAAGGCATGAATTTCAGATAATATTAGCTACATAATGGAAGAATTCTTGCCCAGTGATAGAAAGTATGAGACTTGATTCAGAATTGTTATAAATGTTAGGACAGGCACTAGGAAGATGGCTCAACAGGTAAAGGCACTTGCTTGCAAAGCCTGCAGGCCTGGGTTCAAGTGCCTGGCATTTGTTTACAACAGCAAGAGAGCCTGATTCCCACACGCACTCCCTACTGCACAAACACATGCAAATAAGTTAATAAATATTTTTAAAAATAAGAATGTTAGGACAGAAATATCAGAGCGCTAAGCCAAATGTGGGCCTTTGAAAGAGCATATCCGTGGGCAATAAAGATGTTACAAGACCAGATAGTTGTCTCTGGTTTCAAGTACCACTTCATAAGGGTCTCATTTTTGGATTTTCCTAAGGACCATGCTGCAGATACAGAAAATGAAAATAACCTGCCTAAAAGGTTTTAATCATATATTCTTTGCACTATAAAGGCATTCTCTCATTCCCATTAAAATTCTGTTATGATCAAAGGTTTTCATGCTTGCTTGATCTTGCTTTTCCTACTCTAGAGAGTCTCAGTCATGTAACTTATGAGGCCGAGAAAATGATCTGTGTTCATCAAACTATGTTTATCGGGCTTTCTCTGCATATTCTAACCCCCATGCATTCAGCTGAGTCCATGTGACCAGTTTTGACCTAAACTACTGAAGAGATGACAAAATCTTCTTTTGGATTCATGTCCTGCCTTCTCTAGTTTTCTTTACCATTTCTTGGAATCCTCCCACCCTATATGGCTTAGAACAGGAAACTCTGGAAAATGGAGGGGAGAGACTGAACCCTTGGGTCATTTCCTGAGGAGAGTTATTCAGGGATGCTCATGGATCATGCAAGCATGTCATATAAACTTGAACTATTTTGTTAAGCTCCTTATGCTATATCAGTACTCCACAGTAAAGAATATTGATAGCCTGGGGCAGGAAGATAGGACCTGTGGGGAGTTTTGAGCTTATTGAATAATTCAGATACATATAAACCTTGTGTTACCTTTTGAGAAAATGCTGTAGTCATCTTTTCAGTAGACTATTAAACAGTGTGCTAGTTATCAGCTATGACATTTTCTCATGAGGAGTTTTATATTCTCATACTGCATGCACTCCTAATTTTAAATGGATGCACTTCTTTCTTATGTATTTTGAGCAGATTCTAGAGCATTGGTGAAGACTTCAAAGTTCAAAGCTGTGAATTGTCAGGGTTAGAATAACAAAGAGCAAAAACAACACATGGCCAAGTATCCCTCCAGATCTCACATATCATCACTTGTATGCTTGTAGGCTTGCCAGACCTCCAATGATTCAAAGTACTTAAAGACATATTTGATGGATAAGCTAGGACCTGAGCTGACTCTTGAGTATTTGGGAATACTGATGTTAAGAAATCCAGGGCCTGGGGAGATGGCTCAGCAGATAAAGGTCCTTGCTTATAAAGCCTATCAACCTGGGTTCAATTCCCAAGCACCCATGCAAAGCTAGATATAAGTGATGCACACCTGTGACAATGGGAGGTGAAGCCCGAGGACTCCCTGACTTATGGGCCAGCTAGTCCGAGGTTCATTTGCACTGTGGCAGTTTGCAAAAAAAACCCAAACAAACAAACAAAAAAAAAACATTGGAGCACAGACACTTCGAAATTGTCCTCCGACCTCCGCATGCACAGTGTGGCAGCCCTCCCCAACATGCACACATAACAATAAATAAATAAATAAATAAATATTAAAAGAAACAGAAAGAAACATAGGGCCTTGTATTAGCAGGAGGAACAAGAAAAGAGGGCCAGAGTGCATCAAATAATGGCAAGTGTTCTTTTCCTTTTAGCTGCAGAATGTCAGCATTTATGGGAACAAGTCGATCAAGCACTTACTGGATCTGCTTAATCAAGCATAATTGTCACCATGTGACTGGCAGTTATTGAAAGCTCCTGTGTGATACAGTGTCAGAACCAGTACACAAAGAACCACCTAAATTATAGATAGCAAAAGGAAAACTAACATTTTCCTCACAAGGAAGTCAACATTATATAAGGAGGGGGATAGATTCTGGAATGTGAGAGATTTAGCCCTTATTTGCTTTGAGTTCTTAACAAACAACAAAGGTGCTTAAGAAAAAGGGACGTTAATGCCCACAAAGATTGATATGTTGGTATGAAGCTTAAGCAAGTGAAGCACATAACAAGAAGTTTACCTTTACCACATTCATTATTTGCATTAATATCTTCATTATTAAGAATAATATCTGCAAGAATTAAGAATGAAGCAGTTCTGCAGGAACTTTCAAGTTTATACAAAAAAAATCCTACTAAATATTCATTCTGCTCTCTCTAAAACAGAAACTCTCTTGCCCAGACATTATCAAGACACACTCACAATGTCAGGCATTCATCATCGTTCATTTCTCCACACAGCAGACACATACTCAGATTACAAATAATGCTACCAGTGTCCACTCATAAGTTGTTGGAAAAATAACTCATTAAATATTTATGCAATATTGACCCATCATATTCACACCCAGGGAGCTTAATGAGAGAGATTACTTCCTCATTTTGAACCTTAAAATGGACCATAGGGACCCTGATTGATACAGATTTTTCTGAAGGGTCCCTTTTATATCCATTATCTTTAAAAATGTTTTATTTGCTGTGCTTTAAGAGATATAGAGTAGTATTCCTCTGTAATTCTCCCAAGTTTTTCAAACCTAAGTGAAAATAGAAATTTTAGGATGATTTCCAAAGCATTTCTAAGCTAGGAATCAGCTATCTTGATATCATCATTAATAAAAATCTACTACCTCTTCCCAGTAATTTCATGTTTTAAAGTATATTGTTATATTCATAATTAAATTCATGCATCAAATAAGTTTGCTACTTTGGATGAATTAAGGCATTTTAAAACTTGAAATATCCTATACCTACACATGATCCCAGTCAGACTAAACTCTCTTGGCAATGCCTTTCAGAACAAACTGTATATTTTTTGATGTAAGGGAAATGATGTGCATTTGTTGACTTTATTATGAGCTTTCAATATGCACTATGTCTATTGCCCTTTCTATGATTCCAGCAAATATTAATTTATACTCTCAATATAGAAAATTCCATTAGACACTTGGCATAAAGAAACATAAGATTCATGGTTTCTGCCTTCAACAAATTCACAATCTAGCTGGAGAAGTGCAACTAATACAGAAGACTGGAATAACAACACAATGGTAACAAAAGATGCATCGTAGTTCCAAATCAATAGAATGAGTGAGTAGCTATAGAGTTCAGAGAAGAGAGATCTACCTGCTGCCATAAATGGATATTTGCCTTCCAAATTCAAGTATTCTAGTCTTTGATGCATAACTAGTTTTCTTTTCTTTTTTTCCTTTCTCATAGAATTATAAGGGGGGAGTGGGTCCTTTGTATAAAATTATATATTAGTCAAGCTGTTTGTGAAGTCTCAGCTACTTACCTAAATGCAATATGATTTATAAGAGCTATTGTCAATTAAAAGTAAATTGACACTAATTACTCAGGAGTGGATTTCAGATTATATCAGTAAACCAAATGATTTATGCATGCCTTTTTCATTGAATTTGTGGAAATTGCTTAAATTTCAGTAATAAAAGGATGACTTTAGCTGTGCTGTTTTCTATAAACGTATTTCACAAAAAGTCACAATGTATACTTTATGAAATAGTTAGTTGTGGGACTGGAGAAGATGGCTTAGCGGTTAAGGCGTTTGCCTGAAAAGCCAAAGGACCCTGGTTTGATTCCCCAGGACCCATGTAAGCCAGATGCACAAGGGGGTGCATGCTTCTGGAGTTTGTCTGCAGTGGCTAGAGGCCGTGGCGCACCCATTCTCTCTCTTTCTCTCTACCTCTCTCTCTCAAATAAATAAGTAATATATATATATATAATAGTTGTGGAGTTAGCGATTAGAGATTAGGTACTGGGGATATTTAGAGCCCCAAAGTATGGTGCCACACCAACATGGTCGTACTAACTGAAGAGTCAGGGTTTAAAATTGGGTATATATTAAAAGCTTAAATGAGCCTTTAGAAATGGAAGTCCCTGAAGTTATAATGGTCCTCAAACCAAAAGCAGAATTTACATTCCAACCCTGGGTCTATAAATCTGAGGAAGATGTGGAGATATTGACTTTTAATGTCTAATTTCCATTATTTGTAATAATATCAGAAATAAAACTCAGGCGGAAAAAGAGTTCTAAACATGAGTCACTAAAGCATCATAAATAACTATTGTACAAGACTATATTCTAAGTACAGTCTGGATGTTGATGGCTAATCACCACATCAGTGGGGGTGCTAGAATACTGACTTCATGAATGATAGATGTCCAGGACTGGAACAGGGATAAAGAGAAACAGATGGACCTAGAGTGAGTCTAGCCCAATGCCCTGATATCAGAAGGGAGACTTGAGACCCAAAGGAGTGAAGCCATCTATCCATGGACGTGCCCCCTCACACATGAGAATTCAGACTTGCATTGAGTTCTGGCATTAAGCTCAGACTTAGTTATAGTATTCTGTATAACCACAGCCAAACTCAGGGCATTGTGAAAGATGAGGTACTTATCAAAATGTTCCTACTTGTGAATCCTGTAATATTTGTGTTTCCTAAAAATAGTATGGTCCCAAAGTATTAAAAGAGAAAATCATAATAGTATGCATATCATTGAGCTTAAATAACAGCAAAAAAATCAGCAATGTAATCTTGCCTTTTATTCTATCCTAGAATAAGAGAACTTATTATAGGGGGTTTTACAAATCTTACTTTATGTGAGATATGGAATTTATCCAAAAGTCTTAAAGAAAAATGATACCTCCTATAAGATGTCTTGAACACCTTCTTGTGAAACAGCATGTTTTATGAGCAAAATGAAATGGAATCACAATTGTTGGCAAAAGGTTATGCTTCCATTTTTCTCAAATCAAGGCTAGTTATTTAAAAAGAAGTTACTAAGAAGATTCACTTCACACACTACATTCTGATTAGGCTTCTGAGCCTCAAATTTAAGAGCCCCACTTTTTCTGGGACTCCTGACTGTCTGATGATAATTACAAAGGTGTGGTAATAGAGGGCCTTCAATCAAGCCTGCGTGGAGCTGCTGTCACTCTGAGTACGATCTCATTGCGAGCTGGCAGGACCCATGTGCTTGCCTTTCAACTGGCAGAGCTGTTTTCTTGGCTGGCATAGCAACCAGCTTTGCCTTAAATCTCCCTGAGCTACACCCTGTTAGAGTAATTTTGTTAATTGAAAATGTCTGTCTTTGGAGAAATCTTGCATGGTGTCAGTGTCATTTGCAGGTTGCTGAGGAAGATCTCCAGGACAGCAGTGCTGCCTGGCAGCCTGCACAGCCCCCACTGGCCAATAGCAGCAACCAAGGCCAAAGCGTCCACCCAACAAGGTGGTCCATCCCATGGTATGCATCCATCCTCTCTTGCCAGACATGCTACATGGGCAAAGGACCTCTGAGAGAATGGGAAGCTGCCTTCCCTGTAGCCCACCCAGGACAGCTCGTTGTCTCAGCTAGTAAGATGGAATTGGGATAGCCCAAAGGATAATTGGCTGACCGTCTTTCATTATAGGAGTAAATACTATGCTCCAGGGTATGCTCTGTGAGATAAGCAATGGGAAGAAAAAGAATGAAAGTAAGAATTCTTCATAATCCAGAAAGAAACACCAGTTGACATATTCTGTGTGTGTGGAAAGTGGGCTTTAATACAATCACAATGAATTTAATATTGTCTCCCAGTGCTTTTATTTCTTTCTAATCATTTCATTGCATCTTAAGTAAGTTAACTGAGAATAGTGCCATGTGCCTAAAATCCTGGCATAAAGGAGGCTGAAACAGGAGTATAATGAATTCAAGGTCAACCTGGGTAACACAGCAAGATTTTATCTCAGTAAATGAATACATAAGATATTTTAAAGTAGAAGTTAAATTACAATCAGAAGTATATGTCTGTAATACAAACACTAGGAAAGAGAGGCATAAAGTTTGCAAGTTCAAGGCGTTCCTTTGCTACATAGGGACTTCAAGGCCAGCCTGAGCTATCTAGCAAGACACAACCTCAAAATAATGGTAACAATATTAATAGATTACAGTTTTATTTTTGCTTAACATTTAACATTCTGGTGTACTAATAGAAATACAGGATAAACACCGACTATTCTACCAAAACACATCAGTGAATTCAAAAACCAAACAATAAACAACAACAAACACAAGGTATTTTCTTTGTAGGCCAAATAATTCAGTCTCTGAAAGGGAAAATCTTTTTGCTTAGTTCTTCTTGTGCAGGCTCAGTTCAGCCTTGATTGTCTCTTGTGTCTCTGAGTCTCTTACTTAATCAGTTAAACCTAGTCTCGCTTTACTCTGTTGATCTGGCCAATTCTCCTAGATCCAAAGATATTTCCATTTCTTTACTTCTTCCCTGAGAATTCTGTGGCTTCAAGCTTGTCCTTGTTTATGTGGCTTTCCTCAAAATCTCCCAACCACCCTAAACCAACACTTATGAGCATTCAGAAATATGGGAAACATTGCAATCAATCAAGGAGTTGCCAAAACACAGTATTGTTTAGAATCTGGCATTATGCCAGACATGCCTCTTCTCAAAGGACTTACAATGGACATTAGTGTACATTCTGCCTTACATGTCCTGGAAATAAGCCCATCTATTTAAAAGGCCTCTCCAGTTTGGCACAGCTAGTTTGTGAAATGTGCTTGTAAGTTGATTCTTTGGGATTCTGAATCTTTTCTTACAGAAGTTATCATATACAGAGTAGTTTAAGTTACAGACCATCTGTGAATGTCTACCAAGCCCACAAAATACCCTGAAACCAAGGATATCAGAGATCTCCTTGATTAGTGCTGAAAAAGAATAGAGATTTACAACCTTCTAAAAATATTATAGATGATAAAATAGAGATATTAAAAGGCTATCTGTACAATTTTCTTTGTGGGGGTATGTACGGTGTGTGTGTGTGTGTGTGTGTGTGTGTGTGTGTGTGTGTGTGTGTGTGTGTGTCTGTATGAGGATCAAAGGAGGACTACTTTGGGTTGTCTGTCCTCACCTGCTACCTTGTTTGAGACAACTTCTCTCTTGTTGTTTGCCAGTTCAAATGCCAGAGCAGCAGATCTGAAAGCTTCAGGATTCCCCTGATTCCACCTCCCTTTGCAATAGGCATGTTGCTATTCTAAATGCATTGCTACTTGTGTTGCTATTACAGATGCTTGGGCTACTTGTGTCTGGCTTCATGTAGGTTTTGGGATCCAAACTGTGATGGTCAGGCTTACGCAGCAAGTACTTTTAAAAACTGAATCATCTCCTCAGCACTTAAAATTTTCCATTTTCATATAATACTGTTGCTGCTACCTTCTCATTCAGGAGCAAAATGCCCAAACAAAAACAGCCTGTGAAAGTGCCATCACGGCACGGAAAGCATGGAAGAGCAGGCAGCCAAGGTGCAATATCTTGTCACAGTAGCAGGAGGAAGCAGCAAAAATGAGCTAGCTAGCTCAGACAAGGGAGCTATATTATAAAACCCTAAGGCCCACCGCAGTGACATACCTGCTTGAGCAAGACCCTACCTCTAAGAGGCCCCACTAGGTGGGGATCCAGTATCAGTCTTAATCACAAACATGTGAGGCCATGGGAGGTATTTTATTTTCAGACCACCACAAATATGAAGGGGCAGAACTGGAACTCCTCTTTACTGCAAATCCTGGGCAATATCTCCAGTTAACCTCACAACAATCTTAAATGACTAGAATTATCCATATGAAGAAAGTGAGTGTGAGAGAGCTCAAGTGCTGTAGACAAAATCACATAACCAGTACCAGCAGAGTGGTAGGGCTGGGTTTCTTGAACTTTATACTCATCTCAAGAGAGAATCTTGAAAACAATGTGGTCATCATGTGGTTTCCTCAGTTTAATAGATGACTTTTTAATCAGAAAACCCATGGATTCCAGAAGACAGTGGCATGATATATCCAAAGTGCTAATAGAAAAGTACTTTCAAAGAAGAATTCTATATGTAAAAATATTAGGCTGCAAAAATTATGGAGAAACTAAGGCATTTTCAACAAACAAAAGATGAGAGAATACAGTGAGATTGACTGAAAGCTTTCAGGTTGAAATGAGAAGCATGTGATATTAACTCAAATGCATAAAAAGAAAGAAGAAATTAAAAGTTTGATGGCTTATGCCTAAAATTCCAGTACCTAGAAGGCTGAGCAAAAATTTGGACAGGTATTTCTTCAAAGAGACTATGTAAATGGTCCAAGAGTGCCTAAACATGTTCAGTATAATAGACATTAGAAAGATGCAAATCAAAGTCACATACTATTTCCCACCAAGCAGAGCAGCTAGAATCAAAAGGACAGATGATGACATTGCTGAGATCTTGATAACACTGGAACCCTAAGACACTGTGGTAGGCATGTGAAATGGTGCAGGTGCCTTGAAGCAGTTAGGCACTTCCTCCAAAAAGTTCCCAGAGTTAACTGTAGACTTGCCACATGACTCAGCAACTCCAATACTGGTTAAGTACCCAAGATGACTGAAAAATAAATTTCCACAACAAACCATTCACAAAGATTCTCAGCAGCATTATTCAGGAGAGTCAAAATGTGGAAGTCACCCAAATGTCCATCAATTGCTAAGTGTGTAAAATATGATGGACTCTTGCAATGGGAAATTGCATAGTTACACAAAAGGAATAAAGTATTTATACCACAATATGATGAGCCTTGGAAACATTGTGTTATATGAGCATTTATCTTACAATTTCACTAACATGAATTGTTTGTATGAACCAAATATACTATCACTGAATTTTTTACTTAAAAAATCTGGTTGTTATTGTATGCTAATTATATCTTAACAATACCAGTATACAAGATTGATATGTTCCCATATACTCCAATTTAATTCCTTTTGGAATGTGGCCTGAGACTTGAGAATTTTAAAAGCATCTCCAGTGGTTCTATTACACAACATAGTGAAAATCCAGAAGGCTGGGGAGATGGCTCAGTGGGCAAAGTGCTTGTTGTGAAAGCACGAAGACCTGAATTTGGATTCCCAGAACCCATGGAAAACAACAGGAATGGTGGTGCAGATCTATAATCCAACCATCACCATCTTGCCTCTACATGCAGATGTATACACATGTATGAAAATACTCACATATTTGTGCCCATAAATATATGATCACACATATTTACATGCACACACACACCACACAATCATACATGTGCCAAATAAAAAGAATAAAAATAAAAAGAATTAAAAAGTTGAAATACAGGTGGATGATACCTCTTGGGAAAAGTGACTTCCAATCATGCCTGGCCACTAGAACCATTTAGGGAGTTTTGAAATGCTTAGGCACTATCTCCAAAGACTGTTTAATTGGTCTGGAATGTAACTTTGACAATAGAATTTTTTTATTTTCAAAGTACTTCACACAGCAACCTTATGTTTTTAATATTTATTTTTAATTTTTATTTATTTATTTATTTATTCATTGGAAGGAAGAAAGAAAGAAAGAAAGAAAGAAAGAAAGAAAGAAAGAAAGAAAGAAAGAAAGAAAGAAAGAAAGAAAGAAAGAAAGAAAAGACATGCCAGGGCCTTCAGCTGCTGTAAACAAACTCCAGATGCATGTGCCACCTTGTGCATCTAGCTTACATGGGTCCTAGGGAATCGAACCTGGATTCTTTAGTTTTGCAGGCAAGCGTCTTAACCAGTAAGCTATCTCTCCAGCCTGACAATAGAATTTTTAACATACTGATTCTCCTATATGTAGCAATGTTGAAGTATACTGAATTTAGTCTTCCTGAGTCTAAACTTTCACCAAAATGCTACTCCCTAATGTTTTATTTTGAATGAGTCACATAAGAGTCCCTAGATCCTTTCTTCTCACTTCTACTTCATAAGCAATTAGTCACTCAGACCCATCAAATCTTAGAGCTAAGGCAGAGCTCACAAGTGTATCCCTTCTGCATCTACCTCAGTACATGTGTATGCACATAAACTCATTCGTGATGGCATAATGACTAATTTTCATAATTGCACAGTTGACCTCTTCTATCCCATTGCCCAGAGTATTTAGTAAAACATTATAAAATGCAAATGTGATGAGACCACTGCTCAGTTTAAAATCCTTGCTTGATATTCAAGCAAGATTTTCAATGAAATTCTAACATTTACACTGATTTAAATGTAAATCCTTCCATATTCTCCAGTCTTATAGTTCATCAATCTAGAACGCCTACCCCATTGTCTTGTTCTCTAGGGACTGCTTTCTCCCTTCCTTCTGTGCTTCACTCACATACCTTGCAAACTGATGCATAACTTTCTTCCAATATCTAGAACCCTCTTTATTAAAACTCAGCCTTCAAGACAGCTCACGCTAATCTTTTCTGAAAAGACATACTTGGAATCCCTGCTGTTTTCCCATATCATCCTGGGAATTCTTCTCTTCCTTCAGAAAAATAGTATTTCTCTCTCTTTCCCTGAAACTGATAGCTCTCCAGGGCAGAAATGATCACCTTAGTACTGAGTAGAGAGCCAGCCTAGAGTAAGTGATTAATAACCTAAAATAATCAATAGAAAAATAGCTTGGTTGATATTTTTCAGATTATATATAATAGCATATACTATTAAATTTTATACTACGAAGCAAAATATAGTATATATATATGTGTGTGTATCATATATATCAAAAATATGTATATCATATATGTGGGTATATATTTTGAGGGCTGGAGAGATGGCACTTGCCTGAGAAGCCTAAGGACCTAGCTAGATTCAATTTCCCAGGACCCACATAAGCCAGATGCACAAAGTGGAGCATACATCTGGAGTTCATTTGCAGTGGCTAGAGCCTGGGTATGCCCATTTTCTCTATCTGCCTCTCTCTCTTTCTCTGTCTCTCTCTGTCTCTTTCTCTCTCTCTCTCTCAAATAAATAAATAAAATATACTTGAACATATACATAATCATTGATGTTTAATCAGGACCTAAAACAGAAATGCATAAAAGGTTTTGTACTTGTATTATTATTGGTTATTTATTTAGGTTGTAGGGAACAAATCAGGTCCATGTCCTCATGTTTACAAGGCACTTTAATAGCTGAGCTATTTCTTGAGGCCCTGTTCACTGAGTTTTGATAGTTCTAACATTGTTTAAATTATTTGTTTGTGTATATATATGTACATGTGTATATATGGTGTGTATATAGGTGTGTACATGCCATGGCACACATGTGGAAGTCAGAATACAATTTCAGGGAGTTGGTCCTCCCCTTCCACCTTGTTCAAAATGGGTCTCTCTTGCTTTTTGTTGCTGGGAAGGCCAAACTAGCTAGCAATAAATGCCCTATTTGTGTCCAGCCTTACATGGATGCTGGAGACCTGAACTCTGGTCAGCAAGCTTGCAGAGCAAGTGCATTTAACCACTAAGCCATCTCTTCAGCCCCATACTGAACAATTTTTTGACTTTACGATTATGCAAAAGTGATACTGATTCAGGACTTCAAGTCTGGATTTTTATCTTTTGCCAGGCTACACATGAAGTTTCCTTGGCGTGGTCCAGTCAAGAAAGCCAAGGCAAGGGCTTGAGAGATGGCCTAGCAGTTAAGGCACCTGCCTGTGAAGCCTAAGAATGCCCATTCAGTTCTCTAGTTACCACACTTAGCCAGGCACAAAAGTGATGCAAGAGCGCAATGTCACACGTGCACACAAGGTGCGCACCATCTGGAATTCGCTCAGTGGCTGAGAGGCCCCTAGCATGCCCATTCTCTATCTGTCTCTCTCTTTGTCTGTCTCTCTTAAATTAAAAAAGAAAGAAAGAGAGAGAGAGAGTGAAAGAAAGAAAAAGAAAGAAAGAAAGAAAGAAAGAAAGAAAGAAAGAAAGAAAGAAGGAACCAAAGCAAAAGTCTCTCTTCCAAGGTAATGGAAGCTAGATGGAGCTTGGAGCCAACCATGTGATCAAACCAATGATCTGAAGTGTACTGTGTGGCTTAGCTGTGCCCTGGTAGATTAGTTATGTTAAATGCCTTTTTGATACACAATACTTATTACTTATCATGGTTTGGGGACATGATTACCCTTAAAATAATAGATAAAATATATAAACGGTGACTCTCTACAACATGAAAGTGTATGCATTTCTAATTAAATTTTATTTATTTTTT
This sequence comes from Orientallactaga sibirica, assembly GCA_036365145.1. Taxonomy (NCBI): domain Eukaryota; kingdom Metazoa; phylum Chordata; class Mammalia; order Rodentia; family Dipodidae; genus Orientallactaga; species Orientallactaga sibirica. Next base: position 2,586,203 of record JAEOAD010002373.1, read on the forward strand.
GAAAATTTCCTACATGTATATTATATATTTCAATCATATGATCATGCTCTCCCCTCATTTCCCTCTCTTGTCCCTTTCCCACCTCACTGAACAGTCTTCTCTCTTTTTCCCTCCTCCGTTCATTTCTTTCTTCCTTTTTTCCTTTCTTGCTCCTCTGTCCCACCTTCTGGAGGAACAGAAAGTGAATTGAGTCTTAGATTTCATTGAGTGAGCTCTTCTCCTGGCTTCTCTCCACAGCTGTGACATGTGGCACCCCAAAGTGCTTATGTCTGTGACTTTGGAATCCCTACTGTTTTGGAAATTGACCAAACCCTGTTGTTCTAAAGCTTAAAGGAGGAATGAGACCTCTTCCCAAGCTACCATCTGTGGCAGTGGATGGAGACACGACTTTCCCAAATCATGCCTAGACTCCAGCCCACATCACATACTACATGTCCCAAGCAATATCCCTTCCCGCTCAGGGCAATATCCTCCTCTTCTCCCTGCAAGCCTTAAAAGCTCCTCCATCCCCTTACTCATAGTTCCAAAGCCTTTTCCCTTTTGCCTTGGATCCCACCGTTCTTTAGCCTAACATTAAATGAAATCTTGAGGCCAAGAAATAGTTAATCTCCAAGGGTCCTCTATTCCTAAGCCCTCAACTTATTATATTGCAGAGTTTAAATTTCTCATGACTTCAGCCATTATGGTCCCCATTTACAAGTCATAACTAATTAGCATTACATGCCTTGATGTGGGAGATGTTGAAATGAAGGAAAGAAAAAGTTAGATATTATTTCTCAATCTCTAGCTATGTGAGAGAAAATCACATTTAGTGAAGTGAAAAGGGCTACATTAATACTCAAATATGCATTTGAAAACAAATAAGGTCCTTTGGTTTAAACATTTTCTCAAAAATTATAGTTGCATTTTCAGAGTAGCAAATGTTCTTTGGAAAAATGATCTTTGTTTTTAAAGATTTTATTTTTATTTATTTATTTATTTGAGACAAAGAGAGGGAAAGAGAGAGAAAGAGTGAGAATAGGCATGCCAGGGCCTCTAGCCACTGCAAACGAACTCCAGATGAATGCACCACCTGGCTTACATGGGACCTGGAGAATTGAACCGGGGTCCTTGGGCTTCACAGGCATATGCCTTAACCACTAAGCCATCTCTCCAGCCCTGGAAAAATGATCTTTACCAAAGCAGTTAGAATGATGCTATAGATCAATAAGATTCAGGTATCATCTTGGAGTGAGATGTACTATTTTCCTGATTTGGGTTATTAACTATCTCTGAAGCTCATGGATATGAAGTCTGACTAACATAAACTATATTTTCATTGAGAAGTCCCTCATGTTTACAACATTTAAAAATTATAAAAGTTATAAAAATGTTACCTCCTTTTCTTTTATAACACCATGATTTCCAGTCAATTTTGGATAAGAGATAGAAAAATATAAGCAAAGCCACCAGTACCTAATCATACATCTGTCTCATGTGATCATCTTAAACCATAGCTTAATTGTGTTAGAATTCTCTTTTCTAGACATTTCCAAGGTCAGAAGTAGGAGTTAAATTGCTTCCAAATCTCTTGAGACTATAAAGCAAACATAGCCAAAGCAGAAGCTAAGAGATTCAAAGAAGTTTTCTAGAGAGGAAATTAAGACACAGAGAAACAATTTTGAACTTAAGAGCTTGGAACAGAAAAAAAAAATGAATAACAGGCTTTGTCTTTTTGATAATGGCAGGATTTCCTAGTTGTTGTATGAGTGGAATCCTCAGGTTTTCTGAAGTATTATTTGGCACTCTTCTTCATGTCCAATTGCCTCTCTCCTCACTGCTAAGCATTTCCAACCACCTCCAGTTAGGGCATGGTTATCTATGTTTTCCCTACTGTGGTGCTCTGTCTACACTCAAGACACTGGTTTGGATCTCCTAACTGAACATAATGGAGTTAAGTATAAGCTGGACAGAGGATGGTGTTCTACAATCCAAGAGGCTTGTGGAAGGGTGACCAGAGCTACAGAGCTCTGCATTTGCCTTCAATTCATTTATCTAACCTAGTCTTTTCTGTTTTTGGAATAATAAAGAAACTCCCGGAATTCAGAATAAAAAATGCACTTGTTTATAGATGGTTAATTCTCTTTAAATTATCCTGAATCTGCAGATAAGCAGTTGCTGCTTATTATAATGTAATTTTTATGGCCACATATCTGAAGATAACCCAACAATGAAGTATTGAAACAACTGTGGCAAATGATACCTGATCATAGATGTAAGAGAAAAAAGTAACAAGGTTATATTAAAATGTAATTAACTCAGACATTCACTGTAAGATGACTATAAAGGATTCTTGATATAGCTACAAGACAGAAATCTCTGAGGGAATGAAACTTGAAAAAAAAAAAATCTATCCATGGTGCTGATATTACCAAGCTCAGTAAATGAAAGAAAACTGTATAAAGATTAAATAGTATTGGGCTCCATTCACAATTGTCACTTGGCACAAATGGAAACTCTTCTGCTACTTTTTAAAATAAATCTATGTAAAATTAACTTCATTATGATGTGTTATAGTTACCCTCATGTTACTAGAACAAAACACCAAACCAAAAGTAACTGATGGAAGGACAAGGTTTATGTTGGCTTACAGTCTCTTTATGATGGCAGGGAAAAGATGTTAGAGCAGAGGCTGGACATCACCTTCTTGCTACAGCAGTTGAAAAACAGTAGGAAGAAAGTGAGCTGATCTCTGGAGATGGGGAGCTGCCTGTAACACCCCAAAGCCCACTCCTGGCAACATATCAATTCCAGCAAGGCTCCACCTCCTAAATTGCCACTAGCAGGAGACCAACCATTCAGAACACATGAGTTTATGTAGGACATCTGATTCAATGCACCACATAATGCCATGAATGAAATAAGATAACTTACTTCAGAGTACTCTCAAAATTGACAACCATAAAAATAATCAATATTATCTTTAAAAAATGTAGTAAATAAGCCGGGAGTGGTGGCGCACGCCTTTATTCCCAGCACTCGGGAGGCAGAGGTAGGAGGATCACCATGAGTTTGAGGCCACCCTGAGAATACAGAGTGAATTCCAGGTCAGCCTGGGCTAGAGTAAGACCCTACCTCGAAAAAAACAAACAAAAAAAAATGTAGTAAATAATAAATTGGTTCATGTGTATTGCACATAATGTATGTACTAACAATACCCAGATCAATTGCTTTGAAACATATGAAAATATTATATGTTCCAAAAAGTACACAAATTAGTGTACTACTTAATGGATTAATAAAAATAAATACACTTGGGCTAGGTGCCAGGTGTGGTGGTGCACGCCTTTAATCCCAGCACTCAGGAGGCAGAGGTAGGAGGATCACCATGAGTTAAAGGCCACCCTGAGACTACATAGTTATTTCCAGGTCAGCCTGGACTGGAGTGAGACCCTACCTTGAAATAAATAAATAAATAAATAAATAAATAAATAAATAAATAAATAAATAAATACACTTGGGCTAGGGAAATGGTTCATGAGGGTCCAAGGGGACCTGATTTCAATTAGATTCTCCAACACCAACATAAACAGCTTGACATGACCATTCACATCTTTAACTCCAGTCTCAGAATGAGTAAAAAATTACTGAGGCTTACAAGAAAATGGCAATCTCCAGAATTAGTGAGAGATTCATCTCAAGGAAACAAGCAAGTGAGCAATATAAAAGGACACCCAACATTCTCCTCTGGCCTCTGCATGCACCTAGACACACAGGCATAAACCACACACCACACCAACACCACACCACACCACACATACTACAAGCAATAGAGAGAAGTCTGGAACACCTGCCAGATCACAAAATGGCACATTGACAGCCTGAGGTCGTGCTTCTGTTAACAGTGATCATTGTCCTAACATCTAATAATAAAAATTGGTTATGAGCTAGGCATAGTGGCACACACATTTAATCCCAGCACTCGGGAGGCAGAGATAGGAGGATTGCAGTGAGTTCAAGGCCACCCTGAGACTGCACAGTGAATTCCAGGTCAGTCTGGACTAGAGCAAGATACTGCCTTGAACCCCCCCCCAAAAAAAATTTAGTTATGCCTGCTTTGAATTTTCTCTGCATGTTATCATATACCCTGTGCTTTGTTTGACGCTTTATATTCAACATAATCTTTGTGAGACTGACCACTATCATATATTTTTATTGCTATGAAGTATTGCTATGTAGTATACTATGTAGTGTAAACATTGATGATTTAGTTATTGTTTTGTTGATGGACAGTAAACTGTTTCCAGATTAAGACTATGAATAATATTGTCATGAACTTTATCTTCAATTTCCTTTGCATTTATGTTAGAATAGGTATGATTTTTCTGGGTTATTCAGTAATCTTCCCAAGTGGAGAAGGAGCTCTAGTTATCCTACATATTTGCCAATACTTGGTAATATCAATCTTTCTCATTTTTGCTACTTTAGTGAATGTGTGGTAGAAATTCATTGCAATATTTTCTGAATGACATCATTTTTGTGTGTCTTCTCAAAAGCAGAGTGTGGGGTTTCTGTTAGAATGCCTCCTTGGACTCAAAAAGAATAACCTTATGTTGGAACAACTTGACTTTGCCCACGGGTGAATGATTTTAGCAGTCGCAGGTTAGGAAATGACTATTCACATCTGTTATCATACTCAGTTAGAGTTTCAACTGAAAGATCATTTCTGCAAACTTTTAAGGTGTACTTTGAAAGCTGAGGGATATTTAAAAGCATTTCAAGAAGTCTATAATAAGAAAGAAAGGGGGAAAAGTACAGTGGCTCTCACTCAGGATGGCTTACCAAACACTGGTGAGTCTGGTTCCCCTGCCTCTTCAAATCCCCTTTCTAATGACACAGGGAATAAAAGATAAAAATAAATCCATGGGCCTCACTTGAAAGCTGGCAGGTGTACTACCACAAACCAGAAAAGCAAAGAGTTCCTGGAAGACATTAGAAAGCAAATGGGAACAGATTGACAATGAAACCTAACAAAGCCGAGAAACTATAAATCCCACAGACAAAGCAGAGCTCAGAATAGATGCACTTTTTTAAGTACCAAATCACACAAAGGACTCAAAAAAAAAAGAAAGAAAGAAAGAAAGAAAGAAAGAAAGAAAGAAAGAAAGAAAGAGAGAAAAGAAAAGAAAAAGGTACAGGATCTGGGAGATGAAATAGGCCATGAGGAGCTCTACAGGTAATTAATTAAAGAATGATAAAACAGCTTACCCCAAGTCAGTGAATCTCACATTTGTATAGAATAGGAATGTCTTCAAGTACAATTATGTAAAATGAGAATTCCACATCAGCATTAAAAATCTGGGCTGAATAAATTGAGTAATGCCTCAATAACAAGTTACATTCATGATTAAGGGAAATCACCTGACTGTTCTATCCATTACATATGGAGGGAACAGTAGGCACAACAGCTCCCAATCAAGATAGGAGATGGTCCCAGAGCTGGGAATCCCCCTGATTCCCATTTTATGCCTAAACTAATTCAACTCCTTCAGCCAAAGACTTCTGACTAATGGAACCATGCTTACCAGCTTGGACACAAAAATTCAGCTTAATTCTTTTCTTTGCACATAAAAACACACACTTAGGTAACTAAAGGGAAAACCTCAAACAGAATCTCTCCTTTGCCCAGACACATGCATTTCTCCATCAGTGTACAGGTTTTAGAATGGGCCTCTCGCCTGTCTTTGAAAAAAAAAAAAAAGTATGACCTAAGAGCACTATAAACTAACACAAGTTGACCTGAATGATATCACCAGTATTTTTAGCCTCACTCAGGTGACATAATTACAGCACATGCTCGAAAAGAACATGGGGGAAAACCATCCTTCTCTAACATTTAATTTTCATTTTATTTTTGTTGACAATTTTTATACATGTATATAATGGATTTTGATCAGTCCCCCCTCATTACCTACTCTGGTCCCTCCTCCCTGTTTCCCTTACACTAAACCCGTTCATTTTCCCAACTAGTTTCTCTTCTACTTTGACATCTTTTATTTTATGTGTGTGTGTGTGTGTGTGTGTGTGTGTGTGTGTGTGTGTATGTGTGTGTTCGTGTGCACATGCACATCCTACTGAGTTTAAATAGCATTGCCTGCATGAACATGAATAGGGAGTTATTTGCCAGAGCATGTATAATTTACCAGTGGTCACAACACTGAAGAAAATGTCTCTACCTTCCCTGGCAACCATTAACTGCCAATATATGTTCAAAGATGAATGGCGGCCACATGCCCTCCTACACCATCATAATAGAATGTTGATGGGCCCAATATTGTTAACAATAGTCACTGTGAGGTCACAAATCTAATGGCCACATCATGTCTGAAAGACAGCAGCATTCCAAAGTGTTTCCTTATCCCCTGGCTCTTCTATTCTTCCATCTCCTCTTCCACATCTAACATTTATTTTGTAGTAGAAGAAACACATTATTAATTCTCTCACCTCCATGGAAACCGCTGGAATCCTTTTGCTGACAGTGCCATTGCAAGTTTATAGCATCACACTCTCCTGCAAGTCAAAGAGAAGTTGAATGCATTATACGACCAAGAAGACACCATCTAATAAAGAAAAATGATTAATCGATATTTGTGAGAGCCACACACTGAAGCAAGGAACATGTACATTAGCTCCCCAGTGTAAACCACTTGGTAGAGAGAGAGCACTTCTGCTCCTTCATTCTTGATTTAGCAAATGTGAGCTTTTCTTCTTTGTCAGCTAACAGCCAAAATAATTAACACAGAGTTTACATGTACTAGGAAAGTGCTTGGTTGGGAAAAAGCAGAAATTGTACAAACCCTGTGGACAAGCAGTTTGCTGCCAGAAATAGAACTGTGAACTTCACTCTGATTGGAAATGCTTCTATGTAGAGTGAAGGTGGCTGAGACTAGGAAACAGCCTCAACATTTTCCACACTCTCACCCTATACAAGGATCTCAGAGCAAGTTATCAAGACATCTTAAAATAAGTGCAAAAGCAAAAACAAAAAAGAGAGTCCAAGTCTCCCTTTTGATACTACCCTTCCTAGATTTATACACAGTTGCAATATTATAAGCTTGTTACTGCTTTTCCTGCCTTTCTAAGTAGAAAGGTATGCAGAAGATTATATGGTTGCTTACTTTAAATGGCAGATGAAGAAGAGCCCCAGCAAGGTTAAGTGTTTGGTATTATGTCCATAGCTATCAAAGAGCAGAAGACAGTGTCAACTCCAGGCCTCCTGGCTCCTAATTAGCGCTCCTTCCACCATACTGTGCTTCATATCAAGTCTGTGAGATCCTCGCATGATAATGGGAATAATGTCACACATGAGAAGGCTAGTGATCTCCAGGGAATATCAACTTCCCACTTTTGAGAAGGCAATGTCTCCCTTCTAAAGAGAGAGAGCTATTCAAAATGTACAAGTCTGTGAACTTAGAGCAAGTGCTTTGCCTAAACAGCAAATGGTAATGTCACAAGTAAAATCAGGTAGTTTCATGTGCAAATATTACCATCTGGAATCTAAATATTTAAATCATTCTTAAAGGGGAAAAAAAAAATCAGGTTTCTTGACACCACAATTAAGCTGGAATTCTATTACTGAGTAGATACTTACCCCAGAAAATATCTTTCTGGACTAGCCCTGCTGCAGAAATCAAAACAGCTTTGGAAGAAGGGAGTAGTATTTCTGGGCAGCTTGGGGAGAAAAATGGCCTCAAAACAGAATTCGCTTAATAGATAGAACCATGTATGGCTGGTTGGGTGGGGGTGTTATAAAGGAAGTGGAATTTTTTTATTATAATGAATTTTTCAAATAAAAGCTCAAGACAAAAGAAAAGATGATCAAATTGATTATTTCCTCAGATAAATACTATTATGCTACATCTTCTTAGTCAATAGTGTTCCATTTGTGGGTGCCCCAATCTCAAAAACCAATTCGATTTATCTGTTTGCTCTTCCTTACATGTGTCTCCAGAGCTGTAACAGATTCAGGGAAATAGATGACCCAGTCACAAAAGTGCTTGTTTCTCTAGGGAGTTGCCTTTAAATTGACCTTGGGATTCAGAAACCCAAACAAGCATTTGTGTACCCCAGTAAAGTATTAAATCTGGAAAAGATGAACTAAAAAAAAAGAAAAAAGAGGAATAAGTAAAGTTGGCCAGAGCTAATAAATACTCATTTAGACAGCCAAACTGATGGATAATAAAGGAAGCCAAACCAGTAGATAAGAATGCAGAGTCCCCATTAAGCTGCCGGCTCCTTGTGGACCATAAGTGGTTACAGGAAATGTCTGCTTAGATTAATATCACACCAACATCAGTCTTTTACAAGCAATTTTAAAATGTGAACTTTATGTGGCTTTCTGCTTCTGCTCTTTTAATTTAGAAGATTTTGTTGGTATTGGGGAGAAACAGAAGTAAAAGACTTAGGTTCAATCCAGAAGTGTATGATTCAAGGAAAATGTTTTGTTTACCTTGAATTTTAATGTGTTCAGATATCACCTTTCTTCCTATGTCCTTGGTCTCCTAGGAGGAAGCACACAGATGTGTGGTAATATTCGTGGGATTATGGGCTATGATGAATTTTAAAGTAAAACCAAGTCTTTTATAACTTGTGGCATAAAAACTGTTGCTGTCATGGGAGGGAAATTTACATAATTAATATTCAGTAGCTTTGTGTAGGGTGTGCATGTTTTTAAATCTCTGACTACAACCAACTGATGAGGGCTGTTTTATAATTAGGTAAATAAAATACAAGGGTGGCATTTGGTTTTGCTATACCAATCTGAAACAAACATAACTAGGATTTTTTGACAGGTAAAACAAAGGTATAATAATTATATCATGCATAACTCTAGTCACTTCCAGATGCTGAGGAAAGAGTGTCAGCCTAAGGAGAGAGAGAAGTTCTTTGAAATCCTCAAGGTTTGCAAAGAAAGGGTCTATGGCTCCTTCCTAAATCTGCCTCAACTGGCCAAATATAACCTCTGTGTTTATTTCTGGATTTAGCCCCTGAGAAGTTTAACATCTCTTCTTTCTTAGGATACTCACTCTTTTATTAATTATTTTAATTATTATGTACTTTACAGTATGAAAATATAGTATATTGGTCATATTTCCATTGGATTATACCCCCCCTTTTTTTACAGATGACTAGGATTATTTAATCAAAGCATTCAGTGACTCTACTCTTGCATCTTCTCAAGTGTTTCTGCCTGGCACGTGCCACTTTCCTTTCCTAGTTGGTGAGATTTGGCTTTCTGTTCCAGGATCTTCTTGTGGAAAAATGGGGAATGTTCACAAACTTGTGTACCATCCTTGTGCAGGGGCCATGCTAAGCTCTGTATCGTTCCAATTTTAGTGTATGTGCTGCCAAAGCAAGCATGGGTTATACTCTTACATCCCTTCTCCCCGCCCCCCGCATTTCACTGAGGTTTCTCATTAGTGGCATAATATTGGTATTCACTATAGGGTCATGAATGCACCAGTCAGTCTCAGTGTGGGGGACAATGTCTCTGGATACAACATCCACTCTATGTCTCTACAATCTTTCTACCCCCTCTTTCACAATGTTCCCTAAGCCTTGGCCAGTGTGTTATAAGTCTTCTTTATTGTTGAGTTCTCTGCATCCTCTGAATTTCTGCTTTGATGAATTTTGAGTCTCCTCAGTGTCTACAACCATCTCCTAGAGGAAGTTGTCAGTGTAGCGGTGAGAGCAGCATTTGAGTTTAAATTGCCCCTTTAGGACATTCTGTGAAAACCAGGAATCTCCTGATTATGCTAGGAGGGCTTAGTGTGCCAATCACATATAGGTGCTGTGGTCAGTCTTTCTAGCCATCAACTTTAGCACCACATGCCAGGAAGGCAAGGGCAGCCATGCAACCCCTGAACTACGTCCTCTGCAAGCTAATTACCACCACATGACCTCAGTTGAGGAAGCTAACTGAAATAGAACTGTCTCTTTGAGCTCTGCCTATACTTTTGATCCAGATAATTGTGTTATTGTCATGAAATGGCTGTTTTTCAAAACTATTAAATTCTGGAATATACATCAGAAAATGAAAGATGGACCTTACATGTGTAAACTATTTATTTAATCTTTGGAACAGTCTAGTCATTGTAGGTAATAATAGTTGTTCATTTTAGACACCAGCCTGAAGAAATTAAAGCTCAGCAAGAGGAACTTTCTCACTAGCACACTGATGTTGCCAGTGAAGGACAAAACAAGGATTTAAGCTAAAGGAGTCTGATGCAAACTCCTAGGATCTTAGCCACAATTACTTTCTCCACTGAGCCTAGAAAAAAAGTTAAATAAAATTACAAATCAATAAATATTCATGAAGTGCTTGTAATCTTGCAAACACTGATAGGCTTAATGTAGAGGAAGAGACATGACCACAGATATTAGTAAAACAATTCATCTAATAAAAGATAAGTATTCCCTGGCCCACTAACAAAAAATACATATTCTTTCTTAAACTATCCCACCTCCTCTCCATGTGGTCTGCACATATCAACATTGCTTAGCTGCTTATTGCCTTTCTCTCCCCTTTTGAGAGTAAGTTTTATAAGGTGGGGGTAGCAGAGAAAGAATCTCAAGGACCATTTCTTCTCTTTAGAGAGAAGTGATGCTATTTTATCTAGACCAAGTGTTCTCAATTTGAGTTTAGTAATAATGACCATAAGATCTAGAAGCCTTTTAAAATAATAGCCAAATCATAAATCTGTGTACGTTTGTGCTTTTATATTGAAGGGCTAAGACTTTTATCATATTATTAAAATAATTGTCAAATCAAATAAAAAAGTATAGTTTTTCAATTGTAGCAGAGCCCTGCCCATTCTCAGAAACACAAAACTCCCCAGAAGGGGTTTTAGGATGGATGAGCTGTCAGCTAGCCAGGAGTGTCTGTTGTTTTTTTATCATTTTTATTTTCATAACTCAGTAGCGAGAGGAGCTAGGTTAGACAGATAGGTTTTTTTTTTTTTTTTTTTTTTTGTTTTTTTTTTTTTTTTTTTTTCTTGAGGCAGCCAGACAGGGACAGGCCCTCAAGGGAAGAATCTTACAATCTTATGTCACACCCTTTCCAGCCTATCTAAACTTGCCCAACCTGCTTCAGTTGCAGGACTCAACATCTGCCTGTTTCACCCACTCACCCAATCAAATCTCAATCTCACTTTCTCTCTCTCTCTCTCTCTCTGATATCTTACTTGAGCCCACCAAGATTCTTCTCCCTCTGGCTCTTGGGTTGTCTACAACTCCATGCCTGGGTCTCCATCTAGTAAGATTATGTCTCTCCTACCCTGGCAGCCAGAGACTTTTATGGCGTTTCATGTCTTTGGAAGTGCACACCTTTTCTTTTTTAGAAAACACCTTTTTCACATTTTTTGTTTCCAGGGCCCATGTTCATTTTTCCACATGGGTTCCTGGACCACATGGTGTATTCTCCCTCTACCCAGCCATTTTCCCTTCCCTTCCTCCCAAGTCCTCCAATCCTTGGTCTTTCCTCTCCCTCATATCTGTGATATGTTTGAACAAAATGTAGTGGTTGAAAAGGTCACTGTCAGTCTGGTTTATCAATTCTTTGGTTAATTAACAGAGACAAACTCAGGCTTTGGGGTTCCAGTATTATTCCTAAATGTACCATATGTTCACATATCAGTAGCATGGTTTAAAATTATTTGGATGAATTCAATCATTAAAAATTGTAGCAAGAATTGTTTAATTTGAGAAAATAGGCAATGGATATACTTTATGAAGGCCCGATTCCTCCCCAAATTGTAATTGCACTGATGAAATTAAAATGTTCAACATGTTGGGGATCAAACCAATTGTACATGCTAGACAAGTGCTCTATCACTGAGCTCTATTTCCATCCAGAGCTATTTTTTAAAGAACTTGTTTATTTATTTATTTATTTAAAAGAAAGAAATAAAAGAGAGAGAGAGAGTGGGTACTGGGAAATAGAACCTGAGTCCTTAGGCTTTGCAGGCAAGTTCCTTAACTGGTAAGCCATCTCTCCAGCTACCAGAGCTGTTTTATAAAAGATGGACTTTCAACCCATTATTTTACTGATACCCATTAAAAATATTTTTATATTTGTATGTGAGTTCCCAAATACACAGAAGAAAAATTATGGAAACAAAAGTTTCATGAAATTATAGTTCTTCTAATTTCATGTAGAATACCCTAAAGTTTTCTGCTTTATTTTACGTTATAATTTAAAAACTGGTTTTGACCCATAAAATTTACTTTACAGCTACCTAAGGAAACGCACTGTTACAGAGGGAATTGAGAAACATTTTCATCAACCTCAGATATGATGATCTTAGCACATAGGTGGAGACATATTTTAAAGTAGTTGGGAGCTTGAGTGTTTCAATCACACCGTGGAGCAGTTCATTGCCCACACACCTCTAAGAAAGTCTTACTTTCAGAAAATGCAAAGAAATGTGATGTCAGGTAGGACTTTGTAAGTGCCTATATGCATATCCCTTTTTGTGCCCTTGGTTTCAGTAGTGGCCTAGTGAAGAGGGTGAGTAGTAGGGGGTGTTTGATCTTTTACAAAAGAAATTCTTTGAGAGCACATCCTGGGGCGAATCTACAAATTACCCACAAGACTTCACACAGTGTCCTGTGGGCTCACTGAATGGGGATGAAACCAGTACAAGCAAGAGATCACTGCGCTGGGAATCAAAAGAAGTGGGCTGGAGTCCTACTTCTTCCACCTGGACAAGTCACACAAATGCTTTGAGCTTCAACTCCTTATTCTTGAGCATAATGAAAATAAAGGAAGCCTGTCCACCTGAAGGTGAGAGAGAAGGACCTGCAAAGTCATGACTAGGGAGACCTAGTGAGTCTCAGAGGATGTCTTCCTGGTCTAGCTGCCACTAATGGAAAGAATTCCAATTAATCTACCAGTTATTTGCAAATAATCCATATTCATTGAATAAATTATTTTTCAGACTAGTTATTGTCCCATCTTTGTCATCTACATTTCAGCCATTTCACTTACAGAGTGCCTCCTATTTCTTTTATGGTCATCCAACTTGTCTACTCAAGAGAGGAAGGACTTTAATTCCCCCAAAATCTTAGTAGCAACTAGCAGCACCTTGGGATGGTAGCAAATGAAGTTGCTTAATAAGATGTAATGAAGGCAGTGAAGAAGAGAATAACATAGACAGCTTTGATATGGTGAGAAAATCTGGACATTGGAGACAGAAAAAACATTGCTTAAACCTCAGATTCTTAATCCACTGCCTGAGTGTTAGGTGCTGAATGGTTTCCCTTTGTCTTATGTTGAATTCCTCCCCTTCAGTACTTCAGAATGTAACTTTACTTAAAGAGGGAATTAAATAAGGCCATTATGGTGGGTCCTTACTATCTCTACAAGCCAAAAAGGACCTTAGTGCAGAAACAATTAGCTTAAAGAATTGCAATTTTTTGTTAAAGGTAAATTTTGGTTAGTTAAGCCATTTGTTCTGTGTTACTTTATGATTCCAAGCAAACTAGTAATTATGTAATCCTAAGTATGTCCTATCAATTAAATTTTATAACATGAACTTTATAAATTGTTATAGATGTTTATTTTTTTCTTTATTTTTCTAGGCAGAAGGAAGAGAAGTTAAGGGGGCTCAAAGCAGTTATGAATTTTTGAAAGTCTAGGCCATATGACTGCACTGAGAAAATAAGCATCCTCATATTAGACTGAAATCCTTACTTGGACAAATCTTTTTTGGAAATATTTCTTGTTTTCTGTTTTTGCTAAGTATACCTCTTGCATAAAGGGGAATAATGTAAAAGTGATTTTTCGCCATTTCATAAATGGGTTTTTAGGGCTGGAGAGATGGCTTAGCAGTTAAGCACTTGCCTGTGAAGCCTAAGGACCCTGGTTCGAGGCTCGATTCCCCAATACCCACGTAAGCCAGATGCACAAGATGGCGCATACATCTGGAGTTTATTTGCAGTGGCTGGAGGACCTGATGTGCCCATTCTCTTTCTCTCTGCCTCTTTCTCTCTCTGTCTATCACTCTCAAATAAATAAATAAAAATAAAAACAAAGATTTTTAAAAATGGGCTTTTAGACTTCACCTTGGAAAATATAATAGGAACAAGAGCACTGTGACTAGACAGTAACCTGGTAGTCCATAAACATTCATTAATAGGCAATACCTCTCTATCATCCTCTGGTAGACATAATTCTAACCAGTGAAAATTCTATCCACCCAGTGGAGGACCAAGATTTTATAGAGCAATTAAGCATTGCACTGGACATAGACTAAAAGGCATGTGAAGTCTGTCTTAGTTCTTAAAATTTCCTTCTATGTCCCACAAATTGTACAACAGGCATCAGTAGGATCAGAATAAAGAGGGTGAGGAGTATAGTTGTTTGACTTTCCAAAAAGAAAGTTCTTGGAGAGAACATTCTGTGGTTTCTTAAATCATATAATAGGTGCATGAGTGACTATTGAAATGTGAATCCCTTTAAGTATAAACATACATCAAACTATTAATTGTGATATTTACCTGGGTTTAGAGATTTGTAAAAATAATCTGTATATTTTCAGTGCTTTCCAAACATTCTAAATTATTACAATAAATTTATAACCAACTAGAAAATATTAAATTTATGAAAATGTATACCTCAGAATCACATTACTTTTAATTTCTCAATGATGTTGTGAATCATCTACTAGTATCTTAACATAGAATTGGTTATTGATAATTTGAGAATAATAGCTAATTTTCAAAAAGATTCTCTTTTCCCTTGTGTGCTGAATGACATGGGTCATTCAGAAACCACAGGTGATACCATTGGCATATGTTATCCTATTATGGTTCCTTCAAAGACACCTTTGATGCATGACTGCATATGAACCTGGGAGCCGTGTGAAAATGCCCCAGAGATACTCTTCTCAAAGGTATGGGTCCAAACCTTTAAACCTTTTCTTGGTGCTATGATGGGAAATTGCTATCTGATTCCTTGCAACTTAAACTTTACTGGGTATTATTTTATCTTATGCTCACAAAGATTTTCTTCCACAGTATAGATTCTGATGATGTGATCATAAGAGACAGACAGTAAGATAAGTGATAAGTAGTTCCCTTTCAGCAAAAACAAATTTACAGTTTTCATCATAGCCTATGGTGCTCAAATCTTTCAGATATGATTATATTTTAAGTTATATCACCAAAATATAGTATCCACTCTTAGCAAAATCAAGGTATGTGTAAGATTAAAATCCTTTGCATCATATTCCATAATAATTCCATCAGACATGGATTTTTTGTATCATTCTTTAAAAAGACATGCCCTTTTGAAAAGATAGGATGAAGCTGGAGAGATTGCTCAGTGGTTAAGGCACCTGCTTGCAAAGCCTGACAGCTTCAGTTCAATTCCCCAGTGTCCATGGAACGCCAGATGCACAAAAAGGCACATGCATCTGGAGTTCATTTGCAGTGGCAAAAGGCCCTGGTGCACCCATAATCATTCTCATCCTCTCTCTCTCTTTCTCTCTGTCTCTCTCCTGCTCCCCTTCAAATAAATAAAATAAAATAAGTATATTTTTTAAATATAGGAGGATATAGGGTCTGGGAAAGATATGTTTCAAGAACTCAAACAGATACCTGAAGAGGCAAATAGAATCAAATCCTACATATGCTTATAAATAAGGTACAGTAAGATTAATAGTAAATAATAAGACATTTATACAATCTGTTGTAATACAAGTTATGCAAATGTAGTCTCTGAAATATCTTATTCCACACTCATCCTTCTTGTGATGATGTGAGATGATGTAATACCTATATGATGAGATGCACTGAAGTGAATGATGCTCTCAGAATGAAGTACAATTTAAGACTCATACATTGTTTATTTCTGTGATTTTCCATTCAGTATTTGAAGCCATGATAAACTATAGGTAACTCAAACCTCAGAGAGTAAACAAAACTCAGGAGACATTGTCTACATTAAACTTCTGGCTCTACCACTTGCTGCTGTGTAGTCCTATATGAATTACTCCATTCATTTTAAAACTACTTGTTAGGATTATTTATCATGAGCCATGCATTGTGGTAGGTACAAGGTTTCAACTATTAACATACTTTTGGTGATTTTTGCTATTATGGGGATCAGTGAGGAGAGAGGCATTAACACATGATCACAAAGATACACGTAACAGAAAACAGCCCCAGTAAGTTAGGTACACCTGCACCTGTGTCCAGACATTTATCATGGCTAAGTTGTTTTGTGTAGGTCAAGTTTATTTTGTGCATAAAGGCTTTTTTATAAACATGGAACCAAAAGAATATCTTTACATTTTGAATGGAATAAGTGTAATTATCTCAGGAGTTGGGAAAAGTTGTACTCTTGGCCTTACACCTTGGGTAGGGACAACTGAAGATTCCAGAGGAGGAAAAAAAAAAAACAAATTTCAGAACTTTGTAGAATAGAATTTGAGAAAAAAATGTTATAATTCTTTTTATAAAACTTTTCTTCTTTTGGTCTTCCAATCTAAAGAAATGTTTACAAAATCTTGGGGTTTTGTTTAATGTAATGATAAGAGATTCTGGGTTTACAGTGAAAGAGCAGGATAGGTCCAAGCCTGCACAGTAATGAGCAAGGGCCTAAGATGATACAAGTATAGAAAAGGAGGTCAAGGTATAAATACTGTTGTGAGAGAAAAGAGCTTAAGAGCCCTCTTATATGGGTGAGCTAGGAAATTTTTCAGAAACCAGATTTTAATGGAGAACTAAATGAGAAGTAGAAGACACCAAGGAACTTCTGGAGGAGTCCTTCACACCAAATAGCATATAGGAAGGTGAGATATGCTATAGTAAGGAAATAAGCCCAGATATTGAGCAAACAAAGTGAAGATGCAAAGGGTTAGAATGGAGAGAAGACCACAGGCTCAGTGATGGGTCAACTCTCATAGAACTTTGCATATCAGAATTTTGCAATATGACTGCATTTTCAAAGGTAACTCTAACTACTATGTGGCTCTGATGAGCATGGAAAAGGAAATTGTTATTTCAGGAGGCTGAGTGAGGAATGAAAGTGTCTTGAACTAACAAAGGTAGAGCCAAGTAATTGTTTGAGTTGTATACTGAAGGAAGAATCAACAGACAGGTAGTAATGTAATTGTGAAGAGCAGAGATAGCCAAATTACATGGGGGATTAAGAAAAGGTTGACCAAAGCCAGGCATGGTGGCACACACCTTTAATCCCAGCACTTGAGGGCAGAGGTAGGAGGATCGCTGTTAGTTCAAGGCCACCCTGAGACTACATAGTGACTTTCAGGTCATCCTGAGCTAGAGTGAGACCCTACCTTGCCCCCCCCCAAAAAAAAAGAGGGCTGGAGAAATGACTTAGCTGTTAAGGTGTTTGCCTGCAAAGCCAAAGGATTACAGTTCTATTCTCCAGAACCCACGTAAGCCAGATGCAAAAGAGGCACATGCATCTGAAGTTTGTTTGCAGTGGCTAGAGGCCCTGGTGTGCCCATTCTCTCTCTGTCTGCCTCTCTTCTCTCTCTCTGTCTCTCTCTCTCTCTGCTTGCAAATAAATAAATAAAAAATAAAAAAAAAAAGAAAGGTTGACCAACAAATTCATGAGGAGCAGGAAATAAAACAATGCATATCAGGTTGGCACAATGCAGGCCTGGCCCTAGCCAGACCGCATGCCAGAAAAACCAGGAAGTGGCTTCTGTGAACATAGCATCCCACACAGGCCTGGCGTGACAACAGCTACAGTCCCATGCTTGCAAGAAACCTGCTACGAGATGATCTGTCTGGAGACAAGATGTCATTGATCACAAAAAGGGGACCACCCCATACAATGATTGGCCGGTCAAGCCCCTTAAAACTCTGTGTACTTCCTCAATAAACAAGTTTACGGCTGCTCGCCCTCTGCTGCTTCCACCCAACTCCCGGTGTCTGTGTTGTGACTCCGCATCTCTCACCCCCTACCCGGCAGAGACCCTGTCATCCCTCCTGGGCTGGCCCTATGGGGGACCCCAACATCTGGCGCCTGAACAGGGACCCTCTGCCCCCTCGGCGTTGGCGAGACGCCCAGTTCTTGATTGTTGGCGAGTAGCCCCCTCGGTGTTTGGCAAGACGCCCCCTTGCTGTTCCGTGTGCTGACGGTTGCCCGAGGGTGAGCGGGCAGCACCCTCTTACCCCCCTTTTCCTTTGTTTGTCCTCTCCCCCATAGGAAGGCACACATCACTACAAGGTCCCGAAGCCCATGCTGGCCCCTCCAATCTTGGTTCATCCCGGTGAAATCACATAAGAGTTTGACCCACCCAATTTCAGAACCAGGGCGAGGCCTTTGGCTGAGCTTCCCCGGAGACACCGTGTGGGCATATGGCCATTGAGTAATGACCCACGGAAGTCCCCCACTAAGCACAAGACATGTGGGTCCTAAACATTCTATCCGTTTGTCTCAGCTGGCCCCAGCATTATGAGTTGTAGTTTGCATGATCATCCTTGGGGCTATCATTTTTGATCTGGGTTATTATTTTCTTAGTCTCCTTGATTCAGGAGTGTCCCAGCCTAGCACCCCCCTCAAACACCATCACACTGTAATGGGAAACCTCCCTCCCTCCCCACCAGAGGACACCACAATTGCAGGCTCTTAAGGCCCTCCTCCTGCAATGTGGCTTAAAAGTAGAACAAAAGGACCTCCATGGCTTTTGGGATGAAACTCTTATTTTAGCCCCATGGATTAGGCCAATCCTCCTTGCCATAACTGCCAGCTTTAAAGGCTCCTCCATGGAGGAAGTCATTTCTGCCCATAACAAAAGCTGTAAGGAAAAACTGAAACTGGCTCTTAAAATCTCGTCCCTCCCAAGACTGCCACCCAAACCGCCCTCCAGACTTTTCAGCCCACAACCGCTGCCTGTGGCAATCGCGCTCACAACCACCCCTCCCCCTCTTTACCCTTGGAAGGACCTCCACCCGATCCATCCTGGACACACTCAGGCAGCTGCCAGTTTGCTAACACACACCACTGCCCCACCCTTCGCCGCCTGCCCCTTAACGTAGGGCCGGAGGCAACAGCCAGGTCCTGGTATCCCACCCCCTCTCTGATCTGGCTCTCATCCGCAAGGCAGCCCAGGAATCTGGCGTTGACTCTTACTTTGAACAGGTCCTTTTACATACAATGGGCCATCCACCTCCACACTTACTGAGCACATTAGCTCACACACTGGTCTGCCTGACTTTATTGCTGATGGGAATTTGCAGGTAGACAAATTTATTGCCATCTCCTCCTTGCCACTCTTAGAACAAGCTAGATGTTTACATCAAAGGCTCCATCTATCCCCCACTAACCTAAGAACCCTATACCCTGAGCTCTCGCTTAGCCAATGCAAACACTTAACCCATACCTGTAAGGCATGTGCCCCCCCATCCCCCTTAGGCCCTCTACAGCATCAAGGAGTCAATCCTAGAGGTTTTACCCCAAATTCTATCTGGCAGATGGATGTTACCCACATACCTTCCTTTGGTAACCTCAAATATGTCCATGTCATTGTAGACACTTACTCTAAGCTTACTTTTGCTATTGCTCTCTCAGAGGAAAAGGCATCCCATGTCATTAAGGTGACAAAAACTGCTATGTTGGTCATGGGCGTGCCCTGGTCAATTAAAACTGATAATGGCCCTGCATACACATCTGCCCAATTCACATCCTTCATGGAATCTTGGGGATAAAACACTCCCTTGGGATCCCCTACAACCCACAAGGACAAGCAATTGTGGAGAGAACTAACCGGACCCTAAAGGAACAACTTATAAAACAAAAGTTTTAATGCAGGGCCGAGGGTATGCTTGTGTCTTTCCAGAAACTTCACAGATCCCTGCCAGAAACATCCGTCCAGCCACTGACTCAGGGATTGACCTTGATGAAAAGGATGATGCCAAACCCCTCAAGCCGGATATGGGACTTTAAACTTATTCCCCCTTTTTCTCCTTTTATCTCCTTTTCTCCCTACTACCACTTCTCAGAAACCATTTTGGACAATTCTTCTTAGGCCATACTTGTTTGGTGCGGTGGGCCTAAGATTCCCACACTTTTCCTAGGTTTTATTTTAGCCACTCTATTTTGCTGTATTTCCCCCTTCCAGCAAGTACTTCTCCTTAGCCACACGTTTGCATTTTTTGCTTATTAATGCCTCTTATGGTAATGCTACCCTCCAACCAGCCGTAAATTCCTTTGCAACTTCTTTGATTACATTGATCTGCTACCATTAAGGACACTCAGTGCTACTAATTATGATGCTAAGGGTGAGCTCACAACAGTCACCCAGCCACCTGTCCTACTCCAGTCTTTTTCAGGTTCTATAGTTGATTCTAGCTTGCTGGGACCGTTCGCACGCCACAGAGCCACCACCACTTGGCCCTCCCATGCCTCCTAGGCGACAGCCAGACCCCTTGGGTTTTCTCACCAGATTGGCGGGTTAGTCAATGACAGGTAAGACCCCAGGAGATGGGGCAACCTAAGACAGGCACCGTCACATGTGATGATCCCTTGGGACCTGGGTCAACAATGGCTTGGCAAAGAACCGTGCCTCCCAGGGTTGCCAATAATAAAACACCCCTCGGGTTTTCTCACCAGATCGGCAGGTTAGTCAATGATGGGTAAGACCCCAGGAGATGGGGCAACCTAAGATAAGCACTGTCACATGTGATGATCCCTTGGGGCTTGGGTTCAACAATGGCTTGGCAAAGAACCATGCCTCCCAGGGTTGCCAATAATAAAAACAAAAAGGAGGATATGTATGGCACAAATGACTAAAACTCCTGGTTAAAACAAATAAACACGATTGAAGGATTTTTGGGTAATCTAACTTTTTACATACATAACTGGCCCTAGCCAGACCGCATGGCAGAAAAACCATGTGAACATGAAATGGAATAAAAGAGGAAATATTTATATATTGGCTTGCAATTGGACACTAATAAGAGAACCTTAAAATCTTCCCTAAGACGCACACATGTCTTTAAGATACGGAAATTTATCTCTCATTTGGAATGACTGCCTTACAACTTCAACACAGCCTGTGAATAACCTCAATCAAGAAGAGACTTTCTAGGACTTTTGAATCCAACTGGAAGTACTGAGGATAGTAAACAAACCTGAAAACTTTCACCAAAGAGTCACCTCTGGGCTGGAGAGATGGCTTGGTGATAAAGGCATTTGCCTGTGAAGCCAAAGGACCCAGGTTCAATTCCCCAGGACTCACATAAGCCAAAGGCACAAGGTGATACATGCCTCTGGAATTCGTATACAGTGGCTGAAGGCCCTGAAGTGCCCATATTCTCTCTCTTTTTCTTTCTCTTTCTCTCTCTCTCTCTCAAATAAATCAAATTTAAAAAAAAGACTCACCTCCACAGAACTAATTCAAAATAGCCACCAAGTGACTGAAACTCCTGGTTAAAACAAATAAACACGATTGAAGGATTTTTGGGTAATCTAACTTTTTACATACATAACTGGATATAATCCTGGGAAAGAGAAATGCAGCTTCTTACATGAAAAATACTTGGGCTTTGTGAAAATGTCATTTTCCTAACATGAGTGCAGGTGTGACAAGAGCAACAGAAGGTCAGTGGAGCCAATGAGTGTCATTTGCACTTTGCAAAAACTGGAAAAGGCAAATTACAAGAGTACTGTGAAGAACACAGAAATACAGAACTCTCCTGGACATAGTTCCAAAATATTAGCTCTTCCCCTTATCACTAAAGACTTCTAGCTATTTCCTCGAGCAAAATAAACATTAAATCCCCTAGGGTTTCTAGCAAACTCTTTCACCCCTTCTCAGCCTTGTTGTTTGAAAGGTTTTGTTTATGAGGAAGCATAGGACTTTCAGAAACATCTAGACCTGAGTTCCACCACTGAGACAGAGAGAGATGCACAGGTCCTTAGATCTATCCAGACCAGAGTCCCACCAATAAGGCAGTAGGAGGCGCAGGTCCTTAGATGAATACAGATAGGAGTCCCACCAATGAGACAGAAGAAGGCACAGGTCCTTAGATGCATGCAGACCAGAGTGGCCCCAATTGAGTTAGAAGGAGGCACAGGTCCTTAGAGGCATACAGACCTGAGTCCCACCAATGAGATTGAAGGAAACATAGGTCCTTCGATGCATCCAGACTTGAATCTCAACAGTGATACAGGGTATCTTAAGGCCTCTGGCAGATAGAACTACAGATAGCATTAACACTGACCATAGAGCACACAACAAACTTTTTTAAAACATGAAACAAAAATAAACAATTAAGAAATAAAACATGGACCAGACTCATTAACTCATTAGTTCACTAGATCTGTCTGCCTGATTTCATTGATTTATACTTAAACCTTTCTGCTAAACCAGGCGTGGTGGCGCACGCCTTTAATCCCAGCAGAGATAGGAGGATCACCATGAGTTCGAGACCACCCTTAGACTACATAGTGAATTCTAGGTCAGCCTGGGCTAGAGTGAGACCCTACCTCAAAAAAGTTTCTGCTACTATTAGTTAGTTATTATTTACAATATCCTTCTGGGGTTTATCAATGCTATTGACCCTGGTGTGGTGCAGTATCGCATTATTACCTTAATCAATTTTCTGTCTACTCATTGTGTTCTCTGGTTTGTAAGGATGTCTTATTGTATGAAAGCTTTTAATGCAGGTTAACTATCAATATTTTTTATACATCTTTGTACTAGTGGGTTTTTCTACTAACTAGTAAAATGGCCCCCTGACAGCCCATAGCAGAAGAGGGTTAAACCACCAATACTTCTAGTGTTACTGGCCACCAACCATTCCAGGAAGGCAGGAAGGTTAAAGGAATGCACACTAACCACAGGTAGTACCAATACTGCCCATAGAGATGCAAGAAGTACCTGAGCCTTCATGCTACCCTCTATGAAAGAAAAGTCTAAGAATTCAAGTGGCATAGGATCATCAGGGTGATTATGGCCTGTTCAGCAAAAACGCTTATTTGTAAGTAAAACTAAATGTGCCTCTGTCACAACACATTGTAAACATCTGCTTTCTCAGAGGCAAACCATTATTCATTTCTATAAGTTTTGTGCCTATCTCAAGGTGTGCTTTATGAAATACGTGTTGGATTGAACTGGATCAATTTAAAGACAGAATACTAAGCCCAGTTAGCTTTCTCCTTTTCCCCAACTCAATAAAACATCTGCTAATGTGCTTGTGATTCTTCAGCTGCTCTCAGTTGAGAATGGTCAAAAGGTAGGTATGATGAGAATTGATAGCATATTTCTCCTCTTCCCAGGGCTTTGGGTTTTGGCCACAGAAGAGAGTGGCAAAGAGCCAGGAATAGAAGCCAGAACAGCAGAGGGAGGAGGAGCCCCTGCATTATACCCATGTATAATTAGCATAAATACTACTCAGTCAAAGTTAGAATGCTACTATTGAAACCACGGATTAGTTGTACTGAAATTCTGGAATATCTGACAAAATCATCTTAAGTTGAAAAGTCAAACAGAAAAGTTTAAACACTGGCGTTTCTGTTATTGCATTTTAATACTTCCAGGAAACCTCTGATTTTTACTTTCTTGATTCAGATCTGCAGGCATGTTTAAAAACAAGAATTGCAGCGGATATGAGTCAAGGCTGTAACACCTGCACTGGAACGATTGACTGGAAAGACAACAGCAAGCAGTGCCTTCACAGATGCAAGCAAAGCCACAGGACAAGAGCTCAACCACAGAACAGGGCCTATGCCAGTCACAAGGCTGGGGGCAGCTCCCTGTGGCAGCACAGGGAATGTGAGGTCCTCATGCTTCTTCCAAACAAAGGAATAGCTCTATAGCTCTGCTTCTGGTTTCTAAAGTCCAGAGCTTAGGATGAAGGTTTTCTTGTAGCAGTGGATAATTCGTCTATTATAGACACAAATCACACATTAGCTATAAAAATAGTAAGCACCCACATATGCCCCACTAGTACCTTTTGTGCCAGTAAAACTAAACTCTTTAGACTGGTTTAATTGTAATATTTGGATCCGTGGATCTGGGGAGATGGCTCAGTTGGTAAAGTACTTACCATGTCAACATGAGGACCTGAGTGTACATCCTCAACACCCACATGAAAACCAAGTATGATGGCACATGCCAGAGAGAAAGAGAAAGAAGTTTCTTAGGGTTTGCTGGCTAACTAGTCTAGGTGAACCAGTAAGCTCCAGGTTTAATGAAAGACCCTGTCTCAAAAAGGAAGGTGGAGAAAAACTGAGAAAGACACTAGATGCTCACCTTTGGTGTCTACATACACATGCATCTGCATACACACACACACACACAAATGGATTGGTGACCTCTTGTGATGATACTTATGATACAGCAATTTATATTACGTACTCCTCTTTTTACCTTCTCTCTCCACTGTCTTTATTTCATCTTTTGTCCATTGTACAACTCATCACTGTGCAGCTGTGTACTTGAAGGAACAATGGAAGTCAAAGGACCTGTGCACCATCACAGGTAATGGGTACCATGTGATTAGCTGCATATGTCAACCCTTTAGAGGGCCTCCAACATCATCTGACCCTCCATTTTTTAATCTGTAAAGTGTAGCTAGCAATTCTTTACTGCCCACTACATTAAGACTGCAAGATTGAATGAAATCATATATATAGAGAGAATATATAGTTATTTTATAAAATGTAAAGTATGTAAAATACTATTAAATTTATGCCTATATTCAAGATGTGTTAACTTTTATCCACAAGAAAAGTGAAATGACAGCATGAAGTGATTAGTTTGAAGTGTAAAGATAAAAGCTATAAAACTGTTTGTAGGAACTAAATCAAAATTATGATAACATCAGCAATAAGAATGTTTAATGTGATCCTATTTACATTGCTGCTGAAGTATGGTAGGGCCTGGGTGGCATTTGAATTTTGAATGACTGTCAATATATTGTTGATTTAATGCCTAAAGTTTGTTTGCCTAACAAATATCACAGATGCTGAGCTAATTTTGAAAAACGGTAATTCCACCTTCCTGTGACCCCCAATCTCTTACCTATGCTTAAAATTTCATTTTCTATTCATTGTGCTTTGCCTTCAAGGTTACAAGGAAAGGAATAGAAAGGATGAGTCAATAATGAATCTTCTTGCAGAAAGATAAACACTGAGTGCATGACTGTTAATGAGAGCATCCCATGTAAAAACAAGTGAGGTAATTTTTCTGCCCTGCTGGGCATTTTAAAATGCCTCAGCATTCAGGTTTGGGTGTTCTTTGTTAAGGTATATATGCAAAGAGGCTGGGAGAAAATCAGAGAGCAGCAAAAGGTTAAATGACTTTTATGATTGGGACAATCTGACTTATGAGAAAAATAAAACAAGTCACAGGTCAAAAGGTCAAGGAAAGAGAAAACTTAGAACCAGTTTACACAGCAAGCAAAGGATAACATGTCCTACCTAATGCTCACACTAGTAGGAGGTATTGTAAAGGAAAATACTACATGGGGTAGGGGGCAGGACAATTACCCAATTTCTCTTGAATGTGAAGAGGTTACATTTTAAAGCAGTAATTTGAGAATCATGCCTGTAATCAACTACAGTACTGTCTTGCTTGAAATGCCTAAGTCATCTTCATTCTTCCACACTGTTATAAAGGGTAGAAATAAAGATATAGGTATTGTTGACACCATCCCTAGCACTCATAACATGCTAACGGGTAAATGGCACAAAATAAAGTTACATTTTATAGAATAAACAATTTGGATTTTACTGCTGAATTATTCTAAATCTCATAGTAATATAAGCCCTATGCTATTATAAATAGCAACAGCCCAGGAGGCCATTTAATGATGTTTCATGGAGAATATCATGACTCCCATGTTTCTGCACAGTGGGTCATTTATTTTCATTTTGGATTCCATGCAGGAAGTTCTCATTCCTGCCAAAGAAGTTGTAGAGTCCCCTTGCCTCGCCGATGCTGCTGAGGTTGCTGCTGCCACTCAGAACAGTTGCCAAGTAGAACACAGATGCAGATGGAAATTGGGGGCATGGGATGAGAGGTAAAACATCACATGGCCACAGACAGCATTTTGTGAGAACCATGAACAAAATCAAGTGCTCAGAAGGAGACAGGCTGGAAAAGATTCAGTACTTCACGCACTCTGGTTAAAAGGTAATGATGAAAAATGCAGGCAGTGAGCATTGTATTGAGGACCACTTGGGACAAGAGAAATACAAGCACAAAGGGAAAGGACTGAGTCCAGTCCAAATGCAATTTTTCAGCTATCTAGGGTCATTGCTACTTCTTCAGAAAAAAAAAAGGTAAAGGATATCAGATATCTCTAAATGCTTAAAATATAGGGTTGGAAATAGACACTTTTCTAAGCACCACATATACATGTTACATCTAGGACATATTAAAAGGAAATATGCTAGAACAGTTTCTAATAAATTCTGAAACAACACTGGCAAGACTGTCACCAATGGTTGGGAAAGTTAAGCTTACAAGAAAAATTTTGGAAAAATTCACTCATTGGCTAAATTTTGGAAAAAGAGGGAACAAACTATCATCATCATAGCCATCATTTAATTTTATGGCTATGAAATAAAAGTGACAAAATCAGGAGCTGGAGAGATGGCTTAGCAGTTAAGGCATTTGCCTGCAAAGCCAAAAGAACCACTGCTCGATTCTCCAAGACCCATGTAAGCCAGATGCACAAGGTGGCGCATGTGTCTGGAGTTCATTTGCAGTGGTTGGAGACCCTGGCATGCCCATTCTCTCTCTTTCTCTTTTTCTCTCTTTCTCTGTCTGCCTCATTCCCTCTCTCGCTCTCTCAAATAAATAAATATATAAAATAACAAAATCAATTTAAAATTAATAAGTAAGTTTTATAAAGTGGTTGTCTGTAAATATAAAGTTGTTGAAAAGCAAAATATACAGGGATATGTCAATTAACAGTCAACGCTTTGATAAGTATCAGAAATCAATAGTTCTTTACTAATCAAAAAGTATAAGAATACTGGAGAATAAGATGGGGAAAGCACTCAATTTATACTAGCAACAAAATTTTGTCATCCCTAAATATGAATTTAATAAAAAAAAAGTATAAATATAACAAAAAAACAAACTACGAGGAAACCTACACAGCATTGCTAAAGGGCCTCCAGGCTGGAAGACATACTCTTTTCCCAGACCAGAAGCCAAGACCAATCATATAAAATCCCTTCCCAAATCTTAGATAAAGCCAATGGTACTGTAATTCTGAAGAATTACAGAGAGACACAATAGCTAAGAAAAATATGAAAAGGAATCAACTTAGCCTACCAGGCATTTAAATGTATTCCCTTGTTGGGAATAGAAAGCCAAGAACAAATACAAGTATAGACAAATAGGTTAGGTGACTATAGTAGAATTAAAGCTAATGCAAGTATATATCAGAACCTATAAAGGACAGGTTTGACATTTCATATGAGTGGAAAAAGTACATTTTATTCAATGGGAAGAAGCAAGACAATTTAGTTGTCATATAGAAAGAATAGTTGGATACTTGTGTCAACCTATTCTATAATGAATGGCAGAACAAAACAAAAGTATAATCATTCTGGAAAGGAAATTGAAGGGAAATTTTATAATTGAAGTAATACAGGTCAAAATAGTATTCATACAGCACTCTTCAGATATCAGCTTGCAAAATTCAACGTCCTCTTATCTTGTCAGTGGAGGCACAGATCAGTCTGAATGTGTGTACTTTATGACCAAGTAGTTTACTTCTAAGGATCTATTTTGTGAATGTTCAGCCAACATTTGTTTGCAAAAGTATAATCGCAGGAACAAATATGTATAGGAAGTCATTAAAAATTCATAACACAGATATACTGTGCAGTCATTAAAAAGAAGACACACACACACACACACATATGTCCTGAATATCTTGTTAAATTCTAAAACAATCTTCTCACTGGCTATGGGGGCTACTTCTCCAGGTAGGACAAGCTGAGAACTACAAGAAGACATCTAGACGGACTATTGCTGCATCCACCCACTCCAGATGTCACAACAGCTGAAGTAATGTGTATGTAAAGGAATGAACAAGCAGTTTTGGACAGAAAGGGGGTCATTTGGTGGGTTGATGACAGCAAGATGAGAAAAATGTTAGAGCCAAAAAAATTCCAACTACTGAAACATGGCTTCCACTCTTCCACTGACAGAGCAGTGTGAAAATCTCTTGACAGATGATTCCTTCCTTCCTCTGAGGCCAGATACTGACCATTTAGCAGGAATACTCATACAAAGATACGCTTTCAATGAAAACCAACCTTGTGAGAACAGAAACACAAAAGGAATACTAGAGTACACATGAAATAGAAATGTGGGTTTAAGCCAGGCGTGGTGGCACACGCATTTAATCCCAGTACTCGGGAGGCAGAGGTAGGAGGATCGTCGAGTTTGAGGCCAGCCTGAGAATACATAGTGAATTCCAGGTCAGCCTGAGCTAGAGTGAGACCCTACCTTGAACCCCCCCTCCCAAAAAAATGTGGCTTTAATTACTCACAGAAAATATCTTTCTATAAAATATTCATAGAAAATATAAAATTCTGAGTTAAAGAATCCTTATAACTATCTTTCTAAGTAGTTATCCAGATCAGAAAGTCTTTGCTGGCACTTATAATAGCTAATATATAGACCAAAACAAGCAAACTTGAATAAATAGAACCCATTACCAAATTCTATCTTTTTTAAAAGAAAAATATTTTATTCTTATTTATTTATTTCACAGAGAAAGAGGCAGAGAGAGAGAGAGAGAGTGAGAGAATGGGTGCATCAGGGCCTCTAGCCACTACAAACGAGCTCCAGATGCTTGCACCCCCTTGTGCTTCTGGATAACATGGGTCCTGGGGAATCAAACCTGGGTCCTTTGGCTTTACAGGCAAATGCCTTAACCGCTAAGCCATCCCTCCAGCCTCTAAATTCTATCTTAATGAGACTTAATTATACTATAAATACTATTAGTTGCAAAAATGTACACCTACTGACTCTTTGCAAAGCAGGTAATATTAATGCAAATAATTCACCTACTAGAATCATGGCATGCCTATTTTCACAAGTTTGGTCATTGTCTAAAAATCAATGTAATAATAAGAAATGGGATCCTGCAGAAATTGAATGGTTCAAGGAAACCTACTTATCATCTTGGGCATTTAGACCAAATGAATGTTCAATTAGTGTACTTACCACAATCATATTCTGTGTCTTCAACTACTAGAGCTGTAGCATTGAAGAATGGACATCTCACCTACATTTTAGGTACCCTCAAGTAACATTCAAAGAAACAGTAAAGAAGATTTCTTCCTAGGTCTAACCAATATGATGGGGAGGATTTTTATGGCATATTTGTTAAAGGGTCATCTGGTCAGTTTCTGTGTAATTTCACTTGCCATGTTGACTATGTTGATTTACTGCAAAATTGTGACATTCTCTCATCTGACTGTGGAATGTTGCCCTTTCTACCCATCTAAAGTTCAGTAGCTTTTTCTTCCTTTTGACATCATTTCAAAAAGTGAATTTGGAGTTATTCACATTTTACCAAGAATGACTTAATCATTGTTACTGTTTCTGAGAAATTTGCATTAAAGAATTTGTGGTGGATTGAATGTAAAAATTTTCCTCAAAGCCTCAAGTGTTTGTGATTAAACCTCCTACTTGGTCCCCAGCTGGTGGAGCCTTTGGGAGGTGGAGCCTTACTGGAGGAGGTGTGTCACTAGGGGTAGCCTTTGAGGTTGTTAGTCCAACCCATTGGACGTTCAGTGCTGGCTCACGCATACTGCTCATTTTTTCTGCTGCTGATGTATAAAGATGTGAGCTGGTTGCCAGGCTTTTTCTACCATGATGATCTTCCCCTCAGAACTGTGATCCTGAAATAAATCCTTCTTTCCCATAAACTGCTTTGGTCAGGTGTTTTGTCTCAGCAATGAGAAGGTAACTGGTAGCTGATACAGTATTGTTTTTAATTAACTAAAAAAACCTTTACCTCATTAAATTAATTACAAGCATTATGTAAAATTTAAAAGTGATTATGAATTCTTATTACCTGCCATAATCTTCCTTTTTGCATAGAAGACAAAAAAAACAGAATCCTAACTGGACTATGGCAATGACTGAGAGGGTTTGGAGCTAATTGGCAGCAAATTAATGTGGATACAGGTAAATGTGTGTCATTTTAGAGATTTAACACCTTTGACCCTTCTGCTCAAGCTCCATTCTTCACCAGCATTTCTTCCTATGTTATATTTTTCTCGGTTGGCTATCTTGATCATCAGTCTCTTTCTCAAGAATCTAATGCCTCAGGATCAAACTCATTGGCCCTATGTGTCCTCCCCCTCATTGTGACCTGAACTCTTTTTGCTTATAGGATATCATAGCCACATGGCTAAAAGCTCTGTTTCCTAAATCCTTCAGTACAAACTACTAGCATGAGAATTTGAGTGTGAAAACAACAGGAATATTTAAGAGCAAAAGTCATAAATGAGGCTGAAGAGATGGCTTAGCGGTTAAGACACTTGCCTGAGAAGCCTAAGGACCCATGTTCTACTCTCCAAATCCCATGTAAACAAGATGCACAAACGGTGAAGCAAGTGCAAGGTCACACATGCCCACTAGGTGGCAGAAGCATCTGGTGCGTGATTGCAGTGGCTGAGGCCCTGGCGTGCCAATTCTCTCTCTGCCCCCCTCTTTCTAAAACAATAATAATAATAAAAATATATTTTTAAAAAATCATAAAATGAACAGAAAGAAGAAGATAAGAACAGTGTGCCCTCAAACCTGAAAAGTAGGTAGCCAAATATTTCTCTTGCCTTCCCATTATCCCCAGTCCTTGAAAAGTCAGAAATTCTCTGGGATAGGCATTTCAAAACTGGGAACAATATAAAAATTCGATGGCGAGTCTTTAGCCCTTTCCACATTGTGGCATCAGTGCTATAGCAAGCTAGTGACAGAGTCAAAAAGGGCTCAGTCCATTATTAGTCAAATACAAATTAGAGACATTAAAACTCAATGAAATCGAATGATATAACAAACGGAATTGGCAGCCTCTAGCCTCTCTTCTCTGGTACAGGGGGAAGATAGCCTTTGGGTTGAAGGGAAAGAGGAAGAGAGAGCTGTCCCTAGGCTGAAATGGGAAAAGGGAAAGAGTTTTCAGGCACTCAAAACCAAGCATCACTCTTCTTGACTGAAAACAGAAGGACATCAGCAGATTTGTGAGGCTCCTCACAGCAGGTGAGCATGTGAGAAGTCCAGGGTGCTGTTTGGAATGCTTCCCTGAACTAATGGATTCTTGGGTAAGGGCTTTACCCCATAAAAGAAAATGATGAGTCCAGATTCTCTTGCTTTGATAACTTAAAAATGCATCAGCAAGTTCTTTGGCATTATTTCCATCATGAGGTAGGATTCCAAGTGCCCCACCCTTGGATGTGCCCTGACCGTAATGACTTATATGGTAATAGAAAAGTTGCATAGAAATTTATTGTTTGTTATTTAACCATCTTAACACTTTCCTCCTTAAAATTTGTCCAAAGTTAATTTAGAAATATATGTAGGTAACTTATGAATAAATAAACAAACACAGGGTGATGCTTTTCACAATATTTTGCAGATAATTATATACAGTAAACATACTAGGAAGGCAGTGGTGTGGTAGAAAACACTTTCAGCTTAGAACCTTAATATTGTGTTCAGGTCTTATTTTGCCCCACCTCTTTATGACATTGAGCACATCACTGTACTGCATTAAGAGTATTTATCTGCAAAGCAAGAATTAATGGTAATCATATCACTTTGGAATGACAAAGTATAAAAGCAATAGAAAAGTAAAATGTCTAAATTAGGTTTCCCTGAAACTTACCATTTAAGGGAAAAGCTTTATAATGCATCAGTATAGGTTGTAGCATAAACTGTGTTTCCCCTACTTTTAAGCCAAAATTTAAATTAATATTACCTTGTAATGCTAATTAAAATTCATTAGTGTATGCCCATATCATCCTTCACAACCTCTGAGATACTTTAATGCTTCCTTTTATTCCATTATCAGCAGTATGCTCAAAACATATCATATTCTTTGAACTATGACTTCAGTTTCTTAAAAATAGACAAGTTTTAAAAACAGGTTTAGATTTACTTTAAAAAAAAAAAAAAAGCACAAGATGAGAGTGCTAGAGTTCCCAACTCCAGCTCAGTTTCTCCAACTTTTAATATTGCATATATTATGAACAATGGGCCATACATATGAATTGCCATTAACTAAAAGCCATCCATTGCTTAGGTTTCCTTGGTGCTTTACCTAACATACTTTTGTTGTTCTAGGCGCTCTTCCAGGAGACCGTATTACATTTAGCTGTTATGTCTGTCACCTTCAACTCCTGTTCCTAGTGACAGATTCTTCGACCTGTTTTTTGCTTGATTATCTAGACAGCTTTGGGTAGTGGTGGTTAAATATTGGTTGCTTCTCTAATGAAATTTATGTGTTGTTTTCCTCATGATGATACTGGGGTTGTTGGGCTTTGGGAAAAGTGATATCACAGAAGAATTCTTATCAGATCATGTCAAAGGTACATATATATTGGTACATATATATTATTGATATGATTTGCAATTGCTAAGACTTTCATACCTGTGCCTTCCTCACTGTATTCTTTTCTTCCCCTTTTCTGTAACATATTTTTGGAAAGAAGTCACTATCTACAAATCACACTTCAGGTTTTTGTTTCCCCTCTTTGAGGGCAGAGCATCTATATTAACTATTCATAGTTCTTTGTAGAAGACTTAGCCCTTCTCATTTATGTACTCATTCTTTCATTTATTTAATCATTAATGATACTGCCACTATCATATCATATCAGTATGGACTCATAGATATTTATATTGGGTAATTATTTAACACTTTTTTAATATTTTGCTCAACTTATTCAAATTGGCCAGTGGAAGGTATTTTAATTGGCTCCTTTATGATTTTAAAACATTCCCATGAATGTAGATTTTGTGAGAATTTCCTTGCTTTCTGGCACTATAAGATGGTAAAGGCTTTTCTTGTATATTTCCTGCCAAGTTATAAAATTAATCATTTTTCAAAGAAGTAGCATTATCATAAAGTTTTTGGTGCACTTTCATGAAAACATGTCTATATACCTATGCATCTAGGCACTATACTTTAAACTGTAACCAAGCAAATGTATTGAGATTTTTATAATTTACCATCATGATGTGCCAAGGGAACACTGGTTGTATAGCACTGGAAACTTGAAGGAATCAACACTTGTGGAAACTCCATGTTGATGTGCAAAGAATTTGTTATACATACGGTATTATATCAATTATAGCTTGAATCTAAAATGTATTTGCCAGATTCATGTTTTGAAAGTTTATTCCAAAACTGGTGGCACTGTTTGGAGAGATAGTGAAACCTTTAGGAGTTGGGAAATAGCTACTAGATGCAGTAGGTAGCGTGGTGCAGGCCTTTGGAGATTATACCTGAGACTCTGGTTTCAGCCCCTCTCTCTGCTCAGCCTCTGCCATTCTCTCCTGCCTTGTGAGCTGAGCCACTCCACCATACCTTCCCAGCCAATGGACTCAAATTATCTGAAACCATGAGCCAAAGTATCCTTCCTTCCTTTCTTACTTACTTAAGAGTGGTCCTGTAGCCATTGTAGCCAAAGAGATGGTGGCAGAGAACTTGGATCATTGTGATGAATAAACTTGACCATGTGGTTAGTAAGCTTTGGGAAATGGTCTGTAGTAGCAATCTGGAAGAGTTGGGCAATGAATTCTACAGAAGCCCTAGAATGCTATGAACATATTTTAATGGGGGAATGTGGTGGGAGTTCAGAAGACAAGAGGGCAATAGAAATGCAAACAGGAAACAGCTCTCATGTGGTCTCAGATGGGAATAAGGATTCTATTAGGAATTGGGCTGGAAGCCACTAGTTTTACATTCTGGAAAAGAATCTGGATTATTTTCTTCCCATGTCTGAAAACTTGAATGAAGCTGAATTCAACAGTAATGGACTAATGTGGCAAAGGAAATGTCAAGACAGCAGAGCATTCAAGCCATGGAATTGTGACTGCTGGTAACTTCTCACTGAGCTAACAGTGAGTGTTAGAAGTAAAAGGTAGAGTAGAATAATGTAAAAATTTTCAAGTTGGCCAGAAAAGGAGCTCATTTCATGTTGGGAACAAATCAGCTCTGATTTTTAGATACATTATAGTGTCATTAAAGGGAAGTCATAGCACATGCCATAGAGTAATAGGAATATTAACTGGAGAACAGTTCAAGAATTAGCAAGACCCCTTCTCATCCACCCACTCATACACAGACTCTCACCCAGTCTTGGCCTTAAAATTTGGCTTCAGACTACAAAACTGCAAAAGAATGTGAAAGATGTTCCTGAAAAATGAAAGTGTCCTGCTCTATGGTGATCTACTCACACAGAAATGCTACAGAAATGATGCTTCAAGTTCAGCCACCCAGACACTCAAAGGCCAACACAGTCAGAGTGCAAGGGGATCTACCTAACTACTTCTCCTCTGCAGCAGAATTTGGCATTGTCCGTGCAGTGCTAGTTTTGCAAACATGCAGAATTATGAGGTAATGGAGGCTTCTGCCACAGTTTTTGGATAACGCCTGGGAGGCCAGGAATTACTGACAGGGATGGATCCCTCTGAGCAGTCCCTCAGTAATTCATGAAGCTCTGGGATTGAAGACTAAACAGCAATGGAAATTCCAACATTTGGGTGGTATCAGGAACATGGGATGCTTGCCAAATAAAGCTATAGCTTCCATGCAGAGCCAGCCCGAGAGAGGGACCATGTGTGCTGTGAATGTCAAGTCCACAGGGGTGGGGCAATCCAAGCCCACTGGAGCTCACACCATGACACCGTGTGCTCCAGAAGCTGGACATTCAGCTGAGCATTTAATGTTTGTCTGGCTGGGCTTTAATGATGCTTGTTCAGATCTTTACTTGCTTGCCATTTCTTCTCTTTTGGACACTAGATATCAGAGTACATCACTTTCTGTTTGACTTTTAGGGAGACTCCCAGTTAAGTGTTTGCCTTGACTCTCAAGATACTTTGAATTTTGGACTTTTGAATTGTGCGAGAAGTTATCTACAGCCATACCACACTGAATGTGCCCAATTTTATCTGAATAGTGCTAGAACTGTTAAGAAAGAATATGGGGGAAGTTAAAGCTGGCCTAAATGCACTTTGCATTATGCAATGGTCATGAGCTTTGGAGTCAAATATGAGAGACAAAACACTCACATGCAGGTATTTTGAATTCTTGTTCCCCAGAAAGTGGCACTATTTGGGGAGGATATAGAACCTTCAGTAACTAGCGCCAACTAAATGTCCCCACACAGGATCATGTATTTAAATACCTCTAGCTGGTAGCACTGCTTTGGAAGTGTGTGAATCTCTCAGATGTGTGGCCAAGCTAGCAGAAGTGGGTCACTGTGGGTGGGCCTTAGAGGTAGATATACACCTCTACTTCTAGCTCAAGTTGTATAGTTCCTGATCTACTGAGATGTAAGAAGCTGTTGTCTTACAATTCCACCTCCATGAACGCCTCCATACTTTCCCCACCATGAACTGAAAGGAGGTCAGAACAAATCTTTCCTCCTTTAACTGTTTGATTTTTCCACAGGCCTGACTGGCAGAAGTAGGGGTCCAGAAGTATAGCTTCACTCTCTGCTTCTTCACTTCCCATGATGTGAACAGCCTCCACCGCATGTTCCTGCTGCCAATGACTGAACCACTGCACCATGTCTTCCCTACCATGACACACTGAAACCCTCTGGAAGAGAGGCAAAATTAGGCCTTCCTGAAGTCCTTTCTGTCACATATTGTGGTCAGAGTGACAAAAAAGCAACTAACATATCACTAATAATCAAAGGAATTTTAAAACTCAGAAAAAAATCTATACCTCAATGCTTAAGCAATGGTTTTGCATTGAAATACCAAATGTATTGATAATGAAGAATTTTACACAAAAGCTGAGAGAAAAACATTTTTATAATATATAATACTAGTGTATTATCCTATCAGCTATTGAGATTCTGACAATTTGTAATGTCCTCTAGAAACAGAGGAAGAAAGATAAACAAACAGGGCATAAAATGTTCCCTAAAACCAAAGCTGGGATGGTTTGCATCTACTTTGGGCTTTGAAAAAAACAAAGAATTCATCTTTTTAAAACAACAGTACAAATTTAGGACTGAAAAGGATATTCTAGGAAATGTAAGCTGTAACGGTACTCAGGGGACTGTTGTAACAAATGCCACTGATTAGTTAGCTTATGCAATGTTGCTTTTCTCAGAGTGTTGAAGGTCTGAAGTTCCAGGTCAGGGTGTCAGCAGGTTTGCTGTTTTCTGAGGCCTCCACTTTGGTGTGAGATAGCCACCTTCTTGTTATGTCATCACATGGTCTTTCCTGTTTCTGTGTGCAACCTTGATGTTGGCTTATGTGGTTCAATTTACTCTTATGAGACAGACACTAGTCAGATTAATTAGGTTGGCTTAAAGATCACCTCATCATCTTTGTTTTTAATCACCTTTTTAAAAAACCCTCACCCCAAATACAGCCACATTCTGCTATGTTATTAGATTAAGTTAGAAATCAGGACAATAACTTTGACATATTAATTTTAGGGGAACAAATTCAGTCCATAATGCAGTTTCTACTCTTACTTTTATAGAAGGGAATAGTTTTTAAAATAAACCTATTAATCTAGGATTGTAAAAATTTGAAACTGGAAGCCAATACCATCTTCCAGACTGTTTGCCCCTCTATATATGATCCCAGGAAAAAACCATCCTAGTATTTAAATATCTAA
Source organism: Orientallactaga sibirica (assembly GCA_036365145.1). Lineage (NCBI taxonomy): Eukaryota > Metazoa > Chordata > Mammalia > Rodentia > Dipodidae > Orientallactaga > Orientallactaga sibirica. The sequence continues at coordinate 2,623,067 of JAEOAD010002373.1, forward strand.
TAGAAATTATACTCGGGACTTAAAATTTTTAACATTAACATTTCTTCATATTTTATAAAAATTAGCTAAAAATTGTGGTCAGAGCCAAGAAAAGTTAGTTTACAGAAAATTAATTGCATCAACTATTCTCATAAATTTTAGTTAATTTAAAATATATTATATAACTCCAAAATACAAAAACATTTAGAAAGTAAAAACAATTCTCCAAACATAGTAGATTAGAACATAATGCATATTTATTTTCTTATTAAAATTTACAAATACACTCAAAATTTCAATGCTTTCTGCTTAAGAGCTACTATCCTGAATATAGTATGTACTATAGACATATTTTTGTAATTTTAATATATGTATATTTTCATTAACAAATTACACTATTGTTTTTGAATTTTAAATTTTATGTAAGTGGTATCATACTCTACCTTCCTTTGCTTCCATATAGTGATATATGTATATACTGATAAAAGTTGATATATTCATTTATATTAATTGAAGAATTGCAGTATATCCTATAACAAAAAGGTTATTTATTTTTCCATTAGGTAACATTTTTCTACTTTTTTATTATAAAGTCAATACTAAACATGTTTTCTTGAGACTATTTTGGAAAATATTTCTGGGTTATGAGCATAGAAACTAAATTAACTTAGAAGGCTATGTACATCTTTAATTTTCTTTAAATTACCAAATTACAAAACCAAGCATATCAATACATAAATCCACCAGCAATATTTCAGCATTCCTAGCAATTTATATCATGCCAAGACTTGTATTATCTGACTATTTTTGCTCATCTTATGTGGGTGAAATGGTATTTCATTTTAGTTTAATTTACACTTTCCTAATGAGTAGTTAGCTTGAATAGCTTTTCAGTTTATTGGGCATTAAGCTCTCTTCTGATAAGTTCCTACTAGGGTGTTTTAATTTTTTTTTTTCTGAACAATTTGTGAGTATCTTTACTTGCATTAATTTTTTTTTTTTTTTTTTTTTTTTTTTTTTTTTTTGGTTTTTCAAGGTAGGGTCTCATTCTAGTCCAGGCTGACCTGGAATTAACTATGTAGTCTCAGGGTGGTCTCGAACTCTCGGCGATCCTCCTACCTCTGCCTCCCGAGTGCTGGGATTAAAGGCGTGTGCCACCACACCTGGCTCAAATTTTTAGATAGTATTGATTCTCTACTGAGTTTTCATCTGGTGATTTTTTTTTTTTTTTTTTTGCTGCTGAGTGTATGTATTTCTCATATATTTTATAATTATTTATTTTTCCTTTTTTCAAATTATTTATTTTTTTATTTGAGAGACAGACAGACAGTCAGAGAGAGAATGGGCATGCCAGGACCTCCAGCCACCGCAAACAAATTCCAGATGCATGTGCCACTTGTGCATCTGGCTTACATGGGTCCTGGGGAATCGAACCTCGGTCTTTGGTTTTGCAGGCAAGTGCCTCCACCACTAAGCCATCTCCCCAGCCCTTTCTCATATATTTTGTATAGTAACTCCTCATCATATATATGGTTTGCAAATATTTTCTGCTAATTCATTGGCTGCTCTTTCATTTTTATGCTTTCCTTTACTATGAATAAGATTTTTTAATTTAACATAATCCCATTTGTCTGATTTTGCTTAGTGCCATTTATTTGTCAAGGATCTTCTGTATTTTCTTCTAGGAATTTTACATTGTGAGATCTAACATTAGATTTTTAGTCTAATTTAAATTAATTTGTTAAGGTGTGAACTAAAGTTTTAATTTCATATTTCACATGTTAATAGCCAGTTTTCCAGCACCATTTATTAAGACTATCCTTTCCTACTTTTCACTTCTTGGTACCTTTCTTGAAAATTGTTACTGTATGTATGTTACTGTATGTGTCCCAGATGTTCCAATCAGTTTGATTGGTCCATGTTTCTGCTCTCTAAACCAGAACCATAGTCTTGATTCCTACAGCTTTTTAATATAATTTCAAATAAAGAAGTCTTATTTTCAATTTAGTTTTTATTATCAAGACTGCTTTCATTTTTCAAGGCCTTTTCTAGTTCTGTACAAATTTCAAGACTTATTTTGTATTTCTAAGAGCTACACAATTCAAATTTTAATAAAAATTGCACTGAATCTGTATATAATTTTAAGTAGTTTTAACATTAAAACACCAGTAAATGTTCCAAACTATTATATTGTATTATTTATTTATCTATTATTTATTTACTGTGTCTTCTTCAGTTTCATTCATTAGTATTTTATGGTTTCATTTCATCTCTTTGGCTGATTTATCCTTATGTATTTTATTCTTTTGAATGTCATTTGTAGTAGACAGCTTCCAAGTCACTGAAACGAACTTCCAAACCAGGGACAAGTTATGGAGGAAGGGGTATTTATTGAAGCTAGAGGGGAAGTTCCCTAATGGCAGAAGAAACTGGCCTGTTTTCATAGGTCCAAGCAGAGAAAGAAAGAGAGAAGCCCCAAGCCAAAAAACAACAACAACAACAACAAAAAAAGCCACACCACACACAAGCACACTTCAGGGACTCCAGGCACTTTGCATATCTTTAGAGTGGAATTGCAAATCCACCACCATACCTTAGGACCAGACCCTCAAATCTGCCCAGTGATAACTCCTCCAGCCAGATGGCTGCATATCCAAATTACAAACTAATAAAACAATGAATACATTGAGGGCCATCTATTCAAACTACCACACCATTACAGAAGGGAATGTTCTGATTTCTTTTTAAGAAATATTGTTCTTTGTATAAAAACATAAAACTGATGTTATATTTACTTAGTATCCTGCAAACTGTATGAACAGATTTTCTGTTTTTTCCATAGAGTGCTTAGGACTTCCTACATGTGGGATCATGTTATTATCAAACAGTGATAGTTTTGCCTCTTCCTTTCTAAGGTCTGTAAACTTGTCTGATTGCTCTGGCTAGGATTTCCAATGCCACCCTGAAGAGACATGGTGAGAGTGGGACAGGATTTTTATGTGGGTACTAGGGATTCAAACTCAGATCCTCATGCTTGTGCAGCAAATACTTTACCAATTGAGCCATCTCCCTGGTTCCCTTAGAAACATTTTTTAACTGTTTAGTTTTTTGTTGTTTGTTTATGACATAGGGTCTTACTACATAACCCAGGCTGATATCAAACTCAGATCTCTCTGTATGAGCCTCCATTATGCTAGGATTACAGATATATGGTGACAGAAATAATATAGTTTAAGATACCTAGTGTTATAGATATTATTGAACATGTGGATCTACATGGATGTAGGCTACACATTTGTTCAGAATAGGTATAACCTGCTAAAAAGTTTACAATATTTTTTACTAAATAAATTTACATTCCTATATAGGCTGGAGAGATGTCTTAGTGGTTAAAGTCATATACTTGCAAAGCATTATGGCCTGGGTTCAATTCTCCAGTACCCACTTAAAGCCAGATACACAAAGTGGTGTATGCATCTGGAGTTCCTTTGCAGTAGTAAGAGAATCTGGAGTGCCTATTCTCTCCCCCCACTTGAAAATAAATAAAGAAAAACTATTAATAAATATTTTTATATTCCCATCAGCAGTGTATGTCAAATGCTGGAATCTGGTGTCTTATTCTGACAAGTCCATCCTGTTCATGTTAGTCATTTTGTTAAGAACATGCTGGCATCTCATTGTGCTTTTCAGTATTTGTATTTCCTTAATTATTCTGAGCACATTTACAAATTTGCACTTCTGACTCTTCTGAAGTTTCTGTTTATCTGGTTTATAAACTTGTTTCCTAGTCCAATAACATAAACACATTTTCTACTGAAATTGACCCTTTTGGTTTGCACATTTAGCTTTTGTAACTATATATAAAATGGTTTTGTACATAGTGAGAGAAAAGTGTCTCATTTTACTAGTTTTAACTGTTTCCATAAGTGTGTGTGTGTGTGTGTGTGTGTGTGTGTGTGTATGGTACCATTTGTTGAATATTCCTGTTTTGTTCTATTGCTTTGGCAAAGCACTGCTTTAAGGATAGTGGCTTTTTTTAGCACTGTCACACAACTAACACAGTGTTGAAAAATGGGAAGAAAATAACAATTAGAAAACAGAACAGGGAGAAATAAACCTACATATATACTTGAGAAATTGGGATGTGAGATTTGTGATTGACTTTATTGTATCATTTTCCATTTTAATGGTATTCTGAGCCTTATGATTGATTCCTCCTTCTATTTGTCTTTAACTTCTCTAGCTAATGCATCTGACATAATTTTGCTCTCTAAATTCTTGTCAAATAAATCTATGGCTATACATTTCTTTTAATTATACTATTTGCATCTGCCAAGTTTTGCCATATAATATGTTTATTATTCTCAAATAGTAAACATTTTCTATGTACATTTTAATTTCCATGTGACCTATGAATTCTTTATGTGTATATGTTAATTTCCAATTGCATAAAGAACTGGATAGCAATTGTACTATGTATTTTTTATTTTATTGTTGGTCAGGTAGCAATTATCTACATAATATTCATTTGTAATTTTGAGACTGTTTTAGTTGAAAATATAATTTTGATATATCATATGTGGATTTCTTTTGAAAAGAACATGCACATTAAATATTGGGTTAAAAAGTTCTAGTAAAGTCCATTGGTCTAAGAGAAATAATTAAAATGCCATTATTGTCTACAGCTAATACTGCTTGCTTACTTAATCTATTAACTGAAGGGGCTTTAAAAATCCTTAATTATGGGGCTGCAGACTATTAGAGTGCATCCCTAGCATGCGACGTGAATGAAGGAAACAAAAAAATGGTGGGAGGGACTAAGAGAAAGAGGGAAGACTTTTCATGATGGTAAATCCTTTTCTTTTTATGAATTTGTGTGCTTTTAAAAACAATACACATTTTTAGTGTGAAGATAATCACATGTGCCATAAAGAAGAATGGAGCTTTAACATTTGCAGACAATACATGGAACTGGAGATTATCATGATAAATGAAGTAAGCCAATCCCATGAACACAAGTATGTTTTCTCTCCTGTGTGGGATCTGTGAGGAAAGCATGACTGTGAAAGGAGACCACTTTAGGAATGTAGAAGGTGGGGAGGGGAGAGAGAGAATACTAAGGGGTTGACTATAATCAAAGTACATTGTATGTACACATGGAAAACAGAAATGCCCTCATGAAATCCTTTACTTTGTGCAATTAATACATGCTAATCCTGGAAAAGCCAAAATTGAAAAAAAATGCACATAATATCTGTATTTTTTAAAATCTGGTTATATTCTTCTGGTGAATATACTTTACCTTATCTGTCATTCTAAGAAACAAGTGTGGCATTTTTTCCCAGAAGTTCCATTTGGATGTTTTTTAAAAACACTATTTTAATCTTATTGCTTCAACTTCTTTTATATCTCAAAAAGAAACATATCACAGTCCTTTCACATTGGTCTGTTACACAATGTTCTGGAAGCTTTACTTAATTCGTAACTCTTGGATTATTCCATCTGTAGGATAGATTTCCACATAACATGGAATATGTAATCTAGTTTTTTTTTGTAACTCTAGTTTTTTGTAGCTTAGGAGTTACTAATGAAATATAATTGTGGCTCCATCTCAGATGAAAAACCTGGGATTCTGATTTTGTAGAAACAACAGTTGTTGTTTAATTTGTATGTTCACTCAGTTCTCTGACAGAGTAAGCTCCTTTGTTGCAGGTAGGTTTCCCCCAATTTTGGGTGTCATTTCTCTGGATGGCCTACCACTTCAGCAAGCACATAATCCTCTTACCAAAGGCTTCATCGAGTCCCAGGTACCCAGCTTTCTCTCTAGTTAATGTACTGTCAACTTGGGAGATCAGCTGACTATTCATTTTTTGACACCATGACAAATCTTTCTATTTTTATGAACTTTTGTGCATTTTAAAATTATCACATTTTTCTTTGAAGCAGGAATATAATCATAATCTTGTTTTGGAGGGGGGGGGTTGGTTTGTTTTTCTTTAGGCAACCTCTTTTACACCAGAATATAGACTATGATAACTTTGAGGAGTTCTACATAGAAGCACAACCCAACAATTTGGGAAAATCATTTGCAAAATATTTTCTAATTATATAAAATTGAAAAGTGTTTGAATATTTTTGTCCCAATATTGCCTTTGTATTCAGGGTGGTGTAAAAATTGGACTCTACTTTCATGCATTTAATATATAAATTTATGCACATGAGGCAGAAACACCTAGTTACATATGATTATTTCAATGCTTGATTTTCTATGTAATTCTGTCCAAGTACATAAATGATATACATTTTGTGATTTCCTAGAATATGCCTTGTCCTTAATAAACTAAAAAAAAATGTGGACCGGAGAGATGGCTTAGCATTTAAGGCATTTGACTGCAATGCCTAAGGACCCAGGTTCAATTCTCCAGTACCCACGTAAACCAGATGCACAAGGTGGTGCACATGTCTGGAGTTTGTTTGCAGTGGCTAGAGGCCCTGGCATGCCTATTCTCTTTCTCTCTCTTGTTCTCTATCTCTCAAATAAATAAATAATTTTTTTTGTTTTTTAATGAAAGGAAATATGACTTGCAAAAGGAACAGAAATCAATGTTTTCTTTTGATTGGTTTGATTACAATATTTCAAAATATATACATGGTTTATTCTGTACTATATGATCTGATATGGACAGTGTTAAAATCAGAACTTTACACGAATGAGCAGCTGTTTTTTCTGGAATGGTGCCTTTCTGTTATGTTATCAGACAGAAAAGTGATATGGGACCAAAGATATATGAATTACTCCTAGATCTGTTTTTAAATATTCTAATTGCCACCTACTAATTGTAAATATTTATGGGATACAATGACTCTTAGATTTTTGATTGTTAGGTTTGTTTTCTAATAGCATTTTGCCTTATAAATGTATTGTTTAAATTGCCTTGTCTTAGTCCATATTGCATTTGGTAAGAAATTGAATATATTTCTTTCAAAATTACTGAATTATATGTTGCCTAAAGAGGTCTGGATCATCATATGAGGATTATGTGCATCTCTTCTTTTTTAGAGACACTAGATTTCACTTTAACCCAACTCTCTTGTATTGTGTGTCTAACAAATGCTTGCATGGATTTAGTTGTGGAGCTTGCTTGGAGCTAGGAGTAGAAGAAAGCTAACTGTTCTATAAAGCCCATCTCCTCGACCCCATTATCATTGTACTCAACCTCAAAATATGCTCAGCTGTGACTTCCGGCACAACTTATGGTATACTAAGGCAGTCTGTGTGAATTACATCACTCTCAGCAGACCAGAGAGAACAGGAGTACTCAAATTCCCATGCTCCAAATCATCTTGTGTACTTACTCGGGCCCAAAGGGATACATAAAAACAAAACACCTAAAAAAGGTAGGGAAAACATTAGAATTCTAGAAGCTCTCTCCACTCAACAAACACACACCACTCCTTTCTCCCCAAAGAATAAGTGGAAGTTATAACTCATAAAACACGTAGTTGATGTGGTGGAAATTGTAATGAAAAATGAAAGGAAAAATCATTATAAACAAGGAAAAGTATGAGACAATTTCAGGGAAGTTTTAGGTTACACTAAAGAACTAATGTTTTCTAACTTCTACATAAAAGACTGTACATGTGCTTCCATGTGCATTTATTAAGTTACAAGAGAGAATTCATATATTAAATTTTGGCTGTAATTTTAAGGGTATAACAATGTTAAGAAATAGTCTTCTGTAATTTCATTTTTATTTGTTTTATATTATATTGTTTTGTACAACTTAATTGCTAAATACTTAATTTTATAGTAGCCGAGCAGTTATTTGTATTTTATATTTTTATTACTATTTTTATTTATTTTTGTCTGCCTGCTTCATTTCTTTGACCTATAATATCTTAATTTCCACTTTGAGCAGTAGTTCCTTCTCACTATTTTAAGTATTACATATTGGGGGATAGTTCTGGTCAATTCCTTTCTACACAGATGCCAGTGGAAAGAAATGTTCACTCGCGATTCCTGTATAGTCAGGTGTTGGCAGGCAACCTTAATTTGACAATGTGGGGGCTCTTTGCTAGGATTTAAACCTGGAGCTTTAAAACAAGTCCTTAAAGTTGGCTATTCCCAATAGGATTGTGCCTGCTACAGCTGTGAGGGACAGTGCAGTATAGCTGACCACAGCTGTGAGGGATTGTGCAGTCCAGCTGACCACAGCAGTGAGAGGCAGTGCCATCCAGCTGACCACAGCAGTGAGGGACAGTGCATCCCTGCTGACCACAGCAGTGAGGGACAGTGCAGTACAGCTGACCACAGTGGTGAGGGACAGTGCAGCCCTGCTGACCACAGCGGTGAGAGACAGTGCAGTCCTGCTAACCACAACTGACCACAGCAGTGAGAGATAGTGCCCTCCTGCTGGCCACAGCTGTGAGGGACAATACAGTCCAGATGACCATAGCTATGAGGGACAGTGCAGCCCAGCTGACCATAGCTCTGAAGGAGACAATGCATCCCCACTAGCTACAGGACACTATCTATGCTTTCCTTTCTTCATTACTTTATTCCCATTCTGGAAACCTCCAGAGGCTCAAGTAAATCTGGTTCTGTGGTTTTGTATTAGTTATGTCATTTGTTGCTTTGTCAAATACCTGACAAGACAGATTAAGGAAGGAAGGATTTGTTTTTGCTTGTTACAGGAAGAGGGTCCATCATGGCAGAGTAGTCATGTCAGCAGGATGAGGAGGCTGGCTAGTCATAATATCTAGACAAGGACAATAAAAGCAGAATCAGGCAATAAAACCTCAAAGCCCATTCACAGTGACCCATTTCCTCCAGGAAGGCTCTATCTCCTAAATATTCCTAAATCTCCCTTTCAGTGCCACCAGCTGGGTACTAAGTATACAAATACATAACCAAATGAGGGACATTTCACATTTAAACCACAGCACTTTAACCACTGACCCCTAAAGGTTCATGTTCAGCTCCTAATGCAAAATTCATCCAGTCCAATATCAAAAGTTCCAATAGTCTTTAAAAGTTCCAACACTGTTCCAAAGTCTAAAGTCACTGCTGAGACTCAATGTAATCTCTTAATGGGAAATCAATAACACAAAGCTACATATTTCCAACAAATAATGACAAAGAACAAATATCCCCAGTCCAAAAGGGAGGAATTGGCTCATAAAAAGGAACTCTTGTACCAAAGCAAGCCTGAAAGCCAGCAAGGCAAACAACAAATCCTACAGCTCCATATTTGGTTTCTGAGAATCTTAATGGGCTCATCCAGGGTCCACAGGGCTTGAGTAGCTGCACCTCTCCAACACTGCTGCCTACGGCACACAAAGCTTTTGTGCTGGCTATTCTCCAAGCTTGAAGCATTCCTTGGTGAATATTGCATAGTCCTGGCTTCTTCAACATCCTGGGGTCTCCACTGCAACTTGAGCTTCATCTTCATGGCCTCCTTGCAAGGAATCTGACCCTGTCACACATTGTCTTACTCAGCGGTTCTTTGAAACTGTGGAGCAAGACCCCATGACTTCCTCATTCACACTTCTTTAATGCCTACAAAACCATACAATGTGAATGATGATGCCAATTTTTGCCGCTAATTTGGGGTGAAAATTGGCCCGCTTGAATCAAAGTTGTAGTGGTATCTGTTGGGTTGGTTTCTGAATCTGTGGAAACACATTACTAGGAAGTTATTTTTTTGGTTGTTTTTTTTTTGTTTGTTTGTTTGTTTTTGTTTTTCAAGGAAGTTATTTTTGAGCAGAGAATCCTTTCTATAACATTTTCCTTTAGACTTGTTCCTTTCAAATGAATTTGCATTCTTAGTGCCTTCAATTAAACAGGTGGGTATAGCCCTCAGGGTACCTTTTCTATTGTTCCAGTGAAGAGAATGAGGTTACTCTTTAATCACATTAATCCCTTTAATAATTACAGATGCTTTGTTGATTGGAATTTCCTTATCTGGAACTTTATACTTGTTTACAAACCTTTGCTCTCTAAACACTCTTCATATATTTTTGATCACTTTCACTATAGATCTGAGGGCTATAGTGAAAGCTGCACTAAGAGTAGTAATAACCATGATACAGACTCAATGCTGTTCTGCCTTGAAATTTCCTCCATCTTGACATTAGTCTATTACTTTGAAATTCAACCTCAGTTAAGTTTTTAGAACAGAGAATATAAACAGATTCTGTGCCAGTACATCATACAAACTGCTTCCAGCTCAGCTCTCAATAGAATCCTTGTTGCTGTCTGAAGCTTCATGAGCTAGGCCTCCACTGTCCATGTTTTCCTCAATATTCTGGTCTTCCAAACTCCCATCAGAATGGTTCCTTAAGCTCTGTTTATAGCATGATAAGCCTTCTCTGGGCCTACATTCCTAACTCTTCCACCTTCTTCCCACAAACCAGTTCCAGGACCTGTGAGCTACACGGTCAGGTTTATCACAAGCAACGGCCCCACTTCTTAGTACAAATTTCTATATTAGTCCCTTTATTTATTGCTGCAATCTGACAAGAACCAACTTAAGGAAGGGTTTATTCTGACTTGTAATTACAGATGATTACAGTCCATCACATTGGGGAAGGCATGGCAGCAGGAGGCCAGCTGGTCACATTGCATCCACAGTCCAGGAGAAAGAGTAAACAAGAAATGGAGCCATAAGTGACCAACCTCCTATAGGTTCCATGACCTTCCCCAATAGCACTGTTAGCTAGGTTCCAAGTGTTCAAAGACATAAGCCTTTGAGCGACACATCACATTCAAACCATAAGTATTAACTATAGAGTTTAGTAGTATAAACATTTTATTGAAAATCCTGTAGATATATTTGGCATGCATCTATTATTCTTTAAATTTTATAAGTGCTAGACAAAAGAAAAGTCAAAATTTAAAGATAAAACATATGTCAAACCACTTATAAATATATAATAAATAAGAATGCTAAACCAGGCGTGGTGGTACATGCCTTTAATCCCAGCACTCTGGAGGCAGAGGTAGGAGGACTGCCAAGAGTTCAAGGCCACCCTAAGACTACACAGTGAACTCCAGGTCAGCCTGGGCTAGAGTGAGACCCTACCTCAAAAAACCAAAGAGAAAAAAAAAAAAAAAAGAAAAAGAATGCTAGATGAGATGACCTCTCATCCTATAATCATTTACATCATTTACATGTCTCTCAGTCTCAGTTTATTCATCATATAATGGTGTTAATCACAGCAACAACCTACCAGGGCCACTCTGAAGAAAAATAAAGACACATAATTGAGTTTAGCATATAAATAAGTGTTATATTTCATTTTATTATGAAAAAAACGCCAAATCACACCACACTGACCATGACTAGATGAACTCATTTAACTCTAATATTTTCCTTTGGCTCTCTCTTGGCCCTGTTATTCATTCATGGATGCCTGATCTATAATTAAAATTCTTAGTAGGAATATTTTATTTAAGCCTTGGTTTCATCTTGGCCCTTTCTTTTCCACAGTAACAAAGTATACAAAGGGTAAGCTAAATTTAGAAATCCCTCAATATAGGATTACCTTTTTTTTTCTAAATTTCTTTTTAAAAAAATGCATTTGGGCTGGGTGTTGTGGCATATGCCTTTAATCCTAGCACTAAGGAGGCAGAGGTAGGTAGATCACCATGTGTTCTAGGCCACCTTGAGACTACATAGTAAATTCCATACATAGTAAATTCTGGGCTACAGTGAGACCTTACCTCAAAAAAAAAAAAAAAATGCATTTGGTATATTAAGGAAACACTGTTTCTAGGCATTATGGTGTATGCCTGTGATCCCAGAACTCAGGAGACTGAGGCAGGAGGATGGCCAGTTCAAGGCTAGCCAGGATACATTGTGAGATGCTGTCATAAAACAACATTTTAAAAAAGAAAGAAAACAGAAAATTTTGGTGTTATTTAATTTTCAGTTCTGAAAACACTATCCAATTTCCTGTTTCTTTACACTGTACTATTTTTTGATTTAATTACATATAAGGAAATGTGATTACATATTTTTTCTCAGTGCTTAGGGCTTCTAAATGAAGATCTTGATCTAGCCCTCATTCTACAAAATGATGTAAGATAAGCAAAGAAACAGGGTAGAAGTTAGATGTGAAGAAAGGATTTTGGATAGAGTATTTAAAAAGAAAAGAAACAACGGAATGATTAAACAATTAAAAAGAACAAGCGATTCTCCATATAGAGTGGGAAAAGAAAGGAAATTTAAATGTGAAAATTGAAAAGCTATCTTAGTTAAATGTAACATACAGTCAAGTTAGAAAGGCTTCCAAAGTCTTATCTACACTGTGTTACAGAGACACCTGCTGGTGAATAATTATTTCACTGTTCACACCATGTGCTCTTTATATAACACTCACAGAAAGTCCTTAATCTCTTAGAAATTCAAAGCACAAGCATAATGACAGATTAATATCAAAAAGATAATTAAATCAATAGAGTGTATTTTTTGTATTGCATCCTGAGTGGGGCAGGACCTCTGCCAGCAAACTATCTTTGTTAATGCTACTTGAGTATACATTAAAAGGGATCTGCACTGTGTTATATGCTGCTTTAAAAAATATATGAAAGTATATCACACTGCTATCCTTAACAAAAAATTACATTTTCACATAATATTGTTGTTGGCAAAAAAGGAAAGATTGTAAGGCAAATGTTTCTAAGATTCTGGTTTAGAAATTTTGTATTTGAAAATGGAAACTGTGATTAAGTTAAAATATAAAGTTTATCTTATAAAAATTATAAGGGAGTTAGGTAAACTGAGTTTACTCACTGACATACTATTTTAAAAACAGACAGGATGTGTCCATATCAGACCTGAGGACTATAGCAGACAGCTTCAGGTTCACTGAGATGAACTTCCAGACCAGGAACAGTTATGGAGGAAGGATTTATTGAAGCTTACAGATCCAGGGGAAGTTCCATAATGGCAGAAGAAGTTGGCCTGCCTTCACAGGACCAAACACAGAAAGAAAAAGCCAAAAGCCACACAGCACAGCACAGCACACTTCAGAAACTCCAACTAGGCATACTTTGCGTATCTTTAGATTGAAATCTCAAACCCACCACAACACCTTAGGGCTGGACTCTAAGATCTACCCAGTGACATTGCCTCCAGCCAGGTGGCTGCAGCTGCAAACTAAAAACTAATAAAACACTGAATATATTGGGGGCTATCTATTCAAACTACCACATTCCATCCCTGGCCCCCAATAGATTTCAAACCGTCACACATTGTAAATTGTATTCAATCCAGTTTCAAAGGTCCCCATGGTCTTGACCAACTTAAGATAGTGAGTCTTATAACAATCAAACAAGTTAAATACTTTCAACATATAAAGGCACAGAGTAAACATTTTCAACTGGTATAAGGCATAGCAAGGAGAGACTAGAATAATGTAGACTCAACCACCATCAAGCAAACATCAATCTTCTGTAGTTAAAGTTTAATACACCAGAGACTGACAGTCTCCAGATTTTCCAATTCCATCCCAGGGAAAACTTTCATCCCAGGCCAACAGTGCACTCCATGGTAGCACCTGCATAGTCCTGGTATATCCAAACCATCTTCAGGTCTCCATGCAAACCACAGTTCATCTTCCAAAGGCTCTCAGCCTATCAGGGCACCATGCCCTGCCTCATGCCACATCTCAGCAGTGGCTCCTGGAACTATATGCACTTCTTGACCCACTTCATGCATTTTTCATGCTTCCAAAATTAATACCAGGTGTGCAGGACACAGCCATATTCTTAATTGAGGGAAGAAATACATAATAACCTTGAAAAGCAGGTTCCTTCTCCAGTCAACTCTTTCCAAAAGAGTTTACATTTCCACATTGTTTTAATGTAAAGCAGTAGGGCCATCTTCCTTAAGATTGCTAAATCTGTGTTGACAATAGCAGCTTCAATAACCTAAAACCAGTCTCAGTGCCTATAATTTTAACTTGCTTGAAGTTTTCCAACTTAAAATCTTAAATCGTTCAGTACAATATCTTTAGCTAAGCACATCAGTCCATTACAAATTTAACCTTGATTCAACTCTCTGGGCCTGGGCAGCCGTATGCAGCCAGCCCTTATGCCAGTAGCCCAGTTCCAACAAAGTCCTCTGCAGTCTTTCCTTCCCCTTAGAATGTTCATAAGCCAAGTCTTGAAGTTCAATACTCTCTGCACTTCGCATTCTCAAGCTCTCATCAGAATAGTCCATAAAACTTGGCTTACCACTCCAGAAGGCGTCTTCAGTTGCAAGCACCAAGTCCATGTCTGTTCCTCTAAAACAAAGGTTCCAAAAGACCAAAATCCACATGGTCAAGTTTATCTTACCCCACTCCTGGTACCAACAGCTTCAGGTTCACTGAGATGAACTTCCAGACCAGGAACAGTTATGGAGGAAGGGATTTATTGAAGCTTACAGATCCAGAGGAAATTCCATAATGGCAGAAGAAGTTGGCGTGCCTGCACAGGACCAAACACACAAAGAAAAAGCCAAAAGCCACACAGCACACCTCAGGAACTCCAACTAGGCACACTTTGCATATCTTTAGATTGAAATCTCAAACCCACCACCCCACCTTGGGGCTGGACTCTAAGATCCACCCATTGATATTGCCTCCAGCCACATGGCGGCAGCTGCAAGCTACAAGCTAATAAAACACTGAATATATTGGCGGCCATCTATTCAAACTACCACAATGACTGATCAGGGTTATAGATAATAAGAATGTCTAAGAGAACACTGACCCAGTGAAAATACATCCTTTTTTTTAAAATAGTTTTAACAAAACAAAGTACTATGTTTAAACTTGTTTGTGTGTGTATGTGTGTGTGTGTGTTCATGAGTGCAGGTGAACATACAAGTGTATATGGGTGTATGCGAAGGCCTCTCAGATGCCTTCCACCTTTCTTTTAGAGACAAGGTCTCACACTGGTGAAAATATCACCAAGTTGACTATACTGACCTGTCAATGCAGTCCAGCAATCCTCCTGTCTCTAACTCTACCATACTGAGATTATAAACACACATGGGTTCTAGAGATTAAATTCATGCTCACATGGCAAGCACTGTAACTGACTGAGCCATCTCTGCAGCCCTAATCACTCTTTTCAGTAAGAAAACATAATTTATATGTTCTCTAGAACCCTGAAATTTCATGTCTTAAAAACAGGTTAAAAATATTTCAAAAGCCAAGAATAATAATCACAATCTAAACTAGCACATGTATAGAATGGATGAGGATGAAAGGAACGAGGCAATGAAACAGAAAAATGGCAGCAGGAGAGAGGAGACAAAAGAGGACAATGTATTGGGAACTGCCCAAATTACAGTATGCTCATATATTAAAGTTCTCAATTAAAAAGATGAAATAAACTAGAAATTATCACTCATTTAAGGTATTGTACAATGCTAAATCTATAATGGGCAAATGTAAAAAGGTGCTTATTTTAATCAATGAACTCATCAATTAACAAGTACTTATTAACCCTGCTCAATGCTGCTGAATAGCAATACTGAGATGTAGAACTGTTTAATAATCTATTTGCCAAGAGCTCAGATTGTAACTTGTTGTACCATTTCATTTCACACAAATAAGAGTATGCAATAAAGCCAGTGCTTAATTATCAACTAAATTAAGTGACAATGACCAGATTACCTGATGCCATGTAAAAGTTCCTACATGAGCATTGTGATAGTTAGGGATTGACCAGGAAAATAAACCTTTGGAAATGAGCATTGAATACTACACTGGATTTGAGTGAGAGGATATCTCAGTGAATGTTATCTCAAGAGAAAGGAACATCAGGAGTTATGGTAAAGGAACAAGAGCTACAGAGAATTTGTGGGCAAAGTTTACAGTTCCCTAAGCAGTGGACTGAGGGAATAACAGGATATGTTTGACTGGAAAGAGTAGGACCAATGCAAAGAAATTCTTGAAAGCCTGGCAGAAAAATTTAGATTTGATGCATCAAGATGAGTTCTGATAAATTTAGAGAGTGTCTTAATAAATTCAGCCTGTAAGGAAGATGAGTTTGGCAGCTACCTTCACCATAAGTGCTCTCATATGGATCGGCTCCACCTGAGTTACTTTGTTAATAATGTTTGGATTCAAACTTCAGCTACAAGTAAAGTAGTTCATATATAACTTTTATATGATGGTTAAATTGTTTATTTGATGTCTACACCAACAATAAATGGAGGAGAAAAACTAAGCCATAAGTTTGATTCTTATGAGGACGAAACAAATAAGACCTTGAAACCCACATTTTTTTACATTGCTAATTCCACTGTGGTACAAGGAGAAAAAGTGCTAAAAATGCTTGAAAAAGGAATAATTAGGAAAAGGTCAGGAATTTCTCCTGATTACATAATACTCTAGTAAGTATATACTAATGATGATAATAGGAGACTATATACATATATATATATAATTTAATAAAGCATAAAACATATGCCATACCACTTCAGGACCTCTGCAAAAGATGCACTGTGACACCCAGTTCTGTAAACAGGTTCTCTGAGGCTCACAGGGTAAGGAAGAAGTTCCTGCATGTTGTATATCAGGATGTAAAGCCAGGTCTTTCTGCATGATCCCACTCAAACACTTCTGTGAGAACACCATTTGCCTCAATAAAGGGATTCCTATCCCATCTTCATTCTCTTGAAGCTAAATGTCAAAGTTAAAAGTTATAGGTCACTTCAAACTACATCTATACTATGTCATGCCAAAATGTTAGTGGACTTCTACAGCAGTGCTCATGGAAAGCACAAGTATTGATTGCAAGGTCTGGCTAAGGATTCAAATGGCGAAGTTCCAATTCATAATTCTAAATTTCATTCTAAGCATTATAGAGACATAATGGAGCCTGACATTGAATAATAGATAAAAACATTGTAACCTTCTGCTTGATTTTTGGGGTTGTTTCAGTTACTTCTTAATTTTGGATATATCATTCAGGAAACTCTACCTTCTGGCTTATTTTGAAATTTCTTAATATTACTTACTGATACTGTAAATTTCCCAGGCAGTCTTTCATTTGGGCATGTCTTTTCACTATTATTGATTACTATACCTCAATTTGAATATCAAATAATCTCTGATTTATAGTTTGAAATAAGAGGGAAAGAAAATTAAGATATGCTAGCTATCCAAGTGCACAGTTCTTTCCAATTTTTGCAATAATGTACAATGGAGACAAACTAGGTCTGGGTCATTTGCAGAACAAAAGTTGTCTTGTCAATCTCATGAACCTAATTCACAAGAAAATACTGTCATTTCTGAGGTTATTAGTTCATATAAATTACAACATTTTAATTCAGTTTTGAGGTTGTGGCATGAGACATCTAGTGAATTTACACTTCTAGAAAATTAGATATAACAAAAAGCTCTCTTATTGAGAGAAAGAAAAAGAACATACACCAAACATTGTTTCATTGCCTGGTGGGCTCCTGAGAATTTGAAGAAAATCTCTAAGGAACTAAAAAATAAAACAAATTTGCTGAAACTCAAGAGTGAAGCCAAAAGGAACCCTCAAGAGACCGAGATGGCCCGAGGGCCAATACCATGTTAAACCCTCCAGTCCTCCATCAGAAATAAGTCAGGACAGATCAGTGTGAGACTTGTGGAGCTCACGTGTGTGTTAGGGACTCTAGAGAAACAGAATGAACATAATGGATATGTAATATAAAGGGGATTTGTTAGATTGGCTTACATAATACATATTGGAGAATTTGAGAACCTGGTAGCTGCTCAGTCACAGAAGACTGAAGAAGCTGGGTTTGAATGTCCAATGGACAGCAGAAATAGATGTACTCACCAGCAAGCAGTAAGGGAAGCCAGGGGAAAAAAAGCACTGCTCTTTACTGAAAACTCTTTATACGTAGGCTAATGGTGGACAGGCTGCCCACTCTGGGAGAAGGTCTTCCTCCCTCAGTTAATTATTCATGGAAGTACTCTTCACAACCCCACCCAAGAGAGGCATATCTCTTTACTTGATTCCTCATCTGATCAACAGAAATTATCCAAGCCAGCTGGGGACCCCAGACAGGACTAATGTGGTCCCAAGTTGGTTGCTGTGATCAAGGTGTATCATTGCCAATGTTTTGTTTTGTTTTGTTAATTTAAAACAATAAAAGAGGGCTGGAGAGATGGCTTAGTGGCTAAGGCGCCTGCCTGCTAAGCTTAAGAACACTGGTTCCAATCTCCAGCAGTTCCAATCTCCAGGTCCCACGTTTAGCCAGATGCAAAGTGAGGCAAGGGCGCAATGCCACACTTGCCCACAAGGGGGCGCACACATCTGGATTTCGTTCACAGCAGCTGAGAGACTGCTGGTGTGCCCATCTCTGTCTCCCTCTTACTCTCTGTCTATCTCTCTCTGTGTCTCTCTCCAAAAATAAATTTAAAAAAAAAATTTAAAAATTAAAAAAAAAACAATAAAAGAAAGAAAATTAGGCAACACACACCTAAGGATGAATAAAGTAGAGGTATTTTCCCAGATAAATAGTACAACTTATTAGAAAACTATAACTTAAAAATATTAGATCGTTCAACTAGTAAAACAGAATAAAGAGCTAAGAAACAGATTTGTACATCCTGAAAGTTGATAGATGAAATGGAAAGCTATTTAAAACATAGGAAGTGGGCTGGAGAGATGACTTAGTGGTTAAGACACTTTCCTGCAAAGCCAAAGAGCCCAGGTTCAACTCTACATGACCTATATAAGCCAGATGCACAAGGTGGCACATGTTCTGGAGTTCATTTGCAGTGGCCAGAGGCCCTGGTGTGCCATTCATATTCCCTCTCTCTCTCCCTCTCTCTCTTCCTACCTCTTTCTCTCTCTCTCAAATAAATAAAAATAATAAAATAAAATATTAAAACATAGGAATTGAAAACTGTTCAATAAAAAGTACTAGACTAATATCTATATAGAAAAAATGGAGTGAGATCCTGATTCCATACCATACACACACACACACACACACACGTCAGTTCAAATTTGACTAAAGACTCGATCTGAAAATTAACAAACCATGACACAGAAAGCTAAATTCATGAACTTGGATGAGAAAAAACAAAAGGGTAATGATTTTTAAATTGACTACATTACATAATTAAGAAGTTATGTCATTTTAAAATACACTATAAAATTTTGAGATATATAATACATATGGCCTCTAAAATATCTATATTCAAAATAATTAACAAATCACTATAAATTACAATGGAAAATATTAGAAATATATGCAAATGCACATGAACAGAAAAGAAAAATAGAAATGGAGAATAAATGTGAAAATAAACCTCACTAATAATCAGGAAGATGTAAATGCACATCACAGAGTCACTTCATTCTGCTTTCATCAGACTAGGAAATATTGGCCAATATGAAAATGCTTTGTTGGCATTCAGATAAAGCATTATGTAGCATTGATGGGAACATAAATTTGGTTTTAAAAAACTTTAGAAAGCAGATTGGCAGTAATTCATAATACTAGACAGCAAATATCTGATTTCTAAACCATGGAGAAATACTTTTAAATTTATATTGGAAAACTACAATATACACATGTGTACACAAATATCTATTGTGGCATTATTTTTTAAAAAAAAAAAGCAAAAACATGAAACATTGGAAAACCCATGAACAAGACAATGGATAAATAAATTTTAGATTTTTCTCATGATGCACTACAATATGCCAATCAACAGGAAGGATATGCAACCACCTAGAATAATTTACAAAGTAAATAGTCAAAAAAAAGTCACCGAACCCTACCAAGAGTACATAGTTTTATGCAGTCACATTAATTTAGAATTACATATCCCAGATTTACTTTCTCTGTAAATAAATAAATTTGAAATAAAGTTTCTAAGAAAGTTGTCTAAGATTTGGATGGTGACATATTGAACACAATTAACCAACAAAGTATTCGCCAGACAGTACATTCATCCTTAATGCTATAAATTTTACCTAATGGTCCACCACTAGCTTTAATATATTCGCATTATTTAAATGGTACTTTCTAATTTCTATCGCAATTTTCCTGTAAAACTATGAGATATTGACAGAATGCTTTTATATCTTCACATACATTGATCTTAATTCCCTTTATGCTGTTGATTTCATCTTTCATTGCATTTTGGCCACAGAAAACACTGTCCATAAGAACTCTCAAAATGGTGGCATGGCTGTGGTGGTTTGATTCAGGTGTCCCCCATAAACTTAGGTGTTCTGAATGCTAGGCTCCCAACTGATGTAGATTTGGGAATTAATACCTCCTAGAGACAGCATATTGTTCAGGGGCAGGCTTATGGGTATTATAGCCAGTTTCCCCTTACCAGTATTTGGCACTCTCCTGTTCCTGCTGTCCACTTCATGTTGGCTAGGAGATGATATCCACCCTCTGCTCCTGTCATCATTTTCCCCTGTCATCATGGAGCTTTCCCTCAAGTCTGTAAGCCAAAATAAACCTTTCCCTCCCAAGCTTCTCTTGGTCGGGTGATTTCTGCCAGCAATGCAAACCTACAACAGTAAAGTTGGTACCAGAGGGGTGGGATTGCTGCTAGACACCTATCTCTGTGCCTTTGGCCTTTTGGAGCTGATTTTCAAGCAGAATGTGGAAGGATTTGAAACCTCTGCCCTAAGAGACACTTTGCAATGCTATAAAGTACAGCTTGATGGACTATTCTGGTCAGAGTTGAAAGACCTGAATGCAGTAAGAACTATGGACTGTGAGGTTTGGCCTGTGAGGGTGAGAAAGAGCTTTGTCTGGACTGGGCCAGAAGCATTTTGTGTGAGAGGCTTGCTGTTATGCCCATGTTCTGAGAATTTGTGCAGGGTTGCACTGTGTAGAAATGTACTGGTGTGACCAGAGGGACATGGCACAGAAAAAAAAATTAAATCTTTGGGCCCAAACTTCTGCCTGTTCAGCTGCAATTGTATGATAGATTACAAACATTGAGATTGGGTCAACTGACTTGCATTGGGACAACAGAAAGATTGCAGTCATTTGAATGCTGAAGGCGTGTCCTGTTCTTCAAAGTCTGCTTTATTCCCCCTTGGATTAACAAATTGGCACCCCATCTGGTACTATGGAGTATAAGAAATGCTGTGGTGGTACACACCTTTAATCCCAGCACTCTGGAAGCAGAGGTAGGAAGATCACTGTGAGTTTAAGGCCACTCTTACATAGTGAATTCCAGGTCAGCCTGAGCTGGAGTGAGACCCTACCTCAAAAAAAAAAAAAAAAAAAAAAAAGGCAGGAAAGAGAGGGTCATGGAATTTGCAACACAATCTTGTGTTTTGGAAATGGCCATAGGCAGCATGAAGCAGTTGTGCTAAGGATTGCCTGCATGGAGACTTGATAGAGCTGTGAGGAAAGACATTGGGTTGCAGTGGAAACCCAGTGGAAATGCCAGGACTACAAAATGGCTGCAAAGGAGAGCTGCCAACTCCAATGAGGTTTTTAGGACTGTGAGTAGTGTAGCTGGAGGGGTAAAACTGGAACTCCAGAGACTTTTTGCTGTTATGAATTGTCTCTCACTAGAGTTCTTGGACTTGGAGCTACAGAATCTGATGTCTGCCCTGGTTGTTTTAAATCTTGTACTGGTTAAAGATTTCTTTGTAATGCCCAATGCCATCTTTTGCAGTATAAATGTTTATTCTGTGCCATTATGGGTTTTTTGAGTTATTTATTTATTTATTTATTTATTTATTTATTTATTTATTTATTTTGGTATTGCAGCTCAGTTAAAAGACCTAGGATTATGGGGGTGTTTGAACATCAATAGGATTGATAAAAACTATGGGGATTTTTAAAGTTGAACTGAATATATTGCATTTTGAATCATGGATGGTTATCAGTTTATGGGGGCCAGGAGTGGAAGGTGGTGGTTTGATTCAAGTGTCCCCCATAAACTTAGGTGTTCTGAATGCTAAGTTCCCAACTGATGGAGATTTGGTAATTAACATCTCCTAGAGACAGTGTATTGTTCAGAGGCAGGCGTTCTTGTGTCACCCCTCCCCAGATTCACCACCGTACTTTCATTACCTGTACCAGACCTGCTCAGGACTGACTGGGCCCATCAATATTGTGTCATGAATGATAGAGAAGGGGAAAAAAGCATCAAAATAGATGGGGGGGGGGCTAGTTAAAAGACGGACATGATAAACAAAATTCTTCTCTGAGAGAAGCAAAAATAAGTAATTATAGGAAAGGAAAGGAATATATTTATGGATTTAATAGTGTTTAGAATCATATTAAGTTCTTAAAGTGGGAGAAGGGATTCACTGGTATTCATTTAATTATAGGTTGAGTTTCTTTCTCCAAAATAATTGGGAGCAGAAATAGCTCAGATTTTAGAGTTTTTCAGATTTATAATATTTTTATAAACTCTCCTGTTTCCCATTTTGATTTATTTATTTGAGAGAGAGAGAGAGAGTTAGAGAGAGAATGGGCACATCAGGACCTCCAGCCACTGCAAATGAACTACAGACACATGTGCCACCTTGTACATCTGGCTTACATGGGTCCTGAGGAATCAAACCAAGGTCCTTTGGTTTTGCAGACAAATTCTTTAACCACTAAGCAATCTCTCCAGCCCTGTTTGAGTATCCTTAATTAAAACTATAGCTCACTGGTTAAAGGTGCTAGCTTAAAATATAAAATCACAAACTTTTTGAGTATCAGTTCATTTCAGATTAAGATGATTAATTTGGATTCTGTGCCATAATTTAAACATAAATAAATCTGTATGTATAAAATATTGTGTAAGGTTTTTTAAAAAGCACTGGCCAGTGCTTGATCTTTGACAAGGTGCCATTAATGTAGACTGGAGAAAATACAGCATCATCAACAAATGGTGTTCGACAAATTGGTTGACCATATGTATAAAAATTAAATTAGACCCACTCATTTCGCCATACACAAAAATCAAGTCAGTCGAAATGGATTAAAGACCTCAATATAAGACCTAAAACTCTTTAACTACTAAAAGAAAAAATAGGAGGCACTTTCCACAATATAGGACTGGGAAAAGACTTCCTGAACAAAACCCCATTAGCCAAGGAAATTAAACAAGCACTCAACCAATGGGATCTCATGAAGCTAAAAAGCTTTTGCACAGACAAACATACTATAAGCAGAGCCAATAGATTACCCACATAATGGGAGAAAATCTTTACCAGCTATACCAGTGACAGGAACCCAATATCTAGAATCTACAAAGAACTTAAAAAACTAAACAATAAAAAAATCAAACAACCCACTCCAAAAGTGGGGCAGAGAACTAAATAAGTAGTTCTCAGAGAAAGAACACACACTTAAGAAAATGTTCAACATCCCTAGCAATTAGGGAAATGCAAATTAAAACAACTATGAGATTCCACCTTACCCCAGTAAGGATAGCAAACATTTAAAAAAAACAAATGGTGGCGAGGCTGTGGGGAAATAGGAACACTCATGCACTGTTGGTGGAAATATAAGCTGGTACAACCACTGTGGAAATCAATATGGAGACTCCTGAAAAGAATGAATAGAGTTACCAACAGACCCTGCTATTCCCATACTGGGCATTTACCCTAAAAGCTCCACATCTCAGTTCAGAGATAATTGCTCAACCATGTTTATAGCTGCTCAATTCATAATAGCTAAAATCTGTAATCAACCCAAGTGCCCACCATTGGATGAATGGATAACAAAGATGTGGTATATCTATACAATGGAATTCTACTCAGCAGTAAGAAATAATGACACACTGAAATTTGTAGAAAAATGGTAGAACTTCGAACAGATCATTCTAAGTGAAGTCACACAATCACAGAAAGACAACAGTCACATGACCTCACTCATCTGCAGTTCCTAACCTGGATCAGCCCAAGTTGCTGACATAACTGAATAGCATCTTGAGGCTTGATCAATAGGAAGGGTAGGGATTGGGGGAAGAGAAAAGGTAAGGGGGACATAAAACTGAACCCAAATTGAATTGGTGCCATAGAATCCTATATCCTGGAAGTCAAAGTAAAAGGTGGAACCCTCAAGAGGACTTTAGGGGGAGTACCTGAATCGAAGAGCCCTGGAGAGAGTGAGACGAAACCTAACCTCAAATCTCTCCTGTTTCTCTTTCTTCTCTGTCTTTTTCTTTTTTCTTTCCCCTTCGCGCTGGCCTGTAATTCCCTGTACCAGGATGTGGTCTACATCCACAATGAGCTGTTAATCAGAGACACCTACTAGATCTCCCAAAGCAAACAAGAAAGACTTCTGTCAGAGCACTTCATTACCCACCAGAAGTTAATGGTAAGACCCTACTGCTGAAGACACCAAATGCTATTGGCACAGACTAGAGAGAAAACTGTTTGGAATCCAGAGGAGAGCCAGTCCCCAGACAATTAGCCCATCTAATGCTAGAAGACACTATGTGAGCTTCCAGAGGAAAGTGGCCAACATCTCAAATTCTAAGCAACTCAGCAGCAAACAACCTGATGTGATGCTCACACAAGTGCAATAGTGCACACAGCCACGGGGGGGAAGGTAACCAACTGCTCTTAGATTGGCTAACAGATCCACTCAGTGGAAAGGAAACCATATCTGGAACTGGGAAACAAGTCAATATCATATGCAGATAATGATTCCACTTTCCATTGTCAAGCTCCCAATAACCTCAGACTTTAAGAGGATCTATACTCTTAATTCTCTCTAAATTAATAATGGTTATCTCATTTAACCAGTGCTGACTGCATCTCCATTGGAGAATCTGCTTCTCTTTTTCAGATGGGAGCTGGACTTGAGTAGATAAATGATCCAGTATTCTCCACCCTGGCCCCAGCTGAAACCTCAGAGGAATTGGGGAAATGAGCAGGAGTGCTGCTTTCTCCGTGCCTCTGATATCAGCATAAGGGTGAAGGAGACAGACACTGAGGACACTCAACACCTACCAAACCAGAGACCCAGAGGCTCCTGAGTGCCCATCACTGAAGTAGACTTAAAATGTTCCCAGCATGGCACAGGGAATTTTGCAAAAGAGGGGGAAGAAAGATTATTATTACAGGCACAAGTTAGGACATTTTGCACAGAGACACCCCCACATAATGCATGACCTACAATCCCCAATGAGTTGACCTGCACCCCCAATGAGGAGGGCCTCTTCAGAAATGGGCAGGGAGGAGGGAAAGGATGATACCAACATGTATTGTTTACATACAAAATATGTCCATATCTAATGAAAATAAGAAGAGAAAAAGAAAAACAAAGCACTGGCTAGTATAGTGGCTCACAGCCATAATCTCAGCACTTGAGAAATGGAGACAGGAGGTTTACACCATGAATTTAGGGCTAGTCGGGGTTACATAGTGAGGACAGTGAGTGAGATTAAGCCTCAGAGGGAGACTCTGTCTCAAACAAAAAAAAAAAAATTGAAGTACTGAGCCAAGAAGGGCAGGAAAACTAAACTAAGAAACCAGAAAATTAAGAAGAGAAAGCAGTATAGCCAGCAGAAGGTTAACTCATTCTGACAACCAGCCCTAGAAGAAAACTACTCTTCGAGCCTGCAAAGGTTGGAAACATGAACAGACCCAGAAGCAAACCACAGAGTAATCAGCATAATTTATGATTGGAATGTGTCCTTATACCCTGAGTTTATAACAGAACAGCTTGTTTGTCATATGTGCTAAAGCTACAACTTAGTGAAGAATCTGTTTCAGAGAAGTTGGTTTTCAGGGACAGCCAGCAAAGCAATGAACAGTGTCCCTACCTCACTGTGCTCCATTGCTGAACACACAAAAAAAGGGGCTTGTGAGTATCCATAATTCTTTCTTTCATTATTTTCTCATATAAAAACAGAAGCCAGTTATCATTATTTGAAGGTGATGGTTACTCAGCTCACTTAAAACAGACTAAATGTGTCCAAAGTCAACAGTTTAAAACCTTTAACTGGCTAATTCTCAAAAAGATTGCATCACAATATCAAAAATGCTATAGAATACCTTGATGAAACTTATCATACATTATTTAACATCAAATGGAGGAAACTATAAAACTGCACCCCAGGATGCATACATTTTAATTAAATATGTAAACATATGTTGTTCTTAAATGGAAATTTATTTTTCTTTCTTTTTTTTTTTGTTTTGTTTTGTTTTTTTCAAGGTAGGTTTGAGCTCTAGCCCAGGCTGCTCTGGAATTCACTATGTAGTTTCAGGGTGGCTTTAAATTCATAACGATCTTCCTACTTCTGCCTCCTGAGTGTTGGGATTAAAGTCGTGCACCACCACACACCCAAGGGAAATTTCTTTCTTTCTTTTTTATTTTTTTGTTTATTTATTTGCAAGCAGAGAGAGAGATAGAAGAGAGGCAGACAGAGAGAGAATGGGCACTCCAGGGCCTCCAGCCACTGCAAATGAACTCCAGATGCATGTGCCCCTTGTGCATCTGGCTTACGTGGGTACTGGAGAATCAAACCAGGATCCTTTGGCTTCACAGGCAAATGCCTTAACTGCTAAGCCATTTCTCCAGCCCGGGAAATTTCTTTATTATAAAGATGCCCATTCTCAAATCAACACGCAAAGTTGGTTTTAGTTTAATTTTTTATAATAGGCTTTAATAGGAAAAAGGTTTTTTGTTGTTTCTTTTTAAAATAAACTTCATTCTGAAAACATTTTTAGCTGTCCCAAAATTTAGAGCAAAAAAGTCACATATAAAACACAAACCTCAGGCTGGAGAGATGGCTTAGCAGTTAAGCTGCTTGCCTGAGAAGCCTAAGGACCCATGTTCAACTCCCTAGATCCCACGTAAGCCAGACATACAAGGTCACCCATGTGCAAAGTCACAAATGTGCACAAGGTGGCAAACACGTCTGGAGTTTGATTACAGTGGCTGGAGCCCCTGGGGCACTGATTCTCTCTCACTCTCACTCTCTCTCATTAAAAAAAAAAAAAAAAAAAAAAAAAAAAACCTAGGACATCAAGATATTTTGCATGGTCCTCTAAGTTTATCACCTTTATGAATAAAGCAATTCATTTTACTATTTGATATTTTTAACTTTATACTGATAGCATCCATACATAGACACAATGTACTCTGAGCATAATCTCTTTCCACCACCCTCCTGGTCTCCCCACTCCTCAACTGTACTTCTTTCTAACTAGTCCCTCTTCTATTTTGATGTCAATTTTTTTTTTGCCCTTATATCATGTAAGTCTGGGGCAGGTTGCAACAGCTGCTATGAAATCATAAATACAGCTACCATTTTGTGCCTGGAAAAAAGTGTTCCAAATCACTCCTCCCCATCCTTTGGCTCTTACATTCTATCCACTACCACTTTCACAATGGACTTTGAGCCTCAGAGGGTATGATGGAGATGGCTCACTTAGTGCTGAACATTCCACAGTCACTTCTCAGCACTTTGATGAGTTCTGAGTCTCCCCAGTGGTCACTACCATATGAAAAAAAAAAGCTTTCTAACAAAAAGCAAGAGTAGCATTAATATAAGGGCATAAACATACATATTTATAGGCAATTTGGTGGTCATAATATATCCATTTAGCCAAACAACAGTAGTAACTCTCCTACCTTCCCTCAAGAACACCTACTTGACCCTTCCAGCTTTTGCAGTTACCTTTGCATTGCTGGAACAAAGCACTCAATCAGAAGTAGTTGATGGGAGGAAAGGTGTTTATTTTGGCTACAGTCTCTAGGAAAAGTTCCATGATGGCAGGGGAAAATATGGCATGGCAGAGGCTAGACTTCACCTTCTTGCCAACATGAGATGGACAACAGCAGCACGAGAGTGAGCCAACTAGCCCTGGCAAGCTAGGAACTAATAAACCTCAACATCTACCTCTAGTAACATATCTCCAGAAGGTTCCACCTGCCAAGTTGCCACCAGCTGGGAAGCAAACATACAGAACACCTAAGTTTATGAGGGATACCTGGTTCAAGCCACCACATTTCACCACTGGTCCCTATAAACTGATGACCATCCATGATGTAAAATGCAATGCATTCAGTCTAATTTTAAAAGTCCCCATAATTTTTATCAATCTCAACATAGTTCAAACATTCCTATGGTCCAAGGTCTCTCAACTGTGAGCTGTAAAGCCCAAAACACATAATGGCACAGAGTAAACATTCACACTGCAAAAGACAGCATTGCAAGGAAAGACGGAACCAATACAAGATCTAAAACAAACAGAGCAAACATCAAATCTTGTAGCTCCAAGTCTGACATCTGCAACCAGTGACAAAGTTTCTGGGTTCCAATTTCACCACTCTAGGTGGGCTGCTCACATCCTGGGGAATAATCCATTCCAAGCCAGCAGATATCCTGGCAGCCATCCCATAGTCCTGGCATCTCAGTAACGTCCTAGGTTCTCCACTGCAACCCACAGTTCATCTTCATGGTTCCATTGGGACTCAACACAGGGACGCCCAACAACTCTGCCTCACATTGCCTAGTAGCCATTAAAAAAAAAAAAAAAAAAAAAAACACTGCATTGAAAATCAAATGACCCTCTCTTTCCTGTATTATACTCCTATAGTACAGGTTGGCTACCAAATTTCTTGATCCAGGGAAAATAAAGCAAACTTTGAAGAGCAAGATATTCCTTCAGCATTCAGGCCCCCTACTTTCAAAAGCTTCAGTATTCTTTCTACTTTCCCAGTACAGAACAACTGGCCCAGTCTCAGTAGTTAATCTCTCAAACAACTGCAGCTGAATGGGCCATCTCCAGCCTGAAACTTTCATTTCTTTCTGTTCAATATCCTTTTCCTCATACCAGTTCATTTCTATCCAACACAACCCTGCACAAGTTCACAGGACATACAGAGAATACAGTAAGCCTCTCATACAACTGCTTCTAGTCTAGTATGGGCAAAGCTTTCTTTCCCTCATAGGCCAAACCTCACAGTTCTTTCTGCATTTATGTCTTTCAAACCTGACAAAAATGGTGCCAGAAAGCTCTGCTTAGAGCACTGCTAGGCATTTCTTAGGCCAAGGTTTCAGATCCTTTTACATTATTTTCATAAATCAGGGCAACATGAGATGGACAACAGCAGCACGAGAGTGAGCCAACTAGCCCTGGCAAGCTAGGAACTAATAAACCTCAACATCTACCTCTAGTAACATATCTCCAGAAGGTTCCACCTGCCAAGTTGCCACCAGCTGGGAAGCAAACATACAGAACACCTAAGTTTATGAGGGATACCTGGTTCAAGCCACCACATTTCACCACTGGTCCCTATAAACTGATGACCATCCATGATGTAAAATGCAATGCATTCAGTCTAATTTTAAAAGTCCCCATAATTTTTATCAATCTCAACATAGTTCAAACATTCCTATGGTCCAAGGTCTCTCAACTGTGAGCTGTAAAGCCCAAAACACATAATGGCACAGAGTAAACATTCACACTGCAAAAGACAGCATTGCAAGGAAAGACGGAACCAATACAAGATCTAAAACAAACAGAGCAAACATCAAATCTTGTAGCTCCAAGTCTGACATCTGCAACCAGTGACAAAGTTTCTGGGTTCCAATTTCACCACTCTAGGTGGGCTGCTCACATCCTGGGGAATAATCCATTCCAAGCCAGCAGATATCCTGGCAGCCATCCCATAGTCCTGGCATCTCAATAACGTCCTAGGTTCTCCACTGCAACCCACAGTTCATCTTCATGGTTCCATTGGGACTCAACACAGGGACGCCCAACAACTCTGCCTCACATTGCCTAGTAGCCATTAAAAAAAAAAAAAAAAAAAACACTGCATTGAAAATCAAATGACCCTCTCTTTCCTGTATTATACTCCTATAGTACAGGTTGGCTACCAAATTTCTTGATCCAGGGAAAATAAAGCAAACTTTGAAGAGCAAGATATTCCTTCAGCATTCAGGCCCCCTACTTTCAAAAGCTTCAGTATTCTTTCTACTTTCCCAGTACAGAACAACTGGCCCAGTCTCAGTAGTTGTAATCTCTCAAACAACTGCAGCTGAATGGGCCATCTCCAGCCTGAAACTTTCATTTCTTTCTGTTCAATATCCTTTTCCTCATACCAGTTCATTTCTATCCAACACAACCCTGCACAAGTTCACAGGACATACAGAGAATACAGTAAGCCTCTCATACAACTGCTTCTAGTCTAGTATGGGCAAAGCTTTCTTTCCCTCATAGGCCAAACCTCACAGTTCTTTCTGCATTTATGTCTTTCAAACCTGACAAAAATGGTGCCAGAAAGCTCTGCTTAGAGCACTGCTAGGCATTTCTTAGGCCAAGGTTTCAGATCCTTTTACATTATTTTCATAAATCAGTTCCAAGAGGCTAAAAGCCGCAGAGTTGAGTTTCTAGCAGCAACAACCCTAATCCACTGGTACCAGTTTTCTGTTGCAATTATTTTCTTATTGCATGGACATAGCACCCAACCAGAAGAAGCTTAGTCGGGGGGGGGGGGTTATTTTGGCTTGTGGTCTTGAGGGGAAACTCCATGATGGCAGGGGAAAAAATAGCATGAGCAGAAGGTGGACATCACCTCCTGGCCAACAGTAGATGGACAACATCAGAGGCAAGTAAGCCAACTAATACTGGTAAGTGAGGGCTAATAAACCTCAATGTCCACCCTCAGCAACACTTCTCAAACTGCCACCAGCCAGGGAACAAACATTCAGAACATATATGTTTAATGGAAGACATCACTTAGTTCAAGCCAACACCAGCAGCCTTAGGCTTTTGACTAGGTTTTCAGTATCAGGAATGAATTCCCTCCCATATAGTGGGACTCAGTTCCAATCAGGAGCAGTTGGTTACATCCACAACAGACATGCTACTATTGCACCATTGCACATCTTGTGTAGCTGGCTAACCATGCAGCTATCAGAGTCCACTGCTGGCCAAGTCAGCTAATGAGTTTTCTCCCCCAGCAGGCTGCATAGCATGTTCTAGCATTCTGACAGCTAGCACATGGTAGCATGGGAGAGGCTTCCACCACAGCTCTAGCTTCATTTCTGTATCCAGCAATTGAAACGTGTTTGCTTCAGCAAAGGGTCTTACTATCTAGTCAATATATGAAAATTTTCAAGTAGATGGCAGTGAAGTAAGCTTACCCTACCTCCTATAATATTATAGAATATAGGTTTTATAAAAAGCGCAACTAATTTTACTAAAATTATGCCTAAAAATCAAAAAATGTATATTACATTTATTGATGATAGACCATTACTAATTATTTTTTCTCTTTCACTCCAGCAAAAAAAAAAAAAAAAAAATTGGGTTGATGGCTGGAGAGATGGCTCAGCATTTAAAGTGCTTGCCTGCAAAGCCTAATGACCCTGGTTCAATTCCCCAGTAACCACATAAAGCCAGATGCACAAAGTAGCACATGCATCTAGAGTCTGTTTACAGTGGTTGGAAGTGCTGGTGCACCCATTCTTTCTGTCCATCTGTCTCTCTTCTATGTCTCTCTACTTAAATATTTTTCTTAAAAAATTGGGTTGAGATGACTCATTGGACAATGTACTTGTCATGCAAAAGGAGGACCAGAGTTCAGATTCCCAGCACCCACATAAATACTGTGTAGGTTGGCAGCCCACCTGTATTCCCAGAGCTCTGGAGGCAGAAAGACAGATGGATCACTGGAACAAGGTGGAAAGGTAGACTAGCTAAATTGATGAGCTCTTGGTTCAAATGAGATATCCTCCATCAGTAAGTTCTAAAGTGGAAAGCAATTAAGGAAGACACTTGACGTCAACCTCTGACCTCTGCATGTAGCTGCCAGTGTGCTTTCATACATAGAGACACACATATACACACAAGCATATCAAACACAAATACTCATTAAGGTTTTAGAATAAAATATTTCCCTTTAATAAATACAATTGGGCTGAGGGGTATAGCTCAATGCCAGGATGCTTACCTAGCATGCATGAGGGCCTGGGTTTAATCCCCAGAAACATATACATACACAGAGGAAGAGAGAGAGAGAGAGAGAGATGTATATAAACTGTAATTATGGCATGTGCCACACCAAATTAAATTTGTGGGTTTACTTTCTGTTGGCCACTGTGCAAAACACACATTAACTGTTCAATAATGCTTGTTAAAATTATCATTGAACCTAATAATCATGAGTTGAATGTTTGAGTTATGCCTTCTTCATAAGAATCTTAGTGAATAGGACTCATTATAGATTCACATGATTTTCATGATTATATGTGATTATATGGACTGGAGAAATTGCTTAGTGGTTAAGGCACTTGCCTGTGAAGCCTAAGGACCAAGGTTCAATTCCTCAGTACCTATGTAAAGCCAGATGCACATGGTGGTGCTTGTGTCTGGGATTTGTTTGCAGTGGCTGGAGGCCTGGTGTGCCCATTCTCTATCTGCCTCTTTCTCTCTCTCTCTAATAAATAAATAAATACATTTTAAAAGCCGATTATAATCTTCATTAGCCAAAATTCATGTTCAAACACACAGACACATAGAAACACACACAAAAAAAAAATTTAAGTAGGAAGCCAGCAGAGATTTATTCCCACAGCAGGTTGACCTGTTGTTAAGTGAGAGAATTTTGATTTATATTTAAGACAAGGAAGCAAATTCAAGCCTCTAGGGCATTAAGTGTTCATGAACTTTCACAATATGTCCTATCAGAGACCATGAAGTGGGGGGAAAATCAATTTTTTATCACCTAAAAAGTGAAAACAATACAAAAGTATATTAAATGATCAATAGGTGTGACAGGACGTGTGAGAGAAATTCTGGCCACTTATGACTATGATTTTTTTTAAAGAGTTCGTTGTTCTATACATGTTTTTAGTGGCATATTTTTAGTGTTAAAAGAAAAAAAAAGTTCCTCAAATTTGGGATAAGTCTCAATGAACATGTCTTGAATTCATTAGCCCTTACACAGCACTGGCCCGCAGATCCTATCGGAGTTACGGTATGGTATCGGTTGTTACGGACGCAACAAGTAGGACCAGACCAGAGCCTTTCTTTTCTAAGGAGACTACGACGGGGTGCCTAGGAGAACGCCACCTAAAATCTTTATTTTAGGCAAAGAAGCACACTTTAAAGAAAGTAGAAAAAGAGAACGAACCCTGGGCCTGCTTAGCAACGCCCACGTAAGCAAGACTCTAACGGTTTCCACCCTACGTGGGGCTCCTTCCGTGGACATCGCGCAGACTAGAACTCCACTTCCCACAAGTCACAGCGGCGCGGCGCGGCGAGGCGAGGCGAGGCGAGGCGGGGGGGGTAGGGCTGGAGGAATTGTTTTCTACCTCAACTTGGCTCGCGAGGCTTCTCCTTTTGATTACACACGCCAGTCCTTCCCGTTCTGATTTGTTCAGCATTCGGGACGTAGGGCGGCCGACTCGTGCTTCCCTGGCCCGGGTTAAAGGGACGCGCTCTGCCCCGCAGCTTCACGGGAGTTGAAGTCTTTGATATGGTACGAGCGGTTAGTTTCTCCGTCTGCGTCATAGCCAGAGGACTACATTTCCCAGAGGGCGGCGGGGCCAGCGGCGGCGTGGGGGCGGTGCCTCACGTCTGGTACAGTCATCAAAAGCCTCTCTTCGGCGGGACTGTAATGGCCGGAGAGATGACGATCTTAGGTCAGTATATACCAGGGGCAGGGAGGTCCCTGTTGATGTGGCAGTCGTCGACGCGTCGCGGGGATGCTAGGGGTGGTCCAGGATGGTAGTGTCAGCTCATGGATGCAACCAACGCGACAGGAGGGATGCCC
This sequence comes from Orientallactaga sibirica, assembly GCA_036365145.1. NCBI lineage: Eukaryota > Metazoa > Chordata > Mammalia > Rodentia > Dipodidae > Orientallactaga > Orientallactaga sibirica. The sequence continues at coordinate 2,656,783 of JAEOAD010002373.1, forward strand.
ACCCGGAAGGATGCCGGGCTGCTGGGAGCGGGTGGGGGCGGGGCGCCTCTAGCCGTGGTCCTGCTGCACGGGCCTTCCTGGTCTGGGCCCTCCGCTGCCGCATGAGAACGTCTCGGGGACTGTCTTCCTCACAGAGCCTTAGTTTGTCATCGCTGGCCGGATATGGGGCTCTGTGCAGGTGTGCACCATCTAGGACCCCTTTGTGGAGGAAGGGTGAGGACCAGCGGGATGCTGAGTTTAGAGGTATTCAGACCCCTGATGCTCTTTCCCACCGCATCCGGTGAGGAATTACCGTCCGCTGCCTAAAAGGGGATGAGATGCTCCCGAGATTTGCCTGTTGGTTACAAGAGAAAAGTGACGTGGACACTTGATTTCATAGGAGTTAGGTGTTGATGTTGAGCAGGGCACTATGGACGGGCAATTTGGGGTTGTTAGTCGTATGAATTTGAGAGCACACAGGTGCATAACAAAGCCTAATGAAACCAAGTAGGAAGTTCATTGTAAATTCAAAGGGGCGTCGCCTTAGTTACAGTGCGCAGGTCATTGCTGAGCCTCCGCTGTTGCTGGGTAGGAGACAGAGCAATGACCACAACTTGCCGCCAAGGAGTTTGCATGTCTATCTGTTGCCATCTGGGTTGGCACTTTTGTATTTCTCCCCTAAGTATTATCTCTTTCAGATGTATGCCCATAATTCATATTCAGTATACAAAATATTTACTGGTTCTCTTATGAAGTGACGGTTCCTGGTCAACTTTCACACTGTGTCGAATTTATCCACTTGAAAGGATAACACAGATAACTGGGATAAAGAGTATTAGTCTTACAGTACTGTTGCAGTCAGTTTCACATTGCTAACAGAAATCACCTGACCAAAGGCAGCTTTGGGGGAAGAAAGGATTTATTTTGGCTTTCAGACTCGAGGGGAAGCTCCACAATGGCAAGGAAAATGACATGAGCAGAGGGTGGACATCACCCTCTGGCCCACATAAGGTGGACAACAGGAACAGGAGAGTGTGCCAAACACTGGCAAGAGGAGTTTGGCTATAATACCAATAACCCGTCCCCAACAATACACTGCCTCCAGGAGGTGTAAATTCCTAAATCTCCATCAGCTAGGAACCTAGCATTCAGAACACCTAAGTTTATGGGGGACGCCTGAATCAAACCACCACAAGTACCAAATCTTTTGCTGTGAGAATTTCGATAATGAGATTTTACTGTAGTAAAGACAATTAAAACTGTTTATAAAGCTATACATTATAATAACAAGTCATCAAGAAAATTGAATTATATCTAGCCTTTCCTTCAGATTGTTACTCCCTGTCGGCATTAGCCTAATTAGTACTGCGGTATCTTTACATGTTATTCCATTATTCTTTTGGTGAGTGTTACAAATATATAATTATAAGGACTTTTGTTTTTGTGATGTCTTCATTTTTATAGACAGCTCACATTACGAAAGTTTTGATATCTTAAAGAAGTAATGTTATTAGTCCTATGAAATAAAGTAATTTGTAATCTATTTCAGAGTGTTAACAAGATGCTGCTGTAGTAAAAGCATGTTGCAGTAGTTTGATAAGATGCATCTTTTAATGTGACTATTTTCAGGATCAGCTGTTTTGACTCTCCTATTGGCTGGCTATTTGGCACAACAGTATTTACCTTTGCCTACCCCGAAAGTGATCGGCATTGACCTGGGCACCACCTATTGTTCTGTGGGGGTGTTTTTTCCTGGAACAGGAAAAGTAAAGGTGATTCCAGATGAAAATGGGCATATCAGCATACCCAGCATGGTATCCTTTTCTGACAATGATGTGTACGTGGGGTATGAAAGCTTAGAGATGGCAGATTCGAATCCTCAAAATACGATATATGATGCCAAAAGATTCATAGGTAAGATTTTCACCCCAGAAGAGCTGGAGGCTGAAATTGGCAGATATCCATTTAAGGTAAGAGATCACTCTAAAATCTGTTTTAATGTTAATTTATTGTACGGTTTCAATTAGTGCTTTGGTTTCACGGTATAAAACATTATATCTGTAACAGCAGCTCCTAGATTCTTTGTCCTGTTGTCCTTTAGCCTGATTCCTTTTCCACAGTAAAATATCTGTGTTTGTTTTATTTTTTTCCACTATCATTTTTTTTGCTTAGTGGCATATAATTTTGCTTGTGAGTTGTCAAAGTGTTAAACTTTGGTAAAATCATCTCAGTTTTATTATAATGGCTTTTTGATTCTTAATTGTGCTTACTGTGACCTTTCTCATGCTATCCACTAGTTGATTTTTGTTTTTGTTTTTGTTTTGCTTTGTTTTTCATTGTAATTATTTTATACATTTGTTTCTGGGTGGGTTCTTTTAAATGTTTCAATCTTTTTTGCCATGTAGGGCTGTTCTTCTAGGTTATGAAGTGTTTCTAAGTGAATTATAGTCATCAGATAAATGTATCAGTGCTGCTTATGAAATAACCTCCTAAAATCCTCCAACTTTTAAATTTTTTAAAGAATTTATATTTACTTATCTGAGAGAGAGAGAGATATGGAGGCAGAAAGAGAGAGAATTGGTGTGCCAGGGCCTCCAGCCACTGCAGACAAACTCCAGATACATGTGCCACCTTGTGCATCTGGCTTACATGGGTCCTGGAAAATTGAACCTGGGTCCTTTGGCTTTGCAGGCAAGTAAGGGCATTAACTGCTAAGCCATTCCTCCAACCCAAATTCTCCAATTTTTAAAAAATTTTTCCAAAGGAAAGAAAAAGTTTGTCCTCCGCAGTTCTAGCTTTATTACTTTGCTTTTCGTTCCTTAGTGTTTTATATAATAATAAAATAATCTAAATTTGTAATTTAAGTAACAGGATTGAATATAATTCTTTTGGATTTAAGAGTTATTTGTTTATCATATGTGTGCATGTGTGAGTGTGCATGGAAGCGTGTGGCAGCTAGAGGACAAACTCTTGTGTCATTTCTCAGCAACACCATACACCATTCATTTTCTTTTCTTTCTTTAAATAGGGTCTCATTGGCCCTAGAGCTCATAGTTAGACTAGACTGGCTGTCCAGTGAGTTCCTGGGATTCTCTTTCTCCTCCTTCCCATTGCTGAGATTATAAGCACATACTACCACACTTGACTTTTTTTTAAAAATGTGATTTCTTGGGATCAAATTCAGGTCCTCATGCTTGCATGGCAAACACTTTATGGACTGAGCTATCTCCCCAACTCCCTAAGAGTTATTTTAATTTGCTGTTTCTAAGTTTCTGATAGACCTGATTTCCTTACTTCATTGTAGATGGATTAGCATCCTAACCAGTTGCTATATAGTGGCTTCATAAGCTTTGCTCCTTGTGTTTAGTAACCTCTGTGTATCTTATTTTTCTTTTCTCCAGACACTTTCTTTAGTCAGATTTTTGTGATTGTAACCTGATTGTGCCAGCCAGAATGACTATGGGAAAAAAATTCTCACAATTTCTTTAAACTGATTGTCTTTACTATTGTTATTAGTATAGTATAGCCTATTGGCAAAATTAGGATGGTATGTTTGAGTTAATGTAGTTTTGTTTTTTGTTTTGTTTTGTTTTGGTTTGGTTTTCTGAGGTAGGGTCTCACTCTAGCTCAAACTGACCTGGAATTCACTATGTAGTCTCAGGTGACCTGGAACTTATGACGATCCTCCTCTACCTCCCAAGTGCTGAGATTAAAGGCATACAACACCACGCCCGGCCTTAATGTAGTTTAAATGTGTACTCATGTTAGCAATGATCCTGAGTTAATATGCAAAACATTGTTATGCATATAAGAATGTGATTATTAATTCTTGGAAAAAGTACTAATATATTCCTTCTGATATGTACTAGAAATGTTTCTCAGCCATCTATTACTTTAGAAACAAAAGGAAACAGAAAATAAAAACAGAAAGCCCCTGAGTTAAATCCATGATAGAGTAATTGTAATTCCTTACACATTAGTCCTGCCTTATTTCTGATACTGTTTTCTGCACATTTGTTTTCCATAGTTTTAGTTACATGAAGTCAACCACTGTCTTAAAATGTAAATGGAAAATTCTGGAACTAATATATAAGTTTTAAGTTTTAAGTCACAAACCATTCTGAATAACATGTTGGAACTTTGCGCCATCCCTCCCAGGCTTACCCAGAACATGGGTATCCAACCCTTTATTCATTGTGTATTTTGCCTTACATTACTCACTTAGTAGCCATTTGGGTTGTCAGGTTGACTCTGAGCATTGCAGTGCTTCTGTTCAGATTATCTTCACCTCACTCACTAATGGTCACCAAGTGCAATTTCAGTATTAACAGCAATTTGAAAGCCATCAAGTGCTTTGTCTAAGTGAAAAAGACATCCACTGGGATCCTAGAACATACAGTGAACATACATATCTTGTCTTGTGCTCTAGATAAATGTTTGAATTTTATTTTGCTAATAAACTTTAATAATTTTGTTAATAAAATTATAATGTGGATTTATTTTATAGATGTTTAAAGCATGACCTTCCATAAACTCTAATCTTTGCAAATGTACTTGACAGAATATGGTATATTTTATGGCATTGTGAAGGATTATATTGAATATATCCAGTAATATTGTGAAAGTACATCTGTGCATATGTATACATGTACACCTTTACTATTCACAGGTTTTACACAAAAATGGCATGGCTGAGTTTTCAGTGACGAGTAATGAAACCATCACCATTTCCCCAGAGTATGTAGGTTCTCGACTGTTATTGAAACTAAAGGAAATGGCAGAGGAATATCTTGGAATGCCAGTTGCCAATGCTGTCATTTCTGTACCAGCAGAATTTGACCTAAAGCAAAGAAATTCAACAATTGAGGCTGCCAACCTTGCCGGTAATAGCACCTTTGTCTGACATGCATTTTTCTTGACAGTTTTTTAGGATGAACATCTAATTGAAAATCAATTAAAGGCACATGTAACACATGGGAGATAAATAATTGTAATTTTATCTAGGTCTATTAGTGATAATTATGAAAGCTTTGTATAGCATAGTATAAAATACAAAAAGCAGTTGGGGATTATAGACAGAGCTCGGTGATAGATTACTTGCCTAGTGTATGCAGGTCCCTGGGTTCAATCCTAATAACTACAAAAAAGAGAAAAAAAAATAGAAAGGGCTGGAGAGATGGCTTAGCAATTAAGGCACTTGCCTGCGAAGCCTAAGAGCTCATGTTCGACTCTCCGGGTCCCATGAAAGCCAGGTGCACAACAGAACACAAGTGTGCAAGGTAGCATATACACACAAGGTGGCGCACGTGTCTGCAGTCCAATTATAGTGCCTAGAAGCCCAGGCGCACCAGTCCTCCCTCCCTCCCTCTCTATCTCTCACCCTCGCATAAAAAAAAGGCCAAATTTTTGGGCTTGCCTCAAAAAAAAAAAAAAAAAAAAAAAAAGATAAGCTGGGAAAGAACATGGGTACTTCTAGTGAAGAAGTTGTTGTTGTTCTTTTTTCAAATTTTAATGTTAAGTTTTCAAGCTATCTGAAGTAGAAAAGAATTTAACAGTATTCAACAAAACCTTGTTCTTAGAGAGTTTATATACAATTAGAGGTAACAGAATAAGCATAAATAAATAAATCATAAATTGATTATTAATAAATAAGCCATAACATGCGTTCATTAATCACAGCAGTAGTGCATGTTAAGCTGGATATATTGTTGCTGTGGAGGGCTTATCTATGGCATTATGAACTTTTTTTTATTAAGAATATACTTTGTGTGGATACATCATGTGTTGGTACCATCTTTTCCGTCCTCCCTGCCCCCATTCCTCAGGGGGCCCTCCTCTCTGAGGTTGCTGGTATTCCCAGTGGGGTTGCAGGTTATGTGTTGTGGGGACAGCAGTTATTGGGGGTAGGCAATGCCTATGGGCATGACATCCCAACCGGTGGTTTCACTCTCATTTTTGTTGTTGTTTGTTTGTTTGTTTTTCGATGTATGGTTTCACTTTAGTCCAGGCTGACCTGGAATTCACTCTAGAATTCACTCAAACTCACAGCGATTCTCCTACCTCTGCCTCTGAGTAGTGCTGGGATTAAAGGCATATGCCACCACATCCGGCCAACCTGTGGCTCTTAAAATCTCTCCACCCCCTCTTTCTCAAAATTCTCTGAGCATTGGTGGATGTGTTGTAAGACTACTTCAGTGATGCGCTCTTAAGAGCCTCTGGATTTCTGCTTTGGTTTGTCTTGATCCTCAGGGTGTATCTCCTTCACCCTGGCACTGATTATCTCACCATGGAAGCAGCACTCCTGCTCATCTTCCCACTTCCTCTGTGGTTTGGCCAGGGCCTTGACTAAGATGCGAGTGGTCGTTTTATCTCTTTGGGTCTCACCACCCTTCTGCACATGCACCCACCCTCTGGAGCCCATTATGAACTATCTGGTAGTACCCTTCATCTCTGTTCACTAGAAACTAGTTGCATCCACTGCTCTCATTGATGACAATCAACAGTTTTCATTTATTACCATCTGACTCCTGGGGATGAAATCATCTGTCACTGAGAACCATTGGTACCATCTATCAGAAGGTAATGTGTTAGGAAAAAAGAGCAGGATAAACAGCCAGATAGTAAACAGAATGAGATGCTGTACTCAGGTAGTTCTCATGGAGAAAGTACTACTTGGGTCTAGGACCCTGAACATGGCCTGTCTTCGTCTGATCTTGGAGACTAAGCAGGATTGGAGGTAGTTAGTACTAGGACAGGAGAAAATGACTTTAAAGCAGGTTTGAAGGACATCAGGTAGGTAGCTGTGTAGACACAGAGGGAGTGGATTATAGTGAGAGAGAACAACCAGTACAACAGCAGTTAGTGGGAATTTGATCATGCACAAGATGGGAAGCTGACTAGGTGAGCAGAAGAGACTGTTGAAGATGAACTCAAGGGAAGTTTGGGTGCTCTTACAGCTCTAGAAGGAAAGAGCATTTACTCTGCAGCCCACCCTTTAATGGGAAAGCTCTTTTGCTTGCCCAAGATAGGCATTTCTCACTTCCATAGCAATTATCTATGTATAGGTAAAATTAAAGTTTGTTATTCATATAGCCCCAAGGAAATTATCAATGTCAGAAAAGGCTTAAGCAGATGTTTTTGAAAGTTATATAGTATAGGGATACTTATTTCACTAAACTTAAACACTTCCCCCCCCCCCCGTATATAAGTTTTTAAAGGTAAGATCTCACTCTAGCCCAGGCTGACCTGGAATTCACTATGTAGTCTCAGGGGGAACTCAGGGGATCCTCCTACCTCTGCCTCCTGAGTGGATGGGTTTAAAGGTGTGTGCCACCATTCCTGGCTTAGATATTTTTATCTATCTATTTGCCAGAGAGAGGAGAAAGAGAATGAACGGGTATACTAGGCTTCTTATCACTGCAAATGAATGCCAGATGAATGCACCACTTGTGCATCTAGCTTTATGTGGACACTGGAATCAAATCTAGGCCAGCAGGCTTAGCAGTCAAGTGTCTTTAATAACTGCTAAGCCATCTCTGTAGCCCAACCTCTTCTTTCTTTATATTGTAACCCTTTAAGGTAATTTGAATTGCACCTCTTAGAACAGCTTGTGTTTTCCATTTCATTATGTTACTTCCATGGCTTTTGTCATTAGTGAAGTTCACATCAAAGGAAAGGCAAATGTCCTATTAAGCTGAATGGAAAAAGTTTTCCTCTTATAACTTGTTCTTCCTCCACTGAATCTTCCAGGACTGAAGATCTTGAGGGTCATTAATGAACCTACAGCAGCAGCTATGGCCTATGGTCTGCACAAGGTTGATGTCTTCCATGTCTTGGTTATAGACTTGGGTGGAGGAACTCTAGACGTGTCATTATTGAATAAGCAAGGAGGAATGTTTCTGACACGAGCAATGTCTGGTAAGAAAACTGCAGAGTTACGTAGGTTCAAGCATGCTGTCCTTAATGGCATGTAGCATGCTTGTTTTTTTTTTTTTCCCCTCTTTTTTAGTTTTGTTTTTAGATTACTAGACTTCATTTTACAATTTTCTGTATAGTAGTGTTTATAACTACCTATCTGTTTACAGCAAGAAGTTAAATTTCAAAAGACAAAAAAAAAAAGTGCCCAAACATCTGAAAAGTCAAATAGGTGATTGCTGGTTGCATTCTGCTGAGCCAGTGAAGGGAACAAAAGGAAAGAGAATTTTCTTTAAAATGAAGAATGATGATTTAATTTTGTTACTATGTTTTATGAAATAGAGATCTTAAGAATATATAATTTTAGTGTTAACAAAGAAACTTTTTAAAGACTTTTGCTTTGTTCATTTTATGCCAAAAAATTAGAATTAAAGCATATTTGGATTAAGCTGTATGCTGTAGTTGTTCTATGTATTTTCTTTTTTTTAGATTTATTTATTTATTTATTTATTTATTTGAGATAGAGGGAGAAAGAGAGTGAGAATGGGCACACTAGGGCCCCTAGACACTGCAAATGAACTCCAGAAGCATGCACCACCATATATGCATCTGGCTTATATGAGACCTGGAGAATCAAACCTGGGTTCTTTAGGCTTCGCAGGCATATGTCTTAACCACTAAGCCATCTCTCCAGCCCTAACCTATGTATTTTCTTAACCAGATTCTGTTGAACCAAGATAAATGCTTAGGGTATATATTATTATTTTCTTTAGACCTAGTTTTTCCATTATTTAGGTGTTAATCATTAAAAAGTAGGAAAGTATCTATTGTTACTTGTTAATTATAAAAAGCACTTTGTTCTGCTTTGAATAATGACACAGTTTTTAAATAGCTATTTAGCAAACCAGTCTGTTTTCATTCCTCTATGTTATGAAAACATTGAGGTACCTATATACCTTTTATATCACTTAAAGGTGTTAACACTGATGGACACTATTTCAGTGATACATGTGTTAGTTAACATAATTTTTAACCCAGTTCTTTTTGATCAATCTTTGTGTGACTAAAATATTAGTATATTAAAAGATTTGTTTCTTGGAATATATTTTGTACATAAACATTTTACATATATACATACACATATATACACACACACACACATATGCATAAATGTGACATAAACTTTCAATTGTTCATTTAGGAAACAATAAACTTGGAGGACAAGACTTCAATCAGCGATTACTTCAGTATTTATATAAGCAGATCTACCAGACCTATGGCTTCCTCCCCTCTAGGAAAGAAGAAATCCACAGATTGAGACAAGCTGTGGAAATGGTCAAATTAAATCTCACTCTTCATCAGTCTGCCCACATATCAGTATTGCTAACAGTGGAGGAAAGGGACAGCAAGGGACCTCAGAATGATGACGCAGAGCCACCAAAAGACAGACTCACCGCAGCAAATGGCCACCGTGTGGACAGAGTGCCTGCACCTGGCCTTTCTGAAATGCAGCGTGGAGAAAGCCAGGTTTTATTTGAAACAGAAATAACTCGGGACCTCTTTGATACCCTTAATGAAGATCTCTTTCAGAAAATTCTCGTGCCCATTCAGCAAGTATTAAAAGAAGGCCATGTAGACCAGACTGAAATTGATGAAGTGGTTTTAGTTGGGGGTTCTACTAGAATTCCTCGAATTCGCCAAGTCATTCGAGAGTTCTTTGGAAAGGATCCCAACACATCTGTGGATCCTGACTTGGCAGTGGTGACAGGAGTGGCTATCCAAGCAGGGATCGATGGTGGCTCTTGGCCTCTCCAAGTCAGTGCTTTAGAAATCCCCAATAAGCATTTACAAAAAACCAACTTCAACTGAATTCTCAAGGAACGATGATCATTTGTGATCTTCTTTGATGGTCTATATTGTCAAATGACCTCCAAAAAAGTCTCTATCTATAAAGTGTCTCACTGATTTACCTAGAGGACATTTTCATGCAGGAAAATTTTGCTTCAGAATTGGATATGACCACATTGAACCTATTTGGTCTTGGAGCAGTTTATTCAGATAAATATCTGTAAAATGGTGAGAGTTGAGGTGAACTCTTCTAGATTTGGGAAGTAGATAACCATTTGCACTTGCCGTTGTATTCTATAAGTACTAAACAGTGCCAGTCATCAGGTTTCCAGTTCTTACTGAATTGTATTGGTAGGAGCTGGTAATTCCTTCACTTGGTTATCACCTGTAACTATGAATGTGATCTGTACTTGAACTACTGTTGATGTCAAGTATTTCCATTGTCTGGGAGATAGCAGTATTACTAAGCAGAACAGTTAAAATTCAGTAACTGCCATATAAAAATTTACTTCCACAAATTCATCATCTTGTTATGAGTCATATTCTTGTAATCTACTAATTAATATGTTGAAGAGACCAGTTTCTTTTCTTTCTAAAGCAACTACAGGTTTTTTTCCAAGTTTTCTATGCCAGGCATTAGAAAGTTCCTTCATCTCTGACATTCTCTGCTTGGATGTTTGCAATTTTGCCTGGTTAGAAAACAGTAGGGAAATACTAATTGCCTTTTAAAAATGTATTAATGTCACAGGAAAGCCATCATTATTATCTCATTTTTGTTATTCAGGGCCTTTGTAGACATTGGTAAGTATCATTAATTACTTATCGTGTTTATGGGGTTTTTTTATTTCTTTGTTGATATCTTTTCTGGGGAATATAGCAGGCACTTAAGTCTATCAAATATTATTGATTAACTTTTACATATTTTCTCCCATATTAAATTCTAAATGTAGCTCAACTGTAAAGGCCTTTTATTATTTTATATTATTTTCAAACAATTGGGCTATTTTAAGCAGTAACAGTTAACTTGATTTCCAATATTTACCAATATTGGGATTAAATCAATGTGGAAAGTATTGTGGAAAAGTTTTCCACAGATAAAGCATTTGTAGTATTTATTTTGGTTTGGGTTTTGTTTGTTCCCTTTCAGAAAAGCCAGAGGGCCAGGTCAGGTGGTACAAGACTATAATCCTAGCTACTCTGGAGACTGAGGCAGGATGATCACAAATCCAAGGCTTGACTGGGATAATAATGGAGTTTGGGGCCAGCTGGGCACTGTCTGAGACTGTCTCAAAATAAAAAGTTGAAGTGGAAAAAAAAAAAATCCCAAGGACCAAAAAAGAAAATATTGTAGTTCGTGTTATTTGAAGACCTATGTATTTGTTTGCCTTACTGGTGGCATGCTTTATAGTGATAGGCAAAAACTGTATCCTGTTGGACATTTTGTTAAAGTATATCTTATTATCCAGTGTTGAATTTTAAAGGATGTTAAAATTCTAGTCACTATGAAGAAAACTAAGCAAGTTTATTTCAGTAACATTACAATGTTGCAGCTTCTTAATGTATAATGCTGAATGGTGTTAATATTTTTGCAGATATATAAGAAAATTGTTTAACAGTGAAATTGATTTTAAACATAACTTTCCATCAACTATTTTTGTGTACAAAAATTATGTATAGTTGGTTTAAAAGATGCTGTTTTATTTTAGAACTATTTGAGAAATGTCAAAGACGAATCCTTCATTGAATTATGAAAATATTCAAGGGCTCTTTTGGACCTTGTATGAACCATTAGTAGACTTTAAAATTGAAAAAATATCTCTCTAAATATGTTTGAGCAGAAAATGTTTGACTTATTGTATTATTCTTGAACATGAAACATTTTTGGATTTGACGAAACAAAAACTTGAATTTTTCAGATAATTTGACATGATTAAAAATATTTAGGGCTGGAGGGATGGCTTAGCAGTTAAGGCATTTGCTTGTCATGCCAGAGGACCCAGGTTTGATTCCCCAGGACCCACATTAGCCAGAAGCACAAGGGGGCGCATGCATCTGGAGTTCATTTGCAGTGGCTAGAGGCTCTGGCATGCCCATTCTCTCTCTGTCCCCCTCTTTTTCAAATAAATAAATTAAATTAAAATATTTTAGAGGAAGCAATTTGCAATTTCAGCTAATATACTAAATATCACACTAAAATTTAAATAATTTGTTGGGGAAACAGAATGGCAGTGGTGGGATTTAACACATTCTGTAGTATAATTACACCTTTGAAAAATGAAGAAATTTGTCTTCAATCAGATGCTGAAGTTATAGATAATCTTGACATTAGTGTAGTTTATTTGAAAGCTAAGAGTGCATCCTAAAAAAGGCCAATATGAAGAACAATCTGAAGTCATTTTTCATAAAACAACCTTTTTAGTTGTACTTTTGACTAGTGTTTTTTGAAATATGTAACTTTAAAAATAATGTCTTGTATAATTAGTATATGTGAATGAGTAATTTATTTTGTATCAGAAATGTTTTGATACTGTTTTTTCATTCAAACCACTAAGTTATCAACAGATACTGCTGTGTAAAATATGTACTGAATATGATGATGGTTATTATGCAGAATAGATTATACCTAATAAATTTATGTGTATACAAGAGATTCACAATTTACTATAAATACTGTTTTGCAGGGTTTTTTTTATTGTCTGTATTTTCCATTCACAATTGGGCTAGAGCATATTTTTGATGTATATAAATTCAAAAAAGGATAAATCTGATCTGATGCTTACAGATTTCAGCCAGTAGCAGTGGCTTAGCTGCAGAAGCCTACATCCCATCTCTGCGATTTCTGGTGTATTTTTTGCATTTTCCTTAATTTAGAAGCAACACGTCCAGCATTGTATGAACAGTTCTGCAGAACTCAGTACTCATTTTGGCTTCTGACTGGTGGAGCCAAGAGCCATCACTATCTGTTAGATAATAAGTAATTTACATAACAGATTGCTGTACTCCTTTTGTTGATGGTAAATACTTTATAATTTTTAATAAAGTTTGTGTCACTCGTTTGGACAAATATTCAGTATTTTTTGTCTTTTTTTCTCTGTTCATTTTTTTTATTGACAACTTCTATACTTACATACAAAAAACACATTTTTTGTCTTTTTAAAGAAATTTGTTTGTAGTCTTTTAAAATAAGTTCTTAAAGATAATACACTGACTTCCTTCCATGACTAGTTCCTGTGATTTCTTTATAGTTATTTTAAATGACCTTGTTGAGGTATTGAAATATGTGAAGAAGAACACTTCCACATTTAACATTCCTCATTGAAAAAGGCAACTTCTGATGTGGTTCCTGCTAATCCTTACTGTTTGCTAATCCCATTTGCTTCTATGTCAGTTGCTTTCTCCTTGCTGTGACCACCCGGTAGCTGGGAAGGCATGGCAGCAGGAGCATGAAGCAACTGGTCACATTGAGTCCACAGTGAAGAAGCAGAGGGTGATGGATACTGCTGCTGAGATAGTGCTCCTTTTATGCAGTCCAGTACACCCAGCCTGCCCTCAGTGAAGGTAGGTCTTCCCACCTCAAACTAATCTAGAAAATTCATAACAGGAATGCCAAGAAATTTGCTTGTCAAGTGATTCATATTAATTGTCAGTCTTCTCGCCTAGTCCTCTTCACTCCAGTTTGGTCCACTTGAAGCCTCCAAGAAAATAGGACAGGATCCTAGAAAATAAGGTCTTGAAATCTTAGTATTGCGTGAAATGTAAACACATTAAAAAGTCAAGAAATAAGAAAAAAGCAAAATGATCAAAGGTAACATGGTTATGAAATCTATTTTATATTTTAAAAAAGCAGAATCAAGGGCTGGAGATATTGCTTAGTTTTTAAGGCCCTTGCCTGTGAAGCCAAAATACCCAGGTTCGAGTCCCCAGGACCTATGTAAGCCAGATGCCCAAGCTGGCATATGTGTCTGAATTTCAATTGTAGGGGCTGAAGGCCCTCGTATGCCCATTTTTTCTCTCTCTACCACCTTCTCTTTGTCTCTGTGTATAAAAAAAATTTTTTTAAAGCAGAATCAAAATGAACCATACAATAATCCCCTTCAGTCTGTAGTTTTGTTTTACATAGTTGTAGTTACTTGTGGTCAATGATGATCCAAAAATAACAAATAGAAAATTCCAGAAATTATACACAAGTTTAAAATTTCACACCATCTGAGTAGTGTATTATCCCAATCTGTCCCACAATGGATGGAACTCACTTTATCCAGTGTATCCACACACTAATAAACTATATTCCTAATCATATAGCTATCTTAATTATTATACCTTACTTATTACTATCTCAGTGTTGCTGTGCTTATTTTACTTATTTAAGTCACCACAGTGCAAGAGTGGTGACACTGATAATTTGAATAGGCCAAAGAGAAATTTTCAAGTGTTTCTTTAAAGTGAAGATGAGAAAGTTTGGACTTTAAACAACAACAACAACAACAAAAATTTCTACTGAAGTTGCTAAGATCTACATCAAGAATGAACTTTCTGTCTGTGAAGCTATGATGAAGGGAAAAAAGTTTGTGCCAGTTTTTTGGTTGTGCCTCCAATAGGGGACAGGTCCATGGTTCACAAAGAAAAATGGCATTATTTTGAGAGAGACCAGCATATTCTCTGAGCATATATATAGTATGCTGTTATAAGTGCTCTATTTTACTATTAGTCATTGTTGATCTTTTACTATGCTTGATTAATGACTTCAGATTTTCCACAGGGAATTGTGTTCTGGTTTGGCTGTGAAACCTCCACAGGCTCGTGTGTTTAGTCTCCTAGTCCCTAGGTGGTGGCACTGTCTTGGGAGGCTTTGGGGCCTGCCATGTGGAGATAAGTCACTGAGGGTGGGACTTTAAGGGTTGTAGTCTGGCTACGCTGTTGGTTCTGTTCTCTACTTTCTAATCCACCACGTGCAGGAACCCTCCTTCACAGATTCCCATGGTCTGAGCATGGCCACATCTACCACATCATGATGATTAAAACTTCTGAAATTGTGAGACATAAATAAATCCTTGCTTTCTAAAGTTGATTCTGTCAGGAATGTTATTAACCAGAAAAGTAATGAACATGATATGATAGGACAAAACAGTAGGACACAATTATGTAGCTGTTGTCCACAATATATTTGTCATTATGGCTTCAAAAAATTTACTTAGAAGGAACATTTTATGAGGCAAGCCCGACAAACTGACCATTTTTATGTGAGAGAGAGAGAATTGGTGGGCCAGGGCCTCCAGCTAGTACAAACTCCAGAAGCATATGCCATCCTGTGCACATGTGCAACCTTATACGCTTGTGTCAACTTGTGCGTCTGGCCAACATAGGACCTGAAGAGTTGAACATGGGTCCTTAGGCGTTTTAGGCAAGTGCTTTAACCGCTAAGCCATCTCTCCAGCCCAGAAGGACCATATTTAAAAAAAAAAAAAAAAAAAAAAAAAGGAAAAGGGGAAAATATTCACTTGGGGAAGTTAACAAAGTACTAGCTGAACAGTCTTACCTGTGGAGTTAGATTCAGTCTACCCCAATGGTCATGAAGTTCATTAGTTTTACCACCCATTCTTTTTTTTTTTTTTTTTTTTTTTTTGAGTTTTTTGGTTTTTAAGGTAGGGTCTCCCTCTAGCTAAACCAACCTGGAATTCACTATGTAGTCTCAGGGTGGCCTCAATCTCATGGCAATCCTCCTACCTCTGCCTCCCCAGGGCTGGGATTAAAGGCATGCACCACCATGCCCATCTTACCACCCATTCTTTCCACAGTTTTGAATAAATACTTTGACAGTGTTGATTTACCTGCCCCAGTTAGGTCTTTGATGCCACTAACAGGTGAACTGGTTTAGAGGGTTAGAACAACAGATGTTAGATGTTATAAAAGACAATCTTGGGCTGGAGAGATGTCTTAGCAGTTAAGGCACCTTCCTGTAAACCCTTAGAACACCCGTTCAAATCTCCAGGTGCCATGTATAGCTAGACACAAAAGTGACACAAGCGCACATGTGCTCAAAGGGACACACACGTCTGGAGTTCGTTCACAGTGGCTGAGAGGCCCTGGCATGCCCATTCTCTATCTGTCTCTCTTTCTCTGTCTCTCTAAAATTGAAAAAAAAAATGTTTAAAATGCAGAAATGAGACATTGCTGTCATTATTTTATATTTAATTATTAAAATTTTATTATGAAAGTAATACATCATAAAACATTTTAAAGGTAAAAAATAAAAAATCTGAAATATTACCACCCAGAGGGAAACTTCATGTATATTTTTATAATTATTCTATTATTTTTGCTAATATTTTTGCTTGCTGTTTTAAGTATAAAACTGCTATCACACTATCCAACATTTTGTATGCAGCTCTGGTTTTCAAACTGAGCTACATCTCGGGCATTAAGAAGCTATCTTATAGCTGGGCATGGTGGCATACACCTTTAATCCCAGTACTTGGGATGCAGAGATAGGAGGATTGCCGTAGGTTTGAGGCCAATCTGAGACTACATAGTCAATTCCAGGTCAGCCTGGGCTAGAACACAAACCAACCTCAAAGTACCAAAAAAAAAAAAAAAAAAAAAAAAAAGCTATCTTAGAGATCTGGTCCTCCCCTCTGCCTTAAACCTTCCTCCATGGGAGGACTCAGGACTAAGGCCATATGCTGGTGCCTTGATCTGAAGCAACCCAGCCTCCTGAATGTTGAGAAGTAAGTGTCTTTTCTATATGAAAAAAAAAAAAACTATGTAATTGACAGCAAATATCCCATAATATAGACTTATAATCTTTTGGTAACTATTTGCTTATTGTTCCAACTTATTTTATATAAAAAGTAAAAGTAAAGTATATCCAATTATGTTTCAAAATAGTATGTAAACAATTTAAGAATGTATTTATATTAAACAATGAATGCATTCAGATAAAATGGAAAATAAAACATGAGATATGTGTGGTACCTTCCCTTTATCATGACTCTAGAAAATGATATCCTGTAATGCTGAGCCAAGATCATCTTGATATCGAGTTTGATCATTTATAAGTTCCATTTTCCCTTTATTAGGCCAGTGTTATGAAGGCCTTTTAGGCATTGTCCAGTATGCCTTAAAGAAATATTCTTTAATCTAAAATTATAGTGAAAATTCCATGTTTCCCCCCAAAATAATTCTTATGCATCTTAAGAAAAGTGAGGGAATGTGAGATTTATAGATATTATGATTTTTCAGAAAATAATTTTAAGTATTGCCAATCTTAAACTTCCCATCTTATAAGAAAATTTTAGAAATAAATTTTTCTATCAAGCTATTGAGAAAAACTTTACAAAACTTTGTAAAGGGTTTAAGGGTAGCATAATTTTAGCTGAGAGGAGGATAAGCTGTCACTCATTTCTTCCCCAAATAGTGCTTTAGCTACAAGAGAATCATCAACCAAAAAAAAAAAAAATCAGGTTTGTTATTTTCTTCTTATAGACTGTGCATGCTAATAGTGGAGACAGAAAGAGCCATATAACATGGGTAGAATGTTCAATGCTGATGAAGCTGGAACTCAAGGGTTGGGAGGAGTGGTTGCTTTCAGTGGCTTCAGTGGGTATTTTCAAAAAGACTTAGTATGGTAAAAAGCATTACCATTACCCATGTGATTAATTAGCAGAAGAGCAGCATTGTGTTTAAAGGTGTTGGGGGGACTAATTACTTGTGTCAGCCTCTCCGGAGAGGAACTTTCATGAAGAGTAGCAAAGCATCAAGATGTAGAACACACAGGACAGTGTGGTGCCCTGGAAGTGAGGAAAGAGAGTGATTACCAATGTCAAATGATAAGCCAGGTAGAGTGAGGGCTGAATGTGAACCTTTGTGAGCTATGCAAAGCAAGTCCATTGGAGTGGTGGGATCAAAGGCCTGTGAGAAGAGGGTCCAAAAAAGTAAGGAAAAGAACTAGAGACAGCAAGTACTGGCAATTTTTCCAAAGACTTTTACAAAAGACAGAATAGGGACTGGAGAGATTACTCAGCAGTTAAGGCATCACCTACAGAGCCTAACGACACAAACTCAATTCTCCAGTACCCACATAAAGCCAGTTGCACAAAGTGGCACATCTGTCTGGAGTTTGTTTGAAGTTGCTGGAGGCTTTGGCACAGCCATTCTCTCTGTCTCTCTTCTCTCTCTGCTTGCAATTTTTTTAAAAAAAATTAAATAAAAGACAGCATAGACATTGGGCTTTGGGGGTTCTGAGTAAATTTGTCTCTTCTACATCATGAATTTGGGCAATAATATATGTTCCTAACATACTGGAAAAGGCAATAAAACATAAGTGTGCATGTGTTTTACAAAAGAAAAACACTTCTATGGATGCAATCTCATGTAAATCCTGATAAATATTGCTCTAAAACTCAGATGGCAAATTGAGCCAGCTGAGTATTAGATACTAGAGAATATGAAAGTAAGTCTAATTTGTCATAAAATGTTTAGGAACAGGTAAGGCAAAAATCTATGAAATATTCCAGAAGAAAATTCAGAATGTTCATAGAGAATCTTTTAGCACATCAGCAGACTGTAGACCAAGAGAGCTGGGGATACTGAAGTGTAGGAAATAGGACAGGTAGTTAATGGAATAAAGCCTGAGAAAAGGAAGGAAGATATATTACCAAAAACCACAACTGTAAGTACTGGATTTTTATTTAGATTAAGACAATCTCTTCTTTAGACTACTGAACAGCAGTGTGACACCACCATAAATGGCTTGACAAAGAAACAGAGATCCAAGTCACCTTTCCCATTATTTACTGGAATTTGGAGACAGAATAAACCCATATGAACAAAATGGATACCTTAAATAATAGACTCTGTCAATGGTATAATTCTTTGCACTCCAAAGTATAGTTATTAGAATGAACCAAACAGGTTCATTTAGTTTCCTCTTTCTTGTTTAGAAAGATGTTAATGATATGGCCATTAAACATAAAGTATACATCATCCAATGGAATAACTCTAAATATTGTACAGATGCAAAAGAAGTAAGAGTTGATTATACTAAAACATTTTTCTCTCGAATGTTATAGGAATGTTACCTATATAACTTTCCTATAAAGTTAGAAAAGTAATATTCCTATAAAGTTATAATTGCAAGTTGTATAGTTTATACTGTATCTGTAGTTGAAAAATTGTGTCATCAGGTTATCATATTTTTAATATTTTTATTTATAAAGAGAAAGAATATGTACACCAGGGCCTCTTACAAACTCCAGATGCATGTGCCACTTTGTGTACCTAGCTTTACATGGGTACTGGGGAATCAAACCCAGGACAGCAGGCTTTGCAAACAGTGCTTTTGACCACTGAGCCATCTCTCTAGCCCCATCATATTTTATTTTTTTAACTCACTGAAATTTAGAGTGTCCCAATTGAACTGACAGGATTTTAATCCTTTCTCAGCAATACTACAATAATATTCATTTTATAGTTAGTTTGGTTTTAATGCCTTTGAAATGCTGAATATTATAGCATGAACTTTAAAATGTGGGTTTTAGTTAAAATTTATTTTTCAGATGCCAATTCAAGATGCATCACAATACCTTAATCCCAAAATCGTTCAGTGGCTGTTTGGGGATTCAATGTGGATGTGATGACACACACATGCACAAATGTAATCCCAGCACTAGGGAAACATAAATAGGAGGATTTGTAAATTCAAGGTCAGCCTGAGCAGCATAGGGAGACCCTATCTTGAAAAATGAGTTACCTCTTTATCCATATTTTTGTATTCACAATTCTTTCAATGGAAACTGCATTGGTTTCAACTTCACATGTTTTCCTTACTGAAAAATTCAGAGACTGTGTAATCTGAAAGAAATAAAAGAATATAACTTAATTCATGATTTCTAGACTTGGATGTAATAAAAATTATTTTATGAGGTTTTATTTTCATAGTTTTCATATACTTTGTCAATTTTGATTACTTAGTAGCTATATTACTCTAGAGTATATGTACTTAATTATATACCCACCTGTGTTCTTTTGAATGTAGTAGACTCATCAATAGAATAAACAATGAAAGTATTTAGTACAAAATATAATAACCATAGCTCAGTATATATTAAATAAGTCATACTTGCAGTAAGAATGAATAGGATATGCCTCACTAAATACACATCTTAAATGAGAAGAAAGTAGAGTACAAATCCTTTAAAATTCTTCATTATCTCCTACCACAAGAAAGATTTCTCTAACTTTTAATTCCTAGTTCCTTTTCTTCCTATCTTTGCTTAATGGAGTAACATCAGAGAGAGGACAGGAAGAGGTAAGAGCAAAAAATACCAATGGAGGAAGGTAATTTCTCCATTACACTTCTGAGCAAAAGAAAAATGATCATTCCATTGGTAAACTGAAGAAAATGTGGAAATCCAAGTCACCTTTACCACCTGCTCTGCTATTTATTGGAACTTGGAGACAGAATTACCTACACTCTATCAGTAGCCTAATTGTTTTCCCTCCCAAATTATAATCAAGTAAAATGAACAAGATAGTCTGATTTATTCTCTTCATTCCTGTTCACAGATGTTAATGATGCACCCATGGAGCAGAAGATATAAGGAACACTAATGTGGGCTGGAGAGATGGCTAAGTGGCTAAGGCATTTGCCTGCAAAGCCAAAGGACCCCTGTTCAATTCTCCAAGACCCACGTAAGCCAGATGCACAAGGGGGCGAATGCATCTGGAGTCCGTCTACAGTGGCTGGATGTCCTGGTGTGCCCATTCTCTTCCCCCCACCCCCGCCTCTTTCTCTCTCTCTAATATATATATATATATATATATAAATGTAATTAACTTAAAAATTGTGCAGGCCAAGTAATTATGACTAAATTTAGATAATTTTCTCAACATACAGTTATAACTGTAATTTGTGTATTTTACTCTATATCAGCAAGGACCAAAATCTTCTTTCAGTTTCCTTCTCTTTCCCACCCCTCTCTCTCTTCCCTCATTACCCTCCCTCCTTCCCTTCTCCCATTTCTTTCCTTCTCTTTCATTCTCTCCCTCTCATTCCTTTTCACTCTACCCTTAAAAATAGTTTATTTAGGCTTTATTTTGACAGTTAAGTTCACAATTGAATTGACAATTCAGTTATCTGTTTGTGTGTGCTCGCTCTCTCTTTCTCCCTTTCTCTCCCTCTCTTTCTCTTTCTCTTCTTCTGTCTCTCTAAATGCTAGGGATCAAACTTTAGGTGCTACCAGTGAACTGCATACCCAGCCTGAGTATTTTCTTGCATTGTTGTTAACCTATTTGATGTGCATTTAACTTGAATAGATGTGGGTATAGGAATCTTTAAAGAGTTTATTTAACCTACTTAATGTATATATTTGCATATTTTACTGCATAAATAGTAATGTTTGATTATGGGGGTCTATCCTAGACTATATATATTTCATTTTTTAGAAGTCTAAATTCTAAAATCTGAAATGCAACTGATCTTACAGGTTTTGAATAAATGAGTAAGGTATATACCCAAATTACATAAACTTTCCTCCTAATAATGTGGTATTATATTAAGTAGTTAAGACATTTGCTTATTGACAAAGGGAAACATGGGCATAATGATGTCAGTAGTGCTTTAACTGTGCTGTAAAATAGGCCTTATGACCCTTTCCAAAGAGAAAGGCAGAATAGATATTCTCTATAGAATTTGCATTTCCTTTCTTAGGTGGGATTAATTACATGGGCCAGCCATGGTAGAGAAAGGGCCTCTCTTGTAACAGTCTGTAAGTCCGTATGGCCAGGGGAACAGATCTGTGCCTGTGTAGTAACAGGAAGTTTCTGGACCTCCAGATCTGCCTTGGGAATCAGCCTATTTTTTTCTGTTAGCTACCTCACAACTGCTGAGCCAGCTTCCTGTGACTACCAGAGGAGGGAAAGAAATGAGCCTCCAGGGTAATCCAGATTCCTCTCTAATAATTTAGTTAATGCAATCTATAATTTAGACAGGCAACACAGAAAAGTGTTTAATTAATTGGATTATAAACATCCCATGTACCACAAAATCATTATTACTTACATTTAGGGCATAGGATATAGACAGACCAACTATTGCTGAATCTATGGAATCACCAGCCAGCACAGCAAACAAGGCAGAAAAGAATACGAATAAGTTGCCAAGAGACTCGGCCTGACAGTCAGCCACCTGCAAGAAATGGAATGCTTTCCTGAGCAACCAAGATGCATCAGCTTCAGTACACTTAGCACTAACTCTTCTCCGAGGGATTGAGAAACAAACATGGAGAGCTTCTTTCTCTCCCCACACACTTATTTAGAACTCAATTAAATACAGGATTGTCAAAGTGATGACAGTTTAAAGGATTTCTCTGCATTAAAATGTGCTTTTCTTTGCAGAACTTTGCTTTAAAAGGCAATAAGAACTAAAAAGTAAAAGAACACTAGCTCAACTGATAGACTGCACTTAAAAGACCTATTGGAAAATCAATTACCTTTCCTATTATATACACTATAAAATTAGATGTATTACATATTCATGATAAAATTATTCCCTAAAAACTAAAATATGCCCAGTTACTATTTAATTTTCACATTTTCTTCCTTTTCATGAGATCATACCTTCAAATTGTTAAAAAAAAGGTGTATATAAGCAAAATACAGTCTGTAAATATAATATCCAACATAAGAATCAAGTCCTTTCTACCTAACTCTAATAGCATTCTATAAATTAGTTCAAGGATCTGTGATCTTGTTCTCATATAAAGTAGGATTCATTTTTATGAATATAGTTCAATACAATTAAACTAAATTTATGTTAAATATGAAAGTTATTCAGGAAATATATATTATATATATATAGTTATATATATAATATATAATATATATTATGAAATAGCATTATCTCTTTGCTTTAGAAGTCAGTAAACATATCTAAGAAGAGACTAGATCTTGAGTTGTGCATATTGATATGCCCTACCTTTGAAATTACATTATTATGGAAACAGACCAAGTTCTTTTTCTCTACCTCTTTGTTTTGCTGGATGAACTTATGTTCATGTCCAGATGTTCTATAGTGGAAGCTAGGACAAAGTGTCAGTTGGAGGGAAATGACTAGAGAATTGGATGCCCCTGAAAAAAACCAAATCTGTTGAAAGCTTGCCAAATAGTAATCTGTGGTTAGTAGACTGACAGAAAGAGGCAGCTGGAAAGATGTAGCAGAAATTGCTTCCCTGATTTAAAAACTGAAAGATCCTTGTGTAGTGAGTTAAAAAGTGAACCTTCTCTCCCCACTTTGGTCCTTTACCATTGAATGTAACCTTATTTGGAAATAGTCGAATCTTGGAAGATGTAACTAAGGGTCCCAGGATAAGAACATTATGGAAACAGCAAACAAGACTCAAACCCAGTGAGAATGCCATGTGGGCAGAGTGGCAGAGGTTATAGTGATGTATCCACAAACCAACAAAAATGCCAAGGACAGACAACAGCTGGCATAAAGGAGGACGCTGCATGAAGTAGACTCTCCCTTAGAGAGAGGCTCCACAAAGAATCAGTCTTCCTCCATCATGATTTTGATGTCTGGCCTCCAGAATAACGAGAGGAGGATGTCTGAAGTGTTCTGTTACAGGGGTCTGCTAACGCGCCTTTGTAACAACCAAAGGCCCAAATCCTGGACAGCACAAGAGCATAAAGGAGAAAAACTTCAGTTTGATAACGATGCTTTCAGCTGACCTTAATGAGCACCTATTATGTAACGAGCTCCACAAATCATATATACAACATCCGTCACTTAAGCATCATTACAGAGGGCATGTTTTATTTCTTCATGAAAAAAACCACACCTGTCAATCCATGATCACAATTTGGCTATTCCTCACTTACCTTAAGTTGAGGCAAGTTGGGATTGGTCAGGGCTAGGAACAGATAGAAGGAGAGTGCCTTTACTTAACAGAAACATTGTTCATCAGTTTCAGAAAATTGTGAGCAACTATAAATGAAAATCATAAGTTAACAGATCTTGCACAATGTTTAGGAATCTTCAAATGTGGAATTTATCTAAGTTTCTCTTTTTTCTATTTTTGTTTTTTTTTTTTTTTATGAGGTTGGGTTTTGCTTAGCCCAGGCTGACCTGGAATTCACAATGTAGTCTCAGGCTAGCCTCAAACACAGTGATCCTCCTACCTTCCTCTCATGAGTGCTAGGGTTAAAGACATGCACCACCACACCCAGCTTATCTAAGTTTTTAAAACATATTAATTTATTTACAAATTTTCAAAATTTAACAGAGTATGGTATACCACAGGCCATTGTCACTGCAAATGAACTCCAGATATATCTACCACTTTGTGAAGCTGGAGAATCAAACCTGAGTCATCAGGCTTTGTAAGCAAGCACCTTTAACCACTAATCTATCTCTCCAGCCCAAATTTTATATAAATTTTAATTTGTCTTCACTTTGGTGAAAACGTTGAAAGAGTAACAAGCTATAGGAGAGGGGGTTCTTTTGTTTTTTTATTTTTGGCAGCTTACAGGGCTTGCTAGGTGCTAAGTACTTAGAAAGTACCCAAGGTTTCCACATTCAAGTTACTTAAGTGAACTTAACAGGTTGTACAATTCAGTGATGTTGTCTATGGGAACCCGGACTCTCAGAGTAACCTAGGCAGGGAAAGACATTTTTTCATCAATACATGTGTATATGAATAATGTACACATACAGAATTTTAATAAAATTTAAGTGAACTATGGAAGCCATGGAGTTCTTACATTAAATTTCCAAGGAATCTAGTCTAAGAACCTTTGGGTGAGAAAGATGGAAGGTGGACACAGGGAAAACGGAAGACCATGGGCCAGTTGGCCTGGCATAAGCAACAGCAAACAAGAGAGACTCTTTCTTAAACAAGGTGGAAGGTAAGGACCAACACTGGAGATTTTCCCTTTATCTTCACACACACCTGCCTGTACTCACACATTAACATGAACACATACATACACACACATCATACACACAAGTCATATGTACATCTTGTACACATGTATAGATTAATATGCAACCTTTGGGGATAGAGCAATGTTCCACACACTTTTGTAGGAATCATTGGGAGGCTTTATTAAAATGCAGGCTTCTGGGCCTCACACAGACATATTCTGATTAGTAGGTCAGTGGACATGGCACTTGAGCACATGTGTATGCATGCATGCGTGCGTGCACACACACACGCACACCACACATACACACACACACACAAAACCTTTTATCTCACAGTGGGAATAAAATGCAGACCAGAAAGGGAAGTAGCAAGCCTGATATAGGAGTCAGGAAGTTCACTAGACCTCAAGGTTCCTGAATCCAACTTCGGAGCTCAATTGGTTGACCTACCACCCAACAGGTCAAGACCTTGACTTCTTTTCATTCATGGTAACTGTGATAGCTTACCAACTATCAGATCACCACATAACATTTCACTTGCCACATATTTTAAAGCAGGTAAAATTGATTCTCGATGTCATTCTTCTGTGCCTAGATATATATTTTATTTTTAAATATATAGTCTCTGCTTCAAGGAAATATACAGTCTCATAAAAGAGACAATTTATGCTATCCTAAATATTGTTTATAATACTAGCAGGAGAATGCATACATACAGATGGGTGAGTCATCTTTCTGCACTATTTTGGCAAAGAATTATTCATATTAAAGTGGAATACAGCCTAGGATATGAAGGGTTAAGGAAGATTTACACAGACAGGAAGAATGGAGAAAACATATAAAGTAGAAGGAACTGTAATGCCATTGTTACAGAAATAGGAAAAAAGGATTAACATTCTTTCTTGAGCAGACTAAATTTTATTTAGTTTTTTGAAAAGCACTCAATTCCAAAGACTACATCTTTTTGTGGGGGGAGAAAAAAGCCTTAGAATACCTTCATATTCAATTTAAAAATATGTATTGATGTTCACCATGACATAACATTGGAATTCAGATTGACCACATTTCAATATACAGTTATCACTACCACTAAATTTTTGCTGGTATTTGAGCTAGAAGGACAAAATACAATATTTGTTTCTGTTTGGATAAACAGGAAAATGAACTTCCTGCTAACACATAAAGAGCACATGGGTTTGTGGGACTGAAAGCAGATGTGATTGACAGTACTTATAGCTGCATCTCTGGGTCCGCTGCAACGTGGGCATGGAAGCCACCTTTTACACGGGCTTGTTTGCAGCAATGACTAAGACAGACGTGGTGTGAAGACAGACCCCTTTAATTGGTGATTTTGTTTTGATTTGATCTTTTCCCTTTGATTTAACCATATTTTTATGGAAATCTCTGTAATCATTGGCTTTTCTTACCCAGCCCTTCCTTCTTCTTTTTTATTATTGTCATGTATGTGGGTGAATATATGTATGTGTGTCCATATATATGTGGGTGTATGTATATGCATGTGAACATGTGTGCACATAGATGCCAGAGGTAGAAATCAAATGCCTTCCTCAATTGTTCTCTGCCTTCTTTTTTGAATCAGGGTCCCTCATTGAATCTAGAGTTCACCAATTTTTGGCCAGACTAGACAACCTACAAACCCTGGGGATCCCCCTGTCTCTGCATCCCCATGCTGGCATTATAAATACATGCCACCATGCCCAGCACTTTGTGGAGGTGCTGGGGTTAAACTCGAGTCTTCCTGCTTGTGTGGCAAACACTTTACCAACTACGATCTACCTAGCCCTCTAGTTCTCCTTTTCCCTCATAGGGAACAAACTTGCATCATTGTGTGAGGATTCTCAGTCCCACCTTCTGCAGGTCTTTTCTGTTATGATTTGGTTATGAGCTGTCCACCCCTAAGGCTCATGTGTTAGTGGGTTAATCCTCAGCTGGTGAAGCCAGTCACTGAGAGGTAACTGGGTCACAAGGGTTTTGATCTATCAGTTGATCAATTCATAACTTGATGGCAGTATTGAAGATGATAGAAACTTTTTGAGGTAGGCTATAGTTGGAGGAAGCAGGTCATCAAGGGCATATCCTTGCCAAAACTCTGTGTGTGTGTGTGTGTGTGTGTGTGTGTGTGTGTGTGTGTGTGTGTGTATTGCTCCATATGCTCTTCTACAGTGGGGAGTGCTTGCCTGTAGTGGCCAGAGTGGAACCATTGGTGTCCTGCTCCTTTGCTCTTCTGCCCTGTCTTTTTTTAAAAAAATTATTTGATATATTTACAGGGGGGGGGCATATATAAACAGAGAAAATGGGAATGCCAGGGCCTCTAGCCACTGCAAACAAACTCCAGATGCCTGTGCCACCTTATGCATCTGGCTTATGTGGATCTTGGAGAATCAAACCTAGGTCCTTAGGTTTTGTAGGCAAGCACTTTAACCACTAAACCATCTCTCCATCACTCATTCCCCCATCTTATTTTGAATTGGAGTTTCTTTACTGACTCTGGAGTTTGCCGGGCTCTGATGATTCTTGACTCTCTACTCCCTTACAGCACTAGGGATATAGGTGGCCATGGGATCTGGAAATTCAAATTCTAGCAATCTTGGCCCCTCTCCAGCCCTAATGCTTGTGCAGGAAGCACATTTAACCACTGAACTCTCTCTCCAGTCTAATTCTTTTTGTTTGTTTTCCCTTGCCAAATCTTACCCCTGGCTCATCTGTGTTTTTCTCTCACTGCTTGCTGGAGACTATGAGGTGAGTGCCTTCACCCTACTGCCTCACCATATGTTCTGCCTCACACTATGGGTCTGTAGCAAGCAAGCAGACCACAGACAGAAGCCTCTGAAACTATGAGATAAAACAAGTCCTTCTCTTTCATTGTTTAAGCACAGTGATTTCATTACAGCAACAAAACACCATCACACTCTTCGTTATCTTTTTTCTTATGTTTTTTTTTCTGTGTTTGTAAGAGAGAAAGCAAGAGAGAAAAAGAGAATTGGCATGCCAGAGCCTCCAGCCACTGCAGTCAAACTCCAGGCATGTGTGCCATTTTGTGTGCATGTGTGACTTTGTGTGCTTGCGTCGCTTTGTGTGTCTGGCTTACCTGGGATCTTGAAAGTCAAATATGAGTCCTTAGGCAAAGGCCCTAGCTACTAAATCATGTGCCCAACCCTCTTCATCATCTTTGCATGCATTTTCTCCAGAAAATCCCAAGGTCTTCCATTCTTTTACTTTGCTGGGTTTTTTTTTTTTTTTTTTTTGGCTTTTCAAGACAGGGTCTCACTGTAGCTCATGCTGACCTAGAATTCACTATGTAGTCTCAGGGTGGCCTCGAACTCAAAGCAATCCTCCTAGCTCTGCCTCCTGAGTGCTGGGATTAAAGGTGTGCACCTCCACACCCAGCTTACTTTGCTTCTTGGAGAGCATGGACTTACCAGTCATTTAAAATGAGGCCAAAATGATATTTTTCTGTAAATATATTAGTGCTGGTAGTATGAATCAGATGTCCCCTATAAACTCATGTCTTTTGAATGCTTAGAGCCCAGCTGATGGCAGTTTTGGAGGTAGAGCCTTGATAAAAGAGGTGCATTGTTTGGTGTTGGCTTGGGGTGTTATAGCCAGCTCCTCCTTGCCAAAATCTGGCTTTTTCTACTTCTGCTGCTTTCCTCCTGCCATATCAGAGGTGATGTACAGCCTCTTTTCATGCCATGCATTCCCCTACCATCTTGAAGCTTCCCCTTGAGACTATCAGCAAAAATAAAAACTCTCCTTCTGGGCTGGAGGGATGGCTTAACAATTAAGGCACTTCCCTGCAAAGCTAAAGGACCATGGTTTGATTCCACAGGATCCATGTAAGCCAGATGCACAAAGTGATGCACATATCTGGAGTTCATTGCAGTGGCTGGAGGCCCTGGCACACCTTCTCCCCACTTTCTCTCACAATAAATCAATAAAAATAACTTTCCTTCCATCAGCTGCTTTTGGTCAGGTGTTTTGTGCCAGAAGTGAGACGGTAACTGCAACATTAGCATATAAAAATTCAAGTTCTAGGGCTGGAGAGTTCAGCAGTTCAGCAGTTAAGTCACTTGCCTGCAAAGCCCAAGACTCATTTTCAAATCTCCAGGTCCCACATAAGCCAGATGCACAGTGACAAAAGTGTGCAATGTCGCACATATGCACAAGGGGATGCATATGTCTGGAGTTTGTTTGCAGTAACTGAAGGACTTGGCATGTCCATTTTCTCTCTCTCTCTCTTTCTCTCTATCTCTCTATCTATGTATCTATCTCTCAAATAAAAAACATTCAAGTTCTAATTTCTTACTTTTATAATTAAATAAAAGGAAATCAAGGGAATAACTCCCAGAAACAAGAGTGGTAAGGGTCCCCCAATGACAAAAATTGTGCTAATAACACCCAATGTACAATCCAACCAGGTCTATAAATAGTAATGGAAACATATAATTTATAAACATGATCTGAAAATTTTGATATTGTCAATTTATTTTAACTTTTCAGAGTTTAGAATGAAAGGAAGAAGAAATACATCACTTAATGCAAAACCAAAAAATTTATGATGATTTGACAACCTATGATTAGACAAGTCTAAGTACATGTTCTGCACACACCCACATATTTTTCTCTTATAGGCAACTGTAATATTTAAGAGGCTATTCTAGTAACAATATGGCAATGACCAAGCCATTTATATTTTCCAATGACAATGATATATCAAAGCTATGAAACTAATTACAAGCTCAAAAAAAAAAAAAAAATCCAACATCAAGGACTGTAATCAGCAGGTTTTCAAGATCCAGTATTTGCAACATCGGGCTGGCCATTAGCATGTGCTAAAAACAATGTGAAACACACCTGGGCCACTATTATCCCTTAGTAATGTGTACAATGTTTTCTTGACTACCCAGATGCCACCTTGATTAAGAAGAAGAATCTTCCCTTTCACAAGTAGAAACTAAAAGACAGTAAAGGGCTGGAGAGATGGCTTAGCGGTTAAGGCACCTGCCTCCTAAGCCTAAGAACGCTGGTTCCAATCTCCAGCGGTTCCAATCCCCAGGTCCCATGTTTAGCCAGATGCAAAGTGATGCAAGGGTGCAATGCCGCCCTTGACCACAAGGGGGCGCACGCATCTGGTTTTCGTTCTCAGCAGCTGAGAGGCTGCTGGCACGCCCATCTCTTGTCTGTCTCCCTCTCCCCCTCTCTCTGTCTGTGTCTCTCTCTTAAAAAAATAAAAGTTTTTTTTAAAAGACAGTAAAAATGCAAGAAGGGCAATGGGAAAGTGAAACATTGACTCACAATCCTACTTGAATCAAATTTATGTTTTTGGTACAAGATATAGCCTAAAAGATCCAGAAACAAAGCCGGGCGTGGTGGCGCATGCCTTTAATCCCAGCACTCGGGAGGCAGAGGTAAGGAGGATCACTGTGCGTTCGAGACTACCCTGAGACTACATACTGAATCAACTTTAAAAATGCGTCATTGTGAACCAAAGTACAGTTAAATATCTATGCTGCACTGGAAACAAACTCTTCTGCTGGCTCGCCATGGCACCAGAGCAGAGTGCTCATCATTCGTGGTCACAGAAATGCACCCAAGATAAGAGATCAGTGTGATTTCCAGAACATTAGCATCCTAGCAAAATTATGGTGCCTTGCAGGACGATGTAGTTATCACTAGCCATGTTAGCCAAATAGTTGCAAGTTCTTTTGCTACATGGTGCACTTGCACACTGTGGCCGCCTTGTGGTTGATGAGAATAATTCTACAGTTCTGAGAAATGAATTGTGAGGAAAATGACACAGAAGGCTGACAGGCTAGAATTTGTAACTGTTGATACAAGAGCTGACAAGGCTCTGATTTCCTTTGAATGGTGCCTGCCAACATAAACAAATTGTTCCTTCACCATGATTCTAGGATAAAAAAAAATCCCTTTCCTAACCACCAGTGGACACATGGTATAAGTGAGGAATACACATTTTTGTGTGTGTAGTAAGCTATTGTTTTGGCTGGCAGGAAGGCTGTTGTTGGAATAAGTAAAAAGTTAGATACTCATAATAGATCATAGCTTTAGTTGAGAAGGTCAGACCAACTGTTATTAGCACACACTGACTTTTAGTCACATTTAACAAAATGTGATACAAGATAAACTCAGAGAAGAGCTTTCCAGTATATAAGAAGATTGAAAGAAAAGCCATCAAATCCAGGAGCTAGTAGGTACAGAAAAAGAAAGGCTTGTTGCCATGGTTGTCTTGAGAATGCATTGGTGAGAAAAACTGTTAAAAGGGGGTGATTTGATTTTTCTAAAGAAGGAAGTTTATTGAAGACAAACATATCACCATGTGAAACCTGAGAGTGGTTCAAATGAGAAAAACCAACAGAGATGATAAATGAAGAGGATTGGGTCCATTTTATTTGAGACTCTGGACTGAGAGGCTTGTGCTGTATGCTTTTAAAGCTTTGAATGTTAATCAATTTTCACATTTGTGAAGACAGTTTGTGCTTAAGTCTTAATGAACACAGAATTGCTCTACTGCACTTTCATGTACAAAATTACTGATAAAAATGTGTTGATAATATGATCCACATTCCTTTGTTGGTATCTAAAACAAAAAAAAAATAGTTGTCCCTCCCCATTTTAAATTCTGTTGCCTTGTTTTTTTTATATTTCAAACAGTATCACATACTTTCATGAACTGATTTCTAGCTTAATTTTTTCTAGTATTTCTCCCTAACTTCTCTAATGTTTCTTTCTTTCTTTCTTTTTCTTTCTTTTTTTTTTTTTTTTTTTTTTTTTTTTTTTTTTTTGAGGTAGTGTCTCACTCTAGTTCAGGCTGACCTGGAATTCACTATGTAGTCTCAGGGTGGCCTCGAACTCACAGTGATCCTCCTGTCTCTGCCTCCTGAGTGCTGGGATTAAAGGCGTGCGCCACCCCGCCTAGCTCTAATGCTTCTTTCCACTCCTTCCAAAAATAGATCATTACCCCTTTTCATTTTTTCTCAAATATTCAGTTTGTCTTAACTACAAGACACATATTATTCGTGAAACTTATTGAATGCATAGTGCCTGTGCACTATTTTTTCATACCCCTAGTTATCTATGAAACTAGTATTAATTTATTTCCAGTCATTATTCTAGCCAGGAAATCTTTTCAATATGTACAAAATTGTCAGACATTGTATTGTTTCTTTCCCTCTATTTAGCCTCTTCATATCTGCATTGTGAAATGCACTCTTAGATCCCTCTGTCTCTCTCCTCTAAAGCTAAACTGATTGCTGGAACAGGCATTTGTATTCCTCAGTTATGGGAAATGTTTTAAAATATTATGTACTTGATAAGTTTCTCTTCCATTTACCGAAATGCTTTTTATATGCTGGTGGAGTTTATTTCCTGGACAGTTTCTCTAATTTGCTCTTATCTATGATTTTCCATCTCTGCTCTTGATATGTGCATTTGGAACAATTTCTTATAGTTTATCATCTTACACCTGTAAAATCTTTTAAATTCTTTAAATTTTTAAAGAGCCATCTTGTTCTTAGATTGAATTTATTATAGTAATATAATACACTTACTTTATGGATGCAATTCTCTAAGTCTCTGAAGGAACTAATTGGACCTTTTAAAGCATCTCTCAAGTCCACATGTAATTGTTTAAATTCTCAGCCCAGCTTTTCTCTGTATCGACTCTTATGTTGCAGGTTTAATTAACATACAGTGTCACCCATCATTGTCATTTTAAATGAAGAAAAACATAGTTTATTGATATTAGCATCTGATGTGGCTTTCTTCTCACATACATTAGTCTAATATTTCTCTCTCATTAATAAGGGGCTTGTGTCAAGTTCCCCTTGAGTGTGAAGATAAGACACTGGAATTAGCCGGGTGTGGTGGCTCACGCCTTTAATCCCAGCACTCGGGAGGCAGAGGTAGGTAGGAGGAGGATTGCCGTGAGTTCGAGGCCACCCTGAGACTACATAGTGAATTCCAGGTCAGCCTGAACTAGAGTGAGACCCTACCTCGAAAAACCAAAAAAAAAAAAAAAAAAGACACTGGAATTGTTCCTACTAAAATCACACATGCAGGTTGGCAGTTCTCCTAAAGTCACACCAGAAGGTTTTCTTCTATGTTTATCACACATGCTAGAAAATCTTTGTTCTTAAAGCATCTTTCTTCTAGTTTCCACTCTGCTGCTATTGCATCCATGACTGGATATACTGGTGGTGACAATGGGCTTTGGGGGAGAGGTTAATAGGCTAGCAGAAGTATGTGTTGGTGAATGACCTTGATAAAGTCCATGTATCTCAATCATTCTCTCTGTAACTGTCACCCTGAGCTTCACAGTTGTACATGGCTCCAGCAATCCTCTTCCTCTCTCTGACAGCTTCTCCAATATTTATTCCTGGCTACAGGTTCTTCTACCCTTGATTTTCTAACCATATAATCACTTATGTAGAAATTTATCACTCAGAAATTTCTTGAAGCATTCCCTCTTATATTTATTCACTGTCATCTCTGTGGGATTTTGTGTGGTAAGTAAAGCAAATGATCCACTCAATCACTTTAAACTGGAAACAGCCCTGTAATTTCTTAAACACTGCACTTGGAAAATAAGGTCTCTATATTTTGTACATTGTCTTGGAGAAGGAAAAAGTTCCTAAGAGTGAGGCATAAAACACAATAGATTAGGGATGTTCTATCTGTCCCGGAGAATCAAAAGCAAATGGCTGAGACCCAAGGAAAAGTGTTCAGAACTACTTTTTTCTGAACATGGGGTAAGAGCTTTATTACTGTTATAAAATATAAATGTAAAGTTTTCTGCTTCAGTAGTTCAATTTTGTTTGAATGTTAGGTTTCCATATAATTCATAGCAGACCTCTAGTATTAACATGTGAGAGAGCTGTTAATGCCTTACAGGACAAAATAAATTTTTCAGCTAAGAGATGTCAGTGAATTCAATTTGCTTTGATTGGATTGAGTTTCTTAAAATGTCTGCTAAAAATCAGAAATTAACATGTTTTTCATTTTATCAGCCTCTAATAACAAATTTTAGAAAATTTAAAAAATTTAAATGTAAAAATTAAAAAGAAAAGGAAGAAATTCTTTACATTCTAGTGACTGCAGACCATTGAAAATAGAAAGCCAGCTAATCAGATCTCTGGCTGCCTCAGTAAAGCCACAATCTATTGCCTTTGTCACAAAATGCTTCCTATAACTACCATTGGCTTATTAAAAATAAGATTTTGTGGTTTCTACTATTGTTTAAATTTTCATACAAGTGCAGATAGTACATAAGCATATTCAACCAATACTCCCTTTACCCTCCCTATTTTTACCACCCACCTAATGTTAGATCCCTTTCTGCATTTAGATAGTTTCACTACTTTCTTGTCATATATAAATACATCATTTTATGTATCTGTATATAATATAAGAACCACAAATGAAAGCAAACATATTGTCTTTCTGAGAGTAACTTAATTCACTTATTATGGTCACCTCCAGTTGCATCCATTCTCCTGCAAAAGACTTAACTTTGTTCTTCTTCATGACTGAAAAAGAAATTCCATTGCATATTTATACCACATTTCCCCCAATCCCTCTGCTTTTAAACAGCTAGGTTGGTTCCACAACTTAGCTTTTGAAAACAGTACTGTAACCAATATTGATGTGCTAGCATCTCCTGAATATTTACCCAAAAGACTGAAAAATTCTATTTTGATAATGATACTTTGAACTCTAAGCTTGAATACATTCTGTCTCACAGGAAATGTTATTTACTCACTTAAAATGTTCTTCAAAGGATATTGAGTCTACCAAGACACTGTAAAATGATTCATGACAGTATATGGATTCATTTCTAGAAAGTATACTGATAGGTGCAGATTGACAGGTGTGAGTATATTTGGACATTCATTTGGTGCTAAAAGTCCTAGGCCTTTATGTCTACTTTTCCCTAGGCTTTTATGTCTACTTTTTCCTACAAGTGTCAATCCAATAAGTTTGACTCACTAGTTCAAAACCACTTATTGTAACCCAATCTTTCATACTACAGATAGTCCTTATAGCTCATATCAGTTGTTAACATAACATCTTGCCCCAATGAATGTTAACAGAATGATAGACCAAACACAAACCTGTCCCACAATATTTGTTTATTTTCATAAGTGACATCTGTTAGCAGTTCCACAGTCACACAGCAAAAAAAAAAACAAGAGAGGAGGAAGGAGAAGCAAGATCTCAACTAAGTTCTGAACTGTTCTCTAATCTTAATTTTCTGTCAGTAAAAGCATGTGTATAAATTTTAAAATGTGTCACTCTGCCATATTGACTATTCTGAGATAAATGCACTTGTAAAGCAGCAGGATAAAGAGATCACCTTGACCATCATACTATTTCCTAAAAGCAGTAGATGAATTTCTCCTGTGAAAGAGGCCCTCCCTTTGTTAGAAGGAAAGCACTATTATGTCCTCAAGGACTGAAAGTCAAGGCAAAGAGTATTTGTTGCCGAGCTCTTCAAATCATCTGTAAGCTGCTCCCCTTGATTCAGTTGACTTTGCACAACTTACTATACTTTATCCAATTCAGAACATAAGTTAGTCATTTGAACTGTTTGTTTGGTTCTTCCTTAAGAAGGCTTATGTTCCACCAACACTTGTTAGATAAATGGGTATGCTAACTTTTTTCTTGTTGATCTGTGTTACATAAACTCACTCGACTACACATGTATCTCTTGTTTCCCTTACTATTCTTAAATATCACAATATCCACATAGATGGTTTTATTATTTTTTTATTTGATTTGCTATCATTGTTCTTCAAAGTGTTTTCATGTCTGCTTATCAGTGCAACATATTGTATCTATTTATTTTCCTTTAATTGTATTATACTTGTAAGTGTCCTTCTTGAAAGACTTTACACCCACACAAACACAACCCCCACATCTCCTTAATTCTCAAACAATGGCAAGATTTCCTACAATGTGTCTTCTTTCTCTGTCTCTGGATTATGTTTCTTTGACTAGACTTAGGGATCTTTCCTCAACTTCCTTTCTCCTCACCATTACAGGTACCATTTCAGAATGTTACTCAGCATTGGGAAATTCTTTTGAAACCCTGTTTGCATTTTTGGTTTTGCAACATTATCTATTTATGGCTCAGTTTAAAGTCAGTCTATCACACCCTGAAGTTTTCCAAAGTATATTTTACAGAACAAAAGTTTCTCAAGATGGCAATGGGAAAGACAAAGGAAGTAGATTCATGGTCAAATGGATTTGTGAAGCACTGTTTTAAGTGGAATTAAGCAGGTTAGTTTATTATAGATTATGAAAACCTTTAATGATATAAACAAAAATAGTTTAGCTAAAAAATTCCCTCCAAAATATCTATGGCCATCCCATCTATCTAGTACTAACTTCTCTCTCCATTGGAGAATTTGCTTATCTTTTTCAGATGGACAACAAACCTGAAAGGAGGATCAGCCAATCACACCTCACCAGGGCCCCAGCTGAAACCATAGAGTAATGTGGGGGAAGGGCAAGAATATAGCGTTCTTGGGGATCACGACACCAGAAAAAGGCTGAAGGAGATAAACACAGAGAACATCCAACTCCTACTAGGCCAGATAACCAGAGACACAGAGGCTCCCAAATCCTCATCGCTGAAGTAGAACTCAAATGGCCCCAATGTGGCTCAGGGAAATTTGTGGAAGAGGCAGCAGAAAGAATGTTAGAGCCACAAGTTGGGGCATTATGCACAGAGACTTGGCCTATTCCCCTTAACTCTTGACTACCCCCACAATGTATGACCCATATTCCCCATTGATGAGGGTCCCTTTGGAAGAGGGAGGACAGGGAAGAGGATAATGGAGTCACCATTATGAATGTAAAATCAGAATAATATAAATAAAAAATAAATTATAAAAAAAATCTGTTTTTCCAAGTCAGAACCATATCCAAAAATGAGCCCGCTCTCCAATATCAAGTTCCCACTAACAGTGGGATACAAGAGGGCCTACATCTATTAAATTCTCTCTAAAATAATAATGGTTATCCATGTATCTTGCACTGACATCACTCTCTGTTGGAAAATTTGCTTCTCTTTTTCAGATGGATGCAGAACATGAGGAGAAAATCAGCCCATTGCACCTCACCAGGACACTAGCTGAAGCCATAGAATAACTGTGGAAATGAGCAAGAGTGCTGCTTTCTCGGTGAACCTGGTATCAGCATAAGAGTGAAGGAGAAAGATGCAGAGAACACTCAACTCCTACCAAATCAGATATCCAGAGACACAGAGACTCCCAAGACCTCATCACTTAAATAGACCTAAAATGAACCCAACATGGCTCAGGGAAATTCGCGGAAGAGGGTCGAATGTTAGAGCCATGAGTTGGGTCATTAGGCACGGAGACATTGCCTCTCCCCCATAACTGATGGCTATCCCCACAAAGCAAGACCCAGAATCTCCATGGGGAGGGGGAGGACAGGGAGAAGCCTAACGATGGTTCCATCATGGCTGTATACACACTATATACATAACTAATAAAAAAATCTTAAAAACATCTGTTTCCCAACCTGTTAAAATACAGAGTTCAGTGTTTGTGGAGCAGCATGTTTCCTAAAAAACTTTTCTGGAAACTCTCTAAATGGAAGTCAAGAACATGAGTTTGTAAGTCAGGTGGACAAGGATGAAAATTCTGCTCCAAAACTTATTATCCCAGAACTTTGATTACACTACTGAATTTTTCTCTGTTGCTAAATAATACCTAATATTATTATGTTCCTGTTGTCTGCTCAGATCTTTTTTATGAATTCTATATGTATATCTAATGTAATCATAGGAACAGGATCTATGGGCAATGCCTACATCTTACAAGTGATAAATTTTAAGTAATATGCCCAAGTTTAAGGAGTCTCTCCACAGGACATAAAACTAATGCATTAGTTTAAATCACATAAAACTGTCACTTCTTTCCAAGTCATGATTTTGTGGGTAAGAAAAGGTCATATACAGATATTTCCATTTGGCTCAGCATCTGTAACAAACCCCATTCAGTTTCTAGAACAAAGTCAGCACTCACCTTCTTGTGATTGCTTTATCTTTCCTTCATACTGACCAGGAAGGCATCTGTGTGCATCCCTTGTGAAGCCAGTCCCCTAATTGGCTATATGCACTATTCATTAAGATTATCTGTCCTTCATCCCCATGACCCTTAATCCTGCTGTGGCTTCATTTATTGTCTATACAATGTTTCAAGTCTTACCAGCACCATTGAATTATAGGATATTAGAACTTGGAGGAAATATAAAAGTTACCCAGTCTAAATCACTCACTTTACAAATAATGAGTATTATATGTGCAACTTCCAGATATATCTC
Organism: Orientallactaga sibirica; assembly: GCA_036365145.1. Taxonomy (NCBI): domain Eukaryota; kingdom Metazoa; phylum Chordata; class Mammalia; order Rodentia; family Dipodidae; genus Orientallactaga; species Orientallactaga sibirica. The sequence continues at coordinate 2,694,839 of JAEOAD010002373.1, forward strand.
CTGAAAAAAAATCATCAATGTTCCATTAAATATGTCCAAAATTGAATTTACCAATTTAATGCATTATGGCTTCCTCCCTTAATTTTTGTCATCATTGTTCTTCCAGTTATCTGATGTAAATCTCAAAATTATGATTGATGCATTTCCTCGCTGTGATTGACTTTTTTATTTCAGTTTGGTTCTTATAAATTCCTTCATGGCAATGTCTCTCCTATCCATAGCAATCACACTTATATCATATCTACCATTAAATTAATCTTTAGAAAACCAATCTGCTGTACAACATCCCTAAGCAGATCACAAGATGCTCCCATTTCCCCATTTCCCATTTTATTTATCAGAAAAAGAATTTTCTCATTTGATCAGACAGGTAGCTCCCCTTGGGCCGCTGGCACCAGCATCAGGAATCATTCTGTGGAAAGTGTAGCATATGTCCTGCTAAAATCAGCTTCAGCATCAGACACTGTTTAACAGGCACTTCTTTTTGGAGTAGCTCCTGGTATATGATTTGGGTTAATTACTGTCATCATCCTTCAAACCCTTGGCACAACTTCTGTTTGGATAAGCAAATTTAGCACTGGTGTCAAGCCAAAAAATTAATTCTTAATGTAGCTGGACATCAAATGCTATGAAATCCAACTGTTAAAAGGGAATTATAGCTCCCTAATTAGATTTAACTAACAATACCAATAATTTACTGGACACTATTCAGAAGAGTATTACTTTTCCCAACTAAAATGCTATTTGTTCTTTTTCCACACAAATTCATTTGATTCTGTCCATTTTGTTGTAAACTGATTTTATTTTTTAATCCTTTAAAAAAGAAAAAACTGTCATATCTTTCATAAACCCTCAGGAAAACTGGCACAATACCTGTCTACATATTTTTGTGTCCAGGAAATAAGGTTAGCATAAAGAAATCATTGTCCCTAAACTGAGTAATCTTTGTCACATGTAGTCTGGATGGGGGGATTAGTGCTTAGGAATGTGTGGCAGGAAAGCCAGAAGGGGGCAGTCCAGACACTAAGATCACCTTCCACTGTATTCAAAGACAATGCTATAATTAAATTATAACTTAATATAAATCAAGAGTTACATATAAAAATAAAGTAAGGGCTGGATAAATGGCTCAGTAGTTAAGGCGTTTGCCTGTGAAGCCTAAGGACCCCAGTTCGATTCCCCAGGACTCATGTAAGCTCAAGGGGCACATGCATCTGGAGTTCGTTTGCAGTGGCTGGAGGCCCTGGTGTGCCCATTCTCTCTTTCTCTCTGCATCTTCCTCTCTCTCTCTCTTTAAAATAAATAACTAAATAAAATAATTTTAAAATACTTTAAAAATAAAATATAAATATAAATTAAGGGGCTAACCAACATATAGCACAAGAATTACACACATAGAAAAAAGATTGAAACAATTTAAATATTTTAGTTCATTTACTGAACCAACTTCATTAATTCTAATTCTTACATTTAGAAAGGTTGAATTTTATGTACCATACCACCCAATCTACTTTCTTTTCCTCATTTGTTACAAGAAGAGACCTGTGTTTCCCATGAACAAATCTTTTTTTTTTCCATATCTTATTTATGAGAAAGAGAAAGAGGGAGAGAAAGAGGCAGATAGAAAGACAGAGAATGGTGTGCCAGGGTCCCTAGCCACTGCAAACAAACTCTAGACGTGTGTGCCATTTTGTACCTCTTATGTGGATACTGGGAACTCAAATTCATGTCCTTAGGCTTTCCAAGCAAGCACCTTAAGTCCTGAGCCAAGACTTATTGCATTTTATTTCCATACACCTCATTGTGGAGAGGCTCCAGTAGTTGATAGGTTCCTGCTTGTTTGTATCTTCCAAGCTCTGCCCATCTGAATCACACACAAGTCGGAAATAATCAGATAATTCTAAGAAATAAAAAATGAGGTTGAAAAGCCAAGAAAAATTTCTTCTGTTATTATATAGTATCAAACAGTAAAGCTGATAAAAGAAGAAACAAAATAGAAAATAACACAGAAAGCAATAAATTAGGGAGCCAAATAATTGGAAATAGAAGATAAAAACAAATTACTTGCTTGAAATTTCTAGATTGAAAAACAAGGAAAGGTCAGCATGGGAAGGGGATTTGTGGATTCCCAATCAGGCTGACAACCAATTAGTTTTTATCATACTTCTTCAAAAGTAAACTGGCTTTGCACGGTGTTGATAAGGATATGACATACTGGAAAGGATGTGATGTCCCCCATGTATTCTTCATTGAAAGGGTTTTAGGAGTCAGTTTCGGAATGCCAACTCCAGCTTACACTTCTGCAACTGAGAGAAATGTAGAAGCCAATATTGCTATCAAATTTTCGTGAGGAGCAGAGTTCTTTGTCTCAAGGAGAAAATAAAGGGGGGAAGGGAATGCTTAAGAGTGGCTCACAGGAGATTCAACGGTTCATTATGGATATTGTGATTAGCAGTAATTTTGTAATAAGGAAAATCGATTCATGATAAAGGGGAGGATATGATGAACTTTGTAGCACACTTAATGGTTTCAAAGTTCCATGCTTTTGTCAAGCTATGTACTGAGCTATAGCATATGACTCTCTCAGCCTGTTGCAACACTGATGGATTGGCTTTTCTGGGCAATCCGTTAGAAATGATATTCAGATAAGGAGCTGGAGGAGAGCTCAGTGAGTAAAAGCACTTGCAGAGCTTGCCATCCCAGGTTCAAATACCCAGCTACCCAAGTGAAGCGTAAAGCTCGACGGGCATTTGTTTGCAACAACAACAAAGACTCTGGCATGCCCACACACATACATACACGCAAATAAGTAAAAAGTTAAAAACATGATACTCAAGTAAATGAAAGCTACTAAATTCTAATGGCAAAATAAATGATAGGTTAGAAGAATTCTAAACAGGGCCCACAGAGATGGCTCATTCTTAAAAGCAATTGCTTTCAAAGCCTGATGGCCTGAGCTCAGGTTCCCAATATCTACTACATGAAGCCAGATGCACATGCATCTGGAGTTCATTTTCAGTGGCAAAGGGCCCTGGTGCACCCATTACCTCTTTCTCTCTCATTCTTTCTCTGTTTCTTTGCTTGCAAATAAACTATTTTTAAATGTCTCAATTTTATTAATATGATTATTAGCACTCATTATTAATTATTAGTGGCTACCTATAGTACGCTAGGATATAAGGGAAAAAGAAAAGAAGGGCAGGACAGGGGGGAAAGTCTCTCACATTTACCTCAGGTGAGGACAGGCATGCTCACTTGCAGATCATGTCAGGCATTCTATTATCTCTTGCATGAAACTTTAGACAACCATCATTGTTCTGCTGCTTTCTGGAATGAATCCACCTACAAACACGATGACACCAGGATCCCCGAAGCTCGGGGAACACTGGATCTGCATCAGTCATTCATCACTCCAGTAGGAGTAACTGCTGGTACGTGGACTTGGTAGGAAACCACAGATTCTCTGCAAGAAGCCAGTAAACCTCCCGAGTATTCATTCCTCTGCGGCGCTGCTCACTGTGGCTGTGGGAATTCCCTGTGGGGTGCGGAGGGGCTCCCCTTTCCAGCTGGTCCTTGAGAGATGATTCTGCTCTTGATCTCTCCTTTGCTGTTCTCACAAAAGGCTGTGGAGACAGCATCTGCAGCCCCTGAACTGGACCCATGCTGACAATCAACTTATTTTTCAGGTCACAGAAGTGAATAGCTGGCACACTGGCTCTCCTGGCATCCACCGGGCATGCTGGAGGATTACTAGTGGGTCTCTGAACTTTATCAAGGCAGCTGTAAAAGCTTGGGTGAGTGGCTCTCCGTTCTTGTGGGGATGACAAACAGTAGGAGGATTTATGACAGAACCTGGAAAGGATGTGGCCCCTGGATTTAGAGGCAGGATGACAAGTTCTTTCCTTCAAGTGTGTGGCCATTCCTGATTCAAAATTCCTGCTAGGAAAAAGACGTTTGGATTATCTGTTTGTTTGAAGCCCAGTTGACCCTTTCTTTCTATGATGGTAGTGTCCAGGTTCTCAGGGTCCAGCTCACTAGAAGGTGGTGTCAAATACTTCACTTGGCCTTGCCATGGATGTTGTAACACAGCCTCTAGACTTGGCCTCTTGCTGGGTTCTGTCTCTAAGAGCTTGCTAATTATAATTGTAACTCCTCAGAAAAATGAACTGGTTTTTCGTAGCTAGTTAGTCCTATCCAGTGAATTCCAGGCCAATCACAGACCTTTCCTCAACGGTGGACAAAGTTCCTGTAGATGACAAACTTGTCCTGACTGCAGGTGTAAGTTCAATAAAAGGGAGATGAGCTAGGCCTTCTGGCCATGTCTTCTCTCATAAGTCAATGTACATGTTGTAATTGTTCTTATTCCTACACATGGATCTAAGTTGTAGAACTACTGGTGTCTTTGGTGTCTTTGAAATAGGGATGGCATTGGGCTTAAATTCAACTCTCCATCTGTCTTCACTTGAGCAGTTGATGCAGTGTCTCTGTAAAATCAGGATAGAGTCGCCTCTGGAAGTTTTGAGCAAATGTATAAGTCATGAACATATTGAGATAATTAATACTCATAGTAGCTTAATCCAGGAATAAATCTGTAAATATGTAAACTTCATCTAACATTATCCTGTAGCTTTCACAAACTCATTTCTCACCCCAATTATTTTCCAAAATCCCAATGAGGTGAAATTAGGAGATTTTTCTTCAGGACTCATTGGATAAAACCTGATGTGTCTCCAATGCAATTCATACGATAAAGCAACACTTCTGTTTGCTTCCTACACTATCTGTTGCTAATTTCAGCAATAACAATAATCTAGAAAGAATACAGTGTGGCTGAGTCATATCAGTTTTGAGGCAGACAAGGATAGCAGGGTACATTGTTCCTCTCGTCAGTCACTAGGCGAAACAGTTTATTTAAGTCCCATGTTTCCAAAGAAGAGACAGAAAACTCATGCCATTTCTATGAAGACAAGCAGTTCGCTATAGTGAGGATCAGATCCCAAGGTTCCTGACATTTGGCCACTGTCTTCTCCAAAAGGTACTGGGTTATTCCTTCACTGTGGTGGCCTATCACCTAAAGATTGGAAATGCTGTTCTTTTATTTATTTATTTGTTTGTTTATTTATTTATTTATTATTTAACTATTTACTTATTTATTTGTTTTGAGGTAGGTTCTTACTCTATCCCAGGCTGACCTGGAATTCACAATTTACTATGTAGTCTCAGGGTGACCTCAGACTCACAGTGCTCCTCCTACTCTGCCTCCCAGGTGCTAGGATTAAAAGGATTGCGCCACCATGCCTGGCCAATCTGTTTTTTTTTTTTTTTTAAGTCATTGGGGGAGCGCTGGAGAGATGGCTTAGCAGTTAAGGCACATGCCTGCAAAACCTAAGGACCCCGGTTCAATTCTCCAGGTCCTGCATAAGCCAGATGCACAAGGAGGCACATGCATCTAGAGTTTGTTTGCAGTGGCTGGTGGCCCTGGCGCACCCATTCTCTCCCTCTCTCTGTCTCTAATAAATAAATAAATAATAAAATAACATTAAAATAAAGTGATTTGTAGCCAATAATAGTGACATATCTGGAACCCTAGCACTCAGGGAAATAGAAGCAAGTAAATTAGGAGTTCAGGGCCACCCTTGGCTACATAGTGAGTTTGAGACCAGCCTCAACTAAATGAGAGAATATCTTAGAAAAATGTAATAAAGATTTCTGTTTTTAAAAGAAAACTTTATTTATTTATTTATTTATTTGCATGTGTGTGTGTGCATGCATGCATGCATGCATGTGTGAGTACCCTGGGTCTCCACAACTGCAAATGAATACCAAACACGGGTGACACTTCAGGTATGGCTTTATGTGGGTGCTGAGAAATCAAATCTGGGCTGGCAATCTTGGCACACAATTGCCTTCAACGGATTATCCATATCTCTAGCCCCCCTCACCAAAAAAAGTTATTTCTTGATTTCTTGATACACTCTAGGTAAAATGGTGAATTATAAAAGAACAATGATATAACACAAAGTGATTTAAAAATTTAGGATCACACCACTTAAGTGGCACTCACCATCAGGAAATTCCCTTTCCCTAAACTACAACAAAAAATTGTCCTTAGTAACCATAATTTGATTTTCACTTATCACTGTTGCAAATAAGAAAATGAAAGTCCCTATAAGGACATTCTGAACCCCACATCTGTGTGAACAAGAACATGAGTATTGTAGGGGCTCACATGTCTTCTAATTATTTAAAGTTATAGATGGGACTAGCAGACTCTTAAATAAGTTCTGTTGTTTATCCCCCCAACCACCTGCAAGATAAGGTTTAAGAGAGATGTGTGGATTCCTGAGTCTTCCTCTGGGGGATATGGCTGTCCCTGGCCAGAAGTCCCCATTCAAGTTCTTTGCCACTTTGTCTTCCACTGCAGTGCCATCCTGTAACATGGGAGTTGTACACTTGAGGAGATTTCAGTTCAAGTGAGCAAGCTCTGTTCACCACCATCCCAAGATTTAGATATATACATATACATATATATATATCCATAGACCAAAAGGTAGTGCATACCAGCACATCAGATGGCCCTTAGAAAGGCAGACCTGAAAAACATCAGCCAATATCCAAGAGCAAACCTTGTATAATTTGTGCAAGGAATTCTTGGACTTAAAGGCATATGCTGGTCACAAAATAGGAGTCTGGGATGAAAACGTTGTCACAATCCTATGGTCTCTTATCCAAAAAGACAGCTAAAAAATCCAGAGCTGGGTTTTTCTAAAGCATAGAGTACAGTGCATGGCTAAGTAGCCCAAATGCAAGGGTAGGACCTCAGGAACTTTACAATATGAACTGAGTCGCCAGCCAACATTTGATGAGATGTTTCACATGCATCATATTCTATGATGGCTGAGAAAATCATCCTATATATGGCTAACTTTTAGCAGGTAACTATCTGCCTCTATCCCTATATCTATCATTTATTATCAATCAATCAATCTGTCATCTATATATCTACCTATCATCTGTTTACCTATCTAATTGGTCTACTTACTGTATATCTATATTTCTGTGAAAATATATATAAAATATATTTTATACTTTTTATAAACTTTAAAAAATACTTGTTTATTTATTTGAGAAAGAGAGAGAAGGAAATAATGGGAGCACCAGGGCCTTCAGCCACTGCAAATGAACTCCAAATGCATGTGCCACCTTGTGCAGCTAGCTCACATGGGCACTGGGGAATCAAACCTGAGTCCTTAGGCTTCACAGGCAAGTGCCTTAACTGATAAGCCAGCTCTCCATCCCATAAGCTTTTTATAAGCTTTTATATTTTTACCTAACAGTCAAAAACTCAAAATTCCTAAAAATATTCACTTTCAAAAGATGGATTCTATTTCTAGTACAAAATTCATCTCCATTTTCCATCTTCTTGAATTCTAACCTTGAAAAGAAGAAATATTGAGATAATTAGACAAATGTTCAAGTTACATTTTTTCCAGCTTTATCAAATTTCTGGCAAGAAAGTGATGATATCTATTATCCTAGTTTCAAGCATACGATTGCTTTTTACCTGTTATGGTAAAGGACATATAGATATAGAAAGATCTGTGAATGCAGAGAAAGAATGATACATTCTCGCCAAAGAGGGATTTAAACAATAGCAAATTCCACAACTCTCAATTGAAACACTGCAAATATTTCATGGCAAATTAAATATAAACAAAATTTACATACTCTCTGCTTTTAGGGATATATTTTCCAAAATCATAAAACATATTTTTTTAAAGAAAGAGGCAAATAGAGAGAATGGGGATGCCAGGGCCTCTAGCCACTGCTAACCAACTCCAGATGCATGTGTATCTGGCTTTACATAGGAACCAGGGAATCGAACCCCAGGTCCTTAGGCTTTGCAGGCAAGTGCCTTAACCACTGAGCCATCTCTCCAGCCCATACAACTTATATTTTATGTGGCCTTTATAGTGTATGGAAAAAAAGAGATACCAGCTTATAACATTCCAAAGCCAAATTACCCTGCTAACCCCTAAGGAAACACACTTCCAACTATGACTATTAGCAAATGTCTCCTGAGCACCTGGTATCTGCTTAACATGAGCCTGTACATGTGGTGAAGAGAATGTGAGATCCTTTCCTTTTGATGATGTTCAAATATTTTAATGCATTCACAAATGGAATATGTGTCATATGAAAAAGTAGCAAAAAATCAAAAATGAAGAATTAAAAAAGTATGTACAATGAATATAATAGCTTAGGTTTAAAAGAAAAACACATGACAGTCAATGGCTTTGTTTTGAGATTCTGTGACATTAACATGAAATACATTGCGCTGATCTTGTATAACTGGTTTCATATTTTATGACCTTTGTATCTAGATAAGATAATAAATACCAATTCATGTGGAAAATACTGAGACATAGCACTATAACTCATGAAATTGTGCAGGTTAGTTATTTTTACAGTATTTCACAGTGGTGTTCTCGAAAGCTCACCAAACAGGACAATGATAGGACAGTGGTACAGGAGAAATCACCTTTAGCTGCAAAAGGAGATGATTTGATACCCAAATTTCAGAGGAAGCAGAGCCTGACCTCTAAGGAATATTAAAATGCTAAATTTCAGACACCCCTGTCTTTTTTCTTTCTTTCTTTCTTTCTTTCTTTCTTTTTTTTTTTTTTTTTTTTTTTTGCAGTAGGATCTCATTCCAGGCTTTTCTGGATCTCACAGCAATCCTCCTACCTCAGCCTTCTGAGTGCTGATATTGTAGGCCTTAGCCACCACATCTGGCTTCACACATGAGAAACAGAATTTTCCATATAATAAACCCAAGAGGAAGATATATTCGGATATTAACTTGTCCCTTGAATTCCTCTCTCATTGTTTCCCTCAAGTAATCAATATGAGAACTGAACAGAGAAATCTGTCCTTTTATACTCTACAAGAGCCTGTTCATGCTACCTTGAGCCCACATTCTCCCAAAAGATAGTCATTCCCAAAAGTCCTCTTGGAAAGTGACCTTTCTCCTAGAGCCCAGGTAGAGAGATGCTCTCCCTTCCATCCTTACATCACAGTGTCAGAATGAAAGCTACTTCCTCTCTCATTAGCATACAGACCCTCACCTAACTGATCATGTCTTTCCAACACCCACTGCATAATAGCAAATGATTATAAGATATTGGTGCAGAGAATTGAGTAAAATCATTAGCAGAGGTCCAATGAACTGAAAAGTCCTTGAATGCAGGGTGACATCTCTCTTCCCATTATGTAATCCTGTACCAGAATGAGAGCACGCAATAAATTAATAAATGTTGTGGTCAATTAAAGGACAGCAAAGGAAAAGATCAATGATAGTAAAGGACAACTCTTCTTTTAAAGTGTCTAATCATATTGTGGGGAAAGCTAATTGTAAAAAGCAGAAATTATCAATGACATAAATAAAATGTTTTGTTGCTGTATGAAACTGATAGCCCATTTTTTTATTTTTCCCTTTTAAAGACTTTATCATTACATACTGTCCAATATTTCATTAGTTTAAAGATTGGGCTTTGTCAGGATATTGTTCGACATGCACTAACAAATTTGAAGTCACATGTCTATATGATGTTAGCTATGGAATCATTTTGCTGAGGGACCATGAAATTTCCAGAAAAAAATTCAGGGGTAGGAAAACAATTATTTAGTATTACTGGAAAATTGGAAGTATAAAATTACACAGTATGAATGAAGTCAGCCAATGAATTTATAAATTTTGTTTTATTCTGCATTTCATATAATTCTACTTCCTATTATGTCATTAATAGCAAATTTTATTTATCAATTTATGAAATGGGGCATGCCCACACACTTTTTAGAAATTCAAAGTACTAAATAAGGATCATTTATTTATCTTATAATGCACAGGAATTTGTAGGCAGAGGATATTTTTCCACTACATTCAAGTTTAATAGACATTTGAGTTACCAGTTGGGGTAAGGTCTAGGAGTTCCTACTTCTGGTTGCTACATCTTCCTCTTTTATTTAATGCTAAAACATTCAGACAGTGATGGCTATTCATCAATGCCATGGAAACAAAATAAAAAGATGACTGAGAAACAAGTTCCTCATAAGCAGGAAGGAGCCAGTGTGGAAGCATCAATCACAGTATTAGCCGAGGGCCTCTGTCAAACCTGAACTTGGTCCTCTTTACACCTGTTCTGGCTTTAACTTTATGCAAGGATACACAGAAAAGAAAATGAAATTGCAAAGTGAACAGCCCTATGCAGCAGTTAAAACTAAAATGATGGCCATCTAATTGGTGAGCTTTTATTCCTCCATTGCATATCCACAACAGAATTATTTTTTAATCTGCTTTCTAGTTAGCCAGTTGTAAACAATTATTTCTTCTGAATATTGCTATCTCTTTCACAGGAATTCTATAATGAGTTTTTAAAGATTATAGTTGTATAGTTCTTCAAGACCTCAGTAAAAAGGCTATTAATATTTTATTAGCATAGCTAAATGTTATTCTATTCCTGCATTATGATAAATGATATTTTCCTTACTCGTTCTCCAGTCTCAGTTTGATCTCCATTTGGAAACTGCTCCAGATCAGGGAGGAGAGCACAAGCTTCCAATATCTGCTTGTGCATGACAGAGCCAAAAAGAATATTTTCTTGCAAAATGCAGCTCTGAATCCAGGCCTGCTGGGAAACATACGCCACAGAGCCCTACAGGAAGAAAGAAGCGAAGGAAAAGTCTTAATGGGAAAATGGAGAAGTTAATGTGAGATCTGAAATCTAGTTTATTTCTTCTATGTAATTATTCAATGATCATAGTATCCTATTTTAATATTATATATGTTCACTGACATTGCCTTCAGAGAGTTACTGTGTGTTTCCTTTCACTTTAGTGTACACTCAGATATCTGTCTCTGGTATGACACTTTGGAAGCAGATCCGGAATACATTAATTTTCTAGGGCTACAATAACAAGGTACCACAGACTGGGAGGCTTAGGCAACAGAAATTTCTCTTCCCACAATTCTAGATCTAGAAGTCCAAGATCAAAGTGTCAGCAGGGTCCCTTCTTTTTGAGGCCTATGTCCTTGGTTTGTAGAGAGATGCTTTCTCCTCTGCTTCTCACCAAGCCTCCCATTTGTTTCTGATTTCTCATATACCTCCTCTTTTTATAAGGACCCCAGCTATTGTGAACTAAAGTCTGCCTTATTCAGATTGTTTTGATTTAGCTCTTTAAAACTATGTTCAAATACAGTCATATTGGAGGGTAGAATATCAATCAGAATATGGATTTGAGGGTAACATAATTCAGTTTGTTACACCCTGACACAGAGTTGGTGTATATGCTGTGTTTGGGGAATCAGTGCCTGTGGAAGGAAGTGCAAGCAGAGGGAACATTACATTGCAATGCAGACCTGGCAAGACTTTCCTCAACACCCTCCAAAGCTACTGGACCCAAGCCAGAGGCGCTCTGACAGCCAAGGCCAACCTTGGTGTAGCTGACTTGCTGACTGTGTTATTTCCATAGTGGGCAGCAAATTCTTTCCAGAAGGGAAATCTGTGTCACATATGTGCATATCTTGTACATTGATCATTGTTCCTAAGTGCATTTTTATTACTTTATAATGCTATGATATTTATAATTAATAGTTAATATAGTTTAATTATACATAGTATTTATAAGAAATGTTTTGATTGCTATGAAAATCTACTGTTTAGAATATCTTCCTAATTAACATTTTTTCTTTACAAATAATCTCCAGTCCTTTGAACTGGAGACATACCTTCCAATCTGTCCTATAGATTCTATCCAAATCTTGCATTTTTAGGACATTTGAGTACTGCAAACTCTATCACAATAGCAAGCATTTAGAGTGCTTTCTGAGATAGGCAACCATTAGCCTCATGATTTCCAGCAGCTACTTTAAACATCAAAGGTTAACATTTAATTCTTTGTTGGGCAAGTAAGACACAAAATGGCTTTTGATCAAAAACAATATAATTTTGATCTGGCCTAACCTTGAACACAAAGTAATTGCTCTTGAATTACCTCGCAAAGTGAATAATCTAACCTTTGATTTTATATGAATAGCATATGAAATCATTCTACAGGGGAAAATACTTGTGATATATTAAGAAATTAGAAGAAAAAATAAAGAACACAGAGGAAAAGATTGATGAGAATGAAAAAAAGATGTAAAACAGAAATAAAACATGACACAGAGAAGTGTTGTCTTGCATTGGTATTACAAGAGTTGAAAGCCAGTTGATAAACTTTCAAAGAGGTGTAAAGTTTTCCCATTTATTGCATAATTATCATTTTATTTCAGCATGCAAAGGAAAACTCTCTTTTGCTTTATTCATATAATGAAACAGTTGAATTTTCAAGTTCAAAAATCATTTCCAAATTTCTGATCAAAGAATACTGTCCATGAACAGCTGTACCTGGTGTGAGCCTATAATTCTGAAAGGACCAGGGAGCTTAGCATTGGCCACCTGAGACTGTGAACACTGTGATGTAAAATATGCCTCAAGAAAATGATCATGGGAAACACTTCTAGAAAACTGAACAAACATGAGTACTTTTCAAATTAGAAATGTTAAGTAAGTCATTATATTATAATGTTCATTTTACTTAACTAAAGATTATCAACATAAGGTCTAACAAGTTCAATTTCAAAAAAAATGGAAAAAAAATAATTCAGAGAGGAGCTCTCCAAATTTTGCCTTTGGTCCAAATCAAATGCTTCCTGGAGGCCAAAGTTCCACATAAGACACATATCCTCCTTTGAACCAGACACCTGTGCTTTAACACAAACAAAGTGTCCTCTCTGGTTCGCCATTCGCATTGGCATTGCTTTGGTTGCTTTCATCACTAGAAACACTTCTGTAATCATAAACCCTCAAAGATGGGAGATAAAATTCCTACATCTTACCATATGAGATTTGACAGTCAACCTGGGGGGTATTCAAAATGAAGATCATGCCAGGAAGGAAGCAGACTCATGCTGACCAGCAGACCAGGGTCAAGGCTTCAAGGATTTTTTCACCACTAGAGCCTACAATGGTCATGTTGTTTCAAAAAAATATATGGGTTCAAGTCATTGAGAAACCCAAGCGTCACGCCAAGAGGTGGAGAATTCATTTATTTACACTGGTGGACTTAAGTGAACTCCATGCTCTCAAATATCTTCCGCCACAATTAGGATAAGACTGTGTCTTTTTTGTTGTTTGTTTGTTTGTTTGTTTGTTTGTTTGTTTGTTTGTTTGTTTGAGGTAGGGTTTCACTTTAGTCCAGGCTGACCTGGAATTCACTATGTAGTCTCAGGATGGCCTGGAACTCACAGTGATCCTCCTACCTCTGCCTCTGGAGTGCTGGGATTAAAGGCGTGTACCACCATGCCCTGCCAGGTCTGTGTTTTTTATAGGTTTTTTTGGCTGGCAGTGTAATATCACCTTGGGTTTTTTACATTATTGATGGGCTCAAGTTTCTAAGGGAACATAAAGGGGGAGTTAGGACTGTCCCTGATTATTTAAAAGTTTAACTAAGAGAGCTGGTCAGTTGCCCTTGGGATGACTGGCTGTAATTCAAACTCATCTATAGTTTATGGCCTCCTGTCCTGGTGACTCCAGCCTGTCTGTGCTACCCAGAGCAAGAGTCAGGAGCCCTGTCTTGTTATCTGCAGTTAACCCTATAGCTCCCAGGGGCAGGGGAGCTCTCCTGCGATCTCCCTGGCTGTTGAACCTGTGTTTCCCTCTGACTGTTCAGCATTTTAAGGAGAGGGTCTTAGAGAAGCTATTTTGATTGAGGCTCCCCCCCCCACACCACCACCCTATAATGTTGGTCTGAATGCACAAACCCCACATTGTCTCCTGCAAGCAACAGTCCTCTGTAGCTCTGCATTTGTCTTCATACCTGCCACCTGGGGCACTGACATTGTCTCTTCTCCTGTACCCAAGGAGATGCTGCTAATGGACAGCATAGATGACTTCTAGACTTCAGCTAGGACTGCACTGCCACCCTGAACAACTCCACAAAGTTCACCATTTAATAAAATATATTCTTATTTATTCATGAGAGAGAGACACACATACAGAGGATGGACATGCCAGAGGCTCTGGCTGCTGCAAACAAACTCTAGACACCTGTATCGCTTTGTGTCTCTGGCTTTACATTGGTACTGGGTAGTTGAATCCAGGCCAACCAGCTTTGCAAGGAAGTACCTTTAACTACTAAGCAATTTCCTCAGCCAAATAAAGCCACCTTTGATACCATCTCCAAACCTACAGCTGCCTGATTCTTGACTCTAGAAAGAGAGTGTTCACCAAGTCTCCGAATCCACTGACCATCTTGTAAAAATTCACACCAAGTTCCTGTGCAGAGGACCCAGGCTCCAGCTGTGGCTACCATATAGGGTTTTATACAGAAAAATAAAGTAAAGTAAGCCTGTTAAAAAAAAAAGACTAGATATTCATTAACTTAATATATTTTAAAAGTATCCAATAATTTATCAGAAATGAATCATAGGGACTAAAGAAATGGCACTTGCTGAAAAGCCTAACAACCCAGATTTGATTCCTTGGTACCCATGTAAAGCAGATGCACAAAGTGGCACATGCATCTTGAGTTCATATGCAGTGGCTAGAGGCCCTGGCATGCCCATTTTCTTTCCTTCTCTCTTTCTCTATCTCTCCATGCAAATATATAAAATATTTTCAAATGGCCCCAGCACTCAGGAGGCAGAAGTAGGAGGATCACCGTGAGTTCAAGGCTACCCTGAGACTACAGAGTGAATTCTAGGTCAGGCTGGGCTAGAGCAAAACCTTACCTTGAAAAATGAATTATAGGACTAATATTTGATTCTAGGTTTAGTATCATTAATGCTGAATAAAAGGAAGAAAGACATAAGACTACAAGGAAAGATACATTATGAGGAAAGATAAAGCAGTTCAAGTTGATTTTTCCCAGAGGAAAAGAAGTGAGGATAAGGAGAAACTGGTTTCAGACACAGGTATTTTCTGTCCTGGTAGCTGAAAGAAAGGGGTGCAGGTTCAGTATTTAACCTGAGAGTTAATTAGACCTGAGGAAAAATTCATTGGTTGGTTTAGTGTTTCAAAACAACACAACTACTCAAGAACTTGTGGAATTCTTACAAGTATCTTATGGTCTTTATGAACAGAAAAAGGGGCTGGAAAATGGCACAGTGGGTAAGAGCCCATACTGTAAGCATAAGGACCCCAGCACCCACATAAAAAGCCAGGCATGATCATGTAGGCCTGTGACCCCTGTGCTGAGAGGGGTGGAACGAGAAGGCTCACTTGGGCTCTTCCTTCTAACTGAAAAATGGGAAAAGCGACAGAAGAGGACACTCACTGTCTTCCTCTGGCCTCCAGACTTGAGTTCACAGGGCACGCACATCTATATACAGATACGCAAACACCACACATACACGTTACACATATACCTAAAAAAGAGCAAAGCAACGGGCTGAAATTAGAACTCTCTATGATTCAAAGGATACAATTTTTCTGAAATTTTCTCAGATCAAAGATCCTACTCATGAGCAGTAACAAACCAACTTTGAAATGAGCTGGCTATAATTACTTAGGGAACATTGGAATGAATGAAAATTAGAAAGCTAATCAAATTATAAGGCATACTCATTTCTCTATAATTGGTTGAATTTCAGTTAATATCATCAAACAATTACTATCAGCATGCTACATGATCTGCTGAAGAATTTGGAGGACAGAATCCTGTTACTAATCCATCCATAGTTAATCAATTTCTATGGGCATCAAGTGTTTGTCATAAACTAGAAATGCCCATTAAGCCCCTGGATCTTCAATTCAATCTGATAAAATCTTTTGACAAAAATGATAAGATGCCATTGGGGCTTCCACTGGCTGTAAAAAGATGGATGGTTGATACTTTCTTTCTTTGGATAACTCCTGTGGGTTTTTTCCATTCATCCCAGAATGGCAGACAGCACAGGCGACATTGCAGACCCAACCCACCCTACCAAAGCTCCTTGTGGAATCGTTATACTCAGCTGCATGACAAGAACAGGAAAGAGATGGCAGGCAAGCTTCTCATTTCAGGTGCATTTGTTTAGGACTAGAAGTGTCACCATGAACAGCACAGAATTGTTGCCTTTCACATTATTCTACACACAGAGAAATCTTCCATGATGTGAGCAATGAATAAATGCTTAAAATATGGAATACATAATAGAAAAAATGACAGTAAAATCACCACAAAAATGAAAAGTATAGAGTTAAAAAATCTTGACTTCACTATATTCATCCAGTCAAACTTAAAGAAGTAAAAATTGTTATTATAGATTTCAACCCTAAAATTCTATTTTAAAAAATTCTCCAAATCAGGACTTTCAATTTTAGTAAAGGAATCCCAGTTTTTATGCCAAGGAAAAAGAAGGAGTAGTAAGCCCAATGGCATGATCTAGGAAGAAAATCAAATGCAATTATGCATTTTAGATGAGCCCCAATGACCTTCAATCCAGAAGCCCAATAAGCATTGAATGCTATGTGTAATGCTGACCTGGGTAATTTGTTTCCGTATTCTGAGGAAGATGCTCCTCAAGTTGAGAAAGACTTCCAAGAAGCCTAAGGATATCCGCATCTAGCAAAATCAACACACAAGGAGTAATTATTCGAGGTTCAAATAAAACAAACTAAAACCAGCATTCATTGTGATTAATATTGTATGCAAATTTGAAAAACTGACATAATACAGCAAGCATAATTTAAATTGTTTTGATGTTACAACAAGCCCATTCTCTATAAGAAAAACAACTTCAAGAGCAAAGATCAAATAAGTATAACCCAGGCAAGAAGCCACAAGAAGCAGGAAACATTCTCATTATTCTAGAAACATCTTATTGGTTAATTGGTAACCGCCTGGATTTGTATTTTCCAGACTTATTGATGTATAACTGACAAAATTACACATTTTTTTAAAGATTGTATTTATTTTTTTATTAGAGACAGAGAAAGAGTGAGAATGGGTGCACCAGGGCCTCTAGCCACTGCAAACGAACTTGAGACATGCACCACCTTATGCATCTGGCTTATGTGGGACCTGGAGAATTGAACCAGGGTCCTTAGGCTTTGCAGGCATGTGCTTTAACTGCTAAGCCATCGCTCAAGCCCCCAAATTATACATATTTTAAAGTGACCATAGTTATGCTGGTTACTGTGTCAATCACACCACATAGTTTTCCCTGTATGATGTTAATGTTTAACACCTACTTGCCTACCAAATTTCACAAGTACAATATGTTACTAACCATTGTCACCTGTTGATTAGCACTTAGAACTTATTCCCTTCTTGTCACAAATGTTTGAAGTCTTTGTACAACCTTTCTCCATTTCCTACTATCATTCTATCCCCTGACCCCTCGTAACCACCCTCTTTTCTCTGCTGCTGCAACATCTTTACATTGAACATATAAGGGAGATGATGCAGTGTTTGTCTTTCCATTTCTTATTTCATCTACCAAATTGTCCCAAATACAGGATATTCTTATTTTGGGGGTTGAGTATATCCCCGTGTGTGTGTGTGTGTGTGTGTGTGTGTGTGTGTGTGTGTGACATTTTTGTGTTTTTGTGTATTGTGATCAGCGAGGCGAGTTTCTACATCTTGGGTGCTATAATGAGATTATTAGATCATCTGGTAGTTCTAATTTTGATCTTTGAGGAACCTCTACACAGTGCTGCATAATGTCTCTCTCAATTAACATTCCTACCAACTATGTGCAAAGGTTCTGTTTGCTCTACCGTCTCTTCAATCTTGTTATCTTTTGACTTCTTGATAAATATGATGTGATTGAAAAAGATTACATTGCCAAAGGAACTTCAAGATTTATAAACAAATTCTGTTCCCAATGATAAACAAAACCATAGTTTCAGCAACAATAATATAATATCATAAAGTAGGTTTTAAAATCTTAGCTACTGGGATTTTTTTCCCTAAAACAGACATATGAGATCTCTAGAGATATCGAGAGCATTTTATTCTGTGCTCATTTTAACAGATAATTGGGCTGAGGGTTTCTTTACCAAATGTATCATACCAGCTACATAATAGCTGATTTTTTAAAATATTTATCCCCCCCATTTCCTCTCTCTTCCTTTCTCTCCTTCTCTCTCTCTCTCTCTCTTTCTGTCTCCCCCCTCTCTGTGCAAGTGCTGTCCCACTGAGCGATATCCCAAGCCAAACAGTCTCTCTCTTTATTTATTAAGTGAAGCAGCAATAAGTCATTGAATGCTGGAGAACACTGAGATATCTGACCTTTAGCTAGATTCCAATTTCAAAATCAAAACACAACTGTTACTTTAAGAACTGACATTTTCTTTATGAGAAGTGGGCTGTGGAAACAAGAGTTGAAAGTATCACATTATCATATTATAGTGCTCCTGTGCCCTCTGTTGGTTATTATGTATATATATAACATGAAAATGATCTAATGTAACAAAATGGCCTAACTGGTATTTATCATTCACATGTGTTTCACTTTATTCAAATAATTAAAATAAAGGCATAAAATATTCTTACATTTAAGATCTGATTTTACTAAGGAAAAAAAATCATTTTTGTTTGGAACCTAGATTCGGGGAAAAGGTTCTGATGGAGTATGCACCACGGAGCCCAAATACAACACACACAATAAAACTGAGTACAATTATCAAGGCCAAAGGATGAAGGAAACCACATTTTGGGGTTCCCTTTGGTGATAGCATCCTTTTGTTCAGTGCAGTATCTAAAGAGCTTCTCGGGATTAGAGGTTAGAACTAGATGCAGGCTAAAGAAGGTATCTCCCAAGTGGTTGGTCTGCAGACTGACAGCAAGGCATTTCTTCCTGCTTCTCCTGCTCATTCATTAAGTACAAGACACAAATGCACGGATGCAGGAGAGATGTGATCTTTCTTGAAGGGTTCTACAGAAGTACCAGGACCACAGCTCCCCATGCATTTGTCTGCAGCTGGGCGCACGCTCCCTAGGTGGTAAAACGACATCCAGGATCCTACTCCATTGCTGTTCTACTCACTCTTTTTTTTTTTTTTTTTTTTTTTTTTTTTTTGAGGTAGGGTTTCACTCTGGCCCAGGCTGACCTGGAATTCACTATGTAGTCTCAGGGTGGCCTCGAACTCACGGCGATCCTCCTACCTCTGCCTCCCAAGTGCTGGGATTAAAGGCGTGAGCCACCACGCCGGCTCTACTCACTCTTTATTGATCCTGAGTCACGTGCTGATCCTGGCACTTGCCATTTTTTCATTTTACCAAGGTTTCCCTGGTCTGAATTCTGGTGGTTCTTGAGTTTCTGCTGTTTATGTGGGTCCTGGGGAAGGAATTCCTCCAGTCTCTCAGACCCCCTCAGGCCCTCATGCTTGCCCAGGAAGTGCTCTGAACCACTGAGCAATCTCTGCAACTCAAAATGTCTAAATTTTATAAAAGTAAGCTCATTTCCTAGATCCCTGAGCATATATCTGACACTTATACTAATATGCTTTCCTTATATGATAAAAGTAACTGGAGTACTTGTGACTAAATTATAGTTAGTAATATTTATATTTCATCTCATTAGTTTCATTTAGAAAAGCCAGGAAATGCATTTATGAGATTGCATGTACTATCATATGCATATTACTAGCATAAACAAATGTTTCTTGAATGTTACCAAAGTATTGTAAAGCAAATGTTGATTTCATTCCCATCCTGCCAATGTTTGGTTAACATATTATTTTAAATTGACCAAAGAGAGAGATACAAGGCTTCCCTGGACCCCTAACACTGCCTGGCATGATATCTGTGATTAGCATTGACTCTTAGTGATAAACTCTAGGTTAATTGCATGAGATCCCTGATGTTAAAATGTTATGAAAGAGAGTGAATGATTTTGCTCCATATCAAATAACCTCCAAATACTAATTCAACTCCAAGGATGCTTCCAAATTGTAGTGGTCTCCCATTTCCTCTTGTAAAATAAGAAAAACAATGTCTTATTTAAAAATCAAATTAGACAATCGATGTCAATTCCCTGGTAAATTATTAATACTGTTTTCCTTCCTATCTCCACACAGTTTTGTCTTTGGTTGCAAATTAAAAGGGTTAACCATGCAAAATTAAACTTTAGATGTAGATCAGAATTCTGACATGACAGAATGTAAAGGAATAACCTTCAAATATATATATAGCAATCTCCAGGACTGCCAGTCTGCTACCACTACTGGCAGCTCTGGCCAAAGGCACACAGTGGCTATCAGGATTTGAAAAGGGGCCGCTTACAGGAGACTGAGGTTTGTAGTCAAGTCCATGAGCTCCTGGGCATCTGCTGACATCAAATTAATAATTTCCCCAGTGGAAAACTTTTTCTGAGGAACAGTTGATAAAAGTAGAGCCTGTAAAAATAGGAGAAAAACATTTTCAAATTCCCTCAATTATAGACCATCTTTACTGTGAAGCAGTGACAACTTCTATTATCAGTTGTTAATATATTTAAACAAACATAAGGTTACAGGTGCAATGAGATCATATAACAAGAGACGTCATTTTTAGGTGAGGAAATTTAGTTATTCATTATCAAAATACACAGCTTTGAAATTCACTGCATAATTTTTTACATTCTGATTTTATTGAAAATCTCACATTCTTACTCATCTTCATGGATATCCTGTTCTTTTGCTCTAAAGATTGCAAGGAAAAGGGCTGGGGATATGGATAATTTGGTAGATTTCTTGACTAGCTAGCATGCACAAAACTTTGGGTTCACTGAATAAAGAAATCAGGCATGGTGTCACATGCCTGTAATCTCAGCACTAAGGAGGTGAAGATAGGAGCACCAATTCAAGGTCATCTAGGGATATATTCAGGAGTTGGAGGCCAGCATAACAAATTTTTAAACTTCTGTTTTATCATTTGAAACTTTCACATTTTATTCATTTTCACGGTTTTCCTATTCTTTCGATGTAAAGATTGCATATCCATAAAAACAAATAAGGATGTAAAACTTTCAAATTCATCTTATGAATTTTAAATAGTGAGTAAATGAACATAGTGTAAATATCTATTTAAATCAATGTCAAATTTTTCATTTGTTTGTATATGTAGTGTGATGGATGTAGTGTGTGTGGTATATGCCCATGAATATATTTTCACATGATGCACACTCTCCTGTGGCTGGAACAGAAATCTATCACTCTTCTATTGATTAATTGGTTGGTTGGTTGGTTGGTTGGTTGGTTTTTAGTCAGAATCTCTTACTAATTTTTTTCCTAGCATTAGTTCCAGTGATTCTTGGCTCTCTGCTCCCCTACAGGATTTGGATTACAGACTTGTGCCCATGCCCAACTGTTTATGTCAATCCTGAGGGTCAAACAAAAGGTCTCTCGGGCCTCCCCAGACCCTCATGCATTGTATAGCAAGCGCTTGTAACTACTGACCCATCTCTCAAGCTGTTCACATATTCTTGAATATGTATCCAGATTGCTGGACCATATATTAGCTCTTACTATTAGCTAAAATATGACCATAAATATTAGCTCTCATTATTTTGAAGAACTGTACCATGTTTTCAAACGTAGCTGTGTCATTTTGCAATCCTAAGAAACACTCTTCAAGTATCCCACATCCTTTTCTTGGCAGGCATGTAGTGATATCTCAGCCTAGTTAGTGACAATTAAATTTTTCATATACCTATTGATCATGTATCTGTTTTCTTTTTCTTAAAAATAAGCCTTAAAAAAGAAGGAAATGAGTGAGAAGGACAGAACTTGAGTTCATTATGCTGAGTCCAAGAAGCCAGACAGAAGTTAAAAGATACCTAAAATGATCAAATTCATAAGTTCAAAGACTGAAAAAGTGGTTACCAAAATCAGCAGGGAGAAAAACCTGAGAAGCAATTAATCATGGGTACAAAGTTTCAGTTAAGTGCTATGAGTAAGGTCTGGAGAACCATTGTGTGGTACTATGTGTACATTCAACAGTTATATATTTCATGCTCAAATGTGGTAAAATTATCAATCTCATATTTAATGTTCCTGAAAAAATAAACTAAAATGGAAAAAAATATTTTCAAAATATTAAAAACTAAGAGTACATTATCATTACATATTTATGGAATCTCTAACATCACAAGAATTGATTTTTCCTTTCAATATTTTTTTCTCCCTAGCAAACTTTATTTTTTGATTCTTTGTTCTTAATTGCTGGGGAATCTTAGGGCTTTCCCTGCAGTTTCAGTTAGCTATTTGGAACTATTTGTCATGGCAATGGATGCCCAAGACAGTTGATTTCTTTATTAATTTCAGACACCTTATATTAATTTTCTACTGTTTTCTTTTAACTTGAAGACCTTTTAAATATTTTTGGTTTTGTTAACATTTTATTTTCTTTATTTATTAGAGAGAGAGAGAGAGAAGGAGAAAGACAGAATGGGCATACTGGGGACTCCAGCCACTGTAAACACACTCCAGACCCATGTGCATCTATCTTACATTGGTACTGGGGAATCAAACCTGGGTCCTTAGGCTTTTCAGGCAAGTGCCTTAACCTCTAAGCCATCTCTCCAGCCTTTGAAGAATTTATAGATGTTTTCAGTTCTTGGTCAAATGGCAATGAAAGGAAGGGAGTTCCTGTAGATCTGCTGTCTTCACACAAGCTCAATCTCTCCCTAGAGAGGGCCATGCGTTACTGCTGATGAGCTGACATTGACTCATCAGTATCACCCAAGGCCCATCTCGGTGCTGTGCCTTCTCTGGGCTCAAATAGATGTAGAATGAAATTCTCCAGGACAGTATCACACAGAGTGCTTCCATTGCTCTAACACCCCCTAACTTTTATGCTTATAAATCATTTTGTGCCTTTACTTTTTCAGGGCAATTTAGTGTTTTAGACTTGTAAGGCCACCAACATCTATCTTTTGCCCAAACACTGGTATTTTGATCTCTGAGTGAAATCCTGTTCTGTATGGGCTGCCCATCACAAATCAGATATTATCATTAAAACTGACTCCTAGAGTCTTTTGCCCCTTTTCTCCCATACTGGGCACTTCCACTGCCTCTAGAATTATGACTGACAGGGTCTCTCTGACTTTGATCCTGTACTGAGCTCTACAACTCGGCTGTAAGTTCAGTGGCCATTGTCTGGTTCATTCCAGGGTCCCTAAGACTACTCTATGCTCCCATTTTTATCCTATAGGAAAAAAAAATAGTGTATAATGCCTCTTGCCCAGAACAATCAAAACTGAAGCACGGGATGGACTACAGTATGAATTCAAAGCTAACCTGAGTCATTAGAGGGATCCTATCTCAAAAGAAAATGCTGGAACTCAGTGATAGGATATTTTCCTTATACATATAAGGCTTAGGTTCTCAGTATGAGGACTGTATATGAGACCCTGGTTTTAATTTCCATCAATGCAAAGAAAAAGTGAGGAAGAATAGAAAGACAGGGAAAATGAAAAGGACATGACAAAGAAGCCCTTCACCACTCTGGAATTTGCACTACATTTCTCACTTGATAAGAGTAAAAGATTTCAACACAACTGAAGACTGTCTAAACAGCCAGGCTACTCCCTTTTCTGATGGATTTCAAACAAGAGATATGAAACAGTGAAGGAACCATGCTTAAGATGAAAGTGTATGTCCCATGCTCTTGTAACCTTGCTTTTGAACTTTAGCAGGACTCCTGTCTCATCTGTAAGGTGTAAACCTGAACAGTGCACCTCATAAACCACTTTACTATTTCATTCACAACAGAAAAATCTATGTCACAAGAGAAATAAGCAAACCAGCTAATATGTTTTTTACCAAATTTTTAAACTTTGCTTAATTGTACACATACATTTATGTGTATAATTTAAGTTTGACTCTCTCTTTGTTGATACCCACACCCACCACTTAAATGTGTACTATCCTTTTCTTAATAAACTCCCATTTTACTTCTTTCTGACTGATCCTGAAATTCTTTCCTGTGGCATAAGTCCAGATCAAAACATTCCTGACTGGAGGACCCTAGGGGGAACTTCTGGGGTTTTACAGCAGCAATATGGAGCTGTGTCTCTCCTGCTGACTCTTAAATAGTTATACTTTCTTCTACCCACACAAATTTCATAGCTTTCTCAAAGATTCCTTAAAAACTTTATGTGAAAACCTTCTTAACACTTGTAGGCTTTCTGCTCATCTAATAAAATCTGTATGTAGTTTCATGAATTTATTACACATGCTAATGCTTTGCTTTGATTTGGTTTCTTGAAGATGGGGCCCCATTCATTCATTCACTTACTGTATTATCAAACATTTACAAAAATGTTCAATAATAGCTGTCTTAGATGATAAATATACAAATGGCAAAGAAGCTTCCACTTCAAGTCTTTAAAAGCCATCATTTTCCCCCTGATCTGGCTGACTTAGAGACTTACTTGAATATACTACAGTGTCAAAAGTAGAACTCTGGCTTTCCAAACCTAGGTCACAGAAAGATTTGTCTGGGCCTCTAGGGAAATAGAGCTACCATGGAAGAAGCAGAGGTAGGAGGATCACCCTGAGTTCGAGGCCACCCTGAGACTACACAGTGAATTCCAGGTCAGCCTGGGCTAGAGTGAGACCCTCCCTCCAGTAAACCAAAAAGAAAAAGAAGTCAGCCATCCTGAGTGAGACCTGTATGCTCCAGTGAGAGGGCTGTGGAGACAGGAGAGAGAGAGGAGATCTTGGAAGAGGGGGAAGGGAGAGAGAAATGCATAGAAACAAGGGATAGAGAGAAAACACAGAGATAGAGACAAACGTAAACAGATTCAATCACATAGACACACAGAATAAATGAGATAGAGATATATGAACAGACTGATACAGACAAAGAGATGGACATAAACCACACAAGGAGAGCAAGAGAGAGAGAGAGAGAGAAGAAAAACATATAGAGAGACATGCACACAGGATGTGTGAGACAAGAATAGGAATAGACACAAAAATCAGTGTGGTGGGGGGGGTCGAGGTGGGGAGAGAGAGAGAGCTAAGACCTGGCCATTTCCCTCCATCTTAGCCTAGGCATCTAAGTTAGGAAGTCATGAAACTGTCTGAGGTATTCCTGCTGCAGCCCACAGTGAGAAGAACTAAGGAATTCAATACAATTCTAACCAAGGAGGCAGCCATGATTCTCTGTTTGAACTGACAACCATCTCCAGCTGTTCAAGTCTCACAGCTCTGGACCCAGTCACTACTGGACAGAGAAGAGCCAGCCTTGTCTGAAGATCTGGCCTCCATATTATGAACACAAGAAAATCGCCATGTCACTGAGTCTTGCTGTGGCTTCTTCTGCAGCACTAGATTACCAGAGCAGGCATAAGAGAAAGAAGACAGATGATCAGCACTTCTGATGGACAGACTTCTTGTCACACATAAGACCACCCTGTGGTGACTCCTTAGACATAGGGTGTATAAGGAGCAGAGATAGGTGAAAGGAGAAGTCTTGTCAGTGGGGGGGTGGTTAAACATGAAGATACTTGGTACACACATCTATAGACAAGAGACCCAAACAGAATTTGTGTTTGAAAATAAAAGTAGCCCTTTTCAGGGAGCAATAAGCATTTTCTTACCTTGGATTTCCTGACACCATGTTTTCCTGGTCTGCACTTCCTGCATCTCAGTACTGTTGCTAGGTTCCTCATCACCACCAGCTCAGCACATTGGAAAGCTGATGCTTTTGTTTTTACTTTACTTATGCTAAAGCGGTCTCAACTAGACCAATGGTTTGACATATCCAATCCTATTCTGGACAATTCCAATTTATCATCCCTGCCTATATCTTCCTTAACTCCAGTTTTACATAAGACAGTTGCTTACTCAACCATTTAATCTAAATTGCTGTGTCAGGAATCTGCAAGACCACTCTGTGATTCATTAGGGGAAATTATAGGACTTGGCACATAGGCATGCATGCCCATGATTTATTATGTTGAAAGGATACAAGGCAAAATCAGCAAAGGGGGAAAAGTATGTGGATGAAGTCCTGCAGAAAACAGGCACAGTTTCCAGATTCCTTTCCCTCTCCTGAAAGAGTCACCAAAACACACACTTAATTCCCCTAGCAACTACCTGCAGCAACACTGGTGAGTGATTATCTACTTGGCAACCTCACTAGAAACTCATCATCAAAGATTCTTATTGGTCATTGTTCAAACAAGCACCCTTTCAGAAAGAAAGCATGAACCATGTTTACTGTAGATCCATGTGGGATCTAGGGAGCCTCTCCTTTGTTGAGATAGGGGGCAACTTTCTAGAAATCTTATAGGCTGACCTTCCAAAGCCCATAGTCAGATGTCCAATATCAATTCTTTTCTACATAATAGCTAATAAATATTTCAAATTTTAAAAGTTCAATGAAAACCCCATTCTCTATTCCTGAGTTTTCCTGATGCTTTATACAGTACCTGTGTCAGCTTTGGCTTAAATTAAAATGCCCTGAAAGCATTCTAGACTCCTGTCCTCCTTCCTCCATCTACTGTCCATATTTCTCTTGACTTTTCTTGTCACCCAAACTCCTACCAGAATCTCTCATTAAACTCTGGTTATATCATTTTAGGGATTTCTTAGCCCAAAGTTTCAAATATTTCCATATTCATCCACAAACTAGTTCCAAATGGTAGGAACCACATGGTGAAATCAGAGCAATGGTCCAAATTCTTGATACCAAATTTCTGTGCTAGTTACTTATTTTTTGTTTATTATTTTTTATTGACAACTTCTATACTTACATACAAAAAACATATATTTCCCTTCCCTCCCCCCATTCCCTTTTAGAACTCCATCTAGTTACTTCTTTGTTGCTCTGACAGACATATAACAAGAAGGAATATAGGGAAGGAAAGGATTATTTTAGTTCATGGTTCAGTGGAGCTATAGTCCATCATGACATGGATGACACAGATGAAGCAGATGGTCACTTATAATCTGCAGTCAGGAAGCAGAGAGATTTCTCTTTTTTAATCAGTCTGGGACCCCAGACCAAGAAATGGTGCAATTACAGTTAGGATAGATCTTCCCACCTCAATTAACCTAACCCAGAAACAGACATACCCAGGAAATTTGTCTATAAGTGATTGTAAATCCTGTAAGTTGATAATCAATTAACAATTGCAGTTCTTTTGGAGGATGGATAAATAATAGCAGTGGCAATTATAATAATAAGACACTACAGCACTATGATTGTCACAACTCCATTTACTGAGCCTGTTTGTTTATTTAATATTCACAGCAGCTTTATGCTATGGGAGACCATTAAAAGAAACCAAGTCAGAATCCCATGGTCAGGAAAGAGTGAGCTGGCACACCAAAAATCTCCTAACCAACTTTACATACCAACTTTAACCCAAACTGCTCTCACATTTGCTTGGAGAATATTTTATTTTACAGATGGCAGAGAAAATGGAAGATAGCCTAGATCCATCAATAAGACAAGAAGATAGCAGGCTGCCCACAATGAGACTTGCCGCTACCACATCTGCCAGGGCCCAGGAGAAATAGCAGAAGTGATTTCATGAGCACTGCTCTTATAGCCAGCCTGACAACCAGCCCCAGGGTGATGGTGACAAACAGGAATATTAATCAAAACCTATGAAAGCAGAAATCCAGAGGATACAAAGAATTCAACACTAAATCAGATGGCCAACAGACCTGCCATGTCTCAGGGAACATTGCAGAAGAGGGGGCAAAAAGATTGTAAGAGCCACCGAGTGGGTAGGAATACCTTGAGGCATGGTCCCCCACTACCCCATAGAGACTAACTGAGGTCTTCATGACCCCACAGTGATTAACATAACCCTACAGAGGAGGGGCCCCAGTGTAATGGGAATTGGGGTAAGGGGAGTGTAGCAGACAGCTTCAGGTTCGCTGAGATGAACTTCCAGACCAGGCACAGTTATGGAGGAAGGGATATTATTTATTGAAGCTTACAGATCCAGGGGAAGTTCCATAACAGCAGAAGAAGTGGCCTGCTCTCCATAGGGCCAAGCAGAGAGAGAGAGAAACCAACCAGCCACCACAGCACACAGAGCAAAACTACAGCCAAAAGGTCACACAGCACACTTCAGGAACTCCTGCTAGGCACATTTGCATATCTTTACAATGGAATCTCAAACCCACCATTAACACCTTAAGACCAGCCCCCAGTGACATTGCCTGTAGCAAGGTGATTGCAGATGCAAACTATAACTAGTAAAACACTGAATATATTGGGGGACATATATTCAAACTACCACAGGGAGAAAAAAGTATAACCTGTCATATACATATTTAAAAACAGGTACTGAGAAAACCTTGATAATCCAAATGCAGAATTATAAGGAAATGTGTCTCTAATGTACTTTTAATTAGTGTTTATAAAACAAAATGTCAATGAGATTAACTCTCTAGTACTTAAAGAGGTAAAATGTATGCCTTTGTTTAATGTTTGAAAGGAAGGTCATTATATAGAATAGGAGCCCCTGTGGTCTTCCCTATTGGAGGTAAAAGCTACCTAAGAGGTACAGATTCGTGATTATTCATGGTCATGTTTTATACTTTTTTGTTGGATGAAGATAATTATGTTTAATTAAATTTATTTCTGTCACTAAGCATAAAAACATATTAATGCATAACATAATTGAACAGATGTATACATTGTATATTGTCAAAGTTAAGATAATTAACAAAAATTTAGTACATATATGTATATGTGTGTGTGACAATATACATATATACATTATTTATTTTTATATGTGTGTGTGTGTTAGCCTAGGCTGACCTGTAATTCACTATGTAGTCTCAGGCTGGCCTCAAACTCATGCCAATCCACCTACCTTGGCCTCCCAAGTGCTGGGATTATAGGTGTGGTATACCACCACACCCAGCTTAGTACTCATACATTTAATGAAAGAGTTGACCATGTTGGGCTTTGTCTTGGGACATTTCTCAAAGCTTTGTGCTTTTTCAAAATGTAATTTTTTACATAGCTTATATTCCTTCTCTCCTGGTCCTCATTTCCCTGAGGGTCCTCCACAGTGGGGTTACTGGTGCTCACTATGGGTACCTAGGACCTCAGTCAGTCTGGGGGAGGAGCTGTACTTCAGGATATTTCTACCCACCCTGTGGCTCTTATTTGGTTCCCGGCCAGAGCTAAAAGGTAGGAGCCTATTGCTGAAGTTTTCCACTCTCTGACCACATTACTAACTGTATACCAATTTGAAAATAAAGCTAAAAACACTGCAAGATCTCAGTCTTGCACTTATGAAAACTTTGATTCTTATATATAATTACAATCATCAACTAACTAAATGTAAAATTTGAAATCTGTTTAAATTGATGAAAATACATATTTATTGAAAACTAAGATGTATTTACAATTGCAAGGCTCTGGAATTTTATGTGGAATATACATAGTAGCCTAATATTAATGTAATTAAACTTTTATTCTTCATTACAAACTTAAAGATTTTGATATTTTATTTTTATTTTGCTTTACTAGAGACAGACAGAGAGCAGGGAGGGAGAGAGAGAAGGAGGGAGGGAGGGAGAGAGAGGGAGGGAAGGAGGAAGGGAGGGAGGGCAAGAGAAAGGGAGGGAGGGAAAGAAGGGAGGGAGAGAGAAAGGGAAGGAGGAAAGGAGGAAAGGAGACAGAGGTAAAGAATGGACACACCAGGGCCTCCAGGACTGCAAACTAACTAGAGACACATGTGCTACCATGTGCATCTGGCTTACATGAATACTGGGGAATCAAACTGGGTCCTTAACAGCTAAGTCATCTCTCCATCCCTACAAATTAAAAAATTATTTTAAAAAATTTTGCTTCAAATCAATAACCATAGAGCACTAAGCTAAGAATATTTTGAGAAATGGATTGCAATTATAATAAATTTATATATTACACTATTTACTAAACCAGTTAACTTAATTTTGTACTGTATTAATGTTGAGATAAAGGTAAATAAGTCTTACAAGTTATTTCTAGTGACTATCAATTTATTTTATTTTTTCCTATTTATTTCAAATTTAGCAACATGATAAAACATCCCAAACAGAAAACAAATTATGTCTGAATAATTACTTAATTGGAAAAAACTAACATTATATGAATAAGTTTGAGTCAATTTTAGCATATTTATAAGTAGCTAAGTGTATTTCTCTGACTATTCTTAAAACCTTATTTAGTGGAGAGATTTTCATTTGTGAATAGAACTTATAAACTGTCTTTCTCTTCTCAAAGTAAGGACTGTGCAACTGACATGTAATGAAACATAACAGATGCCATGTAACATTCAGAGAATGTTGCATAATGTGTACCTGTGTGCCTGAATGTGGGTGGGTTAAATGAAAGAATTCCTATACAGGATGTATTATCCTATTATTTGCTGAAAGTGAGACAGTCTACATAATTCCCTGAAGTAACTTGACTGGAAAAAAAATGAGTGATAGCTGAAGTATAACCTGTCATGCTCCATAGCATATCTGTGTTTAAAGCCTTTCACTAAACTTCATGGACCCTTGAAAAGTAAATTATAGAACTATGACTCTGTGAACACAGCCAGCACAGAATGACCAAATTAATTTTGGTGTTGAAATCACATAGATATTGAGTCTTTTTCTCCCTTCTACTCTTTTACAATTTTCATTCCCCTTTGAATTCACTAACATAAGGAGGATCAGCCCTCCCATCAGTGGTGATTGAGCAACAGAATTTCATTTGCACTATGAAGTATTATTTGTGGTAAATTGTATGTGGTTTAACTTGTGTGAGGGATTACAATAAACAGTTAAAGAAACTTTGTAGGCTGGGCATGGTGGTGCACACCTTTAATCTCAGCACTCAGGAGGCAGAGTAGGTGGATTGCTATGAGTTCGAGACCACCCTGAGACTACATAGTTAATTCCAGGTCAGCCTGGGCTTTAGAGCAAGACCCTACTTCAAAAAACCAAAAATAAATAAAATTTTTAGAAAAGAAACTTTGTACAATAGATAGTTGAATCACTAGTATGCTAGAGATAAAGGAATAATGAAGGGCTAACAAGACCTGTGAAAAAAACACCTTTGCTAATTACATTGGACTAATTACATATTCTTCTTTAAGTTTTTCCATTTCAGAAAACGTGACGTCTTAGAATTACTCTCGTATCAACTTATTCAGAGGAATACATACTGTGTAAGTAAATATCAAATATAAATGTTAAATAATTTCTTAAATTATGTAAAAGCAAGCAAAAATCTAAAGCTCACACAAATCATCATGAGAATCCAGCAAAAGCTATGCCTCAGTGCAGCAGGTCTTCACTGAAGAGCTCCACACAAGCACAGCCAAGGCCTTATGCACATGGGCCTTGTGCCTATCTCACAGCGGTCCTGTGAGGTCAGAGCAAGTGTGGACCAATCGTGGCTAGGTACGCTTGTTGATGACTTTTTTCCCCTCCCCCACCCCAGCAGCCTCCGTAGCATCTTCTAGCACTATGACAACTGGTCAGTAGGGATGAAGTTTCCAGCTCAGTCCAGCCTGACTTCCCAGCATCCTGTAACTGAAGCAAGTGGTGGCTTCAGCAGTAGGGTCTTTCCATCTAGTTCTGATGGGCAACCGAGAGCAGTGGTAATGGTGTGGTGCTGGGATTTTTCTATAATAACCTATGGCCTTTGAGAGCACCATTATATATGCATGCAGGATATTTCATTTTTATTTTTATTTTATATAAATTGTAATGGGTTTTTCTTTTTTATTCCCTTGCCCCAGCTCCCATTACTCTGGGGTCCTTCTCAGTGGGGTTATGGCATTCACTGTGGGGTCATGAAGGCCTCAGTCAGTCCCTATCAATTAGCAGGGAACCAAGCCTCAGGATATTCCTGCCCACTCTGTTCCTCTTACATTCTTTCCACCCCCTTTCACGATGTTCCCTGAGCCATGGCAGGCCTGTTGGCAGTCTGATTTAGGGTTGAGTTCTCTGTAGCCTTTGCATTTCTGTTTACATAGGTTTTGATTAGTCACTATGTTGTCACCATTAACCTGGGGCTGATTATCAGGTTAGAAATAAGAGCAGCATTCATGCAGCCATTTCCCCTGCTATTTCTCCTGGGCCCTGGCAGATGTGGGAGAGGTGACAAGTCTCATGGTAGGCAGTCACGTTATTTCTTGTCTTATGAATGGTTCATGGTTCTCCTCCACTTTCTCTACCCTTATAAAATAAGGGAACATTGAGAGCAGGCTGGAGAGATGGCTCAACGATGAAGGCACTTGTCTGCCAAGCCAAAGGACCCAGGTTCGATTCCCCAGGACCCGTGTAACCAGAGGCACAAGGTGGCACATACATCTGGAGTTCATTTGCAGTGTCTAGAGTCCATGAGGTGCTCATTCTCTCCCTCCCTCTCTCTCTTTCTCCATCCCTCCCTCCCTCTTTCTCTCTCTCAAATAAATAAATAAAAATGAAATATTTTTAAAAAGATTGAGAGCAGCATGAGTTAAAGGGGGTATGCAAATTGGAGAGAGTTTTTATTGTTATTGTTGTTTTTGGTTTTGGTACCCAAGCCTACTCTTCTTCTCCAGAGAGCAGTGGGGACTTCTCTCTGAAGTCTATGAGTTTCCTGACAATCAGATTTTGTCTTGGTTTCCAGTACCAGATATGAGTTCTCTCCCACTGAGTGGGCCCCATGTGTAATCAGAGAACAGCTGGTTACCCGAAGAGATTGTGTGACACTATTGCACAAGTGTGCAACTTTTTTACTGGTTGCTTGATTTCGTCGTCTGTAGGGTCTCCTGCTTATTCATGCTGTTGATGACTATTCCTTCATTGGCTCCCATAAGGCTTTCCAGCACTATGAGGGCTTGCCAGGTGGGAGTTAGTTTCCTTTTTGGTTCCAGCATAATATTCTAGTGTCCTGTGATGGTAGCCAGTAGTATCTTCAGGGTCTTACCTTTTAGCTCTGTCAGGTAATCAAGTGAATTGGAAATGTCCTACATTGTTTGGGGGACCTCCTGGGTCTCCCTGACCAACAGTTCATTGTGGGAGGGCAACACAATTCTGGGCCTGAGAATTACAGGCCAGAGTCCATGGTTTTAAGAAGGTTTTTTCCACCTTCCTCCAGCCTGTCGTCCCTCTCCCTTTACTAGTGGTTATATCTTATAGAATGCTAACCAGAATGAGGGCTTCTCTGGAACTGATTCATTTTTTTATACTTTTGTGTAATTCCCTCCTCACCCTCCCTATCCCCTACCCCTCTAAGGCCCTCACCACTTTTGATGTTCTGCCCTTCCCTAATCTATCAGTGTGGTAGTTTGAATATATGTCCCCCAATATATTCAGTGTTTTACTAGTTATAGTTTGCACCTGCAATCACCTTGCTAGAGGCAATGTCATTGGGGGCTGGTCTTAAGGTGTGGGTTTGAGATTCTATTGTAAAGATATGCAAATGTGCCTAGCAGGAGTTCCTGAAGTGTGCTGTGTGACCTTTTGGCTGTAGTTTTGCTCTGTGTGCTGTGGTGGCTGGTTGGTTTCTCTCTCTCTCTGCTTGGCCCTGTGGAGAGCAGGCCGCTTCTTCTGCCATTATGGAACTTCCCCTGGATCTGTAAGCTTCAATAAATAATATCCCTTCCTCCATAACTGTGCCTGGTCTGGAAGTTCATCTCAGCGAACCTAAAGCTGTCTGCTACAATCAGGTAACTCCCCTCTCGTTTCTCCTTATTTCTTCTCTCCTGGTCTCATTCTACTTTTATGCCCATATTCCTGTTGCTTACCACCATTTGCACTCATCTCCAATTGATCCAAATTAGGAACCACAGATGTGAGATATATGTAACATTTGTTTTTCTGTGCCTGTGTGACCTTGCTTAGAATGATTTATTTTTTCCAAGTCTATCCACTTTTCTGGAAATTTCATTATTTCATTTTCCTTTACCACTGAAGAGAGTTCCATTGTGTACATGTACCACATCTTCATTATCCATTCATCAGTTGATGGGCATCTGGGCTGATTCCAGTTTCTAGCTATCATGAACAGAGCAACAACAAATATAGTTGACCAAGAATCTCTATAGAAAAGAGTGGAGGCCTAAAAGCTGAGTATGGTGGCACGTGCCTTTAGTCTCAGAATTCTGGAGGCAGAGGTAGGAGGATCCCTGTGAGTTTAAGGCCACCCTGAGACTACATAGTGAATTCCAGGTCAGCCTTAAAAAAAAAAAAAAAACAGTAGAGTCTTTAGGGTATATGCCCAGTACTGGTATAGCTGAATCAAATGGTGGATGATCTACGTTCACCTTTGTCAAGAGTCCCCTCCCCCATACTAATTTCCATAGTGGTTGTACCTGTTTGAACTCTGACCAGCAGTGGGTAAGGGTTCTTCTTTTCCCACAGCCTTGCCGGCATTTGTTGTCATGAGATTTTTCAGTGAATCCCACCCTGACTGGGGTGAGATGAAATCTCAGAGTTGTTTTTATATACATTTCTCTGATGACTAAAGATGTTGATCACATCTGTAAGTGTGTAATAGCCATTTGTATTTCTTCCTTTGGTAATTCTCTGTTCCTTTCTCCACCATTTTTTAATTGGATTGTTCAATTTTTATTGTTTAGTTTTTGAGTTCTTTATAGATTCTAGATATTAGATCTTTGTAAGAGGTATAGCTGATGAACATTTTTCTCCCATTCTGTGGGATGTCTATTGACTCTCTTGATGTTTTTTTTTAATTTATAATTTATCTTTTGTTTATATTATCCTAATTTTACATTCATATTGGTGACTCCATTATCCCCTCGTGAAGAAAAGGTTTATAGATACTGAGGATGGCACTTGAGGTTGTCCTCTGGCCTCTACACATACACACATAGACATGCACCTACAAACATATGAATGTGCACAGACACATACTCACAGGTCCTCAAAGAAATTTAGGAGGAGAAACATCTGGCCTCACCTTTCCTTCTTCCCTCTTGTGCTTGTACTGAGTTCTGATAGGCACAGCCATTGGCTATGTTTGCATGTCCTCTTCAAATTTCATGTTGACGTTTAAGCTGGGAACTTTAAGGTTGATTGGGCCATGAACACCTTGCTCTCATGATAGGATTAGTTCCACTGTCAAGCAAGGGAGAAACTGATTTAGGAAATGGGTTTCTGATGAAAACAAGTTTAGCCAATTTTCCCTCTGTGTTTCTTGCCTTTCATTATGTATGATACAGTACAAAGGGTATCACCAGTGCAAAGGCCAAGCTCTGGAACTTACCAGATTCCAGAACTATGAAAAATTAATCTCTTTTCTTTATCATTGATTCTGAGGTTCCTATAGCTGTAGGAAATGGTATAAGACATTATCTTTGTCATTGTTGGTGAAAGGCCAAGTAATGATGGAAATTCTAAAAGGCAGAAAATTCTTAGGTCATTTATAGTCTGAGATAATTCAACAGGCTTCTCCAAGCTGCTTTCAAACTTAGGAAAATAAACTCAAGTGTGCGTTTTCTAATGATAGAGTCACATTCTGAAAAAATGTCTTATGCTTTCGTTGCTATGCAAACATCACAGAGTATAATTCCATAAACCTGGATGGTGTAGGTCAACCCCTTGATGTTGTCTTTTGATGCAATTAGGAGATAGTAAACAGGAGATGCTAATGTTGGGGCTTCAAAGCACACTGCTTTCAGTAAACATGTTTATTTATTTATTTATTTATTTATTTATTTATTTATTTATTTATTCATTTGAGAGAAAGAGGCAGGGGGGAGAGAGAATGGGTATGCCAGGGCCTCCAGCTACTGCAAACGAACTCCAGATGCATGTGCCCCCTTGTGCATCTGGCTTTCATGGGTCCTGGAGAGTCGAACCGGGATCCTCTGGCTTTGAAGGCAAATGCCTTAACTGCTAAGCCATCTCTCCAGCCCCGGTAAACATGTTGAAAGAACACATTCTAAAATAATGATAAAAGTATCATACATAAAATGGTAGTAGTTATTAATGATTAGTAGCAAGCATGAAATCCTGTATATATGTAATATTTTTAAATTTTTATTTATTATTTATTTGCAAGTAGAGAGAGAAAGAGAAACAAAGAAAAATAGAGAATGGGCCCTCCAGGGCCTCTTGACACTTCAACTTGAGATGCAGTTTGTGAGGTCAATCTGGCTGTGACATCTATCACCCCATTGATTGCCAGGGTTGATTCGGCTGATCTGGCTGGCTGGCAGGTGTCAGCTCCATGTGCGTCCTTCCTGAAGCTACAAGCTCAAAGAGGCCAACCTACCCCTGAATATAGGAGGGACTGATCTTCAGACAAGGGTATAAAATTACCTGTGCTTCCCTGCTAGAACCTCTAAATAAGCTCTCAAACTTCAGATGTATGTGCCAGTTTGTACTTCTGGCTTTACGTAAGTACTGAGGAATCAAACCCTGGGCTGTCAGGCTTTGCTTTTGACCACTGAGCTATCCCCAAACTCCTATTATGGCATATTTTATCTGTCTTGTGGAGCTGTTGGCAGCAGCACTTTTGGAACACATAACATACTATGCTAAGAAGTTATGAGAAAAATATCATGGTATTAACATTTAGACACAATCATACCTATTTGTTTAAGCTACTATCAGTTGTCTATTCTGTTACTTGAATCCAAACACTCTCCTAAAAGATAGACTTCCGATGTATTCTGTGAGTTTGAGGACATGATTTGCTTGGTAAGAAATAAATCCATCTTTAAATCCAGGCCTTCTGAATGTCTAACCTCAGTTCTTTCTTTCCATGATGAAATGCATTAGCCCAAGAGTCCATAAAAGTGTTGTACTCCTCCAAATTGGGACTGTTTCATTGTCATTGTTACTGAATAATCTCAATTGATTGACCCTGAGATGGACATAAACCATGTGGTTACCAGAGTCTCTCCTAGATTAAGTTTCATTCTTATAATACATACCACAATTCATATTTAACAAAAAGACTTAATATAATGAGAAAGGACCTTCAGTAATCATGTCTGTTGGCTCAAATATGTTGGACACTTTCCTGCAGTGCACTTTTAAAAACATATTAAGCAACGAACTCCTTTCATGTCATATTAAGTCCTTCTATCCCAGAAAATAAATATTCATTTTCAAAATAAGATTGCATTGATTTTTCACAAAAGCATTTTTAATAACATTTACTGCCTCAGCATTTTGAGTTAGAACTGTGCAAAACTCAGCGGTTTTGGTTCAGGGATAAGTGACCCCTGGCTTTCATGCTGAATTTTCAAATTGTACAGCATCTAGGAGTGACACGTCAGCTGAAGATGTGGTTCTCATTGCCTGACTGCACTGACTTCCGTTGCCCCGAGCATGCTTCCTCCTCATCGGTTGCTGTCTGTGGTGAACTTAAATATTCTGATCATGTGGTTCTGTCTTATCTTCTTTCCTAAAGGGTTTGGGGAAAGGGGAAACAAGTGGTTTCCTTACATTGTATGCTGAGGTAGCTTTTAGAAAGGAACTAAGATCTAAATATAGTCGATACATTCTCAATGAGTGAATTGTTACACACCCCAAGGCTTCACCAATTTTGAAACTTTATTTCTAAAGCAGTAGGATTCTGACATGGAATTTTCCAAAGTAGTATTTCTTTTCACAAGGACATTTGTTTAACGTGATCCTGACATTTCTCTAAAGCAAACAGACATATTCATTCTCATTTTTACAGGTGGTTAAAAATTAAATGCTCCGGGGCTGGAGAGATGGCTTAATGATTTAGGTGCTTGCCTGCAAAGCCAAAGGACCTTGGTTCAATTACCCAGGACCCATGTAAGCCAGGTGCCCAAGGTAGCGCATGCATCTGGAGTCCATTTACAGTGGCTAGAGGCCCTGGTGCACCCATTCTCATTCTCTCTCTCTCTCTCTCTCTCTGCCTCTCTGCCTCTCTGCCTCTCTCCCTCTCAAATAAATTTAATTTAATTTAATTTTTAAAAAAATGACTACATGCTCCAAAGACAAGTTGTAGTTTTTTCCATATAAGATAAATTAATGACAACTTAACAAAAGGCACACATAGTGCCTTGAAATGTAATACCTCCATTTTATTTTTAATTTTTTCATATTAGGCAGAATTTTATAAATATTTATTGCTAATAAGTGGCATTTATCTAGAAAATGAGATAAAACAGTTTTGTGGATGAATAATAGTTGAATACTCAGAAAGCATGAATATGTTGATAGTAGTCTTATCAATTACATTACTATTAATTACTTTTTTAAACATTTATTGAAAGGGGTGATTGTATTATGTGAAAAGTGATGAAGTTAACCTGTAGAAATCATATACTATGTCAAGACATGTGTACATTTTATTAATGTGTAAAGAAAACATAGGACACACTTCATAGTACATCCCTGGTTAAAATAATGACCCAACTGTGATGCATATGGAGCATTAGCTAGATTTTCCCATGTATATCGAGGGGATTGTTCCATGGCCGTGATCATTGGTGCCCTGATCACAGATGATATTGAAGGCTGATTATTCCCAACAGCTAACTGCCTTAGGATTTAAAACTCACAAGCCAATAATTTCCTAGTTATTATATTATCTGAGAACATATTAATTCATATTAATGATGAATACCATTTGAAGTTGGTCTAAAAAATAATTTCAGACTTTATTCTATAACTACAAAACAGACCACAGAATAGAATTAACTGTTGTTTCAAAGAAACATTCCTTTAAACAATAGCTAGTTTTCAATGGCAATAATTTGAATCACCAGATTAAAAAAATTAAACTAGATTCATGTCAAGGACAGCTCCAATTAACAACATACTATGAAAATGCTTTTGTATCTAGTTCTGGTATAGTAAATTTAAATAGAAAACAAGTATAATAGTTAACAATTATAGCTTATTGGATTAGTTTTATTATAGTTAATGATTATTGCTTTCTTAGGACCTAGATGTCAAGATATCAAGTTGATATATGTTTAAATTTATAATATTTTGGGGGCATCAAGAACCTCCCTGGCCTACAACTCACTGGAAGATATCCCATCCCTGGCACTGAAATTTTTCTAATAACAGTCTATGGCTTCTGGGTGTGCCATTATCCAAAAAAGTAGGTTATCATGTGGCTTATTCACAATAGCATGGATTTTGATTACCCCACCCCCCCCATACTCCTTTTACTCAATCTCTTCCCCTGACCTCACTTAGGCCATTCAACCCACAGTAATCTGTCCATCTATATATGTGTATATATACAGAACCATCCCCATAGGTCTACCCCTCTCCTACCTCCCTTATAGCCCTTTTCTAGCTTACTGGCCTCTGCTACCAATTTTTACTCCAACTCACACACAAGTCTGAACATTTGTAACTAGGATCCACATATGAGAGAAAACATGTGATGTTTGGCTTTCTGGGCCTGGGTTACCTCACTTAGTATAATCCTTTCCAGATCCATCCATTTCCCTGAAAACTTCATAATTCCATTTTTCTTTACCACTGAAAAGAACTCCATTGTGTACATGTGCACCACATCATTATTATCCATTCATCTGTTGAAGGACATCTAGGCTGGTTCCATTTCCTAGCTATTGTGAATAGAGCAGCAGTAAACATGGTTGTGCAGGTATCTCTAAGGTAGTGAGAAGAGTCCTTTGGATATATGCTATAGCTATATATGCTATAGCTGAGTTGTTTGGTAAATCTATTTTTGGCTGTCTCAGGAACCTCCACACTGATTTCCACAATGGCTGTACTAGACAATAGTCCCACCAACAACGTAGAAGGGTTCCCCTTTTTCCGCATCCTCACCAACACTTATTGTCAATTGTTTTCTTAGTGATAGCCATTCTGACAGGAATGAGATGGAATATCAAAGTAGTTTTAATTTGCATTTCCCTGATGGATAAGGTAGAACATTTTTTTAGATTTTGATATGCCATCTGTATTTCTTTTCTTGAGAACTCTCTACTTAGTTCCATAGCCCATTTTTAAATAGGTTGTTTGATTTCTTATTATTCTGTTTTTTGAGTTCTTTGTATATTTTCCATATTCATCCTCTGTCAGATGTATAGCTGGCAAATATTTTCTCCCATTCTGTAGGTTTTACCTTTGCTCTATTCAGTGTACAAAAGCTTTGTAATTTCATGAGATCCCAGTGGTTAATTAGTGGTTTTATTTCCTGAGCATCTGGGATTATATTCAGAAAGTTATTGCCTATCCCATTATGTTAAGGGTTTCCTCTACTTTTTCCTCTAGTAGTTTCAGGGTTTCAGGTCTGATATTAAGGTCCCTGATCCATTTGGACTTGATTCTTATGCATGGAGAGAGACAAGGTTGTATTTTCATCCTTCTACATATAGATATCCAGTTTTCCCATGTGTTGAAGAGGCTATCTTTTCTCCAATGAATTTTTTGGTGTTTTTGTCAAAATTAGATGGCTGTAGCTGCCTGGATTAACATCTGGTTCCTCTATTCTGTTCCATTGATCCATGTATCTGTCTTTCTACCAGTACAATGCTGTTTTTCTTACAATGGCTTTGTAATATAGCTTAAAGTTGAGTATGGTGATACCACCAGCGTTATTTTTGTCACTCAAAATTGTTTTACCTATTTGAGGGTTTTTGTGCTTCCAAATGAATTTTAGGATTGTTTTTTCTATTTCTGTGAAGAATGCCATTGGTATTTTATTTTATTTTATTTTTATTTTTTTAGAGAGAGACACAGAGAGAGACAGACAGAGAGGGAGAGGGAGACAGATAGAGAATGGGCGCACCAGCAGTCTCTCAGCTGCTATGAACGAAACCCAGATGTGTGCACCCCCTTGTGGGCAAGTGCAGCATTGCACCCTTGCATCACTGCATCTGGCTAAACGTGGGACCTGGAGATTGGAACCGCTGGAGATTGGAACCAGCGTTCGTAGGCTTAGGAGGCAGGCGCCTTAACCACTAAGCCATCTCTCCAGCCCGCCATTGGTATTTTAAAGGGGATTGCATTAAACGTGTAGATGGCTTTTGGTAAGATTGACATTTTCACAATATTGATTTTCCCAACCTAAGACCATGATGTCTTTCCATTTCCTAACGTCTTAAATTTCAGATAAGACTTGGTACTTTAAAACTATATTTTTAAAAAAACTATCTTTTTATAGTTTAATGTATTTTAATAACAAACTTACAGTAACAGCACAGAAGATAGACAACATTAAAAACATGTTTTTGCATGTAGAATAACTCAGTTAGAAAAGTATAATGAATGGATGGAATCTACTGCATGATAAAATGCTACAAACACCATTTAGGTGCCATCAATAAGAAATTTACTTAAAAAAATCCAAATGGTGGTATTGTCCAGAAAAATTTAACAGGTTCATTTATAATTGTTATAAAGTTGAACTGTTGAAACTTGTTTACTGAAACATTTTGACTTACATTAACACTTTACATCCCCACATTGATATTAAAACTCTACACACAAATGAAAATAAAGAACCTGCCAATACCTGATTCCTGACCCCCAGTTTTCCACTCGCAATCATATACTTAGGTACCTTATGACCCCATGGAAAAAAATATCTATCATTCAGAACTACTGATAACCAGAAGGGAAAAAAATTTTTTTTGAGAATGAAATGTTTCCCATCATAGTGGACTCTTAAGCACACTCTCCATGTATGCAGCATGCTAGCTGGATATCTATTTGGCATGGACAGCACACAGGTTGGTATCTTCAAAACGGCCAACCAGATAGGCCTCACTTGCCTCCTGCAAAGCACCAATAGCTGCACTTTGAAAGTGCAGATATGTTTTGAAGTCTTAAGCAATTTCTCACACCAGATGCTGGAAGGGCAGGTTGCAAATTAGAAGTTCAGTGGACTTCTGATAGCATCTAATTTCCAGAGTGCCACAGTACCAGGCCTATAATGATGAGGTTTTTGTAGCCAGTTGTTTCCTGGGTGCTTTACCACCAGTGGATTTGTGGGCAGTCTGCTTTGTATAGGCTATGGTATAGAGACCTCCTTACCTACTCCACTTCTCCTACCGGCACTGGCACTAAAGAGTGACATAGCTGTGTGGTGGTGGCTGCCTAAAACTATCTTAAATTGGTAAATTCTGTGGGGACTTTTGAAATTGAACTGAACATAATATATAATGTAAGATGGTTATGAATCTATTGGGGGCTAGGGGCAGAATGTGGTAGTTTCAATAAATTTCCCCCAATAGATTCAGGAGTCTTATTAAAACTTCTTAAATCTCTAGCTACCTGACTGGAAGAGGTATCACTGGGGATGGATCTGAAGTCCAGCCTAAGATATGTAAAGTGCTTGAACTTTGCCTGGAGTTCCTGAAGTGTGTTTTGCTTGCTTATGGTGCTGGTGGTGGGTTCTCTCTCTCTCTCTTTTTCTCTGTCTGTCTGTCTCTCTCTCTCTCCCTCTCCCTCCCTCCCTCTCTCTGCCTGGCCCTGTGAAAGTGGGGCCAGCTTATTCTACCATTATGGAACCTCCTCTGAATCTGTAACCTTCAATAAATCCCTTCTTCATTCCATAAACTGTATCTGGTCTGGAGGTTCAGCCTAGCAACCTGAGGCTGTCTACTACACTCACTGTACATCCAGTTTATCTCAGTTGGATCTTAGATAGTGACTTGGATGAAAGAATGAATGATTGGGTGGATGCTAACAGCTTCCCAACAAAAATTTATTCATAGAAATTCTATTGATGGGTTCTCTTGTCAGCCCTAGAAACTCAGTCATTAAAGTATTCTAGATTATAAGCAGGATAGAGATTTTTACCTGCGATCTAGTATATCATAAGTATAGTGTCAACATGAAATATAACCATAGAAGATTTTAATATACTTGGAATCCATTAACATATTTTCTTAATTTAGTATCACAGAAAAAAAATAAATGAAGAATGTGATTTAAAGGAGAACTTTGAATCTAGTATCAGTGAATTCCTGACCAATGATCATCAAAGGAAATAAATAGTCAAGTTAATAAATATTATTTGAGTCTTACTGATATTCCTGATATACTGATATGCCTGCCTGATAGGCAACTCGAGATGCAGACAACAGGAAGGGAAGAGTTTGGGAAGAGGAGAAGGGAGGGTAGGGAGAAGAAAACACAAAACTAAACCCAAAATGAATTGGTACCATAAAATCCTTTATTCTAGAAGATAGATTAAAAGATTTAACCCTCAACAGGAATATGGGGCAGGGGAGAACCTGAAAAGAAGGGCCCTGGAGAGGATAGGATGAAGCTTAAGCTTAAAAAAAATGGCTCTGGCTTGTAACCCCCAGTACCAGAAATTGGTACTACCCACAATGAGCTGTTAGTTGGAGAGTCCTATGAGGTCCCCAAAACAAGACATGCTTCAGTCAAAGCACTTGATTTCATGCCTGAGGTAAAAGGTAAGACCCTATTGCTAAAGACACCATATGAACCCAACACAGATCACAGGGAGACCTGGCTGGGATCCAGAAGAGAGCCAGTCCCCAAACAGCCCATCTAGAGCTGAAAAGTGCTACATCAGCTACTGGGGAAAAGTGTCCAACAATGGTCTGAGCAACCAGAGGTCTAAGCTACACAGAAGCAACCAGCCTGACGAGACATACACACCAGTGCAATAGTGACACACAGCTTTGGTGGGTAACCAATGGCTTTCTGATTGGCTAAGAGATCTGCTCAGTGGAAAGGAACCCATATCTGGGAT
This sequence comes from Orientallactaga sibirica, assembly GCA_036365145.1. NCBI lineage: Eukaryota > Metazoa > Chordata > Mammalia > Rodentia > Dipodidae > Orientallactaga > Orientallactaga sibirica. The sequence continues at coordinate 2,738,522 of JAEOAD010002373.1, forward strand.
TGAAACCAAGTCAAAATCCTATGGAGACAAAGATTATGCTCTCTACTGTCAAGCTCCCACTAGTCTTTGGCTAAAACAGGGGCTACATCCATCAAAATCTCCCTAAATTAATAATGCTTATTCCATTTCTCCTATGCTGACTTCACTCTCCATTGGAGAATCTGTTTTTCTTTTTCAGAAGGTAGCAAGACCTGAGGAGATAAACCACCCCTTGCACTTCAGCCAAGGCCCAGGTGAAACCACAGAGGAACTGGGGAGATGAGCAAGAGTGCTGCTTCCATGGTGATCCCAGGGTGAAGGAGACAGATGCTGAGGATATTGACCACATACCAAAGCAGAGATCCAGAAGTCTACTGAAGTAGATTTAAAACATACTCACCCAGGCTCAGGAAATTTCGTGAAGAGGGGGCAGAAAGACTGTAAGAGCCACAGATTGGGACATCAAGCCCAGAAGCATTCCCTTACCCCAATAACTGACTGTTGCCCCCACAACACATAACCCACAGCCCCATGGGGAATACCAGCAACCCCACTGAGGAGACCCCCCAGCAGAATGGGGGCAGGGATGAGGGAAAGGATGGTACCAACACATGATGTATACATATTAAGTATGTCCATAATAAAAAAAATGTGTTACTGACTGAGTCTGTCATCTCTACTATATAGTTTTTAAAAAGGTACATTTTCCTGATAGACTTGTTCACATTTTAAAGGGACTTATTCTAAGCACCTCTATTTCACACGCTTCTAAAAGGATACTTTGCATGTAACTTCCTTTCAGTTTTAAATATTTATGATTCCATTTTCCATGTAGCCAGGGTAGCTGTCACATTTGTGTCAGGTTTAGAACAAAGCCCTTAGAATCTAAAAACTCTGTGTTCTTTTTTCCTTTGTTAGGACCAGTGAGGCATGTGTATAAAGGATTATTTTAACACTCATATCTTGTATAGTGATGGTAAGTGAGACAAATAGAATTTTTGTTAAGGAAATGGCTCCTAATACTTCCATGGCTCATGGCGTGTAGCAACGGAGTCATTGTGAGGCAGAGCAAAACACAATGAAGTGTCCACAGTTCCTGGATTTGACCCAGACCTCACTGACCAAATACTCATGCTATTTAGTTAGCACTATTTGTCCCTAACTGCTCCTGAGGACTTAGTGGGACAAATCAGGGTCTGGATGTAGAATCCACCCCAGCAAACCCATCCATCCAGTCTCCTAAATGTTTGTTTCTGTTGATGCCAGAATTATTTCTCTCTCCATAGAACCTCTTTCTCGCCCCATCTGCCATGGATACACATAATCAGGGCTCGAGCTTCACTCTGTCCAGGATTCCTCACGGATTCTGGTGACTGTGTGTAACTAGTACTTCTGGACAATGACTCTCAGGGGTCAGCTCTCCTGGCTTCCACTCCCCAATATAAGAAGACTCGTCCTGTCTTCTTCCCACAATCAATGGCATGTACTTAAACATCTTGCTTCCCCTACCCACCCTCATGCCCAGTGACCAGCTTGCTTATAGGCACTGCACTCACCACACCACTCTGCAGGATGCTCTGAGGCTGGGTGCTGTGTGTGGCCTCCCTTTGTTGGGATCAATGAGTAACTGTAACTCAGCCTGCTGTCTTCTGGCCTGCCCCCTGCCCAGGCCTCCCTAGTCAGCAGGCCTGGGGCAAGGTGAGGTTGGAATTGGATGGTGCAGGGGAAGAGAAAAAAGGGGCAGTGTACAGTTCCAGGAGCCCTGCCTTTTGAACTTGACAAGTTCTCGGTTGTCCCATATCCTAGGTTGTTATGCTTCTCTGGAACAAAAGACCAGCATTCTTCCCTGGATTATGAAGAGCAATCCCAGTTGTCTCCCAACAGAGAACGGTTAAGTGTCAAGAAACTTCAGGAAGGAAATTTATTACAATGGACTATGTTAAAAAATAATGACATATGGAGCTGGAGAAATGGCTTAGCAGTTAAGGCGTTTGCCTGTGAAGCCAAAGGATCCTGGTTTGATTCTCCAGGACCCATGTAAGCCAGATGCACAAGGGGCATATGCATCTGGAATTCATTTGCAGTGGCTAGAGACCCTGGCATGCCCATTCTCTGTCTACTCTCTCTCTCTCTCTCTCTCTCTCTCTCTCTGCTTGCAAATAAATAAGTAAAATTTTTAAATAAAAAAGTAATGACATGTGTATACCCATCACTATAAGAAAACCATAACATTGCATAAGTGATATTCTTCACATGAATTGTAAAGCAAGATAATAGGAAAGTATAGAAACTAGAATGGGCAAAGAAACAAAGGTGACAGATTTATATAAAGGGGCAACATAGAGTGGTAGCGTGGCTGAGTAGTCTGAGGCACTGGATTAAGGGGAATTATGAAGACTGGCATCTTGAATTTTATTTTAATAAATCACAGGCCTTGATTACAGAAGTACATCTTCTATTTACAGATATACAGCAAGTTAGTCTGAGACAGACACCTAATACTTGGCATGTCCTGTTGGTCTGGGCAGCATGGTGTTCCACTTAAAATATGAAGCAATAGAAAAAGAAGTCTCAGGAATTCAAAATACTGTGGCTAACGTAAGGCTAGCCAGAATTAGAGAGAAAAGGATCTTATATCAACTTCTTGGGATTAATGTTATAAGTAGATGGAGAGAGTAGAGGATTTAGGAAATGAGAAATCCCACTTCCTATTTTTAAAAAGGTCCAAGAATGATCCCTAAAGCAGTGTAGACTTGGCCATGGAATGCGTCAAATGCCTACATAACAGGTAGACCAAATGGCATGCCATAGGAACTGAGTCCTGGGGAGTGATTAGAACACAGGAGTCTTCCTCCCAGTAATGAAAATAAACCGAAGGACTCACACATGCTAGACAAGCACTCTACCATGAAGCTGTAACTTCAACCATATTTTCATTTTTCATTTTGTGACAAGGTCTCACTAAATTACCCAGGCAGGTCTGGATCTCACTCTGTAGCCAAGCCTGGCCTGGAACTTGAGGTCCTCTTGTCACCACCCCCTGAGTAGCTAGGGTTACAGGCATGCACTGCTAGGCCATCTTAGGACACAACATGGTTTTTTTTCAGACCCTGAGTTCTTAAACAGTGGTGATCCCACAATATAGGGTCATGTCACTGAATGCGGTAACAGTTAAAGGTTTCTGAAAACATAGCATCCAAAAATTTAATTCAAAATCAGGCATATAGTGAACCTGTGGTGTTTCTGTCATGACCTACAGCGTTGGTTCTGAACACAGATGTGCACTTGGCATTACTTATGCTACCATGCCAACCAACACTGCCCGAGATATATCGGCTTAGATTCAAGACTGTCAATGAATGCCACAAATGTCAGTATTTTTATTGCATGCACGGTTTTCTGCTCTTACATAAACATGATGATTTAATTATAGAAAGCCAAGATTTTTAATATTTTTCTGTCATCATTCCTTAGCATGTGCATCTCAAATGAGTATATCTTTAGAATATATGATGTTAGAATCCTTAAAAACTGCTTGAGAGGCTGGGAAGATGGCTTAGTGGTTAAGGTGTTTGCCTGCAAAGCCTAACTAAGGACCCAGGTTCAATTCCCCAGTACCCACGTAAAGCCAGAAGCACAAGATGGCACATGTGTCTGGAATTCCTTTGCAGTGGCTAGAGGCCCTGGCATGCCTATTCTCTCTCTCTCTCTCTCCATCTCCTCCCTGACTCAATCTCTCAAATAAATAAATAAAATATCTTAAAATATTAAAAAATCACTACTTGAGTTGCTACTTGAGTTTTATAAAAGTGATTAGATGGATTTTGGCTTGGGATTAGGACAGAATTTCCAACAATTTGTGAAATGACCCTAAACACACTTCTGGAATTTTGTTCATATTTATGGAAAGTGGCATTCTCAGCACTGATTAGAAAATCAAAATATTGACCAACTCTGAAAAAGGTTGAAGATGTTGCAAACCCTGCAGAATCAAATATTCACTCTTTAAACATTTCAATTCTCTATATAAAATTGGCTCATCCATCTCATAGCATGGAACTTGTTTTATCTTTAATAAATGGTAGAATTAGCCGGGCGTGGGGGCACATGCCTTTAATCCCAGCACTCAGGAGGCAGAGGTAGGAGGGTCAGGTTGCCGAGAGTGTGAGGCCACCCTGAGACTAAATAGTGAATTCTAAGTCAGCCTGGGCTAGAACAAGACCTTACCTCAAAAAAAAAAAATAATAAATAAAAAGTAAATAGTAAAATTATATGTATACCAAAGAAATCTTTAAATTAAATTTCTTTATTATTTATTATCATAAGCATATATTTGTATACTTATTTTATATTTTCATATAATCAGAATCTCATAAAAACTAAGGAGAAAAGCAGGGGTCAGAAGTTGAAACTGTTTGGGAATCTGTTGTGTGTCTTTTCCTGGAGAGACATGAACAAGTGTTTATTCACTCAATATAAGGCCTTATGACAGACCAAAGAAGTGATTCTATCCGCCTCTAGCTAGTGAACCAGTGTGTTTATTGGGTTACTTACAGGAGTGTGGGTGACTCATTAGCACATGAGTAACACAAAGGCAGCTGCATCATCAAAACCCCACCACCATGGATGACAACTCAGGAGAGCTCCATCCACAGAGCTCCCTGTAGGGCTTCAGGTAGCTTGGTGGACTGAAGGAAGAGTCTCCCCTCCCTAGCAATTTTCACTGCTTATATAACCTTGGGGAGAGGCTTAAGAACCGTGCGACTTTCTGAACTTCTGTGCCTAATAAGTTGTAAGAGCTTCTCTCCTCCCTCCAAGAAGAAAGAATGACACAACCAAGACCCTGCTTTGACCACTTCTGTCTTGCTTTATGCAAAGATGTGCTGTAGAATTAACCAGAAAAAAGAAAAATAAATGAGTCTGTTAGGAATGAAAGGAGATGCTCAAGACTGAGAAACTTTTCTGTACTTCTTTCCCAGAATGTTGCCGAATCTCACATACCATTGTAAGGACATCTCACGTGCATCTCCAGCCTCTGTATTAGAGCCTGCTTCCTTCCGTACTTTCAGACTGTCCCCTGCGTGAATTCCACACGAGAAAGACAAGACTTGCTTGTAGTGGCAGCCTTTCCTCTGTCAGCTACAAGGGAGAAAGACACTACAGACATGGACCACCAGGAAACCAGGAAAAGGAGGAAGCCTAAAAAGAACTCAGTCTTTGTGGTGGTTAAGTTCTGTGGTCAACTTGATCAGATTAGGAATTCACAGACATTCCTTCTGAGTGGGTCTCTGAGGTGACTTCCAGGAAGGATTAACTGAAGAAGGAAGTCCTTCCTCCAGAGTGGGCATCCCTCCCCATGGTGGGCTGTACATAAGGAGGCTCTGAGAGGACCCAGTCCCTTTTTCCAGCTAGCTGCCTTTGTTACTTGCTGGTGAGTACATAAGTGTGTCTATCCTGTTCTGCTGCCCTTCATTGGCTTTGGAACCAAGTTTCCTCAGCCTTCCAATGTGGACTAACGACCAGCGCCTCCCCAGGAAGCCTTCAGGCCTTCGGTGCTGATCTCGTGCCTGCGCACTGCTGTTTTTGGACTGCAAAAAGCAAACCCCATAAATTAAATACCAATTCATTCTATTGGTTCTGTTCTTTTAGAGAACCCTAACTAATACAGATTGTGGTATCAGAATTGGGGTGGAATTGGGAATGGTACCACAATCTGACTAATATAGTCTCCAAACAAAACCATTTGCCTTCCTCTTTTTTTCCTCAGGAAAAGGAAGTCCTGACACTGGAGTAGAAAAGTTTCTTCAGCCCTGCTGCTCTGTAGACATGGCTCCTTAATGAGTGACGGAAGTAAGGAAGGCCAAACTTAATTTAGTACAAGTTGGGAAAAGTGATGACTGGTTGCAGAAGTGGAGCAATGGACACCCTAACCACAAGGATGGGAAGAAAAATATTTAGAAACCCCATAAAATGTAATAAAACTTACATAGAAAGTTCAATGTGTCTCCATGTTATAAGAGTGAAGGATAAAAATTGCAAATGAGAGAGGAGGCCTGGAGGCTTGTGAGGAAAAAGTTTGGTTTCTTTCTAAACAGCTTCCATAATTATAGACAATAAGCCGTGATTGCTCCCTCCCCTCCCCCACTTTCCACTTCACAAATTCACTCTCCATCATATCACTCAATTAGTCTCTTTTTTATTTTGATGTCATCATCTTTTCCTCCTATTATGAGGGTCCTGGGGAGGTAGTGCTGGCACTGCAAGGTCATGGATATTGAGGCCAATTTGTGTCTGAACAATTGCATTATAAGCAGTCCTACCCTTCCTTTGACTCTTACATTCTTTCTGCCACCTCTGGACCCTGAGCCTTTGAGGGTGTGATAGAGATGTTTCAGTGCTGAACACTCCTCTGTCTGTTCTTCTCAGCACTATGTTGCCTTTTGGGGCATCCCAGTGGTCACTGCCATCTGAAAAGAAGCTTCTCTAACCAAAAGTGAGAGTAGCATTAATATATGAATATGAACATTAAGAAAATGCTTATAGGGCAGGTTGGTGAGCATAATATATACATTTAACCAGACACCAGAGGGCGTTATACCCCCCTAGGGCTCATGACCTCCCCCATCATAGGTTTTGATTAGGTTTTCAGTACCAGGCAAGTTTTCCTTCTCAGGGAGTGGGCCTCCAGGTCAATTAGAGACCAGTTGGTTCAGCCCATAAGAGACATGACATTACTGCATCTGTTCGGTCATTTGGCCTGGCTAGCCAATCTTAAGGCTTGCAATGTCCACTGTTATCTCCACTGATGATTTCTCTTTCCCATAGGGCTGCATGCAGCATTGCTTTTTCCACCTTTTTATCAGTTAATCTATAGGGAGGGGCTTTTCAACTCAGCTCAACTTGAGTTCTCAATGATCTTGCAGCCCAAGCACTTGGAGTCTTCGGCAAATGGGAAACGAGACATGCTGTGTGCATTACTTGTAGATCAGAAGCCTAAAATACTTCAGACTCAGAATGACTTTATAGTCTTCAAAATTATTAAATTCCCAAATAAATGTAGTCTTTGTGAACCAAATTTATATTTACCATATTAGTAATTAAAATTTAAATGATAAAAATTTATTAATATATTTGAATGAAACAACAAACCATTATATTGTTATATATACATAATTATATATTATATAATTCTTAAAATAAAACATAACAGATTATTTAAAATTGTTAAGAGTTAACATCTGCAAATAGTAACAGTATAATGAAATATTTAAGAAGATATAGCCTTCATATGTATCAACTATGCAAATAATTTATTTTTGTTTAAAATGTTTAATTATTTAACATTAGATATAATGAGATATGAATAGTGCTCCACACTGGGGAGTGAAATTATGAATTGCTTTTATTTTCTTCACATTAACATATTTTTTAATTTTGTATAGCAAATATATGTCTATCTTCAAAATAAAATTTATTAAGTGTGGTTTCTCTAGTAGACTGATGTGATTTAAAATGAACTCATAAACTGGACACCTCTCAATAAGTGTTTGGTAAGGGAGACCCCTGAGGCTCCCACTAGAAATAGACTCTATTGCTAAAAACACAATATGCTTTGGTTGCAGGAAAGTGAGAAATCACTCAGGAACTAAGTGGTAGCCTTCTCACAGGCTAGTTATCATAGTCTTTGAAGGTGCTATGAAGGTGCTCTGGGATAAAAATCAATAGTCTTCTCTAGCAGTGAACACTAACCACTATCCAACTGACTGGCAGATCTGCTCATTGGTGCAATAGTGGTATCACTGTTATGTGACAAACCACCTGCTCTCTGACTGGATTTGAAGCTTGCTCCATGAGAGAGGATTCATGCCTGGTATTGGAAACCTAGCCAAAAGCTGGGGAAGTTATGTAAGGGAAGCTTACTCCTGTTGTTTGGCTAAATTGATATGTTGTGCCTATCAAATTATCTCTAAATCTAAATATTTATATTTATATTTATATTCATTTATTAGTGTTGCTCTCACCTTTGGTCAGAGAAGCTTCTTTTTGCAGATAGCAGTGAGTACTGGGGAGACTCAGAACTTGTCAAAGTTCTGAGAATAAATTACTGAGTGCTCAGGGCTAAATTAACTCCCTCCAAGGCTCAGCAAACAATGCAGAAGAATGCCAGAGCAGGGCAAGAAGTGTTGTGGAATGCTGTCTTCCGGACATGAAGTGGCCAGTGTATCCATGACCTCACAGCAACTGTAGTTACCTGTACAAACCTGAAAATGTTGGGCCCATCGATATTCCATTACAGATGGTACAGAGCAAAATAGACACCCATGCTGGGGAGGTGGCTTAGCAGTTAAGGCATTTGCCTGCACAACCAAAGGACCCAGGTTCGATTCCCAGAAGCCACATAAGCCAGGTGTACAAGGTGGTGCATGTATCTGTATTTTGTTTGCAGGCCTGGAAGCCCTGGCATGCCCATTCTTTCTATCTGCTTCTCCCTCTCTCTCTCTCAAATAAATAAATAAAATAAAATGGTTTAAAAAAAAAGACATCCAAGTAAAAGAGAGACTAGTTGGAAAGAAATCTTTTCAGTGGCTGAAAGATTTAAGGGGCAAAGGAAGGTAGTGGGCAGATATTCTGACCAAAATATATTATATGCATGTCCAAAAAGTGTTAATAAAAGTTAAAATATAAAATAAACATAATTTGTCATTGTATGCTATAAAAACCCTTTGCCTGAAGCTCCAAACCCTACCTTTTGCCAGTGTGTTATCAGCATAAGAGAAGTACTAAGTGCAGGCTTGATTGAAAAATTGGGGGCTGGGCACCAGAGGCTGACTCTAAGCTAGAATTTGGTAGCCAAGTGAGTCAACACAAATTACTTAGCCTCTTATTTTTTTAGCTTTAGTTTCCTCATCCTTATTCCCATTTCAAAAGTACAAAATGAAATGCTGAACATAACATGCTGGCATGTGAAAGACACTCAGCAAATACTGACATTCATATCATAGTCAGAGCCACATGTAGAAAGCTCTAAAGGTTAAGGACCAGCAGAAGTTGAAAATGTCAACAGTGAAACAGCCAGTGAGCTTCACTTGGAGACTGTTCCTTCAGCGGTTACATACATGGGAGCAAATTAGCAAGAGGGGTGGTTGTAGTTACTCAAGGTAGACATCTCAAAAAGTGAAAAAGATGCAAGAATGAAGCGTTCTCATGAGCATGTTACTGAGGACAAAATGTGGATGGAGAAAAAGAGCCAATGGTGAGAGTTCAGGGGATGTAGCGATCAGAGGGTGGAACTATTGAACATCTCAGAGGATAAACCTGCATTATTGATGTTTGAATAATCAGTCACCAGATTACACCTTCAAGTATACCCAGGCGTGACAGAGTGCCACCTGCTCAAAGTGACCATGGCTTTCAGCCATGGGCATAAAGAAGGTCTTGTGGGAAACCTGCATGCAAGACTGCAGTTTGGGGCTGACAGCTTTATTCTCTGGTGAACATGGTTATAACTTTCCCAGTAGTGAGCACAGCTGAATCGCTTTGGAACTTGCACAATGATGGAAAGGTCAAGCACTGATTTCAGAGCACTGGAGCACCAAGAATCCAATGCTTTCAAGTGAGAACTTCTTGGTCTATTTCTGTGAAATGTGCAGAAGCTTCTCCTTGTGAAGTTCAGACCTCAGCATCTGACAATGCCAGGAAACTCAAGTCTTCATGCCACCTTCCCTTCCTTCTGCCATGGGAGCTGACAGGGAAATTGGGGTAGATATTACCAAATGCACACTGTCACCTCCTAATTCCATTTAATAGAAGCCAGTGAAAGCTTCACTGCTGAAATTTCCAACAAAGAATAAATAAAAGCAACCATGGGTTCTCAAGGTTGATTCCAAATCTCTCATCACAGACGAGAACAAGTCAAGAAAGAGTTCGGTGCCATTCCCATCACTACACTTAAGAGAAAAATCCAAGGCAAAGCGTTCTAATTCCTGACTTATAACTCCTTGTTGTTGTTTTTATAGTATTGATCCCAAGGCCTTTATTTCTCTAAATAAATACATATTTTCAAATCCACTAGGTTTTTTTTTCCTTAACAAAGAATAATAAATTTTGAGTTCATTTTATATAACAACAAAAAATAGGTACATGATTTAGCAAAAAAGAAATTTCCAAATATTCTCCAAAGAATGTATGCAAAACTGCACTGCAAGTTCCTGGATGCTATTCTTTAACATATTAAACAACTATTATTTGAACTTATGTGTGTCAGGCCTTCTCACAGGTGGATTGATTGATTCCTCAGTAAGTTAGATACTAGTAATAGATATCAGGAAGGAGTAAAGAGAGCTGGTGAAGACAGGCGTGGTGGCGTACGCCTTTAATCTCAGCACTCGGGAGGCAGAAGTAGGAGGATTGCCATGAGTTCAAGGCCACCCTTAGACAACATAGTGAATTCCAGGTCAGCTTGGGCTAGGGCGAGACCCTACTTCGGGGAAAAAAGGGGGGCCAGTGAAATTGATCTATGGGTAAAATACGTGGTGCCCAAGTACAATGACCTGTGTTTGGGTCCCCAAGAAATCCTGCCTCAAACAAGGTGGGAAGTGAGCAACAACACTCAGGCTTGTCCTGTGACCTCTACATACATACATACATGCCACAGTGCTGACACATAGGAGCACATATACTCAAAGAGAGTAGGAGAAAATACGTACACATAATAAAATTTAAAAGTAAGATAAAGTGAAAAATCCTATAAAATATATTTGCCCCAAAGAAAGCTGTCAAGATAAAGCATTAGAGAGCCATCTATGAAGACACATGCTACTCCAGATTAGCTGAGGGAGGGTCAGTGGACAGATTATTATATGATGACTAAACTAAAGCCAGCCAGAAGAATGGTTGGAAGCAAACCAGAGACTGTCAGGATTTAAATCTAAAATGTTCCCACCGGCTCACATAAGCCCACCTCTGTCCTCTCCTTAGATAATATTCACATTTAGATTAGCCATTAATCTTTACCTATAAAGGAAAGGGTGGAGATGATGACAGAGAAATATAGTCATTATCTTTCCCTTAGTATTAACTAAGATGAATTTATGGAGTAAGGATGGACAATTGAAGGAAGGGTTTCATTAACTTAGTTTTAATATGGCACTGTAATGATCAGAGTGAAGTCAGAAAAGACTTTAGATTCTTCAGAGCCTACTCATAGGATCATCTAGCTTTAATTGAAATAGATTTCTATTAAAATATTTACATTTTTTTCTCCACAGTGATTATTAATTGGAACTTAAAAATTCAATAAAATTCCTCTTTTATAAACTTGGACAAAAACAAAGAAAAGTTTAAAAACATTACTTAATATCTTAAAGTTTTCTGGTTATAATAGCTGAAGTGATCTAATTAAAGTTCACATTATTTTTGGTCTAAATAATCAAATACATATATGTTCATATTTGAAAATAGTAATTACAATTATAAATACAATGAGTCAATCACCCAAATGCATTAACCCCAAACAAACGCATTGAGAACATAAAACTACGAACAGAATTTAATTCCCATTGTTAGAACTAAGACTGAGGTCTAAGAATGAGCACACAGCCCACAGTAGATTGGCATGGTAGTGTTTGCTTCTGTGGAAAGGTGCACAGTCTTGAAGAGTTCACAGGCAAAGCACCCCAGCACAGTCTACTGGCATTCTCAGCTCCTAATGGGAGGGTCCCTGTCTCATCCTGACTAGTCAAAGTTGACCTCACAACCATCACATGACTGGCTAAAATATGAAAACAATGAAGTTTCTAGAGTAAGCCTAATGGAATGGAAGATGTAGGGACCTTTTACCAAAGGCAGAAATAGAAGCTTTGGTTTTAAGGATGGTTGATTCTTAGTCTCAAGGAATAGTTGACTCAGGAAAGAGGGTTTTTCCACAGAATGGCAACCTTCCAAAATTGAGTTTCTCTATCTTTGTAATCCTGTGACAGAAGAGACAGCATGTCTCTCTCACATTTCTTGCACTACTTAGAGCAACTTTGGTCCTTCAACACCAAAGTAAAATAAATAACAACATTCAACTTCCATGGACAGGGAGCCTCTAGGAATAGGGAAGGCAAATTCACTTTCCAAGGCGAAAATCTTCCGTCAGCCCAGCCTGGAAGCGGCCTCCTTGAGTGTACACGTTGCTTGGGCTCCATCTGCTGGCAACTTTGAACAACGGCCAAACCACAGGACTTGGAAAAGGGAGGCACTTTGGAATGTTCTTGCATTCTAAACCTGCTTAGGAGTATAGTTGTAACCCATTTCCTCCACATAGAATCAATTGTTGAACCAGGACATGCATCCTGTTCTGAGACTGATTATGAGCATGGAAAGCTCCGAGGGTCGAGAAGTGGGCTCAGGTTTGGTTTTGGTAGGATTATGCTATTGTGTATGTGGATGCATTCTTCCCTTTGGAATTAAGATCATGAAACTAACAGAAACCCAGATCCTGTGGTTGGTTCATGAGATCTCTGATATTACTACTGAACTCTGCTATTGTAATGTGAAGGCAGCCATAGACATTTATAAAGAAAGGAAGGTGGCTGTGTCATAACAATAAGGATTATCTAAAAATAAGCCTGTGGTTTCTGTTTTACTAACTACATACATATATAAATATACATACGTAAATATGTGCATATGTATATACATATGTATATATCATTTAATCTTTATGATTTTTAATAACTTAACTCTCTAGTCTGTTCTTTTTATGTGTGTGATGGTAGATCAATGGATGTAAAAATAGAGATAAACAGTAAAATTTCATATTTACATTGTCAAATTTATCTAAACTCTTTACCATCTCTCTGCCCTTTCTATTAGGTATAAGGTATATAAAATCTTCACTGAAGTTGTGAATTTATCTATTTCTCTATGTATCCTTGGTAATATTTTGTTATGTGCACTTTGAAAATGACATTAAGTGAATACAATATAAAGTTTATACAAGCTAGTGGATTGGATCTTTGATTATTTTCAAGTGTTTTATCACACATAATAATGTTGGTATTGAAATCTCTGTCATGATGCATTAGTTTTTGTGTGTGTGTTTGTGTTTGGTTGGTTTCTGGTAGCATGATATCCTGATATCCAATTTCTTTTTCTATTACCAACAGCATTCCATTATTTTTTCACTAGCTGATTTATTATAAATAGCATATAGTCAGAGTTTTTTAAAATATAGTGTTCAACAATAAAAATATCAAGAATTTACTAGTGGTTCAGGTGAGGGAATGAAGGACAGGAGGGGTGGGAGGAGGGTTAATCAAAAAAAGATGTTATGTATAATCCATATGAAAGCCTACTTCTTTACTAGCTAACAATATATATGTTTAAATGGAGACTTTGGGGCTAGAGAGATGGCTTAGGGGTTAAGGCACCTGCCTCCTAAGCCTAAGAACGCTGGTTCCAATCTCCAGCGGTTCCAATCTCCAGGTCCCATGTTTAGCCAGATGCAGTGACGCAAGGGTGCAATGCCACACTTGACCACAAGGGGGCACACACATCTGGATTTCGTTCTCAGCAGCTGAGACACTGCTGGCACGCCCATCTCATCTCTCTCTCTCTCTCTCTCTCTCTCTCTCTCTCTCTCCCTCTCTCTCTCTCTCTCTCTCTCTCAAAAAAATAAAAAATAAATGGAGACTTTGGGTAGAAGTATCCTGTGGAGATGAATAATGAAATGTCCAGAAGCCATACATGGTTATAAGAAAAATTTCAGTGCCAGGAGTGAGATACCTTTCAGTGAGTTATTGGCCATAAAGGCCTTTGATGTCCAGAAAACATTATATGTTATCGTCAAGGCTCTCCATTGCCCACTAAAACTAGACAATGAGACCCTATTACTGAAAATTCCATGTGCTTTGGCTGCAGGCCACTGAGAAATCAAGCTGGAGTTCAGCTGGAAGCCTCCTCCCTGATGACTAGCTATCACAATGCTGGAAAAGAACTATGCTGCATGCAGCCTTTTGAGGGAAAGAAGTCATCAGTGGTCTTAACCAGCAACATACCCTGTAAGCCTTATGCCTGGCCAGCAAGGCCAAAGTGCCAATTAGTGCAATAATGACATGTCTGTTATGGGGAAAGCCAACTGCTCTCTGATTGGACTGGAGTCCCCTGCTCCATGGGAGGGAATCCATGCCTGGTAGTGAAAAGCCTAGGCAGGGAGGTCATAAGACCGAGGGGGAAACTACTACTATTGTCTAGCTAAATGTATATATTATGCCACCAAACTGACCTCTAAACACTTATGTCTATGCACATTTTTTTGTTTGTTTTCTCAAGGAAGGGTCTTGCTGCAGCCCAGGCTGACCTGGAATTCACTATGTAGTCTCAGGGCAGCCTCAAACTCATGGCAATCCTCCTATCTCTGCCTCCTAAGTGCTGGGATTAAAGGTGTGCACCACCACGCCTGGCACCACCCCACCCTGCTAATGCTACTCTTACTTTTGGTTGCAGAAGCTTCTCTTCAGATGGTGGTGACCACTGGGGTTTCTCAAAACTCACCATAGTGCTGAGGAGAAGTGACAGTAGAGTGTTCACTACTTAGGGAGACATCTCCATCACATACTCCAAGGCTCAGGGAACATTGCTGAAGAGGTGGCAAAAAGAATGTAAGAGCCAAAGAAAGGGGAGGGACTTGTGTCTTCCAGACACAAAGTGGCCTTGATATTCATGACCTCACAATGGCTGCCACTACCTACACAAGTCCTGCATAAAAACAGGGGGAAATGATGTCATCAAAACAGAAGTGAGATAAAGGGAAAGAAGGACTTACTGGAGGGAGGATTTGGGAGGGGGAAATGGGTGTGGTAGGAGGGGATTATGATCATGATATATTGTCTATACTTATGAACGTTATTAATAAAAGCTTAAAAAATAAATAGAAATATGGAGACTAAAAATCCACTGCATAATAATGAAATAATAATATAATTTATACAATTTATATTTCTATCTATGTACTTGGCTTTAAATATCATTTTGTGCTTTTAAATTTCCTTTGTTCTGTTTTTCTTTTTTTCCTCCTTTCTCCCATCTTGGAATGTTTCAAAATCTTGCATTTATCTCCCTTGTACTTGATTAGAGGTTATAAACCATTTCTATTGTCTTAGTATTTACCTTAGAAATTAGTGTGTATATACTTAACTAACCAAAATGTAAAAGTAGTTTTTACCTTTATCTTCCTCTTGGACAGTGCAAGCAACCTGAGAACATCATTTCCACTCCTGGACTTACATGTTATTTTGTCATATACAAAATTATGCCTCTTTGTTCTTAACAGGACACGTTTATTATTGTTAATATGGCCAATGTTTTTGTAACCATATTCTAACAACTTCTTGGCTTCTTATTTGGAGTTGAATTTGGAAATTTATATCAAGGATCATGTGTTGAATTAATAACTAGGAGAACAGAATAAACAGGAAATGAGCTTAAAGTAAGCAATGCTATTTCTGATCTTTGAGAAAAACTATGAATTTGAAGGAAGTTCTTCATTTTCTTGGGAGCTTATCTATAATTTAATCCTTAAGACACAAAGGTCCTAATCACAGAGCCTTCCACATTTCACTGAAGTTCTTTAGAAAAAGCAGAAGACTAAGAATTGTGCTAGGAGATTTATAATGCCATGATAGTGTGTTCATCAGAGTGAAGAAAACGAATTCAAATGAAGAAAATGAATACAAAACTCAGTCTTAAATTTCACTTTTCGTGGTTTTAGGATTTCTAGGATTAGGATAGCCACTTCAAATTATTTTGAGCATAAGATAAAATACCTTTTTATACACTGTAATAGCTTGTCTATTTCTTACATGTATACTTAATTGATGTGATTGCCAACACTACTTACCCAATTGATTTTAAGTTCTTAGCTCCTCAAAAACACAAGGCGAATAATTTTATTTCTTTTCAGTAATAAATGATGATCTAGGGATCATAAAAAAAGAAAAAGAAAAAGCAGAATTCACATGGCCAGCCAAAAAGGCTTGCATCTTCTCCACTAAGTGTCTTGGTGGTTTAAGTTGGCTTAAGTTAAAAGGGATAATACTTCAATTTAGGTTCTCTCAAGTGCATTTTCATTGTTAATTTTTTCTTTTAGAAACAAGGTCTCACTGTAGTCCAGGCTGGCCTGGACCATGGCAATCTTGCTGCCTCAGCCTCGGTAGTGTTGATATTACCAACACACATTCCACACCCAGCTCCAGGTGTCATTTCTTACATTTTTAAAACATTAGCCTACAAAGTAATGGATCTTGTAACATTTTCATACACTATTCTTGTTAATTCTCCTTGTTAACTCTCTTTCCCCTACCCTGCCCTACTGGTCTGTTCCCATTTGCATTTACGTGACATGTATCCTATGACCCTCCTCCCCACTTAAGAATTCTCTTCTAAGTCTCTAATTCCCCCCACCCCCGTCACACACCCGTCACACACACACACACACACACACACATACATATCACATACATAAGAAAATAGGTGGCATTTGTCTTTCTGGGTCTGGTTTATTTTGCTATATAGTATAGCAATATAATAATTTCCAGGTTCATCCACTTTCCTACATGTTATGGTTTCATTTTTCTTTATGGTTGAATAAAATTTCCTTGAGTATCTGGGCCACATTTCCTTTATCCAATCATCTGTTTTTTGGACATCTAGACTGGTTTAAATTTCTGATTATTATAATGATAAGAGGCAAAAAACATGGATGAAGAGGTATATCTTAGAGTGTTTGGGTATATGACCAGCAATGGTATAGCTGAGTCATACAATAATTCTTATAATTTCTTGAGAAACCTCCATACTGACTTTCTCACATTCTTGACAGCACTTATTATCACTTATTTTCTTGATGTTAGACATTCTGAACAGGTTGAGATGGAATCTCAATGTAGTTTTAATTTACATTTTCCTGATGACAAAGGATATTAAATATTTTTAAAATATTTATTTGTCACTTTATGTTTTGTCTTTTGAAAGTGTCTGTTCAGTCCATTAGCCTGTTTATTGCAAAACTTATTTGGGATGTTTAATTTTTTTATATTTTTTAATGTTTTATTTATTTGAAAGAGAGGCAGATAGAAAATGGGCACACCAGGACCTGTAGCATGTCTTTACCATGCCTAGATTTGACAATTCCAATAGAAGAGAAAAATCATCCATACAAGACTTGTCTGGGCTCTTCTTGGATGTTCACTTCTCCTGAACTTCTAGATTCCTGCTCTTGTAAGCCCTGTCATCTCAGCCAGATTTGAGCTCTCTACCCCCTTCTGCCTTTTACATGGCAGGAGATCTCTGTACTTCCTTTTCTTTCCTTTTCTTAATCTAATGAAGTCTAAGTCTTAAAAAAATCATTGGCTGGGTATAGCCAAACCCTGTCATTATGTTTATTTACAAACCCTGCAAAGAAGCACCTATGAGCTGAAACTAATATGGATACATCTCATTTTCTGAATATACATTTAGTTTTCTTTCATAGTACTTAGCACTCAAATGATTTTCTTTGTTTTCCTTTGCCATCTGCTAAGGATTAATGGTTTTGAGTAATGATTTTATATTTGTTATAGGATCTGTTTGCACAATAAAAATCTAACAGGATTGCTATATGACAACTATCAAGTGCATATAAAGTATTTTTCTCTTTTCTTTCACATTGTAAAAGTAATTTTATGAGGTATTTTAGGCATTTTGGTGGTTGTCATGGTAGCAAAGAGGCTGATAAGTCAACCCATTCATCTCGGTTTTGTGTAAAGCAAAGAATAGGATGATGTGAAATGAATTTCTGGGCACTTGGACAATCTAGTCATATACCTACCTCATCACTGTATGCTGGGATTTAGAGATATTTGTCCAGGATTTGCTAAGAGGAATTTTTTCTCACTGTTTCTGTTGTATCACATTGTAATTCCTTCCAAGCTGAATATAATAGTTAGATAATGGGTAAACAATTGAGGGAATGAGGCACATCTCTCTTCTCCTCATCACATTCTCCATAGGGTAAAAATTATTGAAAGTCATCCTCATACTGGCTACTCTAGTTGAAGAGTTGTATTAGTTATATGACACAATGGGTAGACACAGGCCCAAAGATGGGGAAGTGGGTACAGCTACACACATCCTTATGCTGGTGCATTTCCTCATTCTCAAGGAACAGAGCTTTGCTTTGGAGAGTTGATTTTGAGAGATGATTTTGAGATGGTCATGGACCATCTCATGATTGCAAAAGGTGGCACATTAAAAGTATTTCGTGGGCCGGGCGTGGTGGCGCACGCCTTTAATCCCAGCACTCAGGAGGCAGAGGTAGGAGGATCACCAAGAGTTCACGGCCACCCTGAGACTACATAGTTAATTCCAGGTCAGCCTGGGCCAGAGTGAGACCCTACCTTGCAAAACCAAAAAAAAAAAAAAAAAAAAAAAAGTATTTCGTGGGAGGCTGGAGAGGTGGTTTAGTGGTTAAGGCACTTGTGTACAAAGCCTAAGTACTCATATTCAACTCCAGATCCCATGTAAGCCAGATGCACAAAGTGATACAAGCAAGCAAGGTTACACATGCACGCAAGGGGGTGCACGCATCTGGAGTTCGACTACAGTGGCTGGAGGCCTTGGTGTGCCAATTCTCTCTCTCTCTAAAAAAAAAAAAAAAAAAAAAAAAAGGCCAGTCTGTTGGGCTTGCCTCAAACAAAAAAAAGTATTTCCTTGGCCACAGGGGAAATAGTATTTACTTAGTATTTACAAGGAATATAGGACATTCTTAGTTGCTTTATACTTAATATGTGAAGTAGATTGTAATCTCCCACTTTGATATGAACTAGTGTAGGTTTCAGTGGTCCATGATTCTACATTCAATATAGATTGTTTATAAATTTCGGATACTCACTTTTCAAAAACATGGGATTTTTAAGTAAGGCATTTAGAACAGCTAGCATATAGCATTCTCCGAACATTTAGAAGCAAAAATAAAGTCAATTTAAATGCATATGTTCTTGAAATCAAATTGCTTACTATCTCACATCTGACTTAAGCACTCAGTATTAATAAAAAATATCTTCAGATGAGTGGTAAAAATCAATATCCAATCTACTATATTTCCCTTTGAAACTACTATGACAGAACAGATAAGCTTTTATACAGGAAATAAGCTGCCATCAAGAAAAATCAGTGCCACTAAGGTGACTTTTATAAGGTGCCTGGTCTTTCCATTTAAATTAATTGTGTACTAGCAGGTATTTAAGTGTTTTTCCTAGTAAAAGATAACCTAAATGACAGAAAATACCAGTACTCTAAATTTGAAGTGGGGATTTGAAAACAAAATCAATCTTCCATGCTATTTTTCCACACCTGCTTACTTTGATATACTTTTTTATATTGCATAAATAAAATGTGCTTATTAATTACTGCTGTCTTTTGAAGAAAATGACTATAGCTAATTTGGCTCACTCAGCTTCTAAGGTAATCAATAGTTGAACCAGAAGAAAACAAAGCTTGCAACCACCTTGGGAGTAAAGTGGTCTGAACCTGGAAAATTCTTCCATAATTTGCAAGGCTGATGGAAGTGAGAAGTCATGTGCTTAGTTGAAGAAAACAATAAGCCACCTTCCCACAATCCTCTCCTAGTTTTTTACTGCTTTTGAATTTTAAATCTTTATCATAGAGAAAACCTGACAGCTGTTTCTCTACCTCTAATATGTCATCTTGTAATGTGAACCTCTATATTTCTACTTAATGTTCTCTACATTGAAGTAGAGATCAGCTCTCTTCCTCAGCTTTCCATATGTAAAGGGAAAATGCTTATTTTAGTTCACAAATTTAGAGATTTCAGTACAGGATCTGTTGGTCCCATTGCTTTTAGAGCTATGATGAGGCAGCATAGGGTCTCATGCCCCAGCTGAAGGCAAACTAATGACCTGTAGACCTCTCATTGGGTCACATCGCACCTTCCACCTCATCTGAGGCAACTGTCTCAGGGGAAACAGAGAAAATCAACAGACCCTGCCTCAGATGAGGCAGAAGTTCAGACAGTGAAAGACCCTGCCTCGGAAATTAAATTATTCAAGGAACACATGGTAAATTGTTTGTGTAGTTAATGGAACATGACAGATAACTCAATTCTTTCCTTTCCATCTCATCCACATACAAAAGCAACAAAAGTCAACTGGACAGCATGCACATTCTGAAAGTTAGGCTTTGCAGAAATACAACCAACCCATTGATGTGGGTTAAAGAATATGAAGTGCTGGGGAGATGGCTCAGTGGGTGATGTGCTTGCCTAGTAAGCATGGGACCTGAGTTCAGGTCCTCAGCATGCCCTAAAAACCTAGGTATGCTGTTATGTGTCTAAAATCCCAGCTCTGGGGCGGTAGAGACAGGAACATCCCTGAGACGGGCTGACTAGCTTAGTCTAGCCTCACTGATGAGTTCTGAGTTCAGTGAGAGACACTATCTCAAAAAAAAAAAAAAAAAGGAAGATATCAGACATTGATCTCTGCCCTACTTACATATGTGCATACATGTGTGCTCACACACATATATATATACATATACACACACATGCACACCACACACATACATATACATTCAAAAACAAGATGAAAATGTCCTCTCCTCCCTCATCTCTTGCCTGAGTTCTAAAGAGAGGAGAAACAAGCCAAAAACTACAGAGGAAGCCAGAACATGGCAATGATTACAAATAAAGCCTGGGAAGAGGACGTGGTTGAGTCTGAGACTCAAATGGTTTCCAGTGATCGGATTCCAAACTTTAGTAAGCTTACTAAGAAGGATGGAGCTCGTAAGACTTATGGTTTGAGCAACAAAGAATATGTATGTGTTGAAAACAACTCACTCACAGGAGGTCAGAGAAAATGGCAATATTCTTTTTCTATGATAAAATGGTCAAGGGGCCCTTTCGATATATCAGCTACTGGAGCCTGGGACATTTTATATTACAATGTGATTTCAGTTTTCTATTTAGAACAGTCAGTTACCATAAAAAGAAGTAGCTAGAAATAAAATATATAATTTATTATATATCATGGCTCTCCATTTTGTGATAGTTTGGATTGGGGTCATGTGATGATATTCAGCTGGAGGGTTGATAATGAGGTCTCAAATGGATTCACTCACATGCCCAGTCTTAGAAGGGACTTTGGGTTCATCTAGGCCTTTCACACTTTCCATGTATCTTCATCTTTTGCACATGGCTGCATCTAACATGGAAACTCGAGATTCCGAAGATACAGGAAATGCAAACATTAGTAGTTTAATATTTGGGACAAGAGATTTGCACAATAACACTTTGGTCATATTCTGTTTACTATATAGCAGTCAAAGAATGAGTCAGGTGTAAGTGGAGGAGATATGCAATTGCTTGGATATGGCGGCTTCCCTAAAGGTCCAGGAGCTAAAGACTGGCCTTTAGTGTGATGATACCGAGTTCATAGAATCTTTTCAGGTAGAACTGAATGGAAGTTCATGGAGCCTTGACCCTCAAAAATAGATAACTGCTATCTCTGGAGGGTAGGTCAGCTATCATGTGACCGGGTTTCAACTTGTTTTAATATATGACTACACTGAGTACTAACTAAATAAAATAACTAAATAATCCAGTTAGCATAACCATCACCTCACATACTATTTCAAATGTGGAAAGCTAGGTTTTAGTCCCTTTTTGTTATAGAATTGCTTTAACCCCCATCCTAGCCAGTTAGGGTTACTATCACGAATACACCATAGTCTGAGAGCCTAAAATAATAAACATTCACTTCCTACAGTTCTAAAGCCTGAAAAGCCTGAGATCAATCAAGGTGCAGAAAGAACTTGAATCCAGTTAGTTTGCAGAAGATGGCTGTCTTCTTGTTCCTCACATGGAAGGAGATGAGGGAGAGGAAAAAAGCAATCTTGTGTCTCTTCTCACATGGACAGTAATGCTATCCCAGATGGTTCAGACTTCATGACTTATTCATCTCCAAATACCATCAACATATGAATTTAGGGGACACACAAAATTTAATTCATAAGCTGGGCGTGGTAGCACATGCCTTTAATCCCAGCAATCAGGGGGCAGAGGTAGGAGGATCGCCATGAGTCAAGGCCACCCTGAGACTACAGAGTGAATTCCAGGTCAGTCTAGGCTAGAATGAAACCCTATCTTGAGAAAAAAACAATTAATTCATAGAAGGGCTACAAAACCTTCCTGCTTCTAAATTGTACAGCTAGAAAAAAACTTCCTCGGAAGATTTCTTGGTTAAACTTATTCTTCTTGTTTCTGGTGTCCGTGTACCCAGCAGCCAAGAGGGAAAAGATGACTGTCCTGTACAGCTCGATAATCTCACCTTCAGTCTTAAATTCTGTAGCTTTCACACAAATGTTCAACAAAACGCAAGATACTGACTCCTACCTATGGCAGCAGTAGACCTTCTTCTTTAGTGACTCAATACTTCTGTCCTTGAATCAGAGATGTCATGTTAAAAAACTCCAGAGCAGACTTTTTCTAGTTTCTAGATACTAGAGGGCCACAGTGACACTTTACATGATGATACACTAATGTAAAAATTTGTTAAGTTCCTTTATGAATATTGTGTGCCAATTCCACTAGAAGTAGGATCAATAAGATTTTAAGCAAAAATTAAAGATGGAAATATTTTTAAAAGCCATCTAGATTTTTCACTTTCCTTTACTATTCTCTTTTTAAAATGTTTTTATCTTATTTATTTGCAAGCAGAGAGAAATGGAAGAGACACACAGAGATAGAGTGAGCATGCCAAGGCTTCCAGCCACTGCAAATGGACTCCAGATGCATGCGCCATTTTATGGATCTGACTTTATGTGGTCATTGTTTTTAATAATAGATTCAGGTAAGTTTTCCAAAAATCTTGATTCTATTTTATCCCTTTCATCTGAATAAAATGAACTTAACACTAGTCTGATTGGTAAAAGTATAAATATAAATTACATTGTCACAAAAGCCTTCTTGTACATTTTTTTTAAATCCCCAGGACTTCAAGCAATTCTGAAGGTATTTTTAGCTTACATTTGGAGAAATGGCTCAGTGGTTAAAGGTGCTTGCTTGAAAATCCTGATGACCTGGGTTTGAGTCCTTAGTACCCATATATAGCCAGATGCACAAAGTGGTACATACACCTGGTGTTCATTTGCAGTGGCAGGGGGACCTCGCCTGTCCATATTCATTCTGTCTGCCTCTTTCTCTCTGCCCATCTGATTCTCTAAAATAAATAAATTAAAATTAAATAAAAACAAAATGATATTTTGACAAACCATAACAAAATTATTGAGGGGGCTGTAAAGATGGCTCAGCAATTAAAGGCACTTGTTTGCAAAGCCTGACTTCTGTGGTTCTTTTCCCCAGTACTCACGTAGAACCAGACGTGCAAGGTGGCCCTTGGATCTGGAGTTTGTTTGCAGACACCCTGGTGCACAGATTCTCTCTCTCTCTCCATCCTTCCCCCTCTGTCTTTTTCTCTTTCTATAATTCTCTATATCCTTGCAAATAAATAATAAATAAAAACATAAAAAATTATTGAAAAGTGGTTCTTGTACTTGAATACTTTACATCAATAACACAAGAAGAAAAACAAACTTTAATTGTAACAAAATTTTATTAGTTTAAATGTTTTATAAAGATACAAAAGCCAGTTGAAATTGTCCATTATATTGCAAA
This sequence comes from Orientallactaga sibirica, assembly GCA_036365145.1. Classification (NCBI taxonomy): domain Eukaryota; kingdom Metazoa; phylum Chordata; class Mammalia; order Rodentia; family Dipodidae; genus Orientallactaga; species Orientallactaga sibirica. The sequence goes on from JAEOAD010002373.1 coordinate 2,762,211, forward strand.
GCTACAGTACCTAAAAATGAAAACTATCCAGGCATGGTGGTGCACACCTTTAATTCCAGCACTTGAAAGGCAGAGGCAGGAGGATTGCTATGAGTTCAAGGCCATCCTGAGACTACATAGTGAATTCCAGATCAGCCTGTGAGACCCTACCTCAAAAAAAAACTAAAAAATGAAAACTATATGATATGGTTGTAAAGCTAGATAATTCAATGGAATAGAATGAAAAGCAGTTCATTTGCAGCACCTAGAGGCCTTGGTATGCCCCCCCTCATTGTAAATAAAAATATTTTTAATTCAATTTATAGCAATTATAAATGACAGTGGTTAGCACTTCTTATAAGAGTCTCTCAAAATTATGAGCCTCCAAGTAGAAAGAAAGGGACAAAGAACTCCTCATACATGAATCAGCAGATGAACAAGAAAAAGGTTTCAGCAATTATTCCTTATAAATTTCATCAATAACACGTGAAAATTGATACCTCAAGAAAATAACACATCTTACTTATTACATTCATGATGAGCAAATGTTAAAGAAAAAAGTATCCATTGAAGGTAAAGTTGTGAAATGAGCTGTGTTACATACAACTGGTTAAAAAAAAATGCAAAATGTCATTTATCCCTCTGAAGAGAAACCAAACCAGGGAAGGATAAACAGCTTACCTGAAGTGACAAGTCAGAAGGCAGAGCTCTCATATAGGACCATAGAGTTAGATTATTACCAGAAAGACCTATGATCTTCACAAGGGTTTCCAGTTTCAGGAATGTATCATTTAGAATCTAAATCAGAAGCCTAAGCAAAAAGAGAGAATTTGTTATAGAAGTGTTGAGACCTAAGGGTCTAAAAAAATACCTTAGGGCTGGAGGAATGGCCTAGCAGTTAAGGCATTTGCCTGCAAAGCCAAAGGACCCAGGTTTGATTCCCCAGGTCCCACATAAGCCAGATGCACATGGTGGCACCTGCATCTGGAGTACATTTGCAGTGGCTGGAGGCCCTGGCATGCCCATTCTCTTGGTCTGTCTGTCTCTCTCTCTCTTTCTCACTCACTATCATAAATAAATAAATAAATAAATAAATAAATAAATAAATAAATAAATAAATAAAAAAAACTTATAGGCTAAAAAATAAATTTTGTATATGCCTTCTCGATTTATCTACATTAATTTATTCCATAAAGGATTTACCTATATTGCTGATTCAGAATATGAAAAGTAGAGCTATGGAGGGTGCTTGAATTTACATTCTCCCAATATACCTACTGATTCAGTTACCTTTTTGCATTTTCCTACAGAATCAACTGTTGGTCCAGTTTGAGTTGGGTGCCTGTGATGATTCATCTCTAGTTACCAACTTAGCAGGATTTAAAATCAACATTGGAAACAAATCTCATGGAAGGTCTTAGATGCTTTCTAGGTAGATGAACTGCCCATCCTAACTGTGGGCAGTGCCACTCCATGGGCTAAGGTCCTGGACTGTACAAAAGGAGAAAGCTCGCTGAGCACCAGCATTCATCTCTCTCTCTCTCCTTCCTCCCTGCTGTGATGATGTGATACCAGTTTTCTCTTCCTGCCATGCTTTCCCCACCATGATCATCTTCCTCTTGAAAAAGTAAACCCCAAATAAATCATTTCCTTCCTTAAACTGCTTCTGGTCAGGTTTGTTGTTGTTGTTGTTGGGGTTTGGGGGGTGGTTGTTTTGTGTGTGTGTTTGAGATAGGTCTCACTTCAGCTCAGGCTGACCTGGAATTCACCATGTAGTCTCTAGGTGGCCTCAAACACACAACGATCCTCCTATCTCTGCCTCCATAGTGCTGGACTTAAAGGCATGTGCCACCACACCCAGCTCTGGTCAGGTATTTTGTCCCAGAAATGACAAGGTAGCTGGTATTTTGTTCAAAGCAGAGAATGACAGGAGAGACTTGGAGTGGATCACTTCTATGACCTGAGGAAATTGTATCATTTTTATTGAAATGATGGCTACAGTTTGCATTGTGGTGATCAAGGATTGGTTTTCAGATGAGATTACTGGGTGTGGGGTAATCTATAAGAGGTGTGCAGATATAATCTGGTTTATGAACTTTAAAACTGAGATGTTGAACTATGACTCAATAATTCTACCATGTAAGGTCCCTTGTTCTGCAGCTGGCCAAGTTCTACAGCCCTGATTGAAATTTTATCTTTCTTTCAAGCTTCAATAATATCATGCTACAATTTAGGTTTAATTAAATCAGACACAAAACTTTAACCAAGCAGAAGCAAATAGGAAATGATTTTGAGATAGTTAGGACTGTGGCATTTCATTTTTATTTTTGTAAGATACAGTATCTTGAACTTAAAAATTTATTTGAATTCTGTTCATTTTTTGGTTTTTGATATTGATGTCTTCTCAAAGACACAACACACACATATTTCAACTGTCTTTTGTATGCATACACAAACACACACACACACACAGTTTTTGTTTTTCCACATAGGGTCTCACTCTAGCTCAGGCTGACCTGAAATTCACTATGTAGTCTCAAGGTGGCCTTGAATTCATGGTGATTCTCCTACCTCTGCCTCCCAAGTGCTGGGATTAAAGGCATGCACCACCATGCCCGGCTTGTTTATATTTTTTAGAATGTGTAGTATGTGTGGTGTCATGTGTGTGGTGTGGTGCGTTCATAGTGCATGGATGTGTGTGCGATTCGTCTTGTGCACATGCATATAAAGGCAGAGGAGACTGTTGGGTGAGCTCCTCTGTCACTCTTCCACATCGTTTCCTTGAGATGGACTCTTTCATTGAACCCAGAGCTACTGTTTTCAGTCAGACTGACTAACCAGCAAACCCAGTGATTCCCGTCCCTACCCACCACAGATCTGACATCACAACTTTGTATGTCTGTATGTAGCAGCCTCAGTAAATAGTAATCATTTTGATTATTAGTTCCTTACAGCTGCTCTTATTCCTCCATCCACTCATTTACTCATTTGTTCATTCATTTGACTATCTTCAAGTCAAGTAATAAACAGCCTTCGGTATAAACAAAGGAAGTTTGATTTATGTTCTTCTCCCATTGCTTACAATTTTAGTTCTTTGAAGCAGTTCAGTAACATTATCTCCAGTGTTCTTCAGAAAAGTACATTGTGGTACCCTAACAAATTCTTTCACTGCGTTCCAATTACTTCTGGGGAACAGTGGGTGAGAATGACTGTGTTCTCCTTTGATGGGGATGAGAAGGGAAGAATCTTCATCGAAGCTGGCTAGCCCGTGGGTAGAAGGTGGAGGTGGCATCAGGCCAACAGAAAAACTCAGATGATTACATTATAATGGTTGGGCTGGGGAGATTGCTCAGTGGTTATAAATGCTTACTTGCAAAGTCTGCTGGCCCAGCTTCAGATCCCCAACTCCCACATAAAGCTGGATGCCAATGTGATGCACCTGGATCTCATTTGCAGCATCAAGAAAGAGACCTTGACACACCCACCTGATACACACACACACGCACACACGCACGCACATAAACTAAGAAATTTTCAAAATAAAAAAGTAATGGCCCGTAAATGCCTCTGTCTGTGTTCATATAACTTACTATACAACAACCCAAGCTCCATATCCCACAGATCTAGGGTACAGGGTCTCAGAAGAAAGGCTGGTGGCCTTTAAGCAGCCCTAGCCTTTTAATTTCTTACTCTTGCCATGATACAGGCAAACATCACTGGCCAGCAGAGAGAAACATCACTCCATTCTCCAGAAGGAAAAAAAAAAAAAAAAAACTGAGTCAAGCCTGGGAACTGGCAAAAAGTGTTTGAGAATAAACAAGGCACAGGCCAGGCCAGCACGTGCTCTATCACTAAAATTTAATACAATTGTTTTTATGTTTGTTTGTTTGTTTGTTTGAGACAAGAATTTCACTAGGTACTCAGTATGGCCTTGGAGTCTCTCTGTACACCAGGCTGGACTGGAACTTCTGCTTCCTTGGCTCCCCAGATGCCACATGCTGCTGATTATGCTGTTTTGCTGGTGTTTCCTCATGCCCCCCAAGGAGGTACAAACACTGAGGAGACCCCAATGCACAGTGGTTGAATCTTGTCATCTTCTGTATTTGCTTGCTAGGTTCTCCTTCCAATATCAAAACTGTTAAGTAGGTGTCATATACTTACAATTCCGTTCTAATCTTCAAATTAGATTTCCCCCTACACTCCAAACTTGTGTGTGCAACCGTCTCTGCATCTCCTATATCTGTATGCAAGTCAAAATTAGCATGCCCAAACTTTTGCTACTGATATTATTAAAATCCACCTTTTGTGATTAGTAAATATCTTCATGTGGAGGCACTGTGAGTTTAACTCATTCTTTCCCAATATTGGGATACTTGGGGTATTGTCAGCTCTGTCTTTAAGGTATGTCCAGAATATGTTTTTGTTTTTAACATTTTCTTTCTACCCCTTAAATCCTAGTAACTACTTTCCTTTGCTTAGGTAAATTCAGTGTTCTCAATATTTCTGTTCTTTACACACCTCACTTCCTACTCTCCAACTCATGAAACACCATCTGCATGGCATTTCTAAGGTCCCCATCAGCTTCTGACTTCATCTCTCCATTACTCAACTTTCCCTTCCACATTAGCATCTTTGCTCTTTTAGGAATGCTTCCCCCGGCCCATACTCCTGCTGTTTCCTTTGCGTGGGATGTTCTCTCCTCAGGTACCCTCACATGGCTGGCCTTACTTTCTCTCCTGCATTGGCCCTTTCATTTCTAAATACTTCCTTAATTTTTTTGCTCAGCACTTATGTTTATTAAAATTTGTATGTTAATTCTTCCCTCTAGAATTGAAATTCCACCAGAGCAGTATTTTTATCATTTTCATTTATTACTTCACTTAGTTTTGCATGTAACTGTGTGCATGCATATGTACAGGGTTGGACACGTGTATATGGGTGCATGTGCATGTGTGTGCATGTTGAGACCACAGTGCAAGGCAGGTGTCTTCCTCAATTTCTATTTTTTTTTCCTATCTTATTTTTATGAGATGTAGTCTGTCACTGAGCCCAGAGCTCACCTACTTAGACAAACTAGCCAGCAAGCCCTAGGAAACCCTCCTGTCTTGCCTCCCCAGCATTGGTATTATAGGCAAGTGCCACCATGCCCTTATTTTTATGTGAGTTCTGAAGATCTGAACTCAGATCCTATGCTTTTGTAGAAAGCACTACTTTAACTGAATGAACCATTCATTTTCTCAGCCCCTTATTGTTTTCTTTTATAGCCATAGCTCAAGCCCTGACATAGGCTTAATGGAACAGATTGTGTATCAGTTACTTTCTCATTGCTGGGGGAAAATATCTTACCAGAAGTAATTAACAGAAATAAAAGGTTTACTCCAGCTTACAGTCCCAAAGGGTATAGTCAATCATGGAAGGAAAAGCATGTCATGAGCAGGAAGCTGACACAAATCATCACATTAGCAGTGAGGAAGCAGAGCAAAGAACTGGAAGCTCATCCAGCTTTCTCCTTTTTATACAGTCCAGGACTCCCCCGACCCATGGGATAGTGCCACCCACAGTTAGAGTGGGTCCTCCTGCTTCAGTTAACCCAACGTATAGAAGCTCTCACAGACATGCCCAGCAGTGTGTTTCCACACTGATTCTAAAATTGTCAAGTTGACAATCAGGGGTTAACTGTCACAGGTTGATAGACTTTCAGAGATGTAGCACTCAGAACCACTTCTAGAGCACCCCTTCTAGTGTGAGTAGTTGAGCTGTTCCTTCTCCTCCTCCCAGGGTTTGTTTCCTTGAGGGACATATGCATTCCCCTTGTGCTTTCTGAGCTTCTTGAGTTTCAGGATCATACTTTATCAATGACATAGCCTCAGTACCAAGACTCATGCTTGGGATGACATTCATTAACTGATGACTGATTCCAAGCAGGAAATATGGAAGGTAAACAATGTTATAATGAAGAGCAAATGGACACTTGGAAATGCAGTCGTGGGAAATTATAGTAACTCCTAGGGTTCTGGTTGGTAAACAGGAGAATCAGCAATGCACACCTTGTGAGAGATCTTCAAGGTTAGAACACAGTTAATAAGACACTGTTATCCTGAAGTAGACTGCTGGGGTGAGGGCTATGTTCTAGCCAGAATATTACTTTTTTATTATGGAAGTAGAACCAAAAACATTATTAAGACCCAAATAATAAATGGGTGGGTATGATCAACACTATTGATTTAAAATATTTTATAGATAAAAATGGGTGTGGGTGTGGACCATGTAAAGGACCAGAGCAGTTGCAACTGGCCTTGTTTCAGTTGTCTTCTGACCACATACTCTCCAGCTTTCCTTCCCAGGGACAGAGGAGGACAGGATCCACACAGCCACACCACAGAGCAGCAGCTGTGTTAACCACAGTTCCCTGAGCCAAGCCCACATGAAGAATATGCCTACCACTCAGATACTTAAAGGGACAAGAAACTAACTGAGCAAGTGGTGTGATTTTCATCTCTGCATTATATTTGTATTCTCAACAAATGGGCCTGCTTTCATTGTGCTGGGTGCTTGTCCTCAAGAAAGAGTGTTTCAACTCGGTTGCAGCAGGCAGAGGGACCAAGACAGTTCCCCAAAGTCACTGAAGCAAGCTCCCCATTGTGAGCCTTGAAAAACTTACCAGGATCAGAATGCTGACAAAACTGGGCAAAAAAGAAATATCTGGAGAGAAAATGACAGTGGCATGTGAATATGGAGAGGAAAAATCAGCAGGGCATGATGGCACACACCTTTAATCCCAGCACTCTGGAGGCAGAGGTAGGAGGATTTCTGTGAGTTCGAGGTCAACCTAGGGCTACAGAGTGAGTTCTAGGTCAGCCTGGGCTAGAGTGAGACTCCACCTCAAACCCCGCCCCAAATAATAAAGAAAAACTTTAAAATCCATTCTAGATTGAATATTTAAGAATACAAAAACAGAAAGTTGCATAAGTCAGAATTTAGTTTTTCATTTTGATTAGATGAAAACAGAAGAGTATTTGTTTAAGCCTTCTATTGCATATTTATCAGATACTCTTTGTGTTGCAAACATTTTTATTTTTTTTTAATAAATAACAATCTATAAAGGTCTATGCAACATCCAAAAAAAAAAAAAAACACTCAAGCAAGGCTTATCCTACCAGACTGGGCGGTTAACTCCCAGTGGACTTACGTGACTCTTTCAGCTAGCTTTAGTAAATACCTGACTTTTATCATCACCCTAGCTCACGGTGAGCTATAAAATTAATTAAAATGTTAAAACAAATTATGTATTTTACCTGCCATCCATTTATCTTCTAAAATAAATAAAACACAGCAAATATATTTTGGACAATAGGTATTAAATATCATACGTTTTCATTTCACATGCTTGTTTGTTCATCATCACATTAACTATATCCTCTCAAATCTTTCTGGCAAAAGAGGGAGATAATAAATACTGACATTGTCAACTGGGTTTTATGAAAGGAAAGAGGCAGGTGTGCCCATTTAAAACCTGAAAAGGTGATGGAGAGAGCTAGGCCCATGGTTATTATCTTTCCTTTGCTATCACTATCAGGAGATCAGCACAAAGGAGAGTGGTGCTCAGAATATCAGACTTAAGGATAAAAAATAAAGTGACCAAGAGACTAAAAGCCTGTTTACTCCATAATTTTCATTAGGAACAAAAATCCTAAATATTTGCACTGGTTTTCTCAACAATCTATTGCTCTAATTCCAACCTCAGCTTTTTTGGAGCTGATAGAGGTGAGAATCTAGAGAGAACATTGGAGCTTTATCTGCAAGTGATATTTAATAGTGTACTGAAATTTCATCCTCAATACTAAAATAAAATGATACAACCTATATTGCTTGTTGTCAATGGGTCAAAAATTTCTTAGCAAGTATAAAAGTTGTACATTTATGATTTTTAAAAGTTTTGTGATTCAAAGCAAAATCTAAAACTAAATAGCAAATCATAGAGTCATATATTTACATATTTCAAAAAGACAAGACAGCCAAGAAATTGGTCATTTGATGCCATACAGATTCACTTTTAAAGAGAATTAAGAGCCGTGTGGATACATTTCACTTGCAGGTAATACTAATATCTTTTCTTCTTCTTACACTTTCGGAATTTTTGGTTACCTTCACTTTCTCTGTTGTTCTCTGTGCTACTATCGCTGTCACTGGCTTGTCTTTGCCTCTTGTTTTTGTTCACACGATAAGGGTCAGGGTCACTTGGTGGCTGATGAGTCCATTCATAGGAGCTGGGTCCAGCCTCTAGGCCTGTAGAATGGCTCACGGAGGAAGAGCCAGGAGAACTGTGAGGAAGCAGGGCTGCTGCCTCGTAGAAAGGAAGCTGTAGCACTGGGCCCTGGCCATACCACTGCTGTGAAAGAAAGACATTCAGCTAACCAACACACTGGCGGTGCTGATGGTTTACATGCATGTGCAAACTACCACATGGGAGCCACACTGCATTTTGTTGTTTTACAAACATAATGACATTTTATTATAGCAGTGTAGGAGTTGCCTTAAATGGTTAACACAAAGCACAAAGGTTGAATCAATCCCTCACTTACTCCAGTGCCCAGCAGAAATAAAATGAAGATTATAACATGTGGGCAGTTCAAATCTTCCAGTAGCCACAAGATAAAAAGAGAAATAAAGCAGCTACTTATTGCAACATATATCCAAAATATTGTTGAAATATTCTTTCTTCCTTTCTTTCCCCTTCCTTCATTTCTTCATCCTTCCCTTCCTTCCCTCCCTTTTTTTCTTTCTTTCTTTCTCTCTCCTTCTCTCTCTTTGTCTCTCTTTTCCTTCTTTGTGTGGTGCTGGAGGATTGGACCTGGGACTATTTATTTATTTATTTATTTATTTATTTATTTATTTATTTATTTATTTTGAGAGAGGGAAAGAGGAAGGGGACGGAATGGGCATGCCAGGGCCTCCAGCCACTGCAAACAAATTCCAGATGCATGCGCCACCTTGTACATCTGGCTTACATGGGTCCTGGGAAATCGAACCAAGGTCCTTTGGCTTTGCAGGCAAGTGACTTAACCACTAAGCCATTTCTCCAGCCCCAGGACCACTTTTTTCAATAAATGTACTCATTTTATTTTTATACTTTTATTTGTTTATTTATTTACAAGTAGACAGAGATAGAGAAGAAATGAGAGAAAGAGGATGGGTGCACCAGGGCCTCCAGCCCCAGGGACCTCATTTGGTAAGCAATCACACTCTACCACTGAGCTACATCCTCAGCCATTTCATTTTTATTTTCATAGGGAATATTTAGAAATCCTACCTTGGATGGAAATTTTCAGTGAAATTATTTGCTCTTATTTACATTACATAAAATTTATAGCTAAAACATATTAACGTGCTTGTGCTGTTTCAAATATACACAAACATTCCCAATAACTGATTAAACTATGGATTTTAAATTTTAATTTAACTAAGATTCAAAGCTTTGTAGGTAGAGATGAAGCCAGTTGCCACTAGTTGTATAGCACAGTAAGCACTTTTAGGATAGAAAGAAGAACTTAAAGTTCTCACTACTCTAATCAGGTAAGAGAAATGGTGATACCAAGAGCTTGTCCAATTTACCCTCACCCCTACCCAAAATGTTGGGTATAAGACTTTAATCGTTTCAGATAAGAATCGGTTCATTAATATTTAGCTAGAATTAAGAAAAGTTTTACCCAAAAGGTAAAGCATAATTTTACAGGAAATTGTTCTTCAGCTTATGAATTAGTAATGGATATTTTAAAATTCTAAGTCTTTCATGTGTTTGTTACCTGCAAAAATAATGGCCTCTGAATAACAAAGCCTACATTAATCCCACAACTGTCACTAAGAAACATATAATCTTGGGTTTGTTGACTCACATTTTATTACCATCAAATTGAAGAGTTGAAAGGAAAATGTATTTTTTAAATACCATAATTACATTTTTAGGTTAGAAGTGATTGTTGGAGTGTTTGGAAATAAAATAGTTTATTCTACTAATTGAGAACTTTAATTAAAAATTATTATAGAGCTGCTCTAGGGTGTGGTGGTACACACTTTTAGTCCCAGCATTCAGGAGATGGGGTAGTGGGGTTGCTATGAGTTCAAGGCACCCTGAAACTCCAGGTCAGCCTTGGCTAGAGTGAGATCCTACCTCAAAATCAACCAAAAAAAATTATTCTAGGGCTGGAGGGTTGGCTCAGTGGCTAAGGCACTTCCCTGCAAAGCCTAAGGACCTTAGTTCAATTCTCCAGTACCTACATAAAACGAAATGCATAAGGTGGCACATGCATCTGGAGTTCATTTGCAGTGGCTGGAGGCCCTGGAGTACCCATTCTCTTTCTATCTGCCTCCTTCTCTCTCACTCTTTCTCAAATAAATAAATAAATATTTTTTATTTTTTAATTAAAAATAATATAAATCTTCCAAAATAATCTATTTGTGACTGATGGCATTATATAAAAATACTGCACGGCATGTGAAATTTTTCAATTCTAAGAACATCTCTTGAAACAATACTTTCAATGAGAATTTGATATTTGAATTCCATTTGGACAATTCTGTCATCACTACCATCCATCCCTTTCCTGAACTGGCTGCTTGCTGAGGTCTTCTGTAAGATGTCCACTGACCCCATCAGAGCAGAACTGGGCTGGCACATGTGCTGTATTCATACCCAATTTAGATATGAACACCAAACATTTAGAATGCTTTCGTGTTCTTATGGTTTGCATATAATAAACTGAGCCAAATGTACATCAAACTTACCATATTCTGTAAGAAAAAACATTCTTGAGGTAAAGCAGTATTATTAGTTGGGAAAAAATGCATGGGAAAGGAATATCTGGTCACCATTTCTTCATTCCTTTGGAGAAATAAAAGAACTAATCAAATCTTAAATTTTATAGGTATAAAATGTATTGTTCTTTTTAAAAATGACAACTTTCCATAATTAGAAGAGCTCTTCTAGTAACCTTCAATTAAGACTAATAAACTAAAAAATCAGTAATTCTGACAATATAGTGATAAAGTAATACATTAATTATTTCATTATAAAGTACTAAAATCTCAATATTTAAAGTCACATTTGGCTTTCTGATAGTAATATTAGATAATTTTATATTTAAGGAAACAAAAATCATTCAGACATTAACATAACACAAGCAAGTTATTTATAATCACTATAAGAGTGAGTACATGTCAACAGGTAAATGACAGAATTTTTCATCATTTTTAAAGTTGTCATTACTATTTAACTAAAAATTATGCTCTTGATACTATAAAGTAAGATGAAAATAGTCCCCAATTTTGAAACCTGTGGCATCCAAACTTTCATTTTTAAGTGTGAAATTGGCTTTAACAGAAACATTAACAAATGCCAACTAGGTTATTCTATAGTACAACATGACTTAAATACAAATAGTACTAAAGCTTTACACAGAAAAAGCACTGTGGGGTAAGGTTAAAACTGCACGTGTAGCCGGGCGTGGTGGCGCACGCCTTTAATCCCAGCACTCGGGAGGCAGAGGTAGGAGGATCGCCGAGAGTTCGAGGCCACCCTGAGACTACATAGTTAATTCCAGGTCAGCCTGGACCAGAGTGAGACCCTACCTTGCAAAACCAAAAAAAAAAAAAAAAAAAAAAAAAAAAAAAAAAAAAAAAAAACTGCACGTGTATCACTTGTATGCATCTTTGTTGAACTGATGGACAAAGACTTATAAAGTCAGATGCAAAAAAATCCTCTTTTGCAACTCAGAGCTCATTTTCAAGTATGACTTTTGATGCATATAAGAAGGAATAAGGCAGGCTGGAGAGATGGCTTACCAGTTAAGGCATTTGCCTGCAAAGCCAAAGGATCCTGGTTTGATTCTCCAGGACCCACATAAGCCAGGTGCACAAGAAGGCATGCATCTGGAGTTCATTTGCAGTGGCTGGAGGCCCTGGCATGCCCATACACTCCCTCTCCCCCCCCCTCTTTCTCAAATAAATAAATAAATAATATATTTTTTTTAAAAAAGAAGGAATAAGGGGCTGGATTCCTCAGGACCCATGTAAGCCAGATGCACAAGTTGTCACATGCATCTGGAGTTCATTTGCAGTGTCTCGAGGCTCTGGCACACCCATATTACCTACCTCTCTCTCTCTCTCTCTCTCTCTCTCTCTCTCTCTCCCTCTCAAATTTCCCCTCAATAAATAATAATTCATAATTTTTTATTAAAAAAGGAATAGGATACTCAAAGACAGTTCAAAGTGATAGTATTAATAAGACTGGTTCTAAGAATAGAGCTGATATTTTAAAAGCATAGGTGGTAATAAGAAATCTCGGAAATTGAATCAGCATTTTGATATTCAAATGATAGATGAAGTTGTATTTTGCTTTTAAGATTTTTATCTTGAACATGAAGTCTAGAGCTAAAGATATGGCTTATCTTATACCATGAATGGATGTTGTTAAAAATTTTAGCATTGATATATCACAAAGAACTGTAGTTTTACTGGATGTGATACCTTAGGAATGAATGTAAACTGAACACATTTATGTTAAGAAGTGTAAGGTGTCAGCAATGAAGAAGCACACAGATCACCTATCCTACATTAGATCCTAAAGTAAACTGCTTCAAGGTATGAGAAGTCAGAGCTCTCAGAGCCAAATGCACAACTGGATTAAGCACCAGTTCTTTCAAAAAGGACTATTGCTGGGTGTGGTGGTGCATGCCTTTAATCACAGCACTGGGGAAGCAGAGGTAGGAGGATCACTGTGAGTTCAAGGCCACCCTGAGACTACATAGTGAATTCCAGGTCAGCTTGAGCTAGAGTGAGACCCTACCTCAAAAAGCAAAAATAAAATAAAATAAAATAAAATAAAATAAAATAAAATAAAATAAAATAAAATAAAATAAAATAAAATAAAATAAAAAGGACTATCTTCAGCTTCAACAGAACTAAGGTGACCTTGATGGGCAATGAAAGAATCACATAGGGATCCCTTAAATAAAAATGTAAGGACTTCTAAAAAAGTTCAACTGGCAGATGAAGACAAAGGTTAATGGAAGGATAATGACAGAAATCATGTTCAGGAATATTGAGACTCGTATCACAGAAGCCAGGGCAAGTGTGAATATCAGAAAGTAAACTAGACATCAGTAGTTAAGAGGAGTCAACTGGGTGGACATGGAGGCCACTCAGTCATTAATCAGAAGGTTCACGCTAACCTTCAGAAGAGCAGCTTTTTACTAACAATGAAGTTGAGAAGTGACTGGATAGGCAGAATAGGATACAGAGTTTAAGGAATTCAGACTATGTGTGTGGGGAAATGATGACAAAGAAATAAGGTGACAGGTAGAGGGAGGTAGAAGTAGTAAGATTAGCACCATAACAAAAAGAGCTATGGGGGATACATATAATCAAAGGACATTGTATGCATATATAGACATGGCATAAGGAAACACTTTACTTTCTTCAATATATGCAAATAAAAGGTAGCTGTGTCTTCTATACAATCACTACCTTTTCTAAGTCAGTCTCAATATGTACAGTTCTTTGCATAGGCAAGTCATACCAATGGGTTGATAAATTTCCCCATATTTCACCTATTTACCTCTTAAATACCAGTACTTCAGATTGTGATTTCATTTTGAAATCTGGTCATTGAATATGTCATTACCTAAAAGCCAGTCATACTACAGTAGGATAGACCCATAAGCCAATATTAATGGCATCTTTAGAAGACAGGGGAGTTTGAAGACAAATACATAGAAAGAGAATACTACCATATGATTTTTTTTTTAAAAAAGTAGATGTGTACATAATGCCTTTAGTCCAAGGTATGCCAAACATTGCCATCAAATCTCCAGAAGCTAGGGAAGAGTCATGAAACAGATCCTTCTTGCTCACAACGGTTATGATCCCACTCATAACTTGATCTTGGATGTCTAGATTCTAAAACAGTAAGGCAAGACATTTTGTTGTTCAAGCTCCCTGCCCATTGTACTTTGTTACAGCACTCTCACAGGAACTATTTGCTGACAGCAGAAGATGCAAGAGGCAATAGGCAGCACACAAACTCACTGACAAGGTGACTAATCAAAGACTGGAGATAACAAGGGAACCATTTTTCTCTGCACATCACTTATAGGATGCAGTGACCTATTCTCACACTTCCTTTATTACAGATTCTGGGAGAACAAAGTACTACCAATGAAACACAATGTCATGAAATACACACACAACTCACCTTCTACCCTAGAATCTGTGGTGATTTAGAAACTACATGTCAACTCTAAAAACAGAAGAGCTTTACTTCAATCCCCCAATTCCTGCCTAGTTTTATTCCCCTATCACCCCATTCCCACTACCTTCCCAATACATGTGAAAAGCTAGGTATCATATTCTATTTGGTATAAAATCAGAGATGATGAGCTGGGCATGGTGGCCCACGCCTTTAGTCCCAGCACTCAGGAGGCAGAGGAATCAGGATCACTGGGAATTCAAGACCAGCTTGGGCAAGAGTGAGACCCTACCTCAAAAAAAAGTCAGAAATGAGGCTCTTGTACCATATATAAGGCTTAGTCCATAAATCTACAGTGGTTCCTCTATCAAAATACCAAATTATCCTCTTTGATGTCACCTGTTAGATACAATGTTTCCAATGTTTTAAGGATCTTTCATTGATTATAAAATTAATTAAAAAATAATATTCTCAAGCCGGGCGTGGTGGCACACGCCTTTAAAGCCAGCACTTGGGAGGCAGAGGTAGGAGGATCACCATGAGTTCGAGGCCACCCTGAGACTACATAGTGAATTCCAGGTCAGCCTGAGCTAGAGTGAGACCCTACCTCAATAATAATAATAATAATAATAATAATAATAATATTCTCAGCCAGGTGTGGTAGTACATGCCTTTAATCCCAGCACTTGGGAGGCAGAGATAGGAGGATCACCATAAGTTCAAGGCCACCCTGAGACTAGTGAATTCCAGGTCACCCTGAGCTAAGAGTGAGATCCTTAGATAATAAGATAACAATAATAATAATAATATTCTCTGAAAGCACTACACTTAATGTTCATGTTCATATATTAATGCTACTCTTACTTCTGGTTAGAGAAGCTTCTCTTTCCAGTGGTAATGACCACTGGGATGACCCAAAAGGCAACATAGTGCTGAGAAGAAGGGATGGAGGAGTGTCCAGCACTGAAACATCTCTATCACACCCTCCAAGGCTCAGTGTCCATTGCAGAAGAGGGGGCAGAAGGAATGTAAGAGCCAAAGGAAGGGTACCACTCCTTACAATGCAACGGTCCAGACAGAAATTGGCCTCGTTATCCATGACCTCACAGTGCCTAGCAGATACCTTCACAAGACCCTTATCATAGGAGAAAAAGATGATGACATCAATTTAAAAGAGAGACTAATGGAGAGAGGAAGGGGATATGATGGAGCGTGGAGTTCTGAAGGGAAAAGGGGGGAGGGGAGGGAAATATCATGGTTTATTGTCTGTAAGTATAGAAGTTGCCAATAAAAATAAAAATTAAAAAAAACAAAAACAATAATATTCTAAAGATATTTTAATACTTACTTTTGAGTGATGTTGGAAAATGCTGACCAATTTTGAGTTATGGTACATAAATTGCTTATTATTCCTTTTAAAATTGCATTTTTATTTTCTATAATTTCATATATGCATATAATATATTTTATCATACTCATTTCCCAATACCTACATTATCCCCTACCAACTCCTTTGCCACAACTAATCTTCTTCCTACTTTTTTTGTTCGTATCATGTTTTTGTGATCCACTGAGTTGCCTATATGAGCCTGGGTTAAGGGTCATTTTCTACAATATGGGGAACTTAGCAGTGGCTACACCACTGAAGAATATGGCTCCTTCCCCCCCAGCAACCATTTTACCAATAGCTGCTCGGAAAGACATGGGTCTTAGAGCCCTTTCCCCAACAATAATGGAATGTTGACTGGCTCAGGCTTACAGTAAAATTTTAAGGCATTATTCCCATTTTAGAGATGGTTACAGAATAGTGAAATAATTTACCTGGAGTCATGCTAGGTATGGAGTAGCAGAGGCAGAATTTAAACTTGGGCAATGTGATGCCACCAGCTTTCTTCTCCTTACTTCCCTATGTGGAAATGCTACTGGGAATGACACTGCAGACCACTTTGGTGCTCTTCTGGGGTGAAATACTCCTAAATATGACCCTAGGTATTTTCTAGTTCCAAGAGACAATTCTCATGTGCCTAATACAATTTACAGAAATTTTAGCCACTATTAGTTTACTACAGTTTTTCTACAGAAGACAAGAAAATGAACAGGATAGATAAAACTAAAAACAAATAATGTAAAATAAGTCTGCAAGGTTATAGTATGGTGATAAAAGTTGTATTAAGGACAGAATAAACAAATTCTGACACCAAGGCAAAATTCTAATACATATGAAATAGTGCAAAAAGTTAGGATCCTGTAGACATGCCAAAGAGAGACAGACATCAGATCCCGACAGCCATCTCTAGACTAAAAGTTAAACTTCTCTTCTTGCCTTTACTCTGAGCAAGAAACACAACTAAAGCTGAGTGTGGTGGTGCATGCCTTTAGTCCCAGCACTTGGGGAGGCAGAGGTAAGAGGATCACCGTGAGTTCAAGGCCACTCTGAGATTACAGAGTGAATTCCAGGTCAGCCTGGGCTACAGGGAGACCCTACCTCAAAAAAAACAAAGAAAAAAGAGAAAGAGAAACATAACTAAAATGAGTAGACATCTTCTGTGAGCTGCTCTGTTTATGCCTGCATCTCTTTGAGCAACCACGAGTCACATTCATCTGGTTGTACACCCTTGTTCACTCCTCAACACTCATTACCACACTACAATGAAAAAGGCTGGTGAAGCAGAGAGAAACATGAATATTAGTATAAGCAGACCTCCGCTACTTGGTACTTTTGCCCTCTTGCATCCTATCGTAAGTGCAATGACCTACCCAATATCTTCCTCTTGCTTCTTGCTGTGACATTCAACTGATGTGACACAGTGTGGTTCATGCATTGTAATTTGACTTAGGAGCCTTTCTGACCTCATACTTGGAGGTTATCATTTGCATCAAGAAATCAAGCTAAAGTCAGGGGGGAGGGGTGGCGCACGCCTTTAATCCCAGTACTTGGGAGGCAGAGGTAGGAGGATCACCATGAGTTCAAGACCACCCTGAGACCACATAGTTAATTCCAGGTCAGCCTGTGCTACAGCGAGACCCTACCTCAAAAAACAAAATACAAAACAAAACAAAATAATAATAATAATTTCAGTCAATGGCCATAGATTAATAAAACTGAATTCAATTTTACTTTATGCCTAAAATCTAAGGTTTTCAGTAGCCCAGAATATAATGAAATTCTTCCTGGCACATATTTATTTGCTATCAGTTTTTAATGCAAATTATATAAACATTTATTGACTTTATTTCTAAGAGAAATATATTTCAGTTACCTGTAGTTATATGAGTTTATCTTAACACAGCTCTCAAAACTTTGGTTAGCTGGTTCAGAAGAGCGAGAACTCCCTTTAAAGAAATAATAGAATTGAAAAATG
Organism: Orientallactaga sibirica; assembly: GCA_036365145.1. Classification (NCBI taxonomy): domain Eukaryota; kingdom Metazoa; phylum Chordata; class Mammalia; order Rodentia; family Dipodidae; genus Orientallactaga; species Orientallactaga sibirica. Next base: position 2,779,794 of record JAEOAD010002373.1, read on the forward strand.
AAAGTAACAGATTAATTCATGGTGTGGTGCTTAGATTTCCAACATTCTAACATAAAGCCATAAAATAATCCAAAATTTTAAACTGTGTATGGTGGCTAATCCCAGCAGCCACCAAGCTGAAGCAGAAAGGATCCAAAAATCGAGGCCAGCCTGGAAGTATATAGTGAGATGCTGCCTCAAAAAATAAATAAATAAATAAAACATTTATGTCATTAAAGACATAGTAATGGGTCAAAATTCCATATTAATATAAAATACATGCATCTTTATGTTATCTCAAGTCATATTTACAATATGTATATTATAACTGATTAAATTAAAATGAAGTTTTCTCCATATACATGAAAATTACACTGACATGGGACTATGTAAGATACACAATTTTGTTTCATTTGACACAACTACAAACTAAAAATGGCAAACTTGAGCTGGAGAGATAACAGTGGTTAAAGCACAGTGGTTAAAGCACTTGCCTGCAAAGCCAAAGGACCCATGTCAGATACCACAGTACCTACCTAAGCTAGATGAACAAAGTGGTGCACGTGTCTGGAGTTTGCAGTGACTGGATGCCCTGGCATGACCATTTCTCTCTGCCTCTGGCCTCCTCTTCCCCACCAAACAATAAATAAGACCAACAGACTGGTCGTTTTTATGAGAGAGGGAGAGAGACAGGGAGAGAGTGAAAGAGAGAGAAAGAATGGCACACCAGAGCCTCCAGCCAGTTTAATCAAACTCCAGACGCATGCATCCCTTTGTGCACAAGTGCGACATTGCGTACTTGCATCACATGGGACCTGGAGAGTTGAACATGAGTCCTGAGGATGAGTGGGCAAGCGCCCTAACCACTAAGCAATCTCTCCATCCTTAAAATAATAAATCTTAATAGAGTATAATGTAAGTGTGCAGAAAGGGGAGAAGCAGAGGAGTGAGGAAAGAAGGGTGGGAAGGACAGAAAGGAGGAACAAAGAGAACTTTTCCTTGCAAAAGGACAAGGTTTTTGTTATTTTTCGTTTTCAGTGGGTCAAGAGAAATGAAAACACAAAGTGCTATGTCAGTAAGCCCAAAACATTAGGAGACATCAGAAGGGTTGTAAAATCTACCCAGACGACCTCTTGGAGACCTCAGAAACAAGAAAGGGCTAGATTGCCTACACTATAACATTCTGCAGCCGTACCCTTATAGGTGACTAGCGCATGACATGTGTACAGAAGTATCTATGGCCACTTTGTTCTTACAAGGCTTAATTTCCAATGTTTTCCCAAGAAAGACTGATTTGGAAAACCTTAACTTCAAAACAGTAGGTATTTGATATACTATATGAGCGGCGTCAAGAAGGTCATACTTCTGTGGTTATGCTAAACCTGATGGCATGTCAAACTGCCTTTTATTGTTGTTGTTTTTTCCAAGGTAGGGTTTCACTCTAACTCAGGCTGATATGGAACTCACCCTGTAGTTTCAGGCTGGCCTTGAACTGATGATCCTCCTACCTCTGCCTCCTGAGTGCTGGGATTAAAAGTGTGTGCCACCCCACCCAGCTTTCAAACTGCCTTCAAAATATCTGTGTTTTTTTCCCCCATAGGTTAGTGGTGCTGGCAGTCTTGATCATAGAAACTGCCTTCTGCAATGGACAGAGGTTAAAGACATGAATGGCTGCCATATGCTGGTAAGTGACTGTTGTGTACTCAGCCTTAAATAGGACAACTAACCCTCCCCCCAAGGCTCAAGGAGTCTTGTAAAGAGGGGACAGAAAGAAGGCAAGAGTAGGAAGATGACTGGGAGGGCTGTGGAATGCTGTCTTCTGGATGTGATATGGTCATTACACTCACGAACACACAGCAGCTATGGTTTCCTTCACACAGCTGAGTCTGTCAATGTCTCATAATGGATGGGGAGGGTTTCCTATGACACCATACCTCCCCGAGTAGTTAATGGTAGATAATAGTAGCTGGAGAGGGGGAATCATGTTCTTCACTGGTGTAGCCTCTGGTAAGTTGCCCATTCTCCAGTAAATAACCCCATGCATGCAACTCCATGTACCTCTTTCGGTAAAAACAAAAAAAGGTGGGATGGGGAGATGGCTCACTGGTTAAAAGCACTTGCTTGCAAAGCCTGCAAGCCTGGGTTTGATTTCCCAGTACCCATGTTATGCCAGATGCACAAACTGCACACTCATCTGGAGTTCATTTGCAGTGAAGAGGCCCTGGTGTGCCCATATTCATTCATTCTCTCGTGATCTCTTCTCTGTCTTTCTCTCTCTCCTTGCAAATAAATAAAATCTTTTTTTTAAAGGTATGAAAGTGGGAAGAGAATTAATTGGAAAGAAGGGTTTTAGTGAGGATGAGAGGGAGATGGGGATAGGAGAAGGTAATTTGGGGTGATAGAAAAAATAAATTGTATTCATGTATTAAAGTTACAAAAACTAAAAACTGCAAGAGCTTTTTAAAAAAGATATATAGCTTTATTTTATAAAGCTATATTTTATATAGCTTTGCTATAAACATCTAAACATCAAGAGGATCTTTGCTTGATATTTTTTGTTAATTTTTATTTTTTTAGTTGGCTTACAGAGATTTAGTTTTCATCTATTCTTACATTTTCAAATACAACTTGTTTCAGTTGATTCTCACCCCCTCCCCAGTTCTCCTTCCCCCATTCTGTTTACATGTCACACGTGTCTTTTTGCCCTTCCCTCACCTGTCTTCCTGCTCTTCTCTTTATACTCACTCTTGGTTACCATTCTCCCTTTATAGGCTTATCCATATGTGCCCTCTCCTTATACAAACTTAGAGTTACCACCTACAGTCCACATATCAAACAGAACCGGTGGTTTTGATATTTCTGCATTTTGGTCACTTTACATAATATGATTCTTTCTAGGCCCATACATTTTCCTGCAAACTTCATAATTTCATTTTTCTTTACTGCTGAAGAGAATTCCATTGTGCATATATACCACATTTTCATTATCCGTTCATCTGTTTATGGGCATCTAGGCTGATTCCAATTCTTAGCTATTGTAAATAGAGCAGCAATAAACATGGATATGCCAGTATCTCTGTAATGGAGTGTAGAGTCCTTAGGGTATATGCCCAGGAGTGCATAATGGAATGGAAATCAGATCTAGAATTCCTTATTCCTATTTCATGTAGAACTACTCAATTTACAATTTAATAGAAACCATTATAGTTATTTGCTGGCTGATTTTCAATAGAACATTTTAAATTTAATAGAGACGTGATATAGATTTGGCACTATAATATTAAATACCAATTAATTATATAATTAGACATTTAGATATGCATTCTATGTTAAAATGTCACAGCAACTACAGAGACACCTTTTTATATTCCACATGATATGGAAAACCAAATGCTTATTGATGGCTCTCAGAACGGCAACAACACAAAAGACACTTTGAAGATTCATTAGTGAGAGGACCTACCAAATCGATACTGCACATTTATTGGTCTTCCATATAAACGAATTCCATTCAGCAAAGCTATGGCATAAGACACTGATTCTGGATGCTTAAAGCAGACAAATCCAAAGGACTTCGGCTTTCCATCTCTGTCTTTGCATATAGTCACTTTGGTTAGTGGCCCAGCCTATGAGAAACTTTAAAATTATTTTCTCATAAATCCAAAGACTTTTTTACACTGAGGTAAATCAAGTAAATTTAATTTTGAATAAAAATATGTTAGTAATAGCTCTGCTAAAATTGCATTTTCTTAATAAATGCCAATTACTCATGCTTTCTTTGTATTTTCTGGCATATCAAACAAACATTTATGGAAAAAGAAGTTATTGATTATAGGTCACATATTCACACAGAAAGATTATCTTTTTAGGTTATACAAGTCAATTTGAAGAATATTGGATCTAAGGTTAAATATTACTCTGTCTCCATACCTGTAAGTACTTAACCAAAAGGCAATTCAAATGCAAAATTCAATGCTGGGGCTGGAGAAATGGTTCAGTGGCTGAGGGCGCTCACTTGCAAAACCTGATGGCCAGGGATTCAAATCCCCAGAACCCACGTAAAGCCAGATGCATAAGGAGGCACATGCATCTGGAATTCATTTGCAGTGGCAGAAGGCCCTGGTGTGCCATACACATATACCCCCCCCACACACACACACACAATCTCTCTTTCTCTCTCTCCCCCCCCACCTTGCAAATTAATAAATGAAATATTTTTTAAAATAAAATGTTAGGCTAGGTGTTGTAGCACTCATGAGGCAGAGATAGGAGGATTGGTGTGAGTTCAAGACCCGCCTGGGACTACAGAGAGTGAGTTCCAGGTTAGCCTAGAGTAGAGTGAGACCCTGCCTCAAAAAAAAAAAAAAATCAATGTTGGTTGAGTAATCCTCCACAAAGATAGCAACATAATACCATAGGCCAATTTTTTCTGTCAAGAAACTGAAAGGTCTTTACTAGAGAAACTAAATTCATCATGCATCTTAATCTGGGTATGTCATGTTAGTTACAAGCTAAAATTGTTTTGATATGTTTAACATCTTTAAGTACATTCCTCATAAAACTGGGAATTTAGAAAGGCTCTGGATACAACCAAGATATTATTCCATGGTGAATTATTAGAAGGGAATAAAGTACCACAAATTAGAAGTATTCAGAATTATAGAAAAAAGCAATAAAAGGCAATAGAGTAAAAAACTCAAAGACAAATATTGTACAGAAGTGTAAATTACATGAGAAAAAATTATATCACCACCATGATCATGATTAGAATCATTCAAAAAGGAAAGAATGTGTTTAGTGGCTATTTTCCTTAATAGATCAAGTAAATACCTAAAATTTTGCTTTTTACACTAAAAAAAACTACTAATTGTCATGCTTAATATTATGCTATATCTTGGACTTCAGTGTTCCTCTTTGCACGCACCGCACCCCTCTGGGATGAGCCCAAGTTCCCTGTGGCTTTCAGGAGAAGCTCATCCACGCTCTAAGTTCCTGTTCCTTTCATGGTGACATCCTCCCAGAGACCACTATGTCAAGGTACTTCTAACTCAACATGTTCACAACTGAATTCATTTTCTTGGCTCCCATAAATCTCTATGTTATTATTTCTTCATTAAATGCACAATAAGCAGCTTGATTTTCTGACATTCAGAAATTTGAAAGTAGTAAGTATAGTAACAAAGTAGTAAGTATAGTAATTAAAGGAATGTGTTATTTACAATTTTCAT